>OZ004626.1:3824080-5223621 GCA_963924575.1 Pycnomerus fuliginosus
AAAGCATGGGGCGTAGCCCTACGCTATAGCGAGGAAATAAGGGCTCCAGTGCAGTCCGAATCCCCAAAAAGTCTGGGGTGCCAAAATGCCGCTTAGCTGAGTTGCGTGACATCTTTTCACTTATAAAGACGGCACTTCCGCACCCTACCTCATAAAAGCGGCATTTCAGCACTCATGAATAAAGTCGAAAAATTGGGCTGTCCTGAATAGGCTGCAGCACAGACCACATTTCCTTAATAAATCGAACTCGAAAACACACGAACCCAAAAGCATCGAATTTGGTTCCTAATAAGGCAGTACAGTCCACCGGTTCCCGCATCAGAAACTTTCAAGGCCTGAGGCCGACTTTTTTACGCCATTCCGCGTTTACAGACCCTTCACTCGCTTGGGCGTCTTCGTAAAAGCATTGGGCGTAACCCTACGCTTTAGCAATGAAATTAGGGCTAATAAAGTCTGGAGTGCCAAAATGCCGCTTAGCTGAGTTAAGTGGAATCTTCTCACTTATAAAGGCGGCATTTCCGCACTCTGGTTCATAAAAGCGGCATTTCCGCAATCTGCTTCATAAAAGCGGCATTTCAGCACCCATAAATAAAGTCGATAAATTGGGCTGTCCTGAACAGGTAAGTCTTATGCATCCTGCAGCACAGCCCACTGGTTCTTAATATCGCATTCGAAAACACCCGAGCCCAAAAGCATAGAATTTCTTTCTTAAAACGCCAGTACAGTCCACCAATCTCACGGCAGAATCTTTCAAGGCCTGAGGCCATCTTGATTGCGCCATTCCGCGTTTACAAACCCTTTACTCGATTGGGCGTCTTCTTGAAAGCATGTGGCGTAGCCCTACGCTGTAGCGAGGAAATCAGGGCTCCAGTGCAGCCCGAATCCCTAAGAAGTCTGGGGTGCCAAAATGCCGCTTAGCTGAGTTGCGTGACACCTTTTCACTTATAAAGACGGCACTTCCGCACTCTGCTTCAGAAAAGCGGCATTTCAGCACTCACGAATAAAATCGAAAAATTGGGCTGTCCTGAATATGCTGCAGCACAGACCACATTTTCTTAATATCGAACTCTAAAACACACGAACCCAAAAGCATCGAATTTGGTTCCTAATATGGTAGTTCAGTCCACCTTTCCCGTATCAGAACCTTTCAAGGCCTGAGGCCGTCTTTTTTGCGCCATTCCGCGTTTACAGACCTTTCACTCGCTCGGTCGTCTTCGTAAAACAATGGGCGTAGCCCTACGCTTTAGCGATTAAATTAGGGCTAACAAAGTCTGGAGTGCCAAAATGCCGCTTAGCTGACTTGCCTGACAGCTTTTCGCTTATAAAGACGGCACTTCCGCACTCTGCTTCATAAAAGCGGCATTTCAGCACCCATAAATAAAGTCGATAAATTGGGCTGTCCTGAACAGGTACGTCTTATGCATCCTGCAGCACAGCCCACTGGTTCTTAATATCGAATTCGAAAACACCCGAGCCCAAAAGCATCGAATTTGGTTCTTAAAACGGCAGTACAGTCCACCAATCTCGCGGCAGAATCTTTCAAAGCCTGAGGTCGTCTTGATTACGCCATTCCGCGTTTACAAACCCTTTATTCGTTTGGTCGTCTTCCTGAAAGTATGGGGCGTAGCCCTACGCTGTAGCGAGGAAATCAGGGCTCCAGTGCAGTCCGAATCCCTAAAAAGTCTGGGGTGCCAAAATGCCGCTTAGCTGAGTTGCGTGACACCTTTTCACTTATAAAGACGGCACTTCCGCACTCTGCTTCATAAAAGCGCCATTTCAGCACTCATGAATTAAGTCGAAAAATTGGGCTGTCCCGAATAGGCTGCAGCACAGACCACATTTTCTTAATATCGAACTCTAAAACACACGAACCCAAAAGCATCGAATTTGGTTCCTAATATGGCAGTACAGTCCACCTTTCCCGCATATCAGAAACCTTCAAGGCCTGAGGCCGCCTTTTTTATGCCGTTCCGCGTTTACAGACCCTTCACTGGCTTGGGCGTCTTCGTAAAAGCATTGGGCGTAGCCCCACGCTTTAGCGATGAAATTAGGGCTAATAGAGCCTGGAGTGCCAAAATGCCGCTTAGCTTAAGTGGAATCTTTTCACTTATAAAGGCGGCATCTCCGCACTCTGCTTCATAAAAGCGGCATTTCAGCACCCATAAATAAAGTCCATAAATGGGGCTGCCCTGAACAGGTAAGTCTTATGCATCCTGCAGCACAGCCCACTGGTTCTTAATATCGCATTCGAAAACAAACGAGCCCAAAAGCATCGAATTTGTTTCTTAAAACGCTAGTACAGTCCACCAATCTCGCGGCAGAATCTTTAAAGGCCTGAGGCCGTCTTGATTACGCCGTTCCGCGTTTACAAAACCTTTACTCGTTTGGGCGTCTTCTTGAAAGCATGCGGCGTAGCCCTACGCTGTAGTGAGGAAATCAGAGCTCCATTATAGTCCGAATCCCTAATATAGTCTGGGTTGCCAAAATGTCGCTTAGCTGAGCTAAGTGGAATCTCTTCACTTATAAAGGCGGCATTTCCGCACTCTGCTTCATAAAAGCGGCATTTCAGCACTCATGAATAAAGTCGATAAATTGTGCTGTCCTGAACAGGTACGTCTTATGCATTCTGCAGCACAGCCCACTGGTTCTTAATATCGAATTCGAAAACACCCACGGCAGTACAGTCCACCAATCTCGCGGCAGAAGCTTCCAAGGCCTGAGGCCGTCTTGATTACGCCATTCCGCGTTTACAAACCCTTTACTCGTTTGGGCGTCTTCCTGAAAGCATGGGGCGTAGCCCTACGCTGTAGTGAGGAAATCAGAGCTTCATTATAGTCCGAATCCCTAATATAGTCTGGGTTGCCAAAGTGCCGCTTAGCTGAGTTGCCTGGAATCTTTTCACTTATAAAGGCGGCATTTCCGCACTCTGTTTCATAAAAGCGGCATTTCCGCACTTACGAATAAAGTCGAAAAATTGGGCTGTCCTGAATAGGCTGCAGCAGAGACCACATTTTCTTAATATCGAACTCTAAAACACACGAGCTTAAAAGCATCGAATTTGGTTCCTAATATGGCAGTACAGTCCACCTTTCCCGCATCAGAACCTTTCAAGGCTTGAGGCCGTCTTTTTTACGCCATTCCGCGTTTACGGACCTTTCACTCGCTTGGGCGTCTTCGTAAAAGCATTGGGCGTAGCCCCACGCTTTAGCGATGAAATTAGGGTTAATAAAGTCTGGGGTGCCAAAATGCCGGTTAGCTGAGTTAAGTTGAATCTCTTCACTCATAAAGGCGGCATTTCCGCACTCTGCTTCATAAAAGCGGCATTTCCGCACTATGCTTCATAAAAGCGGCATTTCAGCACCCATAAATAAAGTCGATAAATTGGGCTGTCCAGAACAGGTAAGCCTTATGCATCCTGCAGCACAGCCCACTGGTCCTTAATATCGCATTCGAAAGCCCAAAAGCATCGAAATTCTTTCTTAAAACGCCAGTACAGTCAACCAATCTCGCGGCAGAATCTTTCAAGACCTGAAGCCGTCTTTTTTACGCCATTCCGCGTTTACAGACCTTTCACTAGCTGGGTCGTCTTCGTAAAAGCCTTGGGCGTAGCCCCACGCTTTAGCGAGGAAATTAGGGCTTACAAAGTCTGGAGTGCCAAAATGCCGCTTAGCTGACTTGCGTGACAGCTTTTCACTTATAAAGACGGCACTTTCGCACTCTGCTTCATAAAAGCGGCATTTCAGCACTCATAAATAAAGTCGATAAATTGGGCTGTCCTGAACAGGTACGTCTTATCATCCTGCAGGACAACCCACTGGTTCTTAATATCGCATTCGTAAACAAACGAGCCCAAAAGCATCGAATTTGGTTCTTAAAACGGCGGTACAGTCCACCAATCTCGTGGCAGAAACTTTCAAGGCCTGAGGCCGTCTTGATTACGCCATTCCGCGTTTACAAACCCTTTATTCGCTTGGGCGTCTTCCTAAAGACACGAGGCGTAGCCCTGCGCTGTAATGAGTAAATTAATGCTCCAGTGCAGTGTGAATCCCTAATAAAGTTTGAGGTGCCAAAATGCCGCTCGCGTATAAAGAAGGCACTTCGGCACTCAACTTTAACTTTGACAGTTACGTAACCTCACAAATTCGGCCAGTGCCACTCAGCATTTAATTTTCAGAAATGCATCTATAACCTAGGAATAATCACGAGGAATATATAACAACAGCAGGTAGGTGTACCAGCAGTGAATTAAAACTAACTAACTAAATTAGCTTAGGTGGTTACTGTCTTCCGAAGACCCTCCTGCGAAACAGAGGAAACGAGAACAATCCCTAATCTAAGCTTACTGTGAACCTACCGCAGAGTAACGATAAGGGCCACTTCAAATTTTGAGCTCGGTCAAGTGCTCTATGTTTGTTATGGGAGGAAAATCCGTTTACCTATAACAAAGCGAACGAGCCTTTTCTGAAAACAGATGGAGAAATTTTAAATTATTGGTCATCGATAAGTTTTCAATATCCTCGTCAATAATGTCGTTTATAGGATTACTGGCTGCCTACCTTTTTGGCACTGAGGTAAGTGCAGTGTTTTAATATAAATAATGGCCGATTGCATCGCAATTTTTGAGGGTTCCTTAAAGATAGTGATCCTTGGAAACCATTGGAAACCATTGTTCCAGCAAACGTATCTGCGGAATTTAAACGTCACTTTTCTTTAAGAAACCCCTTAAGATTACGATGCAATCGGTCATAAATCAAGAAGTTGTCTATCGTAGGTGCTAAACATAGAGGGGAATACATTTAACCAAGACCTCTAGGGAAATTGTATATAAGCTAAGACTTCCATGATGAACGAAGATCTGGCCAACTCAGTCCCTATCAAGTAG
This sequence comes from Pycnomerus fuliginosus, assembly GCA_963924575.1. Taxonomy (NCBI): domain Eukaryota; kingdom Metazoa; phylum Arthropoda; class Insecta; order Coleoptera; family Zopheridae; genus Pycnomerus; species Pycnomerus fuliginosus. The sequence continues at coordinate 3,828,963 of OZ004626.1, forward strand.
AAATCCTGCAAAAACTAAGGACAGAGTGCCTTTGGATAGTAAAACTTGTTAAAACTAGGAACTAGAATGCTTTTCCATGCCTGTTCTGTGAGTAGTACGTTCATTAGCATTGTAATTTTTAAATTATGACCAGATTGTAAAATTCCCATTGTAAAATAAAGCCATTCTTGTTGCAAACCAAATTATACAGCATAACTGTTTCATCGGCAACTTACGCCATCTATCATAGCTCAGATGTTCTAATGGGATTTCTTACCAGTATTAGGTCCAATTTCCCCGCCTGCCTGCTAATACTGTTAGATGGGAATTCGACCTATTACCCTTTGAATCGTTATAGGTATTATTATCATCATTATTTTTAAGAGTCTCACCGAGGACATCAACGACTCCAATTAACATTTCGATTAATTATTCATTCAAAATGAAATCAAAACGCGACTGCCTGCCGTGGGTATAATTCATTAAAAAATGGCGGTGAACGTCGTTCTTCTGGAATCAAAAATTGCTCTAATTCCCATTATTTTTAATTACGGCAAACCCTGAATGTTGAATGTGTTTTCATATTTTAATCTAGACTTCGGTGAACATTATTTACGTGTGTGACTGCCAATGCCAGAGGATGTAATGAATTTCTTTGTTTGCGCAATTTTAAAATTATACCGCTTACAGTTAGTTTCAATTAGATGCATAGCATTTCAAAGGCTACAATGCTTTAACAATATATTGTTTATTTACTCAAACGCATTTACGTTGATTTTAAAAGAAGTCAATCGCCAGACTATACCGGGTGATTCAGTTTGGTATTCTCCCCCTTGTAACTTTTTTATTTGAAGAGACAAATGTCAAAATGACGACTGTTTTTTTTTTAAATGACAAGCTGTACATTTTTTAGCAGATTCTTGTAGACAAATTTTTTCTACATTCAATTATGTAAAAAAGTTTACACTTTGACTAGAAAAAATTCGAGAAAAAAAATAATTTGACTAGACCCATTTTTAAAACTTCTGTCAATAAACGTAGTTAGGTCTGAAAAAAAGTGAACTGTTTTGTGGTCTAATGTCACACATCATAAGGAGTTAATAGGCAAAAGGGGTATTATTGTTATTAACGCATAAAGTGTAAATAAGTTTTTTTTAGTTTTCATATTTATGACTTTCGTATTTATGACTAAGATCATTCGAAGAAAAAAAGTTAAATATCTAAATTTTGACACATGTCATCATATCGACGATTTAATGACGTCATTTAATAGAGTTTGTTATGCGATTTACAAATATATATGGTTTTATATATTGTTCTATTCAAATAAAAAACTTACAAGGGGGTGAATACCAAACTGAATCACCCGGTATAAACTAGGTCCATACTTTGATACATTTCAGATATTTCAGATACGTCGTCTCCGCCGTACTTTGCACCCCGAGACGGGGTCTTATAAACGAGAATTATTTAACTTTTTACAGTATTTTATTGTCAGTAATGTCAGTAAGCTCAATTGAACTCAGGTCAGATCAGGTTTGGTCTATTACTTTTGAAAAATACTATTTCGAATCCATCGTGTCCTGGAGCTGGAGTTTACTCTGGAAGCTTTAGTTTTCACGTTACAAGAACCCGAAGAAATTAAAAATTGAGTAGTATTGAGAAAAACAGCACCTTAAATTAAAGGAGATAAAGGAAATTTTAGCAAAACGTCTCGAATACGTCCTCTCAAACAAGTAGCTAAATCAGATTTTTTTTTTAGTATATCAAATAATGAGGATCTGTATAAAACGTGTAATATGCCATGTCGTAGACAATGAAGTGTACTATCTGCAATCTGGGAAAGGAAAATTTATCCAAACCCATAAACTGCTTGAGAAGTTCGGTACGTCATCTTAAATCTGACTTCAATTTTTGGGTAGAGCAATTCAATTGTTGAGCATTGAGCAACCTATTTCCTGGGCACGATGTTTTAAAATAGAACTTCATCATCGCAAAGGATTATTTTATCTTCTCTTTGTCTATCTCTTTCATTATTAAAAAATCTTTCTGGCGGAAACACGTTGAAAGGGAAAAATGATTTTCTTTTAATTACTTTCTCGTCTACAGAATGCCCTTATTTTAATTAATTATGATTTGAATTTTCTTTACTTTCATAATTTGGCTATAATGGACATTTTTACCTAGTGTGGCAATAAAATGAGAATGGAAAAATATTGTAGTTACCCACGTTTTTTAAAAGAATAAGGCTACATTTACTTTAATATCATGTACAACCGATAAAATCCCGCAATTTCCGTTGTGGGAAATAGATCCATACGACAAGTAATTACCTACTATGTACCTATTAAATTGAACATTTCAGTTTCAATAGTATAAAATGAACTAAGTATTGCATTTTGTCAAAGTCGAATAAATTAGATATCACCTAAACAATGATCTCTTATTGTATATAGGTACCTATAAAAATGGGTTTTAATAAAAAACCATTAGTTACATTACAACTTAAAATAAGGCAAATTATTGGCTTCAATCAACCTGTAACATTTTACATTCAAATGAACTAACTAACTCGGACTGATGTAAATTAATTGTTATTACCGAAATCCCATCATAATTCCAATCGTGATTAACGCGAAAGGTTTAAATTTAACAAACGGTTATCGGAAGTTTTGTAAAGTAGGTGTGTATTCAAATTTTCCATTAAATATTCATGTGGGGGCGTAATATTAAAACCGAAGCAGCAAGTGTTCCTAAATTGTGTTTATTCATGGATTATTATTGATTAAAATTTCAATACACAAAATTTAAAGAAATGTTTCTTCAACGGAATTTGCGTTAGCTAGTGAGTTTTATAAATTTCCTTTTGTAGGTATACTTGTAGTATAGAAGAATATAAATTTCGTTGATTTGAAATTCTAAAAGGAACACTAGGCCATTATTCTTACAAGCAATTTTATATTCCTTCATCGTGCAATCGGACACGCATAAAAGGGTCGGAAACCCATTTCGGCTGATTTCTATAATTAGAAATGCATTAACTATTGTTCAACGCCTAGCGGTTATTAGGTGCAAATAATACCGTAAATAGACCGAAAACTGTGTGGATGTTAATTAGTTTTACCGCTAAATACTAGTTCTCTTTCTAAAGGACTTTCAGTAAAACTATTGCGTTTAATACATTTATATGGATTTTTCTATCGTACCTACGCACCGTTCTATACGGGGTGTATCGTTTAAAACAAAACGCCCTAAATAACTTCTATAGAGGTGATTTGAAGGAAGAATGCTCAAACAGGTAGATTTCTATTCGGAGGGGACTACTTAGATCCGTACAGCATAAACTAGAAGGATTTCTATAGATTCAGAGCCAGTTTATATTCTTCAGTGTAACTTTTGAAAGAGTTAATGGATTTCAAAAATCTTTGAATAAGTTTACAGAGAATTTTATAGCCTTTCAAATGATGTATCACAAAGGACTCTAATGCAATTTTCAAATTCGACAACAGAGGGCGCTTGACGTCAACGAATATCAAAATTCTTTCAGAGTTGAATTGCCAAATGGTCCTTTCGAATTTTAGCAGAAAACGTTAAAATTAGAGAATAGACCCTAATAAATATCTTTGCAATGGTTATACAGCATGGTGAACAGAAATATGCTTATTCTAGCGCCAGTAATTTAAATTTGGACAGTGAAAACTAAGTGAAAGCCGGAGGGGGGGGGGGACAAAAAAGGAGGTGTCTAAGCTATGGCCGACTTTCAAGAAAATTAAGGGAACGTTAAGGGATGACAATTGAAGGAAAAAAAAGTTCGGATAGACGGTTAAAAATTAAGTGTACATACAGGTGCATACTTCAATTGCCTCTCCGGACTGTGATTTTTGACGGCCTTGAGACAAGGGGATTGAAATTAGGGGTTGAAACTCAAAAAAACTCTTCAGGAAACATGGAACAAAAACCATGCCATTTCATAGACCACCCTTGATTATTGAAAAGACTTTCTATACATGAAGGGGCTAAATTCACCGTTAAAGCATCTACAACCCTTGAAATAATCAATCCACATCTTCTTTATAATTTGAATTAGGACACCAAAAAATGTATCGTTAAATTACCGATAATAGACTAACGGACAGTCAAAATTTTCATTCCCAAAAAATAACCCTCTAAGCACCAAAAATTGGCATTGGGGAAATTGAATTCTTGAATCATGTACAACATGGAGAGACTCAATGACTGGCAAAATTTTCACCCCCAAAAATTCAATCCCTCCACCCCCTGCAACCGTCCAAACGACAAAAATTGACATAGAGTAAATTGAACCCTTGAATCATCTACAACCAGAAACTAATCGAATATTACAAATTTCATCCTAATAAATTCATATAACTTGGAAAAACTCAATGACTATCAAAATTTTCACCCCCGAAAATTCAACCCCCACCCCCTGCAACCCCCCAGACATCAAAAATCGGCTGTAGCAAATGGAGCCTTGATTCTCATACAACCTGAAGAGACTAATTAACCGTAAAGAAATTTGCCCTCAAAAACTCACTTCTCACTCTGATTATTATCGAATCAGTTTAGCCAACTTAACTTATTATATTCTACAGCTCATTTTAGTTCGTTTATTATTATATCTCGTTCAATAAATTTTCACCTGTCTTAGAAAATAAACATTTGCGGGAATACACCACTGCATTGAGAAACATCTTTCAATTATGTAGGGTAGACTGGGGGAATGAGGGCACGTTAAGGATTCGTTGATGCTGTGCAAAAACGGTTCGCTTTCATAAAATGATTGAGGTATCAAAATGAAGCCTAGAGTGTTCTTAACCGAATGGCAACACATTAAAAATCACAAAACATAAACGAGCGGAGAAAAAATTTATTTACAAAAGGCTTACACGTCCGGTATTACCCTAGCTGTTGGGGTAATAGCGGCCATATGTATTTTGTCCCTGTAACTTTAACTGTACGCTGAATATTACGATGTAACCAGAAGTTCTATTGCCAAAAATTTAAATTAAAGCTTAGCCTTATAATTTGTACGGGTTTTGGGTGCTCATTCTCCAAAGGAACGGCATTTGATTGACAGTTTCGTTATTTTTACAATATTCTCCACAGATTAACTAAATATCGTCGTTTTGGGTTTATTTTCTTCACTCTTAAACCCAAATTCTTCATCTCTATCAGGGTACTCGATTCCGTCGTATGCTGTATATTTACTGTTTAGGCCGGTATTCCCCCATTTCAATTCAACTGTCCGGCGTTACCCCAAATGCAACATGTGTGTTTAATTTTTTTATGCTAGACAAACGTAAAATTATGTTAATTTTAGTCACTATCATCGAACAAGCAAAAAATGTAGATTGTACCAAAGTAGTTACATTTGTTTTAAGAAGAAATTAAAGGTTTTGAAACCGTCCTTCAAATCGCAGCACTCTTATAAGAAGAACATGTAAAACACAAAGCTGTCAACTGTCATCAAGGAACTGCCGGTAGAGAGCTGTATTTACATAAGGGCACTCCTTCATACTTTCGCTAGATGGTGTGACTGTTGGAAAGGTCTAAAAATTGCGCAATTATTCAGGATTAGCTGTCCGATATTACCTCAGTGGCCGTCATTCCCCCAGTCTACCCTATACTAGAGCATCATAATGCGAGACAGTACCACCACAATATCTTAGCAGATCTGCACCAGAAAATAATAGTTAATTCAAACGATGTTTATATGCACACCCACAAGAAAATAAACATGGAAGGGATACAAATCGCATTGATGTACATCTTACGTTCGTTTTTTCCTTTAAAATGTAAAAAAGTTGTTTTTGATAACTATTTTATCTGTAGAATTAAATTCTATTTATTAAAAATGTTCTGAACAAAAAAGTGTCCGGTGAACGAAATTAAAATGGCTTGTAATTAATAATTATACTAGGGATACTCCAAATTACATATTATGGCCAACAGCCGCCACTTACGCGCATCGTAACAGAAAAGGTAAAATATTTTAAAAAGTCGCTTGAACGCACTTATGAAATTTTGACTAGTTAAGTTGAAAAGGATTGTTTAAGCTATTATTTGCAATTTTTTGCAAAACGCGGTGTAGCGTGGAACTCCCTTTGTATACCCCAACTCAAATATAACAAATTTCTCGTTTACGGTCAGTAGATAATTGTTTAATTTATTTAAATAAGCTCATGAAAGCTTTCAACGATAAAATTATATAATTTGAAAGTGTAGACCTCAAAGAAGTTTGTTGCAAAATCTCATCCTTAAAATAAACGTTTTAAACATACACTGATTGACTGACTTGTTGAAATTCGACGATGAAACAGAAGGATGGTGTCAGTTGTGTTTGCCGGCAAGTTAATAGATAAAGGTTTCTTGTACATACCATCCTGGGGTTTTGGGAAAATAAGAATAACAAAAATGTCATGACAATGTTTTGACATTTTTGAAAATTCGATTTTTGGCCGCTTTTCAGAATTCCCTTGAGTAATCAAGTCAAGAGAAAAAATAGACCAATTCCAATGGAATTGCGTGGCGATGGAATTGCGTGGCATTGCAGACAATGGACCGCTTGCAGTGTTGTAAAATGAAATTAACATTCCCTTTGCATGTAGATAGGAAGAGACTGCATATGTTTCAGTAAACATTTTGTAATACATTATTTAAGGTCGTCCACAACTTAGTTACATACGTTAATGCCACTTTTGCTAATTGTTCCCCGCTCAACCAGACTGCAATACTTTGCGGCCGCAAAATGTGGAATGAATTTCATTAAAAATCTCAATTTTTCACCGATTTCTTCGATGTCTTTGAAAATCTAAGGTGGTCGTGACAAATGTTTCTAACTCAGAAGAAATCGTAGATTCCGAATCCGATGAGAAAAAAGTATGATCTCATTTGAAAAATGAAAATTAGGATATTGTTCCTAAACCTCGTATAGATATTTCAGGGTGTTATTGCCCTATTGAATTTAAGTCAAAAATATCCTATGGACATATATGTCCGGAAACGCTTCGTAAGGGAGTTACGCCCCCTCAAAGGCAATGGGTACCCAAAATTTTGGTTGTCTTTAAATTACTCGAAAAGTGCGAATGATGGGAGTTTGAAATTTGGACCAATAGTTAGTATGTCATAATGGGCTTTCTCTTGAATTTTTTTCAGATTTTTCCTAACATCAGGACGTACGTTCTTAGAGGGGGCCTCCACATTTTTTGCAATTTTGCAAATATGCAAAAAGATCATCATCTTTGGTTTATTCTGCATAATAATAATAATACGGATATAATATAATAAATGTACTCTTGTTCCTCCCTCCATTCCCGGAGGAACCCCTTCCATACTCCATTCAAAATTTCTACCAATCTGTCTATCATCTCCTCCGTACTATACATACATCCACGCTTCGAAATGTGCATAAGTTGCAACTCCAAATTTGTAGCTGTTCTGCCTCAAATATCTAATAAGCACCTAGAAAGTGCCAAATTCATCTCGATATCTTCAGTAGTTTTGAGCTACAGGCAGTCAGACACACACAGGCAGACATGGGCTGGCCTAACTAAAATATCGCGTTGTTACGCCTTAAACCCCTTTTCCAATAAGGCGAAATTCGCAGGTTTTACGTGTATTAAAATGGCCACGGGTCCTACTTTTATCTGCGTCTTCTTTGCGAACTTCACGTTACTGAAAACGGTCAGATTTATTTGTCAGTGGATTTAGAAACCCAGCAAGACAAGAAGCATCTACAGTTAAATTTCTATTGCTGCATATTTCTTACAGAGATGTAAACCTATTTCATCTTTCGTACCCGGCTGGACTAATCTTTTTATTAACCCGTTATCGTTATCGTTACGAGAAAAAAATTTGATTAAGTATTTAACACTGTTTTGGAGGCTTCATCGGGTTGGTTGTTTCTCTCTCCGTTTTATTCTATTGCTGGCTTATTAGTGACATTAATTATACGTGCACAATAACAAGTTTCAACGTTTCAATTTCTAATTGTAGGTCGGTAAACACCAGTATTATAAGGTAATTGTTAACTATTGGAATCATCCAGTTTAGAAATGCACGTCACAAATTGTTGAACCTAGTAGTTAGATGTGGTGAGTGCATTCCCTTGTTAGAGTTATAATTTTATTTATTCGAGAGTTATTTGTTGTAAATAATCTTGGCTGCTCTAAATTGGCGGTGACGAGTGGCGCGATAGTAATTCTTCGCGGTTTCCAGCGAGAAAACATTTCCCTATAAACACACGAAATAACTCAAGCCGGCGACATAGCTCTTGCATACCTCTATTGATTTTAAACACTAAAACCGACCGACACGAGGCAAGACTACTCTTGTAATGATCGAAAGCATCCACCAATTTCTAAAAGTGCCGTAGAACATCCTCCGCTTTTATAACGAATAAATACCTACCCATATTCTTTTATTTTAAGCAGCCGTTAAGAAAAAATGGGTAACTAGGGAATCGGCTGGAACCTCCCCACTTAAGTAATCCAATCCACCAGTTTCGATTTCTTGCCAAAAGAGCATTATGTTGGAATACGTTTTTGGAAACAGAATCTGAAGACCTTTCATGTGCTGATGATAATAGTTATTTGTATATAAAGAAGAGGGCTGCGGATGGTTAAGGTCTGCAAACATACTTTCAAACAGATGTATACACAACGTTTTTTGTATGACCAAGAATTATTTAATAATTATTTAACAATTTGCCATCATTCCACAAATATTATTCTTTTTCATGTAAGTAGGAGCAGTTGTACAGTTGGGGACAAAAAATTTTGGACGACATTTTTACGTTAATTCAAAAAATTTTGATGTGAACCAAGCATTAATGTCACCATGACTGACGATTTTTGGTAATTTGACACTAGTCTCAATAGTAAGGTTAACATTCCCTAAAGCTGATTTTACAATAAATTGCCACTCAAGTTATCTGTCGTCCAAAATTTTTCTCTCCAACTGTACTTTCAAGTTGTGTTGCAAACAGTCTGAAATATTCTTCAATATTGTTTCAAAAGACTACATTTTGGGGTTGTGAAAGGGTACTAGGCAGACATTTTTTAAAAACCACTTTTCCTTGATCCGGGACCTTTGAAATGGTGTTAACTCAGTTTCAAATTTTTGACTGATTTCAGTAACTTCCCTTTTTTATAGCGGTTGGGGGGAGATTAAAATATATGTTGTTTGAGGTTCTTTTAGTCAAGACTTTTAAAGAGACGAAGTGGAAAGCTTACGTTGAAAGTAAATCTGCTTTAAAAGTCAGATCATATACAGGGTGCGACATTAAAATTCCAGAACTTTGTTATTTGTAGTCAGGAATCACCATGCTGCCCAATGTTAAGACGGTAAAACCAGATAATTTTACCTGGTTTCGGTACCTTTAATTTAATTTTTGTCGTCATAATTTTATTTTATTTTATTTTATTTTAAATTTCACGTCGATCCGCCAATCAGTTAAGCGAAGAAAGTAGAATAAATTAGTGTTGGTGGCTAATAGAACTGAAACGTAATTACGAAGGGAAAGGAAGGGGAAGGAAGAGCAAAAGGGGAAGGGGAATTAAGGGGAAGGAAGGGAAAGGAAGGGGAAGGAAGTTGATGGCAATGAAAGCAATAGGAAGGAAGGCGGAGGAAAGGGAAGGAAGTTAAGGGAAGGGGAAGGAAGTTAAAGGAAGGGAAATGAAAGGGAAGGGTTCTTTCCCTTCCTTCCCATTTCTTCCCCTTCCTTCCTCTTTCTTCCCAATTATCCTCCTTCCTTCCCCCTCATTCCCCTTCCTTACCCTTCATTCCCCTTCGTTACCCTTCCTTCCTCTTCAGTTCAGGCCCAAATCTTCTTCCTATTCCTTTCTCTTCCTTCCCCTTCTTTCCTCTTCCTTTAACATCCTTCAGTCCTTCCGCTTAATTTTTTTTCATTTCCCTTCCTCCCCGGGCTTCCTTCTCCTTCCTTTCCCTTCCTTTCCCTTCCTTTAATTTCGTTTCCCTTCTTTTAACTTCCTTCCCCTTCCTTCCCCTTCTTTCCCCTTCTTTCCCCTTCTTTCCCCACCTTCCCCTTCCTTTCCCTTTATGTCCCCTTCCTTTCCCTTCCTTTTCCTTCCTTCAACTTGCTTTCCCTTAATTTTTCGATATGCATTTTACGTGTTAGATAATTAGTATATTAAAAAACACGTTTCATAAGGCCAATTATTATAAGAGCCTTATGAAACACGTTTTTGATACAATTTTTTCTATTTCGGATACCCAACTTCTTAATATTTTCAAGGAAATTTCAGATTGTCATTTTCAAAGACAGGCTTGGCAGTTATTTCGATTGTTAGACACAATAGTTGTCTAGGTTACGATGTAAACAAAAGCCGTGCTCTAATAGAGCACATTAGAGAACGCGTTTGGGTGCTATAAAGTGTTCATTAGGAAACCGAAATAGAAAAAACATATTTTAAATGTTCTGTTAAGTTTCTATCAGATCCACAGCACATTCGAAAACTTTTAGTAAAAATATTCTAATTTCGACAAAAATTTATAATTATTTTCGGAACTAATTATAAACCAAACATAACTTATTGTACATCAAAAGGCGCAGAAAAAAATTAGCTATTCTGAGTAAAAAAGTTGGATATGTCCATTTGAAAATGAAAAGTTGACATCAAGTTAACATTCAAGTTGAAGTTGATAAAAATCAAAACCATCTTGAGTTTGCAGTGTTTTATGAGCAATTTCATTTGATTTTTAGTTCACTAAAATCGCACCACCAATAACAAAGTTATAGCGTTCTGGAGCTTTAATCTCGCACCCTGTAGTTTCGTGGTTGATCGCTCTGGGTAGGTATAATTAGAATACAAATGAAGTTAAAACAAAGACGCAAAGGGTGCTAGAAATTAAACTTAATGATCATAGTTATATGACAGCTTTGAGATTAAGAACGTTAAATTCCCAATGTTTATCGTTAAAACCGTTAAGTCTTATTAACACGGAATTGATGATGTCTGGTCTGGTGACAGTAAGTTGAATTTAAAAAAACGTCCTCATTTCAGATATCGCAAAGTAAACTTACTTATTTAAGTTCTGAAAGTTAGATCGTTACGAGATAAAGTGCTCCAGACCCATTCCTGTTTATGACGCAGTTTTAATTTTATTTTATACGTACCTATTCCTTCAATCTTGCACAATAAGGGAGAAAAAGCATCGCCAACGATAACATTTTTAGGGAGATTAAATAAAACAAAAGCGGTTGCAAAATATCATTTGCAGTTTTTGAATGGAGTATTGCACTGAAGAATTGAAAAAAGACGTAGAATTAGCTGAATAAACTAAATTCAAACTACATATCGGATTTCCTCGACTAACAATGGACTGAGGAAGTTTGATGTTAGGTAACTCTAACTCTATTAGCACAGTTTATACTGATGATTTAGCTATGCGGCAGTCTCTCCATCGCGTTCAGGAAACAAGTAATGCGATTTTATTTTAAGGCTGCACTGAAGCTAAATTCTTTCTCTCTCGCAAATTTTCAATAAATATTTTGCTTTTTTGAAATTCTGGCAGGATTTAACAATTCTGACTCAACAGCACCCTAGAATACATTTTACTTTTTCGAATATATCTGTATTTGAAGCCACAATATCTATTGAGCGAATATTAAGCGAAAAATATTCTCTCAATGAAAATCCTCGATTCAAGTACGGGCATATTTACAAAAGTAAACTGTTAAATTCACCAGAAATTGAAAATATAACATTTATCGAGAACGCGCGAGAGCTAAAGAATCTCGCTTTAGTACAGTCTAGAGTGTATTTTTTTAAGCCCCGAATGAACACGGAACAACACTGAAAAAGACAGAAAGTTTTGACATGGAGGAAATTTAATCCTTCAACCACTGAAGAGAAAAATCGCGTGAAAAATTTATATACAGACTATTATACAGGGTGATGACGAAAACCGTTCATTAGAAACATTTGGGATTCACATTTTGAAATTTGATATGTTATTCTTTCCTCCATTTTTGAAAATTAATTTCCGCCATATTGTTAAGTCAACAGGAACAACTGAGCAACCAGTAGAAAGATCAAACCTTCTAGTTTCAACCCTCCCAGTTTGGTTCCTTAATCTTCAACCGTTCGGAAGATATAAATTTTTCTATTGCGGATTGCAGATCAATTTTTTGATACATATTTTGACATATGTCAAAAATGGTGACAGTTAGGTACCCAAAAACTGGATGCGATAAACTCACAATTAAGAGACAAATCCGAATCTAAAATCAAAACGAGGGCTTTAGATTTAAAATAACAAAGATGGCGGCCACTTCCGGTAAAACCGGAAGTGCTGGGGGTTGGAAATGTTTTATTCTTGGTGTGCGTGGGCTATTATGGTAAGTATCAAATTTCAAAATTCTACTACAAGTGGATCCCCAAAAGTTTCTAATGAACGGTCTTCGTGAATCACCCTGTATACTAAGTGCAGGTTTCTGAAATCTGCGCTCAATACTACCACCAACCAATAAATCCAATATTCTTAAGATCATTATTTTGTGATGAGTTCTCTTTAATAAATAACTAAAAAGCCACCGGATTTTATCAATCTGCACCTAATAATAGTGCCTCCGCAGACGCACAGATGTGTCAAAAAGGCGAATTGTTGAAAAATACAACATTTAAAAACTGTAACATAGTCCTTTACCGTGTTTGCAGTAGAAAATGAAAAGAACGCAAAAAATAGTATAATTAGTACTTCATAAAAAAAATCGCTGCAGTTGAGTAGAAATATCAAAAGTAGCACTGAAAATAAGACAATTTTGCTAATTTATGTTTTGGAGGAGATGAAATATTGTGAAGAGAGTGAAAAAGTTGTAAAGAGTGCAAATATAATCCAAATGAGTAAATAATATGAGCAGTTATCGGAAAAAAACAAAATTCGGCGACTTTTATAAAATGGCACTCAGTGAGTTGAAAAATCACAAAAAAGCCCGAAAAAATAAATAAAATGTATGTATTTACTCTGCTTGCTAGGGCTTACGGGTTGGTTTTAGGTTGAAGACTCATAAGAACTTTTCCAATGCTTGACCGAAATCTATCGAACATCATAATTTTATTCCACCACTTAACATGAAAAAATTTCCAGTTTCAACCCTTAATTTTCATCCCCCTCGTTAGATCATAATGAAAATTTGTCCATCCGTCTACAGTGTCGCTGTAAATTAACACTCCAAATTCAGCTTTGATACGTTGAGTAGTTTTTTGAGCTATCGCTTTTTTGTGTTTTAGCATGTTAGGGGTTGTACCGCCTTTAAGGGTCGTTTTTCGCGAATGATGATTAAGACATTTTTTGTACCATCAATAGAAAGCTATCGAACTGTATTAATTTCAACCCTACATTATTCAGTGAAAATTCGAGTTTTCAAACCTAACTTTCATCCCCTTCGATAAATTTCTCGTAAAATTCACTCTTCCTTTCTCGAAGATGCAGTGTGTAAGATCTCATAGTTTCGGAGGACTTCATGTACGTTTCAACCCCCTATTTCACCACCCCTACATGCTCTCATGCTCAATTTCAACCCTACATTATTCAGTGAAAATTCGAGTTTCCACACTTAAATTTGATACCCTTCGATAAGAACGCACACCTCTGATGTTATTAAAAATGTGAAAAAAGTGAGGAGAAAGCTCTTTGTAACACTAACGATTGTTCCAAATTTCAAAATTCTTTTCTTAATATTTCTCGAGAAAGGACCCCGCACTTTTCTTATGGAAATTGGGTTTGGGTCAGATTTTTTTCAAAAAAATCTATGTTGTAGAGCACGACTCCCTAAGTAATTGTTACCATTGCGCCAACTTTGTGGACCTCACCGTTTCTAAGATATGGAGGGTTGAATATGAGAGGGTAGTAAGGCATAGAGTTAAAACGAATATGAGGGCCGCTGTATTCGCCATGGTCAACGCTACATATTGTCGTAACATTAAGCGGGACATCTTTCGAAAGTCATTGAAGATCGTCACTCTTGTTATTTCTTCAGTATATTCAATGCTATTTTAACACCTTCTGGATAGTCGTTAATTTGGGTCAGATTTCTTTTATTTTTTAATATATGACACCTAAATGCATGTGGTCTCTCGATAATTTTTCAAAAGTTAGTTCGTTCTTACCTCTTCGAAGGAGTAGGGCGCAAATTCTACATTTGTTGTGCCTGGAGAAAATCTTCAACTAAGCAAAGTTTCACCGATTTCAAACACATTTATGCTTGGGTGCGGTTTAATAAGACGTAATATTATTATGATAGCAATTTTAAAAATATTTCGTTCTTAATCTCAATTCGCGTACCACGAAAAAAGTCCCACACTTTGTATGTAAGTCACACCTTCACTCTAAGCCCTAATTACTCGAAGAGGTAAGGACGACAAAACTTATGAAAAATTCTCGAGAAACTAGATGTATACAGGCATGATATATTAAAAAATAAAAGAAATCTGACCCAAATTAACGACCATCCAGAAGGTGTTAAAATAGCCTTGAATATACTGAAGAAATACCAACAATGGCCATCTTCAACGAGTTATAAATGATGCCTCGCTTAATGTTGCGATAATATGTAGCGTTGACCGTGGCGAATACAACGGCCTTCACATTCGTTTTAACTCTATGCATTACCACCCTCTCATCTTCAACTCTCCATATCTAAAAAACGGTGAGGTCCACAAAGTTGGCGCAATGGTAACAATTACTCAGGGAGACGTGCTCTACAACATAGATTTTTTTGAAAAAAATCTGACCCAAACCCAATTTCCGTAAGAAAAGTGCGGGGTCCTTTAAAAAAAATTGACTTTTTGAATACCCCTTTGAAGGGGCGTAACTCCCCTATAAAGCATTTCCGGACAATGTCCATAGGAACGTTTCTTCCTAGAATGATGTAAGGAATAACGTCCTGGAGTTAGGATTATGAATTTAGCAACCTGTATAACTCCTTGCGCATTTACTGACTTCGGTTGTTCATAAATAAATCAATAGGATTTCAGAAGAAATAAATAAAATACATTTATCCGCTACCGCTTGTAAACAGTTAGGGGTTGTTAATAGCCTAGGGATTGTTTTTAGGTTGAAAACTCATAAGATAATAGTTGACCGAAATCTATTGAACCCCGTAATTTTATACCATCATCAATTACTTGAATTAAATTTCATCCCCCTTGTTAAATCCCTTGTTAGACCCCCCTCACTTTCAACAAACTTGAAGGTCGAACGTGCATACCAAATTTCAGTAAGATACCTCGAGTAGTTTTCGACTTATTGCAATTAATAGTTTTTCGGTTTTTCACCCCTAGCTCCCACCCCCTTGGTCCGATATGGCCCAAAAGCAATCCCCGCCGAGTATTTCAGGATACGCAACTGTACACCAAGTTTCAGCTCGATATCTCAATACGTTCTCAAGTTATCGTTCGGACAGAGTAGACGAGCGAGCGAATAAGTTAAAACAATAATGCCTCGCATTCTGCTACGGCACTAAAACAACGATATAATGCTGTCCGAATTTGGTAACGAGCTTCCATATTAATGTTTAGGCCGGCAACAATGGCTCCATTATACAAATTGCGCTAGCATGTAGAATAATCAATATTTTACACACGGGGTCTTGGAATTTAGAGCAAAAACAGAATTAGCAAATAAGTGTTTTATTGTCACAGCTTTGCAGTGATTACTACTGAGGGTGTAAAGATATTTTAAAGTGTCAAGTGGCATATCCTTTATATTTTATAAAGCCATTTAAATACCCGTGAATTAAGCTGTTAAATGCCCGATCCTACTTTAATTGATATAATAAAATATAACTCCTCAAACATATTTTATACCTCTTCAAAGCACTTCTTGGAAATAGCATTAGATATTTCATTAAACTGTAATTAATTAATTTACTTAATTAAATATAACCAACTAATTCTAGATCTCTCATTTTATAAAACTTCAAACCCCTTCCCCTTAAACACACATGTAATTGAACTCTGGCAATACGTACAACTCCAAGAGACTGATTGTAGGCAGCTAATTTCATCTCCACGATTTACCTCACAAAGTGATATTGCAAACCATCAAAAGAAGACGGTGAAATATCGATGGATGGTACAAAATCTGCCTGCACAAAATAATACCTCCAATTTGAATCACTTCGTAAATATTCTTAGAAAACCTTTTCGAAATTGACATTGAAAAAGTGCCGATAAGAAGTGACCCACTTTTTCTTCAATAAGATTAATAATAATTATAATAAGATAACTATGAATGTGATGTAGTTTAGACTTTATACAGGGTAAGTCTGAAAGACTCCACATCCTTTATACCACAGAATCTACCGTTCAAATGATGAACCTTGGTGCAAAAATTATTGGTCAATTGTGATTCCTGTTGCTGTTATAAGCCGCCAAAGATCTTCATTTTTAAACATTCTTTTTAAATATCATTCAAAAGGTGTATCGTAGGATTTTGAATTTTTGCACAGCATTGTTACAGACCAAGAAGCAACTGCTGATGGTACTTAAGACATTATCCAAAAAGCGGATCTCTGTTATACAGGGTGGCCCTGATGTTATTTGCCCTTGAACTTTTTTATATTTGAAAATATTGCTAATTTGCCTATGCGGCCGTATTCCCCGTTCAATTCTAAAACTTTTTTGGCTCTTAAAATTTTTCGAAAAAACTAACCACTCACGAGGAAAATTGAAAAAACCGAAAACATGATCATCGTGATAAACCTACAATTTCAATAAAAATCAAAGTGTACGTTGACACGCATCACATTTCAACTGTTTTTTTGCATTGAATGTGTTGTCCTAGATTTGTGTCCAGAACCATTGCTCACAACTGAAGAAAAAACATTGATGGTAATTTCATTTTTTTATGAGGTAGACTCATCATTGGTTTTAAGGGGATTACCTGCATCATGTTTTCGGTTTTTTCAATTTTTCTCGTGAGTGGTTAGATTTTTCGAAAAATTTTAAGAGCCAAAAAAGTTTTACAATCGAACGGGAAATACGACCGCATAGGCAAATTAGCAATATTTTCAAACATAAAAAAGTTCAAGGGCAAATAACATCGGGGCCACCCTGTATAACAAGGATCCGCTTTTTGGATAATGTCGTAAGTACCATCAGTAGTTGCATCTTGGCCTGTGACAATGCTGTGCAAAAATTCAAAATCCTACGATACACCTTTCGAAAGATATTTAATAAGAACGTTTAAAAATGAAGATCTTTGGCGGCTTATAACATCAAGGGGAATCACAATTGACCAATAATTTTTGCACCAAGCTTCATCATTTGAACAGTAGATTCTGGTGGTATAAAGGTTGTGGAGTCTTTCAGACTCACCCTGTATTTATGAAATATTTATGAATAGGTACATTTATACTTAATTTGGGTCCTTTTTGAATAACGAGAATAGACTATAGATTGCTGAGCGCCGTCACATTACTTCTGACGCGGTTCACCCACTTTAAAGACCTACCTCTTTAAATTTCCTAACACGTACTTCCCCTTAAACTCTCCATACTGTTTTCTTTTCGCCCTCTTTATAACTTTCGTCATCCATCCAGCTACGATCAAATAACGCGGACAATTATAAAAATTGGCAGTCAGTCCCAGAGACGGTAAAAACTTTTAAATCTTTCACAGAATGGGGAACATGAATGATTTTTTTTATTACGCATAAAGAAAGAGGACACCAAAATAGCTGGGGTTTAACCCACGACTTTGCGATTTTCTTCACTGTTTAGTGTTTTGGAGAAAACAATTAATAAAAATCGGCGATGACGTCATTTATCGGGTTCTAATGCATTGAAACGCCACTTATCCGATTTTTTAAAAAAGAAGAAATTCGCTACTCTTGCCCTCACTTGGAAAGGCTTTCGAATTCTGAATCCGATTTCATTCAAAATCTAATCAGCACCTAAAGGGTGGCCCATAAAAAACCGGATTTTTTTGTTTTTGAATATCTTCGTTAGTTTTTGTACGATATTTTTCAATCTTATGCTCGACGTAGCTGAGGGTTGAAATTGTCGATGCCATTCATCAGATTTTAATTTGCACCACCAGTGTCTTCCAAGAACGTGTAACTTAACACCATTATTTAGGCCAATGGGGTGGGGTTACAATTTGACGCATGACAGAGACGTTCACACATGATCAAAACCTGTTTTTTCCTCTTTCCAAATTAACTTTCAGAAATAAAAAAATGCAGCAGAGAAGCGGCTGGAACCTTCCCATCGCGTGGATCTTTGTATTCTGTGTAGATAGTAGTTAATTCAACAGAATTTTTTTAATCCTTGACTAATTTCACAATTTTCTGACAAATACCGACATCACCTCGGACATCACCCATCACGTTTGACAATATGTTTCTTTTAAGGTTAATCTTTTGCCACCTTTTTGACAATAACTGCCATTTTATGTCATCCATTGTCAGCCCGCACCCTTTTAATGAGAAAGAATTTTTTCTGTATTTTACACTGAAATGGCAGAAACTATGAACACATTTTTAGAACCAGAATTTGATCGCCTTTCTAATGGCGACATAAAAGAGGAGGTCTTGTATTTAAAATTTTAAGTTGATATGCTTAAATGGGACTTCCCGTTGGCCAATTGCTTTCAAAAGCCTTTCAGGTCTTCAACGGGTCACCCAATCTGCATGTACCATATTTCAGCCAAATCGATTCAGAAATTTGGGCTATAATGTATTTTTACTGTTATTATAAAATTTCGATTTTTTGAACCAAACAGCGCTAAATGCGAATTAATTTTGCCCTATTTAAAACCAGAATTTGAAGACCTTTCTGATGGTGACAATAAATCTTTCAAAAACTTGTTTTTAATGGTCAAATGAGAGAATAATTTTAAATTTGGAAATTGGTGTGCCAAAACGGCACTTTCCGTGAGTCGATTGAATTCAAAATTTGTTCAGCTCTTCGACGTGTAATACAATCCCTATGTGCAAAATTTCAGCCAAATCGGTTCAGGGGCTTGGGCTGTACCGCGATTTTAAAGTCCGATAAAAATCAATTTTTTTTTTATTTTTGGTCAAAAGGGCACTAAGAATGAATACACTTTTAGAAGCAGAATTTGAAGGTCTTCCTTATGGTGACGTAAAAAATGGGGGTTTGCATTTAAAATTTAAAAGTTGATGTGCCAAAATGGCATTTCCGGTTGCACGATTGGCTCCAAAAGCTTTTCAGATCTAAGTTAGGTTACGAGATGCCTATGTTCCAAATTTCAGCCAAATCGGTCTAGTAGTTTTCGCTGTGGCGTGATTACAAACGAACGTACGTACGAACGTACGAACGTACGTACGTACGTACGTACATACACACAGACACATTTTAAAAACCCCTTTTCTGGGTTCCTGAGACCTCAAAACGTGAAGATCTGGTGCTATCTCAAATTCGAAAATTTTAGTGATTGCAGTAACCTCCCATTTTTTTTAAATTGTGATGGGGTTGGGGAGGTTAATTGATCAATCCCTCAATTTTTTATGAATTTTTTTGAAAAACGTTAATTTTCGTAATTATCACAAATTGTGAAAGGGAGCGGAGGACACTTTTTTTGTATCTTCGTTACTTTCTATCCAATACATTTGAGATTTATTCAGGATGTAACCAAAGGGTGGACCTTTCGATTTCTCTCTTTGGGCTACAGATAGCACCATCATTGTCCTACTTAGGAACGTCTAACTTAACAGAAAGCCCATTCCTATTAGTCTAAATCATTTAGACTAATAGGGATGGCCTTTCTCATTGACATATGACAGTGGCGTTCACGCATAATTAAAGCCCGCTTTTTTTTGTCTAATATGGATGTCAAAACTAAAATTACGTCAATTTTCTTGCAACAGTCTTTTTATAACAAATTGTGTTTTAAAAGGTAAATCGAGTAGGTTGATTATTTGTTGCTATGGTTATGTTGCATACGATTGGACGGTGGTCAAATCATCCCTTACTTAAATGTTTAATTTTTTGTTTTATAATTTAATTAAGTACTCTAAAAAGTGTTATTGCATATGTGCCATTAATTAAATAAATATGGGGACAAATTAAGGAAGTTAATCAAACAATAAAATAAATGAAATATTATTTTGCAAATAGGAAAAGACGCTTAATCATGTGCGAACGTCTCTGTCATACGTCAAATGCACCCCATTGGTCTAAATAATGCTGTTAAGTTAGACCTTGTTAAGAAAAACAATGATAGTGCTATCTGTAACCCAAAGAGAGAAATCGAAAGGCTCACCCTTTGGTTACATCCTGAATAAAACTCAAAAGTATTGGACATAAAGTAACAAAGATACAAAAAAAATTGTCCTCAGCTCCCTTTCACAATTTGTGATAATTACGAAAATTAACATTTTACAAGAAAATTCATAAAAAATTGAGGGATTGATCAATTTTATTTCTGAAAGTTAATTTGGAAAGAGGAAAAGACAGGCTTGGATCATGTGTGAACGCCTCTGTCATGCGTCAAATTGTAACCCCACCCCATTGGCCTAAATAATGGTGTTAAGTTACACGTTCTTAAGGAGGACACTGATGGTGCAAATTCAAATCTGATGAATGGCATCGACAATTTCAATCTTCAGCTACGTTGTGTATAAGATTGAAAAATATCGTACGGAAACTTACGAAGATATTTAAAAACAAAAAAATCCGGTTTTTTATGGGTCACCCTTTAGTACTTGCCATGTCATGTATCCCAAATGGACCAAATAGTAAGTAATTAAAGAAATCTACTTGTTTTGACCGCCAGCGACATCTTAAAGTTACGCGCCTAACTATTTTATGGTACCGTAAATTCTTATGGCAGCAATCGAAATTCAAGCCTAAGTGTTTCTACATTTTTAGAAGCAGAGTTTCAAGACCTTTTCTACGGTGATGTGCAAAGTGAGGGTTTATATGAGTAAGTATTTAAAATTCTAAAGTTGATATGATGATGATGAAGAGTGAGTGCTTCCATATCAATACAGTCAAGATTAACTGTGTTTAATTCCATCATTTTGTCTCATTTCACGTACTCTGCCACAATTTTACTTATGGTTTCCAAAACTGAAGTATCTAGACTTCAAAAGCTACAAAACAAGGCGATGAGAATTATACTGGGGTGTAGTCGATATACAAGGATTGAAGTAATGCTACACAGACTAAACTGGATGAATGTCGAAAAATTGGCCAAATTTCAGACTGTTATTTTTATTCACAAGTTAAAATTAGGACTATTACCTGAATACATTAGAAATTTGACAAAAACTTTTACTGAAGTTCATGAACATAATACTAGAAATAAAAATAATTTCATTCAACACGTGAATAAAAAAACAACACAAAATTGCGTTCTCTTCAAAGGTTTAATTGAATACAATAAGTTATCAACGAGTTTAAAAGGATGTAAAACAATAGCCAAATTTAAAAGACTGTTAAACTTAGATTTTATTGATAGTGTTTATAATACGTAACTAGGTTACATGTGTTTAGAATTTAATACCTTAGGATGCGAGTATTAATGTATTTTTTATGAAATTTTATAAAATTGAAATATGTACAAGTATTATAATATGTTTCTGTTTCTGTGTATAGCATATTTGCTAAATAAAGCTTATTATTATTATTATTATGATATATCAAAATGGCACTTCCGTGGACTGATTTAGCTCAAAATTTACAAAGTTTACAAACACACAGACAGAGACAGACAAACCAACTTTTTGGATTTCCAGGACCCTAAAACGTAAAAAATTTACATTCGGTGTATCCTGTTCAAGCAGAATCTAAACGTTATGATTGGTTGTGTACGAAAACCTTCGCAAGGGCTATTAAAACATTAAAGTCCTGATCATTAGGGGAAGTGTTCGTTTCACTTGTCACTTTCCTCGAGTTTATAGACGCGCCAGGAATCTTTACATTATCGATTGGGACAATAGGAAAATATATGGAAAATTTTAATTCGTTGCCGCGAATCCGGGATGGCAAAAATCAGCGAATTACCATATTTAAATTTCAGTGGGGTGTCCGCAACATACAGTTTCAATTAGACAAGGTTTGTGTAACTATTTTTTTAAACTGAGAGTATCAGTCATCGCACTTGACCACCCACCTCATTTACGAACATTTCACACAAACAATGACCTAGATTTTTCCTATAGCTAATTAACCACCGGAGTATCGATCTCGCTCATTTTAAACGTTTAATTAGATCGTTTTGAGACAAGCTTTTTCAGTAAACAACCCTAAAGCATCAATATTTCTCTTACAGTTTTTGCGTCTGATTGATTAGGAACGGTTCGTTATTCCGCATTTTTAGTAATTATTAGCGGGAATGATTGTATTTGGTACAAATCAATCTAAGAGTTCACGCTGTTGAGAAGTGCAGTAAAAATGGTGGAGGCGCCACCAGCGCGACGGGTCAAAAACTGGCGTGCTATTAAATTGAGCGGTTGTGATATTAAATTACACTACTGTTGTGGGCGAAAATAATGGAACAAAATAAATCCATCCGTATTTCCGTTACAGTAGAAGTAAGCAAATAATGTGATAAAAACAAGATTGCATTAGTGTAGAAGGGCGAATCTGAACAATACAATTTACGGAAACTCGACCTTCAGCTCAAATACCTCATGCCGTCATTTATCAAAACTTTGACAAATTTTCCATTGAACTTTGCAAATTTCTACTACAATGCAAGGACTGGGATTGAAAACTTAGTATAGACGACAACAATGAATAATATTTCTAAACAAAATTCCAAGAGGAAGACTTGGGTTTCATTTTATCGTCGCGCTCGGTCATCTGATATTCTTCCTTATCTTTTCTCTTTGGTTGCAAAAATTCAAGGGGTTTATCCTCATGCACACGTCCGTAACATGTAAGCTATTTATTGTCCTTTGTCGTAAGTATTCGTAGGTGTGACATCGTTCATCTTCTTTACAATACTATAATTTAGTACTTTACTTTAATTTTATAAGTACAGGGTTTAACAGAAACATACGGCAATATTTTAACCACAAAAATACAAGACGAAAATTCCCGAGAAAGTTTTTCCTAAGGTCATTAATAACGGAGGTAGGGCTGGCCAAAGTCGAGGGATGGATAACGGTTTTTTTAGAATAACTCCGGAAATGATTTTAATTAATAAATTATTTTTTGGCTATACGTTTATCTTATTATTAGACACAACAAGTAAAAATTTCACCAAAAACGACAAAATAGTTTTTCATCTGCAGCTACTGTTAAATTCAATTAGAAACGATACAACGTTTGAATTATCACTAAATTTGCTAGTGTTTTCAGGTAGCACGTTTCATTTGGAAACTTTTCTGTCTCTTCATTTTTTTTCATTTGGGCACTCCTTTCCTTTGCCTTCAATATGGTACGCGCGAGGCCCTAAAACCGTTATCCATATCTCCCACTCTGGCCACTTCTACCTCCGTTATTAATGACTTTAGGAAGGTTCCAGCCGCTTCTCTGCTGCCATTTTTTGTTTCGCAATTCATACCTTTCAACTCTGCCGTTAACTTTGGAAAAGGCGTTTATATTTGATTTAATGAACATTATATTGCTTTCAGAATATACATGCTTACCACAGTTAGTATTTTATTGTCCTTAAATAATGGAACGACATCATGAGCTTCCCCAACGTCGGCCAGACATTATTCGGATAAGTCGTTTTTGGACGATCAATACATCCTTCACATCCTTTTGCTTTTAAAATTATAAAATAAGCAATAAGTTTATGAACAATTTAATTTGTTCTTGTAAAGACATTTCTACCATCTTTCAATTTTAGTATAAAAAACATGTGTCTACTAATAAAAATACTCATTAACTGCAAGGTCAGGACTAATAATTGTATACAGCGATACAGTAAATATTCAAAATGTTCTCCACTTTAGTCTATCCACAAATTAAAAAGACCTTCTTCTCTTTGTTGATATTTATTTTAGCGATTTTAAGATCCCAAAATTACGAAAAGCTTAAATAGTTCAATTTTGAAATTTTAAAGTATTATTTCAATAAATTCCACAATTTGCCAAGCTATAGAAAACAGAAAATTTCCTGTGGTACCTCTTCGAAAGCCCTTCACGTTTTTATGTAATTAATGCCCAAGCAGCACAAAGTTATAGGACAGCGGCGAAAACTTTCGAAAACGTCCTTATGATGACTTATATTATCTTTCAATCAAACAATCATGAAGTTAATAACTCTTCTAAAACTGTTCCGAGTTTCGTTGACATCGTTACAATGTTATTTAAGGTGTAAAATTAAAACTCTTGAATATTACGTTATAAAAAACCGCTGTGTAACGTTTTATAAGGAAGTTGGTATGTGGTTTTAATGTTCAGTTAAGTAAACGTCTTAAAGAAATGTTTTTTATGTAAGTCATATTGTAATTTATTATATACCTATTTATTAACGGCATTACAACGTCTTCTTAAATAAGTTATATCTAATGGTTTAAATTTTAGTTATTACGACCTTTACAAAGCTTTCTTTGTGTAAGTTATGTTTCTATCCTATTTTTAGGTTTTGTTGACGTCTCTGTTTCATTTCCTAGCTAAAGTTGCTATGTGATTTTAGTTTTCAGTTTTTTCGATATTTTTAAAACCGTTTTAAATTGGTTGTTCAACGATTTAATTTCTAGTTTATACGTGGTTACTAAAACTTATGCGTACATAAAGAACAGACGTCATTTTTCAAGAGAAGTTCTGAACAGGATCTAGGATATATTGTGCGTTAAAGTGGAATAAATACATTTAATTTTTTTCTTCGGGCATTTTTTGTGATTTCTCGGTAACTCAATTTTCATAATTTTTTTAAACCACCTACAATTTTTCAACCCCTTTCACGATATGTGAACCCTCAAAAAGCTAAAGCTTAGACCGCTAATTTTTCGTATTATTTTCGCTAGTTCTACTTTACTACAGTTAATTTTCACCCACCTTGACTTTTCATCCTCCTTCACGATTTTTCAACCCCAATTTTGTAAAATTCGTACAATTTTGTGTTTTTTCGATAACAAGCTTTACTCATTAGTATTATATTTGCCTTTTTCACTTTTTCGAAAAGTGTAAAACAGAAAAAGGCTAAATTAGTGTTCCTTAGTACTCCTTAGTACTCCTAATTTTCACTTTTTCTGCAAATTTATACACTATCTGAACAGGTTTTCTGTAAATTTATACATCGTTACAACGCTGTTTAAGGTGTAAAATTAAAACTCTTGAATATTACGTTATAAAAAACCGCTGTGTAACGTCTTATAGGGAAGTTGGTATGTGGTTTTAATTTTCAGTTAAATAAACGTCTTAAAGAAATGTTTTTTATGTAAGTCATATTGTAATTTATTATACAGGGTTAGTACAAAGTCGGGACGGTCAATTATCTTCGTTATTTCTTAAGATCTTACTTTGAAACTTGGTACCCGGCCACAATTAAATACAGGGAATTCAAAACTGTTTTTAAGAATTTTCTTGGACTTCCGGTTAAACCGGAAGTGAATCTAAAAATCGTTTTTTAAATGGAATCATACTTTTTTCTCAACGGATTCGGAATCTACGAATTTTTTAAAGTAAAAAACATGTATCATACTTGACCAGAAGTCAAGTCGCGGCCACCCTAGATTTTCAAAAACAGAAAAAATCGGTCAAAAAGCAAGATTTTTCCAAACCGCAAGTACTCCTCAACCTTATTTTTTTAATACAAATTCAATTGCGCAATTACATTTCCTTTTAGTTGTTTTTGCTTTTTTGAAATTTATTAAATGTTCACAATTAGCCAAAATAGAAAAAGTTTTGAAAAATCTTACTTTTCGACCGATTTCTTCGATGTTTTTGAAGATCCAGGGTGACCGCGACTTGAGTTCTGGTCAAGTATGATACATGTTTTTTACTTAGAAAAATTCGTAGATTCCGAATCCGTTGAGAAAAAAGTATGATTCCATTTAAAAAAACGATTTTTAGGATCACTTCCGGTTAAACCGGAAGTCCAAGAAAATTTTTAAAAACAGTTTTGAATTTCCCGTATTTAATTGTGCCTGAGTACCAAGTTTCAAAGTAAAATTTTAAGAAATAACGGATATAACTGACCGTCCCGGGACTTTGTACTAACCGTGTATACCTATTTATTAACGGCATTACAACGTCCTCTTAAATAAGTTATATTTAATGGTTTAAATTTTAGTTATTTCGACCTTACAAAACTTTCTTTGTGTAAGTTATGTTTCTATCTTATTTTTAGATTTTTTTGGAGTTTCTGTATCATTTCCTAGCTAAAGTTGCTATGTGATTTTAGTTTTCAGTTTTTTCGACATTTTTAAAACCGTCTTAAACTGGTTGTTCAACCATTTAATTTCTAGTTTATACGTGGTTACTAAAACTTATGCGTACATAAAGAACGGACGCCATTTTTCAAGAGAAGTTAAATACTCAAAGTATCCAAAATGGTTTTTCGTGTATAAGTTGGTCTTAAATATTGTGGGATTGCTAGAAACAAGCTAAATTACCATTAGTTTCTGTCTTCTATTTTGAACTTGTCAGTACCTAGTAAGAAAAATGGAAAGCCAAGGATGTAGGAATATTCTACTAAGTTATAATAGTAGTTTAAAAACAATTATAACTTCGAAGATTTATAGGACCTTAATAAATATTATAATTGTTAAGTAGTTAATGCAACTGTTTTGAGACGCCCAGATGTATAAGTTGTAGAGACCTTACAGTAACGGCGTTATTTTACACTTTAAAACTGTTTTAAGGGGCTAATACAACGCAACGTCGCAAAGTAGCATGTATAGATTCTCCACTCTCCTTATTATACGGTTGTATCTGAGTTTAAGACACTCATATAAGACTTTTAGATATAAATATACAGTTATAAGAAAAGTTTTATAAACTTTTAACCAACCATTATTGTATAAACCAATTGTGCTACTTATTGTACTGTACAATATTAGTCTGAATGCTTATGTAGTAATTTTAGAAGTTAAAATTGTCTGCAAACAAGAAAATTTGTAACATTTGCGCATAACTCGAAAACTGATAAAATAACCAACATGTTTGTATGACAAAAAATATTCACTTGTAAATTCTGCTTTAACTTGACTAAAAATATACAGGGTGTTATATTTGAAAAAATTAAAAAAACTGCTTTTAAGTTTTCAAATTTTGCAAATTAATTTTAAACACTCTGTATATAGGAAAACAACTAAAATCCTATCAGAGGTTCCCAAGCGCCTCTAGAACAAGGGCTTCATCTTACTTTCCCATAAAAACTGCGCCCGCGTAATAGGCGAATTTTTAAATAAAATGATATATTTTTTTTGTCTCCAAACCAAGTACTCAAAAGCCGTAATATTTTAGGAATGAACAAAGGCTTCTAAAGAGGTTATAAATATGCCAAAATATACTAGGCATTCCATTTAAAAAAAGTGAACTTTGACGTAAAATTTTTTTCAACCACTCTAACAAAAACATTTTCCTGAAATGCGCCTTCATTTCTAGTTTAAGGTTGCATATGAACGAAATTCCTTACTTGGATGGTTTAGGCGTTATGGAAGCCCGATGCGTTGTTGCAGGACTATATACAGGGTGAGTCTGAAAGACTCCACATCCTTTATACCACAGAATCAACTGTTCAAATGATGAAGCTTGGTGCAAAAATTATTGGTCAATTGTGATTCCTCTTGATGTTATAAGCCGCCAAAGATCTTCATTTTTAAACGTTCTTTTTAAATATCTTTCGAAAGGTGTATCGTAGGATTTTGAATTTTTGCACAGCATTGTTACAGACCAAGATGCAACTACTGATGGTACTTAAGACATTATCCAAAAAGCGGATCCCTGTTATACACCCTGGCCCCGATGTTATTTGCCCTTGAACTTTTTTATGTTTGAAAATATTGCTAATTTGCCTATGCGGCCGTATTCCCCGTTCAATTTTAAAGCTTTTTTGGCTCTTAAATTTTTGGAAAAAACTAACCACTCACGAGGAAAATTGAAAAAACCGAAAACATGATCATCGTGATAAACCTACAATTTCAATAAAAATCAAAGTGTACGTGTGGTGTGGTTAGTTTACTCGAAAAATTTTAAGAGCCAAAAAAGTTTTAGAATTGAACGGGGAATACGGCCGCATAGGCAAATTAGCAATATTTTCAAACATAAAGAAGTTCAAGGGCAAATAACATCGGAGCTACCCTGTATAACAGAGATCCGCTTTTTGGATAATGTCTTAAGTACCATCGCTTCTTGGTCTGTAACAATGCAAAAATTCAAAATCCTACGATACACCTTTCGAAAGATATTTAAAAAGAATGTTTAAAACTGAAGATCTTTGGCGGCTTATAACATCAAGAGGAACCACAATTGACCAATAATTTTTGCACCAAGCTTCATCATTGAACAGTAGATTCTGTGGTATAAAGGATGTGGAGTCTTTCAGACTCACCCTATATATGCTGCCAAGAATGTGTATAGGTACAAATCTTTTCAAAACATTTTTAAATTCATCACATATCAGAAGTTGTTTCAGAAGTTAGGTGCCTACTCAGGCTTACATACGTTGAACTTGCAGCATAGCGATAGCGAAACTCCGAAGTGCCTGTCACCGAAAGGGAATAATTAATGGCAACACTTCGAAAGCCCTAACCCGTGCAAGATATAATTTGAATAATAGCATGTCTGCTAATTATTGTACCGTTGAGCACAAGAGCCTATTCAATCTTAGATTCTTAGATTTAATTATTGCTTGGCCATTTATAACTTGTTGAATGAGGGTGATTTTCATATGGAATTAACAGGGTGATTGCGTGCGAGTGGCTAGTTATTTTTTCGGACTTATCAATAACCTGTTGAATTATTAATTAGTGAAGCAACAACTTGTTGAAAAAATATAAAAAGTGACCGGAATTAGATCAAATATCAGGCGAGATAATGCAGGAATGGCAAAGTAACTGGAGCCGCTTTTGTCTTTATAATTGACCTTCAATAATGGAGAAGTACAGTGTCATAGAATTAGTGCCAAATTAATCGGCTTGTATTCAAGTGCATCGATCGATTTTCTGAAATCTACTTCCATGTTCTATGGCATCCTTTCAGCAAGTTTAGGTACTGGGGACCCTTTTAATTGAACTATCCGCAAGTGATCACTAATTGCAAATGTTACATTAACAATATGAGAAATTTACTAAATGTGGCATAATTTTAGAATCACTCACCTGTTCTGGGGTTTCAGTGCATCAATTATTTCGAGTGAGACCGCGAAATTAAATTCAGATGATTTGAAGCGTACGTGTACTAATTTCTAGAATTGCATGTATCTGTTATTTCCGCAATTTAACAGACACAAATTGACATTAATTGCATAACTGATCTCTGATATTGGTATCTAAAATTCAGCGAATTTGTAATTTTACTTAATTACAAAATAATTTCGATTTTTAATTAACCGGTTCAAACAACATTGAGAATTTATTAGAAAGAAATAAGGATCAAAGATGAGGTAGATGAGAGAGAGGGAAATATAATCAGTATGGATTTAGGCTTATTATTAACACAAGATGCGATTTCCACGATAAGGTACAGATAAGCGAAAACAAATAATAGGGGCACGAAGTCTGCATTTATCCTTTGTGGAATACCTATTAAATTAGAAAAAGCTTTTAAGAATATCATTAAAGATCACGTGTGGAATGTGCTGCCAAAAATAAGAGTCCAGCAAAATTTATAACAATTAAGCATGAAATTTAACTTCTAGAAGGAATAGGTGTAGGACTTTCTTTGAATGATAACCACTCACTCGGCTGGTGGCGACTGTCTAAATCGGTACCAGTACACTTTGTTCTTTTTTAAGATCCTAAATATTAATAAGTTCATATTAAACCGGAAAGAAGCAAATAGAAGAAACAATTTATAACGCTTTTAAACTTTATTGAAATACACGCTGTGGGGTGGGGCCAGGGCCGTAGCCAGGGGGGGAGGGGCAGGGGGCTTAGCCCCCCCCTGGAAAAAGTCCTTCGGATAATATATTTATGCAGTATTACATAATTTTGAAAATTCATCTCTCTCAAAATGAGGTTCAAAAGTTGTTTCCCCCCATTTAACTCTATGGAAGGGCAGTTCGAAAAATACTCAGAACTCGGATACGTAACTTTGACATTTTTAATTCAGTAAGTGGAAAAAATATTTTACATCATTTTACATATTTTACCTGCATCAAACAAATATTTAATAAAAGTAACTGTTAGAGGGTTCTTTCGAAATTCGCCTGCACTGCACTCCAGAGTTAGAAAGGGGAAAAGGGGAGAAACAAATTTTGAACCGCACTGTGTAGGTATTGCGGAAATAGTGGAAAATAACATTGAAGTCCTATTCCGCGAGTGATGCTAGCAGTGGTCGGAAGTAATGCATTACTGTAATGAAATTACTTTAGCTGGTAATGAGTAATTGTAATGCATTACTTTTTTTAAATAGTAATGGGTAATTGTAATGCATTACATTTTTTTAGTAATTGTAATGGAAAACCATTACTTTTTCCATTACTTTTTTTACCCTTAATTGATAAACGCAAAAGTAAAACTTTTATGAAAAATGTAATTCTGTGAAATGAAATAAGCACCACAGGAAGTAGCTAGGTGCTACTGGTATCAGAGTTAACCTTAACCCAGCGGGGTTCTGTTTACCTACCGCCTCCCAAGCAAACATTGATGCATTCTGAAGAGGTTTTCCTGCTATTTTTAAGTAGAATTATTCTCTGCAATTACTCCGGATTAAATATTTCTACAGAATTGAAATAATTTCCTAGCTGACGAAAATAAAACTAACTTTAGCCATCTCAAGCAGTGGTAAATTTTGAAACGCTTGTTATTCAAATTAAATTAAAATTAAATAATAAATTTACTGTTTTAAAATAATACACCTACAGTATTTTTTATAACGTGGCATTTTTAAAAATTCCAATTAGAGTTGGCCGTGTCTGGAATGACGTATGTTTCAATTTACTGCAGATCTCAAAATCTGTCGGCTACAATTAGAAATTTAAGAAATGTCACGTTAAAAGTAATGTATAAAGTAATGCATTACATTTATTAAGTAATTGTAATTGTAATGCATTACTTTTTGAAAAAAGTAATGAGTAATTGTAATGCATTACAATTTCGACGAAGTAATGTGTAATGGTAATGAATTACTTTTTAAAAGTAATGTTCCGACCACTGGATGCTAGACTGCGCAATGCAATAGATTTTTTCTTCTAAAAAAATTTTGATTTTCTTGAGCCTGAGCCACATCTAAAATTTCTTGAGCCCCCCCTGATGTCTCAACCTAGCTACGGCTCTGGGTGGGGCTACATAATAGGAACCAAATGTTTCGCAATTAAGGTCTTACACATCGTATCTTCGAGAAAGGAGAAGTGAATTTTAGAAGAAATTTATCGCAGGGGATGAAAGTTAGGGGTGGAAACTTGAATTTTCACTGAATAGTGTAGGGTTGAAATTAATACCATTCGATACAATCTATTGTTAGTACAAAAAAGGTCTTAAGTCGGGTCTTAATCATAATTCGCGAAAAACCATCCTTAAAAGCGCTGCAACCCTAAAAATGCAGAAACACAAAAATACGGGAACCCAAAAACTGCTCAACGTTATCGAAGCTTTTTGGTGTGTCAATTTGCAGTAACTTTGTAGGCGGACAGGCAAATTTTCATTATGATCTAACAAGGGGGATGAAATTTAAGGGATGAAACCGGAAATTTCTTCGGGTAAATGGTGGAATAAAATAACGAGGTTCCATAGATTTCGGTCAACCATTGAAGTGTAATGAATTTTCAACCTAAAACTAACCTCTAGGCTACCAACAACCCCTAATACCTAGCAATTTTTTTCTTCGGGCATTTTTTGTGGTTTCTCAGTAACTCAATTTTCATAGTTTTTTTAAACCACCTACAATTTTTCAACACTTTCACGATATGTGAACCCTCAAAAAGCTAAAGCTCAGACTGCTTATTTTAACCTCCCCACAACCATATAAAAATGGGAGGTTATTGCAATCACTCCAAAATTCGAAATTGAGATAACACCAGATCTTTACGTTTCAAGGTCCCAGGATCACGAAAAAGTGGTTTTTAAAAAATGTCTGTGTGTATGTACGTACGTACGTACGTATGTGAGCACGATTTCTCGGAAACTACCGAACGGATTTTAATGAAATTTGGTATGTATGTTAGGGTTAGCCTTCCGGTGAGCCCAGTTAATTTTCTTGCGAATCCACAGACGCTAAGTGCCTTTTTGGCATGTAAACTATGAAATTTGACAGATGAACACTAATCTTTCTTATCAGCGCATGAAAGGCCTTGAAATTATGTATCTGAAACTGTATTCCCACTTAGTGCCTTTTTGGCACAAAATCTAAAATATCGAAATTTAGAGGAAACATGAAATAACACGCTACAGCCTAAACTGCTGGATCGATTTGGCTGAAATTTGGTAGGTAGAGATACCGCTACCCGCCGTAGAGCTGATTTAATTTTGGTGACAATCGGCAAACGGCAAGTGCCATTTTGACATATAAACTTTGAAACTTGAATAATGAACTCGCATTTTCTCTACCAGCACATGAAAAGTCTTCAAATTTTGTTTTCAAAATTGTATTCAAGCTTAGTGCCCTTTTGGCAAAAGATCGTAAAATTTAGAAAGATCACAGAGAACACCTTAGGTTTGGTGGAGTAAAACTTAGGTATAGTAAACAGTAAAATTTACTTGATATTGGTGATAAGATTGGATCATTCACCGAAGTGGGGAGGTTCCAGAAGCTTCCGTAGCTGCCCATTTTTTCGTATTATTTTCGCTAGTTCTACTTTACTACAGTTAATTTTCACCCACCTTGACTTTTCATCCCCCTTCACGATTTTTCAACCCCAATTTTGTAAAATTCGTACAATTTTGTGTTTTTTCGGTAACAAGCTTTACTCATTAGTATTATATTTGCCCTTTTCACTTTTTCGAAAAGTGTAAATTTACAGAAAAAGGCTAAATTAGAACTTATTAAGGAGTATCGGGCACTACCAAACTGTGACAATGAGTGCTTCAAATTACCCCCCCCCCCCCCTACCAAAATAACTCGATACAAAATGTGAAGCACTCATACAATATTGTAGTGCCGCGCTCGATACTCCATACTCCTAAGTCCTAATTTTCACTTTTTCTGCAAATTTATACATTATCTGAACAAGTTTTCTGTAAATTTATACTTTTTAATAAAATAAAAAAAGTCAGCGAATATCCTGGCAGCTCTTCGCTTTCGTAGTGACCAAAAAGTGAAAAAAAAGTATCGGGCTTAGAACAGAAAAACTCTTTTGTGCCATTAAAAAAGCTACAATCCCTTAAGCAGCGAAACGTGTCAATATTTAAAAAAATTAAATACCTTTGGATGTTAGCTATCCAACTTTGCATTGTGAGTTACAATTAATGAATTTCATATTAAATCAGTGTCGTTAATAAATTTATGAATAGAATGCATTCCTAAATTATGAAATACCGTAGACCGAAATATACTAGTTGTTAGTTCTTTAATATAATAATGGTGAATGAGCTTCTCGCTCGGTCTGTTGTATAATAATATATCTTTTCAGTTCCATTATTCGAGCAAGTAGGAAGCCCGACAAAGTCAAGTAAATGGATTTTAGGTATCACACTGTTCTTTTAAATCAGTGGATTTGCATAATAATTTCTTCACTATAGTGAAACTATCAGAGTAAAAACCTCCCTGGGTCCCATATGATCCAATCTGCGATAAAATTTTAATTCATATACCACCGGGTCTTGCAGAATGGGCGTGATATCTTGAACATTATGAGAGATATCGATGTGAATTTCTACAACTGTCAATGGAAGTTAATCGAATTTTTTTACGCTTCCAGTTTAAACGGAAATGACCGTATTCTTATTTTTTTAACCTCCCCACACCCAATTTAAAAATGGGAGGTTACTTCAAACACTCCAAAATTCGAAATTGAGATAACACCAGATCTTTACGTTTCAAGGTCCCAGGATCACAAAAAAGTGTTTTTTAAAAAATGTCTGTGTGTATGTATGTACGTACGTATGTACGTATGTGAGCACGATTTCTCGGAACGGATTTTAATGAAATTTGGTACGGAGGTTAGCGTTGGTATTCTGATGAGCCCAGTTAATTTTGTTGCGAATCCGCAGACGCCAAGTGCCTTTTTGGCATGTAAACTATGAAATTTGACTGATGAACTCGAATTTTTCTTATCAGCACATGAAAGGTCTTGAAATTCTGTATCTGAAAGTGTATTCACACTTAGCGCCTTTTTGGCATAAAATCGAAAAATTCGAAGTTTCGAGGA
Source organism: Pycnomerus fuliginosus (assembly GCA_963924575.1). NCBI lineage: Eukaryota > Metazoa > Arthropoda > Insecta > Coleoptera > Zopheridae > Pycnomerus > Pycnomerus fuliginosus. The sequence goes on from OZ004626.1 coordinate 3,863,326, forward strand.
AACATTAAATAACACGCTACAGCCCAAATTACTGGATCGATTTGGCTGAAATTTGGTAGGTAGAGATACCGTTATCCGCCGAAGAGCTGATTGAATTTTGGTGGCAATCGGCGAACGGCAAGTGCCATTTTGGCATTGAAATTTGAATAATGAACTCTCATTTTTCTTTATCAGCACATGAAAAGTCTTCGAATTAAAAATAATTAGGTATGGTGAGATTCCTAGATAACCGATGGACCTTGTAAAGAAAATTACTTTAAAACTCCCAACTCTATGTTTCTCGTATTCAACGACGAAATAGGATTAACTGTTGATTAATGTTTTTCTTATACACCCTTTGCATTTCGTTTCTTTGTTTAATTTAATAAATAATAAAACTTTTATGAGACAATGCCTCGAGTTCTTTCGCGAGACGAATTCATTATTATAAAGTTCATCATTTCTCTAAAAATGAACCCGTTATAAAAGGAAATTTAACCATTTTTCTGTCTGATGAAAAATATTCGTCAGGAAATGTCAATGCGATCGAGCAACGAGTATTGTAGAGTTAATTTCTTGTGAAATTAAATTAGGTGAATATCTTCAAAATTTCAACAAATATAATATTCCCTCCAGTGATTAATTCTGAACCTACAGTTTTGCAGTATGTTACAAACTTCCAGAACTCTGTCAAGTTGATGTTAATGTTCCCGTTTTCTCAAATTATTAAGATTGATAAAAGCATGTAGGCAACATTAAGATTTTTAAACTGAAAACCGATTCGAGATAGCTTGATAATATTCAGAAGTAGTTTTCTAATTTATGCACGAGGAGGGATTAAAACTTGTAAATCCTTCTAATACGTTCTGGTGGATGCGCCGAGATCGAGCATTGGTATTATCAAGATTCTGATCGAATTTCGCTTAAAATAGAAAAAAATTCTGTAGATGTTTTAATTTCCTCTTCCAACAATATTGCACTCGCGATTCTTGACATTTTGACAATAGAAAACTGCTGACAGGCGATTAAGACTCCAATCAATTTCTAGGCGACCGACGCGACGTTCTCTTAACGGACGAAGCCACTTTTACACCCGTGTCTCCAATCTAGGAATCATTGAATCAGTTGGACCTACTTCACCATTATTGGCATTTTCTACAATTCTGCAAACCGATCTTGATGGATTGTTAGATTATGTGCAATTGGCAGTACTTACTTCCCAGAATTCGGTCTTTTCCTTTTCCTTCAGTCAGACAAAGAGATATGAGATATGACGGATTGGTTAAACGGAAACTACGGTAAAAGACCAATAGGCAATAGGCACCCCAAGAAAAAAAATCTGTGATAGAGAAAAATCAGCCTTAAAAATAGGTCGCGAATTTTTACCCAATAGGCGCGGAATCTTACCCCAACTACGGGGCAAAAGTCTGATTTTACTTTTCACCAAATATTAATTTTTAGTTCATTGTTAATTAGCTTTTATGGGAATTTTTTGTTGTTGTATGTTACCTAACGTTGTGTTACTTTTAATTAATAAATTAGATCTGAGTTCCGTTTATATTTGTTGTTTATATAAGTTTTGAAAGCTTAGATGCCCAATGTTACTCTAGTGATATAGACACTGATTAAAGAGGAATGATTGATAAAAGCCAACGGAAGAGGTATATCGATGCGATGTGTCTCCCTGTAGATGTTTATTCACCGTGAATGATTCATTTATTGAGTTGGACTTGGTGATTTTGGGTGCAGATGTAATCTGCACCTAGTAGTAGTGCCGAAGCATATGCTTATGATAAAGGAATCGTGAGGGTGTATCAGCAGGTGATGAATTTTTTGCGTTTAATTAGTATCTTCCGGTTGTAAGTAGGTCAAGCATCAAATTTCCACCAATTATTTGTGTTCGAGGGTTGAAGGCTGTGGGTTTTGGGGGTACAATTTTTTGCGTTCAACATAGTCTCCTGCGATGAGTAGTCCAAGGGTTGAATTCCGTCCAAGTAATTTTTTCGTGTTTCGGGGGTGAAGGGGATGAGTTTTAGGTTCGCAGTTTTTTGTTCAATTCAACTCTTTCGGTTGTAGCCGGTGCAAGGGTTAAATTTTCTCCAAGTCAAGTTTTTGTGGTTGGGGGTTGAAGGAGGCGAGTTTCAGAGGTGCAATTTTTTGCGTTCAATTAGTTTCCTCCTGTAATAGGTGGTCCAAGGTTTACATTTCCTCTAAGTGAATTTTTTAGGTTTCAAGGTTGAAGGGGTTGAGTTTTAGAGGTGCAATTTTTTCCTCTTCCGGTCGTAGGTGGTCTAAGGGCTAAATATACAGGGTGTCCGGAAATAACGATGAAATATTTCGGGGGGTGATTCTGCAGCTCAAAAAATGAAAAAAAGTTCTATAAATTTGTGTCCGGAAATTGCTCCTAAGGGGGCGCTCAAAATTCAATTTTTATTTAGTCAATTATTAAGTTTTTGCCGAGGTTTTTGCATTCTATCTGACATCAATAAGCAACATTAGATTACTTTAGTTACTAATTTTTAAAATCCGTTCAGTTTTGTAATTTAATAAAAGGGACCCTATACGGTAGTGGCCCAGGAAAAATCTGATCTAGACGATTCCAATCTTTGATCTTTGCTGTGGAGGTATAATAAAGTATTCTTACAACATTGAACACAAAAATATAGAAATTTTTCCAGGCAGTCATATTTTTATTAGGCTCTAAACCAATTTGAGCCCGAAAGTGGCATTTTCACGAATTTTTTTTTCGGAAACTCGAAGATTCCACTCTTTTATTTTTCCACCAAACATTCACCTATCCCTCGCTTACCAAAATTTAAAATTTGGTAGAGATGGGCCCAGGCAGTAGCTTATTGTATAGGGTATTGATAAACTTAGGAAATGCAAATGGATTTTTAAATCTAATTTTCTCGAAAACGGTTGATCTTACGGTGTTATAACAAGAGAGACTTTTAACTTCTACGTTTCAAGGCGGAGCAGTATATAAAATCGATCAAAAATTCGAAATTGAACTGACATCAAATCTTTACGTTTCGGGGTCCCAGGAACCCAAAAAACCTATTTTTGAAAAATGTGTGTCTGTGTGTCTGTGTGTGTGTCTGTCCGTGTGTCTGTCCGTGTGTCTGTCCGTGTGTCTGTCCGTATGTCTGTGGACACGCTACAGCCGAAACTACTGAACTGATTTTGATGAAATTTGGCACACATATTCAGTGGGAGATTTGTAGGTGCTGATTAGAATCTGGGCTACACCGGCTCACGGAAAGTGCCTTTTTGGCACATCAACTTTAAAAATTTAAATGCAAACCCCCATTTTTCGCATTACCATATGAATGCTCTTCAAATTCTGCTTCTAAAAATGTATTCACACTTGGGCCCTTTTGACCAAAAAATGGTGCCGTGAAAAAAAACTATGCATAAATGTATATTTTTATTACCGGATTTGATGACTGATTTTTTTTCAAGCCGAAAACCTTAGTGCCATTTTTTCGAAAAATGTCATTTTAGTGGCAATTTATTTTATTGTCTGTGCGGGAGAGGAGCTGATTAGATTTTGAAGCCGATCAGTCAACCCGAAGTGCCCTTTGGCATAGCAACTTTCTTATTTTAAATATTTAAAAATTTAATAAATGCTGCTGTTATTAATCCAATGCAGTGCGGCGTAGAAGTTCCTGCCGTCTCCGAGACCGCCTTTTTTTATGTAATTTTATTCAGGGAACCATATGCCGGTGAGAAATTGTCAAAAAAATAACATAAAAACATTTGGGTGGGGGAAGCGGAAGCCCCCCCTATTTTCCACACCCCTGGTTGAATCTGCTTCTGGTAAATATGTATACCATAATCTGATAGTCCTTATTGATGTTAGATAATGTGCAAAAACTCGTCGCTGTAGCTTAGGCGTTTCCTGATTTATTCAATAAAAATCGAATTTTAGGCGCCCCCTTATAGTAGCGATTTCCGGACACATATTCATAGGAACTTTTTTTCATACTTTGAGCTGCATAATCACCCTCCGAAATATTTCATCGATATTTCCGGACACCCTGTATGCTCAAAACTTTTTCTGGGCCAATGTTGAAAAGTTATCGAATGGCTTGAACTTCAAGTAACAGTTATGTGAAATTCCGAGTTTCAACCCCTGATTTGCACCCCTTCTGTCTCATCCTGCAGAAAAACAACCATCCCTTATCAGATATTATCGAAATATGTGTGTGTCGGGTTTCAGACCTCCATGTGCAAAATTGACGCCCCCTCATCTTCAACAGACTTGTACGTCAAAAGCACATATCAAGTTTGTAACTCCGACTCCTACTGTCCGATATATGGCCCAAAACCATCCCCGCCGAGATTTTCGGGGTACAAAATTTCAGCTCGATATCTGCTTCCGTTCTCAAGTTATGCGACGAACAAAGTAGACGATCGAGCCGCCGAGCAACGATTTGCGCATTTGCTTCGGCACTAAAAACAGGTAGACAAATTTTTGACTTCCAACAAAACTTTTAATCTTCCTAATAATAAGTACGTCTTGGCTGATGCGCTGAAATCGCATATTAACAGGATTGTAATCGAATTTCAGGCGCAGTAGTCCAAAAAGAATTTCCTCGTCCTACAATCAGATATTGACGTCTCGATTTCTCGATTCTTGACTTTTCGACAACAGGAAATTGCGGCCAGGCGATTAAGGTCCAATTTCAACTCGACGAAACTCATAAATCAATTAAACTAGAATTTATTTTAAAGGTATAGTGTTCTATTGGAAAAGTTGAAGGAAGAGAAGTCTAAAACGAGGTGTTAAGGAGCACGGAAGTGGTTTCTAAATTCAATTGCAAAGAAAGTTATTCACTTCCAACTTCTTCGCGAGAACAATATATTTAAAATAGAACTAGAATCGGACAGAAAAAAACAACGAAAATTTACATCAAAGCGATGTTTATCAATGTTTATCAGCGATGTATAAATGTGTATGCAAGGCCCGTCTGACGATTTACTAGTGGAATTGTATAGTAGTAGTGTAGTATAGTGTCTCCGCAGTCGGACAAATGTGGCAAAAAGGCGAATAATGGAAATTTTTCGTGAGCGAACGAGAGAGCGAGTTAATAATTAAAAACAAAGTACCTTCGAATTCTGCTACTGCACTAAAGCGAAATAAATATTAAATTACGGAACACCAAGAGAAGCACTTTTTAACTTAATGTCTAAAGAGCTCTCGGGTGAAAGAACACAAATTCTAATACGGTAATCAAAGAGATCAAACAGCATCCAATAAAGGAGTCGCCGCAAACAAATCGATTTTATCTTCTGCTTTATTATTGAAATGGTTTATACTATGCACGATTTCCACCAGCCAATTAGTGCCGTCAACCTCCGGCGAAAATTTAATTAAAAAACCATCTACTTCCGCTAAACAATTTTCCAGACTTAAGACGCTACAAAGTGACTAAAACAATGCTGAATATTTTTAGCACGACTGACGGGATAAAAGGGTTTTATTTACCACGTTATGATCGGAACTCTTAACGCTAATCCGGCGACATCGATATAAAGTTTACGACATGTTTCATTCATCGGTTTCCTTTTATTGCTAGGAAAACATTTTAATTACGACAGAATAAATATTAGGTCGCTATGACGGAAATTCGGTCTGAACGCCCAACAAAAATTATTTGTGGAGTTGTGTCACAAATATTAACATAATCTTATATCATTTTAATTGTGGCTTCATCGTCATGGTGTTCGCATATTCATTCCAATAGCAGAAAAATTGAAGCTTTCAAAATTGCCAATATGCCAAGATGCAGTCAAATGTACTTATTCTCTCCTTTGATAGCAAAACTGGACTCCTTTGATGTCCTCTATTCCTTTATAAATATTATAGACATGAAATGCTATGAAATGCTAGTCCTGATTTTACATATTCTTTGATTTTTTGTTAAAGAAATAGCCGTGTTTGAATTTTAAATTTTGCATTGCCATCTGGCATCAGCAACTAGCACGGCCGTTGAAGAAAGTCAACTAATTATTCGTCATTGCCGCATAATGACTTAATAGGGGATTCGGAAACGCCTACCCAAAACCACCTACAAATTTTCTAAACTTAAATGGGTCAGCTTTTTATTGGGTTGGTGCGAAATGGCAAAAATTAAAACTAAGCTGACGGTTTATTGCAGGATAGCAGTATTTGTGCTAAAATAGTTTTTGGCTTCTAAAGATTTATGAGTAATCAATTTTATGGGTCTTCAAACATCTTGCTGATCTCCCTTCCTAGCTCCAAAGATTGTAAGAATATACTCTACTAGACTAAACACACTAACCAACGATAATACTCTTAGCAATTTAGGTAGGTAGAGGCGTAGAGTATCGCACTGTGAGGCGACGACCTACTCAAGCAAAATTTAATTTAGAGCATTTAAAAGCGTTTCGGGAGTTTTTCAAAACTTTTATTTTTATTGCCAAAAGGGCACTAAGTTTGATTGCATTTTTGGAAACTGAATTTGAAGACCTTTCATGTGCTGAAAAACAAATGGTGGTCGTCTTTCAAATTTTTCTACTACCTATCTAAATATTTTCTGGGATTTTTCAAAATTTTACGATTTTTTGCCAAAGGGCATTAAGTTTGAATACATTTTTGGAAACGACATTTGCAAATGGGAGTTTATTATTCAAATTTCAAAGTTGATACGCCAAAATGGCACTTGCCGTTCGCCTATTGCCACCAGCTCTTCGGCGGGTAATAGTTTCTCTACCTACCAAATTTCCGCTAAATCGATCCAGTAGTTTGGGCTGTAGAGTGTTATTAAATGTTTCTTTTTCGAATTTTTGATTTTATGCCAAAAAGGAGCTAAGTGTGAATACATTTTTAGACACAGAATTTGAACGCCTTTCATGTGTGAAAAATTCGCATTCGTATGCTCACATTCACATACGTACATACATGTGCACATGTGAACGTACATAACGTACACACACAGAGACATTTTCTAAAATCCACTTTTTCGTGATTCTGGGACCTCGAAACGTAGAGATCTGGTGTTATCTCAATTTCGAATTTTGGAGTGATTGCAGTAATCTCCCATAACAGCTTTGAGCCATTTTTCAACGGTTACAAAACAACTAACATTATGTACCTATTTAGTGTTGCATACATTATGCGTATATTATTCAATAGTTGTAGATAAATTTAATTTTTCCTGCTGAATAACGACATTTGCTTTCGCTAAGTACCTACCTAGATCTTGCAATTTTTCCATTGCATCCTACACTCCCTCATCTTCTAGCCCAAATTTTGGGCCTTTATTTTCTCTTGAAATAATGAAATGAGACGTTGATGCAATGCAATCTTCAGTTTTCTTAATAGAATAAGCACCTAAGTACCAAGTTCAAACTTATCCTGTTTTTTGATTTTTGTTCGAAATTTTGATATTAATCGGTGGCGAGGTCATTAAGCATTTTCAATTTTTTCTCTGTAAACATTTTTTTCACAAAATAGCTTAGAATCGTAATTATCGGCCCCTAAAGACACAAAACGATGATCTAACTAAATGTCGTTCGGAAGCAACAGTGCTGACTGCTGCCTAACTACTTTTAAAACCACTAGCACCTTTTCTGTGATGTGATGTATAAGCCGCTAATTATGATTTTGATATGTTGTCAAAAAAGCTTATAGAAAAAACTAAGTACCTACTTGAAAATGTGTAAAGTCCCCCTTCCCAAGAATTTACGTCCCTGATGTAAATAAAAATTTGTGACAATTACCTAATTATATTTCCTGAAAAAAAATTCCGTAACTCTCAATTATTGATATGGACAAACAGATATTAAGGAGGGCGTGGCGATCGAAAAACCAGGGCGAGTATTCCTGAGGGGGGAGGAATTTGAAGTTACGCCACGTCATTGGAACCTATCTTACTTAAGTATATGTATACAGGATGTCCCAGAAAAATTCGGTTACTTTAAAATTATTCGAAAATTGCAAATGATAGGATCTTGAAATTTGGAAAATAGGTTAATGTTGGTAAGGGGCCTTCTTTTGGACTTTTACAGGTTTTTAGCAACATCATAGGCGTTCGCTCCAAGGGGGGCCCTTCACATTTTTTGCAATTTTTCGTTATGGGCATTTTCACACCAAGTAATAAGAAAATCGTAATCTGTAGCCTGTTTGCACAAAAAAAACGCTCTTGTTGATTGTCGTTTACGTACATCGTTTTCGAATAAAATGGCTCTCCGGTTTTCGGAAATTACCGTAAGTAATTGTCTTTTTTCAAATATGGATCTATATTTTTCTCAAAGGATTCGAAATCCAGGAATTTTTATTTACCTCAGAACTTCAAAAACATGGAAGAAATCGCTAAAAAAATTAAGGTCAAAAAAATAGCAAAAGCACGTAAATTCTATTTTTTTGACACAAATTCAACTGCACTACATTTCATTTATTACTTTTAAAATTTTCTTTATCCTTTACAATTTGTGAAATCGAAAAATGAAATGTAATTGCACAGTTGAATCTGCAACAAAAAAACAAAATAAAATTAAGGTAATTTCCGGTTAAATCGGAAGTTGAAAACATATTCTAATTACTTGTCGGTTGTAAAAATTTATATCGATAACTTTCATATTTTTCACGATATCAAGCGCAACACCCATTCTGAAACATCCGGTATACAGGATGTCCGGAAATAACGATGAAATATTTCGGGTGGTGATTCTGCAGCTCAAAATATGAAAAAAAGTTCCTATAAACATGGGTCCGGAAATCGCTCCTAAGGGGGCGCTCAAAATTCGATTTTAATTTTGTCAATTATTAAGTTTTTGCATACTATCTGACATCGATAAGCAACATTAGATTACTTTAGATACTAATTTTTAAAATCCGTTCAGTTTTGTAATTTAATAAAAATCGTTTGATAAGCCTAGGAAATACAAATGGATCTTTAAATCTAATTTTTTCGAAAACGGTTTATCCTACGGTGTTATAACAAGAGAGGCTTTTTTATGTAATTTTAGTCAGGAAACCATATTCCGGTGAGAAATTGTCAAAAAATAACACGTAGAAAAATTTGGGTGGGGAAAGCTGAAACCCCCCCTATTTTCCACGCCCCTAGTTGAATCTGCTTTTGGTAGATACCATAATCTGATGGCGCTTACTGATGTTAGAGAATGTGCAAAAAGTCGTCACTGTATCTTAAGCGGTTCCTGATTTATTCAATAAAAACCGAATTTGAGGCGCCCCCTTCAGAAGGCCGTAGCCCCCTTAGGAACGATTTCCGGATACATGTTTATAGGAACTTTTTTGCATATTTTGAGCTGCAGAATCACCCCCCGAAATATTTCATCGTTATTTCCGGACACCCTGTATGTATAGCTTTACAGTGGCGTCCGCAAGAAAGGGTTTAGAGCGTCAGAATCCCCCCACGATCCCACAAGTTAATTATTTCAATTTCTCAACGTTATCATGCAAACGTACGATATCTTTTTTATTCTTTTCAACCCCCCATTACAAACATCTCGTATGTAAGAATTAGGTATGTACTACTACTACATGTTCTGCAATAACACTGCCGAAGAATTTCTATACTGCAAGATCGCTTAATTTACAAAAAAGTTGCTCTATTTTTAGAATCCCTTTAGCTGATAATCTTTCCGCCCTAAATTTCATGTCGATCCCAATAACCGTGTATTCAACATTTTAAATTTCGACAATTTTCGGTTTTTTGTGCTTATCTCCGGAACTAATCGGAATTTCTCGGATATCTTTTAACATTCGAAACGGCGTTAAAATAGCGCAAATTTTTTAAATTTAAACCGAACTTCTATCTCTTATGGTCTCCGAGAGCCCAAAGCAGTGGCGTAGTGAGGTCTGCGAGGGCCTGTGTTTTAAATCATTTACGGACCCCTTGTAGCCAACTTTAAAAAATAATAGCAAGAAAAATTGTTAAAAAAGAAATTAAAAATTTTCAAGGTCACCCATTTTCCAAGCACTTAGAATACTCATCGGGGCCCCAAAGCTGCCCGGGCCCGTGTCTTTGGAACACCCTGAACACCCACATACTACGCCACTGGCCCAAAGGTGAACATTGAAATAGTTCCCACCCTGTATACTCACCGTCTTATACATAGATGAATCTTTCGTGTCGTATCCTCCACAGAATTGAATAAGAAATTTAAGATAAGTACCTAATCGAAAAATTAAAATGCAGTCAAAGTTCACTCCAAAGAAACAATCAGGTTTTTTTGTATGAATCCTCCGCTTCTTCCCATTTTTGATTCCCATTTTCGAAAAAATAATGAATCGAATCGAAATATTATTAAACACTGTACAATGGCACTGTATTAAACGTATTTTGATCCAGGTGTAGTCTTAACTTCACGATAATTGTTGTAAAAACCGGTTTTCTGTAATAACCGTTTAGCCAACTGGAACGAGTTTGAACCAAAACCGGTTATCATTGAACCCAAAATGCATTTCAGTGATTAACACGAATTACGAGGGAAATTATTCTTCTTCTCAGCTAATGTGGAAAATTGGAATTGCGTTTATAAACTGGTGTTAGTCAATCAAAGTTAAAAACAAAACGCATTAGATATATGGAACAATAATATACAATATAAGTACTTAAACTATCCGCGTTAGAAGTCCGAGTTTTTTTTTTTGATTTGCTATATAATTCAAGTTAGAAACAGACAAAACACCAATAAACTTTTTTGTTTTGCTGTTGCAAATACTTGTAATAATATTACTGAAAATTACGGTCGTGCGATATAAACATTGAGTTTAATAAATCTAAAACATTTATTTAATCTATTTATATCTAGTGTATATTTTTATTTATAAGCCGAATCTTAATAAATTGCCCTTGGAAATCAACGAAAGATTTACAATAAATAGAAAAACAAGAGCTGAGAAAGTTTGTTAAAGTGAAAAATTTTGGAAAAAGTTCGCAAACAAAAAACCTATTAAAAATAATTGAGTCAGCGGCGGTATTTCCCTCGGAGGAAATGAAATTTTTCCGTCGTGAGAGTTAGAGTGATGGAACGAGAAGAAGGGGAAGTTGTCTTACCTGAAATGCAGAGTACCCCGAAGTAGTGGTGGCGGAGTTGTGGACCGTTGACGCTGCACGACGCTGCTTTTGAATACTGACGGCAGCGTCGGTTCCGCTGATGACGCCGTCCGGGTGTTGAAGATACCGGACGGCGCACATTGATTTACGCAAGCGCTACAGGTCGTCTCACCTATCGAACACCTCATGTCGTGAGAATTGCTTATAGGACCCTCTGATATCTTGTAAATTAGGAAAACGATCCCGATTATATGTTATAAATAATTTTTTACTGACGGCCAAATATCTGCCTAAAGCGTTCAACTTAAAAAATAACTCGACAATTAGCCCCTCCTTCTTATGGTAATTGCTGGCAAATTAAATAAAAACATTTCACACATGCTGAAAACAGGCTCTCATAATAATTACCTATTCCAACTTCATATAAATTTGCTCATTCGTTTTCTGCTTTGACTTTATTATATCAAAAGGTGATGATCAGAAAACTTTATTCATATATTCAGAAAAACAGCTACACAATCCGGATTCTGGATTCAGATGCAACATTTTATTGAATTTTTATTATTCTCCCTTCAAAACTTTACTTTTCTCGATTTGTTATTTTTGGATGTTGTGCCCTTCCCTTATCACGGTCATATAATTTTCTGCGGAATGTAGGTACCAAGGTATATACCGTATTTTATAACCTCCACGCATTAGCAAGTAGGTGCAGCTAACATCGATCGAAAAATTATGGCAAGCCCTTTTAGTTTTTAATGCCGAAGCATATGCGCATAGTTTTAGTGCCGCAGCAGAATGCGAAGCACTCTTGTTTTTTATTATTCGCTCGCTCGTCAGCGATAACTTGAAAACGCATTGAGATGTCGAGCTGAAACTTGGTGTACAGTTGCATATCCCGAAATACTCGGCGGGGATTGCTTTTGGGCCATTTCAGACCAAGGGGGTGGGAGTTAGGGGTGAAAAACCGAAAAATTATTAATTGCAATAACTCAAGAACTAGTGGAAGTCTCTTGCTGAAACTACGTATGCACGCTGAAGAGGAAGGGGTGCCAATGTCGTGAGATGACATTTAGGGGATTAAAACCACAAAAAATATGATAACTACGCAAGGGTTGCACGCAGCTGTTTGAAACTAAACGTAGACACACATATATCGGTGAAATCTTTAAGGGGATACATTTTTTGCAAAATCGGAAAGTTGGGGTGGAAATTAGGGGTTGAAATTCGAAATTCCGCTTAATAAGTATTAGTCGAGAGCTTTCCATTAATGATTCAAAAAAGATGTCATTCATATTTTGTGAAAAACTACCCTTAAAGGCGCCACCACTCCTAATCATCAGTGACATTGTATGCGAATGGACAAATTTTTCATTTATCAAGATTTTGCGCAACGAAGCTGTACAGGATTTTGTCAGGAAGAAATTTATTTATGAGGACTCAACCTACGGACCTCCTCGTAATACAGCTTTTTGATACATAAGTTTCGTTTTAGTCTAATACTACAAAAGAGAATAGAGTAGGAACATCTTATCATTGTTATTCATAGAAATCATGTAGAATCCCGAGGAATTGTTCGAAAATATACAGATGACATAGGACTACTCATTCGTAAAATTATACAGGCTGTTCCTATATTCATAGCTCTAACTCCGGGACGTTTCTTACATCATTCTAGGAAGAAAAGTTCCTATGGACATATGTCCGGAAATGCTTTATAAGGGAGCTACGCCCCTTCAAAAGGGTCCTCAAAAAATCAGTTTACTGATTTCTCCAAAAATATGAAGAATAGGATTTTGAAATTCAGAGCAATGGTTAGTGCTATAAAGAGCTTACTCTTAAATTTTTTTCAGATTTTTAATAACATCAGAGGTGTGCGTTCTTGGGGGGCCCTACACATTTTTTTTACATTTTCTTCTGTTGTGGGCCTTTTTTTGCCAAATAATAATAAAATCGTAATCTCTCGTCTCTTCCACATAAAAAGGTGCTCTTGTTGAATATAGCTAGGGCGCACCATTTTCGAATAAAATGATTCCAGTTGGTTTAGGGGGCGAGAATTTATGACTAGCACTTTGTTTTATCTACCTAATTAGTGAAAATAAAGATGGAGGATGATTCCTTACATCATTTTAGGAAGCAAAGTTCTTATTAAGATACGGCCGAAAATGTTTCCTAAAAGAGCTATGGTCCTTTGAATGGAATATCGGAAAACATATTATTCGAAGGACTATAACCCCCTTAGGAACTATTTACCGCCACATGTCCATATGAACTTTTCTCTCTAAAATGATGTAAGAAATCATATTCTGCGTTTATTTTCACTAATTAGGTAGACAAAATAAATCTTACAACAGAAATTTTCGCGCTCTAAATCAATCAAAGTCACTTTTAATCGAAAAGGGTGCGTTTTAGCGACATTCAACAAGAGCTTCTTTTCTGGGTAAAATCGACCACCGATTAATATTTTATTATTATTTGGTGAGAAAAATGACTATAACAAAAGAAAATGTAAAAAATGTGTAAGGCTCTCCAAGAGCGCACGCCTGTGATGTTATTAAAAATCTGAAAAAAGTGAGAAGAACGCTCTTTATAACACTAACGATTGTTTCAAATTTCAAAATTCTATTCTTCATATTTTAAGAGAAATTTTAAAAAAATTGACTTATTGAGCACCCCTTTGAAGGGGGGTAACTCCCCTATAAAGCATTTCCGGAATTATAGGGACAACAGCTAATCACAGCTTCCTTAAATGAAAATAAGACACAAAGTAAGAATAAGTTTTTGTCCTAAAACGTATTATGTGGGAACTATGCCCCCCCAAAAGGGTACCCCAAAAATCAGTTTTTTCGAATTTTCTCAAAAAGTATAACTAATCTGATGTTGGGATTTAGAACATAGCCTAGTGGGATAAAGGCTTCACTATGGTTATTTTTCAGATTCTTAGTAACATCAAAGGCGTGCGTTCTTGGGGAGCCTTACACATTTTCTGATTTTTTTTTGTAAGCGTTTTTTTTTGACAAAACCCAAAACGTACGCCTCTGATGTTACTGAAAATCTGAAAAAAACTCAGAATGAAGACCTTTATGCCGCCAAGTCATGTTCCAAATTTCAGACTGATATTAGTTATAATTTTTGAGGAAATTCGAAAAAGCTGATTGTTTGGGTACCCTTATGGGGGGGCATAGCTCCCACATAATCCATTTTAGGAAAAAAACTTATTCTTACTTTTTGTCTTATTTTCACGTAAGGAACCTGTAATTAACCGTTGTCCCTATCATTTTGAGACACCCTGTATGTCCAGAGGAACTTTTGTTCCTAGAATGATGTAAGGAAGAACGTCCCGGAGTTAGCACTATGAATATAGGAACACCCTGTATAGCACTTTCTAGCCCGAGAGGCACAAAACTATTTATTTTCTCTTTATCCTTGGATTATTTTCGTAAAACTGTTATGGACCGCTGAACCACGATCCAAGAGATAAAATAATTATAATAGCCACTAAAATTATGTAAATATATTTAAAATATTAGCACCATTCTGAAAATTTTCAATATTGTGTTGGTGTTGGAGAGGAAATCCTGCTTAATGCGTGCATAACGTGAATATTCCTAATGAAAATTTGCATCTCCACGATTCTTAGCGTCAGTTGGTAGGTAATTAGAATGGAACGGTGAAATAAAACGAGATCAGTTTTTATTTCGCGCATCGAGATGCTGTTAAACGGTGAATTTAATGGCAAACCCATTAAATAATGCTGCAAAACAAGCAATAATTATATAGAAAGTCAATATTTTTATCGGCAAGCGCTGGTTAGGTACACACTCGAAACATAAGAATGTTTGAACAAGTAATAAGGATTTAAAGAGCTGGGCTTTCAGGATATTGTTTCAGTTTACACCGTGAGTTTACCTGTGAAGATAAAACAACAGTTGCATTTGAAGTCGCCGAATTGGGTTAATGGAGGATTACCTTGGATTTAATTTTTATTTTTGCTTTATTTTGTTAATTTACTCCATTATTAGATTTAAAAATTTAGATCAAGTTAATGCTCTTACGGTCTTGGCTTCATATTGTTTTCGTTCCCTGTATTCCAAGAAAGTGGCAAGTTTACGAATTCGTTTTATTACTTATAGCGTAGGTAACCATAATAAAAGCACACATTACTCTTAAATAAATTTGTATAAGTAAGTATAGGTACCTACGTATTTTTTTATCGTCGCTGAGGCAACTTTGAACCATACAAATTTTTTGCCGCTCTCATTTCCATATCTTCGCTAGTTTTATATAATAATATACATACAGGGTGAGTCAAACACGAGGGGCCACCCTCTATAACTTCGTTCGTTTCCGATGGATCGGGATCATTTTTGGTATGCGATTTGGATGCGATTGATATCTTGTTCACCGAGTCTCACGGATTGATTACGGCATACACATATTTTTTATTACAAGATTATGTCGAGTTAATCACATCAACAGATGAGTCTAAATTTACCGTTTAACTTTTATTGAAACAATTTTTTGATAAAGTGAACAGTTTATAAACTAAAGGGTCAGATCCATACTTGGCCAATGAAATAAAAACATTTTGGGACCACTAATGCGGATGATATCACGCTACCAAAAATGGTTTCGATCCATGGGAAACGAACGAAGTTATGGAGGGTGGCCCCTCCCGTTTGACTTACCCTGTATATGAGTGTACCGTAATTATGATGCCAACGCTTAACCAGAGCTTCCTTACATAAAAATATGTCGAAAATTTCCTATGAACATATGTCGAAAAATGCCTCCTAAGGGACCTAAGGCCCCTAAAAGGGGCCAATTCGAAAGTGTTTTTTTCTAAATATCTTCAAAGCGGTTAAAGATAGCAACTTGAAATTAAGTACCTACCTTTAGTAAGTCTTTGATGCTGAATCCACTACCATGGTGAAAATTTTAAAATATTGATCATAAGCGTCTCGTACAAGGGGGCTTAGGAAAAAAGCCTCCAAAAATTTTTGTAAGTCGACTTTTTTCAAATTTAGCACCAGAATCTGAAAACTTGAAGTTTTTTACGTAAAAATGGTACCCTTGTCTCATATTGATAGGATGCACCGCTTTCGAAAAAAATGGCTTTTCATTGGTTCAGAGCTCCAAAATTTGTGACGGAAGATTCAAAATACTGTAAACAAGTTCATGGGACGATTCCTTACTTCATTCTAGAAAGAAAAGTTCATATGGACATGGGTCAAAAAATGTTTCCTAAGGGAGCTACAGAGTCCTTCGGGCAACATGCTTTCCCAAGACCCTATTTGAAAAACCATAGCTCCCTTAGGAAACATTTCTCGACCCATGTCTATAAGAAGATTTCTTTCTAGAATAAAGTAAGAAACCACCCTTGGACTTGTTTACAGTATTTTGATATTGAAAAGCCCTTATATTTCAAAAACGGTGTGTTTTAGTGACGCTCAACAACCTTTTTTACGTAAAACCATTCAAATTTTCAGATTCTAGTATCAAATTTGAGAAAAACGGCTTTCAAAAATGTTTGAGCAAATTTAATCCTAAGCTTTCCCTGTACGAGACGTTTATGATCAAAATTTTAAAATTTTCACCACGGTAATGGATTCAGCATCAAAGACTTACTAAACATACAGGATATAACCAGACATAGCGAAAGCTGAATAAAAATATTATGACATCATTACTTGTTTTAATCTAACTTTAAAAGAATTTAGAGATATACCTACCCATGAAAATCAATAATACCCAATAACTGAGGAACAGTTAAGCAACCATTAATTAATTTGAATAAAAAACACAAGGAAGGACAAATAATTACGACGATCAGACAAGGACATAAGACCAAGATAAAGGCCAGTGGATTTCACAGTTGGTAAGTGAACATCAAGCAAATGCAGCTTATAGGTACTGAACTAATTTTAAAAATCTGAATAGTTTCTTCTCAAATCTGTCGATTGAACCAAGGTGCCCAAATTAAAGAGCAAAAGTCGAGGTGGGAACGAACCAAAGAGAAATAAAGAATTACTAGGACGTGCCAATTATTAAAATCACTGCTCTGTCTAATCATAACGAAGTTGAAAATTCAATTTGCTGTCCAACACTACTCCAAGATATCTGACAGATTGGACAGATTTAAAGACATTTTCGCTAATAAAATACACAGAGTCGTAATTAGTCTGAAATTTACGAGAAAAGTTGATGTCAACATTAAGCGTCCTATCATTCGCAGGAGTAGGACACCATTCAGTAATTCTGTCAAGGTCATCTTGAAGTTTAAGTACATCTAAGTAATA
Organism: Pycnomerus fuliginosus; assembly: GCA_963924575.1. Lineage (NCBI taxonomy): Eukaryota > Metazoa > Arthropoda > Insecta > Coleoptera > Zopheridae > Pycnomerus > Pycnomerus fuliginosus. Next base: position 3,880,652 of record OZ004626.1, read on the forward strand.
TCGACGGATCGTTCTATAGATTTTCAAGTCATCGGCAAAAAAATTCTGATTCAATAACTTTTAACAGATCATTAACAAAAATAAGAAACAGTGTGGGCCCTATATGTGAACCCTGCGGAACACCAGCGATTAATATTAATTCCAGCTCCCTATAGTTGAAGTTTATCAAGTAATAATTGGTGATTGACCCTGTCAAACGCTTTAGAAAAATCTGTCTACCCGCGTGAGTGTCGAGACCAGAAGAAAAATAAAAAATTGTACGATATTTTTCAATCTTTTACTCGACGTAGGTAATTCACGCCATCAGTGTTCCCCTTAAGATCGTCTTAACACCATTATCTAAAGCCAATGACTACAGTCTGATGTAGGTATGACAAAGACGTTCATACATAATTAAAGCGCGTATTTTCCTCTTTGAAAAATGGCTTTTCACCTCGGCTTTCACAATTACTTAATGGCTTGCAACGACTTCTTCCTCAAATTACCGTCTGCAGGAAAACTGAAAATGTGCACTTTTTCACTAGTCTTTATAATTGCTGTTAGAGCCTGGAACAAAACACTTGTTCGGCATAATAAATACATTCACGAATATCCAAATATAACACAAATCCCGCTTGTATTAATTTAATCAGTCGCGTGTTGAGTAGCCTTCTTATAATCACGTCACAAAGTCCTGACAGCGGTTAGACCTTGTATTGTCCGATCTGATGGTCCTGAACTTATTAGATAGATAAAAAAGCGCATAACTAAAAGCGGAAGCGCCACTGTAAAAAAAGATAAAACGTAGAAATACTGTTCTACGTTATGCACGCCAAAAAATCCTAAGAAAGTTGATTCAAAGTTCATTTGTAGAAATTGAAATACTGGAAATTTTAAACCCGAATAACATTTTTTTCTTAAATGGCACCCTGCAAGTTTTTCTACATGGATGGGTGCAGAATTGTATCCTTTTGCTTTGCACTTTTTTTTCTAAAAATGTTAATCTAGGCGGCTGGTGTAACAGAATTACATGTTATATGTTTTAAGCTTAGTTTTTCCTCTATCCAAATCTGGAATGAAAAATGGGGGTTGCTATTTAAAATTTCAACGTTGGACCCTACTTCCAGAAGTGCCCCATAGTCGCCAATAATTTTAATAGATTCTGGATGTGTCAGTTTCTGTAACTGCCAAATCTTATAACTGTACTTTGCTTTAGTCCAGAGATATCAATACTGTTCCTTATTCGTAAGACACGCTGTATAAATATAAATAACTTAGTTAATGATTGAAACAAAAGTGCAAAAGGAAGACAAATTATTAGAAATTGCAATAAGTTTCAATTAAGCAAGTCATCTCTTACCAAGCAACTAGAGTCTAGAGCCAGGGCCGAGATACATATTGTTATTATGTTATTTTGTAAAAGAATATAAATACAGTTCTCGTTCTCAACAAAGAGGTAGTGCGTAGGAGGAAAAAAATCCAGAAAAGCTGCACAATATTAAGTTGGAAAATCACACATCCTTTGATCTCAAGACAAAAGTGTATTTAATACTGCTGAGAAAACTGAGAAAAAGGGCTCTCCTTGCGTCTTATTGCATTTTGCAAGCAAGAGATCGTAAGGCAATATTTCAGTTTTATTAAGTAGATGGCTTTAGATATACCCAATCGTTCAAACAATATCTTTGATTAAACTATCAGCAAATCAGCAATCCCATATCGAATTCCAGGTCAGTGAATACTAATCAATTTAGAGTTATTTAATCAAACATCGAGAAGTTATACAACTGAAGGGATAAGATTCAAGATAGATGCCTACGCCATATTTCCATATAATGTATGTACAGTGTTTCAAATGCTTGGAATTTCCATTAAAACGTATGTATGATTCAAAGTAATTCTGCTGAGTAGTTTATCAATCAAGTGTGACCTTATTTTATGACAGGTACCTATTCTTGTATTGCGAGCTTTTGAAAGAAAATCGGTTTCACATCGCCTTATTCCCAAAGGATAATGTTATTGATATTTGTCTATTGAACAGTTCGAGGAAATCTTGTCGAGGGTGCTAATTTGTCCAAATATCCTTCATTTCCTGAGGACAAGTTAGATTTATGTCTAGTTTGCTGAAATGGATTGATGTAACTATTTATATCTTGAATTTTATCGATCTGAGTCTTGCTACGGTGAAAAATGGAGAGAGGTAAAATATATAGTGAGGATCAAAAGTCCGCCGCCCGTGTAATTCTGGAACCGCTTTAAAATTTGAAATAGAAATGATGCCGATTTCTATAAGCAGCTATTTTAGTCACCATAAATCTTCTTTGGCAGCTACCTGTTATAAAACCATTTGACTTAATCCCATTCATGTTGATTACCAAGGACACCCCCCACCCGTATGTCTTCTTTATCTGGACAGGACCGCTTGGGTCGACGCGCAGCACATTTATTAAAAAGAAAAAAGGCGGGTGTCTTTGGTAATCAACATGAATAGGATTAAGTCAAATGGGTAAATACCGACGAGGTTTGATTGTGGCTAAAATAACTTCGGGGCGACTATACATACTGCGCCTTGACATTGAATGTTAAAATTATGAAATACAAATCGAGAATTTTAAATGACCATAAAATCACCATTCAGAAACATTATCAACTCATCAAAAAATCACGCAATTTTGATGTTTTCATACAGTTTATTGCGGAATTTGACGGATTTGAAGATTTATGTATTTTGATGGTAATTTCCATTTGTGATTGTTAATTGATGGTGTTTGGTTGGAAAAAACAAAATTCAAGATTTGATCGGAAATACCATCAGTATTCAAAAAATCTTGATGGTTATTTCCACCAAAGATCCATATTTAAAGAAAAATATTATTGTTGGGATTTCCCACCAATTTCCAGGTCGGAAACCGTAACGTGCACCAATAGCACGCGTTCATTTAGTGGGTGACTTTTAGTTGTTGTGTTTCGTGTTTGTTGTAGGCAAGTTATTAGAAAGCCCTTCATAAATAATTTACGTTTTGTTGACATTTTGTTGACTCAAAACGAAAAAAATGCAAAAGGGACTGAACTGCAATCACTCCAAAATTCGAAATTGGTTCAAGGATCACGAAAAAGTGGTTTTTAAAAAATGTCTGTAGGTACGTGTGTGTGCGTACGTATGTATGTTAGCCCGATTTCTCGAAAACTACCGAACGGATTTTAATAAAATTCGGTACGAAGGTTCGTGTTGGCCTTCTGGTAAGCCCAGTTAATTTTGCTGCCAATCTGCAAACGCGAAGTCTTTTTGGCGCATCAACTATGAAATTTGACTGTTGAACAGAAACTTTTCTTATCTGCACAGCTGCACACTTAGCGCCTTTTTTGGCACAAAAACAAAAAAATCGAAATTTCGAAGAAACATTAAATAATGCTAAAGCTCAAACTACTGGATCTGGATCGATTTGACTGAAATTTGGTAGGTAAGCAACAGCCGAAGAGCTGATTTAATTTTGGTGGCAATCGGCCCAACGGCAAGTTGCATCAACTTTGAAATTTGAATAATAAACTCCCAGAAAACGTTTTGAAGTTGGTGGAGATTTAGGTATAGCAAGTAGGAAAATTTACTTAATTTTGGACTTCGGTGGCAATCGACCAATAACAAGTGCCTTTGTAGCATGTCATCTATGAAATATGAAAGATGACCACGATTTGAAAGGTCTTCAAATTCTGTTTCCAAAAATGCAATTAAACTTAGTGCTGTTTTGGCAATAATTAATAGAAATTTTGAAAAACTCCGGATTGAAATTTATTGACATTTAAATGTTTCAGAGACATATGCATCCGGTATTGCATTGTAAAGCTTGTATGTAAGCATTTATAGGTGAAAGCGTCTGACCTACGTAGATAGCCAAGCGACATCTTTAAACTTTATAAGTTTGTGCGATATTTATGTAGGTATATTTATGTAGGTACTTATTATTAATAATAGGTAAAACGTAAGCACGATTTCTGAACCTTCTCAATTCAAGAATGCATTTATTATTAAGAAAGAGCTTGCAATAAGCGTCTTTTAAAAACATGGCATGATACAAAGAATATTTGTTGCTCGAGACTCAATGTAAAATGTATTTTGACTTCTGGTTTTATTCCCCGTATCAAGCAAAGTAAATAGATATGTACAGGGTGATCCAACCATAGTGTCCCACTTTTAAATTGGAATATCTCCGTTGTCTTACAAGCTAGAAATTTAATTCAGAAAGTGGATTATAGAGCAGACTTTCAAGTTTTGTTTGCTACATGAATACAAATTTTTCAAGATCAAACTTCATCTCGCATTTTTTAAATGAACCACCTGGTATATTTTTGCACAGATCGATAGGAAATGATTTTCTGATTGCTCCAATAATATGACACAGTAAGTAATCTCAAATTGATATTTACAGAGATACGTGTTTTGTTTTAATTAATATTGAAAAAACTGCCGGATTGCAGAAATACGGCCTGATGTGGGAAACAAAAGTTGTTTAATTTGGTTCAAAAAGTGGATTATAGGGCACACCTTTAAATTTCAATTACAGATCCCACATCAAGCCGTATTTCCAGCAGTTTTTTCAGGATTAATTAAAACAAAAAAACGTTGTATCTCTGAAAATATCAATCTGAGATTATACTTAGTGCGTTATATTGGAGTAATCAGAAAATTATTTCTTATCGATCTGTGCAAAATACCAGGTGTTCCATTTAAAAAATGCGGCTTATTTTCGCAGACGAAGTTTGATCTTGAAAAATTTGTATCCATCTACAAAACAAAACTTGAAAGTGTGCTCTATAATCCACTATTTGATTCAACTTTCTAACGTGTAAGACAACGGAATTTAAAAGTGGGCAAAATGGTTGGATCAGCCTGTACGATAATCTGAACAATTCGCAAAGCCATGAATGTACCTACAGGGTGTAACGAAATTAGACGGCCAAACTGTACCAGTAGATTATTCTATGAGAAATATGAAAAAAGTTCCTATGAACGTTTGTCCCAGTATGTTGAATCCTCCCAGATGCCTTAAAAGGGGACTTAAGCAAAAAAACAATTTTGCCTAAATAAAAAGTGTAGAAAATTCTAAGAACAATGGTCATGACAATTTTTTTTAATCGCAAATGGTTTTTGAGCTACAGCCGCTTGAACTGTAGATTGTAAGCTTGATGACGTCATCTGGTCAATGTAACGCGCGCCTCCCATATAAACAATGCAGGTTTGCCGTTCATTCCGCTTGGTTTATTTATCCCTCCGTGGCCCTTTCCTTCGTATTAATAGTAAATTCGGCCTCAAAAAATCTGCCTGTGCTTAGTTCGATGAATCACTTTTGTTTGTGTTAATTTCGAGCTGCTTTAATCGAGCATTTTTCACGGGTATGATGGTGTCCTGTTGTACGGCTGCCATAACTCACCAAAACGGGAGGGAATTTCCTTCACATTTCATATTTTTCCGAAGCGAGAATACAACAGCTTACAAATCTTACAATAAACAATCATGTTCGCAGTCATTTTCACCCCTTAGGGCGGGTTGTATAAAATAACGTGTGAGCAAAAACTTTTTCGATTTAGTAGCCCTTGCGTGGACGCCCTACGTCTCTCAAGTCAAGGGCTACTAGATCGGAAAAGTTTTATGACGTCACACCGTTGTAGGAATAAACATAAAATTTCCTGTATCTCGGTTATTATTGGTAGTAGCACATTATTTTTTTCGCCATAATTCTTAGAAAAAAATTCTCTACAAGTTTTATTTTCACTTAAGTCCCCCTTTAAGTTACAATAGAAAGTAGCATTCTCAAGCTTCGCGCCAAAAACACCCCACAGCCATTCAAACTCAATTTTCTTACAAGTGACAACGTCGCTTTCTGACCTAATCCGTAATCCGACGTCTTTCATTCATAAATCTTAAATATTTTATATAGTCACCAGTCGCCTTGTGGGATTATTATGGCAATTGCTTCACTCTGATTAAGAATTAGCAAACAATTACCTGCTGCTAATTGTTTTCCCTTCTTGGTTCATTAATAAGTTCGTGTGTGTAACGCTAGCTTTCGGCAGAATACCCAAAATACAATAAGTTCATATACAGTGTGTTTCAAAACTCGCGCACTTCGGGCCTGAGGCGCTGTAGAGTAGCCTAAGGGAAAAATAAACTGCTTGAGATTATTTTATTTGAGCCCCCATTACAAAAGGCCGAAAGGGCAAATTTACAAGTAAATTTCTCTAAAATGAATTATCCAATTGATTTGTTTATCACTGTTTATGATGCAGTGCATGAACTTGACTTGCTGACAAAATTCGGGTAATTTTTCAAATTATTGGAGTTATTCATTGTCCAATTTTCTGGAAATTGGACAAAAACCATATGGCAACCTAGCTTAATGCTATTTCGAATACTGTTTGTTACCTTGGCTTTTGGTGTAAGTAAATATTAATGTAAAATATTTAACATGTTGCCAGATTTCTTTTACCTTTGGAACATTCTATCTATGAGGTGGGTGCCTCAAAAAAAATTCATGATCCTCCACAACGCCTCCGGCCCGGCGAAGTGCGCGACTTTTGAGACATCCTGTAGGTTGCAGTTCGGAAGCTAGGGCAATTTTTTTCGCGGATGTTACTTCTCCGTCTTGACAAGTTATATTTGCAACGCGAGCTTTCGGCGTAGCCGAGAGCGAGTAGCCCTCAAAATTCTTACTTGCAATGCAACAAAGTCCAGCATGCAGCTAGGTCTTTTTATGATGGCTGAGGTGTACCCCAATAAAAGATAAATGAAACAAGTAGGTACTAGGTAGGTACACTCAGGAGATAAAATAATGGCCCTGGACCGCTCACAATGTGGATACATTCTCACAAGCTTTATCAACAAATTAAAATTGAACGTGAAAACATCTTTATTACGGATCACAAACCTATTTTGAGTGCCTTTTCTAAGAATCTGTCGACATTGTTCGCGGTCGTCGAGGGCCAATATTTTATCTCCTGTCTTTATAGCATTTCAGGTCTAACTATGTCAAGAAAGTTTGCTTTAGTTCAGGTGTTTGTAAAGTTTAAAAATCCGTCTTAAACGACATAATTTACGGTGTACTAAATAATTCGTAATCAGCATAATGTACGTACGTATACGGCTTTGATAATGATGAGCACATTGTGTTCGAAACGCGTCAGCAGTGAAATTCAAGTGTTTCGGTGTAGTGGGGTGTTTCTAGTGATAGTACAAGTTTCCTGTTTGACTGAGGCAGTAATCCGCGTGAACTTTAAATTGAGTTTTAACGACTAAAATCGAAATACTCATTCTCTCCTCCGCCGAAATCGCATTCTTAGGATGATTATAGCTGTGATTAGGGCGAAGGGCGATTCACTGTTCGAAGTAGGTGTACACTATCAGTTCGAAGTACACTCGAAGTACTTGACGAAGTACTTCGAAATACCTGCTCGAAGTACGTGTCGAAGTACTCGAAGTACTCGAAGTGCTTGTCGAAGTACTCGAAGTACTTACTTAACGCAGCATTCGAAGTACTCGAAGTAGGTGTACACATTTTAGTGAGTGAACCGCCCCTCGGATTAGGGTTTCCAATTATAAAAGAGATAGACAATATGGAGGCATTACGGGCTATTAGCGTGACGTAGGTCCACCATCTTTGTTGGGCTCGGTTAAGGTTGTTACCATAGCAATGAAGCTAAACAAAGCGAGAATTTCTTGAAAAGATCTTGTCTACATTTTTTTACGAATTTTCGCGGCTCCGCCACCGGAAACATACTGCTGGAACGATTAGTTGTCCAACGATACCAATTTTGTTTCTCTAGCATGAATTTTAAGCATTACACCGAATCTGCACCGAATCCACTTATGAAACGGTTACCAAAGTGTTGATCCTCCAATATGGAGGGGGGAAGCGCGAAGCGGCGCTTAACAAAACCGATAACTTCAAATAACTCTATCGATAATGTAGGTTTCTGACTTCTGTGGAATCTGTAACGGCTAAAATCATTCATTTGTGTACAATAACCTAAAAGAAGCAAGAACCGTTTTAACTTTTTTTACGGTTTTATTTTATTATCGTGAGGCTTATTTAGCAAAGAATTCTTTAAATTTTTCCTTTTACGCCAGCCAGTTATGTCAGAGGACGAGTTCGAAAAAAGCGAGCTCGAAGTTCTCCGAGAGAATAATGTCAAAGAAAGAAATGCTTTTGTAAGTTGATTTCATTGAATTTCAGCCAATTCTAACATTTTATTGCAGTTGTCAACTCTTCTTGACAATCCGGAATTTACCGATGTGATTAATGCCATAAATTCAGCCAATGAAAGAGAAAATACAGAGAGGCCCATTTCCAGAAGCAATTCCATTCGTAGGAAGAGAGTTAAAAGTGAAGACACTGTTTTTCGGTTTGGTGGGGCCATTCCTAATGAGAGGCGCAGCTCTGCTCGACTGCAGAATCGGAAGCCAGATTACACTTATTTGGATCTACCTGAGGACGTAAGTTTTTATTTAACTTAAACTGCAGTTTTTCTTTAGTTGGCAACATTGCATACTTGGAAATTGGGCATTTCTGTAATTGGCAACTTGTCTCAGAACTGCAGCAAAATTCATTCGGATTTCTAATAAAAGGAGATAGACAACATGCGCAACGATTCAGGAGAAAACTGTCATGGCTGACTCTCCGTCAGCCGTCATTTTACTGTCAAATACTGTCATTTCAAATTTTGACTATACATGACGTCACACGATAGAAAGAGATGAACAAAAATGGAAACCTGAATTTTGTGACGTCACGTGCAATATTTTGTTCGAAGCGTCCTCTGGCTCCTTTCCCATTTGTGTCGTCAGACACCATAGGGCGCCCTCTTTGCTAGAATAGCAAATATATTCCTCTATTTTAAGGTTTTGACCACTTACCTAAACTAATAATATGTTTGAGATCTCAAAATTGCTCAAAAACTATAAAAGCCTTTTTGAGATCATTTACTATCGGGTGTCCCAAAAAAAAACGGACAAAATAGTCTTTGAAATAAGTCAGCCAATTCTTAACCGATTTGGATAGACTTGGTCTTAAATTAAAGCTAAAGAATCAGGCTTTCGAACTTTGCAAGAAACGTCGACTGATAGCGCTGCTTTAGTAGCCTTATTGATACTTGTCTGTAAGGCTTATTTTAGGTGCGTGGAGATTGGTCGGGCAACAACCAATGGTTATTAGACCCAAATAGCCTTGAAGATCTTTCTTTTTTCTTCAAAAATCTTTTTTCAGAAGTCCATTTGGCGTAAGCATTAATTTTCTATGATTTTTCTAAAAAACGTGTTTTTGCGTATTTTCATGCTTCCGTAACCATGACTAATGTAACATTGATGCACATAGGGCTTAATTTTTAATGATAACTGTTCAGTTGCCCCCCACTGCGCCACTGTTTTCACCATATTCGTTCATTTATAACTGAAAATTAAGATTTATATGCTATTACTGTTCTTTGGTCATGGCATTAATGCGTGAAAATACCCAAAAACACATTTTTTTTTTAAATTACAGAAAATTAATAAGAATAAAAATTCTCAAAGTCTTGCCACGTTATGTATTAAAAGTAGTAGTTTTTAACAGCTACATGTTTCAAGAGCAGAGGCTCCCATCTTCAGGCTGAGGTTAAAGTTCAAAGGTTACATTGAAATTGTTTTTCACAAGATTTTTACATTTAACTGATGAAAGTGGCAAGACAAATTTTATATTAAACGGAGAAAAACTTTAAAAAAACTTTAAAAATTAAAAAGAAGCTTCACATGTTTCTTGGTCGGAGGAACATGACAGCAGGAAATTAATGCTTAAGCCAAATCGACTTCTGAAAAAGGATTGTTGAACAAGAAAGAAAGATCTTCAAGGCAATTCGAGTGTCATACCGATTGATCGTTGACTGAGCAATCCCCATGCAGCTAAAATAAACCTTTAAAGCAAGTATCAATAGGACTACTACGGCAGCACCATCTGCCGTAGTTTCTCATATAGTCGAAAGCCTGATTCTTTGGCTTTAATTTAAGACCACGTTCATCCAAATCGGTTAAGAAATGGCAGACTTATTCTCAAAAATATTTTGTCCGGTTTTTTTTGGGACACCCGATAGATAGATCAGTTTAAGAGTTTTAAGTTTTTATACGGGATGGATATTTCAGGGTGTGATTGCCCGGTTGATTTTTACTCAAAAAGTTCCTATGAACATCAATTATGTCAAAGGGGTACTTAAAAATTCATTTCTTCAAAGTATGTACTCGAAAGTCGAAATGTATTGAATGATAGGATTTTTGAAATTTGGGCCAATGGTTGTCATAATGGGCTTTCCTTTGAATTTTTTCCTTTTTTTTATGACATCAGAAGTGTACATTCTTGGAGGGCCTGTTTTTCGGTGCGGGAATTTCCAACACTAAATGGTAATAAATAGTAACAAAACCGTAAACCTTGGTCTACTTATTCTGCATAAAAAGGTGCTCTTGTTGAATGTGGCTAGTACGCATCGTTTTTGAATAAAATGACTCATTGGTTCAGAGCGCGAAAATTTGTGAAGTAAAATTTTGTTTAATCGTCTTCATTAGTAAAAATAACATGTTTTTCGAGATCCCATTTGAAAAAGCACAGTTCTCTTTTTTGCCATATGTCAATCTGAATTTTTCTTCCTAAAATGATGTAAGGAATCATCCTTTGTTTTTATTTTCACTAATTAAGTCTTTCAAACAAAATTTTACTTCACAAATTTTCGCGCTCTGAACCAATGAGTTCTAGCGACATTCAACAAGAGCACCCTTTTGTGCAGAATGGACCAAAGATTACGATTTTGTTACTAATTAGTGTGGAAAATATCCACAGGCAAAAGCTGCAAAAAATGTGTGAGGCTCCCTCCAAGATTTTTGAGTATCCTTTGAAGCATTTTTTTTTGCAGTACAATTCTTTATTGAATCAAGGCATCCACATTTTATACATAGGTATACTACTAATTTTTCTTCTCCAGTTGTCCCGGTCCTTACAATAGCTGTACTCCTATTACTTATTCCAAGTTTTTCTGCATCCTCCTTGTCTGTGCGTTTCACGTTGAAAATTCTCTTTGCTTGCTGCCCATTGTCGATCCTGATGATATGCCCTGCCCATCTCAATCGCTGCAGTTTCATATGTTGAACCATTTGCGGACATAATTATGTCTAAATAGGAACTTTTTGACATAAAATCAACTGGGCAATCACACCCTGTATAATTTGGTGTAAAAATTGCAAAAATTACGAAAAAAGTTGAACTTGTTTCACATTTTTTTTACTTGTACTTTTCTTATTCAGAGGAAAGACGTTTCTGGCATCGCCGACTCCCTCGAAGACTTAGAAGAGGTTGTCTATGTAGTCAAGAAAAAAAGAAAATCCTCCAAAGATGCACCATACAGCAGAATCATACCAGTTGAAGAGGTCACCGAAACGATGATCAAAAACGTACATTTACAGGGGAATAAAGTGTATGACGCACTAAACGGTTCAAGTTGCCATCAGTGTCGCCAAAAAACGCGCGACCAAAAAACAATATGCCGCAGTGGCTATTGCGTTGGCGTTCGCGGTCAATTTTGCGGAATTTGCGTTAAGATCAGATATGGAGAGGATCCAGCTGAAGTTTTGAAAGATCCTAAATGGAAATGTTACGTTTGCAGAGGTAATTGTAATTGTTCATTCTGCCGGCTGAAGGCTGGTAAAAGACCTACCGGCATTCTTGCCCCACTTGCTATGAGAAGTGGTTACAAATCAGTGGCTGACTTTTTAACATGTCTTAAGGGATATGGAGACTACTCTGAAGATAATTCAGACAATTTGTTGGGATTTGATGGACCTTATGCTGTTATGGGGGGTAATATCAAGGAAATGTTGTCACTTTGTGAATTTGACGTTGATTATTCGGATCCTAAAAATTTAAAAGGATTTGATGGGGGTTATGCTGTTATGGAGGACTCGAGCAGGGTGTTGTTAGCCTGTCAGTATGATACGGATTATAGCAATAATAAAAATTTATTGGGATTTGTGGACAATTGCGCCATAACAGTTGGTGGTAAAATTAATTTGAAGTGTGAGTATGATTGCCTTCAATTGGGCTTGCCATAGTAACAGCAACACAACAATGATTTAATCAATTTGTTTCTGTATGGTTTTTCCTGCAGTGAATTATGTAGCTATTTTGTGTTTTGCAGTATTTATTGCATTATTATCTTATACAGTTTTCAAATATTTTACAAAAAAACTCCGCGTGCCTACAATCAACAAAAGAGTGTCAGTGATTTTTGTGACGAAAGATGGAGTATTTTTAAGGAGATACAAGTCAACATCTCTTCAGTCTGGCTTTTCAATGCGGCGGCGACGATCTTATACCTTTAATATTTGTGATGTTAATCTAAAAAGTTTTGATGTTTTCTAAGTGTTAATAAAGTTTTTGAATGATTTCTGCTTTTGCTGCCTACGAGTAAGTTTAATGAAAGGGTGGTTATACCGTTTGAATTATCGGATGGCACCAGATCAATCAATAAAACTTGCAGAAACGGACGGAATCTAAATTTGAGCACCTTTCAGCACGATGTATTATTAATCAAAAATTAAAATGATAGGTTGGATTTGTATCTTGGCTTTGATTCGAAATCATATCCATCATCATCCATATTGTCTATCTCTTTTAATTGGAAAACCAAATTTGCTTGGAAGGGGTGGGAGCTAACTGTACAGCAACAATAATTTAATTTTTCCAAAAAATAGGACTAAAAAAGAGACCTATGTCTAGAGTCCGGTCTTGGTGAGGTCAGGCGAGGGCCATTAGAGGTTCAAAGGGTTAAGGGTTCAAAATATGTGTCTCCCTCTCCCGCCCATTATAGAAAGAAATATCGGTCTCTGTCGTCGCTTCCATGCGGCGCGCGAATCGTATTGTCATCCTTTTTTAATTATAATAAATAATAAAGTTTATTCTTTTAAAAGCATGGTACGTCAGACAATTAACAAATGTGACACAACACAAAAAATATCAATTCCTACATTCAAAAAATTCAGGCAAGGAATTAATAGCTTTAATCTATTAAAAAGAATGTTTAAGCTTATATTTTACAAATATATTTTTACGTTCAATTTGTTTTAGTTCAGAAGGTAGGTGGTTATATACAGATAGTGACGTAATTTTTGGTCCTTTTGTAGTAACGCGTTCAGGGCCTCAATTCTCGAATCCGGGGAACAGTTTCCTATAGGAAATCACTAAGGTACGCGCAGTCTGATTGGCGGTTGCGTAGCAACATCGCATGGGGAACTGTTCGCCCGATTCGAGAATACGGGCTCTGATTTGAGCATAATGTTCACTCTTTTCTCAAGAAGTAGGTAGCTGGATTATTATTTAGGGACTTTCATGCCTGGAAATGTCATTTCATCGTCTGTCGTCTGTCATATCAATGTCATAATAAATGACAGTATTTGTATCTGTCAAATGATTTAGATTCAGATCGGACTGCAGATGTTTCAATTATTTAACTAAATAATATAAAATGTTTTACTGAGCCTCTAATTAGTAATTATAATTAATAGTTATCAGTGAAACAACAAATTTTTCTTCGATTGCTGTGAAATGTCAAAGTGCTGCAGGGTGAGTCAGAGTTAACCCTAGAAGCCCCAGACATTTAACATCCCTGGATTCCCTGGCAAATAGTATGTAACAGTCTACAATAATTAATAATAATCTATGACTCAAATTTTATTTTAAAAATGAACTACCTGATGTCATGCTACTTGACTTTGAGATACAGTGAACCCTCTGTGCAGCGGACACCTCCAATGATGGGGGGTGGGTACTATTGTTAAAAACCTATTTTTCACTAATATGTACGTTTCCATAAATTTTATGACTAAAACACCTATCGACATTCTAAATCAAAGTTCAGAAAATTCATTTCATTTTTACTTACAGTGAGCATGAAACCCTAGTTTAATTATACCTACAGATGTGATAAGTAATGGATACTCAAGAAACTGATGTAAGTATGTTAATGTCTAAACTGTGGCTAAGAAATAATTTTCAGATCCTCTCTGGAACAGAACATGAATTGTCTTTACGGCAAGAAATCTCGGACTTAAGGCTACAGTTAAACGCATCGCAACAGAAACTTGCTAGTTTAGAACTTAAGATAAGGCAAAAGGAGGAGATTATAATAAAGTGCCAGGCTGAAAAACTCAATGAATATGAATTGCATCAAGCAGAAGTGAAGAAGTTGAAACAGCAGCTAAAGGAGAAATCCCAGATTCTGGAGGATAGTTCAACTATTGAATTACAAGAAGCTGTAAAAGCAGCGGAGGAAAGGGAACGGAAAGCTGTAAAAGACCTGGCAGAAAGAACTCAGAAAGAACAGAAATTAAAGTATGGTAATGCATTTTTATGTTTTGTTGAAATTGTTTTTTTAGTAAAATTTTGGAGGAGTATGAAACAGGGCTTGCAAATAAAACAGCAGAGTACAACAAACTTAGTGACTTACATGAACAAATTAAAGGGAATCTAGCAACTTTAGAAATGGCTTTTCATGACACTATTCAGTATGTAAAGTTTTTACTAGTGCATATTTGGTTTTTGGTTCCTTTTAAGAATAGGCAGATACATTTTTGCGTTGTTGTACACCCTTATGGGATGCATCTTTTCAGGTACTCAACTGAAATGTAAGGTGCAGAGTGTCAACCTAGCCTAATGCAACCTCGCGAATAGGACCGTTTTTAATTAATATTTTGCTTCCTGATCAAAATATCAAAAAAATTATAGGAATAAATTGTTTGCAATCTTGTTTTGACCCCATATGCCAAGTTTCAATTCAACTTCAAATTACGAATAAAGCCGTTACGTGAGGTCAAAATTTACTTCTGAACAACTTTTCCTTGATATATTTTCGATATCGTGAAAAATGAGGTCATAGTAGGCTGGGTTCACAACTTACATCTGAGTTAAGTACGTCAAAAGATGCATCTCATATTAGTCTACAACAGTGCAAAAATTGATATCCTTACTCCTAAAATTAACCAAAATATAACACTGTTTTCATCTTAAGTGGGACACACTGAGTATTTAGCTTTTACTTATAGGAAGTATGAACGATCCAAGGCTGTTATTGAAGGCTATCAAGCAAATGAAGACATTTTAAAAAACAACATAGAAGTATTAGAGAAAAACGTGAAAATGTCTGCGGAGCGGTATGAATCACTCAAAGCACATGCCAAAACGCAGATAGAAAAGTATAATAACTCCTTTGTGTATTTTTATTAGTTACTTGAAATGTTTCAGGGCGAATAAAGATAACATAGCAGTGAAAAACCAGTTTGATGGGTTTGAAGTGAGGCAAAATGCCATTATTAAGAGGCTAGAAATAAAAATAGGAGCTTTGGAAAATTCTCTGGAACAGAAAAGCAAAGAATGCGCAGAATTGGCAGCGCTCTGTGATGAAGTTACAAATTACTGATATTTTTTATTTATTTTTTAAATGCAGCTTGTTGTGTGATGAAATTACTGGAAAGGGAGCTTAATATTTTTAAAAACATATTTATTTTTTTAATTCGTTGTATATTGATTGTCAAACCCTCTTTCCGGTCATTTCCTTACACAATCCTTAAAAAAAACTTATTGAAAAAATGTGCAATGTACTACATACTAATATTTTTTTTAATTCACGGCTTTTATATAATAATTTTTGTTGGAGCAATGTAGTAATTTCAAGGATGGAAGCAACATTTTAGTGCAATATATCTATCTTTTTAGTAAGCGTTTTTATCCAAAACCCAAATATATTTCTTTCTCATTTGTTCCGTATTTTCACCATATGTACCTGTAGGTTTATAGGTACTAGGTAGTTTTGCAAAAAATTATTCTGTTTTACGGCAGTCATAAAAATGGGACAATGCTGACAATGGGAATGCAGTCATAAGTATAAACAAACACAAACTACCCCGGCTTTAACTTGAGCGCCTAAGATTTTAATTATTTAGGGGAGAGTGCTGTATCTGGGGACGACTTTTGATTTTCAATTTTAAATTTTTGGTGAGCATCTTTTGTGTATTTTAAAAACGGCATTTGAATGAGCCATGTTTCAAGATGCCATATACAATTAAGGTAAGCATGGGTAAGTGGGCCACCCCTTAATGACTATTGCGTTTAGTTAGTCTGGGACCTCTAATTTTATTATAAGGGCGATCTTTTGCATATCCGTCGTCATCCCCAACCGCTTATTTATTGTATTTCTGCAACAATAGAGGCATGTTATATTGCGAAGCAACAAACAGTGAAAATTAGTGGACAACATTAGCTGCTATAGTGCCCTGTAAAATCTTGTGGTAAGTCTAATTTTTCTACTACAATTATTCTGCGTTTATTCTGAATTTTAAAACAATAATGAATTGTTATTACTTAAATTTGAACACGGGGTATTAATATTTAAACTAATACCCCAATGGAAATAATAATAGGCGCAATATTACACTTAATACCTCCCACTGATCATAGATGGCGTTGACATTGTAAATATCGTCTATAAGATGTATTTTCGTGTTGCCCAGAAATGTATGGTCACGTTAACAGGTTATTGTCTGTCTCTGTCAGTGACACAACATAACAAAGAGCGCAACAACGTTTGACAGTGGTCACGGCAACGCCAACAACATTTATATAGATTATATTTTTCTAGGGATTTTATTGATCAATGGATACGTCACCTCACCTGTCACAATGACAGCTGACAGCATTGTATTGACGTTGACGTCCAGTTCTCATATTTTGATTAAAAGGGTTGTTGGGGGGGCACTTCTAAAATTACAAATATTGTTAATTAGTTCATTAATTAACAATGTTTTGCTGAGCGTATAATTTATTAATTTTACATTAAGTGTCATCAGTGAAACAAATATTGTTCAGTTGCAGTGAAATATTTCGGAAGTGCAGGTAAGTAGTTGTTAATTACGCTATGAGTCCCGGCTGCAGTCATGCAATAGCTTAAAAAATAGTTTTTAATAGTTTCCAGTTATAGCTGAATCGGTTATTTTAATGGGGTAAAAGAACCTTTAAAACTTTCCGACCATTTTAAGATACAGTGAGTCCTCTTGTGGGGGTTTCATTGTGATATGTTTTTTACAACATTTTTATCACCTGCTGTCTTTTGTTTTGTTCTTAAGGTGATGCAGTTGAGAAGTAATACAGTGAAATCTACTGTAGTGGACTACGGAGGTGTACCAAGTACAGAAAAAAAGTATCCAGTACTAAATACCTACTTGCTATTTTGCATATACTTGAAGTTTCAAAAGTACAACTACTTGGTAGAAGTACTTGAAAATTGCAGTCCACTACTTTACTAAGTACCCATCAGTACCACTAGTACCAGTACCAATACTGGAGTAGAATAAGGGACTGAATATTTTATAAAGTATATTTAAGTACTTAATAAAGTTCTTAAGCACTTGGTATAGTACTTAAGTAGAACTACTTATAGTCTCAGCAAGTTTTTTTGGTAGTCTGAGATAATAATAATAATAATAATAATGATGACATGAATAAGATGACAGAAAGGAGTGTATGGGATAAGCCACTATTTTCGGCCAAATATCAGGTTAAATGAAATATTATATCTCTTTACACCGGCAAAGTCATATTAACAAAAAAAAGAATGAAAATAGGGTACAATGAAGAAGAAAACCCATAGAGGGTCAAGTCAAGTCAATTTGAAAATAAAGTTCAATTAAGAATAAATGTTCAATTTTGTCTTATTTCCCACACTGTTTTCAAAATGCATAGTTTCCTTATGTGTTCTAGAGTATCATATGCCAAAATGGCATGTGCGGTATTTTGAGAACTGGGTGGCACATGTCCAAGTTCTAATCCATACACCCCTTTTGACAGAGTCTGAGATCCCGATTACAAACCAACAGAAAAAAAACTGCGACACACAACCCCCGCGTTCGTTAATATGCGACAACAATTTACCTACTTATCACCACATCATTACCTAAAACTATAAGTCAATATGTAACAGCAGGAATCCTGATGATCGAGTAGTAGGTATGTCCAAACTACCAAACAGAACTGACTGCACCCCATGCCCATAATAATTACACCACACAATAATGGACACTTGTTTGCAGCAGAGTGAACAGAGTGCTTCCAATTTCTTTCCCAAAATGCAAAAAAGTATCCAGCTGATAGTATTTATAGTATAAATCTGGATTACTAAAACAAGTCTAGTCAGAACCTGTTTTCAAAAGCCTCCCTTGTCTGTACTTTTAGAACTTAAATATAGTACTATTTTATTTACAGTGAACATGAAACGTAGGTTGCTTTGAACCCCTAGTTTACGTCTACAGACGTGATAAGATATGTCTACTCAAGAAAATGATGTAAGTGCGTTAATGTGTCAACTTTGAACGCTGAAAAACAATTTTCAGTCCCTTTCCAAAACAGACCATGACTTGTCTTTACAACAAGAAATCTCTGACTTAAGGCTGCAGTTAAACGCATCGCAACAGAAACTTGCTAGTTTAGAACTTACTATAAGGCAGAAGGAGGAGATTATAATAAAATGTCAAG
This sequence comes from Pycnomerus fuliginosus, assembly GCA_963924575.1. NCBI lineage: Eukaryota > Metazoa > Arthropoda > Insecta > Coleoptera > Zopheridae > Pycnomerus > Pycnomerus fuliginosus. The sequence continues at coordinate 3,899,212 of OZ004626.1, forward strand.
CAGAAACACTTCACGAACATGAATTACATCAAGCAGAAGTGAAGAAGTTGAAGCAGCAACTGAAGGAAAAATCGCAGATCCTGGAGGATAGTTCAACTATTGAATTACAGGAAGCTGTAAGAGCGGCCGAGGAACGAGAGCGGAAGGCTATAAAAGAACTGGCAGAAAGAACTCAGAAGGAACAAAAATTGAAGTATGATAACGGAATTTTATGTTTTGTGAGTTGTCTTTTTCAGTAAAATTCTGGAGGAGTATGAAGTAGGGCTTGCAAGTAAAACAACAGAGTACAACAATCTTCGAGACTTACATGAACAAATTAAAGGAAATCTAGCAACTTTAGAAACGGCTTTCCATGATGTTATACAGTATGTGATTGTTATTAGACACTTGTATATATAGTTTTTATGTAGGAAATATGAACGAGCCAAAGCTGTTATAGACGGTTATGAAACAAATGAGAAGGTTTTAAAAAACAAGCAAGAAGCACTAGAAAACAATTTGAAAAGATCAATGGAAGGGTATGATTCGCTCAAAGCGCATGCCAAATCGCAGATAGAAAGGTAAAATTACCTCGTTTTGTATATATTTTTAATTTTTTAATGTTTCAGAGCTAATAAGGAGAATACAACACTAAAGAACCAGGTTGATGGGTCTGATGTAAGGCAAAATGCAATTATTAAAAGGCTGGAAATTAAAATTGGTGCTTTAGAAAATTCTCTGGAGCAAAAGGACAAAGAATGTACAGAATTGGCCGCCTTGTGCGACGAAATTACCAGGAAACATGATGTAACATTCACTAAAACATGAAAATTGTGTACTAATTTTTTTTTTGATAATTTATTTCAGTAGATTGAAGGTCTTCCTTAAAATTATACAAGCCTTTGAATCTATCCCGAATCTCTAATCTTTTTATATATTTTTAAATTAATATTGTGTGTATTTTAAAAACCGGTCTGATTTGTACCTATAGTAAAGAAAAGAGTGATTTTTTTATATGCCAACACTAATCTAATTTAACATACTACAATTTGGTGAGCCAGCTGAATTTTTTTACCCCAATTTTGTGTTTTCAAATTTTGACCTACTTTTTTTGCAACGGATTCGGAATTACGATTTTATCTGAACATATGTATCGTACTTGACCGGAAGTCCAATCACGGCCACCCTAGATTTTCAAAAACACCAAATAACTCGGTGAAAAGCAATTACATTTTCCTTTACCTGTTCTTTGCTGTTTTCACATTTCTTAATTTCCATAATTGCCAAAATTTCAAAAATAATTTAGGAAAATGTAATTGCGCCGTTAAATTTGTCTCAAAAAAATTAAGTTAACGTGTGTTTGCGTTTTTGAAAATCTAGGACTAACGATAAATGTTTTTAACTCAGAAAAACCGTAGATTCTGAATCCGTTGCGAAAAAGGTAGGTCTAAATTTGAAAACACGAAAATTAGGGTAAAATTAAGATACTGGCTGGCCCTGAAAAAATTCATCCGGCTCACCAAATTGTAGTATTTTTAATTAGATTAGCGGGGGTATCATTCTTTGCTACGTATAGGTCTTTTTATACACACAGTATAGGTATATAGATTTATATTATTATATTATGTTTTTTGCAATGTAATTTCAATGACAAAATCGTTGTAAATGTTGTAGTACAATATACTTTTTCATTAATTCTTATAACTTACATCACTAGTACTGAGTACACCGTATGGGTTTATACCTAGGGCCTGCGATTAAAATTAGTTTTGTGACGTCACGTGAGAATTTGTTGGAAGTGTCCAATCAAGTATCACCAACAATGTTTGTCATTTCATTTCAACGCTCCTCATTGGCTTTTCGTATTTGTGACGTCGTTATGGGGAATAAGAATCTGCAATGAAAAATATAGGTTTCCATTTAAAAAAATCAAGTTGATAGTGTTGTAAAGCTGAAATATTTCAAATAAATTTCATTTCATTGAAATATTTCACACCCCTTGAAATATTTCATGAAACATATTTTAAAAAAAAACGCGCGCAAAATGAGTCGACGTGACATGTGAATGAGTAATGACATTCCACCCACCACCGAGGTTCGTATAATTTCAAAAATGGGGAAATTTTCCCGAAAATTTAATAATACTGTGCTTCGCAGATGAGCACATGCCTAAAGATTTGGAGATCTGCAAAGTTTTTTTTTATTTCTTTTGTTAAAATGCCTAACATTGCTCTAAATTTTGACGAATTTGTTGTAGTGTTGAAACTTGTGGGTTGTACCTAAGTTAAATTTGTAACTAAAAAATATTAATTCTTATAAATTTTTAAACTTGACCAAAGTTAGAATATCTTTCATATTTAATGAAATATTTCAAAAAAATAAGTTTCATGAAATTTTTACAACACTACAAGTTGACCTTCATTTGACCTTGAATCAAAATGGCGATGATGCCATCTATTTTCCCCCTCGAAGTCATAAAACTTTTATACAAAAAATTTTTTTATAAAATGCTTCCTTTTCGAGATATTTGCCAAGATAAAACGACCGAAAGAGGCTTTGCCATAATGCTGTTAGGTCAGGTCACTCAGGTCAGGTCAGGTCTATGTAGTTGCGAACTTGGAAAATGGAAGGAGCGAAAATCAATTATTAGTTATACTTTTGAACCTTGTTTCTGAGTTTTGTATATAAACGGCAATAAGGAACCAAAAACACTTCTTGCGATTAGTCGGCTTTTACCATAAAATCAGAATTTTATAAAATTTATTAATTTATTATTATATTATTATTAAATTCGCTCCTAAAGTTGTCGCACCTCAGATATGAGATGAAAAAGGATAGAAGGTTTGGAACAAGGACAGGTCTAAATTTGACTTGACACCTGTCAAATGCTACATAACCTCAAAGTGCCAAGAGACAAAGTGAATTTATTAATAATAAAAATATTTAATAATAATTACATAAACTGAATATAAAAGTCATTGCGATAACATTATCATCATTTATTTCTTCTACCGAACATCGTGTGCGATATAATACAAAATGTAAAATAGATTTAATCTAAAATGTGTTATTTTAAGTGAATTTTATAAAGATTAATTTAATCTTGGAAGAATGAATGGCAATTATAAAAGACTGTGTTTGCTTTTAGTGGCGATCGTAATTCTGTGGAAGTGTTTTAATTATTTTGATATATTTTCAAAACATGAAGTGACTGATGAGGTGCAATTTCACAGTGATGGAGTAGAGAAAGTGAAAGTTTCTGTGTATTACGAGGCTCTATGCCCCGATTCGAAGTTTTTTGTTACCTACCAGCTGTTACCGGTTTACCAGGACTTACAGGAAAATTTGATTTTGGATTTAGTACCATATGGAAAAGCGAAGGTACAGAAGTCCCACTTTTTATTTTTATTCTTTACAGACTGTTGAAGAAAATGGAAAAATAACCTTTTTCTGTCAACATGATCAAGTTGAATGTTTTGCTAACAAAATTCATTCGTGCGTTCTTGATTTAATTGAGGATCACATGACCCAACTTAAATACATTGCCTGTATGATCACGGATAATATAATTCCTGAAGATGCAGGAGAAAAGGTAGAAACCAATTATTTACTTTAATTTAGTAACTATTTTTTTTAGTGTGGACGAGAATTAAATTTAGATTATGGCCCTATTGGTGATTGTGCAACTAGTTCTCGTGGATCAATCCTCTTAAAACATTACGGTGAAAGGACGCATTCCCTTAAACCTGCTGTGAAATTTATTCCAACAATTGAGCTTAATGGCAGCCAGAGTATCGTGCCCCAATCCACAATACTAAAAGACTTGTTAAAATCCGTCTGTCAAATGTTCAAAACAAAACCGAAAAAATGCGGCTGACATGTTGAGAAGATTTAGATAATTGTGTCAAAATGATTATTTTATGTGGAATCTATTTATTGTGATGTAACTTTTATATTGTTTTTAATAGTGGCAAAGCAAGAATTTGCGTGGGCTTATCATTGTGATAAAACTTTTGAACTAAAATAATTAAATTTTAAAAGGAGATAAAATAAATAATTAGTTTTACTGGTGCTCGTGCTTGTTTTAAGTAGTTTTGAAATAAATAAATGACAGGAAAGGGAGAATCCATTCGAATAGGAAGGTAGGAAAAAAATTGGTAATTAATTTTTGGTTTTGAAGTGAAAGTTTCCTGGAAGGAGTGGCGTCACGCATCTCAGAATAGACCGCTTTAGTTACGTTTATTAAAATAATATTTGCATTGCCAATCATTCTTTAACACTACAGGAATAAAATCAAAACTTCTATTTTAGTTAATAAATTTCACGCCGATATTTGTGTGGTCTATTATCACGTGACATTATTAGAAGATGATCGTGCATTTATATAGCCCTGTGCAGAGCTGGGAAAGTTACTTTGAAAAAGTAACTAGATACTTTTCAAGTTACTTTTCATAAAAGTAACTTAAGTTACTAAAGTAACTAGATACTTTACTGAAAAAAGAACTTAGTTACAAGTTACTTATGAAAAGTAACTAGATATAGTATCTTAGTTACTTTTGAAGTAACTTAGTTACTTTTGGTATCTAGATACTTTTAAAAAGTAACTAAATACTTCTGTAAGTAACTAGATACAGTATTTTAGTTACTTTCATTAATGTTATAGAAACGGTTGGGATTGAGTTTAAATTTAATTAAATACCTCGACAATTTCGGAGAATAATTTTTTTAAATCTGTAGCTAGCTAATAGCTACTCATTTTGCGCTTTGTATGTTGTACCATTAAAATTCTTTTGTACCAATAGGTGCATCTAGATTTATAGTAGGGTGCTCGCGAGGAGAAAAGTCGCTTAGTTTAGGAATTATGGGGCACTTGCGAGTGAAAATGTATGGAGTATAAATTTTGGTTTCTAATGCCCTCGGTATGCTACTGTCAAATTCGTCCAAGGGTCGTCCTGTGACAAAGGGCACAAATCAAAATTTTCCAACTAACGCCGCCACGTGAAAGTTCAAGTGGAGAAGTACCTTTCCTGAAAAATTCATGGTGATGTCTGTGCGGATTGTATTTTTTATTAATTTTGAAAGAAAAATATCTCCATTGAACCATACGGGGCCACGGACCTTTGGAGGCGATTATCTCGGTTCGAGCATCGGCAAAAACGCGTCATTTTTAGGGGCATATTTCCTTTCCAACACGATTACTCCAAATCGGGGCGGTTAATCGAAATTAATTATTCTTAATAAAAGATGTGCTATTTTATTTTGTTGACGATCGTCTTTACAGAATATTTTTAGCGCAATCAATAAAGGAGATAATTGTTTAAATCTGAGAGGAAGTAAAGAATTCATGCCATTGTAACGCTCGGATCTCCGCGCCCCCACCACGACTTTCGCTGCGTCCCGCCACTCCGCAACCCCTTGAGACGTCCACATCTACAATCTTAGAGAATATCCTGTATTCCTGAAAATAATGGAAATAAGACTTGGAACTCTTGAAAAGCGCTTTTTATTTCATGTAGGTAAGAAAAACAATAATTTTTAATTTGAAAATTCTTCGTCGTCCTTCTCGTTGATCGGGGAACCTCCGTGATCGGGGGTCTTCCCTCATTTGAATTTCCTTCATGTTATTTTTACAGGATCGGTTTTCCCATACCGTAGCATGAAAAAATGCAGTAAACCTTATTTTTATTGCAAATGTAACTCTTGCTTATGCAGTCTTTAAAAATAATTTTTGGACAAATTAGGACAATAATATCTGAAATGGTTTTATGGGACGGCGGGTTATGTTTGAAGAGCTGGCCCAAGACTGTCACCCACGTCGTTTTTCCCATCTATAACCTTCAGGTGACGGAAAATTAGGTCGAGAATTTAATTAATTCAACCAAATTTTGGTCTGAAAGAATAGAACTCTCAAGCAATGCTGCTTCAAACTGCATGCAAGTGCAACTCTTGCTTATGCAGTCTTTAAAAATAATCTATGGACAAATTAATACAATAATAGATGTATCTGAAACGGTTTTATGTTTCCTCAAATCCCACCACCGACTGTTAAGTAGGTAATTCACGGAAGTACCTATTGGTAAATTTTCCAGCCCAGCAAGTTAACTTTCCAAAACCGCTTAGTAGTTTTTCTTTCAAATTAATTTGATGGACTGTGGGTTGAACGGGAATGTATCTTTACTATTTCCAGTTCTTATTCAAACCTCTGGAGTATTCTGGAGATATTCTTTAAAATGCACGAGAATAACTGGCAAGTCTGTATCAGTATCTCGAGTCGACAGAGAATTTATATACAGAGATTTGGATGAGAACTGGAAATAGTAAAGAAACATTCCGGAAGCAAAACTTCCAAAAAATGTATATTTCATGCCCTAACAGAATTTGATGCTACAAGCTAGTTCAGCGGTGTTGGGACGCTAAATTGATGGAAAATTTACAAAAACTTATGTGAATTACTTGGCGATGTAGGATTTGACGAAAAGTTAGATCAAGAGTTGGACAACATTAAATTCAAAAACTCGTTCAAAAATATGGAAACTTTTGTGTTGAACCAACAACGATGAAGTAATTATATGTATCAACGATTTAACGGGCCCTACTTGCGTTAACTAAGTCGCTAGAAAAACTGCCTCCAACCGAAGGCAGTTTGAGGCAGCATTGCTTGAGAGTTCTATTCTTTCAGACCAAAATTTGGTTGAATTAATTAAATTCTCGACCTAATTTTCCGTCACCTGAAGGTTATAGATGGGAAAAACGACGTGGGCGACGGTCTTGGGCCAGCTCTTCAAACATAACCCGCTGTCCCATAAAACCATTTCAGATATTATTGTCCTAATTTGTACAAAAATTATTTTTAATAATAATAATAATAATATTTTTATTAGTGCTGTAGATTGTTCAAACATACATACAATATAGCACAAGTCAATGAATATACATATATAGACAAACAATTCGTACACGATCACAGGAACAGTAAAATTAAATTAGACTATTTGTTCATATAGTCTTTTACAGTATAAAAACAGCTTTTTGACAGATAATCGTATAGGCTTTTCTTAAAGCTATACATGTTACTCAGTTTTCTTATATCATCTGGTAATTTATTAAAAATTTGTATACAAGAATAAGCCGGTGCATAAGACTGCATAAGCAAGAGTTACATTTGCAATAAAAATAAGGTTTCCTGCATTTTTTCATGCCACGGTATGGGAAAACCGATCCTGTAAAAATAACATGAAGGAAATTCAAATGAGGGAAGACCCCCGATCACGGAGGTTCCCCGATCAACGAGAAGGACGACGAAGAATTTTCAAATTAAAAATTATTGTTTTTCTTACCTACATGAAATAAAAAGTGCTTTTCAAGAGTTCCAAGTCTTATTTCCATTATTTTCAGGAATACAGGATATTCTCTAAGATTGTAGATGTGGACGTCTCAAGGGGTTGCGGAGTGGCGGGACGCAGCGAAAGTCGTGGTGGGGGCGCGGAGATCCGAGCGTTACAATGGCATGAATTCTTTACTTCCTCTCAGATTTAAACAATTATCTCCTTTATTGATTGCGCTAAAAATATTCTGTAAAGACGATCGTCAACAAAATAAAATAGCACATCTTTTATTAAGAATAATTAGTTTCGATTAACCGCCCCGATTTGGAGTAATCGTGTTGGAAAGGAAATATACCCCTAAAAATGATGCGTTTTTGCCGATGCTCGAACCGAGATAATCGCCTCCAAAGGTCCGTGGCCCCGTATGGATCAATGGAGATATTTTCCTTTCAAAATTAATAAAAAATACAATCCGCACAGACATCACCATGAATTTTTCAGGAAAGGTACTTCTCTACACGAACTTTCACGTGGCGGCGTTAGTTGGAAAATTTTGATTTGTGCCCTTTGTCACAGGACGACCCTTGGACGAATTTGACAGTAGCATACCGAGAGCATTAGAAACCAAAATTTATACTCCATACATTTTCACTCGTAAGTGCCCCTTGGTTGAAAGATAAAGTCTAGCGAGCACCCTACTATTAGGAGCAATATGCCCATTTACCTACTAAAATTCAAACCATGATTTTCTAAAAATAATTTATTACACCCCTATGTAGGTAGGGATGTGATTATTAAAAATACATATTAGGCACATTCTTATATGATTAAACAGGAAACATACAATATACCTAATACATTATTGGTAATTATGTAGATGATTAAACAGGAAAAATACGATAATACATTATTCGCAATATGTATATAGATGATTAAACAGAAAAAATACAATATTACACGAGGTAGTTTCAAAGTCTTGTTCCACAAAATTTACTTATAGGTACTGTTTAGGACGCGTTTCGCAGTGTTACTCCATCTTCAGCTATAAAAGAAATTAACACAAAATACAAAACACTTGCCTGGAAAACGAAAAAACGTTTGGGTCAAAGAAAAATAACAGCTTTTGAGTCACACTGTAAATTCATCGAAAGACGCTCAAACAACAAACTACCTCGTGTAATCAAACATCAGTTCCTCTTTGAAAAAATGGACCAAACTTTCAACCAAAAATACAATAATACATATTATGTATGGTAATATCGGGTGTACCAAAAAACCGGACAAAATATTTTTGGGTATAAGTCGATCGGCTATTTCTTAACCGTTTCTGATAAACGTGATCTTAAATTAAAGCTAAGGAATCGGCTTTCTTCAAGACACACCGCACAATAACACGTGTACACAACTACACACACACCCCCAGTGGTATTGAACTCTGACCGCGAGACCGCGTGTTCATTAACACATTGCCAACAACTAACTACCCCAACCCAAACCGTTGTCGATGATATCCGATTCTGACATTTAGACCATTGTCTCAGGAGACAAAGCAAGCCCTGGAAACAATTTAGGCTGTGGCCGCAAATAAACGTTTAGTTGCCATAACAAAAATTTTCCAAAAAAACCTAGACACCAACAGGAGCATTCACGAGCTCTGCCATCATTAAAAATTTACTCATAACAACATTACAATTCTAATAGTCTCCCAAAAAAATGTATTTTACTGCGGTAGATATTTCGTTTAGTTACAGTCATACGCCATTTAATTAGTAAAACTAAATTTCTTTGTGCCACAAACATACAAATCTTAGTATGACATTCTAATTGCTTGATTTTTCTCAGTGTGGTTATACCCATACATAAAAAATTGATTATTGGAATTGTCATCCGAATGTATTTTAATTCGTAGTCTGATTTCTTCCAAAACATTTTTGATACAAGCGTACCTATACAGGGTGGTCCAACGAAAAGTTTCCACCCCGAATATCTCGTGAACGGAGCGAAATATAAAAATTTGCTCGAACAGGTGGATTTTTATTTTGAGGGGGACACCTAAATTCGCCCTTGGTGAAATTTTTCCTCACACCCCCTGACCCCTACTAACCCCCTCTTCAAAAATTCAAATGGCAACCCCCCACTTGTGATGCATTATTTCATAGCTAATTTCATTGTCAATCCAACGCTGTAAGAATTTTTGAGCTTTATTTAACTCCAGCGCCCTCTATGGTCAAATTTTAAATTACATTAGGGCCATTCGTAATACATCAATTGAAAGGGTTTGACATTCTTTCTAAACCGATGCAACAATTTTTGAAATCCATCCACTCGTTCAGAAGTTACAGGCGTAAACCTGAAGGATTTCTAGGCCCAAAACCAGCTCATGTTCTTCAATGTAACTTTTGAACGAGTGAATGGATTTCAAAAATTCTTGCATCGTTTTACAGAGAATTTCAAACCCTTTCAAATAATGTATCACGGAGGGCTCTAATGTAATTTAAAATTTGACCGTAGAGGGCGCTGGAGTTGATCAAATCCCAGAAATTTTTACATCGTTGGGTTGGCAATTAAATTTGCTTTAAAATGATGCATCACAAGTGGGGGGTTGCCATTTGAGATTTTGAAGTTGGGGTTAGTGGGGGTTAGGGGTTGCGTTGTGGAATTTAACCAACCGCGGATTAAAGTGCCCCCCTCGAAACAAAAATCGACCTGTCCGAGCAAATTTTTATATTTCGTTCTGTTCACGAGATATTAGGGGTGGAAACTTTTCGTTGGACCACCCTGTACATATTAGCATGTATGTACCTACCTACATAAACTCCATTCATTTTCTATTGAAGATCTAAAATTTTTCTGGAACTGTACTACCCCCCAGCAAACCTCAATCTTATGGCCGGTTGCCGGCCGGAATAAGGCTGCCCGGACAAGCCGGAACCGGCCCAGAAGCGAGTGCCTTATCTGGCGCGGCCCGCATGTATGCCTCTGGTTTTGTTACGGCCGATCTACGTTGCCCAGGTACGGGCCGGGTCTGGTTCTCTTTGAGCCCACATTACGGCGTTCTTATGGCCACGTTCAGGCCGGAACTACCTCGGGACCAAAAAAACGTGATAAAACGCTTCACCACCGGGAACCGAACCCGGATTCCTTGGACGACAGTCGAGTTTCTTGCTACTAGGCCGCTTCACTTCATACTTTACTTTGTTCGTATCTTGTTCATAAACTAACTGGCAATTATTTAAAAAATATGTAATACTCTTTAATTTTGCGAATTGTATGATAGTAAGGGTTACATTATTAAATTAATCACTATCATCATATTATTTAACTACAGAAACATTTTCAATACGGCCAGAATGAGGCAGCCAGAGGCCGGCCGGGCTAAGGCTGTCAGGAGTCGGCCGGGTTAGGGCTGCCAGAGGCCGGCCGGGCTATGGCTGTCTTTGTCTGGCCGGTGTTCGTATGCCCATAGTACGGCCACGTTAAGGCTGCTTTCGTATGGCCGATTCTCGTCTGGCCAGTACACGGCCGTAATGGGCCTATACAGCGATTTTTTTTTATTGGTGAATATCAATCTACATTAAAAATAAAAATACCCGTATTTTTTTATTTTGGAATATTCCCATTAGTAGACCTCTAAAAAAATGTTGAAAGTTTGAAGAAATCTGAGCCTGATCAAACGCAGGCGAGTAGGCGGGGATAGTGACGTAAAGTAGTAAGATCCAATCACCTTGTAAGCGTGATTGCTTTGCCAATTCTGATTGTTGAATAGTATACGTCACGCGCTTCACTCTCGGTGCCGAACCAATAGAAAATGAGGTCAATAGCCAGGCAAGTTGGTTCCGTTTGAATGCAAAATGAATTGCACAGTACTAGGGTTGCACCGAATAGTGATTTTTGGATATTCGGCCGAATCGAATATTCGGCTGAATTCTACAGCCGAATACCGAATATCATACCGAATAGTAAATATTCGGCCTTAAGGCCGAATATAATACCGAATAGTGAATATTAGGCCTGATCGGATAGTAAATATTCGGCCTTTTCCGCCGAATAGTTGTGCAGTGCGAGATGCGCATCAACCGGCATAACCTTGAAACTTTGTGCTTTTGCAGTTTCATACAAAACAGTCTAAACCAGAATATGAATTATGTATTTTGTTAACCAAAGTATTTTGCAGTTTTAAGTTCTTGTTTTGTTTTGTATTGTTTTATTATTTCAATTTTACTTTATTTTTATTAAACGTTCCAACTTCTAGTAATGTGTTATAAGTGATGGTAGAAAGAAACTTGGAATTTTTGGCCGAATGGCCGAATATTAGACTTGCTATTCGGCCGAATCGAATATTCGGCCGAATAGGCCGAATACGCCGAATAACCGAATAATTCCGAACATTCGGTGCAACCCTACACAGTACTTTGAATGAATTTTTTAAAGTCAGGGTTTACGTTAGGGTTGCAGTTTTGCCATGACAATTAAGAATAATTTTTAGTAATGGCCTGAACATAACGGATTCTTGAATTTACACAAAACTGTATAGGCCCATTCTATTGCCAGTGCCGGACTTGCCGGACAGTCGCCATAACACGGCCAGACCTTCTGTGTTTGCTGGGCCCTAATTTGTAAGGGCCTGTACTTTTGACAATTTGATAGAAATTATTAGAAATTTAGCATAACCCAAATCTTCTAGAGTTTATTTTTATTGTTAGAAGCAAGTGTCACAGATAAACGTACCTGAGGCTTTTTCGTGAATATTTTTCTTTGCACTTTACTCAAAACTGCACGCACACAAAAGCCATTTTGAGCCAATTCAGAGCAATTGCAAAATTTTGACATTTGTCATGTTTTTTGACGTATCGCATTGAAATCGCTTCTATCAACTCACCTGTTAGTAAAATTCCTTGCAAAATTTCCTCATACTAACACAAAATTCAAATTTTGACATTCTGTCACTTCAATATAAAAAATGAATTGAGAGTACTATCTATGTTTTATTTCCGAAAAAATTACGCTGTTCAAATAAATAAATGGTAAAGTACATTCTTAAATATACTTAGCGTTGATACATATACTTACTTAAAATTAAAATCAATTTTCCAAAAACAAAAGCCATCAATAATACCTATATGTGAATAACAGGGCTTTTTGCATTTTTAAGTTGCATATTTTTTACAAAAAACAACAATTTGATAGAAATCTTTCCTAAATTGAGACACTTTTTTCTTATTCGGGGTTTTTTAATTAAAAACAAAATGGAACATAATTAGCTGATTTTCTATAAATTATACCTGCTTCATTTCATCGATTTAAAATTCTTGATGCGATAGATTTTTGGGCAAAATTGTTTGAATAATTCAAAAAGAATAAAAAAAGCCGAAAAACCTCGGCGTGCAATGCAAATCGTCTAAGGTGGAGGATAAACGTCATCGCGTTGCTATTGGTTACGGGATCTTTTTTTGACCAAATTAAAAACAGAGGCGGCCTCTAAATTAAAAACAGAGGCGGCCTCTAAATTAAAAACAGAGGCGGCCTCTGGTGGACATTCCACCAGTAAAGAGGACCATCTTGGAAATAGCGGTTTTTTTGCTCGAATGAGTTTTTATGGCGGATTTTTATTTTGAAATTTGAAATTTAGTTGATATTGGTTGATTTCTGACGTACAGTTAATTTTTGATGATTTTAGCATTGTTATTAGTCTGTGGTTTAGTGGAATATGAAAATAAACACAAACCGGTCCGTGCGCAGATAAATAAGGTGTACTGCACTGTTCTTACAGTATTTTCAGTCTACGGATTTTCCGGGTTTTTGTTATTTATTGAAAATTTGCACCGGCATCACTTATGCAACCAGTGGTACGTTATCATTTATTTTTGTTTTCAGAGGCTCATGGCGAACTTTCATTATAATCATAAGGTCGATTCGAAGATATAAAGCATTTTGCTTCTATTATTACACTGAAATCATAGATAACTATGGATGGGACTGGTTCAATTTAGGCTTGGCTCTAAGATATCTCAGACTAAGTATATATTGCTGTCACTCTCAACACCCTGCAGTATCACCATCCTTTTCTAAGCTATGTGTCATGCGCTAGTGAAAACAATAAGAAGCGGCGAAAGCTGTATAAATTCGCGCATGACACACAGGTTAGAGTTAGTTAACCGATCTCTGGTTTAGCGGACAAAAGACGTAGATAAAGAATGCACGGCAGGGCCCATCCATAGTTATATTAGATCTATGATTGAAATATTTTGAAATGTCATATCATCTGTCACAAAAGAAGGAACCTGTAAAAGATTAACTTCCCAACATTCCATGCACTTTTTAATATGGTCAATTGACCAAATCAAAAACAGAGGCGGCCTCTGGTGGGCATTCCTCAGTAAGGACAGCCATCTTTAATGTAGCGTTTATTTTGGCGCGAATGAGGGTTTACATACTATTCTTACGGGAAATGGCGGATCTTTATTTTGAAATTTCGCTGTTAATGGTTGATTTCTAAAATGCAGTTCGTGTTTGACGTTATTAGCTTTGTTCCTTTGTTGTTAGTTTAGGGGAAGGAGGGTAACAGTGAGACGCTTTTTTTTGAACCCCACTTTTTTTTGTTAGAAAACGCGCTAGATGTTTCAAACTTTGCATGCGCCTTCCTTGAAGACACTATTTAATAATAATTGTACAAAAAAGCAATAATTCAACTGTTAACCTTACTTAAAAAATTAAAACCCGATTGGGGCTCTGTCTCACTGTACCCCAATGCCCTGGGGTAGACTGAGACAGAGTGTCGGGAACAGTGAGACGTGTCGTATAAGCTGTTACAAAATATATTTAAAAATAAGTGATTTTTATTTTTTATTCATTAGAACCTGCAAAATTAACAAATGTTAACATTTGGGATTTAATTCAAACGCGTAGAATGATTTTTGGGGACTGGTGGTGCCTAACGATTCAAGTGTAAAAAAAATTTGACTAGTACACCAAAAGGCTCAAAATAATTATAAGACAACTTGTTTACTTTATATTGCAAGTTGTTTGCCAGCCAACTAACATATATATCAGAATCTGAGCATGTCTCATTGTTCCCTACATTGTCTCAGTGTTCCCCACACAACTTTGTCTCATTGTTACCCAGGGGTCCATAAAACAAAAAATAAATGATCAAAGTCTATCCTACAAAAATAATACGGAAAACTTCATCACCATATTTATCCATAACCTAGGACTGATCGTTGATGCCAGTGTAATATTTATAAAATGTATCATTAAAGAATAGTGGACTTCAGTTCCAAAGTCTTGAAATTTAGTTTACTTATCGAAAACCAGTCACCATTATCTTGAACAAAGACTTTCACAGCTTTGCCCTCTAAATCAAGCGCATGGGCTCTAGGTACAGTTTAAAGGGTAGGTTGGTAGCACTCTGTAACTTGTACACAAACCGCGAAATTTGAAAAGTCTCACTGTTCCCCGTGTCTCACTGATACTCTCCTTCCCCTACTTTTTTTAGCTGGCTTCTAGGGTTTGGGCTTTTTATTATTTAATCAAATGCAACCAGTAGCACGATTTTATTTAAAGCCTCGTCGCATATCAACGAACGTGGGGGTTGCGTGTCTCAGGCCTTTTTTGTTGGTTTGCAATCGGAATTTCCAAGGATTTCTCTCAGTAGACATTAACAATGGAGATTGAAAGGGATCTTTGTAGTTAATAATTGTCCATGACAGGAATTTTGACAGAGCTGAAATCCCGTTTACAAACCTACAGAAAAAAGAGCCTGAGGCACACAACCCCCGTGTTCGTAAATATGCGACACGACTTTAGGTGTGTTTAGTGTAGAGCGACTCATGGCGAACGTTGATTGTTGTCTCAAATATTATCATCGCTGGTTCGGGTATGTTCAGCATTTATTTCTATTGTTAAATGAACTCGACAATGAAATATTCTCAAATGTCTGTCATAAAAGAAGGAACCTGTAAAGGATTTGTTGGATGTTCGACTTGGCACCACCGAGAACAGAGTCAGGATATAGTCGGGATCGAAACGAAAGTTGGGCGCGAATGACGTTTGACAGAATTTTGACAGCAGCCAGCTAACGCGCAGCCTGCATAGCCGGCCTGGCAATATGGAGCAAATTTCGTGTGTGAGGTGTGTACTGGAAGCGTTTTCTTAAAATAATCGTAAATGTTTGATGGTAGGTATCAGGAAAAGCATTTGTGAGAGTGTAAAAGGAAAAGAGCGATTAGGGAGGGCTAATCGATTAATTCCGTTATGTGACCCGCCATAGTTCCAACACGCCTATCTCGTCCTGTCAAATAGAAGTTCCGCGGGCCCTGAAAAAGGACCTCGGGACCTCATATCGGGTCACATGTCTGTAATGAGTTTGTCTTTTTAGATAGTAAACGGAGCGAGGGCCCTCCACGACCATGGGAAAGCTACTGTCAAAGATCTTCGGCAACAAGGAGATGCGGATCTTGATGCTCGGTCTGGATGCGGCTGGAAAGACGACAATTTTGTACAAATTGAAGCTAGGACAGTCTGTGACTACTATTCCAACAGTGGGTTTTAATGTGGAGACTGTGACCTATAAAAATGTTAAGTTCAATGTGTGGGATGTCGGGGGGCAGGACAAAATCAGACCCTTGTGGCGCCACTATTACACAGGAACACAGGGTTTGATTTTTGTGGTGGACTGTGCTGATCGTGACCGCATTGATGAAGCCCGACAGGAATTACACCGAATCATTAATGATCGGGAAATGCGGGACGCAATAATACTCATATTTGCCAATAAACAAGACCTGCCAGAAGCCATGAAGCCGCATGAAATACAAGAAAAACTTGGGCTCACACGAATCCGAGACCGCAACTGGTATGTGCAACCCGCCTGTGCAACAACCGGAGATGGCCTATACGAAGGCCTCACATGGCTCACTAGCAATCACAAGTTATAGCATCCCAGCACTCATTTGTTTTAGTACATGACTGCATGGAAATTAATTATTTCAGTTATTCTTCAGGAACGGACTTTTCAATATTCACATTCCAACTGCCTCAACAGGGATGGTTGTGACCCGCGAAGAATACATTATTTTTGTAAATAAATTAAATTGTATTGTATTAACAATAATTGTTTTATATTGTAAAATATTGTTGCTGCATTTAAAACTAAAGTGAGCGTTAAACTTCATGTTCTTTACATGTATGCATACCAACTTAGTAATTATTTATTGTTTCTGTAAATGAACGAAAATAGGTGACAAAAACATTCTTAAATTAGTATTTATTACGTTAAACCTTTTTTCCTCAATAGTACCGAAAATGAATTACCTTGTGTAACTCAAGACTGAATAGAATTAAGAACTTTTTCAGCCTTCAAATTATCCTATTTTGTTATTTTCAAAAGTGATACGTCCATAAATTAGAGCGAATTAATATTTTTAAAAACGCACTGCTTCTTAGAGGTTTATGCTAAGGTTTAGGAAAATCTATTTTGTTAAACTATTAGAAACCTATAATTTTTGTTGAAAGTGTTTATATTTTAAGAGTTTTGTTAGTTGCTTTTCGATAGTGATCATTTGGGAACAACTGTTTGATTTCGCTTGCTTTTGTAAGACTTATGTACCTATTTGTGAGGCACTTTAAATAAATAGTCTAAATTTAACAGTATTCTCCACTAACGGTGGTTTCTTATCTTTTTACTCTAATCTATACTATAAATCAGTGTCTCCATTGCTTACATAAAGCGTTTTCCAGCCAAATATGTTTCCATAATGCAAAATAAACTTTTAATTGCCTGGCGATGTGGCGATAAGTTGTGACTTTGACCTGCTTAATTTTTTTTAATCATGCGATGTCGCGTTTGGCGCCTTTTATTATTTTGCGTATGTCTGGTTGCAGATGCATTCACAACTAACTTGCTCTGATCTGAACATTAGCTAAATTATCAACCGATCTAAAAGAATAGGCAATCATCCATCACATCAGTCCAAAAAGTTTTGAAAAAAACGAAATTTTTACCCAGAATAGGTATACTTAAGTAACAACTATTGGGAAAAAATCTTTGACCTTCCCGCCTTCGATTCATTATGGTACGTGATGAGTTTCAGTGACGTGTTTTCATACGGTTTTTCTAATTAAATAAGTACTATAAAATAATCAACAATTCAGTATCATTATCATTGGAGAGCGCAAAAGAGCCCAAAATATGTATACCAATTTATCCAATTTTAACTTCTACGCAGCGCGAAGCAGTTACTGGAATCGATCGGAAAATTCAAAAAAATTGAATCGCCATAACGTTACGTTACGTTTTAGGGTCCTGGGAACCCAAAAATGTGGTTATAGAAAAAATGTGTGTCTGATCACGTTGCAGCTCAAACTACTGAACATATCGCGATGAAATTTGGCACACATATTGAGTGGGAAACTGTAGGTGCTGATTAGAATTTGAGCCATATCGGCTCACGGCAAGTGCCTTTTTGGCACTTCAGCTTTAAAAATTTAAATGCAAACCCCCATTTTTCGCGTTACCATATGAATGCTCTTCGAATTCTGCTTCTAAAAATGTATTCACACTTGTGCCCTTTTGGCCAAAAAATGGTCTCGTGAAACAAAAACCTATACATAACTGTATATGTTTATTAGCGAATTTGATAGCTGATTTTTTTTCAAGCCGAAAACCTTAGTGCAATTTTTTCAAAAAATGTAATTTTAGTGGCAAAAGGGCCCTTGTTTCAATTTATTTTACAAGAAGGCATATTCTTGCTATCGGATTCTACAGCTGCTGTATTGCCGGATCAAAAACCTTAGTGCATTTTTTTAGAAAATTTCCATTTTAGGGACAAAAAGGCCCCTTTTAGAGTTTTTCTTAACAAAAAGGCATATTATCATTATCGAGCTCGATAGCTGTTGCATTGCCGGATCGAAAACATTACTGCCATTTTTTCCAAAAATGTCCACTTTAGGGGTGAAAAACATTTGTATTTTAGATTTTATCGCCGGGCGCATCAGCCATTGACATCTTTCTTACGACTTTTTGGCATGCATAACGTAGAACGGTCTTTCTACTTTACAACGGTGTGTCATTCTTCTTTTTATTGCCTGTGGTTTAGAAGTTATAACCATTTTTCCACATCAGCACTGCTTTGCGCATTTTTTTCTAAAAATGTTAATAAAGGCCAGGCGGCTATCGCGTTGGACTGACGTGAGGCATAGGTGCCAAAATGTGATAGGTATATGATTGTCATCTCAAATGATCAATTCGAGGAGGTTGGGTCCTTGAAAAATAGATGGTAGCACTGGCTGCCATTGTCTTAAAATTCACCATCACTTTGTTATTTTGCGTTTATTAATTATTGCGATTGTTATGAAAAAATGTCAACCGCTTCACTTCCAGCATCAAAGTTGTTCCCCGGCGAGCAATTCAACCCCAAAGTAAAATCAAAGAAAATTATAGAAAAATTTATATGCAAGACCGGGAGCTTTTAGACCGGAAATGCCTTGGGACTGACAGGTTTATTCATTTCTTCACTATTTGCTTGAACCTTTGAGCATCAAGTATCTTGAAGAAATCATCATAATGCAAACACACATAATACTTGCATACCTACATTATTATTATTAATATTTTATATTATTATTTTTTAAAATTTTAATTAAGTAGGTATAAGTATAGGAAGTGTGGTAGTAGAAAAAGTATTAGGTATAATACTGACTTACGCAACTAGGCAATTATGCGACTCGTGTACACTGGCCCGCAAAAGTTTTAAGCGGACAGGTAGGTTAATGTTTCCGCGTGCTTATACCTCTAAATTTATCGATTGGTTACCCTTTCACCGCATGCTATGGTTTCATGCCGTGCTTTGCGAACAACAGGAAGTTTATTAGAGAGTACCTACATTTTTGTTATTCCCATCAGGTCTCCTATAGATATGTCAGATTATAATAAACATTTATTGTAATTAATTAATCAAAATTGAATGTTTAACACTGAAACGCTTTATGAAAATGTTCAATGGAGTGTTTTCAGTGTAATCGTCTTTCATTGTCAATTAGGTAATCATTTTCGGTTACATGGTCGTAAATTAATAAATTTAGTTATAGGTAGGTCGTAATTCTTTAACAAAATTAATGAAAACCTACCTAATTTTTTATTTTAATATAAAAAAACCATTTGTTAGACCACATTTTATTATTCTTGAAAAGGATGTTCCCTATAAAATGTTCGTTTGGTTTAGCGTTTCAGATATTTCACATTTAATTATGAATAAAAATAAATTTGGTTTCCGATAACAAAGCTGAAATTATAGGCCAAATTGCATGGTAGGAAAAATACAGTTTTTTTGGAGGATGAACTGTGGCCTTGGTGAAATTTTTGTTTGTGACGCGAGAGTGGTATAGGTACCTAATGAGAAACAAAAGAGGAATAAGACTAAGACCGAAAGAGAGGTTCAAGATCGAAGTGAAGGAAGGGTTAAAGATGGGAAATGGTGTCATTGGATAAGGAGAAATGGAAAGTACATGGTGAATCAAGCCGGACCGGGGGCCTTCTAAAAGCTCTTAGCTGGTCGTGTCGTTGCCAGACGGTAACAATTTTTATGCCGTTTTCGCGGTCTGTCCTGCACTGCTCGATGAAATAAAATTGACAAAAACTGATTGGTTCGTTAACCACGTTTCTTTGCAAATGACAAATCAGAACGCGTTATTTCTAGGGTACTGCACGGTGCAGCTGCAGCACGAAATCGGCATCATAACTACTTATTTTGATAGATTTTAGGTAGTTTTGCTATTTTATGAAAGTTGCATTGTTATATTGTGTAATGAAAATTTTGCATTTTATCTACTTTTTACTGAAAAGAATTCAGGGGACTTTGGAATTGAAATTCATGTCGTATCTTTTCTTTTATACAGGAATTACATACAGTGTTTTTCAAAAGTGATGAGAAATAAATTCAAGAACTTTTTCGAGAGGAATATGTATTTCGGAAATATCCTCGGATAAGTCAAATTTTTTTTGATATTGATATTTTTTTGCACTTCCGGTTTGACCGGGAATAACAATAAAATTAATTTAAAAAAAATCATTGAATTTATGTCGAAAAGACAATGTTGATTTGTTTTTGCGTTTTTCAAAAATCTCAATTTTTCAACGGTTTCTTCGATGTTTTTCAAAATCTAGGGTGGCCGTGAATTCACTTTCGTCATGTATGACACATGTTTCTTACTCAGAAAAAATCTTAGATTCCGAATCCGTTGAGAAAAAAAGTATTATCCCATTTGAAAAATAAAAATTATTATCATTTCCGGTTATACCGGAAGTGCAAAAGAATATCAGAGTACATCATTGGATGCGCCTCAAAAAAATAAGGTTGACCTGTCCGAGGATATTTCCGAAATATTCCTTACTTTTAAAAAACACTGTATAATAATTCTGGCAAATGCAATTTTTTTAATAAGAAAGTATTATTTAACCATATCCACATGAAAGATAAAAAGGTACCTACTTCAGTGCCGAGGTGCAGTTCTAATGAAAATCGACAAATTCACAACAAAACTTTTTACCGGTTTTTACTCAGATTTTAAAGAGGATTTCGACGTTCTTGTTCTTTCGTTTTTCACTCTTCACAAAAAAGTACAGGGTGGTCCAACAAAAAGTTTCCACCCCGAATATCTCGTGAACGGAACGAAATATAAAAATTTGCTCGAACAGGTCGATTTTTATTCCGATGGCGATGGGGACACCTAAATCCGTGTTTGGTGAAATTTTTTAACACACCCCCTAACCCTAGCCAACACCAACTTAAAAATCTCAAATAACAATCTCAGCGCCTCGCACTTCTTGTGATACATCAGTGTTTTTCATTTTTTAACGTTCTAAGAATTTTTGAGATTTGTTCAACTCCAGCGCCCTTTTTTTCACATTATAAATTACTTAAGAGCCCTTTGTGATACATCATTTGAAAGGGTTTGAAATTCTCTGCACTGATGCGAACATTTCAAAAGTTAGAATACGTTAGAATATGAGCTGGTTCTGGGCCTAGAAATCCTTCAAGTTTACGCTGGAACTTTTGAACGAGTTAATGGATTTATAGAGAATTTCGAACCCTTTCAAATAATGTACCACGAAGGGCCCTAATGTAATTTTGACCCTAGACGGCGCTGGAGTTGAACAAATCTCAAAAATGCTTACAGCGTTGAATTGGCAATGAAAGTAGCTTTCAATTGATGTATCACAAGTGTGGGGTTGCCATTTGAGATTTTGAGATTTTGAAGTTGGGGTTAGTGGAGATTAGGGGTTTGGTTGCGGAATTGGGAATGGGGAAAAAACGCATGCGCACTAGTTTGACAGCACCTTGGAGAAACAACAATGACTTAAAACGGCAGAGATATTTATTATGCAGCTTGTTCTTGTTCGTTAGGTATACGAGTATGAGGTAGGTATCTTATTGAATTATTTAATATTCTACATAGATAATGCATTTATCTTCCGAATTTTCTTTGAATAAGAGAAGAGAAACTGTCAGTACCTATCAGTGAAGAAACCACAAACAAAACTTTACGGTTGATTAAAAATGGTGGAGGCGCCGGGCAAATCGACCCCGATTTCCCAATAACCAATCTCTTAAACTGGATATTTAGATCATTTTATTAAAAAACAGAGAAATCGCTTGAAATTAAGTAACGGTATTTAATTTTCCTTTCCCCAACACGCATTCCAAGAAAACAGCAAATCTAACCGCTACTGTAATTCCGAACGTCAGCCGCCTGTTTTGAATAATTTCATTTGGCCCAAGTGCGGTAATTAGTATGTGCAGCATAATGATAAACGGAAGTGATGCAAATCGTTTGGATTCTTTTGAGAATCGCCGTCGTCAATATTACTCAAATTAAATTTATTAGCACTTTTGTAATTTTTATTCAAAGCGAAGAGCAAACATCGGTCTGTGTGAGGTAAATCGTCGTTACAATCGTTGCATAATGAAATAAAAGCTTGAATGTATTAAGAGATTAATTACGTTCGAGTATGATGGGTAAGTACGCAAAGGACCGGTGAATTTGGTTAAAACTATGGAAATATGTGAGGAAGAGCGGTGATTTCAAGGGGTGGGTAGAAAGAGCATTGAAGTGAATGCATATCCTATGATGGTGACAAAAAAAAAACATAAATAATGTAATTTGGAGAATTTACATTCTAAACATATACTGTGGGTGGTCTTCGTTCGGAGAAACTCGACGCCGGTCGCCTGTAGAGAGCGACCCAAGGCATTGCGATTACAATGAACGGCCAATAGCTCAACAGTTCGGGTCCTCAGTGTACCGAGCAGCAGTTTAGGAGATGATGTTGGCCGTTGAGGTAGATTTCTGTCGCTGCGTGTCAACTTCTTGTTTTTACAACACGTTAAATGCCTTTGAGTCCATGTGGTGAATCGGTCGAAGTGATGTGCTTTGATTGAGTAAAGTTCTTGTGGTCTAGAGACTTCCGGAAGAAGTTCCTAGCGGCAGATGTTAAAATCATGCCCCCAATATGTAGAACTTAGGGTGGCAGGTTTAGAGTGTCTGCCATGAGTAAGTGGAAATGTGTGAAAACGTGAAGGGGGCCTGACTGCCCTCCAAGAGGCAGAGACCCGACGAGGATGACCTCCACGGCGCCGGAGTCACCAGATAAAGAGAGGCACGAGTCCGACCTCTACACAAGGCCTGGATGGGTAGATGCCGACGTCGCTCTGGACCAATTGGACAAGGTACTTACTTTCTTTAACTTTAACGACGCTCGGCGTCGTCGGGCGTCGCGTCGCCTTTAGAATCAGGTGTGATAGATGATTTAGGCCAGACCTGATTGCGGTCTGGTGGGCGATGTGCCGTGTTACGCTAGCCTTGGTCGGACCACCGGGTTAGCAGCGTGTGTGGTCCACAGCTAGCTTAGCTGCTTAGCTTACCTGTACCCTACCCCGCTCTCGACCGCGCCCCTTGCGGCACCATTGCCTTTCAGCCGCCCCCTCCCTCCACTATACTACACCTTATCCGTTTCCGGAACCCGCCATCTACCCTCGGATTCTGCCGTATTGTTGGTAGCATCCTTTCATCCTTATATCCTTGCGCTCAACAATTCAATCAGCTGACGTGTTTCCTCTGCCGCTTTAAAAATCGCTGACATGCTATATTAATATTCGGACCACCTCTACTTTCATTGCCAAAAACTACTCTTACCGTACTCCAATAACCTATTAATTAAAAGTTTAATTGTTCAACAGGTTTAATAACAATTCTATAGGTAGCTCAAAACTTTGATTATCTAAGAATACCACAAATTTCGCCAAATGTTTCACACTTCAAAGGCAGTGGCGTGTCTATAATTTTTCAGCAGCGGGTCTTAAAGCGATTATAAAACTAGAAGAGCTTATTGTAAAAACCAGGCTTTCATAAATCTACAGGCTGCAATATTTTATCAGTGCGTTCTACGATAAAAATTATACGAAAGCGTAGAGCTGCCATGATTTTTGCTAACTTTTTTTTATTTTGTAATTTACAGAAAAAGTGTAAATTTACAGAAAAAAGTGTAAATTAACAGAAAAAAGTGTAAATTTACAGAAAAAGTGTAAATTTACAGAAAAAAGTGTAAATTTACAGAAAAAAGTGTAAATTTACAGAAAAAGTGTAAATTTACAGAAAAAAGTGTAAATTTACAGAAAAAAGTGTAAGTTTACAGAAAAAGCGTAAATTTATAGGAAAAAGTGTAAATTTACAGAAAAACTGTAAATTTGTTTCCATTCTGAGAGCACCATTACCGAGTTGTACAGGGTAGTTCAAATGTATTAATACACGGCACTCACGGCCAAGCAATAAGATAAATAAATAAAATTAAAATCCAATGTAAATTAGAATAAATTACCTTCATTTCGTCGCAATTTGGAATTTGCATAATTTAGCGATAAACAATGGGTAATATTTATTTTTTTAATGGCACCACCCATGTTTCTATTTTTTTGGATTCCCTGTGAGTCCTTCTTTATGGTGATAATTTAATTTTTTTGATAAATCGAACAGTAAATTTTTAAATTTTCATTAATTCAAATTTCGCGCGGAGATCCGGCAACAACGCATTTCATCGTATGTGCAACCGATGCAATCGTCCTCGTCTTACCACATGCCTCCCACTAATTGTACACGCCCACTAAAGGATTTTAACGGGGCCTAATTATAAGTTTCTTTACAACAAATGGCGCATTTCGTTACAAAGGAAAAAATGTTTCTTCAGAGTGCAGGATTACGAGCCATTTTGCTATATTTTTTATCGGGCTGTTGTCAAGCTGTTAATTAATAAAATGACCAAAAACAACAAATCTTGCATTCTGAAAAAATATTCTTAATAATGAAAATTTAAATTTAAAAATTTATTGCTCAATTTATATACTTTTTGTTTATTGCTAAATTATACAAGCATTTACCATGGATTTTTTATTCTATTCATCTTAAAATTTGGCCGTAGGTAAGAGCCGTGTATTAATGCGTTTGGACTACCCTGTACAACTCGGTAACGGTGCTCTCAGAACGAAAACATAAATTTACACTTTTTCTGTAATTTACACTTTTTCTGTAAATTTACACTTTTTCGGTAAATTTACACTTTTTCTGTAAATTTACACTTTTTTCTGTAAATTTACACTTTTTCTGTAAATTTATACTTTTTCTGTAAATTTACACTTTTTTCTGTAAATTTACACTTTTTCTGTAAATTTACACTTTTTTCTGTAAATTTACACTTTTTCTGTAAATTACAAAATAAAAGAAGCTCGAAAAAATGTTAGCAAATATTATGGCAGCTCTACGCTTTCGTAAAATTAGGACTAATGGTTTAGTAAACATTTTTCGAAAAATCCATTCTAAGGGAGCTAGGGCCCTCAAAAGGGTGTAAAAAAATACTTATTTCTTCAGTTTCTGAGGGACGGCTTACGATAGGTTCACGAAATTTTGAACTTTGTCGTAGATTTTTGTGCTGAACAAGACTAATGTAATTGTTTTTGGCAAAAGCTTCAGGGACGTGCGTGTGTGGACATTTTTGTTCCGAACTTTTTTGTATGACACCTTGGGTCAATTGTGAGCACAAATTTGAATTCCCTGTACATTTTTACGTAAAAAAGGTGCTCTAGTTGAAACTCGATAGCTCAAGCCGTTTTCGGGGAAAATCGATTTGAAAGTATAAAAGTGGGTAAACTGTGGCACTCAAAATACCTAAAATTATCAGATGCTGCGTGATCAGCAAAAAACAAACAAGTTTAACCTACTTGCATCTCATATATGCTTGAAATTGCAAAGAAAATCACAAGAAAATGGATTTTCCGTAGTCTATCCCATCAATTCTGCACATTTTCGGCGTGGAAAAGGAACTTCAAATCGATTTTCCTCAAAAACGGCCCGAGCTATCGAGTTTCAACTAGAGCACCTTTTTACGTAAAAATGTACAAGGAATTCAAATTTGTGTTCATAATTGACCCAAGATGTCGTACAAAACAGTTCGATAAAAGAATGTGCGCGGCCCCTCCACTCACGCACGTCCCTGAAACTTTTGCCAAAAACCTCGCCAAAAACCCTTACATCAGTCTTGTTCAGTACAAAAATCTACGACAAAGTTCAAAATTTCGTGACCCTATCGTAAGCTATTCCTCAGAAAATGAAGAAATAACTATTTTTTTTACTCCCTTTGACAGGCCCTAGCTCCCTTAGGATAGATTTTGCGAAAAATGTTTAGTAAACTTTTAGTCCTAATTTTGATCGTAGAACGCACTGGTAAAATATTGCAGCCTAATTACGGAACACCCTGTATTTTGATTTATTGATGTCTTTTCTTTAAACACAATAATAATTCACCGTGGGGTGATCCACCTTGACAAATTGAGGATACCTACCTACCAAAAATATTAAGCATTCAAATTACTGCAAATTCCTAAAAATTGCAGAAAATTACAAAAGTTACTAATAATTACAAACAATTACCAAAAATTACAAGGGCTGGGACACCAAATAATATATGTATTATTATTATACCGGGTGTCAACGAACCCATGTAACACCTCGCCATTTCTTTATTTTTTAGAGTAACAGCTTGAATTCAATTCAATCCGCTGACGTGTTTCCTCTACCGCTTTAAAAATCGCTGACATGCTATATTAATATTCGGACCACCTCTACTTCATTCACAAAAACTATACTCTTATCTTAAAGACTCCAATAACCTATTAATTAAAATTTTAATTGTTCTCCAACCGGTTTAATAATGATTTTAGATAGCTCAAAACTTTGATTATCTAAGAATACCACAAATTTCGCCAAATGTGGGACGTTCACTGGCAGAATTTTTCAGCAACGGGTCTTAAAGCGGTTATAAAACTAGAAGAGCTTATTGTAAAAACCAGGCTTTCATAAATCTATTTTGTTTTATTGATGTCTTTCCTTTAAACCGAGTTAAACAACTAGAAATTACCAAAAATTATTAACAATTACAAAAATATTAAGGATTCAAATCACTGAAAATTCCTAAAAATTGCAAAATTGCAAAAAATTTCAAAAGTTACTAATAATTACAAACAATTACCAAAAATTACAAGGGCTGGGACACCAAATTATATATATATTAATTATTATTAAACCGGGTGTCCACGAACCCATGTAACACCTCGCAATTTCTTCATTTTTTGGAGTATCAGCTTGAAATTTTTATGGGTTTTAGGTTTATAAACCTATAAAAACGCTAATTTTGACATAATTACAAACTTTTTGTTACTTGCAGTTTTACCGGAAGTGACGTTAACTTTGTTATTTTAAATAGTAAGGGGACGGTTTTTTACGCCATTCGAAAAACATTTTAATTCTCTTTAAAATCATATTAAAAAAGGTCACCATAACTTTCAGATGGCCGACAGAGGGCCGAAATATTTTTAGTCAAATTGGCTGTGATTTCGGATATTTTAAGTTAAAGTGGTTATTCAGGAATCCTCTAAAATGCGCATAATGTCTAAATAGTAAACATTTCCATAAATTTTCTAATGCAAAATTGTTCGTTTTTTGGAAAAAGTGTAAAAATATCGGATTTTCAGAGGTTCTCAAAATTCTCAATTCAAATAGCCTCCCGTTTAGTAGTATATCCTGTTTGTTGACGTCCATTAGAAAAAGGAAGAATCAAAATAGTTTTAGCTCAAAAAACATGTACCTACCTTTCCATTTAAAATTAACGTAAAATTTGGCTTGGAAAATCAACGATTTAGCAAAAACAAGGTTAAAAAACGAACAATTTTGCATTAGAAAATTTATGAAAATATTTATTTTTTAGACAATAGGCACATTTTAGATGATGAGCTCTTTTGATATGATTGTAAAGAGAAATAAAATGTTTTTCGAATCGTGTAAAAAAAACCGTCACCTTACTATTTAAAATAACAAAATTAACGTAACTCCCGGTGAAACCGGAAGTAACAAAAAGTTTGTGATGTGTCAAAATTAGCGTTCTTATAGGTATATGAACCCATACAATTTTCAAGCTGATATTTCAAAAAATAAGGAAACAAGTTCGTTGACACCAGGTACATGTAATATATTCACCGAGATATTCACCCAATATCACCAGTTATCACACGATATTGATGGGAACTCGAAAATAAGAGATGGAGAGTAGGTTAAGGTTAGAGAAAATTTTCGCTTTTTTTGGTGTTATTTAAATTTGGAACTTTTTGAATTTTTGGCCTTATTACCGCCATATTGAATTTTAACACCATCGGATACAGAAAAAATTAGCTTTTCAAAAATGTAACTAACATAAAAAAAGAAAAATTGACTGTTCTCAAAATCTGCCAATGCAATTGAATTGACAGCTATCAAAATATTTGAATAGCGTCAACTGTTAGGTAAATATGAATTTTTCTCTTTTACAAGATTTTCCGTTTTGCCTGGAGAACTCTTAATCACCTCGAAAAAGGGCAATTTTTTAATAATTTAACTGATTTCGTTTCCGAGATCCCAATGATGGGCATCGAAAAATTCACTTTACCCTGCATGCATATTCCATTAACAGGACATTTCACAAATAAGTAGGTCATGAGTTACGTTTTTTGACTAATTTTATGTCCCAAAACACGAATTTTTCAGTTTATAAGTTATTTTCTAAAAATATACAGGGTGAGTCAAACGGGAGCGGCCATCCCGTATAACTTCTTTCGTTTCCAATAAACCAGAACCATTTTTGGGGAAATTAAATGGTAATCTATGGACTACATTTCGGCAATATCGGTGGTCGCAAAATGTATGTATGTATGTCACTTTGTTATTTTAAATGGCACCGTGTATATATTCTTGTTGTATCTATTAGTATTTTTGATTCTCTTTACAATGGTGTCAAAAAATCACGCTCTTACATAAAGGAAATTTCGAGAAAATGTCAATTGAACGTTTTCCCAAAAGCATGGATCTGGCCCTATATTTTACAACCTATTCACTTTATCAAAAAATTGTTCCAATGAGACTTGAAAGGTAAATTTCGACACATCTGCTGATGGGATCAACTCGACATAATCTTGTAATCTCCGTGCTTGTAATAAAAAAAAATTACGTAATTAGTCAGCGTGACGCAGTGAAGGATATCAAAAGGAAGAGAATCGCGTCAAAAGATACGCCGAAATTTACCTTTCAACTTTTATTGGAACAATTTTTTGATAAAATGAATAGTTGTGAAATAAACGGCCAGATCCATACTTTTGGGAACTCGTTCATTTAATATTTTCTCGAAATTTCTATAAACGTATAATTTTATTATACCATTGTAAAGAGAATCAAAAATGCTACTTGATACAATAAGAAAATATCCACGGTGCCATTTAAAATAACAAAGTGACATGTCGTTATTCACTGAAATAAAAACATTATGGGACCACTGATCTGGTCGTAATGAATAGTGGCATTCATAATGCTCTATACGTTTTTTGACAATTTTATGTCGAATTGTTAGGGATTCTTCCAATCGAATTGACGTTTGATAGCGATAATTTGATAATTTGTGAATAAGATCCTAAAATTGACTTCTAGATCACGTTTTAAGCTCAGAAACAAGATTTTTGACTCATTTCAATTTTTTTATAGGTATGAATCATTTGTAAGAAACAGTGAATACAAATCGTTGTCATGTAACGAACATTCATTTATAACAGAATTATCAAAAAATCGCAGAATATTTTAAAGTCGGGTCTTTTCTAATGTAATGGAATTTAAGTTGTCGTGTGTTACTACTGCAAACATTCAATCATAACAAAATAAATTGCCAAATTGAGTCTTACTCTTCTTTTCAGTCTTCAGGTTAAATTTTACACACTCAGAAATACTTGTTACCTCTATTTTTTTGTAATTAACATGAATTATCGCATTGTAGAACACCCGATTTATGCAAGAAATTATTTTTTTGACATTTATTATAAGATGTTTTAGACCATTTTTAAGCATTTTTATTTTGCGTTATGTTTTGATATGTTTTAATAACCAAACAACAGGCTTTTTCAATTATTAGACTAAGATTTTGAAACTCTAAAGTAATACAAGAAAAGCCGTAGAAAGTTTTAATTTAGCCCTGAGCCGAGGTTCTCAAGAATTTACGTTTCAATGATTGACAACGTGTGACATAAAGGGCAGCGAATTCATGGAAGAAACTACCTGTTCGAAAAACCTCCCCGAACAAAACATACGGACTCGCCGCAGAGAAGTTTAATAATAAAATAAAAGAATTACTCCCATAGAACTCAAACGGTGTAAATTTTTCTAGGTGGTCCTGAGTCCTCGTCCTCACCAATCACACAATTTTAAGGAGGGCCATATATCAAACTTTAGATCCATCGCAATTACAAAAGAGGATATAAATTTGACTTGACAAGTTAGTTACCGTAAGGAAACCTTGCGATTATTTTCGTTATTTGTATTTCATTCCATAAAAATATTATGCAACGACGAAAAAAAAATGTAGGTTGAATGCGAAATGTGACTTTTGAATGAATTGATGAATTTTACGACGGGTCGAGCGACGGGTTTTTATGATATTTTTTATTTATCGCCCTAAGTTTATAGTGTACGAGGATGAAGGTCGATCGATAGCTCAGTGGCGCGCCCTAAAACAGCAAAAGTGTTTTTTTTTTGTATTTCCAAATTAATAAACGGATGGTTTCATTTTTTATCGTACGTACATACAGCATCTTTAAACTATCATAACTTAAGGATGTATTGGACATACAATCGGAGCGAAAAGCACCCAGAATTTAGAATAAATTAATAGGTAACTGCTCTCGGAACGTTGCGATCATAGAGAATAGTTTACGCACTTATTTAACGGACAGCAAGACATTTTTCGTATAAATAATATGAAAATAGTAAAGTGAATGCAGTGATAATGAGATTTATACAGGGTGTCCCGAAATCAGTGGGCAAACTTTACCAGTAGATTCTTCTATGAAAAATATGAAAAAAAGTCCGTATGAACATATGTCGAAAAATAAGTCCTAAGGAAGCTAAAGCCTCTTAAAGGGACCACTTTGAAAGTGTTTTTTCTAATATCTTCAAAATGGCTAAAGATAGCAACGTGACATTTGGTATCTTTACTAAGTCTTTGATGCTGAATTTATTACTGTGGAGAAAATTTTTAAATTTTGATCATGCGCGTCTCGTGCAGGAGGGGCTTAGGACTAAATTTGCTCAAACATTTTTGTAAGTAGTTTTTTCTCAAATTTGATTCCATAATCTGAAAGTTTGAGGTTT
The DNA here is from genome assembly GCA_963924575.1 of Pycnomerus fuliginosus. Taxonomy (NCBI): domain Eukaryota; kingdom Metazoa; phylum Arthropoda; class Insecta; order Coleoptera; family Zopheridae; genus Pycnomerus; species Pycnomerus fuliginosus. Next base: position 3,930,279 of record OZ004626.1, read on the forward strand.
TCTAAGTAAAAATGGTACTCTTGTTTGACATCGATAGGATGCGCCCTTTTCGAAAAAAATGACTTTTCATTGGTTCGGGGTTGCAAAATTTGTGTGAAAAAACAGTGTGTTCTAGCGACGTTCAACAAGAGTACCATTTTACGTATAAAACTTCTGAAATCAAATTTGAGAAAAAACTACTTACAAATATGTTTTGAGTAAATTTAGTCTTAAGCCCCCCTTGTACGAGACGGTCATGACCTAAATTTTTAATTTTATAAACAGTAATAAATTCAGCATCTAAGACTTATTAAAGATTTGAAGATATTTAGAAACACTTTCAAAGTGGCCCCTTGAAGGGGCCTTTTTTTCATATTTTTCATAGAATACTCTACTGGTAAAGTTTTGCTCACTAATTTCAGGACACCCTGAATACAATATAATAGTGTATTAAAATTTCATAAAATCCCGTGATTCAGTTGTAAGAAATCATGAAGAAACCTCGTAACACTGTAACTTCTTTTAAGTTGGTTATTCGGTCAACTACTGTCACGTTAATGTAAAAAATCATTTGAATTTACTGCATAGTTAAATCGTTACTATGGTTTTTTCAAGACTGCGATGGGACGTTTTCGCAATGAATTAATTAGAAGACTAATAAATTAATATCTCGAGAACGAGTTCAGTAACTTTTGATGAAAATCATACCAAATTGTCCCTCAGTACTCATTCTATACACATAAAATATTAACAAAGCAATGGTACCATTTTTTTTAACTTTCTTTTGTTATAATCGAAATTGTGGTAAGTTTCCATAAGATCGCATGTTAAATTTTCTTCAATTGAAACTCTTAAACGGGCTACTGAATCAATTCAAAATTTAGAAGAGGGCTTTAGAACAGTGATAAGAATAATTTTTGAAATTTTCATTAACTTGGTCTTTTCTTATCACTTTTGCTTTCCTCCAATACATTCTTAAGGGATTTAGTCCAGTCATATTAGATCTAAAAAAATGGGCAGCTACGGAAGCGGCTGGAACCTCCCCACTTGGTGAATGATGTAATCCTATGACCAATATCAAGTAAATTTTACTATTTACTATACCTAAGTTTTACTCCACCAAACCTAAGGTGTTTTCTGTGATCTTTCTAAATTTTACGATCTTTTGCCAAAAGGGCACTAAGCTTGAATACAATTTTGAAAACAATTTTTGAAGACTTTTCATGTGCTGGTAGAGAAAGTGGGAGTTCATTATTCAAGTTTCAAAGTTTATATGTCAAAATGGCACTTGCCGTTTGCCGATTGCCACCAAAATTAAATCAGCTCTTCGGGGGGTAGCGGTATCTCTACCTACCAAATTTCAGCCAAATCGATCCAGCAGTTTAGGCTGTAGCGTGTTATTTAATGTTTCCTCTAAATTTCGATTTTTTAGATTTTATGCCAAAAAGGCGCTAAGTGGGAATACAGTTTCAGATACAGAATTTCAAGGCCTTTCATGTGCTGATAAGAAAAATTAGTGTTCATCTGTCAAATTTCATAGTTTACATGCCAAAAAGGCACTTAGCGTCTGTGGATTCGCAAGAAAATTAACTGGGCTCACCGGAAGGCCAACCCTAACATACATACCAAATTTCATTAAAATCCGTTCGGTAGTTTCCGAGAAATCGTGCTCACATACGTACGTACGTACATACACAAGACATTTTTTAAAAGCCACTTTTTCGTGATCCTGGGACCTTGAAACGTAAAGATCTGGTGTTATCTCAATTTCGAATTTTGGAGTGATTGCAGTAACCTCCCATTTTTATATGGTTGTGGGGAGCTTAAAAGACGAATAGAGGAAATAATTTATATAGTTTTGAAATTTTGGCTACGGACTCATGAAGTGCCGAAAAGTTTCCACCCCCTAAGTGTGCGCTTCATTCCTTATTTGGCGAAAATCACCCCCAAACGTGACATCTGACAACAAATTTATTCTAATCAAAAGTATTTCTTATAAAATTCTGCATTAAAAAAGACCTTTTGATTATATTGCTTATCCCTAGACCCTACCTAATTCTCGCAAACGACGTCCGAAGTTGTAGAACAGTCAAATTAGATTTTTTAGTAGAACATATTTATATATTTATGAAATTTTTGCTACGGACTGCAATGAAGGGCCGCAAACTTAACAACCTCCCAAGTGTAAGCTTTATCCCTCTTTTGGCAAAAACCTACTCCCAGACGTGGACATGGCGCTAGTTTTTAGCATTTTTCGGCTAAACTATCAAACGCACAAAAAATTACTCTAATCGGGAATATTCCTCGTGAAATTCTGCATTAAAAAGTCCTGTTCATCATTTTGCTTATCCCCACATAATTCTTGCAAACGACGTCCGAAGTTGAGGGTACTGCTAGATTGATTTTCGGTGCGAGCGAAAAACAACCCTCAACTTCGGACGTCGTTTGCAAGAATTAGGTGAGGATAAGCAAAATGATGAAAAGGACTTTTTAATGCAGAATTTCACGAGGAATATTCTTGATTAGAGTAATTTTTTGTCCATTTGATAGTTTAGCCGAAAAATGCTAAAAACTAGCACCATGTCACGTTTGGGGCTGGTTTTCGCCAAATAAGGAGTTCGTAGCAAAAATTTAAAAAACATATAAATTATTTCTTCTAAAAAACCAGACTGGACTAATTAGTGGATTATCAAATTTGTTTCACCTTAGTGTCTACAATTTTTAAATGAAGGAGCATTTATTATAAAAATAGCGGTTAAATTAAAGGCATTTATTTAGTGTGATTCGATTAAATGGCCAAATACTAATTGCCGAGCAAAAATAGCCTCGAATGGTTCCCAAACGATTTATTATCCTATCAACGTCATTGACCCTCAGCATTTGGACAGACTATTTTGAATATTTTTTATGGCAGCATTTGTTCAATCAGTCAATTGATAATAAATCTCCAAAACCTGAAGGTTGCAATTTTGATTGAAATAAAATTAGCTAGAGTAAAAATACCGATATCTTCATTAAGCTATGGTTCTTATAAGGCAGATTTAATTGGTGATTGCAGTGCTTGAATTGGTAGTCTTAAAAGCATTACTATTAGTAATTTTATTATTAATAAAACAGAAATGGGAAAGTGAAACGTGTCATTTTGCATAATATCTGATTGAATCAAAGTAATGGAGGGCTTGTAGGATCGCCTCTGGCGCTTGACGGTCCTTCCTAGAAGGATGGCCTAGACGGTGGAGTGCGGAGAGGCCGTAATGCCGTATCCATATGTATACACAACTTGGGTGGTCCGAATGACGTCAGGCCGCTTCTTGGGTGGTCCATTGCATGCTATATTCTGTTGCAGGGCAAAGCGAGAGGAGACCGTGGCGTTCTTTGGGTCCGTGGCCGAATTCAACGGCAGCTGCGGGCCTTAGGCCGCATCCTCGACACTCACGCAGGCAAGTTCCTCTTCGTCAGCGTGTTGGCCATCGCCACCTTCTCCGTGGGTCTCAAAAGTATGACGTTCCATTCAGACATCGAACTCCTGTGGGCGGAACCTTCCGGCGCCGATACCGCTCCGTCAGAGATGCTTTCCACCCATCAAATGGTCGTGCAGACCGCCGTCGATCCAGAAATTGATTTGCTTCATCCTCACGGCCTCCTCGAGCATCTCGCCCTCATCCAAAAGGCCACGCAAGTCACTGTCAACATGTTCGATATTACGTGGCGCCTCAAGGATTTCTGTCAGTCACCCAGCATTCCTAACTTCGATGCTCATTACATCGAACAAATTTTCGAGAATATTATGCCCTGCTCCATAGCCACTGCGCTCGACTGCTTTTGGGAAGGCTCCAAACTGCTAGGACCTGACTATCCTGTTCATATACCGTAAGTAACCTTAGATAGGGCTGTGCGATATTGACATTCGAATATCGATTATCGATATTACAAATCGTATCTCGATATATCGATACATCGATTATACCGGTTTATCGATATACCGATTTATCGAAACATTAATGTAGATATCGATATTTCGCGAATTCATCGGCAATTATCAGTGAATTTGTGTAACGATAACCATGCCGATACATCATATCGATATATTGACTAATTGATATATCGGTATATCGACTATTTGATATATCGGTATATCGCTTAATTATCGGTGTATCGATAACTTATCCACATGGCGATATATCGATATATCAGTAAAAAGTCGCGTGCCTAGTACTGCTGTGCGATATTGAGATTTGAATATCGATTATCGATCTTACAAATCGTATCGATATCTCAATACAAGGTGTTCCTATATTCATAGTCCTAAGTCCGGGACGTTATTCCTTACATCTTTCTAGGAAGAAAAGTTCCTATGGACATATGTCCGAAAATACTTTATAGGGAGTTACGCCCTTTCAAAGGGGTACTCAAAAAGTCAAATTTTTTAAAATTTTGTGAAAAACATTAAGAATAAAATTTTGAAATTTGGAACAATCGTTAGTGTTATAAAGAGCCTTCTCCTCACTTTTTTTCAGATTTTTAATAACATCACAGGCCTGCGTTCTTAGAGGGCCTTATACATTGTATTACATTTTCTTTTGTTGCAGTCATTCTTCTCACCAAATAATAATAAAATCTTAATCGGTGGTCGATTCTACCCAGGAAAGAGGCTCTTGTTGAATGTCGCTAAAACTAGGGTTTTCAATCCCGGGATCCCGGACGATTTTCGATCCAGAAAATCCGGCCATTTTAGAACCGGGATTTTCGAGATTTTCGGCATTTTCGGGATTAGATGAACAAGCACAAAACCAGTTGCAAACTTTTAGCGTGTTTATTTAATATCAAATTTCGACCTTTCTGCAATACACGCACCTATACCTAAATATAGCATTATTTTATTATTATTTTTTTATTTATTAACGGAAGCCAAGTTCCTTCAGTTTAGAGTCTATTATCAAAAAGGAAATGGAGGTAATGGAGGAAAAATTTGCAGTGTGGATTCGGAACGTGCTTTTTCGAACGCTGGCATCAGTCTGTGGTCCTTCGAATAAAATGTTTTCCTAGACTCCATTCGAAGGACCATAGCTCTTTTAGGAAACATTTTCTCCCATATCTTAATATGAACTTTTCTTCCTAAAATGATGTAAGGAATCATCCTCCATCCTTATTTTCACTAATTAGGTAGATAAAACAAAGTGCTAATCACAAATTTTCGCCCCCAAAACTAACTGGAATCATTTTATTCGAAAATGGTGCGCCCTAACTACATTCAACAAGAGCACCCTTTTTATGTGGAATAGACTAGAGATTACGATTTTAATATTATTTGGCAAAAAAATGGCCCACAACAGAAGAAAATGTAAAAAAATGTGTAAGGCCCCCCAAGAACGCACACCTCTGATGTTATTAAAAATCTGAAAAAAATTGAAGAAAAAGCTCTTTATTGCACTAACCATTGCTCTGAATTTCAAAATCCCATTGTTCATATTTTTCGAGAAATTTTCAGAAAACTGATTTTTTGAGTACCCCTTTGAAGGGGCGCAGCTCCCTTATAAAGCATTTCCGGGCATATGTCCATTGAAACTTTTCTTCTAAGAATGATGTAAGGAATAATATCCCGGAGTTAGGACTATGAATATAGGAACACCCTGTATATCGATACATCGATTATACCGGTTTATCGATATCATGATATATCGAAATATTAATGTAGATATCGATATATCGATATTTTTGTATCCATATTTCGCGAATTTATCGGCAATTATCGGTGAATTTGTGTAACGATAACCATGCCGATACATCACATCGATAACTTATCGATATATCGACTAATTGATATATCGATATGGCGATATATGTATACAGTGTGTCTCATTTCAACTGGAACCACCCAAATATTTCGGTTAATATTGAACAAATCAACTCGCTCTTTTTTTTGCACATGTAGAGCTCCAGAATCTGCACCTTTTTGTTATCCCGAAATCTCAGCCCACTCCAAATGGGTAAATCCGAACTTTCAGGCCAAAATAAAAATGTTGATTTTCTGGATGAAAGAATCAAAAATATCGAAAACTTCAATATTTTTGCAATAAAAGGGTTGCTGTGTAATAAAAAAACAATTGAAATAGGTTTGTTTGACATTTGTTGTTAGCGTTGTTAGCTATAGCTGGGGAAAATTTAACAATCGCAGAAAAAGTTGAAATTATAAGCTAATAAATAATAATTTTAATAATTCCGACTTTTTCCGCGATTGTAAAATTCTGCCCAGTCATAGCTAACAGCAACTGTCAAGCACTCATTTCAATTGTTTTTAATTACACAGCAACACTTTTGTTGTAAAAATAATGAAGTTTTCGATATTTTTCATTTCCTCCTCCAGAAATTCAACATTTTTATTTTCGTCTGAAACTCCGCACTTACCTATTTGGGGTCATCCTGAGCAACTTTTCTTAATAAAATTTTTCGATAAAAAAATGCCTAATACGATTTCGCTGTTTTTGTCCTCTTTAATTAATCGCAGTGGGCTAAGATTTCGGGAAAAAAAAGGTGAAGCATGACGCAGATGCAAATTTTGAAGATCTGCACGTGGAATTAATTGGCTCAATATTAACCGAAATATTTGGGTGGTTCCAGTTAAAATGAGACACACTGTAGATAATCGCTATATCGATATATCAGTAAAAAGTCGCGGGCCTAGTCTAGCGGATTTGCCTGAAAATACGCTCAGTTTTGAAGGAACCCAATATTCGGGTAGAACTAAACGAGTGATAACTGATACCTCAAAATGTTCGTCTTGAATCCCTCCATGCGATTAACAATTTCCAACATTTTCTTGTGGTCGAGACAAAAAATCTTATTTTTTTGGAAAATTATGCTTCAATGTTTGTATTTACATCTCGAGAACCATTAAGGCTACAGATATCGTTCTTTTACTGACTGTTGGTTCTTTTCAAGTACTTTCCAATGCTATCAATAAATTTGTAATTGCAATGTGGTTTGGACTCGAATTTTTGAAATTTGTTGCGGAATGCAATTTTACAAAATTTCTGCGTCCGGAACTGCACTTTAACGTCGCGTAACTTTGGTATAAATTCGAGTATTAAAAATCGCTACACGTGACGAGATGCGGAATTTTGTTGGCTAGAAATCACTCGCTGCATGTATAGACTTATTTTTGTAAATAAAGTCGTACGGCCCGAAAATCCCGTGCAACTGCCGCTGCTTACGTCTCACTCGCGTTAACTCATCTCATCATTAAATAGCATAAATACTGCGGACGTGGTGAATACTTAATTTATCATTTTATTTTGCCAAATTTTTACACTATTTCTGTTTTAACTTCTACGCTTTTTTTAGTATAATGGACACAAATAAATTATGCTCGAAATTATGTCTCGTTGTTTGTGTGTGTGATATTTTTGACGATCCATTATATACGTTCTGTATCAAATGGAAATAAAATAAAATAAACTAAAGTACATAATGCAATAAATTCGTAAACTTGAAGACATGGATCAACAGCGAAAAAACCCAGAGGTTAGCTGGAGTTTTAGAAATCAACAACGTTCGAAAAGATTTTGGGTTCTTAATAAAAACGAATTGTTGCTAAAGTGTTAAACCCTCAAAAGTACCTACCCTTTAGGCTGACCATTCCATGCAGTATGCAGTTCTTGAAAATATTGGAGTATAATAGTTTGTTGTGAATGTGATTATTAAAATTTGGCATCTACAGAGGACATTAATGAAGACAGTTGTGAGTCTAATTGTCCTACCCTAAGAAATGTTACCGAAAATTTTATATCAACTCAGGCCTAGTTTCAAAAAGCTGTAACATCCTTACAGTATGAAATGAGAAAACGATATTAATTTAGCAGTAAGTCTAATGTAAGGTGTATCCGCCCGTGGACTCAAATTGGGTCAAATATACAGGGTGAGTCAACAAGGCGACGGCGGTCCATAACTTCTGAACCCTTCCAGATAGGGAATCAATTCAAACGCCATTATGTACAACACCGCCAATTCTACTTCCTAAAAATACTTTCAACTATACAGGCTGTCCCAAAACACTTGCAACGCATGGCAACTTGATTTTTTTAAATGGAACACCACCATTTTGATGCCATATTCTGGATCACCTATAACATAGCTTTACATCGACATAAGACATTCGATGGTTTAAGGCTCTGTTCTCAAGTAATTAATTCTTTTTGAAAAATTTCGACTATTGCGGGTGCTTCTTAAAAAAATTCCTGAGAACTCAATTTTGTATCTAGAGAGCTGAGGTTCGGTACGAGTATAAAGGAAGGTCTATTCAAGCTATCTGACATGATAACTATCATGATCACTATACAGGGTGTTAAAAATTCTGTGTCAAGTTTGGAAAATTTCAAATATGCAAAATTCCATTTTTTCAAATGGCACCCCCTGCTATTATTGTGCCATGGGGTTGGGATGTTGAAGTACTTTATTTTTTATTAAGTATGTCCTATACCTAAAGTCAATACTTCAAAAGATATTCTTTGTCTTATTTATTTTATTGAAGATTATTACGATCTCAATTAAAGCATGCCATGGACTGTATGACAGTTATGATTAACATTGTTTATTTACATAGTTACCAGACAGTTTGTCACATTTATTGACATACACAATGAATTTCAACCATAAGCAATAAACCATGTCAATGAATTCTTTCTGGTTGTGTATGTCATAAATGTGACAAACTGTCTGGTAACTATGTAAATAAACAAGGTTAATCGTAACTGTCATACAATCCATGGCATTCTTTAATTGAGATCGTAATAATCTTCAATAAAATAATTAAGACAAAGAATATCTTTTGAAGTATTGACTTTAGGTATAGGACATACTTAATAAAAAATAAAGTAATTCAACATCCCAACCCCATGGCACAATAATAGCAGGGGGTGCCATTTGAAAAAATGGAGTTTTGCATATTTGAAATTTTCCAAACTTGACACAGAATTTTTGACACCCTGTATAGTGATAATGATAGTTATCATGTTAGATAGATAGAATGGACCTTCCTTCATGTTCGTACCGAATCTCAGCTCTCTAGATACAAAATTGAGTTCTCAGGATTTTTTTTAAGAAGCACCCGCAATGGTCGAAATTTTTCAAAAAGAATTAATTACTTTAGAACAGAGCCTTAAAACATGGAATGTCTTATGTCGATGTAAAGCTATGTTATAGGTGATCCAGAATATGTCATCAAAATGGTGGTGTTCCATTTAAAAAAATTAAGTTGCCATGCATTGCAAGTGTTTTGGGACAGCCTGTATAGTTGAAAGTATTTTTAGGATGTAGAATTGGCGGTGTTGTACATAATGGCGTTTGAATTGATTTCCTATCTGGAAGGGTTCAGAAGTTATGGACCGCCGTCACCTTGTTGACTCACCCTGTATATGGGGTGTTCTCTGCAAATTTTTAAACATCATCAACTTCATTGGTCTTTACTATTTTAATCTATATCGATGTACCATAAAATAGTTGGGGCGTTCCATTGGAAAAAATTGACTTTTTGACCAATGAAGTTGATGTTTAGAAATTTGCAGAGAACACCCTGTATATATTTGACAATTACAGCTTTTTGAAGTTAGGCCTGCACTTGACATAAAAAAGCCAAATTCTTGATTTTATCGAAAACGGTTGATCTTAGGCATAGCAATTCTTCGTAAAAGTTCACCTAGAATTAAACGTAGAATCCAAAAATGTCATAATATACGGGGTGTTCAATTTAAAATAAGGAAGTTAGTACCATAAAAAATTATAAAAAGCGGATAAAGTTATTCGTATTACAAAAATAAACGCAACATGATAGAAGCGTACAAAAAAAAAATGATTTGGAAGAAATGTAACTTTTGAACGAGTAGGTGGATTTCAAAAATTCTTGCATCAGTTTACAGAGAATTTCAAACCCTTTCAAATGATGTATGACAAAGGGCCCTAATGTAATTTAAAATTTGACCATAGGGGGCGCTAGAGTTGAACAAATATCAAAAATTGTTACAGCATTAGATTGGCAATGAAATTAGCTTTCAAATGAAGTATCACAAGTGGGGGGTTGCCATTTAAAATTTTGAAGTGGGGGTTAGGGGGTGAGTTTTGAAATTTCATCAAGCATGGATTTAAGTGTCCCCCTCCAAATAAAAATCGACCTGTCCGAACGAATTTTCGTATTTTATTTGGTTTACGAAATATTTAGGGTGGCTCCTTTTCATTGGAACACCTTGTATAGATACATAATTTGAATACAAATTTAAAATAACATTAGGTATAGCTATGAGTAACTTGAATTTATTGTCAATTATTGTTAAGTTTATTTCAGAAAAAAATATCCTCATAGCCTCGTTGTAGGTTGTAGGTACATATGACTTACTTGGTCAAAGTAATTTTCTTGCAAATAATTGTTTTTATTTTTAACTTCTACACTCGCAGAGCAGTTTTTCTATTGTACGCTTCAATGTTACGTTTAAATATGTAATACCTATGGTATTTTGCGCCTGCTTTCCCGGAGAAAGAAAACCATATTTTCGAGAAAATTCTCCTTCCCAAAAATTGGGAAATTATTTTTCTACGATTTTTCGGTTTGTTCGGTATTTACTTACAAATTTCAAACCACAACCACAACTTCTAAAATCAGATTCTAAAAACTAACCATCAGCCTGCTGGGGTTTTTCACCGCTGACATCGTTTATTTTTATCCATTATACTAAAGAAGTAAGTATTGAAATATGCAAAAATTTGACGAAATAAATGATAAAGTCCATAGTCCATAGCTGCGAGTGATTTGTAGCCAATAAAATTTCGTATTTCGTCACATGTAGCGATTTTTAATAGGTATACCAAAGTTATGCGAGGTTAACCCCTTGATTCTGTAACTTTTAACGTCGATGTTAAGTACTGTTATAATGGCAAATGACAGATAGACAATGCATTTTCTGTCATTTAACATTTTACAGAATCACCCCCTAAAGTGTATTTCCGCACGCAAAAATTTTGGGAAAATTACATTCCGCGCTATTTTTCAAAATTTCACGTTCAAAATACATCACAATGCAAATTTGTTGGCGGCGTTGGAAAGTAGATGAAAAGAGCTAACATACAGCCAAAGAACGATTTCTGTGGCTAAATTGGTTCTCGAGAAACATTTAAGCATAATTTTCCCAATAAATGAAAATTTTTGTTTTGTTTTTTGCAATAACTTTTGTCTCGACCACGAGAAAATGTTGGAAAATGGCATGTGAATAGAGGGGATCAAGACGAACATTTTGAGGTATCACTCACCCGAATATTGGGTTAGTGAACGTTTTTGGGCTTCTTCCGCTAGGGCCGACCAAATCCCCCGATTTAACTCCTTCAATATTCCAGGTACGAGATAGGCAACCAAATAAAATGGACCAACTTAAACCCCAGTAAATTGATATCAGAAATGAAGCTAAAAGAGTCTCAATTCGACTACCACTCCTTGGAAGATTACTTAAAAAGAGCAGGAATCACTTCCGGTTACCAGGAGAAGCCCTGCTTGAACCCCCGCGACCCGGAATGTCCAACTACAGCATCAAATTTTAACTCCACTCAAAATTTGGATATTGGCGCCGAGCTTACAAGTGGATGTTACGGCTTTGCTGCTAAATATATGCACTGGCCTGAAGATCTAATCGTCGGTGGTGTTCTTAAAAATAAATCTGGTCATATTAAACAAGCCAAAGCTTTACAAACTGTTGTACAATTAATGGGAGAACATGAGTTATACGAATTTTGGTCAGGGCACTATAAAGTTCATCATATTGGGTGGAATCAAGAGAAGGCGACTGTTGTTCTCAACGCGTGGCAGAGGAAGTTTGCTCAGGTTCGTTTTTTTTTTTATTTTCCTGAGGGTGACTTTTTATGTACTTAATAGTTTGTTGGAATATTTTGAGCTAACAAAAATCAATTATCCACAAAAAGTCGTCCTTCAATCTAATTTATCTATTTTATAAGCTATTGGTTCAATCAAGTATACAGGGTTGCGAATTCATTGGATCTCGGAGTTAGAAGATCGGTTAAATTAGATAAAAGTTGCTCTTTTTTAAGGTGATTAAGAATCTGTAAAGAATTCTTCGATATCTTGATTCGTTCCTGAGTTATTAAGAAAAAACTGATAATTAGCATTCTAAAGAAAAATTCATAGCTCCCTAACATTTAATGCTATTTAAATGAAACTTGGAACTTTTATATTTTTAACATCTTTCTAGATTCTGAGTAAAGACAGTCGACTTTTATTTTTCTTATAGCCACCATATTGGATTTTAACACCATTAGACACAAGAAAATCGGCTTTACAGAAATGTAGCCAATCTGGGCTTTTTGAAAAAAAAATTCCAAAGACGTGTTTTATTATCGTTGAATTCAGTTCCTTTCACGTCATAAGAAATTGAAAAAGTCGGTGTACTTTTTTACAGTTGTTTTTTCCACAGGGATAGTATAAAGTCCGATTTCTCCTCACGTCGAAATTATAATAATACATACATAGTATTGTTTTGCTCAAATGGAAATTCGGAGTCTATAAATTTATCACTTCAAAAACGTCATATTTGTAGTTTGGTCACGATTAAAAACACCCAAATATCCCCGAAAGGCAAAAACACTGGAATTAAATTTTTTCATACAAATTTACTTGTATTACAATTTTGACAAATTGCGAAAAATGAAAAATTGAGAAAAAACGCAAAATTATACGTAAACATATTTAACAGCTGAACGTCATTATTCATTAATTATTCTTATTAACACATCGTGATAATCGACATTATTATTAACTGCCGATTAACACAATAGTTGATCATTACGTTTTTATTTTATAGTTAAAAAAAAATGCATTTATCTAACATTCATCCGTAATAAACACAGAATTAATTTGACGCTTTTAACTTGTTTTTGCAATGATAATACCGGGTGATTCAGTTTATTATTCGCCCCCTTGTAACCTTTTTATTTCAACCGAAAAATTGATAAAACAGTGCGTCGGCCTTCCATAGTGCATATTTAAACTAAATGAAGGCCCATTTTAGGAAAACAGTTGAAAATGTACAGGCTGGCCCGAAATAAATTGATGGATTGCCCTGTATATTTTAGGAGTTTTTGTTCATTTCTAAAATATTACGGCTCTTGAAACTTCAGTTTGAGATGGCAGAAACTTCTACTTTTTCACAGAATTTGTAAATTTAGCAATTGACTAACTTTAACCGTTTAACCAGCTAATTATAAAAATTATAAACAAAATAAAACGTAGAAGTTAAAGTTAATGATTAACATAAATTTTAAAAGGAGCTTTGCGCCTCTAAAATGTCACTTTCGAAGAATTATAGCAGGTTGAACGGGTCGGAGAATTGTAATAGAATGGGCCTATACAGCGATTTTTTTTTATTGGTGAATATCAATCTACATTAATAATAAAAATACCCGTATTTTTTTATTTTGGAATATTCCCATTAGTAGACCTCTAAAAAAATGTTGAAAGTTTGAAGAAATCTGAGCCTGATCAAACGCAGGCGAGTAGGCGGGGATAGTGACGTAAAGTAGTAAGATCCAATCACCTTGTAAGCGTGATTGCTTTGCCAATTCTGACTGTTGAATAGTATACGTCACGCGCTTCACTCTCGGTGCCGAACCAATAGAAAATGAGGTCAATAGCCAGGCAAGTTGGTTCCGTTTGAATGCAAAATGAATTGCGCAGAACTTTGAATGAATTTTTTAAAGTCAGGGTTTACGTTAGGGTTGCAGTTTTGCCATGACAATTAAGAATAATTTTTAGTAATGGCCTGAACATAACGGATTCTTGAATTTACACAAAACTGTATAGGCCCATTATCATTACAGCACATGCAGTGTGCAGTGCGTAAAACTGAGCGTAAAAGTAACACGTAAAACATCCCAGACCCGCTATCGGAAACTTGTCAAACAACACGAAGAGTTAAAAATGTTTCTCACCCTTAAAATTACATTTTCTGAAAAATAGCATTAAGGTTTTCGATCCGGTAATAACAATAGCTATCGAATTCGATAACAATAACTGCTCTTTTGCTAAAAAAAACTCAAAAAGGGGCCTTTTTACCACTAAAATGTTGATTTTGGAAAAAATGGCACTAAGGTTTTTGATCCGGCAATGCAACAGCTATCGAATCCGATAGTCAGAATATACTTTTTTGTAAAATAATTTCAAAAAAGGGCCCTTTTACCACTAAAATAACATTTTTCGAAAAAATGGCGACTCGAAAAAAAATCAGCTATCAAATCCGGTAATAAAAATGTACAGATATACATAGGTTTTTTTGACGGCACCATTTTTTGGCCAAAAGGGCACCGCGTGTTTCAATGGCCGTCTCAATAACAATCTTGCACCTAGAAACAGCTCTTGAAATCTTAGAATAGGGCTTCTAAAATGCTTACCTACGTCGTATACCATGCTTGATTGCTAGTTAGAAATCACTGTGTAATCAGTAAAAGGAGACTCTCTTAGTTATTTAGATACTTTTTCGACATTTTTGTAGTCTACGATTTGGCAACAAAGGATAGTTTTGAGTACTGATTTCAATGTGACAAACAATTTGACAAATGTCAAAAGTACAATACGCAGTGAATTCTGTCACCCTAACAGAGCCTACTGCCGTTTTAAAACATCGTAAACGGAGTATAATATTTTATTTAACCTGATATTTGGCCCAAAATAGTGGCTTATCCCATACACTCCTTTTAACATGATATTTTTTGCAGGAAGTGGAGCGCTTGACAAAAACCAAATCGACATCGTCCTACATCTTCGTGACTTTTTCCACTGCCAACTTGAACAAAGTGCTCACGGAGGCCTCAAAAACAGATATAGTGAAGTTGTGTATTGTGTTAGTGTTGGCGGCGGTTTACGGATGGGTGGCCCAGTCGGGGTTGGCCGCCCTGGGAGTTATAGTGTTGGCAAGCTCAGCCGCAGCAGGTTTAGGAGTGTGCAGTTTAATCGGACTCCCAATTAATTTATTAAGCACTCACGTGTTACCTTTTGTTACTGTTGGACTCGCAATGAGAGAAATGTTCCTTTTCTTATCCACACGTGGGAGAAATTTGTCTCCACCGGAAGTTCTCCAGAGGACAGGTCCCTCCATAATCTCGGCAGCGTTAGTGAATTCCGGCGCGTTCTTAGCGGCCGCCTTACTTCCTGTACCGGCGTTACGTGTTTTTTGTTTACAATGTGTCGTGCTCGTTATTTTTCATAGCGCTGCTTTACTCATCGTCTTCCCTTCACTTCTGGCCCTCGAACAGCGATGCCGAAAGACTGACGTGCCGTGTTTTCGCACCGAAACCAAGTCCGTACCAACCAACAACAACAACGATCCCGTAAGTCGACAATTTATTTATCTTTCCAGTTTTATTTTTATCGAAAGTTAATATTTTGCTGTCGCTTTCTTGGTTTCCGGTTCCTCGGATGTTTATTATTTTAGACTCGAAAATGCAGCTAAAACAAATAATCTGTTTATTTTTATTTCGACCGAAGTTGGAATTTATGGGTTCTTACGCGTATGCAAATGTGGGTAATAATTATGCAAAATTATTTAACCACTGGCACTAAGTTGACATGATAAATTTCACGTATTCTACTAGCGGTGGGGGAAATTCAATTTTACACTTCTGTTCTTGATTGCTTTCCTTCATTTTCAGTTTTTTCTGTTGTAGCCCTAGTCCTTACTTTAAAAAAATGAGCAGCTACGGAAGCGGCCAGAACCTCCCCACTTGGTGAATGATCCAATTCTATCAGGTATTAGTTATCCACCGTGTTTCGGGAGTTTTTTCAAAATTTTTGTTATTTATTAATAAAAGGTCATTAAGTTTGATTGCATTTTTGGAAACAGACTTTGAAGATCTTCCACGTGCTGATAAAACAAATGTTGGTCATCTTTCAAATTCCATACGTGACATGCCAAAAATGAAAAAAGCACTTGTTATTGGCCGATTGCCACCAAAATTAAGTAAATTTTCCTACTTGCTATAACTAAATTTTACTCCACCACCCTTAAAGCGTTTTCTGGGATTTTTCAAAATTTTGCGATTGTTTGCCAAAAGATCACTATATATTTTTGGAAACGACATTTGAAGGCATTTCAAAGTTGATATGCCAAAATGGCACTAGCCGTTCGCCGATTGCCACAAAAATTAAATCCGCTCTTCGGCTGGTAATGGTATCTCCTCTCTACCTACCAAATTTCACCCAAATCGATTCAATAGTTCGGGCATTGTTTCTTCAAAATTTCGAATTTTTGACTTTCAGAAAAATCGAATCGCCAAAAACATCAAATCATTGCGTTTTAGGATACTGGGAATCCAAAAAAACGGTTTTTGAAAAATGTCTGTGCCTGTAAACACGCTACAGCCCAAACTACCAGGCCGATCTGGCTGAAATTTGGACTGTGGATATCTTATGGATCTGAAAAGAGCCGAATTGGCCCAAAAGAAGTGCCATTTTGGCACATCTACTTTAAAAATTTAAATGCAAACCCCCATTTTTTACGTCACCATATGAAATCTCTTCAAATTCTGCTTCGAAAAATGGATTCACACTTGGTGCCATTTTGGCCAAAAGACGGTGCCGTGAAAAAACCTTTCTATAACTGTATATTTTTATTTCCGGATTTGATAGCTGACTTCTTTTCAAGTCGAAAACCCAAATACTGTCATTTTTTCGACAAATGTCATTTTAGTGAATTTATTTTAACAAAAAATCGTTCCTTACTATCCGATTCGATAGCTGTTGTATTGCCGGATCAAAAACTTTAGTGCAATTTTTCGGAAAATTGCCATTTTAAGGGTAAAAAAGCCCCTTTTTAAATTTTTCTTAGCTAAAGGGCATATGAATGTTATCGAATTCGATAACTGTTGCATTGGCGGATCGAAAACCTTAGTGCCATTTTTTCGAAAAATGTCATTTTAGTGGCAAAATGGCTCTTGTTTGAATTTATTTTAACAAAAGATCGTTCCTTACTATCGGATTCGATAGCTGTTGTATTGCCGGATCAAAAACTTTAGTGCAATTTTTCGGAAAATTGCCATTTTAAGGGTAAACAAGCCCCTTTTTAATTTTTTCTTAGCTAAAGGGCATATGAATGTTATCGAATTCGATAGCTGTTGCATTGGCGGATCGAAAACCTTAGTGCCATTTTTTCGAAAAATGTCATTTTTGTGGCAAAATGGCCCTTGTTTGAATTTATTTTACGGAAAAGCATATACCTATTGTCGGATTCGATAGCTGTTGTATTGCTGAATCAAAAACCTTAGTGCAATTTTTCGGAAAATTACCATTTTAAGGGTAAAAAGGCCCCTTTTTAATTTTTTCTTAGCTAAAGGGCATATGAATGTTATCGAATTCGATAGCTGTTGCATTGGCGGATCGAAAACCTTAGTGCCATTTTTTCGAAAAATGTCATTTTTGTGGCAAAATTGCCCTTGTTTGAATTTATTTTACGGAAAAGCATATACCTATTGTCGGATTCGATAGCTGTTGTATTGCTGAATCAAAAACCTTAGTGCAATTTTTCAAAAATTTCCATTTTAGGGGCAAAAAGGCCCCTTTTTGAATTTATCTTAGCAAAAGGGCATGTTATTATTATCGAATTCGATCGCTGTTGCATTGGCGGATCGAAAACCTTAGTGCCATTTTTTCGAAAAATGTCATTTTTAGTGGCAAAAGGGCCCTTGTTTGAATTTATTTTACGAAAAAGCATATTCTTATTGTCGGATTCGATAGCTGTTATATTGCTGGATCAAAAACCTTAGTGCAATTTTTTCGAAAATTTCCATTTTATTGGCAAAAGGCCCCTTTTTGAATTTATCGAATTTGCTTACCTACTTAAGTTCGTGGGAAATTTGAAAATGTCACTGAATGAACCAACCACTGGAAATTATTTACTGATGAGACTATCGGCCGGGTTAACCACAAGGCAAATATTTGTACTTATACACTTAAATCGCAATTTTTTTTAAAATCGGAAAGTTGCTAAAAATGGCCAAAAATAGCTAAAAGTCGTCAAAAATAGCCTAGATTTCCAAAATTCCAGAAAACTTCACACAAAAATCGCTAAGGGCCGGAATTTCAATCAACAGATCCGTTAGTTAACCAATCAAATCGTCTGAAAGTTTTAAAATGGATTTATTTGATTAAATAACCAACAAATCTGTTAGTTAACCATCGATTGAAATTCTGCCCATAAATGGTTAACTCCTCGATATCGGTATCTTGAATACCTTTTTTCTAGGTTAATTTAGTTTCAAAACTAAGAAACAGTAACGTCAGAAGCTCCATTTGTAACAAGACTGAGCACAAAACACCAAAAAAAGCGTTTAAAATGGAAATTTACATCAACACTATAAAATCTGTTAAACACTTTGCGTAAAATCTAGTGTTTTATATCGGAAATTGATGCATTACATTTATTTAAATGTAGGTAGGTAACGCAAAACTCTGATACTTGAGAATAAGGGAACTAATATCATAAGACTGAAGGTACTAGATTCAATGCGCGAAGTTTAAATTCAAAACGCAACAGAACCTACAAGGTCCAGGGGACATTCTTCGAAAAAATGGTACTGAAGTTTTCGGTCCTGTAAGATAACAGTTATCGAATTCAATAATAACAATACGTATTGTTTTTTCACTTATTTTCACTTGTTTTGTCTCTTAAGGCCAAAAAAATCTCTCTCTGTGTGTACAGGTACCTTTTTGGATAGAATGCCGATTTATAAGTCGATTGCAATCGCAATTTTAGTCATAATTTTAAGAAACTTCTTCAATTGCATCGCTAGCATATAAAATCGTATACGATTTTAAGAAAATGGCCAAGATAGCACAAAACGCCAGGAAAATGGTTTAAAATGGAAATTTCCATTAACAAAATGAAATGCAATGATTTATCTTGTAAATTACCAGTAACAAGATAAAATGTAGTGGCTTATACTGGAAATTTGATTCGATACGTTAAACATTGGGCTTCTCGTTTATCAATGTCTTTCACGATTGCAAAAATATGTAAAATTTTTGAAAAATTTCTCAAATACCAAATGTAACGCAAAACTCTGAAACTTTTGCGAATTAGTAAACTGCAATTTGTTCATCCAGCAGTTGGTAACGCTAATGGAGATTTCAATTAACCAGATAGATTCCTTTGATTTTTAGGTAATCAATCTTTAAGACTTGTTTTCTCTATTCTTTATTTTCATTAACATTATTGTTCTCCCTATTCTACTTCCTGCTGTCTCCTGTTTTGAAATATTTCCTTTTTATTGAAAATAATAGAGAACATAAAAGGAATAAAATAACTTAAAAATGTTTTCTTTGTTTCAGGAGCACGGGGAAAACCTTTTAACAGCTGAGGTGATATGCCAGCAAAAAAGAAGCCTCCTCACGTGGTTGATGAATCGCTACTTCACCTCGGTGCTGTTCAAACCGTTCATGAAAGTGCTTTTGTGCCTAACATACACTGTGTTGATAATTTTCTGCGTTTTCAACGGTTTGAAATTAGAATTCGACGTAAGATTATCGACATTTTTACCAAAGAATACGCAAGAGTACAAATACTTAGAAGCTCAAAATAAATTCTTTGGTTTTTACAATTTTTACCTAGTAACAACGGAGCTAGAATATCCGTTGTATCAAAAGTTGCTGTATGAGTATCACTCATCTTTAACGAATGTGCCTCACGTTTTGAAAGACTCAAATGGGGGGTTGAATAGAAACGATTTTTGGTTATCAAATTTCCGGGACTACTTATTGGATGTGCAGGAAGAGTTCAATTTGAATAAAGAAAAAAATTTTCTTAATAGTGAAAAATGGTTTCCTAATGCCACGGAAAAAGCAGTTTTGGGTTTTAAATTGTTGGCACAAACTGGTGTTGTTGAGTATCCAGTAGATAAAAGTAAAATTTTCAAAACGACACTTGTAAAAGATCGTATTATAGACCCTAAAGCTTTTTATAATTATTTATCAGTGTGGAATAGTAACGATCAAATGTCTTATTCAAGCTCTCAGGCTAATTTAACCCCCAAACCTTGTCAATACTACAGTTCAAAGGCTGAATTCGATTTGAAAATTCCAAAGTCAAAACCACTTGTGTATGCGCAAATGCCGTTCTACCTCAAAAATTTGAAGAGTACTGGAAAAATTATAGACACTTTGAAGCAAATCAAGCAAATTTCAGAAGAATATAATAATAGGGGTTTGAAAAATTACCCTATAGGTTTGATATTTGCTTATTTTAATCAGTTCCTACTACTAGATCGGTTGTTAGCCGCTCAATTTGCACTGACTATAGTGGCTGCATCTCTAGTAGCCTGTGTTCTTGTACAGTGGACAAAACTTTGGTGTCCTTTCTTCAGCATTATTGCATGTATGTTGTTGATGTGTCTAGTGAATGTAAACGCTTTAAGTGGAACAATAGGTGCACTACATTTTATTATAGTTAGTCGAAACGTTTTAATAATTTTGACAGGGTTCTTAAGTGCCTTAGGAAGCTCTGAACGCAGGTTGAAAATGTCTTTAGAATTGTACGCGGAACCAATATTGAAAGGTGATTTTGGACTTCTAGTATGTGTCTCAGTATTAGTTACATCCCAGTTTGAATTTATTTCCTGTCACATTTTTGTGGCTTTATTAGTATCAATTTGTGCTTCAACAATCAATTCTCTTATTTTCTTTCCTGTTATGTTGTCATTAGCTGGGCCTAAAGCCGAATTGTATCACTTGGAACATAGTGATCGTATTGCTACTCCTACCCCTCCTCCACCTTCTCCCGTTCCCCCACGTGCAACTACATACTCTAAACCACCACGTAGAAGCACTTCAGTCAAAACTACCCGAGAACCTAGTCTCACAACTATAACTGAGGAAAGCTGCAATCAAAGTATTGTGGTTGAGCCACAAGTGACAGTTGAGTATAGTAGTCCAGAATCAAGTTCAAGTGGCCCTTATACTACCAAAGTCACCGCCACTGCTAACATCAAAGTAGAATTAGTCGCCCCTGTATATAGACCCAAGTGTAACAAATGTCACCGTTCCAAATGTAAACGTCGGCAACAATGTCGTTGTTGTAAACAAGAATCAGATAGTAGCGATAGTAGTGCAGAGGCTGAACCGTGCTCCAGTAGCTAGCATTTTGTTACCATTTAAGGAAATTATGTAAATTATGTTTATATTGCATATATGTATACCATATACACTTATTTATTTAAAAGATGATGTAAGATTTAACTTTAACTTATACTATGTATTATTTATAATATATTATTTTTTAAGTAAAGACTATTTTGACTAACTTCCGTTTTATTCTCCTTTACGTACAATTAATGTGCTTGTAAGTTTTAAAACGCCCGCTCTACCGAACTTGCTTCGGAAATCTTCGCGGTTATACAAAAATGAACGATGTCGATCTTCGTTTTCTCTCGTGTCCAATGAACGATGTCGTTCATCTTCGCTTTTTAACTACTACCGCCCTCAGAACGACTTAATACCGTCAAAAAGAGTAACTAAATTGCTCAAAAATTGAATTGGTCACCTGAAAATTTGAGACGAATTCAAAATACCGCAACTTCTCGAGCAGTTGATGGATTTGGCTGATATTTTTTCCCAGGACAGCACATTTCATTGGCTAGGATATGGCATTTTACGAGAAGGCCTATGTAAAGTCCAAACCTCGAGAAGTTTTTTTCAAATTTTCTGTTCTCTAATTCGCGCGCATCAGGGTCGTCAATAGCTTATTTAACCTCTACTCAATTTTTAAATTCTTTGGGTCCTTGTGTAGTAAAAACCTTATTCAATTACTAAATTTTGTGGCCAAAAATCATAAAAACCAAATTAACTGAGTAGGTAGCCTTAAATACCGCATAGTTTAATAATGAAGCATTCATAGCTCTGACAAAATAAAGCAAACCGCAGAAACACGGCTCTGTCATAGTTACTAGTGTCAATTGTGACGTCCTTAAAAAAGTCATTAGTTCTAGACTGCAAACAATAATCAATTTTTCAAATCGAAGAGTTAGTACAGCGTAAATTCTTTCAAATATTAATTTTGTGCACCTTTATCTGTAACTTACGTATATTTTTGAACATTAATCAATATTCATTTGGTCCCCGTACATTAAAATTAACGTTTCATTATGAAACCAAGTTTTACCTTGACTTTTCACCAAGTGCGCAGGGTTTCCGCACGAACATTTTCGGCTCTGATGATAGCCCTAATTGAGTACTTGAATCCAGAGTTGAGATTTGATGCCCCCTTTTGCCCCTAAGCCCGATAGACTATATTAAAATAAAACAAGTACGAACAATTTCAGGAGACACAAAGTTTTACTCCCTCCCCTTAAGATGCCCCAGGCCCACTTGATTTTTTCAATGTTTTTTACGTTTTTGTCGTCATCTAGTTGACAAAATTTCCAATTTTCATAATTTTAGGAGACACATGGTTGTTATACCCCCTTTTTGGAACGCACCCCCCAGACCGATTTGATTTTTTTCGATATTTTTTCCGATCTTCTCGTAACGTAATTGACAAACATTCCAATTTTCATAATTTTACTAGACAAAAAGTTTTTTCGCCCCACTTAATTTGCCCCCCAGACCGACCTAATTTTTTTCAATATTTTTCCCGTATATGTCGTCATCTAATTGTCAACACTTAAAAGTTTCATAATTTTAAGAGACAACTAATCGATTTAATTTTTTAAATACTTTTCCCGTTATTGCCAACATACCTCCGTTCAACATTGAAAGTTTCAAATTTTTGGCCATTTTTCCGGGATTCTGTACCACTGTGCATGGGGTCGAAATTAACCTAAAACAAAGCGACCCAGAAAAGACGGACTAAACCTGAAACGATGCTTTCATAGAGCCAATTATCCTCTACATTTTAGCCGTGCTCAGGGCCATTATGTTTTTCGCCGGTAGTCAATAAAAGAGCATTTTTACTGCCTCTTTTGCGGCAGTAAAATGCGACTAGGCAGTAAAAGTCGATTTTTTACTGCCGGCGGCAGTAAAAATGCACTTTTTTAATGACAATAATTATGTGTTCAACACGGCAAAAAAACAGATTTACTGCCGTGGCTGAAGTTTCATAGCCGAGGTGATAGCCGAGCATCCAGAGAATCCAGCAATTTTGCCTTGTTAAACAAATAACTATACAGGCTGTCCCAGAACTCGTGGAAAATCTGTTAATGGCAGACTCCTGAAACTAATCTGAGACGAATTTTCCTTTGCGGAAATAGCGAGGGCTCAATAGTTTTTAAATGGGAAGCAATTGTAGTCC
The DNA here is from genome assembly GCA_963924575.1 of Pycnomerus fuliginosus. Classification (NCBI taxonomy): domain Eukaryota; kingdom Metazoa; phylum Arthropoda; class Insecta; order Coleoptera; family Zopheridae; genus Pycnomerus; species Pycnomerus fuliginosus. Next base: position 3,953,576 of record OZ004626.1, read on the forward strand.
ACCAATCAGAATGAATCTCTGAATTAGACGTTAAAGGTAAAGTAAAAGGATGTAAGATGTTGCTGTGGGATACACAAAAAAATAATAAAGCGCAAACAATAAGGGAGCACAACAATTATTTTCGTATCCCCAGCAACAGCTTTCACATCGTTATTGTACCTTACCCTTTAATAAGGGTTTATAGTATAAAAAGACGGAAGATGTGCGCGTGGCTTCTGCGCTTAGTACGCTTGCAGGGGTGGCGCCTGAAGAGAGATAAATTGTTACAGACACGCAAGTTAGCACGCAATAGGAAATGTATCACCTGAGCTCAAGCACCAATTACGTCGTAGTGTGCTAGACGACGTCACGATTAGAAAAGGACCTTCTTATACTAGAAACCCTTTTGAATTGCTTCCCATTTGAAAACTATTGAACCCTCGCAAATGTCGCAAAGGAAAATTCGTCTCAGATTAGGTTCAGGAGTCTGCCATCAACAGATTTTCCGCGAGTTCTGGGACATCCTGTGTATACTTTCCTGCAAAGCCGAACGGCAGCGGTGCAGCGCCCAGAGAGTACTAATTTATATAGTACCTATATTTACTTACAAAACGCAATAACGCATGAAATAAAATTGCTACCTTGTTTCAGGAACCGATTTTCCAAGAACGTATTGTGCACTTCCAGAACGTACAATTATTTATTATCGGGGATTCGGGAAGTATTTTAATGATTTTCAAACAACTCATTTTTGCTTTATTCTGCTGGAGGCTCGGCTGGAGGACTTATTTATTCTTGTTCAATTGCGGGAGGAAGGTAGACGGTAGTAGGTAGTAGGTAATGAATAGTGATGATAAGACTTGCTGACATATGTAAGTGAATTTCGGAGTAAAAAGTAAGTACCTACTTAGTACCATTTAGTACTTACCTAGACCTAGACCTGAGTAAAATTTTAAGGAGTCTTAAGCAATGTTTTTCTGCTAGGTATTGTGTAAGATGGACGGAAAGAAGAAAAAGAAGAAAAAGGTATACCTACAGGATGTCCGGAAATAATGATGAAATATTTCGAGGGGTGATTCTGCAGCTCAAAATACGAAAAAAAGTTCCTATAAACATGTGTCCGGAAATCGCTCCTAAGGGGGCTAGGGCCTTCGCTGAAGTCAAAAGTCAAAAGTTTTTGCATACTATCTGACATCAATAAGCAACTTTAGATTACGTTAGTTACTAATTTTTAAAATCCGTTCAGTTTTGTTTAATAAAAATGAATGATAATGATAAGCCTAGGAAATGCAATTGGATCTTTAAAAAATCTAATTTTCTCGAAAACGGTTTATCCTACAATGTTATAACGAGAGACTTTTTTATGCAATTTTATTCAGAAAACCATATTCTGGTTGGAAATTTCCAAAAAAATAACACAAAAAAAATTGGGTGGGGAAAACTGACGCCCCTGCCTGGTTAAATTTGCTTTTGGTAGATACCATAATCTGATGGATGGCCCTTAATAATGTTAAATAATGTGCAAAAACCGTCGCTGTAGCTTAAACGGTTACTGATTTATTCAATAAAAACTGAATTTTAGGCGCCTCCTTCCGAGGGACCTAGCCCCCTTAAGAGCGATTTTCGGACACATGCTTATAGGAACTTTTTTTCATATTTTGAGCTGCAAAATCACCCCTCGAAATATTTGATCATTATTTCCGGACACCCTGTATAGTATATGATTCAATGAGTCTTTTTCACACAATTTCTCGATATTTCAACTTACCATAGTTACTATAATGAGCGGAAAGTTGATCTTACTACAAACGGTTTAGTATCCATAGAAACATAACGGCATACATGCGCGGTAAGTAAAACAAATGAAAATCGTAAATAGTGCGTAAGTTGTCAAATAGGTAGGTATCAAAAACGTTTTAATCGAGGGGCAAATCTATGAGCTTTTTCTGTACACTGATGTAACCTTCCTGCGTTATTTCACCTGATTTCACCATGACTACACCTGGTGATTTCACGCTTATTTCTCTTGATCTCACCTGGTTTTCCTTGATTTCGCCCGATTTCACCTAGCTGTACACGGATTTCACCCGTAGATTTGCCCCTCGGTTTTAATTTAATAAAGCTGAGGTTTCCTGTGAATGCCGTCTGCCATTTTGCTTTAAATTTCTCGTTGGGTGGCCTTCAAAAAGTTTGTCCAAGTTTGTCATTACCTAATGGTAAAATTCTATTGTGCGAAAAATTATCTATGATACACGGTCGTTAAGTGCGTTTTAACAGAATCTCGCAATTTGCAAAAATCGTTAATAACTATGTATATTGCTCCCGAGAATAACATTTATATATATAAATCATCCGAGGGTGCAATAATCATTACACACGAATAGAATATTATGCTTTTTGTCTGGGGGGCAAACCGCTGGGGATGTCAAGTGTATAATTTAGGGGGAAGTCCGATTATTTCAGGGGGAAGTCCGAACATTTCAGGGGGATGTCCGGGGCTTTCAGAGGATGTCTGGTGCACAAAATGCGGTTAGCGGTTTACCCCCCACCTTTATCCACTGGTTTTAAAGGGGAAAAATCTCCCACATTGTGTTTTCTCTAAATTAATGAAGAGAAATATATCACTCCCAAATTTAATTAACCCAACTCGACAATGGCAGTACAGAAAGAGAAACCTAAAGAGAAAATGTAGAATACAGGTGTTCCGAAATTAGAAGATAATATGGACCAAGCTTTTAACCAACAGGATAATATCATTTAAGGGCGAATTCTACGATCAAAAATATGAAAAAAAGTTTTAATAAATTACATGGGTCGAAAAATGCCTCTTGAGTGAACTAGGTCCTCACAAAAGGGGTAATAAAAAAATGTTTTTTTTTTAATTTCCAAGGATCGACTTACGATAGGGTTACGAAATTTTGAACTTTGTCGTAAATTTTTATGCCGAATAAGACTGATGTAATGGTTTTTGGCAAAGGTTTTGTCTAACTTTTTTGTTCGACATCCCGGACCAATTATGAACACAAATTTTAATTCCTTGTACATTTTTAAGTAAAGAAGGTGATCTTGTTGAAACTCGATAGCTCAAGCCGTTTTCGAGAAAATTGATGTAGGCATGTTAAGTATTATTATGGCAGAAACCATTGCATCAGTCTCAGGCCCGACGAGAGGGGGGGACAGCCGGTGCAAATGCCCCGGGCCCGGGGTGTTCTTAGGGGCCCGGGCCCGGGCCAGTCTCGCAAAATTCACGGAAAAGTCGAAAGCGCCGCTTCCCGATTGTGCACTGAATTCAAAACGTAAACACGCAACACCCCATTGTACCATATACCATATTCCAATAATGTAATTTCGAGAATCCCAGATTATTTCTTAAAAAACACTGTGACTTTTTTGTCGAGGAATCACTCTTTTTACGAAAATAATCGTAAAATCAGTAAAAAAAAATCGCCTTGCTAAAGTTAAGTTTTATATTTTCTTGCTTGCGTTTGTATTCTGAAGTGCTGGGAAAATGCGTGACCTTGAAAATTTCAAAAATTTTCGCCTGCGGCGCCTCTTTGTTTTTTCAGTTACGCATTACGAATTTTTTAGGGAAATTAAAAAAAAGCATTATTGTTATTATTATTAAGGGGCCCGCAGATTTCAATTGCCCCGGGGCCCGCGGTGGCTCTCGACGGCCCTGATCAGTCTTATTCAGCACAAAAATGTACAACAAAGCAAAACAACGTGACCCTATCGTCGGAAATTTAAGAAAAAACTAATTTTTTGTAACCCCCTTCCTTTGAGACCCCTTTTGACCTATGTTTATTAAAAGTTTTCTTCATATTTTTGATAGTAGAATACGCCCTTAAGATATTACTCTCTAATTTCGGGACACCTGTATAGACACATAGTATGCAGAAATTTTTTGTCTTTTGGACGCTCAAGATACCTTTCTAAAGTGCAGTTAACTACATTTATCTATGTATATTAAAGTGATGTAAGATTTCAGTTTACTTCGTTATTTCACTGTGAACCAAAAAATCATACTGTGAAGAATATAAAATCTTTGCCAAAAAGTGGTTTTGAAAAATATGTTTACGTTCACGGTACATCGCAAATTATTGAAGATATCTGCATGAGATTTGGTATACACATTCATCCTCCGCCAAAAATTGCAATATTGAACAACTTGAATATTATAACAAATTACTTTTATTTCAAATAAGGACGCAATAGTTTACTCATACATTTTTTGAATTACATCGGCATATTTCTCCCCCACAACATTTCTCTTCACCTTCATGGTGGGCCCTAAAAATCTAAATTAAAAACCAAAGCTACTTTATCAAATACCGTACCTAATTCGCCAGTAGCCACAGAGAAATCCACTGGAAGTATAGAAATTTTTTGTATTTTTTGGGCGTTGGATACAGCCTGTTTATTGACTCTATCAATACCTTCCTGAAGTGCTGCTAGTAATTTAGGATTTGGTCCTGCTTCTAAAACTTCAGTTACTGTAGTAGCAGGACATTCTAAATCCTTCAACCAGGCTTGAACTGTTCGTGTTAAGGTATCCAATGGTCTACCGCTTTCATGGTCAATTTCTGTTTTCAAAGTCAAAAGGATGGAGAGGAATTTCCTTTTGTCTCCTACTAGAAATGCGTTGCTAACATTTGGGAGCTCGGCTTTTACCAATTGTTCTATGGGTACAGGGGGTACGTTTTCACCGCCAGCAGTAATGATGAGTTCTTTAAGGCGACCGGTGATGTACACAAAACCCTTTTCATCTATTTTTCCCAAATCTCCAGAATGGAGCCAGCCATCATCGTCAATAGATTCCAAAGTTTTTTCCCTTTCATTTAAGTAACCCATAAAAATATGACGACCATACATGCAAATCTCTCCATCTCCGTTCTCGGGATTTACAATTTTTGTTTTCATTCCTGGTAGAGTCGAGCCAATAGTTTCTAGACCATAAGATTTTTCAGTGCAGAGAGTGTGGGCACCTGCAGCTTCTGACATCCCAAAAGCTTCCATAATGGGAATATCGATACTCAAAAAGTAGCGCTTGACGTCAGGAGCTAGAGGAGCTGCAGCTGACACGAACAAAGTGCATCGACCTAATCCTAGAGCTTGTCTAATTTTGTTAAAGATCAATGATTTTGCCAAATAGTAACCCCAGCTACTATCATTGATTCTAAAATAAAACTTTTATGAGTTGTTTGAGTAGAAAAACTTACCCTTTAATAGCATTTAAGTGATGTTGCAAAGCATGGTTTTTAGCCCAAGTGGCTAAAGCTCGCTTTACTGCCCCATTATGTGCCCCCACTTGAAGCAAACTTTCGTGCATCTTCTCCCAAACTCTTGGTACTCCCAAAAATTTTGTTGGTTGTACCGATTTTAGAGTGCTAAGCAACGAACCCTTAAGAGCATCTGGATCAGCAAAATAAACGCAAGCTCCATTTAGATTTCCAGCGTAAATATCTACTACTTGAGCTGCAACATGACTTAAAGGCAAATAACTAATGATAGATTCTTCTCCAGGGGTTAAACGAAGTCTTTCACTGACCGATATTGCATCCCAAGTCAAATTATCGTGACTTAGCATAACAGCTTTAGGCTTTCCAATTGTACCAGACTAGAAATTAAAGTTGAAAGAAAATAAAACAGGTTTGGTTTTTACCGTAAATACAATGGTACAGCATTCATTGGTACAGATAGTTTTAAGGACATCATCAAGAAGTTTATCGTCTTCTTTTTGGCCAAGTTCTATAAAGTCCTTCCACTAGGAAAAATTTTTGATTTAGGTATATTAAAACTGAAAGGAAGCTTACGCTTAAAACTTCAGGATTTGTTGGCTGCCCTTCGTATTGAATGATAGATTTAAGATGAGGTAGACGGGATTTTATTGCCAGAATTTTATCGAGCTGTTTTTGATCTTGCACTACAATGATGTTGGCTTTGGTTTGTTCAGCGCAGTGATAGCAGGCTTCACTTGAATTCGTGGTGTAGATTCCTACCGCCATTCCTCTAAAAAACAATTAAAATCTAAAAAAATAAGAAAAATAATTACCCAGCAAATATGGCTCCAATATCTGCAATGAACCATTGTGGACTATTAAAGCCTAAAATACAAACTCCGTGGTGCCTTTCGAGCCCTAGTTTTAAAAAAGCTTTGGCACATGTTCGTGCCAATTCTAGATATTCCCTTAAAACCAGAATTACGTAGTGTAGACAGAAAAATAGTTACTTGTAAGTTATTTTATTCCATTTGTTGTTTTCTTTATACGCCAAAGCAGGATGATCTGGGAAGATCTTGGCAGTTCTTTGAAAAAGTCCAGGAACTGATATAGGCGGAGTTGTTTCAAGTGCTGTTCCAGATTCTGGAATACGGAGACGGACACGTCCATCTGGATCTATTGCTGTAAATTCTTCAGCAGGAAAAATTTGATCAGGACCTGGAATATCACGTTGATTTTCGTACAGATACTGCATGGTGGTGTTCGTATGTACTATGATAACTCTTATCAAACATCAAACAAGGTAGTATTATAATAGAGTTGGCTATAATGGATAAAAAAAAACTTGTGTTATTAATCACCAGTCCTCGAGTTTTTTTGCTAAAGTGGCGTGTGAAGTACAAAGGTGAAAATTTAAAGAATTTTCGCTATGTTTTGGCATAATTTTAAACTTCTAGCCGTTTTTTGAATATAAAGATATTCTCGACGAATCGTAAACAACAGAATCCTGGTGTTGCAAGTTTAAATCGTAAAAATTAACTGCTTATTCAGGTTACGTGGAATATTTTTCCACATAAGCAAATTCTCGCTTTTTATATAAAAGAATTTAAAAAACTTACCACTGTGCAATTGAAGTGTCATCTTTAACCGTGCACCATTCGTCGATTAGGCACCTAAAAATAATAATTTTAATAAAAACTACGAGAATGATAACCAAATTAACACACACAGGCACGCACCGATCTTATGAGCGTTTTAAAAGTTGACATTCGGATTTAAGTAGCAGTTGCGTTTTAGTCATGTAGATTTTTTATAAAATACCTGTCATTCACAACACAATTATCATGGAATACACACGCGCTTGTTCCATTATCTTCTTCACGGGTAAAGTTCATTCTTTTTAATAATCGGTGATATTTGTTTGAATTTTTTGTGTGGACGAATCACTGTTTTAAATATTGCCACGAGGACCGCGTGCCATTCTAAGAAGCGCTGGTTTTAGACTAACGGTACTTTCATTCCTTCCAAATAAATTCTTAAAGCAGGTTGTTATGTTATAATATTGTTTTAGAATCGTTTAATTACCAGGTTACATATACTTAAATTATTGTTAAGGAAGGTCAAATTGTATAAACAATACCTACTTACCTTAAGTAACAGTTCAAGTTCGTGTTCTTCTAAAACACTGCTAAGAATAAAACCAGAATCTGAATCTTGGTTCTCTTATCACAATTTCGAATTCACCCATGACCTTAAAGGGTCAATTTTAGTGTACTTCAAAATTCTAATCTAACATTTAAAAAAACATCTAGATTTAGATTATTTTATATTTCAGTAAGAAATTTTATTTGATAATCGAGTATTAATGGTTAATTACTCGATAAGTATACCTTAAAACAATAATCTGGTGGTTTGAAATTCTTTCACAATTACGTAGGTAAGTATCACCGGATAAATATTTTTTCTTCTTTTTTTCGAATAATTTTTTACTTTGATTTAAACTCTTCGCTGCACGTAGGTACCTACTACTAAAGTTTTGCAATTTTTAGAACCCTCTAAGTCTTCCGGCAATATTTTGGTGTTTTTCTAAGTTTTTGATCAGTGACGAAAATTTTTGTACCGTAGCAGATTGCTGCGGTCGGTACTCTTGTATTTGATTATTCGCTCGCTCGCTTGATGGCTCATCGAGTCGGTCCGTCGAATAACTTGAGAACGGATTGATATATCGAACTCAAACTTGGTTTGCATGTTGTCTATCATATATCTAATTTACTCAACGGCAGTGCCATGTCGGACCAAGGAAGGGTGAAAAATTGAAAAAATATTAAATCCAATAACCCGTGAACGAGGGGCGGTTCACTACTTGAAATAGGTTTACACTTCATTTCGAAGTACTCAAAGTAAGTACCTTTCGAAGCACCCGAAGTAGGGTATTTCGAATAAACTCAAAGTAGGTGTACACATTACAGCGAGTGAACTATCCCTCGCCCGTGAACTAGTGATCGAACGTATTTTACCGAAAATTCGTATACAAGACGTTCAACCTTCTTCAAATTCGTTGAAGATGATGAGAGATTGTCAATTTTGGGGTATGAAATTTAGGGGATAAAAAATAACTCCGCAAAGGTTTGTACGCAGCGATTGAAAATTAGGTATTAGGTATTGGTATTAGAACTCGACATTCCACTTAAAACGTGCAGGTCGAAATTCCGCTTAAAAAGTGAAGGTCGAAGTTCACGTCATTAGATAGTTTTCCACAAATGATTCAAAGAAGATAGTACTTAATGACATTTACAAAAAACCACCCTTAAGGGCACAACAATAGGAAATCTCCAGAACTATTTACTCAACTTATCAAGGCAGGTGTGTCAATTCACATTGTACTGTAGACGAATGGACAGATTTTGATTCTGACTCAGCAAGGGGATGAAATGTAAGGGTTGAAACTGGAAAGTTCTACAGTGTATAAAATTACGAGATTCTATAGATTTTGGTTAACTATTGAAAAAAGGTTTTACCCTAACTTCCTATAAAGCGGATTAAATACACTTTTTTAATTTTTCTTAAATCTTGTTAATTTATTTATGAACAGACGTCTCTAAATATGCAAGAAAGTATGTATAAGGAGGTGAAACCATGAGAGGTTGAAAACATGAGCCTCTAAAGAGCCGCAATTTTTCAACGAATTGAATTAGGGTGGTGAAATTGAAAACACAGTAGGTATAGGTATCGTGAATTTTGGACGAAATACAAAACGGCCTAAAATCCGTATGTGTCAAAATTAAACAAAAGAAAATAGCCATTAATCATAGAAAATTAACTGCTATTTGTAAGACGGTCCATTCGATGTTTTTTCTTGTCAGTTTTGTTACGTCGTAGGTAAAGTGTTTGCAAAGAGAATTTTTCCGAGGCCTAACATACAAATTGGTCGAAAACAAAGTACCTACCCAATATTTGCAACTCGGGGGAAGTACGTTCGGGCAATTAATAAGAAAGTAGTATTCTTCAATAAAAAAAAATTTTGCTTCTAAAAACTCCTTATTGGCACAACTACGAGATTATAGGTACCACGATGAAATACGTTTCATTGTTGTGCTCGTCCGACAAAGTCGGTTTTTTTTTCAGTTTATGCATAAACAAAAAATGGGCAGCTACGGAAGCGGCTGTAACCTCCTCTTGGCGAATCATCCAATCAAATCACCTATAAATTTCAATTCACAGGCCCTAAGTGTTTCTGCAATTCTTCAAATTTTTTTAGTTTTTTTGCCAAAAGGGCACTTAGTTTGATTGCGTTTTTGGAAACAAATTTGAAGATCTTGCATATGCTGATAAAAACAGAAAGATGGTCATCTTTCAAATTTCACAGTTGCCACCAAAATGAAATACATTTTTCTACTTTGTCTACTTACATTTTTTCTCCATCAAGTGTTTTCTAGGATTTTTCAAAATTTTACTATGTTTTGCCAAAAGGGCACTCAGTTTGAATACGTTTTTGGAAATAAAATTTGAAGACTTTTCATGTGTTTGAAATTTGAATAATAAAGTCGCTTTGACTTTATTATTCAAATTTCAAAGTTGGTATGTCAAAATGACAATTGCCTTTCACCAAATGCTGCCAAAATTAAATTAGCTCTTCGACGGGTTATGTTATCTGGTATCTGTAGGTAACTATCTACCAAATTTCAGCCAAAATGATTAAGTGTGAACATTTTTAGACGCATTTTTAGATGCCGATTAGAAAAATTGGTGTTCATCAGTGAAATTTCATAATTGATATGCCAAAAAAGATATTTGGCTTATCCGTTTGGAAACAAAATTAACTCGAGAAATTGTACTCACATATACGTACATTACATCCTACACCACATCCTGGGACCTCGAAAGGTAAAGATCTGGTGTTATCTCAATTTCGAATTGGAGTGGTTGCAATAACCCCCCATTTTTATATTGGTTGTAGGGAGGTTAAAACTGCATAAGAAGCAGGCAGGCATAGAGGTACCCTACCTCTACATAAATGAAACAAAAATAAAAAAATATGACTATGCTTATAAACGCGTAAGTCATCTCTAATATGCAAGTCGTATTTTTTAAAACTACTGTTAGTTTTATCTTACTATGTATACTTAATGTTAAATATTTATAGCAAAGTGCCCGGTTCGTAAAAAAGTGCGATAGTACAAAAGTTTGCATGATACCTTCTATCACTAAATTTATCTACCTACATTTTTTGCGCTTTCAAACATTTGTAAACAATATTAGTGTCACTATAGGTACAGGGTGTTTCACGACAAGCAGCAGTTAGGAGCAAAAAATATTTTTGATTTTACAGAAGGAAAAATTGTCCGACAGCTGAGAAAATTTCCACCTCTTTTGCTACCGAAGATACGAATTTTTATGTAGAGCGACTTCTTTCTCTGTGAAAATGAAAAATATTTTTTTGCCCCAAAACCTTAACATTTAGCTAAGCATAAGAAGCGTAAGTAAAAGTAACATCAGAATACTCAGAATTAGAGCCGCATTCAGAATGTAAATTAAAAATGGGGGTGTCCCTTTTAAAATAAAATAACGAAGATGATTTCGACTTCCGGCAAAACTGGGAGTTACGTCATTTTAAAAATATTTTCTTTCAAATCAGAATTTGCGCTAATCCCTATCCTCATTTTCGCGACCGAGATACCAAAGCTTCCCAAGGTACGTCTAAACTGGCGCTCGTCGTGAAACACCCTGTATTAAACTAGCAAGAGCTGTCTAAAGATAACCAAGAAAATCGTTTTTGAATAAATAAAAATAAAAAATACCTCATTTGCTGCTTTAAATTTCCGACCTCAATGTTTAAATTTCCCGCCTCATAGTAATTTTCAAGACAGAAAATCACTAAATAACACCAATTACTCTGTCAATTGTCAAAGTAAATCTGTCAAATGAAATGTCATGCTGACAGAAGTTATTCTGATTGAATTTCCTAAAATTCTTCAAAAATGAATGAAATACATTGGATTTTGGGTATAATCGCAACTATAATATCTCATTCCGTTTCGGCAGACACATTATTAGGCTGTGGAGGCTTTGTAAAAAGCCATGTTCCTATAGACTTTTCCAAAGTTGAGGTTAAGTTGTAAGTATTTTAATTAGCCGGAATTGCAAATTAATTACTAATTTTCAGAGTGACCAAGCAGGGAATCTTAAAAGACAAAATTAACTGTGCTCCCACGAACGGTTATTACTTCGTCCCCTTGTACGACAAAGGTGAATACGTATTAGAGGTAAAACTAATTTGAATTTTTCCTTTACATAACCCTTAATTAATTGCAGTTAGAACCGCCACCTGGGTGGAGTTTTACCCCTACGAAGGTTGAGTTACGAGTAGATGGAGTAACAGACCCTTGCAGCCGTGGAGAGGACATTAACTTCGTTTTTAAAGGATTTGGGATCACTGGACAGGTAATCACTAAACTCAGTATTAAGCCTAAATTTTACTTTCAGGTCCAAAGTTTTGGTACTAGTGATGGGCCTGAGGGGCTTGAAATTGAGTTAAAATCAGGCACAGAAGTTAGAAGGACCTTTACTAGTCAGGGTGGGAATTTTTTCTTTACCCCTGTGTTCCCAGGCAATTACATTGTGAAAATTTCAAATTCTAAGTGAGTGACTCCAACTTTAAAATTAATAAAACCGCTGTTTTAGGTGGAAAGTTTTGAAGGAATCAGTGCAAGTGATTGTTGCTGAAGGAAATACCGAACTTCCATCAAAGAGTCTTGTAATTCACGGATATGATGTTAAGGGAACTGTAAAGAATCATGGGGAGCCCATTAAAGACACTACAATTGTTTTATACTCACTTGAGGTAAGATTACGTCACGATGACGTCACAAGCTCCTCCCACAACAGCTGATTATGGGCCACTATTACATTATTTTAGTTACTGGTTTAGTTTATCGTTTATAGGGTTTAAAATGAAACTGTAAAAACCAGGGCCGGATTAAACAAGGCAATATGAGGGGGCCCCCTTGGTTGTGGGCCAGCTAGGGTGTGATGCGTATTTCGTACTGTCAGGAGACTAAAAAGACTAACTGCCATTGATTTTTCACGTGAAAAACCGAAAAGCCAATTTCAAAAAGAGGTATACACTGGAAGGTGATTTTTTTAAAAACCGTTTGCGACCTAAAGTGTGACCCATCTTGCTTCCTCAAATTTGAGGGAGAATCAACTGGCGTAAACTTCGAACTTCTAAGAGCCACCCATTTCGAGAAAAGTAGGTTTTTATTGGTTTAAAACTTCAAAATTCAATAAATCATGGCAAGTTTTAATTAAAACCGGATTTTGTATTATAAGAGATTCCATTGCCACCAGTTTTTCTAAGAAAAACCTTAAAACGTCGAAATTCAGTAGGAACTACACATTTCTACATTTTCTAAAAGTTTTTTGTGGCCGCAAGTGTGACCCATCTTATTTCCTGAAATTTGAAGGAGAATCGATTGGTGCAAATTTAAAACTTCTAGGGCTCACACACTTCGCGAAAAGTAGCTTTTTTTTCATTTAAAATTCCAAAATAGAATAAAACTATTAAAAATTGCGTTTTTGTATCATTAAAAGCTCTAGTGAAACCAATTTCCAGCAATTTTCCTGATGAAAACTGTAAAACGCGAAATCCACTAGAACGCACAATTTTGTAAAAGTTTTTTGCGACCGCAAGTGTGACCATATTATTTCCTTAAATTTGAGGGAGAATCAACTGGCGTAAGCTTCGAACTTCTAAGAGCCACCCATTTCGAGAAAAGTAGATTTTTATTGGTTTAAAACTTCAAAATTCAATAAATCATGGCAAGTTTTAATTAAAACCGGATTTTGTATTATAAGAGATGCTAGTAATTCCATTCCTACCAGTTTTTCTAAGAAAAAACCTTAAAACGTCGAAATTCAGTAGGAACTACACATTTCTACATTTTCTAAAAGTTTTTTGCGGCCGCAAGTGTGACCCATCTTATTTCCTCAAATTTGAAGTGGAATCGATTGGTGCAAATTTAAAACTTCTAGGGCTCACACACTTCGCGAAAAGTAGCTTTTTTTTCATTTAAAATTCCAAAATAGAATAAAACTAATAAAAATTGCGTTTTGTATCATTAAAAGCTCTAGTGAAACCAATTTCCAGCAATTTTCCTGATGAAAACTGTAAAACGCGAAATCCACTAGAAAGCACAATTTTGTAAAAGTTTTTTGCGACCGCAAGTGTGACCCATCTTATTTCCTTAAATTTGAGGGAGAATCAACTGGCGTAAACTTCGAACTTCTAAGAGCCACCCATTTCGAGAAAAGTAGATTTTTATTGGTTTAAAACTTTAAAATTCAATAAATCATGGCAAGTTTTAATTAAAACCGGATTTTGTATTATAAGAGATGCTAGTAATTCCATTCCTACCAGTTTTTCTAAGAAAAAACCTTAAAACGTCGAAATTCAGTAGGAACTACACATTTCTACATTTTCTAAAAGTTTTTTGCGGCCGCAAGTGTGACCCATCTTATTTCCTCAAATTTGAAGTGGAATCGATTGGTGCAAATTTAAAACTTCTAGGGCTCACACACTTCGCGAAAAGTAGCTTTTTTTTCATTTAAAATTCCAAAATAGAATAAAACTATTAAAAATTGCGTTTTTGTATCATTAAAAGCTCTAGTGAAACCAATTTCCAGCAATTTTCCTGATGAAAACTGTAAAACGCGAAATCCACTAGAAAGCACAATTTTGTAAAAGTTTTTTGCGACCGCAAGTGTGACCATATTATTTCCTTAAATTTGAGGGAGAATCAACTGGCGTAAGCTTCGAACTTCTAAGAGCCACCCATTTCGAGAAAAGTAGATTTTTATTGGTTTAAAACTTTAAAATTCAATAAATCATGGCAAGTTTTAATTAAAACCGGATTTTGTATTATAAGAGATGCTAGTAATTCCATTCCTACCAGTTTTTCTAAGAAAAAACCTTAAAACGTCGAAATTCAGTAGGAACTACACATTTCTACATTTTCTAAAAGTTTTTTGCGGCCGCAAGTGTGACCCATCTTATTTCCTCAAATTTGAAGTGGAATCGATTGGTGCAAATTTAAAACTTCTAGGGCTCACACACTTCGCGAAAAGTAGCTTTTTTTTCATTTAAAATTCCAAAATAGAATAAAACTATTAAAAATTGCGTTTTTGTATCATTAAAAGCTCTAGTGAAACCAATTTCCAGCAATTTTCCTGATGAAAACTGTAAAACGCGAAATCCACTAGAAAGCACAATTTTGTAAAAGTTTTTTGCGACCGCAAGTGTGACCCATCTTATTTCCTTAAATTTGAGGGAGAATCAACTGGCGTAAGCTTCGAACTTCTAAGAGCCACCCATTTCGAGAAAAGTAGATTTTTATTGGTTTAAAACTTCAAAATTCAATAAATCATGGCAAGTTTTAATTAAAACCGGATTTTGTATTATAAGAGATGCTAGTAATTCCATTGCTACCAGTTTTTCTAAGAAAAAACCTTAAAACGTCGAAATTCAGTAGGAACTACACATTTCTACATTTTCTAAAAGTTTTTTGCGGCCGCAAGTGTGACCCATCTTATTTCCTCAAATTTGAAGTGGAATCGATTGGTGCAAATTTAAAACTTCTAGGGCTCACACACTTCGCGAAAAGTAGCTTTTCTTTCATTTAAAATTCCAAAATAGAATAAAACTAATAAAAATTGCATTTTGTATCATCAAAAGCTCTAGTGAAACCAATTTCCAGCAATTTTCCTGATGAAAACTGTAAAACGCGGAATCCACTAGAAAGCATAATTTTGTAAAAGTTTTTTGCGACCTAAAGTGTGACCCATCTTATTTCCTCAAATTTGAAGGGGAATCGATTGGTGCAAATTTAAAACTTCTAGGGCTCACACACTTCGCGAAAAGTAGCTTTTCTTTCATTTAAAATTCCAAAATAGAATAAAACTAATAAAAAATGCATTTTGTATCATCAAAAGCTCTAGATAAAACCAATTTCCAGCAATTTTCCTGATGAAAACTGTAAAACGCGAAATCCACTAGAAAACACAATTTTGTAAAAGTTTTTTGCGACCGCAAGTGTGACCCATCTTATTTCCTCAAATTTGAAGGGGAATCGATTGGTGCAAATTTAGAACTTCTAGGGCTCACACACTTCGCGAAAAGTAGCTTTTCTTTAATTTAAACTAATAAATATGGGAAAGTTTTAATCAAAATTGCATTTTGTATTATCAAAGGCTCTAGTGAAACCAACTGCCAGCAATTTTCCTGATATAAACTTTAAAACGCGAAATTCACAAGAAAGCATAAATTTTGTAAAAGTTTTTTTGCGACCGCAAGTGTGACTCAAATTTGAGGGAGAATCGTTTTTTGCAAATTTCAGATTTCTAGGACTCGAAACACTTTGAGAAAAGGCGGTAGCGGTATAATAACGTATAATGCATCATAATACACAACAGTAAGTAGTTAGTTGTTTTGTTGTTAGGGATATTTTTTGCAATAATTACTGAATTACAAAATTGCGGGGCTCCTACTAGTCGGGGGGCCCGGAGGCTACAGCCCCCCTAGCCCCCTCTTAATCCGGACCTGGTAAAAACGAATTCATACAGCTAATGACGTCACGTGATAGGTTTTCTCATATTCTAAGTTCGTCACGATGACGTCAAGCTCCGCCCACTATTTAGTTCAGATACATTTTTTGTGTAGAATAAGGACGTGAAAGTTGATGGATGCGAAAAATCTAAGTTGCCAGAGATCCAGGGCAAGAAATCGCTCTGCTACGTGAAGTCGGACGAAAAAGGAGTCTTCACTTTTGGCGCTGTGCCTTATGGAAAGTATTTTGTGAAGCCTTATTATCAGGATCAAAATATCTACTATCAACCTGAGTCAATTGAGTTCACTGTAGAGCATGGAAGTGTTAATTTAGCAAACAATTTTGAGGTAATTATCGTAATTTGAAAAATTATTGGCATTTATATTGTAGATTATTGGGTTCACTGTTAGTGGACGTGTTGTGAAGGCTTTAAACGGCGTTCCAGTGCCTAACGCTAAAATATATTTAGATGGTTTTGAAGTTGCTGTTACTAACGCTAAAGGGGAATATAAACTGGAGAAATTAAAAGTTGGCACATACAGTTTACGGGCTGAGACAGGTAAAATTGTATAATTAATAAATATCGTTTTTTAATATGTAATATTTTCAGATCAGCTTATTTTTAAAGAGGCAGCAGTACGAGTCAGCCCTAACGTAAAACAATTGCCTGACCTAGTCCCAGTCGCTTATCAAGTCTGTGGGAACGTAATCAGCGACAAATCTCAAACAATCACATTTTCACAAGTAGGCTCGTCCAAAGTTGTTACAACAACTTCCAATCCCACTTCAGGAAACTTTTGCGAATTTCTCACGCCTGGGAAGTACCAAGTTCAAGTTGTTCTTAATACCGCACATACAGTTTTACAGTAAGTTGTAGAGAGTAGGTAACTTCCAAAGTTGTCTCAAGGTTTTTCCCCAAGGTTCAAACAATTGATATCACTTCTGAAATTATGCCTTCTATAACTTTTTCGCAGTTGAAAGCAACCGTTTTTGGGAAAATAGAATGCTTGCAGGAGAGAGATTGTGATGAATTGAAAGCTGTGTTAACTCCTATTGGTGAAAACTTGCAGGGGCAGGAGATATTGATTGATGTTTATGGCAAGTTATAGAAATATAACAAACAGTATATTATAGAGTTTTTTTCCAGATAATAGTTATAAAGTTGCTGATATTTTCCCTGGTTCATACGAAATTTCACTGAGTGATAATAAGTTTTGCTGGAATACTAATAGGCAAAGACTTAACGTCAATAGTGTCACTATTGAAGTTCCAACTTTTGTTCAAACTGGATATTTAGTAACATTTGTGGCATCACACAAGACTGAAGTTACTTATAAAGTTCAAAATAACGAACGGGTTGTAGGAATAGCTAAAGGCAGACAAACTCACTGTTTGGAAAAACCCGGAACATATATTTTCCATATGAATAGTTGCCACAGTTATGCAACTGATACCTTTACTTTTAACACAGCAAGTTCAAATAATGAGTTTTTCTTGAACGCATTGAAGCACACCGTCACACTTTTTATAGAATCTGAGAAAAAATATGGTGAAGTTACTGCAACTATTAATATAGATGGAGTTAAAACACAAACGGGCGCTTTGCCGTATCTTGGAACTGGATATGAAATTAGAATACAGCTCAGTCCTAGTGAAAGTGCTGTCATTGTTCCTCATTCGGAGATTCTATATTTCAACCCTCCAATATTGTCCGTCAGGGGTAGTTCTGATTGCGAAGCTTTGGGTGTTAAGTTCAAAGCCGTTCAAGGAGTTGTTTTTGAAGGAAAGGTGACTCCTGCCCTGAGTGGAGTTCTGGTTACAATAGAATCTGACAATTCTGATACTTTAATAGCCGAAACCGATGAGAAGGGAGTTTATAAGTTTCCAGCATTGGATAAAACTAAGAACTATAAAGTCACTGCAAAGAAAGATTCTTATGTTCTGGTTGGGCCTAATAAAGATGGGGACTTTTTGGCACATAAGTTGGCTGAAATTGTGATTGAAGTCGTCGACAACACCGATGGAAAACCTTTGCAGGTAACGGATTGCTTAAAAATAACTAGTTCTGAACGCACCCCAAAGTGACGTGTTGCGATTTGCATCGAGTCGGCTTTGCAATGCGTTGCCATGGCGACCCTTGTTATTGTTTGGCGTTCTATTATCGC
The DNA here is from genome assembly GCA_963924575.1 of Pycnomerus fuliginosus. Lineage (NCBI taxonomy): Eukaryota > Metazoa > Arthropoda > Insecta > Coleoptera > Zopheridae > Pycnomerus > Pycnomerus fuliginosus. The sequence goes on from OZ004626.1 coordinate 3,971,540, forward strand.
GTCGTCTTGTATTTTCTAGTTTCGCTATGTATCAATTAGAGAGTTATTAGTTATCGAATTCTAATTAAAATTTGCGGTGACGTTTGATTAATTAATTAAAATTAAAGTCGACGGTGATTTAAAAAAAAACTAGATAGAAGACTAGAAAGTGGTAAGTCGGTTTTGAAAATTTATTAATGTCTCAATTTGAAAAAAAAATTCTGTTTGGCATTTGAATGTCATGATTCAAGCACGCATTTTGATGCTACAAGGTGGTTACAAAATATTCTACCATCGTAGGTGGCTTTAAAAATAAAATAACTGACATTTAACGCATTGACGGCTGAATGAATTAAATGTCAAAACAACACATCACTGCCACCTACGATGGTACAATATTTTGTAACCACCCGTTAGTTGAGCTTCATTCTTACACGATTTTTGGTAACATTTTGTTTTCAGTAATTGTATACCTGCATTAAGTACATTAGATAACTTTTAAACACAAATAATTGTTACCAACGGAACTATTTCACTACAATTTCGCTAAATGTGACTTGTCAAACTTCTTTGCAAAAATGTAAATGAAAGCCAAAACATGGAAAATAGCATAAAACACTCGTTACAGAAGGCTAATCAAGCACTCGTTGCGGTCTATAACTTGTGTTTTAATATACTTTTTTTTTAGTTAATTTTAGAATAAAAGTTAATGCCACCATGCTATAGCAAGTTCTCGAACGCTCCCCAAACTGACCTATTGTGATTCACATCAAGTCGGCTTTGCAATGTTACCCTTGTTTGTGAAAATTGTTTATGACGTCTTTGCCGATTTATATCGTATTTTCTAATTTCGTTATGAATTTATTTGAGATGAATTAATTAAAACTAAAACCAACTGACTTTTATCGAGTAGAAAACTAGAAAAAGATGGGGTAAGTCGTTATTGATAAATGCATCAATGTTTAGATTTATTTGTATTTAAAAAAATTGTCAGTCTCGGAGACGGTAGAAACTTCTACTTTTTCACAGAATTTGTAAATGTATCATTTAACTTTAAACAAGTCAGAATCTGTGAGTAAAGAGGTCGGGCGTGCGGGCGGATGTCGATCCGTGATGCTGTCGTGCGCATGGCGCCCGGCGCTCATTTACTAAAATCTAAAATACGAATGTTTTTCACCCCTAAAATTACATTTTTTGAAAAAATGGCTCTAAGGTTTTATGCAAGAATATGCTTTTTTGTAAGATACATTCAAAAAAGGGCTCTTTTGCAACTAAAATTACATTTTTTGAAAAAATGGCACAAAGGTTTTCGACTTGAAAAAAAATCAGCTATCAAATGCGGTAATAGAAATATACATTTATACATAGTTTTTTTCCCGGCACCGTTTTTAGGCCAAAAGGGCACCATGTGTGAATACATTTTCAGAAGCAGAATTCGAAGAGCTTCCATATGGTGATGGTAAAAATGGGTTTTTGCATTCAAAATTTTAAAGTTGATTTGCCAAACGGCACTTCCTGGGGGCCCATTTGGCTCAAAACCTTTTCAGCTGTTCCCAAATCCATAAAGATGTCCACGTTCCAAACAAATTTCAGCCAGATCGGCCCAGTAGTTTGGGCTGTTGCGTGTTTACAGACATTTTTTCAAAAAACACTTTGGGGTTCCGAGTACCCTAAACGTAAAGATTTGATGTTTTTGACGATTTCTGAATTTTTCGATCGATTCCAGTAGCTAAGTTAAAAATTATTTCGCCCTCGTCATTTCTTAAAAGTAGATTGGGTAAAGGTTATTAAATTAAATATTCTTAATAATAATAATAGAATAAAAACTTCCTTATTGTAAGAAATTACATGGTACGTCACATTTTTTATGAAGATTTGGTTTAATAATTTCAGAGCAAAAGTTAATCCTACGAGTTCTCGAACGCACCGCAAACTGACCTACCTATTGTAATTCGCATCGAGTGTAGTCTTTGCAAATGCGTTGCCACGGCGACGTTTACATGTGGCGTCCTCTTACGGATTCGTCTCGTATTGTCTAAAATCAAAATAATTTTCCTATTAACCAGAGATCGATTAATTAATAAATTTTAATTAATTAAAGTCAACGCAGTGAGTTTTTAACCAAAAGTAGAATACGAGATGAGATGTAAATCGCTATCGCAGATTTTTTAATGTCTGAATTATTTTAAAAATTGTTCATTTCACCCTCGTGATTTATTAAAAATAGATTTGTAGTTATTATTAAATATGTATCTTTAATCATAATAATAGAAGAACACTGGGTAATTTGAGATGCATGATCAAATGCTGCTTTCGTAGGCACTGAAAGAAATAATCATTTTATGAGTCCAGATTTGATTTAAAGCTAAATTAAAGCGAGGTTCTTTCTCTCTCACACATTTTCTTGTTTTCTTAAAGTCCTGACTGAATTTAACAACAAGCACCTGTTTGAAGTTACAATTTGGAGCGAAAAAATACGCTCAATTTTAGAAATTCTGGCCTCAAATATGATTACGTATGCTGTAAAATTCCTTCGGCACTTTAAGAAAATAATTTATTTGTCAAAAATGTGCGAGAGAGAAAGAATTTAGTTTTAGTACAACCTTAATTTAGTTTTAACATAAATGCTACTAATCTGATTTTCTTTCCTTTTACGTGCTAATTGTTTCATTTAATTTCTTATTCTTCTGTTATGTTTTTGTGTATTTTCCAGGGCACACTTTTGTCTCTCTCAGGAGGTGAAAGCTACAGAAGCAACCTCCAAACCAACGAGAACGGAAAAATTACCTTCCACTCGCTAAGCCCCGGCGACTACTTCCTTCGACCAATGATGAAAGAATACATCTTTGAACCAAACTCTAAAATTATTAAAGTAGAAGAAGGACAAACTGTAAACGTGCAACTTTTGTAAGTCATTTTTTAAACTGTTTAACATGAATTAATACTAATTTTAGAGGAAAACGAGTGGCGTACAGTGCCTATGGACAAATAACCTCCCTAAATAAGGAACCTGAAGAAAATATTATCGTAGTTGCCCAAGGGGTGGGTAATTGCAGCCACTTCTCTGAAGAATCCTCTTCAGAATCTTCAGGACAATTCAGAATTCGTGGTTTACAACCCTTCTGCTCTTATGATATTTCAATTAAAACAGGAAGTAACGAGAAAAGCAATATTGAAAGAAGTGCACCGAAAAAGATAAGAGTGGAAAAGGTTTTTCAGGATGTAACTGATTTAAATTTAATAGTATTTCGACCAGTGACTAATTTGGATCTACTTGTGAAAGTTTTTGCTAAAAATCCAGACCATTATAAATATCTTAGGGTAAAAATCATACGTGAGAATCCTTCAAATGTTATTTATACAAGCCGTATTGATACTTCTTCAGTATCTTTAAGCGAGTATAATACAGGAGTTTTAGTACAAGTACCTGCGATTCCAATTGATGGTAAAACATATTCAGTTCACTTGGAATCAAGCTTAAACAGCAAATTTGAACCTGACCCCGAATATTTTATTGCAAATTCGTCGTTTAAATATATTGGGTTGAGTTTTGTTGTCAAAAGTAATGCAGCTGAACACGAAATTAAGATAACTTCTGTGTGGACTTTAGTTTTTATGTTTAGTATTATGTTAGCTGTTTATAATATTGATAAAATTAATAACCTCTTAAAGGATAAGTTTGGTAATCGAATGGGCGATTTGTTCAATGTTCCTGGAAAAAAACCAAATGGAAGTGATTTTAGGGTTGATAATGATGATATCGACCAAATTGTTCAAAGTATTGACGCCATCAAGCGAAAACCCAAGTCTAAGAAAGTTCAGTGATTATTGTTACAGTTTTGTTTTGTTGTAAAATTTGTACGTCAGTTTGGATAATAAATTAATAAACCCAATTATTTGTCTTATTTCCTTGTCTCTAAACAAATTTTTAAGTTTTTGTTTATCTCTTGAGCAGTTTTTGAGTTATTCAGAGCTTGGTTCAACACAAACAAAAAAGTTTTCTGTTGGTGCTGATTTCAGTTAAGGTAAGGATTGATAGATGGCGGCTCGAATATGATTTCTCGATCGAAGCTTGAATAATGAGGTGTTTAAATACCTACCTCTAGCGAAATAATAATATTTAAACTTTATGTTCTCGGATCTATTTGTATTCTTATGTTTAAAATAGGTAACAGGAATTAATGGTAGTAAACTGATTTATATCCTGTTGAGATATACTATACTGCGAAAGAATTTAGGGGTAAATAAAGACAGTTTTCTGTTTTATTATATATTTTTGTGAAACTATCTAAAAGCGATGATTCAGCATTTTCGGATGAGTAGTGAAGCTGTAGAAGAATGTGGAGGTAGGTACTGTAAAGTTAGGTGTGGCTTTCGTCTACTTTGAAATTTTGATGTTCTATGACTTTTCACAGGACAAAAATATTTACTTGACTTTGGGTTCATTTTACTGGTTTATGAATATATTTTCAATCAACCAAACTACGACAATGAAGTAGCGAATCTATTAGGTTTAAAAAAAACAAGTTTTTCGTAATTGCTTTACATAACAAGCAAGAAAGAGAAATGAAAAAAGTATAAAATGTATGTACTTGCCCATAAAAATAAGGGTCTTAAAATGGTGTCCAAAATCCCGTTTTTTCTAATATCTTCAAAACTACTGAAGCAAATGAAATGAAACGATACAGGTGGTGTCAAATTTTATTTTCTAAAAGCATGCCCTTGTTATTCTTTATTTTTAATTTCCTACCAACTTAGGTTACAGAATATGATTTCTCAGACTGTTTTATGTAGAAAAGGTGCTCTCGGTCAAAAGTGATAGAATTCACCGTTTTCGAGAAAAAGGAAATTTTATTTAATAGTGCTGCGCTAATACTTTCATTCGAATAATGGTCTAAGAACGTTTTGCTAGTGTTTTGATTAAGGTAAGATTGTAAAAACAGGTCAATTATCTTTTTTGACTTTACAATAAGAAAATTACACGCCAATATTTGACGGATTTCTGACCAAAAATAAGTTCCTATTACATAGCTGCGTTTCAAGGATTTACAGTTTGCGTTTCAACCTATGAACTATCATATAGAACACATAAAAACACAAATATTAAATAATTTAATGTGGATATGTACATACAATACTATCAACAAATTAACAAATTCCAGAAAACAGTCAAAGTGACCTAACGAACTGTCTGTTGGGTAACTTGACTACATATTGAGATATCGAGCTGCAACTAACGGGTGTGTCCTTAAAAACCGAACTCAGCCATTTTTTGTCCGATTTGGATGAACATGGTCTTAAATTAAAGCTAAAAAGGGCGCTGTCTTAATTGCCTTGGTAATACTTGTTTTAAATGCTTATTTTAGGTGCATGATCAATGATCAGCCAACAGGCAACAACCAATCGTTAGGAGACTCAAATAACTTTGAAGTAGGTACGTTTTTTTTAGAACAAATATAACGATTGTATGCTAAATGTTAACTACCACCCCATGCACTTAAATTTATGCGAATCTTCTTTAGCTTTAATTTAAGACAGTGTTCATCCAAATCGGTTAAATTGCCGAGCAATAACTCGAGAACCAGTAGAGGTTTCTTACTGAAACTGAAGGTGAAAGAACTGAAAGGGTGTCAATCTCGGAGGGTAAAGTTTAGGGGTTGAAAACCATAAACAAACAATAAGTAGGAAATGTTGCACGAAGAGATCCAATAAAACTTGACATCATACGCACATATTTCAATGATGTGTTAGATATTTTTTAATTTTCATCCAAACTGTCACGAATTTTTTGTGTTTTATTGATAATTTTCCACTGTAAAAACACATTAAATCCAACTTCACAATACCAGTATAGGTTGGTAAGCGAATTTTTCACAATTTGCTTTGATTGTAGTACTAAGTACTTAATCGAATTACACAAATGAATAAGTATGGTTAAATTAGGAAGGTACATGCATCTTCCGTTGGCTTTTATTTTGACGCAAGGTTTTTCTCTCAATTTTATTTTTGATGGAAGAGATGGTGCTTTATTTTAAAACAAAAATAAAACAACTCTCAAAATTCCCTTAAAACTAGGAAGTAAATTCTATCATCTGTCTGTGAAAATAAAACGCAAACGCACTGTCAAAGAGCTCTATTTATCTACCATTTTTCTTACCGACAAAAATTCATAATAAGTCTTCTACAGGGTATCCCTCGACGAGCGTCAGTTAGCCGTATCTGGAGAACTGTTTCTAAGATCGTCATGAAAATTTGTGCACAAGGGTTTTAATTAATTTTGAATCGACGTAAAATATTTTCATCATGATGCACTTCCGGTTATACCGGAAATAGGTACTAATTTCCTTATTTTCAGTAGAACCCCTGTATATTATGATATTTTTGGATTCTACGTTTCATTCTAGGTAAACTTTTACTAAGAATTGTCATGCCAAAAATCAACCGTTTTTGAGAAAATCAAGAATTTCCCTTTTTTATGTCAAGCGCAGGCCTAACTTTAAAAAGCTGTAACATCCTTACAGTATGAAATGGGAAAACGATATTAATTTGGCAGGAAGTCTAATGCAGGGTGTATCCGCCCCTGGACTCAAATTGGGTCAAATACATACAGGCTGTTCTCTGCAAATTTTTAAACATCATCAACTTCATTGGTCAAAAAGCCAATTTTTTCAAATGGAATGCCCCAACTATTTTATGGCACATCGATGCAAAATTTAATTGTCTATCATTTAAATCTTGTTTGCCATAAAATAGTTGGAGCATTTCATTTGAAAAAATTGACTTTTTGACCAATGAAGTTGATGATGTTTAAAAATTTGCAGAGAATACGCTGTATGTATTTGACCCAATTTGAGTCTAGGGGCAGATACACCCTACATTAGACTTCATGCCAAATTAATATCGTTTTGCAATGATTTGATCTTGACAATGAAAAATTAAAAATTCTTCACTGCCAAAATCAAAACGAAAGCGGCTGGTTTGAGCTCATGGTCTCAAACAGGGAACGACAGACAGCTGTTTCGATCTCTTGGATCTCATCAGTGTCGTGCACCCCGAATGAAACCACAAACTCAAACCAGCCAACCTTTAAACAGAAAAAGCCGAGCTGACTTTGTCAGCCGCTAGTTTTCTTTAGATGTCTTTGACATCATGGAAGCTAGTAGTCCCCACCTCTCACAGAGGTCGTGGTTTTCGACACAACACTCTTAATATCGTTTTCTCATTTCATATCGTAAGGATGTTACAGTTTTTTGAAGTTATGCCTGCAATTGACACAACATTTTCTCAAAAACGGCTGATTTTTGGCATAGCAATTCTTAGTAAAAGTTCACCTAGAATTAAACGTAGAATCCCAAAATATCATGATATACAGGCAATTCCATTTAAAATAAGGAAATTAGTACCTATTTCCGGCAAACCGGAAGTGCGCCATTGATGAAAATATTTTACGTCGATTCAAAATTAACTGAAACCCTATGTACAAATTTTCATGACGATGCTAGAAGCAGTTCTCCAGATACGGCTAACTGACGCTCGTCGAGGGATACCCTGTATAAGAAATTGGCTATACTATTAATTAAATAGTACATTTTTCAAACGACTTTTCAGCATTAAATACCAAAATATCGTATTTTATTTTCGAATAATTTTTTTTTTCATTTGAATGAACAGTAGAAGCGCCGTTGTGACATAAATATACACCGTGAAGTAAGTAATTACGTCACTATTGCCCGTAATGTCACAATGCAGCCACAGTCCATGCAGCTATTGACTATCTGCTGGAGCTATTATCAGGGGAACAATTACAAATTCCGCTATTGTCCTTTATGATGCTTGTGTACCAAAAAATTAATATTTTACTCGTAATTAAATAGTTTCTATAGCAAATCTTGAAATAATTATTCCCATACTCCTTGTTAAATTCGTTCGAGAGAAATAAAATTTTGCTTGTAATACTTAATTAAGCGACCGCTCTTGGCTACCGAAATGAATTCCACCGTTAATTCCCTTGAGAATAACATTGTACATACTTACCAGTATTCTGGAAGCGATTAAATTAATCGGATAAAATGCAACAATGAAAAGCCATTTAATAAAGATCAAAATTTATAACGAAATCAGATTTTTCTTCAGAAAATCTCCGTTCGATTGATACTAGGAAGCCTTAAAAATTAAGTAAGACGTAATTGCCACCTGAACTTTTCCTTACAGCTCAATATAAATTCTCCAAAGGGCCCTTCCGCTTCCGTGAGAATCGCAAATTAATTCCTTGTATCCGGCGCATCCACCAATTTTCCGTATCGCATCAATATAACTTTTTAAGCGGCATTTATATAATTGCTAAAATTAATACGGAGCTAAATTAATTTGGTATGAATTCCACAAAAATAATAACCGTGATAACGGTGAGTATTCATTGATAAGATTCGTTTTATTAGTTTATTATTTATTTGCTTTAATTAATGTCAATTAATATGAACAGTGGCTGAAGAACAAATTTAATTAATTTCCGCCATATGCGATTTTAATTGAAACGGGCGTTGGGGAAGTAATGAAAATATGCTATTTGTTAAATTCACAAATCGATTTAAATATGCAAATAACTCAAATAATTCGGTCAATCCTGAGACAATTAAGTGAGAAACGTAGGTATTGCTCTGGTCCAGTTTTATTATAGAAATTATCTGTTTATCTGCGCGGGCGGCACTATCTATATTTGCTATCGACGACAGTATCGAAACTTAGTATACTCGACGCTTTCATAAAATGCGTGAGTTCAAATTACTAATTGTCAGTGGTTAGATCGCAAGTTCTTATGTACCCCAACGCGAATTTTAGTAATGATTTTATATATTTTATTGTTATTTGTGGGACTTAGTTTTTCGCAGTACGAGTGGGATAATTCAGTTTTACAAACCAAACCATGGCCTGTAGAAAATTGCGAAATTGTGAATTCATCTAACCCCATAACAGAAAGGCCACCCGAATGCAACAACACGTGCAACGCAGAGCGCTGCACTATTACTGCCGCCGTTATCCTTCCTGACAATGAAACCTATATAGTTAATGTGGAAGCAGTGAGTTTAAAAAATTAATTTTTCTGTAAATATTGATAATTTGAGTCTTATCTTATTGTTTAGTTGTATAAATAAAAGTATCTTACCTATAATAGGTTAAATTTAGAAAAATCTGATTTATGTACAATCAAGATTATCGACAATTAAGTGATAGCTATTTCTATGAATCATTGAGTTGATTTGTAAATTTAAGTTGTGGCAATTTCAGGAAATTACTGTCACGAGATGATTCCTACCCAAAATTTCAACATGAATCGACCTTTTTAAACACATGCCTGATAAATCGTATGAATTTGATAATAAATCGAACAAAGATAATTCTGTTGATTAAGTATTTTTAAAAGGAAAGTTCTAGCAAGGTACTTCAAATTTGCACGAAAAACACCGCTGCAAACAATTAATTTAATGCACAAAATCTAAAAAATGTCGCATAAAAATTTCAATTAATTTAAGTATTTCTAAATATTTGACATGTTTGAAGTCTCGTAAACAGTTTTACTGAAGTGGTCTCAAGATATTAAAGTAGTATTCTTTACATAATCGCTGGTATAATTTATTAGGTACGGCAAGTCTACAAAGGCACACTAACATTGTGACTAAATAGTCTAACGTACCGCGCAACGATATGTCCTAAAAAAATATAACAAATTTAAGGGCAGTTTTAGAGCTACTTGAGCCAATTTTCTCGCTTACGATTTAAAAATTTTTTTTATTTTTAAATTTGGTATCATACAGAATTTAAAGTCCTGATTAAAAATTACCATTGCGGCAACCACAATTATTATTAACTGACAGTTTTTCAGTTATAGCTTGGTATATGGGAATTTGAGCTGTGCGATATTATATGTTTCATTTCCTCTATTTCCTAGGTTATTCATCAATAAATAAGGGAACACGCATAAGAACAAACTATGCATAAGACGATTTTCAGCGTCCAAAATCCTTTCCAGAATAAGGCTTAAGAAAGATTATCAAAAGCGATTGGTGTACGAGATAGATAAAAATCTATTTTGCAGACCTGAAAGACTACGTCTATCAAAATCATTCACCAGTTTATTGTCATCTTATTTCTGTTTAAATGTAAAGAGTGGCCTATAAAAAACCGGAAGTTTGCTTTTTCGTATATCTTCGTTAGTTTTTATGCGATATTTTTTAGTTTTATACTCGACGTAGCTGAAGATTGAGGTCTTCAATACCACTTGACACATGACAGTGTTGCGTTTAGACAGGATTGAAAGTCGTTCTTTCCTCTTTCCAAAATGTCCTTCAAAATGAAAATAAATCTATCCCTAAATTTTTTGTGAATTTCTTCCAAAGCAATCGCATAATTTGCAAGAAAAAGTACAGAGACGATGAAAACGTTGTAGGCATTTTTGATTGAAGTTGTAAATTGAGCAGATTAATCTGCATTTTTAATCTAAGTTCTAAATTAAGCTAATAATCTGCATAATTTACAACTTAAACAAAAATGGCCACCGAGTTTTCATCGTACTTTTTGTTGCAAATTATGAGATTTAGAGCCTTGGAAGAAAATTCACAAAAATTTAGGGATGGATTAATTTTTATTTTGAAGGACATTTTGGAAAGAGTGAAGAACGACCTTCAATCCTGTCTAAACGCCACTGTCATATGTCAATTGCTAACGAAACCCCATTGTCCTAAATAATGGTGTTAAATTAAAGTCCTTAGGAAGGACACTGATGGTGCGAATTCAAATTCAATGAGTGGTATCGACAACCTCAACCTTCAACCACAACCTTCAGCTACGTCGAGTATAAAACTAAAAAACTTTGCACAAAATCTATCGAAGACATACAAAAATGAAAACTGTCCGGTTTTTTATGGGCCACATTTATAAATGAAATAATTGCAATAGTGGTTCGAACAGCAAAATTTCTTCTGCCTTAATGGACTACAACCCGAAAAACTGTTAGTTTTGGTAGTCGCAACGGTAACTTTCAACAGAAAGCCACAGGCCATAAGGTTTGTGCGGGGTCATTTTCGACAAAAGAAAACTGCAAGAACTGATCGAATTGTGCATTAAACCATAAACCAGCAGTCGAGTTATGCTCCTTCCGACCATTTGAAGTTTTTAATGTTGGTAGAACAGTATAAAAACGTAAAAACTTAAGTTTTTCCCTTAATTTTTGAAATTCTTGAAAATTAAGTTAATTATGAGGAAATTTAGAAGACATACAGGATGTCCTCGAAATCGACCACGAAAATTTATAGACTTATTGCTTGGTCAAAAATAAAGCTAATTAAGTACACTGGTAAAATTTTTTCGATCAGATTTTATTACGACAACCAAATTCGAGACACTTATGTGGTTTGTTAGTATGGAAACGCAGAAGGGCCACCACTTTTCTTTTTTCAGACTCGGATATACCTTAAAAGAGCAAATCCGTGTGCCCGTTTAGCAAAATTAAAAAAAAAATAATTTTCCGGTTGTTGAAACCAGCGTTTGCTCTTTTAAGATTTATTCGAGGGATGTTGCACTAATTTTAAGTAATGTCTAAAACATTCATCACGATTCTAAATGTCAGGGGGTAGTTTCCGGGGGTTGAACACAAACTTGTCTTTTTAAGGTCTCTTCGGGTGATGCTGCACTAATTTAATAGGTATAGTTTCTGGGTGTTGAAGAGTGGTGGGGTGGAGCTCGAATCTATCTTGTTAAGGTCTCTTCGAGGGATGTTGCACTAGTTTTAAGAACTAATTGCCGAAAATGTGTCAGTTCAGCAAAATTTGAACTGTCAGGGGATAGTTTCCGGGGGTTTAAGGGTGGTAGAATCCGAATTTGACCCTTTAATTGTTGATTAATTCGAAGTATCAGGGGTTAAGTTAAAAGAGAAAGAGAAGTAATTTCTTGAAGCCTCAACAAAAAGTTCAGAGGACGTTAATATCATATGGTAGTCAAGAATTTAACTTTTTTAAATTAGATGGGATTATGTAGTCTAATAAGCTAAATAAGTGTCCAAATTTGATTGTCATAGCTTAAAAATAGTGCAGCAAATATCCTTAAAAAACTCTAGCATAACCCCTACCTTCAGGAGGCTGTTCTTCTCTTAGCAAACGGAATTATAATCAAATATAATCAAATTTATTTTTGACCATTTGTTAAGGGTTTAAATTTTGCATTAAAGACATTACCTTCCCTTTTTGCGTGGGTTGACAAAAAGAGTGAATTGAAAACGCCAAGAAAGTCAACAAGGATGTCCCAGAAAAAATCGAACGATTTACTTTTGGCCATAGCTTAGTTATTATTGAATCGATTTTGCCCAATTTTGTACCGTACATAGTCAAAAGATGAGGCTTTTAGAGTCAACCGTCATATTCCAGATGGCGCCACCAACAATTTTTTTGTTGGTATTTATTACAAGGCTATTTTTTGATTGACTGGAGTGAAGCAACTGTAAACCGTTCAAAATAAAAATAGTGTAAAGCTGATGCTTTTCTCTTCCAAATCAACTTTACAAAATCTTATTCTGAACGTTCTTGATTAATTTACAATTTTTTTTTGAGATGCTCAACATTTCTCTATCGATTTTGGCAAAATTTTCCGGATCTTTAGTGATACTATAAATCTTTCACAAAATAACGTTGCTTTACAGGTGTTTAACTCAAATGCTGTAGTTACAAAGTATTAAAAATAACTTTTTTCCAAGATTGGTAGCAATATAAAAAATAGACCTTAAAAAATCCGTGTTTAATAGTACAGCAAAAAAATTGTAAAAAAATAAAGAACTCTCGGAATAACATTTTATAGAGTTCTTTTGAAAGAGGAAAGCATTAGCTTTCATCCTACACAAATTTCATTTTGATCGGTACACAAATGATTGAACTCCAGCCAATCAAAAATTGGCTTTGCAAAAAAAAATATATTAGTGGCGCCATCTGGAAAATGATTGGCAATTCTTAAAGCCTCATCTTTTGGCTTCGCCCTGTGCAAAATTTGGGAAAATCGGTAAAATAATAATAAAGTTATGACCAAAAATAAATCGTGCGGTTTTTTTTGGGACACCCATTAGGTGTTCGTTCAAATGCCACACTACCACCCCCTACCACCAATCGCTGTTTTTCACCAAGTGGTAAGTCGATCTCTCCCAATTAACCTCCCCACAACCATATAAAAATGGGAGGTTACTGCAATCACTCCAAAATTCGAAATTGAGATAACACCAGATCTTTACGTTTCAAGGTCCCAGGATCACAAAAAAGTGGTTTTTAAAAAATGTCTGTGTGTAAGTACGTATGTACGTATGTACGTATGTGAGCAAGATTCCTCGAAAACTACCGAACAGATTTTCACGAAATTTGGTATGGAGACTAGTGTTGGCTTTCTGGTGAGCCCAGTTAATTTTGTTGCCAATCTACAAATGCCAAGTGCCTTTTTGGCGTATCAACTAAGAAATTTGACTGATGAACACCAATTTTTCTTGTCAGCATGTGAAAGATCTTCAAATTCTGTGTCTAAAAATGTATTCACACTTGGCGCCTTTTTGGCATAAAATCGAAAAATTCGAAATTTCGAAGCAACATTAGATAATACGCTACAGCCCAAACTGCTTAATCGATTTGGCTGAAATTTGGTAGGTAGGGACACTACAGTACCCCCCTAAGAGCTGATTTAATTTTGGTGGTCATCGGCCAACGGCAAGTCCCAATTTGGCATATCAACTTTGAAATTTGACTAATAAACTCCCATTTTCTTTATCAGAACATGAAAAGTCGTCAAATCTCGTTTCCAAAAATGTCCTCAAACTTAGTGCCCTTATAGCAAGTAAGAAAATTTACTTAATTTTGGTGGCAAACGACCAATAACAAGTGCCATTTTGGCATGGCGTCTATGAAATTTGAGATATGACCACCATTTGTTTTATCAGCACATGAAAAGTCTTCGAATTTTGTTTTCAAAAATTCAATTAAATTTAGTGCCCTTTTGGCAATAAGTAATAAAAATTTTTAAAAATTACCAAAACACTTAGAGACTGAATTGAAATTTATGGGTGGTTGGATTGAATCATTCACCAAGTGGGGAGGTTCTAGCCGCTTCCGTAGCCGCCCATTTTTTTTTTGTCTTTAACTTTCCAAGAAAATTTCCTTTCGTAACAACCTCATAAATTTTCGTGTCGAATTTGAGGATATACGCCATTTTCCACTCACTGAGATTGTTTATGCTTTAAATTATAACTTACAAGACTCCTAATTGCGAGAATTGGTAGCTTTTGATTATTTCGAATAAATTAAATTTAGGATTTTTGATTCCCAAATTTCGAAAAACTGTTTAAGGATCGTAAAATGTTTTTTCTGCAGGGAAGGCAGATTCTTCAGGACGCCCAGGATCACGTTTTCAGGCAGCACATTTTAGATCCAAACAGAGTGCAATTCGAATTACATTTCTTTGACGATAAGTGTAAACAGGAATATGCAACAGTGGGGGTAATTTACTACAGTTGCGCTCACGTCATGTTCGGGCCGGTGTGCGATTATTCGTTAGGTAAGTAAAAAATTCATAAAAAAATACTCGGAAAAAATTTACTCAATTTCCTCAGCCGGTGTTGGAAGAAGTGCTAAATATATAGGACGCAGGGGTATACCAATTATAAGTCCTGGAGGCCTAGCTGATGCCTTCACAGAAGAAAAAAGGGGATACTCGAATGAATTCTACATGGTGATTAACGCAAGCCCTTTGAATTCGCGATCTTTCGGTGAATTCTTTCATTTAATCGCCGATAGGTGAGTTAGTAAATTAGTGACAGTTTTTTATTGAAAAATGCAGATACAAGTGGAGGAACTTTGTTTTTATGTACGAGCCTCAGATGAGGCAGGATGTTGGAGGAGAAGACAGCTGCAAATTTGTTGTGCAAGGTTTAATTGATGAGCTAAAAACAATCAATCAACTCAATTACCAAGACGGAGATTTAGATCTACTTGGAAAAAATTACACAAAATTCCTGAAAACTGTAGTTGGAGTAAAGTACAGTCGTGTGTAAAATTGTTGGTTTTTGAAAAAAGTTTTTATAATGCATTTTAGTAATTCTGATGTGTAATAACCAAGAAAATGTGAGGCAAATTGCCTTAGAAGCGTACGACTTGAATATGATGGAGAGTGGGGAGTATATTTTTTTCAATTTTGAAGCATACACCAGGTATTGTTACTCCATTAATAAAAGATAAGTAATTAGTTAGTTACTTTTAGAGCCACCGTTCAGGGAGAACCTTGGTTTGATCCCAACGATCTTGAGAACAACGAAAAGGCTAAAAAGGCCTTTAGATCAATATATACTTTTACTCCAATTGAGGAAGCAAAATTTGAAAATAAGACTCAAGAAGGGTCGAGTTTTTTAGACGGTTTGTTTGATGGAATGTTGTTATTTGCAAATGCTCTGAATAAATCGATCGATGAACAACAGGGTGGTGAAACGATTCATCTTTATGGGGAAAATATCACTAAACATATGATGGGGTCCTCTTTTCGAGGCAAAACCGACGAAGTTAAGATAAATTGCAATGGGCAAAGAGTGGCAACTTATGCTTTGATGAATTTGAATTCCAACAACAAGTATGAAGTAGTGGCCGAGTACACTGATTTGAACAAAACTATTACGAAATGGAACGTACAGTGGTTGAAGGCAACACCGGCGGACACCCCCGTATGTGGTTACGACCAGTCTTTGTGCCCTAGTAAGTTTATTTTTGTTTTACTGTAGATGAAAGGAATATTAAAAGCGCACGTGTTAGCAAACCACGCATGCACGAGCTTTTATTATCATAATATCATTATCCCTTGTTATCTCGGTTATCCATTTAAAAAAGCAACTTTCATTTACTCGTTGCTCAAAAGAGAATCGGCATGACACGAGTTCTAAACATAGATTTTTAAACTTGTTTTTGTAGCAAACGAGAGACATTCACTAATTTATTATAATATAGAACGCGAAAATTGTTTGCATTTTCATTACATTGACAAACTCGGGAGATATCGTTTAGTCCTTTGGATGGAACTACAGGGTATCCCTCGACGAGCGTCAGTTAGCCGTATCTGCAGAACTGTTTCTAGCATCGTCGTGAAAATTTGTACACAGGGGTTTCGATTAGTTTTGAATCGACGTAAAATATTTTCATCAATGGCACACTTCCGGTTATACCGGAAATAGGTACTAACTTCTTTATTTTAAATGGAACACCCTGTCTATTATGATATTTTTGGATTCTACGTTTAATTCTAGGTGAACTTTTACTAAGAATTGCTATGTCAAAAATCAACCGTTTTTGAGAAAATCAAGAATTTCGCTTTTTTATGTCAAGTCAAATTCAAAAAGCTGTAACATCCTCACAGTATGAAATAAGAAAATGATATTAATTTGGCATGAAGTCTAATGTAGGGTGTATCCGCTCCTGGACTCAAATTGGGTCAGATACATACAGGATGTTCTCTGCAAATTTTTGAACATCATCAAGTTCATTGGTCAAAAAGTCAATTTTCTCAAATGGAAGGCCCCAACTCAAACATGTAGATTAAAATGATAGACAATTAAATTCTGCATCAATGTGCCATAAAATAGTTGGGGCCTTCCATTTGAAAAAATTGACTTTTTGACCAATGAAGTTGATAATGTTTAACAATTTGCAGAGAACAGCCTTTATGTATTTGACACAATTTGCGTCCAGAGGCGGATACACCCTACATTAGACTTCATGCCAATCGTTTTCTCATTTCATACTGTAAGGATGTTATAGATTTTTGAAATTAGGCCTGCATTTGACATAAAAAAAATTCTTGATTTTCTCAAAAACGGTTGATTTTAGGCATAGCAATTCTTAGTAAAAGTTCACCTAGAATCCAAAAATATCATAATATACAGGTAGTTCCATTTAAAATAAGGAAATTAGTAGGAAGTGCCCCATTGTAGAAAATATTTTACGTCGATTCAAATTAATTGGACACAAATTTTCACGACGATGCTAGAAACAGTTCTCCAGATACGGCTAACTGACGCTCGTCGTATATGAACCCACTGTCTTTTGGAGTTGCATTTTTCTGCATTTTTTTGAAGACGCGGTTTCTGAAATAGGTATAGATTAGCCTTGTTTTGCACTGTTTGAAGGAAATGAGAGATATTCACCAATTTTTGTAATAAAGAACGTGGAAATTGTTTGCATTTTCATTACATTGACAAACTCGAGATGCCACTTAGTTTATTGATATTGTTGAAGCGGGGTATCCTAAAAATAAAATTCTCTCTAATTAATGAATGATGCTTTCGTGATTTACTACCTTAGATTATTATTATTGGGGCGTTTGCATTTAATTAAATAATGCGTTTCAGAGTACAACATGGTTCTTATTCTGATTATCAGCTTAATCATAGTCTTATGCTTGGGGATACTCATCGTGTGCATCATCCTGTACAGACATTACAAACTGAAAAAAGCTATTTATTCGATGGTTTGGAAAGTTTTCTATGACGACATTCTATTCTTTCCCATGAAAGCGAGGAGCAGTTTTCAATCCACGGCGTCTTTACGAAGAGGAAGTCAACTGGTAATACTTTTAACATATTATTTGCGAAAAAACAAAACGACAAACAAAATCCGCTCTATTTTGAATAAATAATCCGATTCTCACAATTGCATGCAACTTCCAAAACAATATTGCAATCCTCTCAAGATTATGCAGTTTAATTTTCTAAAGTGAGATGAGTTCGTACAATATTGTAATCGAATAGAAATGAGCCAAACAGTCGCTAAACCAATTTAAATTATTGCACAAACGTAATAGAAATGCTTCAGTAGATTGTAACGTACCTAACTCTCCGTCCAATTAATATAATTCAAGCGAAACACTTTTTTTGTGAGTTAACCACCGTAATTTACGTTACAAAGTTGGAAATTTATATCACGGGCTCAAAATAAACCTATTGTGAGAGTTCTGATTATATAAAGCGACAAACCGACTTTACTTATTTATACATTATTATTTTATTTCATAATGTTTATTAATGATGCAGTTGCCGACAAACACCTTATTATTTTGTAGTCTTCGTTTTTTTAAGTTTTTACATAATGCGAATAGACCTTTCAAAGTAAGTGCGATTACCCGCTAAACTAGAAGTTTTCAATTGGATTTAGATCTGCGGAGAATAATTCCCGTGTCCACGGATGCGATGTGGTGGAGAAATAATGAAAACAGATAATTGTGAAAAAATGAGGTGTTTTTTGTTTGCAACCGTATTTTTTGACGAGTAAATTAATTGAATCTGTTGGTGTTCCAGACCTATCTAGAAGTGGATGGCGTAAGTATGGCGGGTGATAGACAGGTGTATACGACAGTTGGGTTTTACAAATCCACTAAAGTGGCTGTGAAATATTTGCAAGACATAAAAATTGAACTAACAAAAGAAGAGTTAGTTGAACTAAAAACTATGAAAGACATTTCGTTTGACAATTTAGTGAAATTCCACGGTGCTTCTGTAGATATTCCGAACTGTATTCTAAGTGAATATTGTCCGAAAGGTAGTTTACAAGACATTCTAGAAAACGAAAATGTGCAGCTAGATCACACGTTTAAAATGTCCTTAATTATGGATATTGTTCGAGGAATGGTTTATCTACATAACTCGGCAGTGAAATCACACGGAGCGTTAAAATCAACTAACTGCTTGGTGGATAGCAGATTTGTCCTGAAAATTGCGGATTTCGGCCTGCATTTTCTCCGAAAATTTTCCAAGGAAATCGATGATGACCAGGATGCTCATAGTAATTTCGAAAGTGAGCTATTTCTTTTTTGAATAAAGTTTCAAAGTTTCTGTTGTTAGAACTGCTGTGGACTGCTCCCGAGCTTCTCAGAATGCTGCACCCTCCACCGGGAGGAACACAAAAGGCGGATGTTTACTCTTTTGCGATAATAATGCATGAAATTATTGTTCGCCAAGGAGTTTTTCATCTTGGAGATGAATTTATGAATATCAAAGGTAAATACTTTTGAATACTTTATCCCTATTTTACGTGTGCCTGGAGTGCGTAAAAGCTTCGCATATTTTCCTTTTGAATCGCTTTTAAACCCGTTGATTTACTGCCAGGCTGCACGTCAGCATATGAGTGGAACGAGCGTTAAATTCATTTTCCATTAAACACATTACGTGGGAAACGGGCAATGAAACCCCTAATTAAATTGTTGTTTTTGCTCTTTAAACGAATGTTGGTTAATTTAATTCCAAGCTGTTAGAGCGACTATGAAATCCTAACTAAGCAACACACACGGCTTTCAAAATCACTAATTTTACAGCCGAGCTTGTTTTGAATTCAATTTTTATTTTCAATCTTTTTATGCTCAGCATACGTTAAAATGAGTTGAGTTTCCAGCACTTTTTAATACTGGCACGATCACATTTTTCGCTACCCGCCGGCAGCCCCATTTACGAATTTTCCGGATTCACCTCAACCCCAAATGTTTCATTAAAATGCCTTCGTCTCATACACATTTACTAGCCTTACCTTCTTTCTTATAATGATCTATGAATTTCTTGGTAGATACTCCAATAAAGTCTAAAAAAGCCTAAAAATACGTGTGAATTGTAGTACACCAAAAATTATTTATACGCAACTGTTGTTGGTGATAGGTATCTACTGCTTATTATCAGTCTTTAACTTTAAAACTTGTATATTTAAAAACAAGTATAGGTACAACTTTTCACTTCAAGTCAACAACAGAATTTTGCTATTCATTATTACTATTTATAATCACGTTTTTATCTTAATATTTATTGTCTGTCATTTCATCACCTCATTAGGCACAATATAAGGTATAATTTTATGTTCTATGAATCATTGAATCCTTTCTATAATTTCAATTTTGGATGAAACGACCTAAAACAATGAGTTAATCATGCAATGTTTGGTCAATAGTAGATAATTTTGTAATAAAACTGTTGAATATTTCCCTGATATTACATTCATCAAATAAATGTCAAAATCTACCCTCTAAACCGTTTACTATTTCAGTTTAATTTATATGAAACAATAATTAACCTTAACTACATGTTCAATAACCATATAAAGCCACAAAAGGATAATAACCCAAATATCTACCAGTTTCATTTCAAATGTGACCTCAAATAAGTATTCCATTCGCTTCAATTCCCAGACTTCCATTCCATAATAATTGGAGAGTACTCAAAAAGCATACTGGCAGGATCGCTATAATAGACTGAAATAGTATATTACGATATTAGGTTGGTAAGTACAGTATAACAGAATCGAGGAAAGATTTTGAAATCAGAATTTGAAGACCTTTCTGATGGTGACAATAAATGTTTCAAAAACTAGTTTTTAATGGAAATGAGAGAATAATTTTAAATTTGGAAATTGGTGTGCCAAAACGGCACTTTCCGTGGGCCGATTGAATCCAAAATTTGTTCAGCTCTTCGACGTGTAATACAATCCCCATGTGCAAAATTTCAGCCAAATCGGTTCAGGGGCTTGGGCTGTACCGCGATTTTAAAGTCCGATAAAAATCTATTTTTTTTTTATTTTTGGTCAAAAGGGCACCAAGAGTGAATACATTTTTAAAAGCAGAATTTGAAGGTCTTTCTTATGGTGACGTGGAAATGGGGGTTTGCATTTAAAATTTAAAAGTTGATGTGCCAAAATGGCATTTCCGTTTGTACGATTGGCTCCAAAACCCTTTTAGATCTAAGTTAGATTACGAAATGCCCATGTTCCAAATTTCAGCCAAATCGGTTTAGTAGTTTTGGCTGTGGCGTGTTTACAAACGTAAGAACGTACGTACTTAAAAACAAGGGAGGTTACTGTAATCAGTAAAATTTTCGAAATCGAGATAACACCAGATCTTTACGTTTTGAGGTCTCAGGAGCCCAAAATAGTGGTTTTTAAAATGTGTCTGTGTGTATGTACGTACGTACGTATGTTCGTTCGTAAGCACGCCACAGCCCAAACTACTCGACCGATTTGGCTGAAATTTGGTACGTAGGCATCTCATAATCCAACTTAGATCTGAAAAGCTTTTGGAGCCAATCGTGCGACCAGAAATGCCATACATCAACTTTTAAATTTTAAATCTAAAACCCCATTTTTCACGTACCATAAGAAAGGCCTTCAGATTCTGCTTCCAAAAATGTATTCACTTTAGTGCCATTTTGACAAAAAACTAAATAAATCGAGATTTTTATCGGACTTCAAAATCGCGGTACAGCCCAAGCCCCTGAACCCGTCTCTATAGCAAAACTAAAATTTTTCTGGAACTATACAACCCTAATTTGTAAGGGCCTGCACTTTTGACAATTTGATCGAAATTTTGCGGGAAAGCAAAAACATTACATAACCCATATCTTCTAGGGTTTATTTTTATTGTCAGCAGCAGTGTCAGAGAGGCTTTTTGTGAATATTTTTCTTTGCACTTTACTCAAAACTGCACGCACATAAAGGCCATTTTGGGTCAATTCGGAGCAATTGCAAAATTTTGACATTTGTCATATTCTCTGACGCATCGCATTGAAATCGCTTCTATCAACTCACCTGTTAGTAAAATTCCTTGCAAAATTTCCTCATACCAACCTAAAATTCAAATTTTGACGTTCTGTCACTTCAATGAATGGAGAGTACTCTCTTAACTTTTATGACAAGAATTAAATTTTTATAACAACCCAAATATTGCCAGTGCCAATTATATAAATTCATTCCAGAGACTCGACTTATTTACTTTCTTGTTCAGCATTTACATATATAATTAGAACTTATTTCCGTTGCACACGTGTTCTCTCCTTATTTTTTGTGTGGCCTAAATAATGAACGTTGTAATATTTTTGCTCGGAATTGAAAATCTTGTGAAAGTCAAGAAAATGATTTCCATCCATCAAGTTTACACGTGTTCTTTAAATAAAGCGATCATGTCACGACATGAATAAAATATCAACTGTATTTGTTTGTCTGATGGGCAAGAGGGTTCTCAACAAATTGAAACGTGACATGTATGTCGGAAATTTGAATTCAGCTCATCTGTTGACATTAAAAAAATGTACTGACCTTCAATAAGCTTTGACTCGAATTGGCTTTCTATTAATCATGGAATTAAGACTGTGGGAAGATTTTCTTTCCATGGAATTGCAGGTGAACCGTGAAATGTCAGGAAACATGTGCCAAGTGGTATTTTCCGCATCGGTTGATGCGTTTGATCGTTTCCAGCGCAATATTAATTGCTTAATCAGATGTGGAGGAAAGACAGCGGGCAATTGCAGCAAATTTTTTAGCATTAAATTTTAAGTTCAGTAACTGTTATCCAAGAAGCGGCTTTCCATCAGCAGCAAAAGCTCTCGGAGAATTGACCGGCGCAGGAACATTGATTTCTCAGTATATACCAGCGGCAAGAGAGTTGTAATAGTAGTGGAAGTCCGACCGTAGTTCAGATCGGTAGTACTCGCTCACTTGCTATGCTATAAGCAACATGGCAAGTGGCTCTTCAGACATGTCTTTGACCCTTCCGCCAGAAAGTCCCGCAGGACTTGAAGCGGATTCCAATACATCTCCAAGAAGGGCTGTCAGTCCACTTTTGGAAGTCCGACGACCACATTGCACTCTTAATTGTGATAACTGCAATGCAATGCTCGAAGATCGCTTCAAACATTTAAGTAAATTAACTGCATGTCCTTTTCATCATCATCACGTTTTTCATGCGTTTTCATAAAAAACAATCAAGCACATGTTTCATTGTAGAGTACGCAAATCCATGTGAATGAAACATTTATTTAGTCTTTTACTTCCGCTCTCGCATGAGTTTATTGCTTCCGGAATAATATTTAGC
This sequence comes from Pycnomerus fuliginosus, assembly GCA_963924575.1. Classification (NCBI taxonomy): domain Eukaryota; kingdom Metazoa; phylum Arthropoda; class Insecta; order Coleoptera; family Zopheridae; genus Pycnomerus; species Pycnomerus fuliginosus. The sequence goes on from OZ004626.1 coordinate 3,994,415, forward strand.
GAATTGTTACATTGAATTTTTTCATTTTTCAAACAGAATTACCCTGTCATCTTTCTGACGAGATATAAATAACAATGTCTCCTCAGATAATCTCGTCTCTCGACTATGAGAACTGTCAGAAACACGTTCAAATGATACGGTAATTCTACCATGTACATTTTATTGTTATTGATTCTTTCGAAAAAGTTTTGCTTTGGTAAAAATACGCTTTTTAGCCACCGCCAACACCATTAAAATTTTAAAAAGTAATTTTTTTTTGATATAAAATGAGATTAAATGTGATTATCGTAATGTGGTAATGTAGTTCTAGTCCGGCGCCTCCACCAATTTTATCGGCTTTGTGGCAGTTTTCATGATTGACAAAGACTAAATTTTTTAATAAATACCTATTAAATACAGGCAAAAAATAAACCAACGCCATTAAAATTTTAAAAATTAAAATGGTTCTATCCCCAAATGTACAGAGAAATTTAGCGCCCCCTCAATTTTCCAGTTTTAACGTAAAATGCTTTCAAATGTGATTTTCGTGATTTGGTCCCTCCACCCATTTTAGCTGCTTGTAAATAAATAAGTACAGGCAAAAAATTAACTTTTGGTTTTTTTAATTAAAATCTTTAATTGAAATCCCTGTATCAAAAGGCAAACTTTATTAGTGAAATTACTTTGCAAAACTAGCAAAATTAAATCGTAGAAACTAATTTCCTGACAATTTTTTAAAATAATTCGTCACTGAGGAAACTGCTTTGAAAGTTTTTAACTCAAAACCAGAAGAACTGAATTTAAAGTTTATAATTTGCGCTAGCGGATAAAATTTTGTATAACCAATCATCTTCGCGTCTATCACAATGATGTGTTACGGTTTTGCCGGGAAAATCTAATTTTTTTCTTAAATTTTGAACATTAACTTTTGGTTTTTTAATTAAAATCTTTAATTGAAATCCCTGTATCAAAAGGCAAACTTTATTAGTGAAATTACTTTGCAAAACTAGCAAAATTAAATCGTAGAGACTAATTTCCAGACTATTTTTTAAAATGATTCGTCACTGAGGAAACTGCTTTGAAAGTTTTTAACTCAAAACCAGAAGAAATAAATTTAAAGTTTATAATTTGCGATAGCGGATAAAATTTTGTATAACCAATCATCTTCGCGTCTATCACAATGATGTGTTACGGTTTTGCCGGGAAAATCTACTTTTTTTCTTAAATTTTGAACATGAAAAGAGCAAAAGCCTTTCAAGTCTCATATCAAACGTAGAAATTCTAGAATAATTTTATGCAAATATGAAACCTGTTGAAGCAAATCCGGTGTAATTCAAAGCTAGGTGATTTGTCCCGGCGCATTCACCATTTTTGATCCGCACTTAATTCCTCACCTTGTTGTTCCCGAAGCAATTTGATTCCAACAAGTTTCGTGCTTGATATATTTCCTCCAATAAAAGTTTAACTACCTGGAAAGTTGTTAGTAAAAGTCTGAGCGTTGACGATTTAATTTATCCGAAAGTTGGGAAACGTAAAAGTGCACATTTGAATACATATCAGAAACCTTGTAAGATTTTAAGGAGCTTAACTTGATAATTAATATGGGTAGAATTTTAATGAGACCGCTTGCACAGGAGCCTCGCCATGATTAGGTGGGACAAAAACCTTGATTGAATTTGAACGTTGCGGAATACCTAGTTTAAGCACGCTTCTATGTGAAAACTATGAGACAATTTTTTCTTATAATCTTGCGAAGAACACGTTTCAAATTAATTTCTGAAAATTCAGTAAACGAAGGTTTAATTATTGTTGATTAGAAAAGAAGGAAGCAAAACAACCTTAGAACGTTCAATCCTAAATTGAAGTTCAGTAATTAATTATGTTGTTAAGATATCGTAAACACATTGAGGTCGCAAATGAAGTTAATTAAACCCCGATATGTTAACTCAGGGTCGGGGTTGGTTAAATTCTGAGCGAGTAAAATTGGGTATTGTGCGCTTGCCAAATCTGTTGGGTCAACGATCTTGTATAATCGTTAAAGATGAGAATTTTAATAGAAAAAGTCGACGCTGTTCGCAAGGGACCAGAAGCAAATGGAGGGCAACCCCTTCGACCATCATTGGGGGAGGCTTTGTGCGAGGAGGAAGTGGCTCTGATTATGAAAAAATGTTGGTCGGAAGACGCCGCTGATCGCCCAGACTTTGCCACGGTGAAAAGCAAACTCAGGCATATAAACAAGTAAGCTTGTTTACTTGTTTCTCCGATCTTTAACCAAATTAGTCGCTTGATTTATTAGCGTTTGCCATCTTCACTAAAATTGTATTAGCATTGGATTTAGCGAGTTGTCTATTTTAGGGAAAGTGATGGAAATCTCCTCGACAATTTACTGGCGAGAATGGAGCAATACGCCAATAATTTAGAAACTTTAGTGGAAGAGAGAACGGCGGATTATTTAGAGGAAAAGCGCAAGTGTGAAGAATTATTGTACCAACTTTTACCGAAAAGTGTCGCACAGCAGCTGATTACAGGAGAATCCGTCATTGCGGAAACTTTCGAAAGTGTCACAATTCATTTTAGCGACATCGTGGGGTTCACTACTCTTTCCGCTGATAGCACCCCCCTGCAAGTTGTTGAATTCCTCAACGACCTTTACACGTGTTTCGACTCTATCATAGAAAATTTTGATGTCTATAAAGTAAGTGCACCTTTTTAAAAAAAGTATATTGTGTAACTAGAAGGAAAAATCTTATATTCCGGGATGAGGACGGGATTGCTGGTTGAGGCGCAGCCGAGTCCCGGAATATATATTTTCCTTCGTTTTGCACATATTCGATCGCGCAACTAGACAGAAATAATGAAATTTGGAACAATTTCTCAAGAGAAGTACAGGAATATTTTTCCGGCCTAGGCCGGAAAAAGCGTTATTTCTGTACTGCTAGTGCGTATTGCTTCGCAAATGACTGGAAACGTAATTGTATGTCAAGAATGTGACGTTCCCAGTACAATCGACGAAAAAATATTTAATTGTTCTGTTTAGGTGGAAACAATAGGAGATTCTTACATGGTTGTATCTGGATTACCCGTCCGAAACGGAAATCGCCATGCTAAAGAGATCGCCAGAATGTCCCTGGCCCTTTTAAACGCCATTAAAACCTTTAAAATCCGACATCGTCAAGCAGAACCTTTGAAACTACGAATTGGTATTCATACAGGTCCATGCGTTGCCGGCGTTGTAGGCTTGAAAATGCCGCGGTACTGTTTGTTTGGAGACACAGTCAACACTGCATCCAGAATGGAGACCAACGGACTTCCCTTAAGGATTCACATAAGTCCGGCCACTAAAGAAGTTCTCGACAGGTTTGGCACGTTCAATATTGAGTACCGCGGCGAAGTTGAGTTAAAGGTAAGTTAAGTGATGGATCGGACAAGTTTAACAAACGATCACATTAGGGTAAGGGCAAAATGGTTACATATTGGTTGAATGGAGAGCGCGAAACGAAACCCGTTGAACCCAAACCAGCCAAGATTCCCAGCACTCCTCTACCGAATAATGTCAGAAAACAAATGGCCAATAACGGAAAACTCTTGAACGAAATGAATTTTCAAGCCGAGCGTCAGAGGGATGACGCGGATGTACCCCTGCTTTCCATTACCTCGCCATCTGAATACAACTTAAATGCGTGAACAATCTTCCTGAATCACTGTATGCGGCAGGAGAATTAAACAGTATTGAACCAAAAACCTAACCTAGGTTAAATTTGTGATTGATTTATTCTATTTTATATATGTTATTTATGGTTGATTTTAATTATTGTTTTAAATATAAATTTACAAAGTGCTTGTGCTTATTTCTAACTAACCCAGGATCAGCAAGCTGCCAAAAAATTATTAGTAGACTTTCTAGCTATTTAAAAAAATTCATTATTTTCAATTTTTTCACTTGGAGATAGATAAATAAACAAGTGATTTGTCAGATGAAAGCTCTTTTAGCAACCACCTCAGATCGATGATTTTTCCAAGGTAATTTATTAAGAATTGAAAAAAATGTTTTTGTTTTTTAATATGTTGTAACCAGAGCAATGCTGAATAAAACGTCTCACGGGCCCAACTTTGTGGGGCCCACGGTTTGGCCGTTAGAGCGCCCCAAACTCCCCAAAGACATAGTCAAACTTCATGATTCAAATAATTGAAAAATCGATATCTCGGCTATCTTTGGAGATAGAGCCTTCGCTTAAAAAGTAGTTGGTAGATATTTCGCCAAGCTCTCTTGTCATGGCACATAGAAAAACAAATGACGGTCTTTCACAAAAAAAGGGCATAGCTTTACTTTACGTATTTTTTAAAAGGCGTTGTATACTCCCATGCGGGACGTTTGGTAGGGAATAACTTCAAATAGACAAAGATTTATTTAAAGTTACCTGCCTTTATTAGTGTATATGTATACAGGGTGGTTCCTTTTCCACTGCTCACCAATGGCATCTTCTAACCGGTAAGAGATACGAAGTTGGTTAAATCAGACAAAAGTTGCGCTATTTTCTTCTGATTAAGAATCTTCTCGATGTCTTGACTCGTTAATGAGTTAACTCGAAAAATCTTAAAATTGCGACCAAAATTAATATCTCTAACGATTGATGCTAATAACTTGAAAATTTTATATTTTTGACAGCTGTCAGTCGAATGACATCGACATAAATCTTCTAGGCCTTCTAGACTTTGAGCAATGATAGTCAACTTTTGATTCTCTTAGGGTCGCCATATTGAATTCAACAAAAAAAAATTGCTTTTGAAAATTGTAATCAACGTGGACTTTTTTAGAAATGCTTCACAATAATGAATTATTTGAATAAATCGAAGAATTAATTCTGTAGTTCAATCACCACATAATCAATTGACATCAGTTCTAAATCTCCAATGAAGTTGGACTTTTAATTTGTAATATTTTAAGGTGAATAAATCAGTTACCTACTTTGTTACTATGATACTAAAGAAAGTTACAATTTTCTTAGAATACTCAGACCTTCACTACATGGCCATAAGTTATAAAAACAATTTATTTTCACGAATTTTTTTCTCGAAAATTATCAAACCCAGATACCAACTACCCTATATAAATGAAATCGGAAGAAAATTCTCCATCGATCTGTGTATAAGAACATACCGGGTGTCCTGTTTAAAAAAAAGCAAGTTGCATCCACAGCGCTTAAGATCCGACGGTGATCGCTGGGAGTAAGGTCCAGAACAAAACTTGGGAGTACGGTCTACCATCCTGTTTTTATTTCAGGCGAACATCTCAAGTAATAAAGGAGATACCTATTCCATTTTAAAAGTGGGACAATAATAAAAAAAGACTCAAGAGAGTTTGGCAAAATATCTACCAAAGCCTTTTTGAGCGAAGGCTCTAACTTTAAAGATAACTGAGATATCGATTTTTCAATTAATTGCCTCATGGAGTTCGTTCCTGTCTTAAAAAACAAAAAAAATATATCGATCTAAATTTCCCATAAGAAGCGTGCGGGGTCCTTTTTCGAGATCTATATCAAAGCAACTTAAATGTTTGAATAATCTATTATTTCGATTATGTATTTTGTGCTATAAATCCAAGTAAAGTAAAGGGCAAAGATTTATTGGCCAGCTATTTCGTGATGGTGTGTTTGATGATCCAAGGGATATAATTGCTGACCTTGGTATAAATGCCAGGACTGCCCTTATTCCCGCATCCGATGCCCCAGGAAACGATTCCGATTGTGACCCAACGCCCATTCTCTAACTGGAACATCAAAGGCCCACCCGAATCACCCTGAAGCATAAATTAGAATATAATAAAACAATAAGGCTGTGAATTTACCAAACAGGAATCCTTCCCTCCTTCATAAGCTGCGGCGCACAAATTATCGTCGGTAATCCTTTGAAGAAAAGCGCTCGCGCATTTTTCCAAGGGCCATATAGGAACGTTCACTTGCAAAAGGACTTCACTCACAGGCCCCGCGTAATACTTTTGCCCCCAACCGGCAACGATCGCTGTCTCATTTTCAAAATCCCTGTCAAAAGGGGGGAGGCAAATCGGCCATATATAAGTGTTGAAGCTGGTCGGCTGTTTTATTTTAACGATTGCTATATCGTTGGCATAAGTTGCTTTATCGAAACTTTCATGATTCGTTATCGACTCCACCAGATAGTCATAAGACCGTGTTTCGTTTGATTGAGCGAAATTGTATTCACCTAGACGAACACGTATTTCATCTGGAGTTAAACTGAAATCATACTTTAGTAAAAAAAAATGTCAATAACTTTACCCTTGAGTGCAATGAGCTGCTGTCAATACGTGATATTCGGTGATAAGGGCTCCACCGCAGAATTGCTGCTCCACACCCTGCTGTAATTCTATGGGTCTGTATAGCGCTACCATCCACGGCCACTCTTGAGCTTTTGATATCTTTGACATCTCATTTCCTACCAAGGATATCCCACAGCCTAATTCGAATATTATTTTTAAGTAATGGAATGGGCCTATACAGTTTTGTGGAAATTCAAGAATCCGTTATTACTAAAAATTAATCTTAATTGTCATGACAAAATGGCAACCCTAACGTAAACCTTGACTTCAAAAATATAATCAAAGTTCTGCGAAATTCATTTAGCATTCAAACGGCACCAACTTACCTGGCTATTGACTTCATTTGCTATTGGTTCGGCACCGAGAGTGAAGCGCGTGACGTATATTATTTAACAATCAGGATTGGCAAAGCAATCGCGCTTACAAGGTGACTGGATCTCAACATTCTACGTCACTATCCCCACCTACTCACGTGCGTTTGGTCAGGCTCCGATTTTTTCAAACTTTCAACATTTTTTTAGAGGTCTACTAATGGGAATATTCCAAAATAAAAAAATACGAGTATTTTTATTTTTAATGTAGATTGATATTCACTAATTTAAAAAAATCGCTGTATAGGGAGGCCCCCCAAGTAACACAGATGCTACAATCATAACACTTAAAGCTGTATACCTATTTATTGCCAACAACAATTTGGTGTTGTGTACAAGCTGTTAGAACATTCTCCGAGTAAAAATATAAAGTAACTTTATAAAGCCTTTATTACAGTTTTATAAAGGCTTACGTGACTATGCTTATACAGTCTTAGCCTTCCACGTTAGCATTTTAGATTTATAGTGCCTGTATAAGCTCTTATATGCTATTTAATAAACCTTTTATAGAGGTTATTATTTTCCGTATTAAAGCTGTATAATAGAGTCGTACGAATATTCTTACAACTTAATTTTACAGCTTTTAGGCTCCTTAAGCTATATACACTTTGCAGTAGGCTTTAAAAAGAACCTTTATAAATGTTACACTAGTAAGGGGCATACTTTAAAAATGTCTTATTTTTTGGACTCAACGAGTGGAATATGGTGACGGCCATTTTGCTATTGCAGTAAAATCAAGCAAATTATTTAAAAATATTGTCGTAAATTTGGTGAATTTGCTTAATATACTTTTTTCTGATAACAAGGACATACTATATTAATTGTCAGTTTTATTTTGGTCTCCGCCTGCTGATTTAATTTTTTTAATTTTTTTTTAAAGACAACAAAATCCGCATAATTTTCGAGGGGCATTGTTAGATTTACGAGTATTGAAGTGTATTTATACAGTAAAATTTTCTTCGCACCTAGATTTTGCCTTCTGATGCAAATTTTGACAATCAGTGTATATTAAAATTAATTTGTACTATAACAAAAGCTCCCTGTTAAAGAAGGAAGCCCATATTGATGAATAATTATTAATAAAACAAATTGGTATCTTTGTACAGTAGATATACAGCTAAAATGTTTTATATTACTGTCCAATTGACACATTTTTGCTGTATTAAAGTTCGCTATAATACAGGTATTCTACTGTATAAATACTTTGTAACACCTGTATTGATGCTGTAAAAACGTAACCACCGAGCGTTTAAATTGTTTAAGTGTTGTAGGTGCAACTCTTATTAACTTGCTTTATAAGCTGCGCCTATTTTGGGTATATAAGTGCTTTATAAGTACTGAGTATTTGCTCTTACAGCTTTTTTATAAAACCTAAACCTTTATAAATTACCTGTGTTCTTGCAGCTTTTATACGTTCGTGTTACTTGGGGCCATTATACGGCGAGATGTACAGTGTGTCTCATTTTAACTGGAACCACACAAATATTTCTGTTAATTTTAACCGAATCAATGCGTTTTTTTTCTGCATGTAGAGCTCCAAAATCTGCACCTGTGTAATACTTTACTTTTTTTATAATCCGAAACCCCAGCTTACTGCGATTTAATAAAGAGGCCAAAAATGACGAAATCGTATTAGCCATTTTTTTATCGGAAAGTTTTTGTAAAGAAAAGTTGCTCAGGATCGCTCCAAATGGCTAAATTCGTAGTTTCAGGAAAAAGTAAAAATGTTGAATTTCTTGAGGAAGAATCATAAAATAACGAAAATGTCAATATTTTTACAACATAACGGGTGCTGTGAAATAAAAAAACAATGGAAGCGCATATGTTTGCTGTTTGTGGCACATTGCAACAGATTAGTTGGGGTATCCCTTGAAATTGTTAAGAAAAACGAAAATCTTACACTATCTTAATAATTTCAACTTTTTCTGCGATTGTTAAGTTTTATCCATCCATAGCCGATAGCAAATGTAAAATCAATTCATTTCAATTGTTTATTTATTTCACAGCACCCATTATGTTGCAAAAATATTGAACTTTTCGTTATTTTGTGATTCTTCCTCAAGAAATTCAACATTTTTATTTTTTCCTGAAATTTCGGATTTAGCCAATTGGCGCCATCCTCAGCAACTTTTCCTCATAAAATTTTTCGATAAAAAAATGCCTAATACGATTTCGTCATTATCGCAGTAGGCTGGGATTTCGGTCTATAAAAAAAGTGAAGCATCACGCAGGTGCAGATTTTGGAGCTCTACATGCAGAAAAAAAGAACGCATTGATTCGGTTAAAATTAACCTAAATATTTGGGTGGTTCCAGGTAAAATAAGACACACTGTATATCTGATAATTACAATTAATTTAATCGTCTAAGTCGACACTGAAAGCCCGATTTTCTTAATTTTATTTTCTGCAATTTGTCATGCGACTTTCAGTATGTTCAAATAACTGTAAAGCTAATTCTCAAAGGAATTATTACTTTTATTTTCCTTACGTTGACCGGTATGTTTCGCATTGCTTCCGTCTTAGAAATTAATAAATTGTATTCGTCACAGTCAAAAGAACGAAACCAAAAATAACATAAAAGAATCTGCACCTTTGCCCGTAATCCCGATAAGAAACTTTTAGTTTTGCGTTCAATAGTACGCCCTGGAATTACATTTCAGTTGACAGAAACGTCTTTTATCGTCCATGTAGGGACTTAGAACTTCTACCAATTAATTATTTGACGAAGTGTATAAAACTTGGAATATGCCATTTCAGGGCTTTTTATAGCCTTCGAAGCACTGAATATCTTAGAATGGCTCTTTATTCCCGATTTAATAACGATTATGCAAAAACGCAATATAAACGCTTAAGGCATTATTCCAGTTGAATGAGCTAGCTGACCGATATTTTAACGTTGTTGCGGCTTCAGAAATTCTGATATATTAAAACCTAGAGTAATTATTAAACCGAACAGACAGGGTATAAAGAACTAAAATCTATTCAGGCTGATGAATTTGCTATTCTAAGAAAAACGATCCAAGTTTTCAGTTTCTGTTAACGATTTTTTAGAAGCTTTTGTACGGTAGCGGCAATTAATCATAATTGTCATTATCGACTAGGGGTTCACCTGTTGTATTATCCTGGTCGTCGTAATCAGTACCGCCGCCCGGTAAATCTAAGATAATTTGAGATCCTGCTAATCCGCTTAAAGCAATATCATCAGGACAACACACCCCGACGTGCCTACAAAATCGTTATAAAAAACGGTTCTTGTAATTAACTATTACATTCTTTCGATCACGCAAAGGTAGTCAAGGACATTTTTTGCATCGCGTAAGACAGCCATTGGACAAAAAACTAAATGTTTGCAATGCCCTTTCGCCTCGTTTGGAGCTACACATTCCTGATACCTTCGATTGAGCTAAAAGCAATCACTCTATTTATTGTGTCGATAAGGATTTTGAGTCCCTACCTTAAATCGTCTGCTCAGCCCAATGTACCTTTTTTTCCTGAAACGATCGAAATCAGTCGGATGAGAATTGTTTCTGTTCTTAAACGGCCTGTTGATTAGCAAATCATCTGTATAAAAGTTGTTAAAGAATATAATTTGATTCAGTAATAAATACTTTGCCGAATTCGAAAAGTTAAAGTCTCCACGAAGACACTTGAAATTAGAAGGAATAACACGGGTAAGTTCATTTTAAAAAAACTAGTTGCAGAATGTGAGATAAAAAAAAATGACCGAATATTTAAAGATACCAGCATCCGGCTCCGACTTAATCAGTGCCGTTTATTATCAAACCTTCGTGTGGAAGTTGAATAAAAACAGGACGGGAGTGAGAAGTTACTAGAATACATGAAGTCCAATCGATTCGATGACATTGAAACTTGCAACAATGAACTTCGTATAAAACTATCCTGCAATAAAACTCAAGAAACATTGCAAACATAAAATATGCAAATTGAAATCTAAAATCTATTTTTTAAAACAACGAAAATGAATTGCAAATAAAAAGGGAGACCTTTGGGACGTCGCGTCGTTATAGAAGTTTGCACACATGCAATTTTCAAATTTATGGAAACTAGACCCGCGTCCAATTAAAATTCGCTAAAACATGATTGGCAACCGCCTCGATTGAATTGATTTAAAATTTTATGACGCAAAATTAGAACACTATTTCAGTGGAGCTCAAAGCATAACAACGCTCAGGTTTCTATTAAGGGAGGTAATTAGCGCTAGAAGCTATCCTGTTTTTGAAGCGTTAAGAAAAACTGACGTGGAAAATTCTGCATCAGTAATGCTGGATTTTTTAGGCAATAAAACCTGGAAAATTCGATACCCGAATAATTTCCGAATGATATACTTCGCTGTCATAAAAAGGAGAGAATAAAATTTACGGCCTACACCTGTCGAGATGCCAATAAAAATATGCAGGTTTTATTTAGTGCCATATAGTATTAGATTTAGTAGAACAATAACCTGATAATGAAACATGCAGAGGCAATTGGAGTTATTGAGGTAATTATGATTTTCGATCATTGCCTGAGAGCACTACTTGTGCCTGAATATTGCAATTCTCCGCCTTCGAGCGGAAGGAAATATTACCATTTTCACCTGAAAAATATTGCAATTATGTGTTACAATATGCAGTCAACCATACAAATTTAATATTCAAGTTATATTTAACTTGCAATTATTCAACAACTCCATCATTTAATTATAGATGTTAAAATGAAAGCTTTCTACTATTAAATTTATTAATGATGGATAGAATCATAACGCACTATTTGCTGCATGACTTTTCAATTTGGGCAAAATATAATTATAGCTAAATTAGTCAAAAACTACTCTACAGGGTGTCCTCGAATTCGACCACGAAAATTTATGGGCATATTCTCTGGTCAAAAATAAAATTAAAAGCTCCTATAAAAATTTTTCGATTTCCGCTTCCCTAGGGAGCTGCACCCTCCTAAAATAGGGGCTATGTTTGAGTTATTTGCAGATAACTTCTGAACCGTTTAAGCTACGACAACCAAATTTGGGCTACCTATTTAGCTTACTAGACTAGATAATCCCCTGTAATTTTACCAAAATCGAACTGCGAGAATCCGGATATTCTTGCCTACCATGATGTTAAATTATTTCAAACTTTTTGCTAACGCATCAAAAAAATTATTTGATGCGACTTTCTTAAAGCTTGTTTCAAAAGCGAACTTTTCTGGCTCTTTCATTTTTTTGACTTCGTTTAACTTCGTTTTGGAGAAAAATGAAACAAAATGCAAGCATGCTTTACGGATTTTGAGAAAAATCACAAAGGGGGTCGTCGTGGTTTCAGTAATACACAATAACACAGCTTATTTTCAAGGGTTTTATTGATTGGAAAGGGATTTTAGCCATAGTAACCAGTAACCACCTTTATGATATCGAAAGCTCAGTAACGTAACTACATTTGGTGGGCCCCCCAGCAAAATTTAATTTAAATAGTAGGTACTTAAAAATGAAATAATAAATATATATAAATAAAATTTTTTGTTTAATATTTATTAATAAATTTCATTTAAAAAAACTAAAGTGGCACAATGCGTATACCACATCCCATAACGCATAAATGGATTCATGGAATCGATTCAAGCCACCACACCAGACACCGCGTCGCCGTTCGTCGCCACTGTTTCAAATGTTTCACGCGGAAATAAGGAATGAGTATTGAGTTAATTGTTAAAAAACAAAAATAAGACATTTTTTGCATTCTCATTTTGGTATTGGTTTTTATTAATTTCTAAAAACAAAAACAATTAGTATTAAAAGTGCAGGGGACAACAGGGGCCCCCCAGGGGCCCGGGGCCCTCCCGCACTCGCGGGGTCAGCGGGACCGTTGTTTCGTCACTGAAAGCTATGAATTTTGCCGATAATTTGGGGTACATGCTTGCATTAGGTTCCATTTTTCTCAAAAAGTAAGCTCCGCAGGAAAAAAATTAAAGAGCTAAAAAACTTCGCTTTTTAAACAAGCTTATTGAAAATCGAATCAGGTAATTTTTCCAATGAACTAACAAAAGGTTTGAAAGAAATTACCAACATGGTAGGCAAGAATATCCGGGTTCACGTAGTTCGATTTTGATAAAATTACAGTAGCCCAATAATATACATAAATGACCCAAATTTGGTTGTCGTAGCTTAAACCGTTCAAAAGTTATATGCAAATAACTCAAACATAGCCCCTACCTTAGGGGGCTGCAGCTCCCTTAGAAAGCGGAAATCGAAAAGGATTTTTTAATTTTTAATTTTATTTTTTACCAGATAATATGCCCATAAATTATCGTGGTCGAATTCGAGGACACCCTGTATACAGTAACATAAAGACTAATTGTAGAAGATCAAACGGAAACGGCGACTATTATTATTGACTCTTGGCTAAATTATTAATTTGGAATTTGGATAATTTGACGATATGTAGATTATTATGCATAAGGAAAGTGGACGCGGAAGTCGAATTAGTGAATCCCTCGGTGAATCCTAATGGACGTGTAATTTGTCTAGTCTTAGATGCAAATTATTTTGATCAGCACTGAAGTAGATGGTGCAAATACGTCTTTGAATGATCTTACCACGTCTAAGCGAGGTAATCATGTGTAGGTATTTAGCTCATTGATTTACAGAAAATTACTATAACCGCACAACAGAAAAACGAACAATAAACATCCATCATAAGATTCTAGAAGTCCTGCGTTTTTTAACCTCCCCACAACCATATAAAAATGGGAGGTTACTGCAATCACTCCAAAATTCGAAATTGAGATAACACCAGATCTTTACGTTTCAAGGTCCCAGGATCACAAAAAAGTGGTTTTTAAAAAATGTCTGTGTATGTACGTACGTACGAATGTGAGCACGATTTCTCGGAAACTACCGAACGGATTTTAATGAAATTTGGTGTGCAGGTTAGCGTTGGCCTTCCGGTGAACCCAGTTAATTTTGTTGCGAATCCGCAGATGCCAAGTGCCTCTTTGGCATGTAAACTATGAAATTTGACTGCTGAACACTAATTTTTCTTATCAGCACATGAAAGGCCTTGAAATTCTGTATCTGAAAGTGTACTCACACTTAGCGCCGTTTTGGCATAAAATCGAAAAATTCGAAGTTTCGAGGAAACATTAAATAACACGATACAGTCCAAATTGCTGGATCGATTTGGCTGAAATTTGGTAGGTAGAGATATCGTTACCCGCCGAAGAGCTGATTTAATTTTGGTGGCAATCGGCAAACGGCAAGTGCCATTTTGGCATATCAACTTGAAATTTGAATAACGAACTCCTATTTTCTCTATCAGCACATGAAAAGTCTTAAAATTTTGTTTTCAAAATTGTATTCAATCGTAGTGCCCTTTTGGCAAAATATCGTAAAATTTAGAAAAATCTTAGGTTTGGTGGAGTAAAACTTAGGTATAGTAAATAGTAAAATGTACTTGATATTGGTGATAAGATTGGATCATTCACCAAGTGGGGAGGTTCCAGCCGCTTCCGTAGCTGCCCATTTTTCTTATTACATCCGTCCTTTATAACTTTGTATATTTTATGACTAACTATATAAAACAGCAGCGCGCCTAAATCTAGCTATTAAAGTCATTAAAAGCAACATTGTGAACACAACTTTAAAATCTATTTCACATAATCAATGTTCAATTATGTAAATGCAACTGAGAAAGTTTCGGTAGTAATTTGCTACGGTAGTACGTACCATAGTTTCAATGCTTCCGTGGCTGCACTGTTTCTATTAATAAAGTTTCAGTAGTTAGCGTTAGTCATAATATATATTTGTAAGAAAACAAAACCATCAAACGTGACTTGCATCAAACAAATGCATTTCAAGGCTAGAACCACTTTACCGACCGAAGTAAAAAACTTTGTCTTTAAGTTAACTTCGAAAAAAGTTTAAGTCAAAGTCCAAAATTCTATTTGAGCTTCCTCTATATGGAGAGCTGCGAACTACCGAAAGAGAAGCAGAACAACAGGAATTTCTGGGTAGATAGGGTAGATATCGATGTTTATTCATATTCTCGCAGAGAGAGTGAGCTAAATCAACATTTTGACGGTGGCGTTAGTAGTTGACCTGAATTTTTGATTGTTATATAAGGATAAAAAAGAAAGTGGTAAGTGATAGATGTGAATGTTGTACAAAAGAGGGTGCTAGCAGGATATCGCGAAGGTGGTGGCACGCCTGCATATGGCTATCGATTCGAATCTGCGACTAGGCGCTTGCAGCAGCTATAACAGAACGGTAGCTATAGCGACGTTTTCCGCAACATTCTGACCAACTGACGTCAGAGCGCCAGTACGTCTCGGAAGAAGATATAGGCGTCGCGGCGCAAACGCAAAACATGTGCGTGCGCTGAATTTTTTGAACAGCGAGCGCCAAAAACTCCAATCAATGTTTTGAACTTCCAAAACTAGAAAAACTAGCAGAGATTTAGAACGATATGATGTTCAAAAGAAATATAGTTTTGGTTAATTGCAGGTGAGCCACCCTCGCGCAACCCCCCACCCCAATTGTGAACCAAGATGGACGTTGCAGCCTAGTGAAAATGGCGATCGCACAAGAGGTCGGAGTTGTGCTGGGGGCGCGAAGACGCGTGTGATTTCGAGCACGAAAGACATGAGACATGCCCCCCGGCTCCGGCCGATCCCCTGAACGCGAGTGTCTCCCGGAATGTGCTTTGTGCTTGTTACAGTCGCGACCAGCTTACGACTTTCGACTCCAACATTGTGTACCACAACTAGCAATAAATGAAGACTAATATCTCACATGACTTTTCAAGGACATACATACATAACAAAGAAAGTTGATGTAAGTAGAGTGGCTTTCATACAATTGTCTGCTGCTGATTTTTGTGGGTCATTATTTGATATCGATTTACTCTGTCGCATAGGGGTGACTTGACTGTAAGGTTCGTTCACAATCCTTCTCGAGTCGCTATCACTCTTATCAAATAGCACTTGAACTGCTTATTCTTGTTATTATTGCCCTTTCCCCTTATTTGTAAAATAGTGCTCAAAATCTGCTGATCCTTCTGTCCATGAAACCGCCTCTCGAGAATCTTCAATGTTAGAAACAGTGCCATGTGATTATTCCAACATACCTCAATGCAGGTGGGTCTTAGCAATAATAACTTTCCTCTCTTCCAACCTTAAACAAGTCCTTTTCACCTTCAATTCATCCCAAATCCAATTTAGGCCACATCAACCCTATTGACCCAATTAATTTTAGAAACTTTCCCATTGACATTATTGTCTTGAAACCACTTTTCAGACGATTTTACTTTACCCATTCAAATGTCATCTAACTAGGCCACATGATAACAACAGCAATTCGTTAATTAAAATAGCATTTCAAGCTCATCACGTTAACGTTCCCGGCGCATCCACCATTTTTAATCATCAAAGTATTTACAATTTTCGTCCGTCCAAATACTTTGGAATCAGTAAAATTTTTCCTATTTTTATTTATTTATCCTTGAACAGAGAAAAGCATATCCTTGTTCCCATCTAGAACCATGCGCCCAAATGCGTCTTTATTGCTGCTGCTCTACCGAAGGCGCTTTAGTAGCGCGAGATCGCGAGTTTGACACGTTCACGGTGTTTTTGTTTGTTTTGTTAATGCAAGACTTATACCATGGAATGCTACTACTCCATTGGGGGCTTTAGCAAAACGCAAATCGCGGGTATGTGCCATGAGATAAGTCTTATCGGATAAAATACTCCACCAGAAAGTTTCCAAGAAAGCCGGTTTGAATTGATTATGACCGCAGAGAATAAAAACTGTCGATGCCCTAATTGGAAAATCCGCTTAGACGGTTGTGATTTCCCACTAAAGGCGGAAAGGCCGCTTAGACATTCTGCGGCAATAATAAATTAACCTGAGGGACCAAGATGCTGAAAATTTGTGTTTGGCGTTTTCATGTTTTAATTTTTTGCAATACCTTTCCTATTAAAGCCAACAAATTGGCCCAAAATCGAAAAATTTTCTCTTTTCCCGTTGAACTGTTTTCGAAAGTACACCGCTGTAAAGCTGCGCTGATCCGAGTTTCGGTGTGAAGGCAGAGCTGCGCGTTGTTCATTGTTCACTGATTCGCTGACCAACGAGGGGTGGTGGAAATTGAGGCGGCGTTGCGCTGATCTGAAATCCAGCCTATGTACTTTCGAAAACAGTTCAATTCTAACTGGCAACAAGTGCTGTTAAAGTGAGTTGTTTGTAAATCATCTATTTTTTGAATAACTATGTATACATGAATATATGAGCAGTTTTAATTATTTTTCGTTGGAATTTTTATACGTGGAAGTTTGCATAAAAGTGCCAACTTTTCGCCGTCTTCGATCCCCAATTAATTTTTCAAATTGGAATGATTTTTTCTAGAGAAAGAGTTCACTGATAAATGAGTAGCTTTTGCAACGAAAATCGTCACGAGAGCTTTAGCGCGAGTGACGATTTTCCAAAAGCAAAAGCTACGAATGTATTTGTAAGCAAATTTTGCTGAAAAAATCAGACCACAATTATATTCGAATGATAAAACAACAAAAGAAATTTCAATGGAAACAATAAGGTTGCCATGTTCGTTCCCATACATTTCATTTGACAGAAATTTTTTCGCTGGAAAACCGTCCCACTTTTCACTCGTGGTGTTTTTTAGTTCAAAACCATGGTGATTGGTCGACTCTCTATAAATTTTGACGTTTGATTGGTTTAAAATTCTTGAGTTGCTTTATCAGAAGAAACAAGTTTGATATTTTTGTGTATAGTTAAGTTAAGTAAATAAGTAAAGCTAGATGTTCTATCTAGCTTTACTTATTTACTGGCTAAGATTGTAAATCAGAAAAATGAATGATAGCTGACCTACAAACTTAAGCCGACAGAAATAATTTCGCCTAACTGCAAACGATATACCTATAACTGATTTAAAAAAAGAGGAGAAACAACCAGCTCGCAGTGGTGAAATTTATTATAGCCCAAACCACAAACATGATAAGAGATCTACTGGTGCGTTGCATGCGAAATAAACGTATTAGTGCATGCAAGATTTAAGTGACCTAAAGTGCAGCACACAGAAATTGGAAAAAACAAATGAACTATTCAAATACGTAATAAAAGAATTTATCGCTTATTTGCCCAATAAATTTGAAGGAAATTGGATTTACCCACTCAATTTTATGACATTGATACATTTTTCGTTATTTTATTCGGATGCGACTGTAGTTTAATTATGAAATTGTGGCAGCTAATTATAAGAAAATCGATCTATAAAAAACACCAACAAAGGCTTCATCAACGTCAATCTATGAAAGTTCATGAGAAGGGAGAGCGGATTTCCTCCCCAAAGCGAAGGTTGTTGCGAATTATGCGCTGTAATAATCCTTTCCGGATCTTCTGCTTAATCTGCAATCACTATTATAAATGCTGTGGTAATACTGGTAATTAATACCCTTTATCGTTTTTCTCTGAGAAATAGGTATTTTTATAATAACACTTAACGTAAGATAAAATTGAGCTATCTCGTGAAAAAATTTGTTCTAAATATAGCGCTTATCTGTGTTGTTAGGTAATCTTGTTTTATTCCATTTGCAAATTGAACGTTTTGACCAAATGGCTGGGTGGACAAAATTATATTGTACCAATCAGGGGCTCCCATCAGGCAGTGCAATATTATTATTTATTATTGTTACAATAAGCTGTTTATACTGTCTCATACTTTGAGGTGTTACCTTTTCCCACTTTTGAAATGCTGCAATTTATATTCTTCCTTATCGCCAATGAATGGTTTCTTATTCTACTTTGAAGCTCTTGTATTTATTTTAAAACACTCTTTCTACTTTGGAGACATCTATTTATGGAAACAACCTGTACACCTACAGTTTTGTCATAAAGCGAACTTGAACTAATTTTGTGAACTACCCAAATTATTTAAAGGACGACAATTTTGAGGGCAACCTGAAATTCCATTGCAGCTGTATCGATTCCAGTAAAATCTTGTAAATGTGGACAAAGTACTACGTGAGGGAGGAAAGAATTCGTGTAACATATTTTGGAGAAAGGTTACGATAATTAACTAGCTTGAACTTGAATATTTAATAGGAGAAAAAACCCAATATAGTTTTATTTATATCCTTGAGGTTATGTTCGATAAAGTATTAACAAATCTATTATTAACGTTTATTGATTTCTAATTCGAACTTTACGTACGTAATACATAAAATTCAATTAAACGACCAGAAATTTACAGTAAAATCGTGACCTTACTAGGCTCAGCCAATAATAAGCACATCTTTAATGTCACGGTTTTTCAGATCGATAAAAGGTTTAATGACAACCAGCGGAATTTTCAAGTAATTTATAGTTTTCGACTTGCTATTGCGAGGATTGGGGCAGCAATTTTGGTGGAGGCGCCGGGAAAATCTATATTACCAGGTGGCTATTTATGAATTATTTTACTACTCGTTTGTTTGCGTTAGTCAACAGCTGAGGGAGTTAACGTGATAGATAAACATTAAATGATCGTTAAAATAATAATCTCATTAACGATTAGTTTAACATTCGCATCTGTGCTTCCAGTTTTGTCCATAAATAAATGACGATACTGGAAGGTGAATTTCATATTGCCAAGTGTATGCGAGGGTACATTTTATGGTTGATGTAGATATACGACCGTGGAGTTTCTTCCAAATATTCCTATAAAGTAGACAAAAATGCATCGAGTTCGATAAGGGCGGCCCCTACTTCTTTTAATTCACTAAAAAGTTTCGCAGTATCCACCGCAATGATTTACCAGGAAAGTCGGAACTTCATTGATTTTTACGTTGTGAATGTACCGGAGACGCGCAAGTAGTGAAATTCTCTAAAATCGATTGCGGCGATATTAATTAATCTTCAATTATTATTTAACTAAAGAGGATATGGTTACGGTTCAAGAGTGCCAAGCAGACAACATCGATCCGATTAACTTGCACGACCAACATAACAAGTTTATAACTAGGAATGACACTCGATTAGCGACTTAATCCTTAAAAGCTCGGGTCAAATTCTGCTCCTTCCTCTAATCAGCACCAGGATTATACATCCGGAAACACAATTTCTCTTAAAACGTGATTTTTTTTGCACTTGTCACGTGTCAGATCAATTACCGAAAGTTTGAGGCTGTAAATTACATTACACAAATTGATGGGGGCTCGAATTTTCTACTCTTCGGATTTCTGGGTGAAGTTCTAAGTAGAAACGTCTCGTTCTGCCAATAACTAGAATCGCTTTCTTTCACTTCCTTACAAATAATATATTTTAGGAGTTGGCAAAACAGTCAGATACGAACTCGAACTTAAAAACGAATGATGGAGATTAACTGAAATTCAACAGGTGGTGACACTGTCGCAGGACAAGTCCTCTGTCATGCAAGTGTCAAAAACAAAAATAATGAGAAATAAAGTAATTTTCATGTTTTTACAAATCCCGGAAACATATGTTTTAGAAGCTGAATGAACGTAGCATATACGGTGACTGCCTCCTTTGTTACTTTATACGACTGATGTGATGTAACCAAAAATGTAGCTGTTTACAACGCTTCAATAAGCTCCTTATTCATTATATTTGTGTTTAATTCATTCAAAATTTCACGGTTGAAATAGAACGAGCTTTCGATTATTCCAGAGAGTTTTTCTGGGAAAATCGCCAACCGCCAGACTAGGGAAAGGGAATGAATGGCGTTTCCGTTTTGACGCTACGAGGCATGTGAATGGATCCTGCGTCAATACGTGCGCACTGCGCAGCCATATTAATTAAGGAAATCGTTAATTTAAACTAATTGAACTTGTGGCTGTTATGTAGATGTGAAGATTTTTTTGCATCATTGACACTTTAATTTTTTTTCCTGAATTTTCCCTGCACCCCCAGAACGTTTTATTAAACCCTCAGATATTGTTTTCTTGTAAGCTGTTTTCCGCGCAAAAAGCTCAACTTTCAAAGAAGCAATCAGCAATTAAATTTCATCTAAAATTACAAAAAATATTTATTTTGGAATAAAATCCTTCGCGTAATCTAATTTCAGCGGTTTCAAATAATACCTAATTATCTGTGGGTCCTTTCCTAGGAAATAAAGTTTAATGCAATTGCGATCCTAGACGGAGATAAATTCTGTCCCTAGAGGCTCCGCCTTAATTCCACCTATCCCTTTCTTCCTCCGGCGGCGGAATAATTTATTCTTCGTTTATCCTTTTCCTTCTGTTGTCACTCTCGATTTCAGGATGACCAAAGCGGTCAATATTGAATGTTTTGTTTTTTTTTTCAGGGTATCGTGGGGGCCTAGGCGCGAGGAGACATGTCCGAAGCCTCTGACTCATTGTCCGAAGAGGAGCGCAGCCTATTCCGTCCATTCACGCGCGAATCGCTTGCGGCCATCGAGGCTAGAATCGCAGAAGAACATGCTAAGCAGAAAGAGCTCGAAAAGAAAAGAGCTGAAGGAGAGGTACAGAAATAATCAGCATTAACCATTTCATTAGTCACTTCACATACCAAACCCATTCCAAATTAACAACTCACCTCAGCAGGTGATCTTCTACATCGCCATACATCTTACATGTATATTTGTTTTGTATTATTTTTCCAGGATTCTTATGTATGTAAGATTGCTTGACAATATGCATGACTATAAATATGTGTATTTATATCGACTTCCATAGACAGTTTTACATAATGAGGCTATACCCTATTGGCGGTCACTAAATACTAAAAGATAATACATGACAATACAAAGCTGTGGCGCTTATTTTCTTAATCACCTCATAGTCAAAATATTCCTACATTCACAGTCATGGCATCACCCGATTCTCTTCACATATTTCCATAAATCATACGCTGTTACAGTGAGGATCTTTCATTAGAGGCACAATAGGTACTTCATTGATCGAAGTTGAAGTTGATGTGTTGAAATGAAGGTTCCTACTGTGAAGGGCGCCACGGAAATCGTGTGATGAATTGTAGCGAGGCAGTGTTATGTGCTTATCGATGTTAAACTATAACCTTTATTGCAGACCGGTTTTGGACGCAGGAAAAAGAAAAAAGAAGTAAGATTTCTCATTAAAACTGCTCAGAAGAGTTGCTTTTAGCTGATTTTAATGCCTCTGACGATTTTCAAAATTTACGCCACGATTTGGCACGACGTACCACTATTTTCTTTCACTTCTTATTTTCCTCTATATCGTCAGTAGCATCTGGATAAATGCTTCATTTTGTTATGCTTGTACACATCTTGATTTTGAATTGATAGTTTACAGCACACAACAATACCAGGACACCACAACTATTTTTAACTAATTGGTTAAAAGTAGTTTCATGAAATACGAACCATCAAGTTGAAAGCATGCTCATATTAGTTGAATGAATTGTAAAGTTTTTCTTTATTTGCTCTAGCACAAATTCTTTCAACAAATATAGAAAATAGTGGAAGTTCTAGCATTTCGTTGCAACGCTTATAGTTACTGACTGCCATACTTTGGGTAGATAGCCACAACACACCACCAAAATCACAACAGAATGTAGCATTACACAACACCGTAAATAAAACTCGCCGCACGAAAAATGAATTTAAATACTTGCAAAATGAAAAAAGTTACCGTTACTTTCTATTGCATTAACTTTCTGGATAACAAGTTTCCAATTTAATTTTGGAATTAAAATTTGTTTGCTCGGTCGATAAAATAAATAATATTTGAAAGAGTTGTTGTTGTTCTTTTGATTCACAATATTAAGTACCTACTCTAAAGCAACAACTTTGCTTGAGTGCAAACTAAACTTTTCAAGCGGTTTCAAGGTGAGATACAAAAATTAATTATTGGACAATTCTTTCAAGTTCAGAAGTTGTGACGTCCGCTCGAGGGTTTTTTGAACAAAGTTAGGTTTTCAATTTTTAATAATTTTTATCAACAACTTGACCTTTTTCATTCTTAACGAAAAATCGTCAACTTGTCAAAGCAGAAAGTGAGAATTTTGCAAGTGCACTCTTGCCCACCACTCAACTCTACTAATTTTTTTCAACGAACCCTTCAAAACTAATTTTTGGCAACCTCAAGATTCGGAAAGAAACCTTCGGGAGCTTTAGTGTAAAATACAGTTCACATAACACAGTTAAAATGCATGTAGTGTTTGTTGTTGGTTTTCTCTCACTAGAATTTACTGTAACTACTTCAAGTTTAGTTCGTTTTCTTTAATTTGATTCTATTGACAGACTCACTCAACAAAATGTACATTTAGACAGATAATCGCAGAAATGTTTGTGAAATTTAGCACACGTGAGTGCCGATCTATCGAATCGATAGATCTGCAAGAGGTCGTTTGAGTTTAAGAATGTTGTTAAAATGTGGTGTGTATGCAGATTCGGTATGAGGACGAGGACGAAGATGAAGGCCCCCAACCTGATCCAACTCTGGAGCAGGGGTTGCCCATACCAGTACGTCTTCAGGGCAGCTTTCCTCCGGAATTGGCTAGTACACCACTTGAGGACATCGACCCTTTTTACAGTAACCAAAGGGTGAGATCCTCGTTCAAAGAGGTTAATCCAACAGATTTGGCTTTCAGACTTTTGTAGTTGTTAGTAGAGGCAAGGACATATTCCGATTTAGTGCGACAAATGCTTTGTGGGTACTCGATCCCTTCAATCCAATCCGTCGAGTAGCCATTTATATATTAGTGCATTCTTTATTTTCTCTTTTTATCATCACCACCATCCTCGTCAATTGTATCCTCATGATAATGCCCACAACACCCACCGTAGAATCTACAGAGTAAGTTCTTCAACTATCTGGTCTACGTTCAGAGAAAAGTTTTTAGAGTGATATTCACTGGCATCTACACGTTCGAATCAGCTGTGAAGGTGATGGCTAGAGGTTTTATTCTTCAACCGTTCACCTACCTTAGAGATGCATGGAACTGGCTCGACTTCGTAGTCATAGCTTTAGCGTGAGTAGCTTAGACCTAGACATAGATCACCATTTAGACTAGCTACTTACTCCCCCAATCGTTAGTTAATATTTTCAACAAATACACACGCTAGACGATCCGATGCACAAAAACGATCAAGAAAATTTGTTGATTACATTTTCTGAATCTAAAACATTGAGTCTCTTCTTGGTAAACCTAAATATCCTCTTTATTCCACAGCCACATTTTATATCCTATATTATCTTAAAACTAACTATATTGCAATTAAAAATATTACAAGTGAGTTAACTGTGATTGCTACTGTCTTAAATGTAGTTATAGAAAGTGACTTTGTTTAAAAAATTAGAAATCAGAAAACTATAGAATAGATTAGGTAGAATTTCTAGTAGAAACTTTGGGTTATTAAAATTCTGTGCATTATGAAGTAAAATGTTGTCTAGTACCAGTGAAGAAGCTTTGAGTA
This sequence comes from Pycnomerus fuliginosus, assembly GCA_963924575.1. Classification (NCBI taxonomy): domain Eukaryota; kingdom Metazoa; phylum Arthropoda; class Insecta; order Coleoptera; family Zopheridae; genus Pycnomerus; species Pycnomerus fuliginosus. The sequence continues at coordinate 4,018,513 of OZ004626.1, forward strand.
GCAGAGAATAGCAACAATGATTTATTAAATTAAGAAATTTTGCAGCTATGTTACCATGGGTATAGACCTTGGAAATCTTGCTGCCTTGAGAACATTTAGGGTACTACGAGCTCTAAAAACCGTCGCCATTGTGCCAGGTGCAATCAAAATTGTAAATTTTATCTTTACAATATTTTTTTAGGTTTGAAAACGATTGTGGGAGCTGTAATAGAATCCGTAAAGAATCTGCGAGATGTGATAATTTTAACGATGTTTTCACTGTCAGTTTTTGCGCTGATGGGTTTACAAATTTATATGGGTGTCTTGACCCAAAAATGTATCAAAAACTTTCCATCGGACGGAACTTGGGGGAATCTCACCGGCGAAAACTGGGAGAAATTCGTTAGTAACAAATGTAGGTAAAGTATATTTTTGGCAGTTTTAACCGAGCTATTTTAGCAAATTGGTATTTCGACGAGGGAAAAGGAGAAATTCCTCTTTGTGGAAACTCATCTGGTGCGGGGCAGTGCAAGCCTGGTTATACATGCTTGCAAGGTTATGGTGAAAATCCAAATTATGGTTATACGAGTTTTGATACATTCGGTTGGGCTTTCCTTTCTGCCTTTCGATTAATGACTCAGGATTATTGGGAAAATTTATATCAACTGGTAACTTGGTGGTGTTATGGTTTTTTACCACTTGAGTTTTGTTTTTCAGGTTTTAAGATCTGCTGGACCCTGGCATATGTTGTTTTTTATCGTAATCATATTTTTGGGATCTTTTTATTTAGTTAACTTGATCTTAGCTATTGTCGCTATGTCTTACGACGAGTTACAAAAGAAAGCTGAAGAGGAAGAACAGGCAGAAGAAGCTGCTATTCGAGTAAGTTTTTCCGTGATGTCTGTAGTTTGTTAAAGTAAATGTTTAGGCAGCGGAAGAAGCGGCGCAGGAAAGACAAAACAGGTTGGATGCTAAGGCAGCGGCTGCAGCTGAAGCAGCGGAAGCACGTGCAAGAGCTAGTAGAGGAGAGCCAGATCCCGATATCGTTAAATCACCTTCCGATTTTTCTTGCCACAGCTACGAGCTCTTCGTGGGACAAGCCAACGGCCAGGATGACAATAACAAAGAGAAAATGAGCATTCGTTCCGAAGGATTAGATTCCGTGAGTGAAACAAGAAGAGTCCCTACTAATCTCAGCAAGATGCGGAAAGTCAGCGCTGTAAGTGTCTTGATATTTATTGAAACCCGTTGAATTTAGAGAACTTTCTTGTTGCTTCAAAAGTCCATGTTGAAATTGATGAAAATAAAGATCATGACAATTATAGTGTTTAGACTTCTTTTTGTTGCTTTTGCTGTACTTTTCAAATACGTCATGCATGTCCCGTGTTCAGGCAAGTCTCAGTCTACCTGGATCCCCGTTCAATCTTCGACGCGGATCTCGAGGTAGCCACCAGTTCACGCTGCGAAACAATAGGCGGATGGTGGCTCCCCCAGGAGACCGCAAGCCTCTGGTTCTATCAACCTATCTTGATGCCCAGGAACATCTCCCTTATGCTGATGACTCCAACGCTGTGACTCCAATGAGCGAAGAGAATGGTGCCATGGTGGTTCCAATGTATTACGCCAGTTTGGGTACGTACCTTCACTACACACCAGACAAGCTTAACATGTTCATATTAACCTAACTCTAACCTAAGGTTCACGTCATTCATCGTACACTTCACATGCTTCTCGGATGTCATACACTTCTCACGGAGATTTGTTAGGCGGTTTGGGAGGCAATGGCAAAATGATGACAAAGGAGAGTCAGTTGCGGTGTCGCTCAATGAGGAATGGTCCTGTATCAACTACCAATAATTTCACGGAATTTACCCATAAAGCGCATAGAGGCGAATATGTAAGTAGTAGTTATATTAAGCTAAAGTATTGACACCCTCAAAACAGGAGGGTCCTACTGGACAACTTTGTGAAGGCAAACTTAAGCATTTAGACAATCCCTTTATTGACAACAGCCAACGACAAACAGTTGTGGACATGAAAGGTAAAAAACTTTAATCTACCTAAATAATTTTGATCGTTTTAGACGTAATGGTCTTGAATGATATTATCGAACAAGCGGCGGGTAGACAAAGTACGGGCAGTGACCACGCAGGTAATTATTCCTTGCACTTCCGACCCAAGTTAAAATCCCTCACTTAAATACACCATCGCAATTTGCTTAGCACACTCATGAATCAGTAAAACTAATATTTATTTATTTGTCATGTAACAATGGAGGAAAAATAAACAAGAAATACTTTTTAGGTAAATACAATAAGATTTGGCACTCAAAGTATTTTAGTAATAAAGCACTAAGAGTGAACTAGATTTACCCTGCGTAGACCCTTAATTGTTGCACCAACTGAGCCAACAATTCTGTAGATTTTAGAAAAAACGTTTTATGTGCAGGTGTTTCAGATGTGAGAGCATGAGCTTCTAGAAAAACACTTAAGTACTTAGAATTGTTCTTAATTGTTGGCGAAGCAATTTCGATGGTGTCTTTTAGGCCTGCTTAAGAAGCGACAAAATCTGACATGGACTTAACCAGCGGTTAAGAACGCCTGTCGCACTATCGCATTGCACAAAACCTCTTTCCCCAAAAAAGAGTGTGTCAATACAGCTTTACTAATTCTTGGTTCAGTTTCTGTTTATTATTTCCCAGCCAACAATGAAGGCGAAGAAGAAGAGCCAACTCTGAAGGAGCGAATGTTTGCAAACCTTCTAAAAGGGATTGACATTCTATGCGTGTGGGATTGTTGCGAGTGTTGGTTGACTATTCAAAAATTTGTGGCTCTCATCGTCTTCGATCCATTCGTTGAACTCTTCATTACCCTTTGCATCGTTGTCAATACCCTATTCATGGCCTTAGATCACCACAACATGGATCCAGACTTGGAGCGGGCTCTCAAAAGTGGAAATTATGTAAGAAACTCTTGTCAAATTTCTTTCTCAACTTTTCTTTTAGTTTTTCACTGCAACCTTCATGATTGAAGCCACAATGAAACTGGTCGCCATGAGCCCCAAATTTTATTTCCAAGAAGGATGGAATATTTTTGATTTCATTATTGTAGCACTGTCACTGCTTGAGCTTGGTTTAGAAGGAGTTCAAGGATTATCCGTGTTGAGATCTTTCAGATTGGTGAGATGCAATTGAATCTCTTAATTACAACAAAATATTTGCAGCTGAGAGTGTTCAAATTGGCTAAATCCTGGCCAACTTTAAATTTACTAATTTCTATTATGGGTAGAACTATGGGTGCTTTAGGAAATTTGACATTTGTGCTGTGCATTATTATCTTCATTTTCGCTGTTATGGGTATGCAATTGTTTGGAAAAAATTATACAGGTACTGTTCATGAAGTGAACGTTTTTATTTCAATTTCGTTTGTAGATAATGTTGACAGATTTCCTGATCATGACCTTCCAAGATGGAATTTTACGGATTTCATGCACTCTTTTATGATAGTTTTTCGAGTGCTATGTGGTGAATGGATAGAATCCATGTGGGACTGCATGTTAGTCGGTGATGTTTCCTGCATCCCATTCTTCCTAGCAACTGTTGTGATTGGTAATCTTGTGGTATGTAGACTTTTGAAATTTTTCTTTGTAAAATCAATTTGTAGGTACTTAATCTCTTCTTAGCCTTGCTTTTGAGCAATTTTGGTTCCTCTAACCTTTCGGCACCCACTGCTGATAACGACACAAATAAAATAGCTGAAGCGTTCGAGAGAATAGGCCGTTTTATTGGATGGATAAAGGCTAGTGTTTTACATATCGCAAAAATGGTTCGGTTCAAGCTCACTAACCAAATATCCGACCAGCCGTCAGGTGAGGGACCGTCCAACAGTTGGAACCAAGGTTTTTATCCAACAATCTGATAGCTCGCTGGTTTTGCTTGCTGCTCAAATGTAGTGCTTATTTTGAGCAAATTCATTTCGCATGTTGACTTTAGATGGCAAAAACATGAAATGCTGTCTCTGTTTCCAAACCAAAATTTTACATCTCTCGTAGGTCATTTAGCTTATGTCTGCATCGTAAATATAGATCATTCAGATTTTTCACAAGTCAGCGATGTTTTCAAAATTTAAACTATTTTAGGGAGAACAAATTTTATGTTTGCATGTGGAAGGTTAACATGACGAAAATATAGTTAGAAAAATTTTGTGTTTATTCCAACTGTTATTGAATCTAACTCCATTTGAAGAAATTTTGGCAAATATTAATACTTGAAATTTTAGACGCGCGAGATGGTGGGTTAGAAATTTCCGGCGATGAAATATTATCAGATGGTATGATCTTTAGAGACAAAAAGAGTCCAAAAGATCGACTTGAAGTTACCATTGGCGATAGTATGGATTTCACTATTCATGGTATCAAGAATGCCGAAATTATTATTGGTAAAAACTCGATTTTAGGTGACTCCAAAACTAATTTAAAACGGGGCAAAAATAATATAAACAAAAGTAAAGCTATAGGAAATTCGATTTTAGAACATGGTGAGTTTATAGGTCATTTAGATGAAGATGAAGTTAGTAATAAATCTTATGGAAGTCACAAACATCGATTTAAAGATGAAAGTCATAAAGGTAGTGCAGATGTGTTAGATGATCACGAAGAAAAAAGAGACGCCAGTAAAGAGGAATTAGGAATAGCCGATGGTAAGATCTCGAAGGATTGACTAATATAATTTTTGATGAAATTTAGAAGATGAAGAAGAATGTGATTGTCAAGATAGACCCTTAGATGCAGGTCTTATCATAGACGCCAACACGGAAGATATAATAGACGAATATTCGGCTGATTGTTTCCCAGAATCATGCTACAAAAAGTTTCCGTTTTTGGCGGGAGATGACGATTCACCATTTTGGCAAGGATGGGCAAATCTACGCTATAAAACATATAAATTGATAGAAAACAAATATTTTGAAACGGCTGTCATTACAATGATTTTGTTGAGTAGCCTCGCCTTAGCCTTGGAGGATGTTCATCTTCAACACAGACCTGTTTTACAAGACATTTTGTATTACATGGATAGAATATTTACAGTAATATTCTTCTTCGAAATGTTAATCAAATGGTTGGCACTAGGATTCCAAAAGTATTTTACAAATGCGTGGTGTTGGTTAGATTTCATTATAGTGATGGTGCGTAAAAGAATTATTCCTGCAAAGAGATTGACTAATTCTTTTATTTGCAGGTATCGTTAATAAACTTTATAGCCTCTCTCTGCGGTGCGGGCGGTATTCAAGCATTCAAAACCATGAGAACACTTCGAGCCCTAAGACCGCTGCGTGCCATGTCCCGAATGCAAGGAATGAGGGTAAAATTGACAACGAAATTCAAAAAATTGACACTTTTTGTAGGTCGTAGTAAATGCATTGGTGCAAGCTATACCATCTATCTTCAATGTACTGCTAGTGTGCTTAATATTTTGGTTAATTTTTGCTATAATGGGTGTACAGTTGTTCGCTGGTAAATACTTTAAGGTACTAAAATTACATCACTACTCCAAATAACAGCAAAAATTTTTAGTGCGTAGACGCAAATAAAACAACACTGAGCTACGAAATCATCCCCGACTATAATGCTTGCAAGGCAGAAAATTACACGTGGGAAAATTCTCCCATGAACTTCGATCACGTTGGAAAGGCATATCTTTGTCTATTTCAAGTCGCAACATTCAAGGGTTGGATACCAATCATGAATGATGCGATTGATTCAAGAGAAGTAAATCCTGGAATATTAAAATTCGATTTAATTCTTTCTTTGCAGTTACTTAAACAGCCCATTCGGGAAACTAATATTTATATGTACCTATATTTTGTATTTTTTATCATATTCGGATCGTTTTTTACCCTCAATCTATTCATTGGTGTGATCATCGACAACTTTAACGAGCAGAAAAAGAAAGTAAGTAAATTACCTAAAAAATCTGCTCGCGAACAGCGAAAAAAACAAGGCAAGCGGTCACCCATCCAAGTACTAACTGCGTCCGGCGTTGCTTAAGTCACATTAAAAGATCACCGAAGTTAAGCTAAGACGGGCGCGGTTAGCACTTGGATGGATGACCGGCTGGAACACCGGGTCCTGTTGCAATTTAACACTTTAAATAGTTTTCCGGATAGAAAATTTAACAAATGTGAATTCGTAGGCCGGGGGTTCTTTAGAAATGTTCATGACGGAAGACCAAAAGAAGTACTACAACGCTATGAAGAAAATGGGTTCAAAGAAGCCAATGAAAGCTATTCCAAGACCAAGAGTAAGAGGTTTAACTGTTACTGTTAAGTAATAAATCGATTCTAGTGGAGACCTCAAGCGATCGTGTTCGAAATAGTGACAAACAAGAAATTCGACATGTTTATCATGTTGTTTATCGGTTTGAACATGCTGACGATGACCATGGACCATTACCAGCAGAAGGAAATGTTTACGATGGTCCTGGATTATCTCAACATGATTTTCATAGCTATCTTTAGCACAGAGTGTCTGATGAAGATCTTTGCGTTACGATATCACTATTTCACGGAACCTTGGAATTTGTTCGATTCGGTGGTAGTAATTTTATCAATTTTGGGCTTAGTTTTGAGCGATATCATCGAGAAATATTTCGTATCTCCAACGTTGCTGAGGGTGGTGAGAGTAGCAAAAGTGGGGAGAGTTCTGCGTTTGGTCAAAGGAGCTAAAGGAATCCGCACGCTGCTTTTCGCACTAGCCATGTCACTGCCTGCGCTGTTCAACATCTGTTTACTGCTGTTCTTGGTGATGTTCATTTTTGCCATCTTCGGAATGTCTTTCTTCATGCACGTGAAGGATAAGAGTGGACTGGATGATGTTTATAACTTCAAAACGTTTGGACAATCGATGATATTGTTATTTCAAGTATGGTAAATTTTTGGAGCGTGGTTGTTAAAGTAGTATTTTAGATGTCCACTTCTGCTGGTTGGGATGGAGTCTTAGATGGGATTATAAACGAGGAAGAGTGCAAATTGCCCAACAACGAGATTGGAGAAACGGGGAATTGTGGAAGCTCAACAATAGGCATCGCGTTTTTGCTTAGCTACCTCGTGATTTCTTTCTTGATCGTCATCAACATGTACATCGCAGTGATTTTAGAGAATTATTCGCAAGCAACAGAAGATGTGCAAGAAGGTTTGACCGACGACGACTACGATATGTACTACGAGATCTGGCAACAGTTCGATCCTGATGGAACGCAGTACATACGATACGATCAACTTTCGGATTTCCTAGATGTGCTGGAGCCTCCTTTACAAATTCATAAACCTAACAAATATAAGATAGTTTCCATGGACATTCCTATTTGTAAGGGTGATCTCATGTTCTGTGTAGATATATTAGACGCTCTGACAAAAGACTTCTTTGCCCGAAAGGGTAACCAAATTGATGAGACTGCTGAACTTAGTGAAGTGCAAGCTCGGCCGGCCGAAGCAGGTTATGAGCCAGTGAGTTCAACGCTTTGGAGACAGAGGGAAGAGTACTGTGCAAGATTGATCCAGAACGCTTGGCGCAAACACAAGAGGCAGTGCAGCGGTGCTCCAGACCAGTCCGACGAAGGTGAGGTCGATGGAGATGGAGAATTGGAAGGTCGGCAAACTGCTGTCCTTGTGGAAAGTGACGGGTTTGTGACCAAAAACGGGCACAAGGTAGTGTTACATAGCCGTACGCCCAGCATCAGTTCTAGGTCTGCAGACGTCTGAGACAGGCCCCGCCCCTCCCCGACCTCGCCATAGCCTGGTCGCTATGCTCGGATGGCCAGCACGATTTTTTTATCTCGGCCAAACTCCAGATTCTTCGTTACTATCACATACATCGAATTCCGTATACTGACCCGTTTGTTGTGTTAAGTTAAACTGGATACTTCCGAGATAAAAACTTACGTGGATTCAAGTCTGTGCTGTGTAGTTTGATGGAGAAGGTATCGTATACTATTGTCAACTGCTTTGCTGCTCATATCTCATCATGTAATAGTTGTGTATGATCAGTAAAATCTTGTGACTAGTTATATATAAAATTGTCATTCTGACAGTGATGTCCCAGGATCACTGCTAGAATCTCCAAATGCCAATTCTAACTACAACTAGCACAATGACAGTTGATATAAATCTCTAGCTTTTCATTATCAACCACTCTCATCAATCTTCAAACTTGAACTGAGGGTGATTTTAAAAATCATTTTTTCAATTGTGACAGTTGGAGTAAAATCCTGTAAATAATTGTTGTATTGACAACAGTAGAGGTATGGTCCGTTGTATACAGCAACTGACTAGACTTCAATCTTCTCTGAATCATCATTCTTAAGATTTGAAAGTAACAATTCCCAAGTAGCTTTCAAAACTCTTGAGATAGACGATTTGACACAGTCGAATTCGAAAAGTGCACATTTTTGATTTGATAAACCCAAAGATTTTGTTTTAAATACTCAAGCACAAACCATATCAAAACAAACGTTTGCATTTTTCGCGAGTTAAATTACATTCTAAATGGACTATTAAAGTGGACTGTATTTCAAAATCACGTCGAGTTATTTGTAAAAATGGTGCTTTCTTCAATTGCTAATCTTCAAGCTATCTTCACATGCTACATGGACCGCATAAAGGGGGAGGGGCAAATGGGTTAAAATTTGCAAAATACAAATTTTTGTATGCCTCATACAATATATATATATTGTAATTTGTATGTGTGACATTTTTTCGAAACACATTTTAGCAAGTATGTGCTTGGATTGAAAGTAACTTTGATTTTCACGTATTTTAAGATTTGATGGCACGGACCTTAAAACCACAAATTGTATTACGTGCTAGTTCTTTATTCCTAACTTATCATGGCTGGACCATTGGAACTAGTTATTTCAAGCATGACCATCTTTTTAAAATGCAGGCAAAAATGTCACCCATACCTTTGCTAAATTTTATTATTCAAGTTTCAAAAAATATAACTAGAAATACAGTTATGAACGCTGTCATTCTAAGTTATAAATGCTGTTTTGTTATTTATTAAATTAATTAGATAATCATTGTTAAAATTTTATATAAATATTACGGATTTGGTTAGTGTTTGTATGACGTGGTCAATCAAGCTTAACAATCTTCAATTCGCTTCGCTGTTATTCCCAAACAGTGATTAAGCCTGCTGGTACCAGGTCCTCATGATTTTCTGTAAGTTCTTGCCATGACAAATAAATTTCTCCTTAGTAACACTGATTATTATTTACCACCTCGTTAATCAAACACTTACCAATGACGGAGACGCAAAGTGATAATATTACGATTTATTTTTGTTAAAAAGAAATAATTTCAGCTCCACTGCTTCAATTCTAAATTATTGTCATGACAAAGTAGATTCAATAAAAGATGTTTGGTGGAATAATGTGCCGCATTTTAATGTAATACGCACACATTGTTATTGCGAAACAGGCACAACTGTTTTTTCGACACTGTTTGACTACGCTAGTTATCAAAACCGTTCCAGTCACCTAAAACTGTATTGTTGGTTAATTAAGTCATCAACGCCATCTATTGTTAGAATAAATAAATTAACTTATTGGGGTGTCTTAATTGATCAGCAATATAGCGTTCGGCAAATTCAACTGTTACAGTGTGCTGTGGATCAGTTCTTTTACACAAAATTGCATACGGGAGCGGTTATTTTTCTGCAAAAACACAAAAACAACGTTCTTTGCACGTGACTGTACTTGCTTTTTTTGTATTAAGTATACATGTAGATACATGTAACATGCATATTATTATGTTCGATACATTGTATCTACATTTTGACAACTCATTCATGTAATATAATGAATAATCTTAGTACTACAACATATAAACATATAATTTTTCTAAGCAATCGTTGTTTTTAGGGATAGCTATTGTTATACTTATTAAGGTTTAGTTTGTAAGCTTTGCGAAAAATTAAAGCGATCTCGATTTATATTGGAAATTATTGTCCATTACCGTTCTGTTATTGTTTTGTTGTTTTCTTAAATTATTATCAACAATAAAAAGAAAAATCCTGACAAAATTCATTACTCTATTCAAAATCAAAATTAATCCGAACCTTTTACAATCTTGATTCTTTTATACCAAGGAAGCTCATTATATTCTTCATTAAAGTCATAAACCCATTTTCTAATGCTTCTAAGGTGGAAATGTCGAGCTTCAATAACCGTCTGGGGATCATACTCGTTTGCTGATCTAAGATCCAGATGATGTGCAGCTTCTGGTATTATAACGGCGACAACAGTAGAAGAAATGTTACTTAAAACACCCCCTCCTGACCAAGGGTCCAATAATCCATTACTAAAAACTATATTGCTGGCACTTCTAATATCTTTACCACCATATTCCAGAATTGGCAATTCTGCATTGCCCTGCCTAACACCCCATTTCTTGTAACATTCATCTTCAAATTTGTTGAAATTCCAGGGTGTATTCTCGAACATGTCCTCATCAGTTGAGCACATTGGCATTATAATCTCAGTACAAGCCTGAAAATCCCAACCATCTTCACCTAAGTTGTCTGAAGTTTGATTGATCTTATTGCATTTGGTAGTTTTTGTAAAATTTGTGTAAATTTCCAAGGCAGATCCTATAGCGGTGATTATAGTTTTATTATCAGTTATTTCTGTTTCTAAAGCTTTGTAGCAGAAATTTCTTACTGGATTTGCAGGAAGTGGTGCTAAAAAACTGGTCGGATAAGGGTAATTAACCATCGCGATATTTACAATAACATTATAAATCCAGTCAATTAATTCGTCTATATCCTCACTACTTTTAAGAGGATCACACAATTTCAATTCCTTGGATAACCAAGCTTTACCTTCGTCATTTTGTGCTATACTCCTAATACTACTCCATGTCTTGCTAATAGGAGCGCTACAGTCTTGAAGATGATTAGAAGTCTTATAAACATTTGTCACAATAATATTGAAAATTTCACACGCAGTTATTCCCTGGAATTGCCAAATAGGTGCAGATGAAGCTATAGCTCCTGCTACTGCAGCAGGATACTTCATTCTCAACCATGCAGCCAGCATCCCCCCATAAGAGCCACCAAAAGCCACCACAGGAATTTTGGATCCAGCTCTTGCGTATTGACCCTGTAGATAATTTATTAGCAATACGTAATCAGCAAGGGCTTGATTCGAAGATAAATATCCGAGATATTTTGGAGAAGTGAAGGATTCACTTCCAAAAGGCAAGGAAGTACCGTAGTACCGATGCTCGGCAAATACTAGCAAAGCGTTGAATTCCGGTGCTATGTCAAACATAAATCCTGTATTTTCCGCGAAGTTTTCAATGGTTCCTTCGTTTCCTGTGTAGAAAAATATCGGTCCTTCTTCAATCCAATTGGTATCATTTATCAAGTACTTCAGTTGGAATGTTTCATTGTTGGTAAAGCTAAAAAGTTAAAACATAGTTCACAGGGATTTGCGTGGGAAATTCGATTTTATTTTTTTTCTGCTTCCCTAATTAATGTAGTTAGCTCATGAATAAAAATTAATGAGTTGTTTTTAAATGTCCCGTTAATACGGACTTGTTTTTAAATGTCCCGCTAATACGGACAGGTACGAACGGAATTTAACGAAACATCGATCGTGCTCGTTCGTATTCGCGGTAAATTTCAAAGCGGATTATCTAATTTTCATTTCCTTTTACATATTTATCTGAGGAACCTCAGTAAATCTCAGCAATTTGATTGGTCAATATTCAAATGAACCAATCAAATTGCGGAGATTAACTGAGGCTCCCCCGATAAATGTGTAACCAACCAACCGTTATCTCCTGTTATTTTTCTAACAATCGAGTTTAAATTTTGCAATATTTTCGATTCGTCATGCCCATTTGTTTTACTTACCGATCCTGTTAATAACAGCACCGTTTTTGCAGTTTCTATGAAAACCTTCGCGTTATTTGAGCAAACAATTAAACACGATTGAGGGAAAATATAGGTATTAATTATAGGTCTATATACCTGAAGTGGTCTACTGGTACTTCTATATATTTCGTGGCAAAGTCACTGCAGGAAATTTCTTTAGAGATAGCTATTAGAAGCAAAGCAATACACTTCATCTTGAACACTGAAAGAATAATAAAGTATCATTAGCGAACTTTGACCCTTGTTGATAAATTGCTGAGATAGACAATCACGTTCCTTTGAAGTATTGTTTATTTGCTAAATAAAACATATGATTTCAAACAATAAAAATTTACATTTCACATTGCCATTAAACTCACAGAAAAAGAACAATTCATTACAACACTAATAAGGAATTATAAAATATTTACACCTCTCGATTTGACTATGATTAATCGCATTTCCCAGCTTGATTTGGCGAGGAAAACACAAAAAATAAATACAATATCAAACATCTAAGAAGTCTTTGAGAAGAGTAGTCCGCCGCTTTTCTGCAATATCCATTTGATTTTCTAAATCGCCTCTGTCGGTGGTTTCGGCTCGTTCGATTTTCCAGGATAAATTCTCTATTTCAGCCTCTAACTGGGCTTGTTGGTATTCAAATAATTCTTTCCTAGGGCCAACCTCCATGTAGTAAGCGTAGGGATATGTATATTGCAACGTGTACCGGCATTTTGCCAGTAAATTAGCCGCGGCAAATAAGTATTGCCAGTCGATCCATGTTCCCATACCAGACATAACCTTTTGGTTAATTCTTGTTCGTAGATTTTCTAAAGTTTGCTCCTCCAGCTTCAGAGACTTTGAATGGTTTTCCCATCGCTCATAATAGTGGAGATACTTTTTTAAAGCTTCCCTAGCCTACAATAATAATAATAATAAATAAGTCAAAATGTGTTTTTATACCTGAGCATGGACTGACTCATGAGCAATGTTTGGATTTTCTCTATATCTAGAACATTCGTAATATTCAGATCCATGTGACTTCCAATCTCCTAAGCACATCCAGCAGAAGTCATGTTTGCAGTTGTAACACTGCATGTGATTGCACCCTCCGTTTTTCTCAATGCAAATGTGGCACTTGGGACAGTCTTTGGTATGTGCACTTATGTAATTTGCAGTCTCACTGTCATCAGCGCATTTCGTTAACCATTTCTTGATTATTGAACATTCAGTTGGGGCATGGTAGTCCATTCCACATCTGAAACCGCAAATCGATTTTCATGCCAAAATAATGGAACTTTGATAAGCAGGGTAGTTATGGCTCACCCTGTATATCTATAAATATTTTGAAGTTTTACAGCTTCCAAGCTCAGCTAGTAAACACGAATCTTTTGGAAATGAAAAAATACCAAACTCACGTTACTTCACTATAGCTCTTTGGTTACACCACTACACCCTATAATTTACATTTTACGAATAGCATGATGGTGTCAATGGGCAAAGTAAAGTTCAAGTCTCCCCACTCCACTTTATTATACCGTGTGTCCCACTTAATATGAAGACAGTCACATTATGAATTTTTGTTTAAATGAAAGGTTAATTTGGGGTTAATGCCAAACTCACGTTACTCCATTATAGTTCTCAGTTACACCACTACACCCTATAATTTACATTTTACGAATAGCATGATGGTGTCAATGGCCAAAATAAAGTTCAAGTCTCCCCACTCCACCTTATTATACCGTGTGTCCCACTTAGTCCCACTTAATATGAAGACAGAGTTACATTATGAATTTTTTGTTTAAATGAAAGGTTAATTTAGGGTTAATGCCCAAACTCACGTTACTCCACTACACCGTATAATTCACATTTTACGAATAGCATGATGGTGTCCATGGCCAAAGTAAAGTTCAAGTCTCCCCACTCCACCTGTGTCCCACTTGGTCCTACTTAATATGACGACAGAGTTACATTATGAATTTTTTGTTTAAATGAAAGGTTAATTTGGGTTTAATGCCAAACTCACGTTACTCCATTATAGTTCTCAGTTACACCAATACACCCTATCATTCAATTTTACGAATAGCATGATGGTGTCAATGATCAAAGTAAAGTTCAAGTCTCCCCACTTCACCTTATTATACCGTGTGTCCCACTTAATATGAAGACAGTCACATTATGAATTTTTTGTTTAAATGAAAGGTTAATTTGGGGTTAATGGCCAAACTCACGTTACTCCATTATAGTTCTGTTACACCACTACACCCTATAATTCACATTTTACGAATAGCATGATGGTGTTAATGGTCAAAATAAAGTTCAAGTCTCCCCACTCCACCTTATTATACCGTGTGTCTCACTTAATATGAAGACAGAGTCACATTATGAATTTTTTGTTTAAATGAAAGGTTAATTTGGGGTTAATGCCAAACTCACGCTACTCCATTATAGTTCTCAGTTACACCACTACACCCTATAATTTACATTTTACGAATAGCATGATGGAGTCAATGGCCAAAATAAAGTTCAAGTCTTCCCACTCCACTTTATTATACCGTGTGTCCCACTTAATATGAAGACAGTCACATTATGAATTTCTTGTTCAAATGTAAGGTTAATTTGGGGTGCCAAACTCACGTTACTCCATTATAACGGGTGTCCTAAAAAAAACCGAACGAAATATTTTTGGTAATAACTCGTGCATTTCTCATCCGATTTGGATGAACCTGGCCTTAAATTGAAGCCAAGGAATCAGGCTTTCGAACTGTCTAAGAAATAACGACAGATGGTGCTGCAATAGTTCTCTTAGTGATACTTGTCTCAAAGGTTCATTTCAGGGGCGTGGGGATTGGTCAATTATCAACCAGTCGTTATGAGACTCACATAACTTTGAAGGACGTTCATTTTTCTTTAAGATTCTTTTTTCAGAAGTTAATTTGGTTCACGCATTGACTTTCTGTGGTTATTTAAAAAATACGTGTTTTCATATTTTTTCATGCAGAATGACCATGACTAAAGTAAAAATGCATCACTGTTACTTCAGTAATGATCATTAGGCGTGAAAATAAGGGAAAACATATGATTTTTAAAAAATCACAGAAAATTTATTCGTGAATCATAACGAACTTCTGAAAGAAAATTGTTCAGAATTTTCAATTAGGTAAGACTAAGTTTATAGTATTTCTGGTCTAATTTTTTGTCATTTGTAGCTTCTGATGATGACTAAAATATAAGTCGAAACGTTAAGCTGTAATTGAAACTTTCTTTTACAAAGTCCGATAACCTCATTATCCTTTATTATTTCTTCTGAAAGAAGCTTTTTGAAGAAAAGTAAACGTGCTTCAAGGTTATTTTTATCTCATAACCATTGGTTGTTAACTGACCAATCCCCATGCACATATAGCAAGCCTTTAAAACAAGCAAGGCTAAGGCTACTACGGCAGCGCCATCTGTCATGGTCTCTTGAATGAATCGATAGCCTGATTCTTTAGCTTTAATTTAACTCCACGTTCATCGAAATCGGTTAAAAAATGGATGAGTTGTCCCCAAAAATATTTCGTTCGGTTTTTTTTAGGACACCCGTTAGTTCTCAGTTACACCACTACACCCTATAATTCACATAATGGCAAAAGTAAAGTGCAAGTCTCCCCACTCCATCTTATAATAGTGTCCCACTTAGTTGAAGACAGACTCATAGTTTTTGTTACTTTTAGGAGTAGCGATATAAATTTTTGCCTAGTCTACCGCGACCTTGCGAATAGGCCCATTTTTCAATATTTTGCTTCACAAACTGTTCAGAATTCAATTTTGCCTCCTTACATAAGTTTAAATTCAAAATTATCATTTTTAATGTCCCAAAAAAATTCTTTACGTGCGATTGCGTTGAAGACAAAAAACTGCAAGGAAAAATTTTCAAATTTTCAACGCTCTCTTTATCACTGTCTTGGACAGTCACACTAGTTTTACAGAAAGTATCATTGCTGTCTAGCTCGGTTTTTTGGGACACCCTGCATTATCAAATCTTTTTGAAATTAAAATTAAATGGGCCCGACTTTTTACTAACTTGAATCTTCTAGTAATTCTACTCTACAAAACGGTACTAAGGCTAAGTCTCCCCACCTCACCTTATTATAGTCAATTAGAAATTTAGCCTAAGGGTACCTAATAACGTGTCATTCAAAATAAACGTGTCGTGTGCTTTGCTTGTCATTAGTGTCAAACACTTATTTGACGTCGTTTACTTTGAAACACACGTTATAAAAAAACGTACTGGAAACAAAACGCCGTTTTGCAGTGTGAACACACAGCCCTCTTGGCCTTGTTCTCGGTACTATGCACGACAATGGTGCAATTGGGCCCTGGACAGAAACGTAGTTCCGGATGTGACTTAACATAATCCTGGAAAGTGAATTGCTGATATTTCTCTCTCAAATTCGGACGTGTGAGGTGTTTTAAGACGAAATCTTCAGGTGCAAGAACTACACAATCCCGGGCCATGCAACTAATAGCTGTAGAAATCCCCTAAAACTAGGTGTTAAAACAAAAAATAAAACACATTAATACCTGGTTGATTTGTACTTCAAAGTGCATCACCCAACAGTCCTTACAGAACTTATGCAAGCAAGACAAACTGTGAAACTTCTCAGTGGACTGCATTATTACACAAACCGGACAAGTGACGTACTTAAGTGATGATAAACTTGAAGAAGTTATCGCAGGTTTTATCCTAGAACCAATGAGTAATTCTGTGGGATTCTTGCGGAATTTCTCAATGATCTCATTAACTGCCCATTTGTGGTTGAGTAGCAAAACCTTGAAAATGCCATTACTAACAGAGATTTACTGCACCACTTACTTTAGCAAGCGAAGGAGTGATTTGTACGTTAGAACTGAGTTTCTCGACAGTCTCGTTCAGAAGTCTCTCAACCTGTTCTTCTACTAAACACTTGTAAACGAAATATTCTGGATCTGTTTGACTGGGATCGTCTTGGTCAATATCGTTATCATCGGCAATATTATAATAATCATAATCATCAAAACAATCATTATCAGAACATTCCATATCCGATTCTCCACTTTGAGAATTTAAATTTAAAGTATCCTCCATGCCGGGATTTTTCTCTCACACCATTAACATATTTTCACTAAAACACGACTGGATTTATGCAAAAAATTCACGTTTGTAATTAATTACCTGTTTACTTGTTCCTGACGGCCATTTGTAAAAAATAAACACAGAAATGACATTTGTCCGGAATCTTAGTGGCGCCCTCCTGCGCCCGGTTTTTTAACTAAAAAAATCAATTATTTAATCCGTTACTATTTTATTATTATATTAATTAGATCAATTTCGTTTTTAATAAGTTGAATTTCTGAATATCGCCGAAATTTATTATTCGAGTTGTGAGAGAGAAAGTCGTGGGAAACGTCACAAAAAATTGCTGCGACCGAAATAACCGAGCTTGGTAGCTCGCGAATAGTTGGTTGTTAACACCGTGGCCCTCTTGTGAACCTTGTGAACTGTCATGTGCAGTGTCATATGTAAGTGTTATGGCGTCCAGAGTTATTGAAATATTAAGAAATCGGTGCAATTTACGACTTTAAAGACAATTATCATTGTTATAAACTATTTTAAATTATGCAGGACCGACCGAATATCCGCAGACGAAAGATTAAATTTCGTACTGGCGGTATCAAGATATAATTTTCCATGCTTGTCAACTTCTAAGGATCATTATATAAACAAAGTAAGTATTTTTCTATGATGGATTTTGAATCAAAATTAATTGGAAATTTTTGATTTTGGTTTAGAAGTCTCAGCCGTTTTGCAGGTTTCAGGTTGTAGGTAGTTAAAATTTGCACAGCCACCTTGGCACCTGTTCCTATGTTTAGGAGATAGAGATGATTGTGTTTTTAATTCTCCTTATCTCTTATCACAGAACTTTTGCGTTGATTTTCGTTTGAAATGCTTTGTTAGTAATGAGATTTTAATAATCACCTAATAGCAGTAATGAAGTTGTTCAAAACATTCCATGGAAAAAATCAAGTTGGCAAGAGGGTTGGTGTTGACACTATTAGAATCAAAATCAAGTAATTTTCCGTTTGAGGCACTCAAAAAAAATAGCGCTAATTTTTAAATTTATTTGTTGGAATAAAACAAAACTACCCACACCCATCTCTAAAAAACAATTGAACATAAAAGTCATAGCGGATTGTTTTGTGTTTGACATTTCGTATTGGCTTCTGCCTGATTTTGACTCTTTCAATTTTAATTGTTTCTTGACGTTAATATTTGTAATTTGTGTTGTGCCAGTTTTTCTAAAGAATGGGGAAAAAACGTAAATGTAAGTTTTTGCTTTTGCTTTTTTCTAAACTACCGACAATATTCTGAAATCAAATCGTATGAGACTAATAAGAAGAATCAAAATTAAACAGGTTTTGTTTGTTCTTTATTAACTTCAAGCACTGAAGAAAAATTCAGCATTAACTTTAATTCTGTTTAATTCTTTGTTTACATTTGTTCGGAATAAAACATACTTGAAAAATGGTTTTTAAATAAATATAAGTAATCTGGCAACTAAAAATACGAGTGCGAGAAGTTAACAATGTGGAAGCTTTGTTGTACAGGGTGGTTATAAAAGTACCATTGTAGGTGACTGTGATGCTTTGTTTTGAGATTTAATTTATACAGCCGTAAATGCGTTATATGTCAATTCTTTTGTTTTTAAAGCCACTTTCGATGGTACAATATTTTGTTACAAGCTCAAATTTTTAGAAATTTACTGTATTTTAGTATCAAATGATAGATCCTACTTGAGATCTAGCAGAATTTTTAAAATCAACTTAAATACCATACAATTTGCTGCTTTTCAACGAAAGTAGAGGTTTTCCAAATTAGGTAACCGAACATTTGTCCAAAATGATTTTTTCAGTTATTTGTACACCTGTAAGCACTTTATGACAATCAGTTCAATTGAATTGTAGGTCGATATAAAGTTTTCGTCCTAGACGTAATCAATCTTGATCTTTTATTTTTTGAGGTTATGTATTGTTTTTCCTCTAAGTAAATATTTATTTGGGTTTGTTAAATTTCTTTCGCTATTGTTCATATTTTCAGCTCAAATTTTGTCGATCTATTGGTTTGGTGATGGATTAAGAAATTTAATATTTCATTTAAAAAAATCAAAAATCTAATGTACAAGGTGATTAATCGATTTTGTAACTCCTTTGAATTTGAATATCTCCGAGGTCTTTTAACATAGGGATTTGAACCAAAAAGCGTTGGAGTTCACCTCGTCATACAGACATAAATTTTTCAAGGTCAGGCTTAAAAGATATAAATATAACTTGTATTTTTTTAAATGGAACACCTAGTATATTTTTCTACAGATCGATAGCAAACAATTTTCTGATTACTACAATATAGCACACTAGGCATTTCACACTGATATTTTTTGAAAAAAAAACAATTTTAATGATTTTTCAAAAAAATTGCAAACAAAGAATGCTATGAAACAAAAGTTTGTTTACCTGTATCTGTCAATTAGTTGTCTTAATTAATTAATTAATTTTTAAGTAGGTATTCTCAAGTTTAACAAAATTCTTGTTCAGAAGTTATCAGTCTGAAATACCTAATGTAGTATATTATAGTAATCATAAAATTATTTGCTAACGTTCTGTAGAAAAATATACTAGGTGTTTCATTTAAAAAAACACCTTATATTCTTATTTTTTAAGTTTGACCTTGTTGTACAAACTACTGTGTGTGGCCAATGTCTCGGTCTTTATCATTGTCCCCAGCAGTAAAGTTTACGGTTTATTGCATACAAGGTGTTCCCCTAAGTACACCGACAAACTTCATGAGGTGATTCCTCTCATTATTCTGAGACAGAAATTTCCTATGGGCATAATGTCCTAAAATGCTAAGTTTCCCAGATACAGGGTGTGCAAGTTTTTTAAAATTCCCAAATTTTGATTTTTTGGCCATTTTGATATTTAAAATGTAAGTATCGGGTGTACCAAAAAAAAACCGGACAAAATAGTCTTTGAAATAAGTCAGCCATTTCTTAACCGATTTGGATAGACTTGGTCTTAAATTAAAGCTAAAGAATCAGGCTTTCGAGCTTTGTAAGAAACGTCGACAGATGGCGCTGGTGTAGTAGCCTTATTGATACTTGTCTTTAAGGCTTATTTTAGGTGCGTGGGGATTGGTCGGGCAACAACCAATGTTTATGAGACCCAAATAGCCTTGAAGATCTTTCTTTTTTCTTCAAAAATCGTTTTTCAGAAGTCCATTTGGCGTAAGCATTAATTTTCTGTGATTTTTCTAAAAAAAGTGTTTTTGCGTATTTTCATGCTTCCATAACCATGACTAAAGTAACATTGATGCACATAGGGCTTAATTTTCAATGATTACTGTTCAGTTGTCCCCCACTGACATCCGCGCCACTGTTTTCACCATATTCGTTTATTTATAACTGAAAATTAAGATTTATATGCATTAATGTTCTTTGGTCATTGCCATTAATGCGTGAAAAAACTCAAAAACACATTTTTTAAAAAAATTACAGAAAATTAATGCTTAAGCCAAATCGACTCCTGAAAAAGGATTTTTGAACAAGAAAGAATGATCTTCAAGGCTATTCAAGTGTCATACCGATTGGTCGTTTACTGACCAATCCCCATGCAGCTAAAATATCCCTTTAAAGCAAGTATCAATAGGACTGCTACAGCAGCGCCATCTGCCGTAGGTTCTCATACAGTCGAAAGCCTGATTCTTTGGCTTTAATTTAAGACCACGTTAATCCAAATCGGTTAAGAAATGGCGGACTTATTCCCAAAAATATTTTGTCCGGTTTTTTTTGGGACACCCGATAGATCTATTAAAGCATAGTGGGTAAACTTCATATTTTTCGAAATTACTGCCACCGATGAATAATAAATGCGACTCATATCTGCAAAAAAATAATAGCGTACCCTACTTGACGGGAAAAGTATTCACCTAGTTATTACTTACACCTACGCCACTGGACTTGATCCAAAATTTTCAGTTTACGTCACAAAGTGCGCTTTATCCAGTCGAAATGTGTAGCAAGTTTCAACAAAATCGTTTTAGAAATATTAGCAAAAAAATATGTTTTTTAAATTTGCCCACCCTGTATCTTGGAAACTATACGCCCTTTAGGACATATGTCCATAGGAAGTTTTTGTCTTAGAATTATGTGAGGAATGCTCCCTGAAGTTTGGCAGTGTACTTAGGGAACAGCCTGTATAATAGACCATACACTTTGCTGGAAACTACTTATGTATGTTTATTTTGGTTAAATTAGAGAAAAGTTACGTTTTTTGAGGGTTATTAAGAATCTGTAAAGAATTCTTGGTTCGTTCCTCAATTATGTTGAAAAAACTGAACTATTTTAACATTTTGAGAAGGTTCACTGTGGTCTGTTTTTAAGTAAAAATGGTACTTTTGTTTGACATCGATAGACTGCGCCCTTTTTGAAAAAAATGGCTTTTCACCGGTTCAGACTTAGTAAAGATACCAAATTTTACGTTGCTGTCTTTAACCGTTTTGAAGATATTTAGAAAAAAACGCTTTCAAAGTGGACCTTTTAAGGGGCCTTAGCTCCCTTAGAACTTATTTTTCGACATATGTTCATAGGGACTTTTTTTCATACTTTTCATAGAAGAATCTACTGGTAAAGTTTTGCCCACTAATTTCGAGACAGCCCTGTATAAGAAAGGTATATTCATGGGATATTCCAGAGAGCGGAAAGCGTATAGGATTTATGACCCCTATACAGAGAAGATTATTAAAAGCAGATATCTATAACTTCTAGAAACATACCTATAAAATTTTTTCGATTTCCGCTTCCGGAGCTGTAGCACCCTAAAATAGGGGCTATATTCGAGTTATTTGACGATAACTTCTGAACCGTTTAAGCTACTACAACCAAATTTGGGTGACTTATTTAGTTTATTTACCATGATGGTAATTTTTTTCAAACTTTTTGTTAGTTCATTGGAAAAATTATTTGGTTCGATTTTCAATAGGCCTGTTTAAAAAGCGAAATTTTTTGCCTCTTTAAATGAAACCTAATGCAAAATGTCCTCCAAATTTCCGGCAAAATCCATACCTTCGAATATCATACAGGTAGGTTACTATGGTTAAAAACCATTTCCATTCAATAAAACCCTTGAAAATTAGCTAGTGTTATGGTGAGCAACGAAATAAGCACCACGCTGTATATGCTCTTCATTTTTTTTTCTTATTGATAGAAATAACTTTGTCAACTTTAATTTACAGATTTTTTTTGTCCACGTACGTTTTCAGGTTACGTTTCCATAATTGCCAGGATAAATTTTCATTGATTCTTTATTGTCAAAAGAGTTTCAGTCTTAAGCGTTCGTCAGGAATCGCACCTTTATCAATTAGGTGTTAACCTTGATAGTTTCTTAAATCAGCGAAAAAAAATGAACGAATTATTACGGCTGTTGCTTTAAAAATTCCGATATTGATAAGGTGTTACCATAAGGTGCTCCGAGATGCCGTCTTCATGAATCACATTAAAATTTACCTATTTAAACAGGTTGAATGAAAGCAGTAATTTAGTTGAAAGCGCGTTTTTGCCATAATGTTGTCTTTTCGTAATAATTATTACAGCGATCCATATTTCTACCGCCCTTGGAGGTCCTATTATGCCCTCTACCCTGTTGTTCCATTCCATTTTCTTGGAATTGGTGGTATCATTACATAGTGAAGGTAAAATTGAATGTGTTTTTCAGGTTTTCAGCCTTACAGCATCATGGCTCAGGTGATTGGGCACAAACGCCGAGGAGTCAGCAGTGGTGAGACTTCTGCTTCATCTAGCTCTACCTGCCAGTTGCCTGCCCTTCCTAGTGGTAATACTCCTGGTACTTTGACTGACGAACTAGCAGCACTGTTCGAATGCCCAGTTTGTTTTGAAATAGTCCTTCCTCCGATTATGCAATGCCAAGTAGGACATCTAGTGTGCGCAAATTGTCGTCCAAAGTTATCCTGCTGTCCTACTTGTCGAGGAACTCTGGGTAATACGTGAGTTTTTTGTATTACTGTAATAGACGTGTTTCACAGGCAATATTAGGAATCTTGCTATGGAAAAAGTAGCAAATAATCTAATGTTCCCCTGCAAACACAAAGCAACTGGGTGTAGAATGTCACTAGGACTTAACGAGAAAGCTGAACACGAGGAAATTTGCGAATTTCGCCCGTATAGTTGCCCTTGCCCTGGTGCCTCTTGCTCATGGCAGGTAAATTATGTTAACATCAGTTTTTGTCAAACCTTACAACAAATTTATTTGTAGGGCCAGTTAGATAAGGTAATGGTCCACTTGCAACATTCCCACAAGAATATAACTACCCTCAACGGTGAAGATATTGTATTTTTAGCAACTGAAATAAATTTAGCTGGGGCAGTAGACTGGGTGATGATGCAAAGTTGCTTTGGTCATCATTTTATGCTTGTACTAGAAAAACAGGAGAAGAGTGATGGTCACACCCAGTTTTTCGCGATAGTTCAATTGATCGGGTCGAGAAAACAGGCCGAACATTTCGCATATAGGTAAATTAAAATTTTTTTGTACCAGTGAAACAAGTTTTTGTTGTAGACTGGAACTGAATGGAAATAGAAGACGCCTTATTTGGGAAGCCATGCCAAGATCCAGTCATGAGGGTGTCGCCTCTGCCATCATGGCTTCTGATTGTTTGGCATTTGACAATTCCATAGCCCAACATTTCGCTGACAATGGAAATCTGGGTATTAACGTTACCATTTCTTTAGTTTGCTAAATATAGTTTGAATTTCCCTAGGTACATATCCATATTATTGTTTTATTACTGTGTGATACTTGACTTTTTAATGCTATTTACTTGTTTAGTTTTGTCTACTGTGTAATGCTTAACCTAACAAAATTATCATCTACATCACCATTGAAAGTCAATAATTCAGATTAACTCAGTAAGGCATAACTAACAAATTGTGATAAAGAAGTACATGTAACTTAAAAAGGACACTGATGAACTGTATTATGTTTCATCAAAATTGGCAGTTTCTTAACATGGCAGTTTCTGTGTGTTCTCATTGTAAAATTTGTTTATGGGTTTAATTGTAACGTTAAGTCGTTGTAATGCAACATAGTTGTTATTTTAGTTTATAGGCGCCCTCAACAATGAGGGATTATTTGTTCGAATTTTCTTTCTGTGGGCATTATTTATTTGCGTTTGTATATTTTTCAGTTGTATTCTCCTTAATATTAACTTTGCTTGTGTAAATTTTGCAATAAACTCATTTAACTTTGTACACAATCTTTCTTTTGGATTTCTTTTATGGTATAAATACTCCGTATTTTTTCGTTTTTGAGTATCTTCTTTAGTTTTTGTACGATATTTTTCAATCTTACAATTAAAAATGCATAATTTACAACTTACACCAAAAAATTCGGGAATTTTCCCTCGTCCTCTCAGTTTTAGTTGTAAATAATACCAACTTTAATCAAGTGTGTGAACGTGTCTGTCATACGTCAAATTGTAGCCACCGCCATTGCCTAAATAATGGTGTTAAGTAGAGTTTAGACGATCATAAGGACACTGATATAAGATTGAAAAACATCTCACAAAAACTAAGGAAGATACAGAAAAATTTTAAAATGCCCTTTTTTATGGGCCATCTTTATATTTAATGTTATTCCTGTGTGTCAGTCAGAGGCATCTGCTTTACCTACGTCACTATTAAATCTGTTACATAGATGGCAGTGTGATATTTGATGCAAACCTTGAATGGGATTACAGTTTCGTTGTAATTTCGTTTCGACTTCCTGTTTAGAAATGATCTAACGATTCTAACGTAGGTAGTTAGTGGAAATTCACGTGTCTACTATTTTTTCGGCTCCGCTTCGAGATTCTATTTGGCATCCTAAGAGTGTCTGAAGATTTAGAGATTTTTTCCTGACCAATTTGGACAAGAATTTTCGTACGACGGTGACTTCATTGACAAAAACTGTAAAGCGGGCAATAATTTAATGCTTAATATAGAAAACGTCAGTCATGACAGTAAAATAAAGGGTGCCCCTTAAAAAAATCGGACAATTTTCTTTTTCTTTTGTATCTTCGTGCGATTGTTTTCAATTTTGTACTCGGCGTAAGTAGCTGAAGGTTGAGGTCGTCCATGCAATTCAAAGTTTTAGAAGATAATTCATAAAAAATTTAGGGATCGTTTAATTTTAATTTTGAAAGTCATTTTGGAAAGAAAAAAAGACGAGCTTTAATCGGTGTGTGAACGCATCTGCTGTTAAAGGTCAAATTGTAGCAAATAATGGTGTAAGTTAGACGATCTTAAGGATCGAGGACTCTATTGGTGCGAATTCAAATCTAATGACTCATTAGTAATGAGTGGTATCAACATCGACGACCTCAACCTTCAGTTACGTCGAGAATAAAATTGAAATAAAACGCCCCAAAAAACTAAGGAAGATATATAAAATAGAAAAGTGTCCGATTTTTATGGGCCACCCTCCATAATTGAAGAGCTTAATTTCAAAACGGTCTACTTAAGAGCGTGTTGTATGTTTACACATGGTTTCTGCTGAGGGGCAGCGGTGAGAGACGAAGGTCACTCAACAGATAAAGTGGGAGGAGCCTCGAATCTCCCACTTCTTCTAGAGCTACCAGCTCGCGACTCGCACACAGGCTGTTCTTTAAAGTTTCCACCTTGAATATCTTTCGGACCGCGGACGTAAAAAATATATTGAAACGAAATAAACGCTGATCAACTTGGCTTAAGGGGGGGCAATTACACTTGCAATGGTGTACTTTTTTCCCTTGAACCTTGAACCCTTGACCGTCATTTTGATTTAATTTAATCATTTTTCGCAACGGATTCGGAATCTACGTTTTTTGACCTGACCAGTAGTGGAGTAACTACACGACCACCACCTTAGATGTTCAAAAACATCGAAGAAATCGGTGAAAAATTGAGTTTTTTGAAAAACGCAAAAACCTTTGCTTTTTCGATATAAATTCAACTGCGTAATTAGTTTTTCAATACATTTTTCTCTCTTTAAAAATTTTTCAATGTTAAAACATGTCAAATTTGCAAACATAATCTAGGGTGGCCGTGACTGTACCTACTTCCGGTCTAACTTGGAAAAAATCCTAAATTCTGAATCCGTTGAGAAAAAAGAATGAATCCATTTGACAAATCAAAATTAGTTTTACATTTCGACTTTAGACTGACCTAAGGGAATTAAGTTCCTTCAAGGCGTCCCTAAAAATCCAGTTTTTTAAAATTTATTTATAATTTAAGTATACAAATCTGGGAGCGGAGACCACCGGCTCTTTTCCGATTTTTTTTCAAATTATTATTATTGCATTCCTAGGGCCTTTACATATTTTTCCTACAATTTTTTCTGTAGGCAGTTTCCTCACAAAACAATTTCGAAATGATGATTAGCGGTCCATAAAGGCGTCATAGTCATTTATGATATAAGTGTTAAAAGTGGTATTTTATTTTGTGAGAAGGGAAGTTTGAAACACGACGCGCAGCGGAGTGGTCCATCCCCTCGAACAACATAAAATCAGTTTTAACACACATACCTATAATACACAATTTTTTCTACAAACACGATTAAAAGCAAAATTTTTCATATTATTAGTTGAAAACGACCATGAAATTCGCTGTAACTGAGATAGGTATACTGACAATTTGCTGCCGGTGCTTGTTTAATTGTTGTTGCATTGTTACTTTTAATACTGGGGGTAAAAAGTAAATTACAGTATTAAAAACATTATTGTTTTAACGTTTGTTGACAATTGTTAAAAATGCCGTTTTCTGACACCGGCATTAAAAGACAGTTACTTTTAACACTGGTGTTAAAAGTGACAATGCAACAACAATTAAACAAGCCCCGGCAACAAATTGTCACAATACCTCTGCCTCAGTTACAGCGAATTTCATGGTCGTTTTCAACTAATAATATGAAAACTTTTTCTTTTAATCGTGTTTGTAGAAAAAAGAGTGCCTCGCATTTTGCTACGGCACTAAAATTGTGTATAATATGCGCGTCGTGTCCCAAACTTCCCTTTCTCACAAAATAAAAAAAGGGCAGCTACGGAAGCGGCTGGAACCTCCCCACTTGGTGAATGATCCAATCTTATCACCAATATCAAGTAAATTTTACTATTTACTATACCTAAGTTTTACTCCACCAAGCCTAAGGTGTTTTCTGTGATTTTTCTAAATTTTAGATCATTTACCAAAAGGGCACTAAGATTGAATACAATTTTGAAAACAAAATTTGAAGACTTTTCATGTGCTGATAAAGAAAATATGAGTTCATTATTAAAATTTCAAAGTTGATATGCCAAAATGGCACTTGCCGTTCGCCGATCGTCACCAAAATTAAATCAGCTCTTCGGCGGGTAACGGTATCTCTACCTACCAAATTTCAGCCAAGTCGATCCAGCAATTTGGACTGTACCGTGTTATTTATTGTTTCCTCGAAACTTCGAATTTTTCGATTTTATGCCAAAAAGGCGCTAAGTGTGAATACACTTTCAGATACAGAATTTCAAGACCTTTCATGTACTGATAAGAAAAATTAGTGTTCATCGGTCAAATTTCATAGTTGGTGTGCCAAAAAGGCACTTGGCGTCTCCGGATTCGCAACAAAATTAACTGGGCTCACCGGAAGGCCAACGCGAACCTCCATGCCAAATTTCATTAAAATCCGTTCGGTAGTTTCCGAGAAATCGTGCTCACATACATACATACATACATACGTACATACACACAGACATTTTGTAAAAACCACTTTTTTGTGATCCTGGGACCTTGAAACGTAAAGATATGGTGTTATCTCAATTTCGAATTTTGGAGTGATTGCAATAACCTCCCATTTTTATATGGTTGTGGGGAGGTTAATACCACTTTTAATATTTATATCATAAATAACTATTTGACAGCAGTGTTAAAAGTAAATGACTGGTGTCAGAAAATGCCATTTTTAACAATTGTCAACAAACGTTAAAAAAACTGTTTTTAATAGTGTTTATAGAAAAAGGTACTTAATCGCTATAGGACGCACTGTTTTCGAATAAATTGACTAATCGCTTTAGCACGCAAACATTTGTTATTGTCACAGATTTTATTTTATTTACCAAATTATCAAAAATTACTTCATGGACTGATTCCTTGCATTGATCTGGGAAGGAAAGTTTTCCCGTAGGAAGCATTTTTCGCCATAATATGACCATAAAAAATTTTCTTCTTTAAATAACGTAAGGAATCAGCCTCTAAATTTATTTTTCGAAAACGGTGCGTCCTGATTTCGAAATTGTTTGTGAGGAAATTGTTGCAGAACAAAATTATAGAAAAATGCGTAAGGCCCCCAAGGCTTGCACGCACCAGAAAAAATTCAGTATACAGCTGTTTATATCCGTACAGTTTCCGCTCTAAATTTCAGATTCGTATCCATAGCTCAGTATCGTTAGCTTCCTTATAGGGAACGATATCGAACCCAACTTTTAACTCCTTTTTACCTTTTTTACCCTTTTAAATTTTACGCAAGGAGTCAATGGTAAGAATTCTGCTACAAGATTTGGGAACACACTGTATTGGTTGTCGACTTGTCGGGAGGTTACAAACCATCTGAATCGATCAACACGTACGCGCATTTATTTACAAAGTCGTGCACTAGAAAGGAATAGACATAAAATCGTATAGACAGAACTATTCGCGACCGTGTTTATCCAACAAAGACAGTTTTATACAGAATAGACCTAGATGAGAAAGACATAAAATTATTTCCTTGAGCTGCCACGCATAATAGGGATGGCAGCACTTGACGCTGGCTCTCCAAGACAATATTTCGGGAAACAAAGGTATCGAAGAAAATTCATAACGCAGTTAGACAAAAAATTATGATTTTGCGTTAGGCGTCAGTTTAAAGAGGAAGCTTCAATTTAGGTTTATTGTTTGCCAGATTTTAAATTTACTTCATAATAACTCGCGCAACGGAGTGAGAAGTTCAATGATTTTGAGCCAACTTTTAACAATGACGGAAACTCCATTTTCAAAAAATAAAAAACAATAAACCTGGGTTTATGTTTTGTCTAAAGGGTAAAAATATTTCCTAGTCTCTAAGTCAATCCCTTGAGGAGCTAGACGTTTTCGCTTTGCCCCTGTTCTTAGCAGATCTGGACAAGGATACTACACGCTCTTAAGTGCCAAAAACTAAGGCTGGGAGTAATTTGTTTTTTAACTTCTACGCTTCAGCTTCGGATTTTGTAAAACTCGGGCTTTTCGCCCTCGTTGTCCAAACATCCTCCTGCGATAATAATTGGCCTTATGAAACGTGTTTTTAACTTCTACGCTCGCGAAGCAGTTACTGGAATCAATCGGAAAATTCAAAAAAATCGAATCGCTAAAAACATGAAATCTTTACGTTTCAGGGTTCTGGGAACCCACAAAAGTGTTTTTTGAAAAAATGTCTGTCTGTCTGTGATCACGCTGCAGCTCAAACTACTGAACGTATCAAGATGAAATTTGGCACACATATTCAGTGGGAGATTTGTAGGTGCTGATTAGAATTTGGGTCACATCGGTTCACGGAAAGTGCCTTTTTGGCACATCAACTTTAAAAATTTAAATGCAAACCCCCATTTTTCGCGTTACCATATGAATGCTCTTCAAATTCTGCTTCTAAAAATGTATTCACACTTGGGCCCTTTTGACCAAAAAATGGTGCCGTGAAAAAAAACCTATGCATAACTGTATATTTTTATTACCGGATTTGATAACTGATTTTTTTCAATCCGAAAACCTTAGTGCCATTTTTTCGAAAAATGTCATTTTAGTGGCAAAAGGCCCCTTGTTTTAATTTATTTTACAAAAAAAAAATATTCTTACTATCGAATTTGATAGCTGTTGTATTGCTGGATCAAAAACCTTAGAGCAATTTTTTACAAAATTTCCGTTTTAGGGACAAGAAGGCCCCTTTTTGAATTTTTGTTAGCAAAAGGGCATATTATCATTATCGAATCCGATAGCTGTTGCATTGCCGGATCCAAAACCTTAGTGCCATTTTTTCGAAAAATCTCATTTTAAGGGTGAAAAACACTTGTTCTTGAGATCATAGTAAATCAGCGCCGGGCGCATGCCCGAACTGGGTTAAAGTTAAATGCTACATTTACAAATTCTGTGAAAAAGTAGAAGTTTCTACCGTCTCCGAGATTGCCAATTTTTTAATATACCTACTATTTCCGATCGGTTGAAGATTAAGGAATAAAAACTGGGAGGGTTGAAACTAAAAGCCTTGAGTCTTTCTTTTGATTACTCAGTTGTTCTTGTTCACGTAACAATATGGCGGAAATTAATTTTCAAAAATGGCGCAAAGAAATTGTCCGCAACTCAATTTTTCCAAATGCTAGTACCAAGGTTTAAACGATGTAACTTTAGGAGGTCTAAAAAAGAAGAAATGTTCAAAAAGTCTTTACCATCCCAACACAGGATGGTTTATTAAACGTTTTTTAAATGTCAGACATATTCGTCTACCACGGAAAATTTCAACGCGTGATATACTGCCAAATGTGCGCCCGTTTCAACACGTTTAATATACCGGGTGTTTCACCGACCCCGCCGTGTATAGGGAATTAACATGGGAAAATGAATTTTATTTTTTTCCTGCTGCGTCTCTACTTCCACGGAACATTTTTTCGTGCACAATCAATCCGTTTCAAAGTATCCATTTATTTTGCGTTGTGTTGCAATCCACAAAGGCAGCAAACTGACTAAACATTCGAAGCGGGTCGATTGGGCACGAAATTTTTTTTCGTTTTTGTCGAAAATTCAATTTTCAAAAAATTATTGTTAAGTACCTAAGAGGAGCTGACGAACGAAAAAAATCTCAAGAGGTACCAGACTAGTATGGACTATCCTCCACACACGATAAAACTTTTCGAGAAAATCCTCCGGAGCAGGAAAAAAATAAAATTCATTTTCCCATGTTAATTCCCTATAGATACGGCGGGGTCGGTGAAACACCCGGTAGGTACATAAAACTTGACGTCTGTACTCTTTGCGTCTATTAAGCGTGTTGATTAAGAATATACCATACGGATAAAAAATACACTTATTATACGTTTTATTGTTTGATTTACAACAATCTAACTTAGGTACATAGATAACTAATAATGGTAAAAGGCAAAAGTTCGCACTCTTCAGGAGACTATGATGAAGGAATTTTTCTTTTTCTTGGTTCACATGCGTGATGCGTGCCGGACTTAGCCTGATTTCAGTCGATCCTCACTAAGTTCTTACTTACTGCTAACTGAAATCAAATTATTAATAAATGGTGACTCAGTCCCATCATAAATGAACGTGCAAGTTTCAGTTATAGCTACTGATGACCTGTGACCTGTTTGACAAATAAAACTTACCCCTACCTACCTATATGTATAGGTGTTGCTTATAGGTACGACAATTTTTAAGTTAGGTATGATTTATGAATACCTATTGTGATTAATAAACATGTATCATACTTGACCTTATGTTCAGGCACGACCATACCCTATACATATTTTAAAAAATATCGACGAAATGGTGAAAAATCTAGATTTTTGAAAATCGCAAAAACTTTATTTTTCTGAGATGTATCCGGTGGGTATATAGCTTGATATCTGTTTTCAGCTTCCGATAGGTCTCGTTTTAGAAAAATTCAAAAAAATCGAATCGCCTAAAACATAAAATCTTTACGTTTTCGGGTACTGGGAACCCAAAAAATTGTTTTTCTATTTCGGTTTCCCAATGAACACTTTATAGCACCCAAACGCGTTCTCTAATGTGCTCTATTAGACCACGGCTTTTGTTTACATCGTAACCTAGACAACGATTGTGTCCAACAATCGCCAACTGTCAAGCGAACATTGACCTGTCTATAAAAATGGGAAACCAATTTTTTCTGACAGGTTATGGGGTATCTATCCGAAATAGAAAAAATTGTATAAAAAACGTGTTTCATAAGGCTCTTATCGCACTCGGATTTTAAAATTTAATTGCAAACCCCCATTTTTCGCGTTGCCATATGAAAGCTCTTCGAATTCTGCTTCTAAAAATTTATTCATACTTGGTGCCCTTTTGGTCAAAAATCGGTGCCGTGAAAAAAATCTATGTATAACCCTATATTTTTATTACAAGATTTGACAGCTGATTTTTTTTCAAGTCGAGAACCTTAGTGACATTTTTTCGAAAAATGCCATTTTAGTGACAAAGGGTCCCCTTTTTGAATTTTTATTAGCAAATAGCATTTTCTCACTATTGGATTGGATCGCTGTTGCATTGATGGATCAAAAACCTTAGTCCTATTTGTTTGAAAATTTACATTTTATGGACAGACATGAGTGAGACAGCAATAGGCAACGAAAATTAACACGGTATTTGCTCATCTTTGTAATTCCTTCAATCAACGGTTAAAGTTAATTGCAACATCTATCGAATCCAATAGTAAGAAAATGCTAAGAAAAATTCAAAAAGGGCCCTTTTGCCACTAAAATTACATTTTTCGAAAAAATGGTTTTCGGCTGTCAAATCCGGTGATTAACATATACATACATAGTTTTTTTACGGCACCGATTTTTGGCCAAAAGGGCACCAAGTGTGAGTACATTTTTAGAAGCAAAATTGGAAGAGCTTTCATATGTTAACACGAAATTTGGGGGTTTGCATTTAAATTTTCAAAGTTGATATGCCAAAAAGGCATTTTCCGTGAACCGATGTGGCCCAAAATATAATCAGCACCTACAAATCTCTCACTGGACATGTGTGCCAAATTTCATCTCGATACGTTCACTAGTTTGAGCTGTAGTGTGCTTACAGACAGACAGACATAAACGTAAAGATTAATTGATGCCTGAAGTTTTTCTTTTTTTTTATTTTTATCGCCCAGTATTGTTTTTTAAATGCTACTCTGATATAATTGTATAGTATATAATTGCTTATACCTTGAGAGGAAAACTGTCAGGTGCGAAAATCCGGGGCTCCAATTATTGAAAAATCCCGGAAATTCCGTTTTAAATATTATCGATGAATATTTATGTTTGTAAGGCAATTTTTAGGTATTTCTAATGCCAATTAATTCGACGAGTGATGAAACAAAACTAAGACTTCAATGTTGTAAGCAATTATTAATATGCAAAAAAACAGAAAGATTGGTTGAATGCCAAAAAAGGTGAGACGGCCGACAAGGGTTTTGTTTTGTTGAAGTGTTCTTGAGGCTTATTATCTTCTTGCCATAAAAAGAAGGAAGTTTTTCGTTGCCCAACAAATGCGTCATTGTCAGAAAAAGTGAAAAATCCAACGAAAAACGGGGAAATTAGACGAAATCGGACTGGATTTATGTGGAAAATGTCCCTTCCGTTCTTCCCCAGGTCCCTCGTTGCAACAAACAATAGTAATTGTGCCTGCATGCTTATAATAACCTTTCGAGGAGAACTATCATGTGCGAAAATCTAGAGCAGAAATTCCTGGTCGAGAGACCACAAGTTAATCATTGATGAATATTTTTGTTTGTTATGCAATTTTTAGGCACTTTTAAGGGAAATCCATTTTTTTCGACCAGCCTAGCGCGAAGGTTAAAAAATTCGGCGCGATAGCACCCATACGGACAAAATGGTTAATCAGCCTAGGGCGAAGGTTAAAAAATCCGGCGCGTCACACAGACAAAATGGTTAAAAAGCCAAGCGTGAAGGTATTTGAAAAATCCGGCGCGTAGCGCCCACACAGACAAAATGGTTAAAAAACCAAGCGCGATGGTTAAAAAATCCGGCGTGTAGCGCCCACACAGACTAAATGAATTGGTTAAACAGGCAAACGCGAAGGTCAAAAAATCCGGCGCGATAGCGCCTACACAGATAAAATGGTTAAACAGCCAAACGCGCAGGTTAAAAAATACAGTGAGATAGCGCCCACACAGACAAAATGTTTAATCAGCCTAGCGCGAACGTTAAAAAAAATTGGCAGTCTCGGAGACGGTAGAAACTTCTACTTTTTCACAGAATTTGTAAATGTAGCATTTAACTTTATTTAGCCAAGGTCGGGCGTGCGGAGCGGTTGGATGGCTGATGCAGCCGGCGCTCATTTACTAAAATCTAAAATACAAATGTTTTTCACTTCTAAAATGGAAATTTTCGAAAAAATTGCACTAAGGTTTTTAATCCGGCAATATAACAGCTGTCGAATCCGATAGTAAGAATATTCTTCTTTGTAAAATAAATTGAAACAAGGGCCCTTTTGCCACTAAAATGACATTTTTCGAAAAAATGGCACTAAGGTTTTCGGCTTGAAAAAAAAATCAGCTATCAAATCCTGTAATAAAAATATACAGTTATGCATAGGTTTCTTTTCACGGCACCATTTTTTGCCCAAAAGGGCACAAGTGTGAACACATTTTTAGAAGCAGAATTCGAAGAGCATTCATATGGGAACGCGAAAAATGGTGGTTTGCATTTAAATTTTTAAAGTTGTTGTGCCAAAAAGGCACTTTCCGTGAACCGATGTGGCCCAGATTCTAATCAGCACCTACAAATCCCCCACTGAATATGTGTGCCAAATTTCATCTCGATACGTTCAGTAGTTTGAGCTGCAGCGTGATCACAGACAGACACAGACAGACATTTTTTCAAAAACACGTTTTTGGGTTCCCAGGACCCTGAAACGTAAAGATTTCATGTTTTTGGCGATTCGATTTTTTTGAATTTTCCGATCGATTCCAGTAACTGCTTCGCGAGCGTAGAAGTTAAAAATCCGGCGTGTGGCGCTCACGCAGACAAAATGGTTAAAAAGCCATGCGTGCTCCAACAACACACCCGCGCAGCGGCTTAGTATTCTAAATTACTTACTAATTGTGGTAGAATTTGCAGCAGAAACCGAACTCATATGTCTCCCCCTACCTCACCAACTATCCCGAAGTTACCCAATATGAAACGTATACCTACAGGGCGTCTTAATTTTAATGGAGTAGGTTAGGTATTCACTTCTTTTCGAAAACCTTCTGGCTCCAATATAGTTTTAAAGTTATAAGAGATTCAAGTGGAACAATCAAAGGACCCTATACGATAGTGGTCCAGGAAATAAATTGAAAATCAGGATCTGGACGATACTAAACTTTGATTTTTGGCGTGGAGGTATAATAAAGTGTTCTTACAAGATTGAACACAAATATATAGAAATTTTTCCAGGCGGTCACAGTTTTATGTGGCTCTAAATACCGTTGGGCCGAGAAAATGGCAATTTCCACGAAATTTTTTCTCGAAAACTAGTAGATACTAAACTTTTATTTTTCCCTCAAACATTCATCTATCCCTCGCTTACCAAAATTTAAAATTCGGTAGAGATGGGCCCAAGCAGTCGCCTTATTGTATAGGGTCCTTTGAGTTCTCAACTGAATTTAGGATAGGAAATTTATTGTTACGAATTGAGACTCCTCAAAGTCTTGCCATCAGGTATTAGGTATTTAATAAAATAAAATAAATTAATTAAAATTTAGCTACATGTTCCGTACACAGTTGTTGTACATCTTCAGGCAAAAATAATTGTAGGTTAAGTCACAGTGGAGATGTTAAAAGTATAAAAAAATATCATGACATTTTTCGTAGCAAGACAATAATAGCCGAACGTTAATTTTAATCATTAAAGAAATGGAAATTAGGCCATGTGCACGTATCTAGGTCAACATCTCCAATGTGACTTAACCTACAATTATTTTAGCCTGAAGATGTACACAAACTGTGTACGAAACATGTAGCAAAATTTTATTTTATTTTATTAAATACGTGGCAAGACCTTGAGGAGTTTCAATTCGTATAACGACTTGAGCCACTTCGAGATGGATTTATATACTTTTACATTAAAATTTTATGTTAGGTAGATGCACTATTTATTCCTAGATAGCAATTTTACTTTGAAAATTTAACGTTACCTAGCCTTAAATTCCTTTACAAAAGTAATTTAAAACTCACCCCTATAGGTTGATCAACTTAAATTTTTTATAAATTGTTTACTACTGGAGCCTGAAAGTTTTGGAAAAGGGAGTGTCGTCTCAGAATTGATTCAGTCCGTTCTGAGACGTGCATATTTTTCTGATTACATTTGGCGCGCTTAGTAAATTTTAAAACAAATTTTCTGTAAAAATTAAATTAGTTCGAAGCAGTTGAAGAAGCGCCTAGACGCAGCTAGAAGATAGCGTCAATCGATGTTCCCAGCGCTTTGTTGATTGAAATATTTACTTTATTTTACTTTAATGTCACTACCACGAGACAGAACCGCCGGAATTTGTTTGCGGTAATGCAAAAGAGCGTTTCTCATTGATTTGTTTTCATTCCCAGCAGGAATGAGAAGGTAATGTGGATGCGCCGGGATGGTGGACCTATTTGTGACGTAGAAGGTTGAAATTCTACTGAAAAGTGGTGGAGGTTCCTCGGCCTGTTATGAATTAATGTTGAAAGCAATTGTGATGCAGGCAAGAAATTTCATTAAACTCCTGAATAATGCGAGTAGCGAACGAACTGGGTGTATGTTCGATAAATTTTACATTAAGCGTTGCACCAGGAGAGAGCAGAGGGTCAATAAAACAATAATGTTTCCATAATTGTTGTTCCTGCATATGTACGTGTTTTGGGTAAGATAATAACCTCGTGCAAAGGTTAAAGAATATCTGAGAAGAGAGGGATGGGAGTATAGGATTGATTGTTGCGGCATTTGTGAATTGTTGAAATGCGCCATTCGGGTGATTTAGGGGACGTGTGCATCATCGCGTTATTTATAATTTAGGGCCGAATAGATGTCGGTTCAGTCCAGTCTAGCATAATAGCTTTGCTAGAGAGTCGTAAGTTTTGATAGCCTCTAGGAGGCTGTACTCTATAATTGGCAAGCAAAGGGAATGGGTTGCCAAGAGCTTAATCGCACTGGCCGTAAATCTGCGGTGGTGCATTTCGCATTTGCATCATGGCAACGATCGTTACGAGGACGCTGGTAGTTTGCGTCGCCGCTCTCCGTCGGCGATGGCAGCACTAGTCGATCCGCGAACGCGATTGCCACTACACTAAGCGTGGAAGTTGTGGAGAAACACATGACGGCAGAGGCAAAACAACATGATCAGGCAGCAGCAGCGCCCGGACGCAACCAAACGTCATCGGCGTCGTAGCAATATATAAATACATACGGCGCTGCCGACGTCCCGCGTCTTTTATTAATAGAGTGCGAGAGGCGAGAGCGGGGTCTCTGCAAGCGGACATCAGCGGACATTTGCAGTGCTTTGAAGCCTAGAGGTCTTTGGGTTGACCATCGCGACGACGTGGACTATGAAGTGGTAGAGAACTGGATTCGGTGGCATGTGCGGGAGTCGAGTGATGAGTGAGTGTCGTCGAAACGCCGAAATATCGACAACGGTCTGCGGGACGACGGTGGTTAGTGTCCGCGACCGCGTCCGCAGTGCGCATTAAGCAATCAATGAGGAAGCTGCTGGTGGTAGCAGATCTCGCGATTTTCTCCCGTCCGAGTGCGAGTGGTCTCAGTCTTGGTCTCGACCTTGAAGGTGTGCCATTAGGGCCTCGCCGACCCCAGTGGTGATGGGACACGGCACAGATCGCGCCGCCAGCCGGTGACGGTGACGTGACCTGAGGAATGTTCATCCCCGACACGTTGCGCAGCTGCATGGTGGAGCCCGATGTGTCCTCGTATCTCCAGACGCCGTCCTCGGGACAGGTGCCTACCCGCTGCTACCCTCCTTACTCCCCCCGCGCCGTCATGCGTGATATGTAATTAACATGATTAACATGAGTGTTATATTCTGTTCTGTAAAAACGGCTTGGTTGGGACATGGGAATCCCCGGCCCGACCTGGCCGAGGCCCTCGATGTTGACATGTTTGGTTGTTACTGACTGTTCTCTGTTTTGTTTCTGTTCTGTCTGTTTTCATCTTGCACCTTCGTACCTGTTGTCTTGTCGCTGTTTGCTGCTGTGTTGCTCGGTCGCTCGTCATATCCTCCATCACTCTTTTTCGTTTTGTTAATCCACAATCCACCGCTACTCCTCGCTAGCGGCTAAAAATACACTCGTATAAATAGGCGGAATTCAAAGACCACGACGAACGCGTCTATCCCGTGTAGACAACTCGAGGACCATCTGCTCTCTATGTTCTATGTTGCAGCATGTGCCCACTCGCCGGCCTCGACACCCACCACCAAACACCGCCAACGCTATACCCATACAACCCTTCCATCATAACCCTTCCTTAAAATTGACTCTTCTCTCTTCTTCTATCGACGAAAATGATATTTCATCAATTTCATCTGTCCTACCGTTTGTTGTTTTCAATAGGTATGTTTACAAATATTTTCCCAAGCTGCTTCTATTTTTGAGACGATAATTTCGCAATTCCATTAATGTCGATTCGTTCTAATTTGCAAAGATTTTGTAACAAAACCTACCGGAATAGAAATGGGGATGCATACTGATGAGAAATGTAATTACTGCAAGGCTTAAAGAAGTCGTTTTGAAGAGAGCGTCTGCGATAATGTGGCGAAATGTGCATATGCGACCTGCATAATGCACCCTTATCGCGGCAGAATGCCAAGATCGTAGCCTTATTACCCCAGCAATTTAAATACAAAGGGTGTTAGAATTCTGGGATGAAATAATAAAATTTACCAGTTTACGACGACAGACTAGCGGAAACGGGTCTAGAATTCTAGATGAATAGTTGCGCGCGCTCGTAAGTATGGCTAGCCCCAAACCAAAACGAATATTTCTTTGGAATAAGAAGACGGGGAAAGGCTGAGACTGGCAGTGTTTGAGTTATTGGCGGCGTTTGGAGGCGGCGGCGACGGGCTATTTCAACCCCAATCAGCGATGTATATCTGGAGGCGTCGGACTTACCGACAAATTTACATGCACTACGTTGCTGCATTTCGCGACACATTCTCATTCGTTTGTTGTTTGTGCAATGCAGTTGTTGTTTTATGCATGCAAAGTTTCTACGTGACCGTACGCGCTGTTATTGCCGCCGATGGCGATGGCCCCGACACACCAAAACACCACACTTTTGACCACCTTTGCATCCTCTCTATCTATCTCTCAAAATACTGTTAATATATCATGCAGACCATATCGATTAGTCTCTGTAGACTGCAATTTTCGTCTCTCCCTTTAGAAAATACAAGACTGCAGACTTATACTGCAGCCAATAAATTAAATTCACCGAATCGATAACATTTTCTGAATGGAGAGACAACGTTTTGAGATACTATCATTGTTTCGTGTATCAACTTCGTCACTAATGTTTGTCGAGTTTTGCTTAACAACACTGTCTGAGACTACCTTTGCCACAATTCAGTAAATCTATGTATCCGTATTACCAGGACGAGTTCCACCCATTCATCGAGGCACTCCTGCCTTTTGTCAAGTCCTTCTCGTATACCTGGTTTAATCTGCAAGCTGCGAAGAGAAAGTACTACAAGAAACACGAGAAACGAATGTCGTTGGAGGAAGAGAGGCAATGCAAGGAAGCTTTACAGGTATCGCAACTATATTCCAGTCTGTTTTCAGCTGCTATTCAAGAGCCGATTTATTTTTACTTCAACGAGTATTATATAAGTGGACTACTGCTGCTTTGACATTAAAATAAACGGAACATTTACACACACCTAGAATTATTTTCAATTTTATTTTTTCTACTGATAGGTTATTCTCAGCTAGGACGCCATGTTCTGTCATTTTTAATTCAAATTTTAGTAATTTGGCATTTATTGCTTCCGAAAATCATTATTGTCCTGATTCTCAGTCGCAAAATTTTTGGTTTGGTCCTCCTTAAACTCGCTTTATGAGATTGATGGAGAAGGAGACTCATCATCCATCTCTCTCGCAATTCCTGTGAATTAATTAAATTTCTCGGAAACTCAATTGTAAAGTTAAATTTAGCCTAATTAGAGCTATAGAATATAAATAAGTAAGTCGTTTTTCTTTTAATTTGTTTGGATATAATGGGATTCGAAGTCACATTTTCATTTATACGGTTTTATTTGAATTTAAAAACTAGTGACTTTCAACAAAGTAATTTTTCTTTAGAAATTGTATTAAATTTGAGCCATGAAGGTAAATGTAAAAATCAATTTCTGTTCCGCTTATTAATATTCATTATAAATTTTTCTGCGAAATCGTAAGACTGGTAACGTTGATATGATTTAAAACATTCTTATAGGTATACGACATTGATATAGCAACTCACATTTCACTAAATCTACTACTTTATAGCGACCTGACTGACAGAAGACAATAATTCTTCAAAATCTTTTAAATTTACAAAATCATTTAAAGGCAGTATTTTTTGTTTTTTGTATCATAAAACTTTGGTTATGCCTTCGCCTTTAAAAGTTTTATCTAATAGTCGGACTATTTCGCTAATACATTTCATATAAGAAAAACTTTTGCAAAGAAGTTTTTCTTTCACAGTTGTTTTGACATATCGTCGTCAATCTTACAAAGTGACGTATCTTCTAAAAATCAATTTTTGAGATACGACCAAAAATGATTTTTTCAAGCTTTTTCTAAAAGAAAACAGTTTCTACTCAAAAATACAACAATTATTGCTACTTACTGTTTCTCGTAGTGTATGTACTCTTAAGGCAAATTCAGCATTACGTCGCTTTATAAGATTGACGACGATATATTCTGAGCTTTAGCGATTGTTTTGTTGTAGAATGAAAAGGCAGAGGTTAAGCAGAAATGGGCCTCCCGTCTGCTGGGAAAGCTCCGGAAGGATATCACGCAGGAATGCCGGGAGGATTTCGTTCTGAGTATTACAGGAAAGCGGCCCGCAGTCTGTGTGCTTTCCAATCCCGACCAGAAGGGAAAAATGCGTCGAATAGACTGTCTTCGACAAGCAGATAAAGTATGGCGCCTGGATCTCGTTATGGTGATACTTTTCAAAGCAATACCCCTCGAAAGCACTGATGGGGAAAGACTCGAGAAGAATCCTGACTGTTCTCAACCTGGACTTTGTGTAAATCCATATCATATTAATGTGTCAGTGCGAGAACTGGATCTTTATCTAGCCAACTTCATCAACAGCCATGGTAAATAAACACTTCGCTTTTATTGCCGCTCGTTGTAGTCTTGTTTACTATTCATTCAACCACAGGTCAAAATATTGCCCCAAATCGAGGTAAATGGAATTTCATGGTTATGCTCACATGCCCTAGTTTTATTAATACCCGATCAGAATATCGAATATTGACGCTTTGTCACCGAATTATCCAGCATCCAGCCATGAAGATGCCAATATTGGAAATGTGCCAAAACTTTCCTCCTTTTATCTCAAGCTTTAAGCTCGACCAGTTTTTAGAAAAAATCAGAACTACATTACGACATAGCGATACTTTTAATTAAGGCAGCTTAAATTTACACAAAGGAAAGGTCGACATCACTAAACTATGTTAATACAACTTGAGTAATCGGCTTGCTTGATTCACAATTTCTGGAAACTTGCCCAGACATTTAAATCAGTAGCGTAGAACACTATGCCTT
Organism: Pycnomerus fuliginosus; assembly: GCA_963924575.1. Taxonomy (NCBI): domain Eukaryota; kingdom Metazoa; phylum Arthropoda; class Insecta; order Coleoptera; family Zopheridae; genus Pycnomerus; species Pycnomerus fuliginosus. The sequence goes on from OZ004626.1 coordinate 4,060,013, forward strand.
TTATACTTCTGTAAACATTTCTACAATTTGCACTACTTATCTAATGGGATTTATAAATTCCCCGAAAAAAAAGGTTCAGGAAGTCTCGTATATGCTGCATAAAATTATTATTAAAAATAGATCGGATGGTTTTATGAGACAAAATGCTCCTCGTAAATTCCACGTGTGGATACTTTCTAATTTTATACACGTAAAAAGGTATCGCGAGCTAAATTAAGATGACAAAATTTTAATGGGTTGACGGATACAATAACTGTTTCCATGATGAAATTTTACTCAAGGTCTTGAATTTTTCCTTTCAGAAATTCTAAGCGGAGTTTGTTATAACAACAATAACAAAAAGGAAGACGAAAGGAAAAATAAAGGTGAGTTTCAAGGTGAGGTGTTAAGGTAATTGGTAACAATTTCGTCAACCCTTAGAAATGATGAGTAAATCGAATTTGGTTGAAATTATTTCCAGTTACAGGTTACACCCACAATCCTTACAATGGTGTAATATGTAATGACATTATATTAGCCACAGGAGTATTTTCATCGAAGGAATTATGGAAGTTATCCAAATGTAAATTATTAAGTTTTGCATCAAATTTCTTGCTAATTTTGGATATTTTTAGCTTCTATATTACATGAACTGTCGGATCCGCAGCCAAATATGAACAGTGTTAAATTAGAGCATCCAGCCTACTATTGCAATAATTATTCTGAACAAGGGCCTGTTGTTGCCGATAGAAGTTCTTCAGTAGACGCTATGGTCGTATCGGCAGCTTATTGTAAGTTTTTGTCCGTCAGCCAAATTCCTAATTTTTGGACCACTGCAGCAATACCTCAAAACACCACATTAGTGTCTTCCAGCTCCCAACCTAGTCCAAGCACGATATTTTATCAACACAGCCCCGAACCGCATCACCAACACCAGAACCAGGTGAAGTACCCCGAAAATGGCCACGACACACTTTCCGATTTTGTGACATTTGTTTGTCAGGAAACGGATAACAGTAACCAGAACGCACAGGTTTGGAGATTTCCTCTGAAATGCGTTGCAAATGATTATTTTTAGATGCAAACGAACATGTCGAGAAGTCCAAAGTCGCAGTATTTTCCATCGACGATGTTACCACCGCCACCGTTACCGCCGATGGCGCGTCCGGTGGCGATAATTCGATCGACGGGGGACGTTACGTTGAGCGGAACGAATTCACCCCCAGCGAGCATAACACCCCCTTGCAGCGAATCATCACCTGCCGATGATGTTCCAGAAATTAGCTCGTCACCGCCTTTGAGTCCCGGCAGCCACGAGAGACGCAAATCTCCATCGCAGAGGAATCCCGTGCCGACGAGCAGTCCGTACTCACCGACTCGGGACTACTCGTTCAATCATTTCCACGGGCAACCGGGACATGTTGGTAGTGTGTAAGGAGGGGCCCCCGGACTAAATATTGACGATTTTATTTTTGTTACAGCTCTTCAGCTACCCCAGTATGAGCGGGATGTCTGGAGTTATCAGTCCTACGAATCTCAGCATGTACTCGCCCAGCGTGAGTACGTCCAGAGGTACTCCGCGTTCTAGCAGTATCCCGAGATGGAGTGCGCCACTCTTCACCTTAGACCAAGAAGACTTTAACATGATAACACATCAAACGAATCCTGAGTCCAGTTCCATCATTCTCATGGACGAAGCAACGGCCACTTCATCAACTGGACAGTGCTGTACAAGTGCGAATCTTATGTGCGATACGGACAGGTTCTTCCAAGCGGGTGATACCTTAGAGAACTCTGGACCGCGAGAGTCCGACCAGCTGTCCGCACCGAAGTCACCGTAAAGCACAACAACGACAAACTGCCTTATGATCTTCTGCAGCTTTCTTGCCAATTTATGTGTGATGATTATGTTGGATTTTGATGATTTCTCGGTGCGTACTAGGCTGCTCAAAATAATAGCATAGTAGAATAGGTTAAATTGTATACTAGTATAGACATCGGTGCCAAGACAGGCTGTGTGATTGATCACGGATTTACAGGCGGCACGTTAGTGTTTACAATTCCGTTCCTAAGTTGGGTAGAATATCCAGCGATGCTTGTCTTCCACGATTGTGCTTGTTAAGAACAAGCAATGAGCTGGGTCTGTGCCTTAGTATTACAATAATATTGTTACCTTAGCTTAGTTAGAGTCGATATAACCGAGCTTGCTCACAGCGCAACGCCAGCTCAACTGTATATTACGACTATACGTGAGTTGCCAGCTGCATCAAATGGCATTATAGTTCATATGTATATAATATTATATTTATATACTATTGTATATTGTGTCGCCGAGCGCCAACAGCCCCCCTTCCATCCCTCCACTAAACTCATTAACTCACCACATCGCATCGTTATCACATAGATAAGCACTTACTAACTGCTGTGGATGCTTTTGGCATAATACGAGAATGATGAAGGACGGTGGTGGGCAAAACACGTCTTTTTTTTTGGGGGGGACTGTTGGTCTGATGGTGTACGTTTGTTAAATCTACTGTGATTGAGTACCTTTAAAGCAGCCGCGGCCGAGCGAAGAGTACGACGGACAGGTCCTGGATCTTTTATCCAGGACACGCTCATCCCGACTTCTTTATTCTCTCATTTCTAGTCGCGTTAGCAGAGTGACCCTGACTGATGTACCTATCCCTCCGCTCTGATTAACAAGTATTGCTCTTCTGGGCACTCTGCGTTAAGTTTACTTCCCTTAATATCCCAAGTACAAATTTTTAGACCTTCATCTTAAGCTTACTTGGTTAAGGAATATGACAATGTGATACTAGACATGACATACGTAATTCATATACCTACCTTGCATCCATCCATCAATACTAACTCAATGTATTACCCTAGAGCAGTAGTAAATTTTATATTAAATTATTATTGTTAATAGTACAATTGTTTTGGAGCTTTAAATAATATTACTTAACCAGGTTTGTTTTTCACTAATTCAAGCTTGTTGAAGATCTAATCATTTGAAAACTTAAAATAATATGTACTCCAAGTTACAATTACTTATACCGTAAATAATAACAGAAGTATTTGTTACTCACGCATATACTTATAGAATCGGGTGATATTTAACCAGTGCCATTGATATTTTTGATTCAATTGTTGGACGTATTATAAACGTCGGTAGTAGTTATTATTATTACTATTATTGAGTAGTATGCTTAACAAATTGTATGATCTTACTTTTAAGAATAAATCAGAGGGTTTATTTCATAACTTTGAATTTCATTTTCCCTTATCCAAGTAACACTACGTAAATTTTCATTATTTCAAGGTAATTACCTTCAAAATCAATATACGAACACTACTAGCGGCACCTGTTGGCTATTTCTTTCATCAATACTAAAATAGAATTATTTAAATAAACAGGATTACGTTGCATTATACGAATTTGTTTAACCTCTGTATATAACTAAATAACAGGCACATGGGAACAGTTAGGTTAAAAATAGATGAACAGACAAATTGACTTTATTATTAATGAATATCACAAAAAATGTAAGTGCAAACACAAAGTCAAATGCAGCAAAGCCCTTCTATAAAAATATTCTGTCAAATATTAAGATGATCTCACTCTGAGACGTTCTCTGTCAAACATCCACTGAAAATACCAATACGCCCTATTTCTTCGCGTACTTCTTAGACGAGCCCTGTCAAAAAACCAATCACTACCACGTTCTTTTTGTCTAAACTCATTCCTTGCCTTATGTAAATTCGTGTACCAATAACCTGTAGCATTGCGTTTCTCACTCTGAGTTTTAAACTTCTTATCACTCTTTTTCTTCGTGATCGTTTTGTTTTTCTTTTTATCTTCCCCTTTGCATTTATGTTCAAACTTCATTTCTTTTTTAAGCAATTCGTGCTCCTTTTTTATCAAAAATTTCTCTTTCTTCCGCAGATAATCTTCCTTGATTTTCAATTCCTCCACTTTCTTATTATAGTGCTCATTGTTATAACGTCTCTTGCAACTATTTTCGTTTTGTCTATTTTCGGACTTGTATTCATTATCAACTTGTCTCTTTGTGACACGTTTTTTGGCAAGTTCATCGACATTCGCACAGTAAGAGAAGGAAAAATCGTTTTGTTGGTTTAGATCTGAATTGAGATCTACGTTGGTGGGTTCCTGACAATAACGTTGGATAGCGATTGAAAAGCCAATGAAAATAAGTGCACAAAAAGCACTTGTGGCGAGATAAATGATTTTTCCGTTGTCTATATCGCATGAATCAACGGGTTTTGCGGGAATTTCAACAGGACCAGCTCCTTCTTCGTTTTCTTGGTCTACATTTTCTTCAGAATTAGATGTTGGCATGAAATCGTCATCTTCTTCTTCATCTTTTAAGGAGCATCCTTCTTCACTAATAATACTAATACTTTCAGTATCAGATTCTACTGTTTCTTCTTCCTTACCCCCAATTATTTCTTCAACCCCACTATTTTCTTCAAAACTCAAATCTTTATTGACAAAGACCCATGATTTGGTAGGTTCAGATACCTCCCCCATCTTCTGTGAAAATCGTGTTAGGTATTTATTAAAATTGATGGATAATATCCTAAATCTTACCCCTATTTTTCGACTTGATCACGTTGTGCTCTTTGTGCGAGGCCTTTGTCAAACTGGTCTTCACTATTCATGCAACGAATACCTTAACAATCCCTAATTTCAAAGTTACAGTAACAAACAAAAACTGCAAAATGCTACTTACAACCTATCAGCAGATGTTTATTGTTCCCAATGTTTGTTATTTCACAATTTTATAAGAAAGTATTGTCATCCATCAGCTGATTGTGTTTACTGAAATGCAGAGAACTAAAATCCTGTAAAGAGATTCGAGGTCTTACTTTCTAAATACCTCCAATGGATGGCGCCATGTTCAACTAAACGTGGATATTCAGGCCTGAAAATTTACTGTAAAAAAATATCAACTTGGCATTTTCAAATTATTAATGAATTGTCAATAGTACATTTTTTTACTTTCGATTAATAATAGTACAAAAAGTATGACATTTAATCTTTTGACACACCCTTCCAATTAAGATAATGTTTATTCCGGTGCGCTAAATGAAAAGTCAATGCCAATAATACTTTTGGTAAATTATTATTGACGGATTGATGACTGTCAATGACAGATCAAACCAACAAATTGTTGTTGAAATGAGACCGAAATGTCAAAGTAATGAAAAATCACTTAGACAACCTGCTGTTCCTTACAAGGTTATTTATGCTATATCATTATTTATTAAACTTTTTAAGCGGAAGAATAGTACGTATATCATGCAGTCATATCTAATGTATTTAATTATAAGTAAACAATACACTAACTACTGACGTCATTAAATTAAGTAAGGGATAAGTCTACTTTCGGTTTTCTCCTAGTCATAAACATTAAACCGTAATATATCTATATGTACCGTGCGTTTCAGATTTTGGGACGCATAGGGAAATAACATGGAAAAATAAATTTAATTTGATTGATGCTACATGAGACAATTACTGAAGGAATTGAGGATTCCTTAGAATTTTAAGAATAATTATCGAACAAATATTAACACACAAAAAATTCGTTTCATTCTGGAGTCGACAACAGCATAGGCACCCGAAAGTGTATCGAGTGTACTAAAAAAAAATTCCACTTCTGCTTAAAATTCAATTTTTAAAAATTCATTGTGAAGTACCTAAGAGGAGCTAACGAACGAACAAAATCTCAAGTCAGTCCGTCGGATAACTTGAGGACGGATTAAGATATCGAGCTGAAACTTGGTATACTTGGTATGTTCCTAATATATCCCCAAGCGGACCAAGGGGTTGGAGGAAATCCGAAAAATTATTAAGTACTTGCAATAAATCGAGAACAAGTAGGGAAGGTATGTATCTTTCGACCTTCAAGTCTGTTGAAGATAAAGGGGGATGAAATTTAGGGAATGAAAACCACAAAAAATATAATATTAAGCAATTTTTTAACGAATTGGATGAGGGTGATGGGTGAAATTGAAAATACAACTTTCTTTAGAGCATGCGAGGGTGGTGAAATAGGGTATTACCTACAACTTAATGGTTGAAACATTCATGAAACCCTGTAATTTGGCACAGAGAAGTAATATCTGTTGTGAAACTGTGAGATCGTATACCTTCATACAGGGTGCCCCAGGTATGCAGTCATTAATTTTCAGGGGTGATTCTACATCGAAAAATATGAAGAAAAGTTTCTATAAAGATGTGTCCGCCGGAAGTTACACCTAAGGGGACAACGGCTCTCTGAAGGGGGCGCCTAAAATTCGATTTTTATTCAGCCAATTATTAAGTTTTTGCATACTATCTGAGGCGAGATGTTAGGTCAATAAGCATAATCAAATTACTTTAGTTACTAATTTTTAGAATCGGTTCAGATTGTAATTTAATAAAAATCAGTTATCTCTTCTTGATAAGCCCGTAAATGCGGATGGATCTTTACATCGATTTTTCTCGAAAACGGTTCGTCCTACGAGGTTACAACAAGAGAGGCTTTATTATGTAATTTTAGTCGGACAACCATATTCCGGTAAAGAGATGGCAACAAAATTGGGTGAAAAAAGCCAGAGTTTAGCTTACTGATAGTTGATACATATCACACAGAGTGCAAAAACTCATCGCTTTATCCCAAGCGGCTCCTGATTTATTTAATAAAAACTGAAGCTTGGGCGCCCCCTTTTCGGTAGAATCACCGCTGAAAAACAATGACTGCATACCTAGACACCCCACATATACATCTTCAAAAAGAGAGGAGTGAATTTTAGGAGAAATAATGTATATAGGGTTGAACTTGAACTTTCTATCAATGGAACAAAAAGGGTCTTAATCATCATTCGCGAAAAACCACCCTTAGGGCCGGAATATCAATCGAAGGTTAACCATCAAATTTGTTAGTTATCCAATCAAATTAATCCATTTCAAGACTTTCTGATGATCTGATTGGATAACCAACAGATCTGTAGGTTAACCCTGGATCAAAATTCCGGCCCTTAATGGCATACAAGTAATTAAGCACGTAATTAAGCACTTAATTAAGCATATACTATAAGGAATAAATGAAACTTTCGCCTTTCATGACAACTATAGTCATCGCTACTGCCCACACAATTATTACGAATGGATGCCAGTAAAGGCTATCCGGGAAGTAATTTTTCAAACTTTTTTTGCAGGTATTCAAATTGAACTCAAAATTCACAATAAAGCTAAGTTGGAACTCTTCAATCCTTGCGTAAAACGAAAGTTTCGTTTCCCGATATACTATACAATTATTTAAGATATTTAAACAATTTTCCTTCATCAGGTACGATCCAACAAGGGCTAAAACTCGAAATTTCTTCATGTAAATAAAAATTGCATTTCTAATTTCGCCCATTTCTGTGATCATTCGGTAATTCAAAGTCATTTTTGTTATTTTTTCCTCTCTTAAATTTTTCAACCTCTTTCACAATATACAGTGAGGTTCAAAAGTTGCTTCCCCCCCTTCTAACTCTATAGTGGAGAGTTACTTCGGAAAAAAACTCTCGGACAGGTAACTTTTATTTATTAAGGAAATTATTTATTAAATTGAGCCCGATAGTGATGTCAAATATTTTTTTTTGAATTGAAACTCATATTTTTCTCAACTAATTCGGAATCTGTAATTTTTTTTAAGTTAAAAGCATGTATCGCACTAGACCGGAAATCAAGTCACAGCCACCCTAGATTTTCAAAAACATCAAAGAAATCGGTCAAAAATCAGGATTTTTGAAATTTGCCTTATTTTTTTGATGCAAACCGAACTCTGCAATAAAATTTTTCCTTTACTTTGTTTTGCATTTTTCAATCTCCCTGATTTTTTGCAATTGGACAAAATTATAAAAAGGATTAAGAAAAATGTAGTCATATCGAAAATTAAGTTGACGCGTTTTTACTACATATTTTCAAAAATCTTCGTATTTCACCGATTTCTTCGATGCTTTTGAAAATCTGGGGTGGCTGTGACTTGATTTCCGGACAAGTGCGATACATGCTTTTTGCTTGGAGAAAATTGTAGATTTCGAATTAGTTGAGAAAAATGTGAGCTTAAACAAAAATGGCTACCGAGTTTTCATCGTTTCTGTACTTTTTGTTGCAAATTATGCGATTTAGAGCCTTAAAAGAAAATTCACAAAAAATTTAGGGATGGATTAACTTTTATTTTGAAGAACATTTTGGAAAGAGGAAAGAACGACCTTCAATCCTGTCTAAACGCCACTGTCATATGTCAATGGGTAACGAAACCCCATTGGCCTAAATAATGGTGTTAAATTAAAGTCCTTAGGAAGGACACTGATGGTGCGAATTCAAATCCAATGAGTGGCATCTACAATCTCAACCTTCAGCTACGTCGAATATAAAACTAAAAAACATTGCACAAAACCTAACAAAGATATACAAAAAAGAAAACTGTCCGGTTTTGTATGGGCCACCCTTTAGTTCTGATCTGATTACCCTTTTCTGTCGATTTTTTGTTCAATTTCACAAATGTTTACGTATGTAGAATGTACAATATCAAACGTGTGAGAAGGCAATGGAGGGGTAGATAGTTTAGGGTTGTTTTTCCTGGTTTTTTCAAATTGTGTGCCAAGAGTACATTTTGGTCACGATCCCTTCGTAGATGGGTTAGCTCGTAAATATTTAAATAATTTATTGCAGGGCGATGATGGGATTGGGAGGGTTCGGGTCCTCGTGGAAGGATTCCATTTGCGGTGATTGTGTAATTATTTAACATACCATTGGACGGAAAGCGTATGTATAGTACGTATAATTGTAATTTATTTTAGTCTACAAATAGGAATAGCGTGATCAGATAGGAGTTACGAGGTTTCGCATGCACAGATGCCATCTGCAGATAAGGGTAATTAGCCGTGCTGGGTTCTAACTGTGTGTAGTGCGCCACATAAAGCAGGTTCCGATTCCAAGCGGACAAAGCGTTAAATCACGGTACACTGTCTAACGATGACCCAACCCGCTGATCTAATAATACTTCTGCCGTTCCGTTCTACCACCAAGAAAAAATTCTAAAGATTTCTTGGAAACAGTAGCTTTGAGATCTATTGGATAGCCTTGTTTTTGGCACTGGAAAGTAATTGTATGTCAAAATTCAGTAGGTCCCAAAGGGGTCATTTTTTATGTAAATTTATCTGAGCTTACAAAATAGACAACTGCAATGTTGTTTTTATAACAAGGTTTGGAACCACACGCGATCAATTTGAGAGTCGATCAGCTGCTCAGGGGGCAGACAATGGGAATTTATTGTTTTTTGTTACAGCATATATTAAAAACTTGTTAATAACGTGATTTTCGTCGATTTTCCTTAATTTCTAAACGGTGTTTGAAACAACTGCACGCCTGGATTCCTTAATTTGATGTTACTAAATCGTTAAGGCTTGATTGTTGTAGGTCATTATTATGTATTTAATGTTTTGCCAACCGGGTCGTTTAATTTGTGTAGTGTAGAGTGGTCCGCATAGTTGAGAGCGATTGTGATACGGTGGGCGTGGAAGTTCTTAGTGCCGCTTGCCGACCAGGTAAAACCTATGATTGCTGCTTACCTGACAGCTGGTGATCTATTCTCCAACATTAATGGTTCCATGTTCATTTAGTGCACGGTATGAGACGCATGCACGTTATACTTAATATCGAGATTTTTTAAGATTTTTATTCGAGTCGTGTCCTTCTTTGTCTAAAGTGGCAAGTATACCTTTCTCAAAGTCAACATGCAATTTACCATCAGACAGTAAACTAGCTCTAAGCGAAATTTAGCGGTCACCGTCGTAAATTCAAAATGAACCGGCCACAAATTCCACGACAACGTCTACCAAATTTGCCCGCCACTTCATCTATCTATACATCTAAATGGAAATTATTTTTTCAACTTGTGATTCACGATGCTGATGCATAAATCATGCAATTAGTTAACAACAGTTGCCTGGTATTATTGTCATTATTAGCGGGAAACAGAAGTTTTCACGAACTTAACCTGAGATCACCACTGACTTCATAATTATTATTATTAACATTCTTAATCTTTAGAAAGTCACTGGAAATTTTATTTTTCTTATAATGCCCTTTATAGCAGTTAACCGGTCATGTGATCGGGGTTAGCCACTACATTTTTTGATCAGTTTAACACAAAAATTATTATGTCTTTGCTTCAGGCTAGGATACGTAGTACCTACATACTTACATTAAAAGAAGAAACAGTAGAAAAACAGACGTAACTAAAAATATTAGAAATTTTAATTTAAAACGCTGCTCTTTCTCTTCCTACTATGGCGTGTGATGGTGAGGCACGAAAACTTAAGCAACGATGCAGAGATATCAGTGCATATGAGTGTGCTTCTGTCGACAGCATGCAACAAAGATAATGCTTACAAAGTTTAACAACTGGAATCTAAGAGAAGAGCTAAGTCAGGAAGTGATAACATTTTTTGAAAGGGCAAAATGTTTTATGTTCTACTCCCTTCAAGAGTCCCCACCAAGACTCATCAAAAAATAAACTATGATGATACACCCGCGCGTTGCAGGCTTGCCTTGACGTAGCAGAGAGGTGAAGAGCAGTAGGGCCTTTGGCCTGGCTCGTATCTGAGTTTTTTTTTGAGGCAAGCATCAAAATTCTTCGGAACTACTACCAAATTCGGAAACTGCTTCAATCATGAAAGATTTGTGGGCTGTGGTGAAGACCATGGTTCAAAAACCAAGGCTCTAAGAATACAGGCAGCAAAGACAACAACCGTGCCCGCAACGGAACTGCCTAACAGCAACTGATAGCTCACAGATATTTTTGACAAGAGTTTCTAGCGTACGAAAGATGTTTCCCAATTCATGACCGCCCACGACAAAGATAATTTTTGATATTAACAAGTTTGCAGAAATGTTTGGACCTCTTCCTGCTCTTGCTGCTACATTCCTGCTTTATCCTGCCGAGAACTCCCATCCAGTCTTCTAAGATATTTCGAAAAATATTATGGTTGCTAACTTAATATTTGGCAAAATGTGGAAGCAGAAATATCGGAACCTGTTCCTGCTGGTGTTGCTGTATTGCTGTATTATCTGCTTAAAACTTGACCTCACCAATACTAACCCATTTCAAGTTACATAACGTATGTCACTAAAGTTTTCGGAAAAATTTTGAACACTGAAAGTTGTTTAATTTTTTATTTTACTTCAGAAGGTCAGTTCTGCATCCATATTGGTTGTGATAGACCATTCAAATAACATCTAGTAGACCAGACTTTTCTATAAGCAATAATTTAGTTGACCATTGCGCAGTCACTGTTTGGACAACACCCACGTAGATTTGTCGAATCTTTTGGTTGATTGAAACGCGGCACCTCAACTGTTCCACATTTTCTACTTTTCAGGCACAATTGTACATCTTTCTGCCCAAAAAAAATTAAAACATTTCAATCGATCTCGCTTGAAGCACGCTTGAGGGATTCGCTACTTCGGGTGAAAAATCAAAGTATTGACCAGACAATTGTTTTTGCATTATGGCACGATGTCAAATCAGACCAAAGTACTGCTAGACCATTAGGATGATGTGTATTTGTAAAACTGAGGGTAAAACCAAGTATTTGGCTTACTTACCATTATGTAAAAACAACTGCCGACTGGTTAAGTGCCAAAGTGCCAAAGTACAAACAATTCTCCAAGGGTGCTCCTCAGTGGCCTCTGGCAGAATTTATTGAGTTTTTGGGCACTTTTGAGCAGAAAGACATACAATGATGACTGGGAACGAGAAAAAACTGTTCCAAAGTGTGGGGCTCGTCGAGTTTCGATAAAATCAAAAAATTTGAGAAATCGGCGTGGGAGTCGTCCAAACAATGATGGCGCAAGGGTCAACTAAATTATTGCTTATAGAAAAGTCTGATCTACTAGATGTTATTTGAATGGTCTATCACAACCAATATGGATGCAAAACTGACCTTCTGAAGTAAAATCAAAAATTAAACAACTTTCAAAATAAAACATCAGTGTTCAAATGTTTCCGAAAACTTTAGGGACATACGTTATTTCAAAAATTATTTTGGCAACCAAGTGGAAACGGGAATGTTAGGACCAGTTCGACATTCATTGTAAACGGTTAGTGTTCCTGAGTAAGGGTTTTAGGCAAGATAATACAGGAATATAGCAGCACAAGCAGGAACTGGTCTCAACATTCCTGCTTCCACCTGGTTGCCAATGGTAACTTCGGAGCTACAATTTTTGAAATATCTTGAAAACGGTTGGTATTGCTGGGTTGGGGTTGTAAACAGGATAATGCAGGAATACATCAACACAAGCAAATCCCGGCATTCCTGCTTCCAGTTGGTTATACATTTAGTTAATACATCTAGCAGCACAAGCACACACACATTCCTGCTACCATATTGTTGCCAAGTATGAAGTTAACAATCATAATATTTTTCGAAATATCTTGAAAACGTTTAGAGGAAAGTTGCCTACTTTCGGAAGGAAGCTTTTCCATGTGACACAATCATCAATTCTTTTCGATAATGAATCTCATTGGAAATTCGGAAATTGGGCAGCCGTGTTTTTAATTTTTTTGAATTCGTTTACAATGTGAAATTGCAATGATTGTAAAGATATTAAAGCTTGTTCTTTTTGATCACTTAGTGAAAGAGGTGCGGTGTTTCGAATGTCAGTCTAATTAGGACTTGAATTAGGATGACCGAAATTAGAAGACCATCCTGTCAGAAACCAAGAAAAAGTCCTTTTGTAAAAAGAAAATGATTGTCATTTATATTTCTTCCATCATTTTTTTTCTTGACTCCGAGCAAACAAAAACTGAATTGAATCAGTTTTAAAGAAAAATTTTGGCATTTTCAAAATCTATCCGAAAATAGGCAACCTTCCTCTATAGTATAGTGTTGCTGGGTGGGAGTTATCAGCAGGATAAAGCAGGAAGCAGCAAAAGCAAGAACAGGTCCCAAAGACGCAGGGAGCAGGGGAGATGGATGAATGGAGCGATGTGGGAAAGAGATAGAGACATAGATGTACAGGAAAGAAGAACAAAAATCAGAGAATCAAGATATAACGCAAAATATGAAAATATAATAAATGAAGAGTTACTAAGTTACTTGAAGAGGGAGAGTGTGAAAGAAAAAAGAATGATAGCGAGATTCTGATGCGGAAATGAGGAGAGGGGAAAACAAGTTCTGCCTGAAGGAGGAAGAGAGAAAGTGCAGAGTATGTGGAGAAGAGACAGAGACAGTAGAACACCTGTTGAAAGAGTGTGGGGAATGAGAGAGGAGGAAAGGGAGAGAGGGAACAGAAGGATGAAGGAAGTCGAGAGAGCGAGAGAAAGAAGGGGGGAGAAGAGAAAACAGAAGACAACCGAGAGAGAAAGAAGTAGCCGAAGAAGAATAAACAAAAAAAAACCAGACCAAAATATGTAAATATGTAAATATTAAATTAGCATGTAAAAAGCAGGGGTCATTACAAACCGAAAGATAGTAATAAAGTAATAAAGGTCCCAACATTTCTGATGCTTACATCTTGTTGCTGACTTCATCACCGTACAAAGACCTACGAACGCGTTTTTTATAAGTTAGTAAAGATAACTCTAGAGAATCTTTATTTTTTTCCTGGTGAAGATGTTCTTTTCACCTATAATGAATGACGAAACGTGGCCCAAACCAAGAAGAATCCCATATTTCAGGAAGCTGCCACTCAACGGGTCAATGTACTGAAAGCTTCTTATTGGTAAAATATTCGTGTCTTTGCTGTTGTTTTATTATAATATTCATTAACAAGAAGGGGTTTAGTAAACTAACTTTTAGTTTGTCACAAATGCATCATTCCATAATTCAAGCCAAGTAATAATTTAGATAGTGGTATATTATTAGTATAGCTCCTGGGGTGAAGAGCAAAGTTAAGGGGTAATTATCGCATTAAAAATTAATAAGTGGTGAACTGGCAAGGATTTTAAAAATAACCTAAATCTTATGGCCAAGTTAATTTCTAGCCAGGGGTAATAAATCAATCAAGCTTTTGTTACAAGAAAAATCGCATTGTGACCAGGTTTTTGTTATAAATTCGAGACAAATGATGTATAGAACTATAGGCATAGGATAATTCTAAAGTGATAATTATTAATAACAGTAGTTATTATAGGCCGGAGGGGATTGCGGCATGTAACACATTTCTTAACAAGTGTTTGTAATGGTGTTTTGCATAAATGAATTTATCTAAAAGCAGGTTTATTCGATGATAAAGTCGGGCTTTTAATTAGAACTTTGGTGCAGTGTTTATGGATCGAAATTCTTGACATTATATGCTTTTATGACTTTATTATCCCGTTGATATTACGAGCCTTATTGCAACACTTGAATAAAATGAAAAACTTTTGATGATTTTTTCTAAGAATAACGATCTTATTGTGCCCATATACTGACGTCCAAAGTAAAATATTTCATTTCTTTGTGTTAGCCAGAGCTTCCAATCAGTAGCCTTTCTCATCATGCGACCATATAACTTGTCATTATTTAAACATGAAAGTGCGGTATTTCATTATGACGGCCACCCAGGAGCGAAAATGGTCGCAATCTACTGTCATTTTGATGTCAAATCCATCATCAATCTATTTTACAAATTATCATTACTGCTTTGATCATTAAAACACTGAGATTACCGATTCAACATTTTTATTAAAATGCATTCGGCGAAGTAATACTTTTGACAAAGGGACAAGAAATCCCGTTTTCAGAGCTGTCACTTTAAATTTTCCCCCTACTAGTTTCGACTAGGCCGGATGGACGTTACATTGGAAAACTGTTCCCTTAGGAAAAATAAAAACATAACAGCCTTTCGCTACTTCACGTCTTTGCAGTCACATTAGGCTTTAAAAGGATAATGACTGACCTTTTTGCGCGTTTTGCGTTGAATTAGGGACACGACCCGTTCCTTTCAACCCTGTTACTCGCTCAAAAGCTATATACGTTTACAGAAATTATATACTTATTATAAATACATTACCTAGTTATAAAATAGTACTAAAGATCTACCACAAGTGGAGAAAGTGAAGCGGTTTAATACCCGTCATAAACTTAGCGGTAGCTGAATATAATAATAGATAAATTTTCAATATTTTATTGATGGTAATAAAATAATATACAAACGTGAGAACTGCTTTAAACGTTAATAAGGTAAATGTTCCAAGTTCAAAACCTAGCTAACTTGTTCCTGCTTTGTTTATATAGAGCAGGAATTCTTTATTTTGCTAAAGTACATATAATGACCATCGTAGTGGCTGGCTATTGTTCCTCGTTTTCATTGCACAATAGTAAATTGTGCAACTTATAACAATAAAGGTAAATACAAGGTTTTAAGTTTTTAACATTTTAACTACAGGCATATAACAAAACAACAGCATTTCATATGGTCGTTTTGTAATTGCTCCTTTTGCTGTCTGTTACTAGAAATTTTTTTAAATAAAAGGTAGTCTCTTTATATCGTCGTATTGCTTGCTCTTCTTTCCTGTGCGACGGATAACTTGATGGTAACAAAAGCAAATACAGGTCTAAAATTGTGAAATTTCTTTTTGTATAAATTATACGGGGTGCGGGTGAGTCTAGTTTGGCCAATCAGCGGCCATAGCGCTTAAACCGTTAAAACTAGAAATTTAGTTTTAGCCTGGGTCGTTAGCTGAAAATGTCTCCTCTTTATGGGCCAAAGAAAGAATGTTTCAGCTTTATTCTGGTAGAAACTAAAGGGTGGCTCATAAAAAACGGGACAGTTTTCTTTTTTGTATATATTCGTTAGTTTTTGTGCGATATTGTTTAGTTTTATACTCGGCGTAGCTGAAGGTTGAGGTCTTCGATACCACTCATTGGATTTGAATTCGCACAATCAGGGTCGTTCCTAAGGACTTTCATTTAAAGGCATATTTAAGAGAAAAAGCGTCAAAAATTATTGTGAACAATAGGCTCGAAAGTAGTATCATTGAAAAGTCCATGATTTGCTAAACCATAAGAGGGGAACATATTTGTGGCTTCACTGACCTTTTTTAAGAAATAAAATAAAATTGCGGACCTTTGACAGTATTTTTGCCGGAAATGCCATTTTGTTTTTACAGTTCTCTGTTTTATCGGCCAGAAATAAATCCCTACAACTTTATCGTGGTTCAAAATACGGCGGGCCTCCGAATGACAACTGTCACCGCATTTCGATCTGTCAACTGTCGAAAGAAGAGAAGATAACTGCTTTCGCTTTACTTTGTGGAAGTTTCGTGCCCATTTACAAAGGTTTTCAAGCAAATAATCTCAAAGAAATGGATACTTACCAATTTGGACCCGAATACGACATATAGCAAGAAGAAGCGCTTCAAAGGAAACAAACAGAAGCTGGCACCA
Organism: Pycnomerus fuliginosus; assembly: GCA_963924575.1. Lineage (NCBI taxonomy): Eukaryota > Metazoa > Arthropoda > Insecta > Coleoptera > Zopheridae > Pycnomerus > Pycnomerus fuliginosus. Next base: position 4,076,426 of record OZ004626.1, read on the forward strand.
ACTTCAGATCCCAACAGATAAGTAAGTTAATGCCCACTAATAATTAATCTGTTTCTTGTAGGAAATCGACTATCAACCATTGTTGGAATCTGAAGCCCGGCTCGAAAAAAGGTGATAAAGTCATCATAAAATAAAATGTGGAGATATCTTGCTTACAGGCAGTATGTGTTTTGATTATTTAAAATCGATTTTGTTCAATAACTTTTAACTTTTAGATTAATAGAGGGACGAAACTGGGAAGATATCAGAGAAGAGTTATTCCAACTTGTGTGTCGAAAGGATTCGTCAGCACTATCAAATGCTAGAGGAGGCCTATGATTATTTTTATTGCTTAAGTACAGTATTTTAATTGAATATGTTACATATTTTATTAACTTTTAACTGAGCTTGCTAACACATTTGCATGAACTTAGAACCAAATCGAGCTATTTTTCTGTAAGAATAAAGATTTTAAACCCCTCAGTTACAGTTTACTTTTTAATCTCTAGTTAACTTGTCATATGCAACCATACATTGGAGTCCACAACTCACTTTTTATAATGAAAAACATTTTGTAATTACAATTCTTTGCTTTTGTATTTGGCTCCTCATATTTGTCGATCATGAATTTATTATTTCCATCCTTTTTGTTATTAAATGTGGCATCAGTAAGGAACTATTATTTACCAAACCCTGTTCAAGAATTATCTCACAAATGAAATAGGTATTAGTGTCAGTAGAATTTTACCTCATTTCCGGACCCCTTTCTTGAACAGCAATTAACAGCTACTATTTTGAGGTTAAGAAATTCAAAATCAGTCACTAGTTCGGCAAAAAAATCTTCATTTCATTATAATACTGATATAAAAGTCCAACTATTATTTAATTTTCTACATTTTTAAAGAAAACTGATTAAAAATTATTAAAATGTCGTGTCAATTATCAATTCGATGAAGCTTTTGGAAACTTTGGCCACGTAAAAGTCGAGCAATGAAAAAAAAATCCCTAACAGCCATATCCGAACTTCCTCGAACTTGGTCGTTTCTTTTCAGTATCCCTTTAACACCATTATTTAGGCCAATGGGGATTCGTTACCCTTTAACACATGACAGTGGCGTTTAGACAGGATTGAAAGTCGTTCTTTCCTCTTTCCAAAATGTCCTTCAAAATGAAAATTGATCCATCCCTAAATTTTTTGTCAATTTTCTTCCAAAGCTCTAAATCTCATAATTTGCAAGAAAAAGTTCAGAGAGTTTTAGACGATGAAAACTCTGTATGCATTTTTGATTTAAGTTGTAAATTGAGCAGATTAATCTGCATTTTTAATTTAAGTTGTAAATTAAGCTAATAATCTGCATAATTTACAAATTAAACAAAAACGGCTACCGAGTTTTTATCGTCTCCGTTCTTTTTGTTGCAAATTATGCGATTTAGAGCCTTGGAAGAGAATTCACAAAATGGATTAATGCATGGATGGATGGATTAATTTTCATTTTGAATGCTATCTTTCCAAATCCCTTAGTCGAATTTCTTCTTTGGATCAAGTTAAATAATAAAAGAGCAAAATTATTCTTGATTTTGCGTTTGACGTTTATAAATGACTACATTGACATTTCTTGCACGGTGGCACAAAATGGAAAAACAAATATTACGATTATGTTGCAATGATTTTGGATTAATTAAAATGCTTCTTTTGTGTAACAAACATAATGAGAAAACAATTATTTTCCTACAGTTTAACACAAAAATTCAAAAAACCAATTTTTTGCCGTTCGTTTTCGGTTCCTATACCAGAATTTAAAACTGAAGCTTTCTTTGGGTGTCATTTTCAGTTAACGATCCATGCTAAAACCACATTTCTAATTTCAATGGTTTAAGCACTATGGCCTATTGGTCTCAACTAGACTCCCCCTGTATAGGTGTTGTGGTTTTGCTAACTTAAAAATAATATTAACGTTGCACCGAAATGATTGATATGTATCTGCTATTGACACATGTTCTAAGGTGTGACATCTCACAGGGTTGTTATTAAGTGTAATTTTTCCTTCAAACGTGAGGGCATTCAAGAAAAGTCTCGGAAATTTGTAGGATCCCATCCGATAGTAATTATAGGTCGCAAAAAGGCAAAACAGCGAAGCGTTTGACAGCTCATAAATGCGGTAATAACGTTTTATTGAGCTCCGAGTTTGACATCAAGGTTGAATTATGGTTTAAGCTAAACATCCTAATGAGGACCTATTGGCGGTATTTTGTGCTGTGATGTTTAGAATGCCATAGCACGCTAGTCGCCTCTCACAACATAAAGACACATGTGTTGAAAACACCTTTACAGTTTCAACTATATTGCTCATTGTAAAATACAAGTTAATTGGTTCTATTTGAAACTCTTGATTTATTTCTTATAGATTTACATTTATAATTAAGCGGTCGATTGATGGCCTAAATATCAGTTAAATCACGGCGTTTAATTGAAAGTTTTAACAAAACCCCACGAGTTTTTTGAATTATTTATAACCAAAAGTAAATATTTGGAGATTGGACCCATAAACCATTCTATTCTAATTCACATTTGGTGACTGGGATATTCTAAGAGTGTCATTTATAAACTTCCAACTTGTATTAATGTATCCACTACTTTTTCACATGTCAAAATAGTTTGATATATTACTATTGCATATCGCAGTAGCAGTAGAATGATCTAATGATCTATAGCTCCGAATCACTCCTACCGTAAGCGGCATTCTTTGTAAATCAATCAATATTAATATCTACTTGCCGACTCACTCGAAATATATAACATATTTTTCCAGGGACAAAATCCCACAATTTCGTCGAAAAATTAAATATAGCATCGTTATTAGCTGTTCCGCCAAAACAATAAAATCAAATTTCCACTTTATTAGACCATGAAACATTATATAAGTTTATATCAGTGTGCACGAACGTAACTATTTCTAGGACGAATGGACCACACAAGAAATTCTGTTTTTAGGGGAGCCTTGCATGACGGTTTACTTGCGCGACACAATGTGAACTATTTCTGTCATCAGTTTTAGATTTGCTTCAGTTGTTGTCAATTTCGTGGCAGAAACATTGCAAATTGTGACGCCGATTATCGCCATGAGCTAGAACTATTTAAAAAATTAAAATTGACTATCCATTTAAACAGCTCCAAAATCATCAAACAAAGATTTCTTTCTCCTTTGTTTCAATGACATCAAGTTTTGGTCTTTCTTCTTTTGTATAATATCATTAATCATTCACATCAAAGTGAAAATAATTTGAAGTTTTGTTTAACAAAAATAAAATATTGTAATTTCCCAGCTCTCATCAAAAAATAACGCAGGCAATATTCAACACTGCCGTGTAAATTAGTTTAAGCTCGGCTAATGCCATAGCGGAACACACAATATAGTATGACAGTTATAATTAGATAAAAGAAAATCGTAACGGAATCCCTCAATTACGCCGATTGAATTAGAATTGTATCAATTAAGTGTTTTATATGGTGCAAACCGGCATTTAGAACAGTTACCCGAATCGTAATTTTTGCATCCCGTAACCAAGAGATTATAAATCAATAAAGCGTCATCACTTATTCAAGATATTTGAAGCCGCTTAAATAAGTCTTAATAAGGAAGTTTTCTACTTTTCTGTTAAGTGAGATTTGTCAATATCGACCGCTACATTTACTTAATTAGAAGAGGTGAAAATTGTAAATTTTCTGAGCGGGTCTAGAAATAAATCAATCGAAACTGTGCGGTTGAAAGGAAGTAAAAGCTGGAATTGCAACCCTAACTTGGTGAATATCCTGATTTCCAATAGTGGAAAGTAACAATGACGCTACGTTATTCTAAAGAGCTACCATAAATACAAAATCAATCTATCTTGTGGTCAAAAGGATGCTCTCTTGTAGTCCTTTCAGCCCCCTCGAATCTCATTTACATTTTCAGTTGAACTCTGCAAGTCCTCGAGCATAATTAAATCGTTCGACCAAATAAGAACCATCATCAATATTTTGAATTGGGTTACCCCAAGTCATAGCGTTGGGATATTTTGCATTTTATGTATATTAATGAAGTGATGCTCACCCGAGTGGTTTATTGGCTTTCTCCAAGCATTGTTGTCATTGTTTTTGGGTTTTTAAGAACCAGAGCTCTAAACGTATTATTTGTGGAATAACGGAAAATTTGTGGTTTATATTGTGGGGTGAAGAAAAGATATAATTAGGCGCTATCAATCTGGTGCGCTTAAGAAGAGGTGAGTTTTTTATAGAGAAGAGTTAGGCGGCCTTCGCAAAGAGACCCTGTAAATAATGAGGCTGCGCGACTTACCGCGGGGGGCATTCGAGACTTTACCCCAGGAGGGCGTATTCATTTCCAATCACCACTGGATACTGTTTTAATTTTCTATGAAGAAATATATTGTTTTACAATACGTGAACGAGCTAATCTAAATATGATAAAAAATAAAATAACAGTGTGATTTTGAAGAAGAATATAATTAATCACATGTTTAGATGTGGGTCTGAAAGAAGATTAGTGGTGAAGTTTTGATTTGCATTTTATTGGTAAATCTAGCGAAGCGTTGCATGTAAACTGACGGTTTACATTAGGATTTGTACGGTCAGCTACTTGACGGAAACATAAGTTTAAGTCCTGCAGCGCCCGCTCTTCATCTTTCCGAGGATAAAAGACAAAATATGAAGACGGTAGTTTTATAGTCTTTGGTACACGAATTCAATTTGATCCTATTGCCCACTTTACTTAATTTTATTAAGCTGTTATGTAAAACACCCGTGTATAAAATGCACCGATCGCAGTATAATTTGCATGCTTTCAAATCTAGGTTTCAAGTAGATAGCCACACCGACCTTCGAATCGATTTCATCCGAGATTTTGTAGTTTTTAGTAAAGTTGGAAAGGGCACCGTATTTTAACTTATCGCCGTTATTGCAAGTTGAAGATAAAACTTTAACGCCGCTTTCCTAACTTAGGGTGAATATGGAGAGAATAATTCATCAATCAATCCGACATCGAGTCTTTACAAGAAATGTTAATTCGTTGGAATTATTTTGATCGACCTTTCCCAATCTAATGTGTTGTGACAGTTTGCTATCTGGAGCAGTTAAGCCACCGCCTCTAAGTACCCAAGCTCTAGAATTTGATGTCATCAAGTGCCGTGATAAATGGGGCTATATTTCACTCAGAGACATAGGACTTTAGCAAAGATGATATCTTCCGCTACGCTCCGTCTTAACTCGGACATTGGTTATTTACTGACCGTGCAATCTTATTTATAATTTATATTGATATTATATATTATGGCTATCGAAGGTGTACAGCTACATCAAGGGATGTCCTTTTACATAAATTCATGTACCAACCTACTCGTTTCATCGAAGTTATTTATGTGTTACCCTCTTAAAAATGGTTTAATATTAGCAAGTGGAATTAATGTAACATGTCAAATAAAACGCACCATTTTCACGAAAATATTCATCATTTGGTGCCGATAAAAATTAGTTGCTATTAGCACGTTATTTTTAGTGTATAGCCTTGCATCTCTAAACTGAAAATTTGTCCATAGTATTATAAATGTTCGATATGAAAGGTCCTTCACACGTGACTGGATTTCACATTTATTTTGTGATTCTATAGATATGTGTTGATATGAAAAGGTGATTCGTCAATTCAGTATTCTCGAGCAAAGTTCCATGGACAATAAGAAAAACCCGCTTGCAAATCCCTGGAGACTTTAGAGTATTAGTGACAAAGGAGAACGAAACAATGTAAAAGAAAGAGGCAAAGAGGAAAACCGACGAAGGCGCGTGTTACATATACATTCTCATCAATAACTCACTATCGTTCTCGTGAAATATGGAATTGTGGCTGTTATGACGTACGACCACTAGTCCCCTGTCTATGCCCTCATACAGCACGATGCCCACCCCAACATCACCCTTGAGCCTTTAGATTCATCTTAATTATTGCACTGCTTTGTTCCACATAAAGTATTAAAACCAAAAGACTTTTGCTACGTTTCGATTACAATTAAAAATGCAGACACTCATTAATCAGTTGCAGGAGTATGCTATAGTTTTAAATACTTATTGCCATTACAAAATATGAAAGATTGATGAGCTATTGCGCTCTTTGATTTCTCTCTTCGCTCTTGATTAATGTGGAAATCGTTAGTACTTCTTGCAGCGTGACTTCAGCGAAGCACTTATTACATAAAATTTTGTCATGGTATTTGCTAATCTGTTCGCCTTATATTGGTTTAACTTATCTCCAATTAATATACTGATCCGCTAAACGACATTCATTAATCAGTTGCACAAGCCAATTAGTCTTTTTGAATAAGCGGATTCCATATAACAAACAATCCAATCTATAATTACATTATTTATGACATTGAATTGATACACTAATAAATTTTATCAATTCTTAAAACTGCATGAGGCTGTTATAGTCATGCGTGCATCTTCTTTTCTCTCAGGACTTATAGGTATTTTACTTCTTCCATTTGTTAATGTTTTAGGAGCAATTTAAAAAAAAAATCCTTGAGTGTGACCAAACATTTTAAAAATATCCTATAAGACAAAAATCTAGACGATTAATGTAAAAATGAGATTTCTTTAGAAGATGTAAGGAAAACCAGGAAATCTAGAGTTAGCAACAACGCTTAAGGCCTTAGACCATGATGGATGGTCGCTTTTTTCTCAAATGGACTGTTCTCCCTTCCTAATCGAAGCAACGCACCATCAATGCAAAGGATGGCAATATAATCATTTACGACCTACTCTAAGGATGGAAAATATCACAGAGCGTTTGTAAAGGAAGGTACTCGTTTATGACGTGGATGGAAAAGTAGAACACTGCACGGTTGGTCTAACGGCCATTTTTTCTTTAAAAAAATGTCCAAACTCACCCAATTTTCGTTTCAAGCGATCCCTTATGATTCCCTCTACAATTAAATGTAGTTTTTAAAATCTTTTTACGATTGCTTTGAAATTCAAGCACAAAGGACCTTGCACCTCCAACATAGGATCCTGGCTCTCTGGCGAATTTTTTTTGAAATTTTAACTTTTTACTCTCTAATGGGGCAAAACTTTGCAGGGCATCAGGATCGGTCGCTATGGCTCTTTGAAAATGTACCAGAAAGGTATTGTTTGCACTTTTTTTTTGGCCGAAATCTACTTGTGCTACTTGTGCTACAGTTAAACATCATTTTTGAAAATTGTCAAGTCATATTTGTTGGAAATTATGAGTGAACTATTGTATTAGTTCCCTCACTAGTTCACTCACATGATAATTTGCAAAAATGATGTTTTTTGTTATGTTATCACTGTCAATTTCCAAAAATGATTTTTTTACGGTCGGAAGCATTGCAGTCGTATTTATAGAAACGGTTAAGCACAACTAGATTTCCGCCAATAAACTGTGCAAACAATACCTTTCTGGTACACTTTTAAAGAGCCATAGCGGCCGATCCTGATGTCCTGCAAACTTTTGCCCCATTAGAGTTGCTTCTTTTTAACGGAGGAATGGCATATTAAAATTTAAAAAAAATCCGTAGAGAGCCAGGATCCTATGGTGGAGGTGCTAGGTCTTTTGCGCTTTACTTTCAAAACAATCGTAAAAAGATTTTATAAACTACATTTTATTGTAGAGAGAGTCATAAAGGGATCGTTTGGAAAGAAAATTAAGCTTGGACATTTGTTTTAAAGAAAAAGTGGCAGACCAACCGTGACTGTTTTAATGGTGTTTTCCTTACAAGCAGTAAGGTAAGTGGCTGTGTAGCACACCCACCATGGTCTAAGATTGAAGGCACAAAACGCCGAGTTTTTGTTTTTGCTCTTTTTTTCATTTAAAATAAGGTAAGGTGGGGTAAGTGTGTAGTAGAATTTTAGCAGTTCATGTACGTGGCACGTTTTTAAACAAAGTATTTAAGATGTAAAATTTTTCTCTCGGCAAAAGATACTTACAAGTATTCTGTAAAGTGTAGAGTCACACCGGGTGAAAAGCTTTAATGCTAAAGTTTAGGCAGGCTTTTGCGACTTTTTGAAATCAGTGTTCCTAAGTACAGACTTTGATGGGGTAGGTGTGTTAAAAATATAACACTCATTTTTCCTGTTGCTGCTTATTTTTTTCTATTAACCGTTATATTACTAACACTACAAACTTTTATTAAAACATTTAACAGCCTCTAGAAAATTTCAAAAATGCAAACATTTCTGTTTTAGAAAATTTAAAGATTGCAACAAAAATGATGTATCTGAGAAACTTATTTTTTATCTCCTCTCAATTTGTGTAACATATGCACCCTTGTCCCTACAGTTTAGTACGCACTTGCCCCATGCTTAATTCAAAACGGGCCAAGTGTGTACTAGCCAAAAATACGTACAAAAAGTAAGAATATTGAAGAATAAAAACAGGGAGTTAAAATTTAATTGTCTTTTATCTTCTCAGATGAGAGAAATTAAAAAAAATTAGGCCGGCATACGAATAGTCCAGGATTAGCCCATCAACCACTTATTCTACACATAGCAATGGGTTACAAAGGAATGAAGATTCTTGCTTAATTTACAGGGATTATTTCCATCACCTATTATAGCTACAATTGTAACCAAAATAGCCAAATTACAATAATTCAAATTGACCAACCAGATCCTTACTGTTCACTTTATCCCGATTATTTCCAAATTATACCTTTTATCAATTGGCTCATTTTAAAATTTCTAACCAAACAAATTCATTTAAGAGGGATTAATGTATTTTATCGCAGTTTGTACGAGTCATTTAATCGTTTCCTTGACGACTTGATCTTGAACACAATTTTTTCACTGCTGAACTAAATTAAGGGAAATAAAGGTCCATAAATATGACCACCAGACACATATCCTACACGCACGTAGTGTCTTCCTTCCACAAACCATATTTTAAGTGTCTTTGTTCATAAAGGACGCTGATTTCTTCTAGACATAATCTCAAAATCCAATGACATTTTGTTTGGACGTTTTCTGACCTCGGACGTCAATGAATTATAAAGGCTAGTTCACAACATCTTATTGGGCTATTGAGTATAGACAACCCGGTTTAAAAACTCATACTTTTATCAAACTAAACAAAATAAAGAGTTTAATTTGCGAAATAGTCTTACAGAATACCATTCGTGCATCGCTATTGTAATTGGTTAAATTTTAGAAATAATTACTCAAGCTTTGTTGCCGTTTAGATAAAACAATTGGAACTAAATTGCCATTTATTATCAAATGATAAATGGCAATTTAGTTCTCATCATTTTACCACCGGCAACAAGCTTTCGTAACCATTTTCAAAATTTAACCGATTAAATAGCATGCACTTGTGGTATTATAAGCGATTATACTACATTCGCGTTTTATCGCTGTCACAGTGACATTTTGAAATAACTTATCAGGAGGATGGGTATTTTGTAGCTATAATAGTGTGTTTTATTACTTTTTTAGATACCTCGGAAACTACCTACCTTTATTTATTAATTCAAGGTCTTGTATTATTGATTAATTTTTCTTTTAACCTCCCCACAACCATATAAAAATGGGAGGTTATTGCAATCACTCCAAAATTCGAAATTGAGATAACACCAGATCTTTACGTTTCAAGGTCCCAGGATCACAAAAAAGTGGTTTTTAAAAAATGTCTGTGTGTATGTACGTATGTATGTATGTATGTATGTATGTACGTATGTATGTATGTGAGCAAGATTCCTCGAAAACTACCTAACAGATTTTAATGAAATTTGGAACGGGGGTTAGTGTTGGACTTCTGGTGAGCCCAGTTAATTTTGTTGCCAATCTACAAACGCCAAGTGTCTTTTTGGCATATCAACTATGAAATTTGACTAATGAACACCAATTTTTCTTATCAGCATATGAAAGGTCTTCAAATTCTGTTTCTAAAAATGTATTCACACTTAGCGCCCTTTTGGCATAAAATAAGAAAAAACGAAATTTCGAAACAACATTAGATAATACGCTAGAGCCCAAACTACTTAATCGGTTTGGCTGAAATTTGGTAAGAAGGGCTACCAGTACCCGCCTAACAGCTGATTTAATTTTGGTGGCCATCGGCCAACGGCAAGTGCCATTTTGGCATATCAACTTTGAAATTTGACTAATAAACTCCCATTTTCTTCATCAGAATATGAAATATTTTCAAATGTCGTTTCCAAAAATGTCTTCAAACTTAGTGCCCTTTTATCAAAAAATCATAAAATTTTGAAAAATCCCAGTAGTAAAATTTAGCTATAGCAAGTAGAAGAATTTAATTAATTTTGGTGGCAAACGACCAATAACGAGTGTCTTTTTGGCATGTCCTCTATGAAATTTAAGCCATGACCTCCATTTGTTTTATCAGCACATGAAAAGTCTTCGAATTTTGTTTTCAAAAATTCAATTAAATTTAGTGCCCATTTGGCAATAAGTAATAAATATTTTGAAAAACTACCAAAACACTTAGGTAGAGACTGGATTGAAATTTATGGGTGATAGGATTGGATAATTCAGCAAGTGGGGAGGTTCTAGCCGCTTTCGTAGCTGCCCATTTTTTTTATGTGAGCTTTATGGTAGTTTAGGTGGTTTTCTCTACGGATTCATAGGTGACAGGAACCAAATTCTCGAATCGGGCAATCACTATGGTACCTACGCGCAATCTGATTGGCGGCTGCGGCTGTCTAGCAACATCGAACGACTCAAGAATTGGTCCCCAGTAGTGAGTCACGAAATATATTTTTACCCCACTTTACCTTAATGTTCGTCCCTAATAAACATGGTCTCTTATTTTGAAACTGTACATGCCAAATTGGATTGGATTATAACAAATATTACAATGGATGATGATGCAAAAGTGGAAATAAAACTGCAAAAAATCATTGGCTAAATCAACAGAGTTCCGAATAATTGTTGTTATGCACCATTGATAGATAACCTGTGACCTCATTTAATTTCAATTTTTGTTCTCCTGTGTAGTTTTGATGATATTGAAAGGGTATGACAACTGTTATCTGTGGGTGATAAATGTGTTTTTGTGTTTAACGTATGTGAATCCGTGTTTAACGTCATTACAGCCTCCGGAGAGTGACTGTACCTTGCACATTTGAAACATCTCCTCCTAATATTATGGTCGTGAGTGAAACATTTTCTCCACTTACTATCCAATTTACCTAAGGCACATGCACTTTCATATATGCATCAAGGTTTATTTCTGCGATCATATTGCGATTACTCGTCCTTTTTACTTCTTTACTTTACACGTCTCGTTCTTCCGCACTAAATTCTTCACAACGCTTGTGTTATTTTAATTAACCATTGTCGTTTAAATTCCTCCAAGAGTAAATGTAAATTCACGAAGGCCTCACCTGTATAATTTAAAGATAAAATATTACACGGGGAACTTGTTCATGGGATTTGCTCACTACTGCACTGTCGTGACAAAACTATAAGTAATTGATACCACGCTCAATTAGTCATTTAATTTTATATTCATGATACTAGAAAGTAATTTTCAGTAATTTTATGAATCACATTATTTTTACTTTAAGATAATAGCGAATAATCCGTGTAAGCATTTATTATTAAATAACACGCAGTTATATTTTTCCTAAACAATTTCGTGCCGTTCAATTAATTACCCCACAGTAATATTGGAAATAGTGACCGTGTTAATGATGACCATTAATGGGAGCAGCTGCTCCGGAAGTCTCTTGGTCTAAGCCCCACGCGATTTGTGCATGTTACCATTTGTCCGATTGAAGATAACGCCCTTTAAACCACGACTCACGATACGAATTTTATCATCGAGAATATCCACAATTTCACACTGCAATTACGAGCACAACAACCAATTTTATTCCGCAGATGACCCATTTTTTGAGTCAACGATTGACTCCCCTATCCACACGACTAACGATCGAATGATAAAACGTTTAGCCAGGGGCTCAAAGACACGCTTGTCGCAATTTATTTTACCCGTATAAAAATAATTACCCAAAGCGCGATAAATTACAGCGATAACATCGTCATTTCGGACTTGTCAACAATTGCCATGCGTAATGTATGTAATGGTAATTTCTTCAGTGTAACGAAACCACGAATTGATTGATTCTCAGACACGGTGATTTGCATTTTCGCGCTTTATCTCAGTCCGCGATTGTCGTTGAATTTGTTTACTATTGTTTATTATTATTCTTAGCTGCTGATATTCAGAATAGAATAGAATTCTTTGAATGCTGCTGAAACTAAATCTCCACAACATCTTGAACTATTTTATAATAGGAAATCCCACCATTTTGGAGCCCACTAATAATAATTGTTCAGTTATTAATAAAACAGTTTAGTAATACATATTTTTGGAACTGCATTAATTCCTAGCACCAGAGAAAGTGCGTTTAGTAACTGAAAAAATGGTGGATGCGCCGGGCAAGTTCGACGTTCAGCATCAGTTGTACACTTCTTGTCTTTGTATTTATCAATCTTGCGCATAATTTAAAGAAGTTTTCGAAGGATATATATCGGGGCCGATTAGAGGTAATTTGTATTGAACAGCCAGTTCGAACGAAATATGGAAATTTAAGATCCAAAAATGAATCTGTGTAATTTTTATAACGCCAGCAATTATGATGTATGTTAATATTCTATTTTTGAGGGTAATTTGATGTGCAAATTTCGTGAAACCTGGCAATTTGATTAGGAACTAAGAAATTGTAGACGTCCATTCAACAAAATGCAAATTATTGCGAACGATTTGCAAATTTTACGCATGCACTCTCGAACTTTAATTAGGTACTTCAGGATGTTTAAATGATCTATTATTATTGAAAATAATGGTGCAGTTTCAGAGGATTTGCCGACGTTCTCCGTACGAGAAAATTAGGTAAATTAAATAGCATACGTAATGTTGACAAAAATTAAGGTAACTTATAGCAGTATAGCGTGATGTTCACGATGTATTTTTAATAAGTGATTATTAAAAGTTCGTCTGCAAGTTTCGGAGGACCGAAGTGTAATTAACTAAGCGACTGATGGTCACATTACAGAAATTTAACGCCATTATCTTAAATATAGTAATCGCTAAATAATGATAGAAATAATCCACAATTGCAATAGAACTGTAAACATTTGTGATTAATTCACGATTAATTTTAAAAACCAGCTTGGAAATTACATATAATTTAACAAATTCTTAATTGCTATATTCCAAGAAAGATCTCTAGACCCATGTCAAACCTAAAGCCGCTGGTCATACCGTGTTATTAACGTGTCACACGCTGCATGGCTAGGATTCCCGTCTTACTGAACAAAAAAGGAAATCACTTACTAATCACGCGGTGCACATCTCCAATTATTATTATTTATTGTTACTGTTCGAATTTCTGAACGTCTATAGAGCCCTGTGTACGGTGATTCACGCTCTAATCAAGAGAGGGCGCAGCATTGCTGTTACCGAGAAAATTCACTTAAATTAGATGGACATAGTCAATTTAATTGTCATTACGGTGCAAAAAGGTATAATGACGTGACAGTTACACATGGTTGAGCGACTAATATTTGTCCTCTAATTGTTTGACTAGGATTAATTATTTATAATTTGTATTGTTACTTACCTGTGCGTAATTTTTGTTTACTCAATGATTGGTATTTATTATTTGGTAGTAAGGTGCTAAATTAAAGAAAGGATACGACAGCTATAAGTTTAATGAAGCCCAAAGGCGATACATAATGGTTACTGTACACTGGAGTGTGAATATGCAATAACAAATATAACATTTACATGTGCTGTTTTAAGATATTACAAATAACATTAATTTGTGTCTATTACGGCGCCCAATGGGAAATTGGAAGATTTCGTTTTGTATGAATTTTCCATTGAGAGTGCCCGAAATAAAAAAAAAATCCCGATACAATTTTCGTATACATTTATGACGCTAAGGGCAAATTTTACTAATTATAGTAAATATATACATCTATACACTGATAGGCAAGATAGCATATTTACAGAGTTATTGCACATTTAAATATACACGTTTGATTTTGAAATTGTCACTGGAGAGTGAATATTCATTTGCATGCATTAACAGTGAATCAAATGCGGCGGGCTATCCAAACAAGGAAGCTTTTAAGTTGGCCTGCCCATTTGTGTTTTAGTACTATAAAAATGAGCAATTGAAATATTCACAAATATTGGGTTTGTAACGAGAGATCACCTATTCTACAAATATTTATTTACAATGAGTATTTTTCAAGTCTGGCTGAAATCATCCAAATAAATTATAAAAGCTTGATTCTTAACTAATAATCACATATAGGAGACCACCTAAGATTTGATCACCACCACAAAGGTACAGTTCCTAGGTTGAGAAAATTGTTCAACATCGGTCACGAACTATCCAAACTTTTGCTTGAATGAAGAGTTTCGTTTTCAGAATGTATATTCCTTCTCGTTCTGGACATAAATACTTTATTACAACCCATTATCGTGCATTTGAACATTTCTGATAGGTGGTTGTTCTCACAGTGTTCTTTTAACTGTGACGAAGTAGGAAAAGTAGTTCTACACAGCCGACATGGAAGATTTCCCTCTTTATCTGGAGTAGGTTGGTCCTCTTCTACACAGTGCGTGTATTTTAATGCCGCTGGAGGTGAGGAACCAGAAACCGGAGAATTTGATCGCGACCTTGATACTGACCCGTTGAATTGAGGAAAATGATTAAAGTTGCTCAGAGAAAAAGGAATGCCACTTAAGGGAGGCAAAAGTAACGGTGGATGCGGTATTCTGTCACCGTTCAGCATCAATTGATCTAAATTTGGAGGAGGTAAGTGGTGATTTTTCAATGCTTCTTCTGCATAAAGTCTAGTCAAAAAGTCGCCGTGCAACGCAAACGGAGATTTCTCCAAAAACAAACTAGCCGCTGACTTATCCGAAGAGGTAGATAATAATTTTCTATGTAAATTTAAGTTTGCACTGTGCCTATCTCTACTCCTTTTTGAAGGAAACGCCGCATTGCATCCATCGACGTTACATTTGTGCATCAACTTCAAATGAACATTTTGGTAATGCGTTTTGACCCCGAAGTGATTTTGAAAAATTTTGCCACAAGCCGTACATTTTCTAGGATTCTCTTTGTCGATAGGAACATCCATGCCACTAATAAATTGCCCGTTGTCAAAATGACCGAAGAATTGATTTTGGCTATTTTCATCGGCAGATTCAGCGCCGTTGCTACTTCCAGCTGATGATGCTTGAGACCTCGCTGGGCTTGGAGGGCCACCTCCCATCATGAAAGCCAGTGGTGGAAACTGTGGACCTTGCCCTCCGAGCCCTAAATGTAACCCCTTAGCCATGAGTTCACCAAAATGTCCATGCGAAAGACTTTCCAAATGTCGCAGGGCATTAGAAGAGTCAAACGATTCATCACTTTTATTACTCTCGACGGAACTAGCAGGTCGCTCGTCGCCTTCTTCAACCGGTTCCGATTCCTGCACGGGTTTTTCCCTTTTTAATTTATCGATCATGAAAAGTGGAGCTAAGCTTTTTTTTATCTCTGGACTTATGGGTTTTTCTGGTTCATTGGCGTTCACATCTGAACATCTTTTTTCTAAGTTTAAGGGGGACTCGCATCTTTCTTCGTTTTTTTCTTCTGTCTTTTGCAATCGAATTTCAGGTTTTTTTTCTTCGTGTGATTCGCAAAAAACGTCGTTCGACGAATCACCATCGCTGACAGTATCCTCCATAATCGCAGGTACCGAACATTTCGTAGGATTTTGGTTTTTACGTTTTCGTTTAATCGTTTGTACATTTAGGTCATCTTTGAGACTGTGAGTATCTACAATACTTAAGGAATCTTCGTTACTATCTAAATTACTAGTAATATCTTCTTCTACATCCGAGACGGACATTTTAATTTTTTTTGAGGGCATGCTAAAGTCTTCTGGTTGGTCTGATATGACTCCGTTAGTCATTTCGGTTCTTTCTGGTTCTTCTTCTTCGTCACCTCCTACAACTACAATACCGTCATCGTCTTCGTCGTCCTCTTCTTCTGATTGATGTTGGTTACCAATTAATGACACCGCACTGTAGTCTTTCATGAAGTTTTTCTTTTCTTCCAGTCGTTGCATACTTAAGTCTAGAGTTTGTTTGAAATCCATGGAACTTAAACCGTGATGCCTGATATCTGGCGGTGGTGTTAATAGAGGAAAAGGACTGAAGGGGTTGAGGGGGTTAAGTGCTGCAGCTGCGGGAAGAGATAAACTAGCTTGAGGAGGCATTAAAAGCGGGTGAGCTTGGGCGCTTCTACCGTCGTGTGGAGAAATCTTTCGGCGAAGATGAGGAGAATGCAGTTTTGGGTTCGGGTTTGCACTATGTCTATTTCTGGACCTTCTAGAACTGAACATCATATTACATCCTTCAACTGTACATTTGTGCATTTCACGTAAATGTACTGCCGAAAAATGAATTTTAAGGGCACCTTTATCGCAAAATGTCTTTAAACAAACGTTACATTGCACTCTTTTCTTGCCAGTCGCAGGATTAATGAACTGGGTTCCCAGGTTTAGAGGTAAACCAGGAGAGCCCCACTGTCTCTTCGTTGGCGTAGTTGGTTTTCTTCCGGGAATAGCGCGAGGTTGTCGTGGCGCTTTCAGAATATCTCTATCACGACTTAAATTAAGTGCACTATGAGAGTTTTCATCAACATCATCGTCCTCCTCACTGTTATTATTGCCACTGATAATTTCTGCACTAGGTGATCTGCTTCTTGCCAATCTCGTGGACATTAGCCCGGGGAAAGTGGAAGCTACTAGACTTGCTGCGGCAAGAGAATTGACTGAAACACAAGCTGCCATAGCAGCAGCTGAGTGACTCAACGAAGGGGGCCGTGGAGGTGGCGGTGGTAGGCATGAAGACAATGAAGTTGGCATGGTGAGATTCAGTCCGACAGTTTCACTATCTAAATTTCTTCTTCTGCTGTGGTCTGGACTGACACGATTTGGAAAACTAGTGAGCCCACTGCCAAGTTTTCGGAAATCAAAGGGTTGCATATTCTGAAGCCGGTTTAAAGGTGACGTGTTTAACGGACTAGTACTGATACTTCTTGGGGGAGAACTGGTAGGAAGAGGTCCATTAGAAGTTGGCATCTTCAGAATATTGAGATTGTGTTTTTGGTGAGGAGACATTGTCGGTAGACGAGATGGATGAAAAGCAGATGGCAGTACAGTTTGGTGAGACGGGCGATGGTTAGGTGACATCGCCCGACGAAGATTTGGTGGAGGGCGGCAGTCCAGGCGCTCCAGTGTGGGATTCTGAAGTGCCTGCTGCGCCAAAAGTAATTGCTGCGTTATGGCGCGTGTCTCCCCAAACCTAAGAAACTGTTGGAGGACCAGAGGCTCCTCCTCAGGACTGCAGATACTCCATCGGTCCAGAGTGCCGCCGTGTGACTCCTGAAACAACAAAAGCCATTAAAACCCTTTCGCTCATGCTGTATTCAGATGGATACATTTAGAATTTTTTTGCGGCAACATACAGCGATCTTTACTCGTTTACAAATAAATTGTAAAGTTGGCGAAAATTTCAATAGCAACCTGCCTTATCCACTGTCCACCATAGACAACTTGTCTGTTGGATAAATAAACTTTATTATTATTATTATTGACAGTATGTCAGTTAGCTGTTTTTGTTTGTTTCTTTCCAAATCAAGCTGTGGCGTTTTGTGAAACGTAAAAATTGTCTTGTGTAGAGAAGACCTGGAATTCAGGAAGACATCAAATGCGATTTTAGTTCCTTTGGTCACTTTTTGTGAAGAAAGCCCGAAAAGTCCTGTAGGCAACTGAATACAGTGTAAGCCACAAGTTCAAACAGTGGGGGTAAATAAACTGCTCAACAATTCAATTGGTCCACCCGGAAATTTGAGTCGAATTCAAAATGCCGTAACTCCTGAAGCAGTTGATCGATTTGAATGAACCTTTTTTCCACGGATAGCCCATTTTACTGGCTACGACATAACATGTTCCGCTTTTTATGCAGGTCTCCCTTATTTGATATACATCAGGGTGTCAGAGCCGGGTACTGCAAAATGACGAAAATTTAAACCACCCCCGATTCTGAAGCTAATTTTTCTAATTCTTTGTGCCTCGTTGAGAAGACGTCTCAGGTCCATACCTCCATCTCCTTTACAGAGCCGTAACTAGGATATTTTGCGCCCGGTGCCACAGGAGAATTTTGCGCCACCATTTTAATAATAATAATAATACCTATAATCATATTTTAATTTTTCAACAAAATATCTCTTAACAATAGGTAATTTTAAAAATTACAATTCGACTCCTCGAGATTTTCTCGACGCAAATTCGTTTATAAGGGCATCATAATCGAGTTGTGTTGCAATATTATTCTCTATTGACAAAATCTCTAAATTTGTCAGCCTCTGTTGTCCCATAGACGATCTTAGGTAAGTTTTTATCAGTTGTAACTTACTAAAACTTCGTTCACACGACGCTACGATGTCTAAGAAAAATCCTTAACATTAACAAATGTCTACTAACGAATAGTCGTGAAGTGTCTGTAGCAAGTTTAATGCATCTGTTGACTGAGACTCAGGGAAATGTGATTGCATTTGTTTCAATGTTACTAATTCACTTCCACACTATTTATGTCGTCTGGACATTTGAGGGCTAAGTCGGTGGCTTGTTTGCGTAAATTGTCCATTTCAAAGTTTTTTAAACTGGATATCATCAAGTAACTGAAATCTTCGGCAATTTTGTTCAGCTTCTCAAACCTCCTAGAAAAATGACTGATTAAACTATCTAATACTTCAAATATCTGATGTTTGAATTTTTCTTTAGAGGTAGTTTCGTAGCCGTATCTGCAGTTTCGTCGTTGTCTAGATTTTTTACACGTCGCTTCCGTTTTTGTCGAAAACAATCCACAATTTCTAGCTTTCTAGCTAATGCTCTCGCGGTGTGTTGGATTTAATTTTTTTTATAATTTTTTTTTACTATTGTTCGGTCCCGTTGTTGCGCCCCTTGAAGATGGCGCCCCGGTGCGGGGGCACCGGTGGCACCACCCTAGTTACGGCTCTGCTCCTTTAATTAGGATGCAGGGCCAAAAAAACTGTTTTTTCACCGATGGTTAATAGGGCCTTTACTTGTACACAAATTTTAATTTCCTGGGGGTCCTTGTATCGCAAGAACTTCACTCTAAATTGTCATAAACTCAAAATTATCCTGATATAAAATGTCACAGATAAGGGGGCCCACTGAACTGAACCCCAAATTATTCTGCGTCTGAAAGGATCTTTGATTAAAGACGGACCAAAATTGAAACAATGAGCCATTCATCGTGAACATTTTAAGATGCTCTTCGTCTGACTTGGATCACATTTGGCGGTGTTGATACCAGTACTTTGGCTGACGGGTTTCGGACAAAAAGCAGGCATTTCGCACATCTGTAATTTCGTGAAACCAAGGCGACGAAAATTTTGACAAAGCCTGAAGGATCGTTACCTTGTCAACGAGCTATGGCTCTTTGTTTTAATTTTTGTCACCTTGATTTCACGAATTTAGGGTGCTGTATTTTGTCTGAAAACAGTCAGTTGAAAAGTTGGTTGGAGCACCGGTGGCGGTGATTGTGATCCAATTCAGACGAAGAGCATCTTAAAATGTTCAGGACAAATGGCTCTATGAAAACATAGTTTCAAATGTAGTCCGTCTTTACTTAAAGATCACTTAGGAAGCAGAATAAAATTGGGTCCATTTCAACGGGCCCCTTTTTCTGGGACGCCTTGTTTTAGATTAATTTTGACCTCATAGTGTTCTAGAGTAAAGTTTTTGCGATACAATGACCTCAAGAAATTATAAATTGAGTAGAAGCATAAGAGGTTATTAACTACCGGTGAAAAAACAGTTTTCTTGGGCCTGCACCCTAATTAAAGGAGCTGGAACAAATTTCAAAAAAACGTCTGGAGGTATGGACCTAAGACGTCTTCTCAACCAGGCACAAAAAATTAGAAAAATTTCTTTCAAAATCGGGGGTGGTTTACACTTTCGCCATTTTGCAGTACCCGGCTCTAACACCCTGTGTGTCAAATAAGGGGAACCTGCATAAAAAGCGGAACATGTTATGTCGTAGCCAATGAAATGGGCTATCTGTGGAAAAAAGATTCATTCCAATCGATCAACTGCTTGAGGAGTTACGGTATCTTGAATTCGACTCAAATTTCCGGGTGGACCAATTGAATTGTTGAGCAGTTTATAACCTCAATTGTAATTTTATTCTTCAAAATATCAATTTTTTGCAACTCAGACATCAAAATCCAGGAAGAGAAATGGACTGATTTGGAGTTAGGTGGACCACTCGAAAGAGATGGACTCGATGGAGGCTACAAGTGACTAGGGAGTGAATGACTCAGCCCCAAGAGGACGTCGTTATGTGCACTTATGCGTAAGTAAAAAGAAAAATTGTTTCCTATGTAAAATAAAATAAAACTAATAAAAAAGCTTTGCTATTTATTTTTCCTTTCATTCACAATGTATCCATGTGAATACAAGCCATAACTCAAAATTTGGGCATTTTGGACACTGTCAAAAGACCATTAAAAAAGCATACTTTTATGCTGCCAAATTTCAGAATTTTGGCCGAACTAAAAAGAGTCGTGAGTGAAAGGGTTTTAATTTCCCTCAGAAATTCACCGAATGTTTTAATAATAAAACCGTTTCTGGTCTGGGGATGTAGCCTTAGTTCCGGTTTAATGAAAGTAAAATGCGCGAATTAATTCAATTTGTTTTGGCTCGTGCGAATGCAGCACATTGCAAGAGGAACAGACATCAAATGTATATTTTATGAAGGCGATGTATAAAAATATCGAGCTTCGATAGCATTCTTGTTTAGAAAGGAAGCCTGCAGAATGTCTCCCGCGCGTTTATAAATAAACGGGGTGATAGTCACCTGCCCCTCTCAAGTTCAATCTACTGCAAACAAACACGCGGTTTGAACACAAGAGGACGCTGCTAAAATCCTTTCAAGTCATAATCGAACTATTTATGAACCACGTTCATTAAAATATCGATACCTTTTCCGTCGGTTAATATGTTTACGAAAGGTACTTATTTACCCGTTAGTAAAGTGTCGTTTTCTTGTTTTAATAACATTAGGTATAGGCTGCAATAGCCCCAAGTTCAAATCGTTACGATTAATTGGATATTAGGTAGATAATTTTATCAAAATTAGAACAGCTTGCATATTCACCAAATTATAAGCAACCATTATAAAACGTAGTTACAGCAATTATTATTATTTCACCGCATTGGAACAGATGTTTTTATTCAGCAACTGTTGGATTCGCCGACTTAGAAAAAAAAATACAAATCACAGGCACACTTCAAATTTGATTTACCAATTAGTTTACTGAATTTAGTAGCATCAGATGAACCAATAACTCATCTTGGACTATTTTTAAAGATTATGGAAGATTGACAATTTTACCTACGTATTTCAATGCTATTATTTTCTTCGGTTGAAACTTGAGACATAAATCGCCAACGACAATTCATGCGACAGCAATCTTAGAAATGCAAGTTATGACTTATAATCACTTTAGTGTTCTGAAATTTCATGTTGACAGTATTACTTAGATATTTTAAAAGGTGTCAAAGCAGGAATTGTTGTTGTTCAAACACATGAAGTAAAGTTTTTTTTCTATTTAGGTCAGAGTTGGAAAAGTTCCACCATAAAATAATAAAATATTATATCTTGTGTTTCGGGTAAGTAGGTAGTTGAAGAAAAATTCGAAAAATGAAAAATTTCTAAAAATAAGGTGTCAAAAATGTCATACGATCAAAATCTTACCATTATTGATATTGATCATCGAGTAACATATTGACGAATTTAAAATTTTCTTATTATTATTTCAATTGTTATAATTTCTTATTATCTAGATTCTAGAGTAAGGTATTTTTAAATATTCACTTGAAATGTTTCATACATCACGCATCATAATTATCATGGTTGCAACTCCAAATATGAAACAAAATTATTGCAAGTACATACCTATGTATGAGAAATCGCACACTAAACTGCTTAATTCTCGTATTTTAGTGACGACTTCTGTCTGCTCACTACAGACTTAAGAACGTACAGATTTTATGTTTTTAACGAATCTACATTTCGATCAATTTTAAATATATGCTCCGCGTATACGTAGAAGTTAAAAAACGTTGAAATAATTGCTAAATCCTTTTATAAAATAATGTACCTCATGTAGTTGTGCTAAGAACAATTAAGTACTCCTATTTTCTTGCAATATACAGTGTCCTCGAATTTGACCACGAAATAAAATTAAAAACACCTATAAAAGATTTGCGATTTCCGCTTCCTAAGGGAGCTGCAGCCCCCTAAATTTAAGTTTAAGTTTATTGCGGATAACTTCTAAACCGTTTAAGCTACGACAACCAAATTTGGTCACTTATTTAGCTTATTGGACTACATAATAATTTTACCGAAAT
Organism: Pycnomerus fuliginosus; assembly: GCA_963924575.1. NCBI lineage: Eukaryota > Metazoa > Arthropoda > Insecta > Coleoptera > Zopheridae > Pycnomerus > Pycnomerus fuliginosus. Next base: position 4,098,942 of record OZ004626.1, read on the forward strand.
CGAACGACGAGAACCGTGATATTCTTGCCTGCCATTATCTCCATTTCTTCCAAACTGTTTGTTAATTCTCTGGAAAAATTATGTGGTTCATTTTTCAATAAGCCTCTTTAAATAACGAAGTTTTTTGCCTCTTTAATTTTTGTCATGCGGAGCTTAGTTTTTGAGAAAAATTAAACCAAATACAAGGATGTACTACAAAATTCCATCAAAATCCATATTTACATAAAGGTGGTTACTATGGTTAAAAATAATTTCCAATCAATGAAACACATAAAAATAAACTTACTATTATATGATGTATAATGTATTACTATCGGTATTACTGAAACCACGACGATCATTTTTGTTCTAATAGTCGAAGCTATGGCGATTTCGCTGATTTTCCCAAAAATCCGTAGTGCATGCTTGCATTTGCTTTCATTTATTTCCAAAACGAATTTCCGTATCGAAAAAATGAAAAAGCCAGAAAAGTTCGCTTTTAACCTCCCCACAACCAATATAAAAATGGGAGGTTACTGCAATCAGTCCAAAATTCGAAATTGAGATAACACCAGATCTTTACGTTTCAAGGTCTCAGGATCACGAAAAAGTGGTTTTTAAAAAATGTCTGTGTGTATGTACGTACGTACGTATGTACGTACGTATGTACGTACGTATGTGAGCACGATTTCTCGGAAACTACCGAACGGATATTAGTGAAATTTGGTATGCAGGTTAGTGTTGGCCTTCTGGTGAGCCCAGTTAATTTTGTTGCGAATCCGAAGAAGCCAAGTGCCTTTTAGGCATGTAAACTATGAAATTTGACTGATGAACACTAATTTTTCTTAACAGCGCATGGAAGGTCTTGAAATTCTGTATCTGAAAGTGTACTCACACTTAGCGCCTTTTTGGCATAAAATCGAAAAATTCGAAGTATTGAGGAAACATTAAATAACACGCTACAGCCCAAACTGCTGGTTCGATTTGGCTGAAATTTGGTAGGTAGAGATACCGTCACCCGCCGAAGAGCTGATTTAATTCTGGTGGCAATCCGAGGGCGGCAAGTGCCATTTTGGCATATCAACTTTGAAATTTGAATAATGAACTCCTATTTTCTCTATCAGCACATGAAAAGTCTTCAAATTTAGTTTTCAAAATTGTACTCAACCTTAATGCCCTTTTGGCAAAAGATCGTAAAATTCAGAAAACTCACAGAAAACACATTTGGTTTGGTGGAGTAAAACTTAGGCATAGTAAATAGTAAAATTTAAGTGATATTAGTGATAGGATTGGATCATTCACCAAGTGGGGAGGTTCCAGCCGCTTCCGTAGCTGCCCATTTTTTTTTAAACATGCTTTAGAAAAAAGTTTGAAATAATTTAACTTCATGGGATTCAGGAGATTATGTAGTCCAATAAGCTAAAGAAGCGACCAAAATTTGGTTGTCGTAGCTTAAACGATTCAGAAGTTATCCGCAAATAACTCAAACTTAGCCTCACTTTTAGGGTGCTTCAGCTCCCTTAGTAAGCGGAAATCGAATTTTTTTATAGGTGTTTTTAATTTTATTTTTGACCAAAGAATATGCCCATAAATTTTCGTGATCGAATTCGAGGACAACCTGCATACAGGGTGTTTTAGGTATGCAGTCATTAAATTTCAGGAGTGATTCCTCACCAAAAAAAAAGGAATAAAAAAGTTCCTATAAACGTGTGAACGGAAATCGCTCCTAAGGGGGCTACAGCCGTCTGAATTTTAGCAATTTAGCAATTTTAGCACACTATCTGATATCAATTAGTGTCATCAGATTAGTTTAGTTACATACTCATTTTCAGAATCCGTTCAGTTTTGTAATTTAAATAAAAATAAATTGTCCCTTCTTGACAAATAAATCAATTTTTCTCGAAAACGGTTGGTCCTACGGTGTTAAAACTTTCCCAAACCCTGGTTAGCTCTGCATGGTTTTGGTAAATAACATAATCTGATGACACTCATTTATGTCAGATAGTGTGCAAAAACCGAGGCAAAAACTCGTCGATGTAGCCCAAACGGTTCCTCATTTATTCAATAATAATGGAATTTCAGGTGCCCCCTTCAGAGGACCGTAGGGACCCACGCGTTTAGGAACTTTTTTTCATATTTTTGGATATACCTAAAATTACCCCTGAAAATGAATGACTTGAATTTCCCTGTGTGTATATGTTCATAACAGTTAGGTAGGTAAATAAATTTTAAGAAATTCCACTATCCCATCCGATAATGCATGCATCAGGAACTCCAAGTTATGAGTTTTAATCTCGCACCCTGTATATCATGATGTCGGTGGCTAAATTACCTTTCCAGAATATTATTTTGCTGGCGTAGGTACCTATTGCAATAAGCAAGCAATTTCAAGTGATTTTTTTTAATTTTTTTGTAGCTACTAATTTAAGATCACAAAACACTATGATGTCGAATTTTTGTCAACAAGCATGGACATTTTTTTACCATTTTTGAAAAGATTGCAAGCATCATTAATAATTAATTTTTATATTGTTTTTTTTATCACAGAGATATCCACAAGAAAGTTTCTTAAATTCTACAATTAATTTCACGATTTTTTGCTTTTAAAATTTTCGAATTTTGAAAACTCGTGATCCTGCTAGGTTAGGTAATTTTTGCAAGCAGAATGAATCTCTCCTCTCGAAAATGACACGAACAAATTAAAATATTTTTATAACCATTTTTGCTTAGGTATACCTCAATAATAAGGAGCGAAGGTTAACTATACGCGGGTGTTAATTTATTATAGGTACCTAAAGGTAGATGGTATCAACTTCATTTAGGTATGTCGCATCAGGCGAATTTCTCATTTATTGGCGAGATTATGCCAATAAACTATACATTTTAGATCGGCTTTAGATGGATACCTGGGGGTGTATATTCAAGTTTTTTTTCACTTCTGGCTTAAATGGAAATGACCCTAACTTTGTTTTTTCAAATAGAATCATATTTTTTCTTAACGAATTCGGAATTTACGAATGTGTCAAAATTAGAAAAAAAAAATTTAAGGCAGTTTTTGGGTTTTTGAAAAATCTCAATTTTTCACCGATTTCTCTGATGTTTCTGAAAATCTAGAGTGGCTGTCGCTGTCGGTCGCATATCGGTCACATGTTTCTTACTCAGAAAAAAATCGTAGATCCCGAATCCGTTAACGTTAAGAAAAAAGCATGATTCTATTTCCGTTTAAACTGGATGGGAAAAAAATTACTTGAGCAGCTACGCACGCAGGTGCCCCATCCAAAGCCCATTCGGAGTCTATAAAGTTTATTGGCACCAAATAGGCAAGAACCGCAGGTCAGAAAGAGCCTGTATAAGATAATCTCAGTTAAAACCCATTCATATTTTTAGAAAAACATGTTGCATAACCAATGGGCCTATACAGCACTTTTTTTTATTAATAATTATCAATCTACATTAAAAATAAAGATACCTATCATATTTTTTTATTTTAGTTAAACCCCAAAAAAATTTTGAACACAACCGCAACATACTATGTAACCGGGTGACAACGAGAGCATGTATGCTCCATCAATAACTTTTTCAGTTTTCAAGATAAAAACCTGAAAAAATTCACAGCAAACATGCTCACCGGGCGTCATTTTTTGGCATACATTCCAACTTTTTAGCACTTCCGGTTACGCCGGAAATGGCTTTAATTTTGAGTTTTTAAATGGTATACGCAGTATATTTTTATATTTTTGGAATCTAGGAGTTATTCTAAGTATTGTTATGGTATTTTCGTGAGTTTTTTCTTGTTTTTGGAGAAATTTTGTTGTGGTTATAAGTAGAATGCATTTTTTGTCTTTTATGGAGGACAGTATTTCATAAAATCAACAATATTTCGCTTCGGCTCATTTAAGCCTATACTTTCTGCATACCTTTTAGGATGTCTTGCCAAAGGGCGGCAACATCAGGTTTTAATACATTTTTAGAAACAGAATAAAAAATGGAAGTTTATTTTTCAGGTTTGAAAGTTGGGCACCTGATGCCGTTAGCCGATGCCACTAAAATCAAAATTCAAAATCAAATCAGCTTTTCGGCGAGTTGTGGTTATAGCATCTTCATACCAAACTTCAACCATCAATTCGACCGAGTATTTAGGTTGTACATTGGCTGTTACAAATGATTGTACCATCGTATTTTACAACCTCAAATGTGTTAATCGTCAATTCTTTCATTTTTAAAGCCACTAGTCACCACAATCGTACAATCAATTGTAACAACCCTGTATAGATGTAGTTTCTAACTTTTGGGATTACCAGGATATTGGACAATTAAATTAAACATTGCATTAGGTACATTAATTACATTACAGTACATTACAAATCGAAACGTTAAGCACAAATTGAGTGTTGCATTTAAAATCCGATATTCTCATTAAACCCAAAAAAGGGAACTTAGGTCTGAATATATTTGTGGAAACAGAATTTGTAGACAACTTTCATGTGCTGATAAGAATTTTGGAATTGTTTTCTTATACAATGGTGATTGGTGAGGGGATGTTAAAATGGAAATTTCTAATGTTTCTATTGTGAGTTTTAGGTAACAAGTCATTCTTATTTTATTTTAATAATTATAAAAGACTAAGATATGGCTGGACTAATTCCTTACTTTCAAGTCTGTGCCATCAATAAATCAATTTAATGAAAAAATTCAAGTTATCTAGTTATTGTCTATGTGAGAAGGCATATTATGCGATGTTCTTATACAAGACCAAAGACGTTATTGTTTAAATGTGATTTTTTTAATATGCTTCAATTGTGAATAATAGTATTTTTGTCGTTCTCTCGTTGTATCTGTGTATTGATGTTACACGCAGTGTATTTAACAATTCTTGTTGCAACCTATTTTGTAGCCTTGGAAAGCAAATAAAATTAATTTGAATTTGAATTATTTTTAGTCTTAACCCAAACCCAAAAAAATTAATAAATATAATGAAATTAAGCTTTGATTTTTTAAATTGTCATGTTCATTTCCCTAGGTTTGAATAATTCAACAACACATATATAACTTATACTCTAATGACAATAATGCTTCTCAACTTTTTTCTTAAAATTTAGGTGGTATAGATAGGTATGCTTTTTATTATTAGATAAGCTTTGTATAATTTCTGGACGATGTACAACATTTAGGTATAACATTAAATATTCTGCAGTAGGTACATCCAACTTGAAGCTAAATAATTGTAAATGTGGGTTTTCAAGTGAAATTTTAGCCATCTGTTCTTTGTAAAAATTTGTTTGATAATCGATTTAGACTACTTTGCAAAGGATCCCTCTCATATCGTCAAGTTTTAATTTTAACAAACTTGGAAGATCAGTAAATTTACAGACGTAATAGGTTATATTAATTATTTAAGGTAGGTAGGTAAATACTTACATAGTTATTAGAACTACCTACTACGTTTCTTCAAATTAACTTTACGTTGCCTTTTCGCTTTTTCAAACATGTAACTATACCTATAAGTAAAACTGTTCTTTAAATCTTTAAATAAGTACACACTTTGTATTGTATAGCTTTAATTTGGACGAAAAGACTTTGACATAAACATTACTATAACAAACTCATAAAAAAATGCAAAATTATGGAGATGCTTATCTAATTAAAAAGAAAAACGAAAAACAAAAACTTTTGAAGTTCATACAGTCTCATTAGGACAAATTGTAGATAATTATTTAATTTAGTTTTTCTTTGTTCTAAAACAAAGGAATTGACACTATTTGAAAATCAATATAGGTACCTATAGTTTATTGCAGATTCTGTTGATTAAAAACGTTTTACTTTGTATCACGCAGTCTATATTACAATGGCATTTTCATGTTCAGTTTATGTTCGAAAATCAATTTTTAATTACTGAAGTATTTGAAAATTTTTCTCATAAAAATCCAATATTAGCAACAAAGCGAAGAGGCATGAAATGAAAAATTACCTAAGTGTGCCTCTTTTGTAACAAATTGTCAACTTATGAATATACACACTCACACTAGGTAAATTACCTATAGGTATTGTCTTAATCGAATAAGATGTTTTTTATCATGTCGTGCTAAAATGAATTCTTAATTGATTTGAAAACAATAACATTAATAAAAATAGTAATAAATATAGGATTTGATTACAGCGTATGCATAAGGCTGGCAATTAATTAAAATGCAAATAGCAATTATTACCTATAATTTTATTCAAAGTTTAGTCAGAAATTGATAATTGATATTTGCATCATGGTATTAACACGGTTAATTGTCGGGTGGGGATGACAGCCCTCGAACGCTTGCGAGAGATCATAAGACGTTTGCCATTATTTTGTAATTGTTTTTAAAATTCCGGTTAAATAAATAACAGTTTTGAGAAAGTAAAACAGTTATTTTAAAAATAGAGAGAGAGAGATAGTGTAATGGATGATTACAGAGACCCAAATGGGCATTTAATCATAACCTACTTATTACTTAGGAAAATGTATCATTAAATATCAGATCCGACATTAGAGGATGGAGGATGTGGGCAAAAAAACGAACGAAAATGGCTGTTTTCAAAATTATAGCTAACTAAAAATTATTACGTCTCGCGAAAATGATATGCAAAATGCCGTGTAATTTCGGTGTCTGTGATTCTGAATATTGGGTGAAATTTTAAATATTAATAAGGCCCAAACGCATTCGTACCAAGAAATTGCTCTTACTATGCGTTTTGGGCTGAGTATGATTGATAAAAAAGGTGAATTGAAGAGCGCGGCAATTACCGAGCGTCGGCAGAAGCAATGGTGAGCGCTAAAGACAGTCGGGAAAGAACATAACGTCGGCAGAACCCAATTTGGTGTCATGATAAGCAAAAAAATCCAATTTTCGACGGCAACTTTTTTTTGTTAGAATATGACATTGGGATTTACAAGGGACGCTAATAAGCATTTGAGAACGTGTGTCAATCATCGTTTTTGTATCGATTTTGATCGTCAACCCGTTTTCAATAGTATGATGAGATGGGCTACAATTGGTTTTACGAAGCACATGCCGAAAAACTCACTATTATATCCCATTTCACACTGTCAGTGAACTTAATTGAGCTTCGACCAATTGACAGTCATCTGCCGCTATTGTCATCATTACCGAAAATTCCACCTTCTTGACAACCGGCTTCTCCGCTTCAACTCCCATCACTCTTCGATTACAGTTTCTTTTCACTCACATCACTTGTCACTGATGTTCTCACAGTCCGGTCACTGTTCATGTGCGAAATTTAGGTGAATGTGTTTGGGGTCGTACAAATGTGTGAAATGCCAAGCTTAAGTGATAATGAAAGTAATTAACGAACCTGCAGTATATATCCTCTAGCGTAATCTTCGATGGTCCAGCCAAATCCATGCAATACTTGAAACACTTGTTCCTTTCGAAGCACAGAAAACAGTCTATCCAAAAGAATTTTAAGGCGGATGGGAAGCGCTTGACATCCGTAAAGAACTAAACTAGCGATGTCAAACACGGCATAAACTTGCACTAGTTCGGGGGCACTGTTACTGAAGAGATGTCGCGTTCCCAACTTGTCCAGTGCTGTAACAAAAGTGGGGATAAGTTTGCGTGCGCAAATGGGGAGGAGCTTTATCTTTTGGGGGGGTGTCAAGGTGGACGCACCGTGTAGGTGACGATACCCCTTGAACGGGAAACGGGATAGTGGGACACACTATGTACCCCCCGTCATTTACTGTCCCATCTCTTTGAAGCTCTGCGCTTAAACAGAAACTCAATTTGTTTCACACACGCATTATTTATACCAAAATTCTGCTAAATTATTTCACCTTCTATAATTCCCGGTTGCTTTTGTTTATAGCGAACATCATCGCACCTATAGATATTGCGTTTATCATACACATCCGCCACCGGTTGTTTACCACCCTTGACCTACCTCACGGTTATCAGTATAACACCGCCGATATTCAGAATTACGCTACACGCTAAAATTGTTCTAGTAAATCGATACAAGGAATCTTCCAGAAAATCCTTTGAAAATCTTCTTTCATCTATGACGAATGTACCTACGTTACTGGGATTTTGCCTCTGCGAAAAACGACGAAAAAGCGTTCTTGAATTTTTATAACTATACGGTGGAGGAGCACTGGACAACTTCGGTGGAAAAATGCACTATCACTAGAAACACCCCACTACACCGAAAAACTTGATTTACACAGCTAAACAGTGCTTATTTTCAAAGATAAACAGCAGCTTATTGATAATGAGCACGTTGTGTTCGAAACGCGTTAGCTGTGTAAATCAAGTTTTTCGGTGTATAGTGGAGTTTTCTAGTGATAGTGAAACTATACGGGCTTATTTAATAGTTTTGTAATACGAAAATTTTATACCCTGAAAGGCAAAATATGGCAAAAAAACTATTCGAATAAGTCAAAAAAAAAAACAAAGTGCCAGTATCTCAGGAACCATGGCAGTTATTCCACAAAACAAAGATATAAAGGTGTCCCAGAAAAAACCGAACGATTTATTTTTGGCTATATCTTTGTTATTATTGAACCGATTTTGATCAATTTTGTACCGGACGTAGTCAAAGGATGAGGCTTTTAGGGCCAACTGTCATTTTCCAGATGGCGCCACCAACAAATTTTTTGATGGTAGATATTTATTACAAGACCATTTTTGGATTGCCTGAAGTTGAAGCATCTGTGAACCGTTCAAAATAAAAATAGTGTAAGGTTAAAGCTGATGCTTTTCTCTTCCAAAACAACTTTACAAAATTTTATCTTGAACGTTCTTCATTAATTTACATTTTTTTTGTGATGCTCAAAAATATGGATTTTTAAAATTTATTATTTATTTCTCTAAAACCTAAACGGTAAAAGATAAGGAGACGGTTTATAATTATATAAAAATTGGGCTATTCTTTGGCGATTATAAGAATCTGACTAAAGAGAATATTCCTCTAAGGTATACCGCATGTATTTTAAAAACCGGACGGAATAGCATCAGGTAAAGCGGTCATAAAAAGACCTACTTATAAGTAGTAATTTGGTGGGAGCCAGATGGGCCACCCACTATCTTAATTTTACCCCAATTTTGTGTTTTCAAATTTAGATCTTCGCTTTGAGGGAAATTCAACTGTGCAATTAGATTTTCTTTTACCCGATGTTCTTGCTGTTTTCAAATTTCTTAATTTCCATACAATTGCCAGAATTTCAAAACAATTTATAGGAAAATGCAATTGCGCAATTTGTCTCAAAACAATTAAGTTAACGTGTTTTTGCGTTTTAAAAAATCTCAATTTTCAATTCAGGGTGGCCTGTAAACACTTCCGGTCAAGTACAATTCATATTTGTAAAAACCGTAGATTCTGAATCCGTTGCGAAAAAGGTGGTCTTGATGCGATCAATCGATCATGAGTTATCCCGAAAAATATGAAAATTGCTATTTTAAAGAAAAATTCGTATTTTATTTTCGACTGATTTCAATGAAATAACGAAATTCGAAAATATATTTTCGACAGCTGTCAATAGGGCTTGTCACAAATGCAATGCGCGTGTCGCCGGACGGACCTCTTTCTCATACACACTCTCGCAAGCTCCCCTACTTAAGACGATCTTGACAAACGTCAAAAGTATAATTTCAATTTCACATTCAATTCCCATTTCCTTGATGCGTTTTCAGTTCGCACGTGGTTCGGCACTCAAAATTGTGACTCAAATCAAACTTTGGCTTGATTTTTCTTGATTTTTCTAAAAAGGTAAGGTAAAACCGATAAAAACGCCCCACTAGGGAAAACCACAATTTCGAGAACCGCTTACTACAGATGTCACTTCAATCTCGAGAGGTATACCCCACCCCCTCATATACTTCTAGCGTTAACTTGCACGCATTTGTGCTGAAGGCTTTTCCGAAACTTTAATTATACATACCAAAACGATCTAATATGGTCTACCATTTTTTGCTTCAGGGACAGTTTTCATTTATTTCCTGGTACACGTAAGTCTTTCACCAAAATTTGACAACATGAAGATAAATTAGTTTACATGACCTCTAAGAAATGCTGTGTCCAAGTTCAGAATTGTTTCAAAAAATCTGTTGACAACGAGGGGCGTTTTTCCCCGGTTATATTGGGAAAAACGCCCTTTTAGTAAAATATGGCGTCAATAGGCCCTTAGAATGTAGTATTTTCACAGCTTACATCTATTTTAATGTTTAATGTTTACCCCATGTCGATTAAATTTTTGAAAAACTATTTTTTTGCATGAGATTGTTAAAAATAGAAGGCTGAGGAAACTTCTGTTGATGCCATTCAGTGGGCCTTTCCAACAATTTTTGAAAAGTATAAAATAATAAAGAAAATACCTAAACTTTACTTAGTTCGTCAAGACCTCCTCAGCTAATAAAATTTTTCAAAATTTCGTAGTTTTTAAATAAAAAAATCTCTAAAATTCCGAGTCATGTATGACGTCATTATGCCGACAAATAGCCGACAAACTATACTCAGTGTTATTGGCTTCATCTCTGTCGGTATACGTAGATAGTGGGCGCAGTTTCCGAGCATGTCCTGTGCTAATTGGCTGAATATGATTTAAACTTCTGGCGCACATATTATTTAGTTACAATTTTTTTTTATTTTTAAATGAACAAACATCCTATAGAAATTGATTAAACTTTGTAAATACTATTATATGAATTTGCCACTGAATGCCTCCTAACAAGAAAAGATTTATGAAAAACTTTTTGACAATGCGATGACAATATAATACGTAGAAGTCAACTGAATTGAATTGACCTTTTTTATTTTGATTTAGCTCCATTATTTTCACCTCCATCAGTTTATAGATAAGATTAACTGAGAGAAAATTTTAATATGGACATTATGGAGAAGTCAATTTCAGATAGGAATAAGTCAATTATTGTCGTTGTCACATTTGTCCGTAAGATTTTTAATAGGTAATTCGACGTACGAGAATGGAGTCCTTTTACAGTGTTGCCGAGCAAAGTTTTTGGGAAATTGTTTGAAAATCATATAATACAGGTAAGGCTTAGGTGCTTCAGCATGCCTCACGTCACTCTAGAAAAGTCATGATGATGTATTAGGTATAAGTAGTAGATAAGTACCTAACATGAGAATCAAGGAAACTTAGCATTCCCCGTAATTTGTATACGTGAGAAACAATTACAAATTATGTGGGACCACAATTAATCACTTTTGAAAAGTAATCAATTACGTGTAATCGATAAGTTAACAACATTTATTCAATAATTATTTTCTTACTTTAATTAAGATTGTCGGTGGTAAAAATGCTAATGCTAAATGTTTAAAGTAGTTGTCTTAAAAAAATTATTCAATCCTAAAACAGTGGTTAAAGAACTTCAAAACCATCGGTCGTTTAGGGTTTATAATTAAGTTTGAAAGCGCTCATCAACGACAATAGGCAAATTTAAATTCTGTCGCATTAAAAAATGAAACGCCAAGATTAATTGGTCATTACGCATTGTACTCCTAATTGCGGATATAAAAACTGAGACAATTTTAGCGGTATTTTAAAGAATAATACATTTCATTATATGCTCGAGTTCACGCTTCAAGTGAACCTGGTTAATAAGTTTCACAGTCGACAGATGGCGCCAGGTACACAATGATAGTCGCTACCTTACCTTTTTATGGAATTAATCAGCGCCATACCTGGAAAAACTAAAGCTGTATTCAATCAACAATCAACAGCGACAATATAAAAGGCTCTCTTCTCTCTCGCCTCATAAGCGAAATTAAGTATCGGATATGAACTAACTACTTTTCGAATCGATGTCTTCAACGGACAAAATTTTTGAGAAATTAAATAATTGTATCTTAAATGTAATTATTTTGTGGCGCAAGTGACATGGATATAGAAATGTTCTAGTTACCTATTGCTGTAAGTTGCATAATGGGTGGAATCCATTCGCTATCGCGTAACTTTCATCGACGAATTGAGTTGTTTGCAAAATAATGATAGGAACGGTTTCACTAACATCTCTTATAAAGCGACCAATATCTATTAAAAAAGAAACTAGAAACGAAGAACATCGAAAATAACAAACAAAATAGCAAACAAGTTGGTAGGATTTAAAATCATAGGTTGCACAAGCCATAAAGAAAAAAAAATGGCAATCTCGGAGACGGTAGAAACTTCTACTTTTTCACAGAATTTGTAATTGTACTGCAACTAATCTTATAGGCTGAGGCTCCTTAGGTAAAGGTACTAAATGCAAGGTGCGAAGTTTAAATTCAAATCGCAACAGAACCTATACAAGGTCAAGGGGATTATCGTCAATAAATTGACATTTTGCGAAAAAACGGTACTAAGGTTTTCGACCCTGAGTGATAACAGCTTACAATAATTATACACATCATTGTTCTTTTTCGATCCTGGAAGGGCCTTCAAGTAACGTCACCGATTTGGCTCAAAATTTAATGAGCACCTACAAAGTGCCCACTGAATATGTGTGCTAAATTTCATATAGGTATCTTCAGTAAGTTGGGCTGTCGTCTTTCTTTTACGATCTCTTGCCAGGAAGGCCCTAAAACGATATCTTTCGAAAAAATGGCACTAAGGTTTTCGACCTGAAAAAAAAGCTATCAAAAAACTATGTATAGTTATATTCATATATTTTCTTCACAGCACCGATTTTTTGCCAAAAGGGCACCGAGTGTGAATACATTTTTGGAAGCAGAATTTGAAGAGCTTTCCGATGGTGATGTAAAAAATGGGGGTTTGTGTTTAAAATTTTAAAATTGATGTATGTACCTACTAAAAAAGGTACTTCCCTGTGCCGATTTGACTCGAAATCTAATCAGATCTTCCTTAAATCATACAATGTGCACACACCAAATTTAAGCCAGATCGGTCCGGTAGTCTGGGCTCTAGCGGGTCCACAGACTTCTAGACATGTTTCAAAAAGAACTTTTTTGGGTTCTCAGGACCCTAAAACGTAAAGTTTGATGTTTTTGGCAATTCGGTTTTTCGAACGATTTTCGTAACAAGCGTAGAAGTTAAAAAAGAAAGCGATACATGCCTAAACAAAAAATGGCAGTTTCGGAAGCGGCTGGAATAACCCAAACCCTAACAAAATTTCAATCCACCTCGTCAGTTTTTAAAAGTGTTTTGGAGTGTTCTAAAATTTTTTATTTTTTTGCCAAAAAGGCACTAAATTTGAATGCAGTTTTGGAAACAGAATTTGAAGACCTTTAATGTGCTGGATAAAAATAAACTTTCCAATTGACATGCCGAAAAGGAACTTGTCATTGGCCGATTGCCGCGCCAAAATCAAGTCAATTTTATTACTTCCTATACGCCACCAATCTTAGTGTTGGGATTTTTAAAAATTTTACGATCTTTTGTCAAACGGACCCATTTTTGAAAAAGACTTTTCATGTGCTAATAAAGTGCCAATAAAGTGTTATCTATGCCAAAAGGGCACTAAGTATATGAAAACAATTTTGGAAATACTTAGATTTTGAAGGTCCTTCATGAAAAAATTTACGTTCATCTTTGTTTCATAATTAATGCGACATAAAGTCATCACTTGTCGTTCGCCGAACGCCTAACGCCCTTGCCAAATTTCGTGAAAATCCGTTACTTACTTTCGGCGAGATCTTGCTCACATACTCACTTTTTCGTGATCCAGGGACCTCGAAATGTAAAGATCTGGTGTTATCTCAATTTCGAATTTTGGGTGATTGCAGTAACCTCCCATTTTTATATTGGTTGTGAGGAGGTTAAAAGGAGTGTAGAGAAGTTAAAGAACAGAAAAACAGACAGCAAAGACGAACAAAACGAAGTACCTACCTAAATGAGACAACAAAATAAGAAATGAAAAATGTTAGCACTACGAAATTGAATAAATTAGCGGAAGTGTTAGGATGAGACGAAATCTGAAGGTTTTGATGGAAGCGCGCAAAGGAAGTTATTAAACGCAATCATAAAAACGAGAAAAAGAGCATAACAAAATTGATGGGAATTATTCACTGTTAAAAAAAGGGAATGTCTACGAATAGAATTAAGTATTTCTAACAAATAGATTAAAATAGTTTTGTGTATTCCATTGACACCATCAGTTTTAAATTGTATACCTGCAACATTAGCATTTATATTAATATAATAGCTCGGCTGTCGACTGCGCCATAGGTGTTTGTTTTGCAAATAAATAATTCCAATTTGTTGTCTTATTAATTATTAATAAGCTACTTTATTTAACAAATTCTTACGCGATGAAAACGTTGAAATTCAGATGATCAGGCGAATTCGCGTACAGAAGTATAAACAAAACGAAAGTGGATGAACCATGGGTCGTATTTTATTTAGAATATAACCGTGCGTCATGGGTGGGCTAACCGACAAAGCAACTTAAATGCATTAGGATACAATTGCTTAGCAGGATACCAGCAAAGCAATGGTATTCTTATCCCAACTTTACATTATTGACAAATAATAGGGTTGTTACACTTGTTTTAAATAATAACCAGGAGTTTAATCAGTCGTATAATTGTAATCCTTTTTCCGAAAGGACTTCGTCAAAGTTAATTCTATACAGGTAGTCAGAAAACAAATACAAACTGACAGGTGCCCAAACTTATTCTTAACAGAAAGCCAAAATGCAAAATCAGCTATCAAGGAAGTTACATAAAGAGCGTGCATTGTTTATTTTGGGTATTAATTTTTTTTAGCAATAAAAGAGATAAGCAAAGCAATTAATTTAATTGAATTGACAGATACTATTACATCAATTAAATTATTTAGAGATAAATGAAATGAAATGAGTCATAAGATCCCATCATATAATATGTTGAGCCGAAAATTCTGTAACACACCTAAAAATTAATGAAATGTGCCTTCAGCGCCAAAGAATCGTTATTTTAATGAATACAGATCGGAGATAGAGATGTCGGTAAGTCGGTGTTTCCCATGTAAATATTTATTTTGCCTTCTAATGTCAAGGAATTGAAGCTCGGTGCAAAATTAGATCAAGATCATGGTTTAAGTGGTTAGTCAGATTTCCAGTGATATTGCGCTTTAATGACGTCCATTCAGGGTCTCCCTTATGGTAATCGTGGCGGCACTAAAAGCTGCAGTGTAAATATATCTGGGACAAACACATGGTGTGCCCACTTAAGGAGCGATCAAGATAGTCGAGTCCGTACTCATCAGCTTTAGCGATTGTATAATAGTGCAGTGTCATTCTTCATTGTGTTTCTTATATAAAACTGCGGCGCCTGGCTAGCACTCTTTCAATTACGAACCAATACTCTTCTCTGACAGTAAATATTTTACGCCGCTAGAATGTCATTCGGATTTTTTCACATTATTATTGTGTCACATCTATTTCAAAAAGGTTCCGAGATTAATGTGTGACGTTCCAAGGATTTCTATGTCAATTAATGATCCATTCGGTAGCGGGCTCTATTCCGTAACACTGTCCACACTAAATCATTTTAATGACACTGACTTATCATAAACTAAATTCCATCACACCGACTCTTTTAATGATATTTGAAGAGATATTTATTGCTACCTCATAACTTCCATCAAGTTAGTCAGTTGTGTCTACTGATGATGAGGATGAGGCTACTAAAATTTCTTTATAACGACCGAACGAGTTTTCAAAGAACATACACTAATGGTCAGGTCAAGTTAAGCCAGGTTAGGTTCATACGCTACATTTTATCTACTTACTTCTTATATTTTGTTTGATTATTGAATTATTAGAAAACTAAGAAATTTAACTTCAGAAAGGAACTTTATTATTGGTATTGCAATATTATTCTGTGATGTAGAATCCATCAGATAATTGCTAAAGAATCATGAATAACAATTGTCGTAGATTGTAGTGTTTTAGAAGACATGATCCTAGACTTCAATAAATAAACAAAAATCAAAAGCTTTTAGAGCCAGTCAGTGGGTGCAGAAAATGTTTTAATGGATATACAGTGCGAACTCGGACCGAATCGATTTTCACCCCTTCTTTGCTCCAAGTATAAGGGCGTCTCCGGCGCGACGACATCCCATTGACCCTTTTGATAGATTGACAAATAAATATGCAAAAATTTAGCTTAATGGTTTCATCTTTAGTGCACAAAAATTTTATTTATTATTACTTTAGTGGCATCGTAACGAAATTTCCCTTCCGTTGAGTTCATTGAAAAATTAAAACACCGCTCGAAATCTGAGTATGATGAGCATCATCCATGATAAGAGGGTGGAATATGTGCGGCCTTTACCCCATTTTAAACGCGCCAGGGGCATTTGTACACATTCTGATTTTGTAGGTACACATAGAATTTTTTAAGTAACATTATTGGAACTGGGGTCAGCCCCCTAATTCACTGTCCAGGGAACTTATTAATATCTCTCTCATGAATATTGAAAGACCCTAAGTACAGTTGTTCGGAGAACTGGGTGATTGTCAGGACAATATGATGGGAATGAGACGGCAGTTGCTCTGAAGCCGCCTTATTAAAATCACTAACAATTTTGACACACAATTAATATAACTAAATGGGATAGGTATAGGAATAAAATAATATATTTCAAATTATTTAAGGTTCTCTGTTTGGAGAAAGCAGGTAAAGATTCGAGTTTCATTTTTAGACACGGTATTCATCTGAAAACTAACTACCCTAACTAATCATCCTTGGAAAGAACGTTAGATTGATACTTATTGATACGTCACTTAAAGACGATGAAAAATGTATGGTAGTATTAAAAAATATATAATTAGAAACGATTTATAACGACAAAAGAGTAAGATGATGACGTCCAGATGGGATTTTGAGGGCGGTTTGATTAAATCTGCATGTTTGGGGATGATGCAATTTTGTGGAAAATACATGAGAACAATACGAAAAAGGCGAAGACGGAGAATGAGGAGAGAAAAGTTTGAATTAGTGATGATGGCAAGGGTATCGCTACATTGAGGGAAACGCGTTAGTGGGGCAGTAGTGCAGTTGTAACGTAGAAGACGAAGGGAGAAATTTGGCGTAAGCGTTACACATCAGAGCTTGGCGTGGGTGAGAACGGCGAGATAAGTAGTTGCGAGAATTTTTCGTTAGCGTTTGTCGGTATGGAGACTTGTTGATATAATTAGTCGGGTTGAATAATGCCATTGTCGTATATCGTGAAAGCGCGCAGTTGTAATATAGGGAGAAATGATATATATCATAATTAAAGTTCAATCTCCCCGTAAGAAGTTATGAACTTGGTTTTGCTTTATATTTCATGAGAGCGGCAAGCAATAATGGTCTGTGAGGTTTTGTTTTATTTGAAAAGGAGAACGTGCGTCATAGTTGTTATGTCAGTACACTATATGTGTAAGTATTGTGGGTCTGCACTCTGCATGCCATCGCAGACTCAGTCCAGTGGCGTCGACAGGGGGGCTAGGGGGGCTCAAGCCCTTCAAGCAGTGCCGCCCCAACGCCCCAAAACACTTTTTCATTAAAAAATATCTTTTCCAATATTCCTCGGGGCGGTTATTCATGAAAGTATGGGAATTATTCCATAGAAATTGTAGGCAAACAAGCTCACTGTGAAGATGTTACGAAAAATCATGTATGAATCAGATGTGATTTGACGCTCAATTTACCAAATTCGTCGATTTTTCGCTGTGGTGCGACCTATCGCCTAGGGATTTCAACTATCTCCAAGTTGAAGCTGATGGGGGGCATATTGCATATATGGCAGATTGCTTCCAAGCAGTGGTCGGAAGTAATGCATTACTGTAATGAAATTACTTTAGCTGGTAATGAGTAATTGTAATGCATTACTTTTTTTAAATAGTAATGGGTAATTGTAATGCATCACATTTTTTAGTAATTGTAATGGAAAACCATTACTTTTTCCATTACTTTTTTTACCCTTAATTGATAAACGCAAAAATAAAACTTTTATGAAACATGTAATTCTGTGAAATGAAATAACCACCACAGGAGGTAGCTAGGTACTAGAGGTATCAGAGTTAACCCTAACCCAGCGAGGTTCTGTTTATCTATTGCCTACCAAGCAAACATTGATGCATTCTGAAGAGGTTTTCCTACTATTTTTAGTAGCGATATTCTCTGCAATTACTCCGGATTAAATATTTCTACAGAATTGAAATAATTTCCTAGCTGAAGAAAATAAAACTAACTTTAGCCATCTCAAGCAGTGGTAAATTTTGAAACGCAAATTGTTATTCAAATTAAATTAAAATTAAATAATTTTACTGTTTTAAAATAATACACCTACAGTTTTTTTATAAAGTGGCATTTTTTAAAATTCCAATTAGAGTTGGCCGTGTCTGGAATGACGTATGTTTCAATTTACTGCAGATCTCAAAATCTGTCAGCTACAATTAGAAATTTAAGAAATGTCACGTTAAAAGTAATGTATAAAGTAATGCATTACATTTATTAAGTAATTGTAATTGTAATGCATTACTTTTTGAAAAAAGTATTATTAGTTGGAATTAGTTGGAATTAGCTGGAATTATTTGGAATTAACTGGAATTATTATGGAATTATTTGGAATTGATATGGAATTAATAAGGAATTATTTGGAATTGATAAGTACATCATTTAAAAGGAATTAAAGGAATTAGTTGGAATTAATGGAACTAAATTGGAATTAGTGGAATTAGAATGGAATTAATGGAATTAGAATGGAATTAAAGGAATTAGTTGGAATTAGCTGGAATTAGGTGGAATTATCTGGAATTAGTTGGAATTAAGTGGAATTATTTGGAATTGATAAGTATATCATTTAAAAGGAATTAAAGGAATTAGTTGGAATTAGCTGGAATTAGTTGGAATTAGTTGGAATTATTTGGAATTAATATGGAATTGTTTGGAATTAATGGAACTAAATCGGAATTAGTGGAATTAGAATGGAATTAATGGAATTAAACTGGAATTATTGGAATTAACTCTATTAATTAATAATAAAAAAGGTTAAGGGCAACAGCAAATTTTTGTGAAATGTGATGACAATGATTTTTTGAGTTCAACATTATTGACTATTATTATTATTATTATTTCTAGTTTTATTTTTTTCCAACTTTATCAAAAAGTTGTTTTATTTTTTGTTTATTGTTAGACGATTCTAAAGGGTGGCCCATAAAAAACCGGATTTTTTTGTTTTTAAATATCTTCGTAAGTTTTCGTACGATATTTTTCAATCTTATACACAACGTAGCTGAAGGTTGAAGTTGTCGATGCCATTTATCAGATTTGAATTTGCACCACCAGTGTCCTCCTTAAGAACGTGTAACTTAACACCATTATTTAGGCCAATGGGGTGGGGTTACAATTTGACGCATGACAGAGGCGTTCACATACATGATCCAAGCCTGTCTTTTCCTGTTTCCAAATTAACTTTCAGAAATAAAATTGATCAATCCCTCAATTTTTTATGAATTTTTTTGTAAAATGTTAATTTTCGTAATTATCACAAATTGTGAAAGGGAACGGAATACAATTTTTTTTGTATCTTTGTTACTTTATGTCCAATACTTTTGAGTTTTATTCAGGATGTAACCAAAGGGTGAGCCTTTCGATTTCTCTCTTTGGGTTACAGATAGCACTATCATTGTTTTTTTTAAGAAGGTCTAACTTAACAGCATTATTTAGACTAATGGGGTGCGACTATCATTTGACGTATGACAGAGACGTTCGCACATGATTAAAGCGCGTCTTTTCCTATTTGCAAAATAAGATTTCATTTATTTTATTGTTTTATTAACTTCCTTAATTTGTCACCATATTTATTTAATTAATGGCACATATGCAACACTTTTTAGAGTACTTAATTAAGTTATAAAACAAAAAAATAAACAATTAAGTAAGGCATGATTTGACCACCGTCCAATCGTATGCAACATAACCATAGCAACAAATAATCAATCTACTCGATTTACCGTTTAAAACACAATTTGTTATAAAAAGACTGTTGCAAGAAAATTGACGTAATTTTAGTTTTGACATCCATATTAGACAAAAAAAGCGGGCTTGAATTATGCGTGAACGCAACTGTCATATGTCAATGAGAAAGGCCATCCCTATTAGTCTAAATTATTTAGACCAATAGGAATGGGCTTTCTGTTAAGTTAAACGTTCCTAAGTAGGACAATGATGGTGCTATCTGTAGCCCAAAGAGAGAAATCGAAAGGTCCACCCTTTGGTTACATCCTGAATAAATCTCAAATGTATTGGATAGAAAGTAACGAAGATACAAAAAAGCGAGTCCTCCGTTCCCTTTCACAATTTGTGATAATTACGAAAATTAACGTTTTTCAAAAAAATTCATAAAAAATTGAGGGATTGATCAATTTTATTTCTGAAAGTTAATTTGGAAAGGGAAAAAACAGGTTTTGATCATGTGTGAACGTCTCTGTCATGCGTCAAATTGTAACCCCACCCCATTGGCCTAAATAATGGTGTTAAGTTACACGTTCTTAAGGAAGACACTGATGGTGCAAATTAAAATCTGATGAATGGCATCGACAATTTCAACCCTCAGCTATGTCGAGCATAAGATTGAAAAATATCGTACAAAAACTAACGAAGATATTCAAAAACAAAAAAATCCGGTTTTTTATGGGCCACCCTTTGTATTATGTTATATTTTCTGGTTTAAATTCTCCGAGCGCCCTTAAAAATCCTGAGCCCCCCCGCCCCCAGAGGCTCGGCACGTCACTGACTCAGTCTTCTCCTGGGATGACTTTAGGCGGTGGAGGTGACCAGATCTCGTTATATTAGTTATAAAACATCCAATCGCCGGATCTCAGCCAGGTCTTAATGATGCCAGTCGAGACAATGAGTTTTAAGACACATATATTATACGACCAACTCATCGGCCCAGGTAAAGCTTTACCGTTGCCGCAAACTAATTCCCTGCCGTCAGGGAGGGCGGATCGTGGACCTGCGTGCCTGTCACTTGCCACTGCCCGGCCTCGACCTCGGGACCTACACCGCCCCCGATGTGCCGTGTAAGTCCTCCGCAGATGCATCAGCCTTTTACTTAGATCCCATCTCTCTAAATTCTAATTGAGATTCCTTCCCAGGCTCTCCTACTTCCACCGGTGCTGCGCTCTGTTCACTGCTCCTTTGCTTACTCGATACTCGCGTCTCACCGTTTCAGGTGGACATTAATATAGCTTCAAGATTACCTGCAACTCCTCTATCCCGAGCTCGACCCTCTTCATCCACAATTCATACGCGGCGAATTATTTACGCTGCCTCGTTACCTTGCAATCTGTCGCCCCGCGCATCACATTAAACCCACACCGCACCGGCTCCATCTGCAGCGCTGGACGAGGGGTCAACCGCTTTTTTCATACCATGTCCTTTCCACATTACTTTTTTCTACAACCGCTCTACGGTTCGTTATTCTTTTCATTACTGCGTTCATCCATATCATCACCTCTACTGTATAAGTGTTCTGCTAAAGATTCTCCATTTCTATATTTAACCCTTATTAGTTCATCCTAAACTCGGATTCCCATATTTCTCTTGACACAATTTGCTTCCCTCCATCACTCAGGGGGTACAAGTATTCAAGATTAGTAGCGGTTCAGTTGAGCTAAGTTCAGTTGCCACGCAACAACCAATCAACGCGCCAGTTGAGCTCAGCTTAGAAGAAATGGCGGACCCAAAAGTGTGCCTTATGGCAAAATTCTATATTCTGGATTCTCTGTAACAAAAACTGTCCATATTTGGAGGTTGGCGCAATGATAAGTTTTATTCAGAACCAAGAAGGCTACAACATATCAAAAATTCAGACAACTTCACCGAAAGCCACTTTTCTTATTAATTTGTGTCCTTATATTAATTTAAGTACAGTTATTTTTTATTTTTGTTCTGTACAGACAAAAATTTGTTCAAGGGCGCTTTCGATTTGATTCTTCTATATTTATCGAGAAAAATGTCCGCAAGAAAAGAAAATGCGAAAAGTATGTAAGGCCCCCCAAGGACGCATGCCTCTGATGTTATTAAAAATTTGAAAAAAATTGGAGGGAAAGCCCTTTTTGCACTAACCATTGCTCCAAATTTCAAAGTCTTTTTACTTACATTTTTGGAGGAATTTTAAAGAAACTCACTTTAGAATATAAGTAGGTACCCCTTTGCATCAAGGACATAACTCCCCTATTTCCGGGCCTACGTACACAGAAACTTTTCTTCCTATAATAATGCAAGGAATAACTTCCCGGAGTTAGCACGGTTAGCCGGTTATGGTAGATTCCTGGACACAATTTAAGACGAATTTTTCTTTGCAAAAATATAATAGTTTTCAAATGGAAAGCAGTTTAAATTCACCAAAATGCTCCAGCAGCACTTAATTAAATGGTAAGGTACTTAAAATAAGGTTGTGCAAGTTGTTGCTGAGATACACATTACACACATTACTATTTTTTGTGAATCTTAGCAACATCTTGCTTATTTTTATTTTGAATTACTTTCTAATTCAGAGATCCATTCTGAGTGGCGGACTTCAATTGCTTCCCATTCAAAAACTATTGGACCCTTGCAATTTTTGCAAAGAAAAACTGGTCTTATAGATTGAGTCTAGGAATCTATCATTACCGGCTTATACGATAGTTCTGGGACACCCTGCATACAGAGCATTCCAATGAAAATGAGCCACTCCGAATATCTAGTAAACCAAATAAAATATGGAAATTCGCTCTGTAAAGTTGTATATGCCATAATTTTTGAAATCCATCCCATCCAGAAATTATTTCTTAATGATGTATCAAAGTGGGGGCCAGGGGTCCGTTGTGTTTCACCAAGCACCGATTTATGCGTATCGTCCCTTGAAATAAAAATCGACCTGTTCGAGCGAATTTTCGTATTTTATTTGGTTTGCTAGACATTTGGGGTGGCTCCTTTTCATTGGAATGCTCTGATGTATAAATTCTAAACCTTTACGACTTTATTTTATTAGTTCGAAACTTCCAATTTCCTTAAAAGCCGCAATGAAACCGTATTTAAAATAACAAGAATTGCACCGAGTTTCAGTGTTCTCCATATTAACAATTGTGATATCGATTCTTGCCAGAATTGTCCATATACAGTGCGAGTGTAAAGTTCCGAATAAAATTACTTAAATGTTTGCCCTTGATTTCTGGCAAGAATCCTCGGACAGGTCAATTTTATTTTTGTAATGCGGATTTGAGGGAGGGGTCAGTTATTTTTTCCTACATTCGGTTTAACCGGAAATGGCCTTAACTTTCTTTTCTCAAATGAAATGACACTTTTCTCTCAACGGATTCGGAATCTACGATTTTTTCTGAGTTATAAACATGTATCATATTTTACCGGAAGTAGTCACGGCCACCCCAGATTTTTAAAAATATCGAAGAAATCGGTCAAAAACCAAGATTTTTGAAAATCGCAAATACACGTCAAGCTTATTTTTTTATACAAATTCAACTGCGCAATTTCATTTCCTTTTATTTGTCTTTGTTTTTGGCAATTTTTTTCACTTTTCAAAATCTGCCAAAATAGCAAAAAGAATCCAAAAAGAATTTGTATCAAAAAAATAAGGTTCGATGTTTTTGAAAATCTAGGGTGACCGTGACTTTACTTCCGGTCAAGGGTCATACATGTTTTTATCTCATAAAAATTCGTAGATTCCGAATCCGTTGAGAAAAAAGTGTCATTCCATTTGAGAAAACAAAGTTAAGGCCATTTCCGGTTAAACCGGAAGTGTGAAAAAATAACTGGCCACACCAACAAATCCACATTAAACAAATAAAATTGACCTGTCCGAGGATTTTTGCCACAAATCAAGGGTAATAATTCAATGAATTTTATTCCATACTTTACACTCGCACTGTATACAGTATAGTAGGTATAGCCATGAATCATTTGGAGCAGGTGGGTTTTCAACAAATGAAATGCTGCACTAAATAGTGCAGTGCTTTTTCTAAACGCATCATTTGTCAGACAACGGACAACTGTCATTTGTGAAAATTGGTTGTGAAAACTAGAAAACTAGACCCTTTTTTGAGAGACCGGAAGTTTCAATAAAAAATCAGTTTTAACTTCTTTGATTGACTTTTTTAACGAAAACTCGTTGTACTTATAAACAAAAAAATTTTAGTTTTTATATAAGTTTATACCTAGGTGAACTTTATTTGTTTCCATTTTCTACTTTCCTGGAAAGCCTAGGTTATTTAGGTACCTACACATTCATATGCATAGTTGTGAAATCAGAATTACCAAAAAAAATCAGATATGCTGCCATATTTGGAAATTATTTATCAAAATTAGTAGGTCAAACCCAAGTGAAGTGGCACAGTGTAGGTAATAAGTTTGTTGAATATTTTGTAAGTTTGTTTGGGTATAATACTTTTTAGTAAAACATTTATCAGCAGTAACCTCCCATTTTTAAATTGGTTGTGGGGTGGTTATATTACAAAATGACTAAACTTTATAACCCAATCGATAGTGTACTTTTTTTATTTAAAAGGGCAACCTATTTTTTAGGCACGTCAGGTAGATTCTTTAAGCTGTTTAATTTAGTTTTAGATCTTTTCAAATCGCCCTAATTTTTTATTTTTTGTCTTATTTGAATAATTCGGAAACGAAATAAAACCAGCTCAAACATACTGCTAGACTGTTATCTACAGCACACTTGGAATGTTCGCAATTCGATAAAATTCCAATAGCAAACTGACGCGTTTCGTAAAAGTTTTATTTAATTTTTGTCCACAAAAGCCAACTTGTTAGATCTAAATATCGTTGAATTCATAAAAAAATCTTCTGCCTGACGTGACCAAAAAAGGGAGGTACTTGAGGTACAGTTTGATGTCATTCGAAAAAAAAATGACATTATAGTTTGAAGATATACCTACTTAGTCGATTTTGTTATATTTTTAACAGTTTCATGCGGTTTTTTATTCATTCAAAACTAAAAGAAAAGTAAAAGTTACGACTCGAAGCGTTTTTCGAGCCGTGACACATACCGTATAAATTTCGAGAAAAAATGGAAAAAAAAGGAGATTTCGTTTCTTTGTGCGCTCTAACAACCAAGCCCCAATAACCGTCGGATCCTAATTAATTTCATGTAATTAAGGGCGAAAAGAACCTCGTAATTAACTCCTATCACAAATAAAAATAACGTATTAATTTATATTTTCAGAACTCTTTACGCAATAAATGTTTTATTATGCGGACAACCATGTTAGTATTTTTACGAGCTTTTTCACAGCAGGGTAGATCGTTTGCGGGAAGGTTAACTGCAAATAAATTTAGCAAACCTTACCTTAAAATCACTCCATTAACTACTTGACAATTTTATCATTTTGCTTTTAATTTAGTCGTCACCTGTAGGCACGCACAAATCTGGTGGGATAAAAATTTTCCCATGAGTTAAATCTTCCGTAATTTCAGGCCTAATTAAGTTTCATATACTTTTCTATGATAAAGGTTGAATAATTAATTTTAGGTAGCGAACAATATGATACATTTTTGGATGCTTTTTAGGGATGAATTAGTAAAAGGTATTGTTGGTTAAGATGATATGTTGCCATAGCAGTATATAAATCGCGTGACTCATGCAATGTAAACGCAGTAGTACAGCATCCGTAGATAAAGCGGTCATCCAGTTATAAATAATGCAGGCATGATGAAAAACTTGCATTGTATAGACCTATAAAGGGTTGGCCATTAATAGCTAACAAAGGGTAAAAATATTTAGGGTGCCCCCTCTTTTAAAACTGAAATCTAACTTCATATTTGATGACAGGGCTCGCTCTTCGCCTCTTCCGGGATTTTGTTCTCAGATTGCCGATTCTTTAGCGATCAAGATGACTATGTATATAATAAATATCCCATATAGGAGCAACCTGTTCTTAACTCTTTCAATGTATACCAATTTTACCACAACCAGGTGACGGTTATGCGACCCTTGAGACCCGGTGCACCTGGACCTTCAGACGCCATTTTTGTTCAATGACAATCCACCATCATAGGATAGGGTGCAAAACTTATAATCCAAGCGAAAAAAAATTAAAGTAATGACTGAAGCGGCGAGCTTCATAGATATTGCTTTTAAGTACTTAATAGAATAAAACAAAGTACTGATGATGTTTACTGTTTATTTATACAGTCTCGGTTAGCACTTAAAAGGGGATTTTTAAAAGTGTCACAGATGCTTTTAAACAAACAACTTACAAATAGTTACTTTGTTGCTTAATAGAAGCGAAATTATCGTTTAAATTAAATTATAATAAAATTAAAATGATGGGAA
Organism: Pycnomerus fuliginosus; assembly: GCA_963924575.1. NCBI lineage: Eukaryota > Metazoa > Arthropoda > Insecta > Coleoptera > Zopheridae > Pycnomerus > Pycnomerus fuliginosus. Next base: position 4,125,187 of record OZ004626.1, read on the forward strand.
GATAAAAACATAAAGTGGATGATAAATGTTGCACCGATAGAAAAACGTGTGTAATCTTTTGGAACGAGTTTCTTTGTTAAACGCTTTATATCGTGGTAGTTTACCTAAACTGAAACTAATTTCGAAAGGTGGACATCAACATAACCCATAATTATAGGCAATCTGTAGTTTTTCTTTTAGAGGTAGACCGCGCCGTCCTATAACATTCTTTAAATTTATAGAACCGTCATTTTTTGTCCCCGGACGACAGTTGAGAGTTGACAATCTGCATTTTAGGCGACAGCGGTGTATAATTTATCGTTATTTTAAATGGAAATTGTGGGGCGTCACGTCCTCCACATTTTTAAACATAATTAGCCACATCTCGAATCGATTCACATCTTTATGGTCAAATCTAACCTAATTTCGGGGCTAGCAACTGTCCGTCGTTAACGTTTCTCTGTTTACAGTTACATCATTACCAATCACATCCTCGTAATTGATAATTTAAAAATGTGTAAATTGATTTTCATCATTGTACCTTTATTTGTTTTCTATTCACTTTCAAAGGATCCTGCGTTGTTAATTCCTGGAGTAATTATCTCTTCTTGAAATATTTATACTTATTGCCGGCTGCTGCTGCGGAAACTCGCAAAGTCCTGCAACTCTCCAATATTTTTCAAAAACCACGGAAAGATTCTGGTGTCCCAAAATTGAAAATTTTAATTTTCTTTTTTTGTTGGAGAGGTTTTAAAAATGCGGCGGTTCTTCTCCCACATTCACTGCAAGGATAAAAAATTGGCACCGACATCTCCGCCTTAAATAAATTGATTAAAATAATTATATCTGTCTCGGTTAGTTTACAAATTTTAAAATATCCTAGATATACGTGCAAGGAAAGGAAGAGACAAATGAAGGAAGAAGAGGAACAAAAGATAAGAAGTATAACGACCGAAAAAGAAGCATGGAAATACATAAATCAAGAGAGGAAAAAAAAAGAGAAGGTGGAGAGGGGAAGATCGAGATGGCGGAATGGAGAAGGTATTGTAGAGTTACTAGAGGGAGAAGAAGAAAGGGCGAGGACAGACTGGGAGAAAGAGGAGAGTGTAAGATATTACAGGAGTCCTCGAGAGAGAAAGAAAAAGGGAAGGAAAGACAAAGACGAGAGGAACGGATACGCAAGAGAAGATAAAGAAAGACGCAGGGAACAGGGGAGATGGATGAATGCAGCGATGTGGGAACGAGATAGAGACATAGATGTACAGGAAAGAAGAACAAAAATCGGAGAATCAAGATATAACGCAAAATATGAGAATATAATAAGTGAAGGTTTACCAAGTTACTTGAAGAGGGAGAGTCTGAAAGAAAAAAGAATGATAGCGAGATTCAGATGCGGGGAATGAGGAGAGGGAAAACAAGTTCTGGCTGAAGGAGGAAGAGAGAGAGACAGTATATAGAACGTCTGTTGAAAGAGTTTGAGGGAATGAGAGAGGAGGAAAGGGAGAGAAAGAAGGGGGGGGGGGGAGAAGAGAAAACAGAAGACAACCGAGAGAGAAAGAGGTAGCCGAAGAAGAAGGAACAAAAAAAAACTAGACCAAAATATGTAAATATTAAATTAGTACGTAAAAGGGCAGGGCTCATTACAAACCCAAAGGTAGTAATAAATTTTCTAATCTAATCGGTTACATAATTAATAATCACATCCTCGTAATTGATAACTTAAAAAAATGGGCAGCTACGAAAGCGGCTAGAACCTCCCCACTTGCTGAATTATCCAATCCTATCACCCATAAATTTCAATCCAGTCTCTACCTAAGTGTTTTGGTAGTTTTTCAAAATATTTATTACTTATTGCCAAATGGGCACTAAATTTAATTGAATTTTTGAAAACAAAATTCGAAGACTTTTCATGTGCTGATAAAACAAATGGAGGTCATGGCTCAAATTTCATAGAGGACATGCCAAAAAGACACTCGTTATTGGTCGTTTGCCACCAAAATTAATTAAATTCTTCTACTTGCTATAGCTAAATTTTACTACTGGGATTTTTCAAAATTTTATGATTTTTTGATAAAAGGGCACTAAGTTTGAAGACATTTTTGGAAACGACATTTGAAAATATTTCATATCCTGATGAAGAAAATGGGAGTTTATTAGTCAAATTTCAAAGTTGATATGCCAAAATGGCACTTGCCGTTGGCCGATGGCCACCAAAATTAAATCAGCTGTTAGGCGGGTACTGGTAGCCCTTCTTACCAAATTTCAGCCAAATCGATTAAGTAGTTTGGGCTCTAGCGTATTATCTAATGTTGTTTCGAAATTTCGTTTTTTCTTATTTTATGCCAAAAGGGCGCTAAGTGTGAATACATTTTTAGAAACAGAATTTGAAGACCTTTCATATGCTGATAAGAAAAATTGGTGTTCATTAGTCAAATTTCATAGTTGATATGCCAAAAAGACACTTGGCGTTTGTAGATTGTCAACAAAATTAACTGGGCTCACCAGAAGTCCAACACTAACCCCCGTTCCAAATTTCATTAAAATCTGTTCGGTAGTAATCTTGCTCACATACATACATACGTACATACATACATACATACATACATACGTACATACACACAGACATTTTTTAAAAACCACTTTTTTGTGATCCTGGGACCTTGAAACGTAAAGATCTGGTGTTATCTCAATTTCGAATTTTGGAGTGATTGCAATAACCTCCCATTTTTATATGGTTGTGGGGAGGTTAAAATGTGTAAATTGATTTTCATCACCTTTATTTGTTTTCAATTCTCTTTTAAAGGACCCTGCGTTGTTAATTCCTGGAGTAATTATCTCATCTTGAAATATTTCTACTTATTGCAGGTTGATTGCTGCGGAAACTCGCAAAGTCCTGCAACTCTTCAATAGTAGCTAACAAAATATTTTTCAAAAACAACTGAAAAATTCTGGTGTCACAATATCGAAAATTTTAATTTTCTTTTTCCGTTGGAGAGGTTCTAAAAATATGGCCGTTCTCCCACATTCACTGCAAGGATGAAATTGGCACCGACATCCTGCAAGATCTCCATATATAGATTCCGAAATCTCCGCCTTAAATAAATTAATTAAAATAATTATCTGTCTCGGTTAGTTTACAAATTTTAAAATATCCTAGACATACGTGTACTTGAGAGAATGAACACGTTGGATGGCTGTCGTAATTTGCATTTTAAATGAATGTAATAATATTGTATGCATAATAATTATTAAGATGAAAGCGGATGAAAGTGATGAAAAGCGAAAAACTGCCATTGAAGAAGTGAGGATCGGCCATGATTTGGGGACATACAACAATTGCTACAATAGCTCATGAACAATTGAGTGTCGCGAAGATTTCATTGGTTGGCAGTGAAGTGACATGAACGACCAATGGGGGAAGTATAGTAAAACACAATGAGAATGACAAACATAAAGAAGCCGTGCTTGGAATTTAAAATTGAGCGGAATATAGGTAAAGGAGGATGGTTTGTCATTATAGAAAAAATGATTGACAGAACAAAGCGGGAATATAATAAATTTTCAAAGTAAATGCCATTTGTGTATTAGCTCTCATAAGTTTTTGTGCTGGGTAAACGCATCCCTGTTTTCATACGGACAAGGGCCTAATCTGTATCAATGGCCCTCTATTTAATCCAGGTTTTGTAGGGACAAAGAATTATGAGTGCTTTTGCTTAACGGAGCATGTGACATTAGGAAATTTTGTATCGAATTACCGAACAAATAAAAAATATTTTTCATATTCGAACGCTCGAATAAACACGGAACTTTCTAGGCTGTGCAAATATGACAAGATAATTGTGCTCGGTACTCATCACTGCATTACTCTAATTACCGTAATAATGAATGAAAATGAGGAAACGAATTATCGAAAAAAGGGAAAGAATTTATCACAGTTAGGTTTCCTTATTTCTTAATGAAAATGATGAGGTCTTTAATACGTGGCTGTGTGAGAAATGTATTCGAAGATGAAGATTGTCACAGTTAGTGCCCAAATCTGCATACAATGCAATGACATGTCGTAATGGGAAAAGCTGTTCCGGCGAACGAACTACGGACGGTATGCTTCTTGAACACAATTTTCTATTAATCACGGTTACGTTCCGTTAATTAAAAAGTTCAGCCGTATATCTACCTGTAATATCTACTCAAAGCGCACTTTTTCTTTTCCTCTAATTGACACCGCCGGCAGATCCCACAAAAAATTGCGAATATTGCTAGATCTAATTCAGTTTCAGTTTATTCATCGCATCGCATCATAATCATGCAAATTATTCCAGGTTACCGCTAATTTAACAGTAACCATTAAACAAAGAATATCGCCACCACACAATCGTGCCATTTTATAACCCACTTTTTTAAAAACAATGCTTTCTTCGCTAGTCGTGACACTTCTTCAACCTAACTAATCTTTGACTAGCACGAAAATGTTCAGTTAAACGGGTTTACATTCGGTTTGCACTCCACATATTTCTGAGCCTTGTCAGATCGTGTCTTAAACATACGGCCAATTAATTTAAAGTGCATTATTTCTTCTCATAACTTTCTTCAGGAGTTGTTATAATAATAGGTACTGAAAGGCATAGTCAGTGGCGGTCTCAGAAATTAATCTTGAGGGGATAGACTATAATGAATTTTTTTTGTAAATTAATAATAAGTTTGGTAGAGAAAAATTTCTTCTCGAATTGTAGGTATTTCGCTAATCAGTCCTGATGCATGGAGATGGACAACTGGGCGTGTATATTGACGTAATTTGTTCACTTCCGGTTTAACCGGAAATGATCTTAACTTTGTTTTTTTCAAAGGGTATCACACTTTTTAACCTCCCCCTTTAAAAATAGAGAAGGGAGGTTCTTGTAATAATAAATTCAAAATCGAAAATCGAGATAAAGGCAGATCTTTATGTTTTCGGGTCTGGAGAATACGAGAAAATAGGTTTTGGAAAATGTCCGTGTTGTCGTCGTCATCGGCGTATGTGGATACGATTCCGCCGAAACCACTCAAGCTTAAAAGGTTTTAGTAAAAATCGGACTTCAGTGCCTTTTGCCTTTTTGGTACATCAAGTTTGAAATTTTAAATATAAACCCCTATTTTTCGCATTTCCATAGGAAAGACCTTCAGAGTTCGTTTTTCAAAATACATTCACACTTTTGACCTAAAAATTTCAGGATTGAAGAGCATACAGTGACAATATACAGGGTGGTTCTAGATTGAATAAAGACAGTCAACTTTTCTTTTTCTTATGGGCGACCGTCGGTTACACAGAAAAATATGTGAAAGCCTGAGTCACACGACCGCAAGACGTATTTTATTACTGTTGAATTTGTTATTCAAAATCTAGAAGGCCTAGAAAATTTCTGTCAATGCCATTCAATCGACAGCTGTCAAAAATATTGAAGTTCCAAGTTTCATTTAAATAACATCACTCGTTAGGAAGATATTATTTTTTCTTTAAATTGCCACTTTTCAGATTTTTTGTGATAACTCAGAAACGAGTCAAAATATCGGGGAATTCTCTTCTCTTCAGATTCATAATCACCAAGGAATAACGCAAATTTTCTCCAATTTAAAGTACTCTCCATCTATTATGGTTCCCGAGATACTAATGGTGAGCATCGAAAAATTAACCACCCTGTATACCTACATATACCGGGTGTTTCAGAATGGGCGTCACGGCCTAATATCTTGAGAAGCATGAAAGTTACCCATTTGAAATTTTGCAGACGTCATGCAATAGCAGGAAAATATCGATCTAGGGAAGTTAGTACATGATTTTTTCCACTTTCGGTTTAACCGGAAATGACCCTAGTTTTATTTTTTCAAGTAGAAACAAATTTTTCTCAACGGATTCATCGAAATCTAGTATTTTTTGAGTGAGAAACATGTGTCACACTTGACCGAAAATGCAGTCAGGGCCACCCTAGATTTTCAAAAACATCGAAGAAATCGTTGAAAAATTAAATGTACGAAAAATTGGAAAGCACGTCGACTTAATTAATTTTTTTGATACAAATGCAACTGCGCCATTACCTTTCATTTATTTCTTTTTCGATTTTCCATATTTCTTAATTTTCCACAATTTGAAAAAATCGAAAAATGAATTAAGAAAAATTTAATTGCAGTTGAATTTCCAACAAAAAATTGAGGCTGACGTATTTTGCGTTTTCCAAAAATCTCCATTTTCACAGATTATTTCGATGTTTTTGAAAATCTAGGGTGGCCGGCGACTGCACTTGATCCGACACATGTTTTTTTTTTGACTCAGAAAAATTTGCAGATTCCAAATCCGTTTAGAAAAATATAGATTTCTATTAAAAAGAAATTGTTCATTTCCGGTTAAACCGCCGGAAGTGGAAAAAATATTGTTTTACCTTCCCTAAATCAGAATTTGTCTGCAGAATTTCAAATCGGTAACTTTCATACTTTTCAAGATATCAACTCACGACCCCCATTTTAAAACACCCGGTATACAGGCTGTTCGCGAAACACGTAGCAGAACTCCTACCATGGGTTTCTTAGGTACATAAAAATAAGTTAAAAGTTCATCCAATAGAACACATTTTTGTTGATTGCGCGAAATCGATGGATTATTTTGAAATTTTGCAAGAGCAATAAAAGTTTTACTATGAAATTTTACTTCTAAATCGCAGTAAATAATGTTTCAGGAACTCCTTATATAGGTTTTGCATTGAAAATACCAATTGCAAATGTCATCAATTTTAACGAAATTTTGCACATAAGACACCCTTAAGTATCTAAGTAGATGTGCCAAATTGCAATATCGTACATTGAGCCGTTTCCGAAATATTAAAAATAAACTGGTTTTCTTCCTCCACCTACGAGAAGCCCTAACTTTTAAACTTATTTTTATGTAAAGATGACTACTATTTGTTTTTATCAGCACATGAAAGGGTTTGAAATTCTGTCTCCAAAAATGCAATCAAACTTAGTTCCCTTTTGGCAAAAAATTAAAAATTTTTGAAAATTTGCAGAAATATTATAGTATTTATAGTGTGGTTTGACATTTGTAGGTGATAGGTTTGGACTCGGGTTTGCATGATTCACCAAGTGGGGAGGTTCCAGCCGCTTCCGTAGCTGCCCATTTTTTTTCAGCGGTTTCATCGATATTTTTGGAAATCTATGCTGGCTGTGACTGTGCTTCTGCTAGAGCATGACACATGTTTGTATTTAAAAGAAAATCGTAAATTCTGAATTAGTTGAGAAAAATGTGGGGTTTATACATTTAAAAAACAATGATGACGTTATTATGTCAAAAACGACTGAACAAAAAAATTTACAGTCGCAAAATGCAAAAAAAAGCCTTAAACCCCTTCCAGGATTTTTGCAGAAAATTCACGATTCAAAAATTATGAGCTTTATTCCATACCTACCTGGATATAGTGGAATAACGTGAAATATGTATAACTCCGTAATTCAGTAAATCCTAGTTATAATAATTATTGCCCTTATTATTGTTACCGAATATATTCTAGCGCCAGAAATCTATATTAGGTAGGATAACAATATACCTACTATGAAAATAAAGACTTAAAAGTATAGGTACGGAAACATGTTAGCATTTGAAATGTGAAGACTGAATCGATGAAATTGTGAAAATATCGCCATAATCCTGTGATGAAGATAATGAAATCATTATTTATATAAAACAAGTTAGAACATTCTTGTAATTAACGTGTAGATGTTAATTAACTGATTACGGCGATAGTCATAATCGAGTCCAGCCCGGTCGTATTTAGTATTTTATCGTCATAAAATAGCTGAGCCATATAATAGCTATTGAATTGATGAATACGTACAAGCTGTCGACAATTTTTTATGCCACGAAACAGTAAATCTTAAAAAGCTTAATAAAATATAATATGGAGGTTCTCATATCACTATAGACAATGGGTAATAAAATTTTACGACGGCACTAAATAACGTTTATAATCAATAATTATGCAATTATTATTAAGAAATTCACACGATTTCGGCGACATAATTCTCTAGCGGATCTCAAATGTTTAAATTAGCTTGAGAAGAGCAAAATGGCGGGTGTCTAGGGATTTTACTAAAAGCATACTATGTCAAGTAGTGTAGAACATCTGTCATGTGCTTTTCCATCATGCAATGGGGTTGTGCGTACAATACTTGTGTACCCTTTATTTGGATGTTAAGTACCCATGCACAGGGGCGATCCTCTTACCAATCAAAAGGGTATATATTTAGTAGGTGGAGTTCTCTCAATGTTGACAATTGTGTAATTTCTTCAAACTGAAATTACGGACATTTTATGCAAATAATGCGATCCCCGCTGGTACCTACTACCAGACATGCAGTCTGCACATGTTACCACGAGTTAAAATATTATTATTGAACAAAATGCCCATGAGAAAGCTAGTGACCCATTTCTAAAATTAATATAATCAAAATTTTCGTATAAAACATATATCTTTTATTACATTTAGTCGTGTCGTATCAGTACAAATATCTCCGTGTTAAAACAATAAAGAACATAACAAAAGTTAATTGTAGGTTGTCAAGGTGTCGATTTGTAGTCTCGTAGATGTTATCAAAAATAAATATTACGCGCTGAAACAACGAAACTGTCCATTTGAGGTGTAGAATTCGACTTTAGGGACCAAGTTTTTAGGGGCCACTTTTGAAGGTGGAATGGGAATGATCTTGATAAATTTGATTGAGAGAACTTAGTTCCGATTGCATGTCACGTTTGTTAGCGGAAGCGGAAAGCTATGCAGATGGCATTGTTGTAGACACTTTACATGCACACCTCAGGAAACTAAGGCCCAATTTCATGTCCGACAAACTATACCTATCTAGTCTCATATACCTATGTAGAACACGCACATAGTCTCTCTTGTCAAGAATCGATCATCTCGCACGATTATTTACCAAAACTGTACTTGGCAGAGTCCTGGATTTACGAGTGAATTTCTTTCGCTGGTTTGCTCGTAAGGACAAGCGACAAACTTTAAGGCATAATAAAACACAGCAGGAAACCTCAGGTTAGAAACTCCCTCGTAATTCGTAGTCTTACGGAAAATAAAAAAGTCATAAAAAGTGGAAATAAACTGACACAGACAATGGGGGAAATAAAATTGACAAGGATTCCAAGATTTGTGGTCTATTAGTGCACGAATTTTTAAAAGTAAAAGGGTGAGGTAATCGCGGTTTAATTAACTCAAGGTAATAATTAATTGAATGAAGGAGGATAAGAGCGATCATTGCAGATAATTGGACGTTTCACTTCTTCTGTTCATATTTGATGATTTGCTTGCCAAGGAGTTTATCCTAGAATATAGGTAACTAGCCTTATTGTTAGTCAACAAGTATAGTCATAGTCCAATTAAAGGCATTCATGCTAAAATTAAGACGATTTTATATTTTCACTCTCAACTTCCAAATAGTAGGTAAGATTTATGTAGGTATAATATCCGGGCTATTGGCTATAGAGGCTGCGGGACAATTTCCTTGAACATCAAGTCAAGTTTCTTGTCAAGGGAAACTAGTAAAATTGTTTTGTTTTTTTGTACTTTTATTAGGCGAATAGTAAAAGAAAATTGCAGTGGTTTTTGGTAGAACATTAGGTACTCGACAATAAGAAGCCACCAACCTTGCCATTATTTGAGTTGGAAACTGGTATTTAAAATCAGATAATGACCATTAAAATGTAATAGCAACCCTTATTTAAGATAAATGACTTTTTCGTTGCAAACCCATGTAAAAGGTCGCTTAGACAAAGGTTATTACAAAGTGTTTTTGTTATCTTGTTCATCAGGTTTTCACACCCAGCGTTTGATGGATGAGTTGGGCCCATATCTGATGAACGCTGGTCACGACACCACTTTCATAGAACTCCAGATATACAATCATATGGTAGACAGTGTATGTCCAGTGTAAGTTTCTGATAAGTCCTAAAAGACCCGCGGTCAACGTACCACAAGTTTTAATGAGTTCAAAAACAAATCCACGCAAGGATCATATTAATACATTATCAATCATTTTTGAGCGCCTCGTTTTAGCGTCATTAAAACCTTTTTGTTTTTATCCCTTCAAGACAATTTTCCGATCATAATAGTCCAAGACATTTTAGCGTTGGGGTTCAATAAGACGCCAGGGGCTCAGGTAGAAAATTTAAACGCCATATGCGCAGGAAGCAATAAAGGTTATATTTTATTCCCTTTTGTCATGCCCAGAATTAATTTCGTTAAATATTAATAAACGACATACGCAATCTTGATAATGTCGTTACGTTGTTAAGCCTTAACGAGTCCTTTATTAATTACGCGCTTTAATCTTAATTTAAAATCTGTGATTTTGAGCACGCATGTTATGTTTCATATTTTATTTACCGATTTTAATTTCTCACTTCGTATGCACCTCCACCGTTTATCAAACAAAGTAATTTGCAACTACATCAATTATTATCATAAATAAACCGCCTCCCCATCTAAACGCCACAACGGTAATTTTTTTCTTTATTAATGATTTGTTAAGATTATTGTTATTTTTTCTTTCAATTTCACATAAAAAGTACATAATATGAATATTTGTGCCAAATATCATACATAGTATAGTTGTGTCCACAGTCAAATATTTTCAAAAAGCACTTTTTGGCTATTCGCTTTTGTCGTAATTCGAGGACAAAACACAAAAAGTATACGTACTTCAATTCAAAGTGAGAATTACGTGATGAGCACGTATAGAGGAACGCATCAGTTGAGATTTATGTTAATCTTGCATAAATTATTGTAAAATGTGTAGCGGCCGTTTGAATCTAGGAACAATAGCGACAAAGTGTTATTTTTGCTGAACAAGCGTCTGTCATAACAGGTATTCAAACGTCATGTTAAAATTCCTGGACACGAGACAAGCGACAGAATATACGTGCAAAGCTTGTCACTTGCTAGAAATGTACACTGTTAAATATTCAAAGCCGCTTTATAGATTCGCCATCAATTCCTGCATCAGGGCGCCTTTACAACACACTTTCTTTAAATTAGCAGTTTTAATTCGGTTAATTATTCAAGTATTATTCATGGTGACTTGGTTCTTGAAGCATAAATATTAGAGATTTTATAGGGAATATATTAGTTATGGTCGACGAATGTCCTGCTCCATACTCGCAATAATTAAACACTGCATCCGTTATTTATTTTTAATTCCTAGTAGAACTTCCTCATGTTTGATAAAGAGGAATGGAAGGATTCCGTGATGTGTGCGGGGGAAAAAGACGATGGGATCACGTGAAGATTGAATTATTCAACACCGGCACTTCGGTATAAGAGACCTTGCATTTGCCTTAATTTAATTCAGAGATTTCCCAGCGATATCTCTAGTGTCGTTAAGGTGGTCACATAGCGAATCAGATATGGAGATTAGTAAACTACTCAAGAAACAAATGAATTTTTAATTAAAAAACAAATACATATGCATTCGAAGAAGCGGTATGTGAAATTTAAAAGGAAGTACGCGAAGGTCTCCCCATTGTCGTTAAATTGTCGTTGAATAACGAACGAAATGTGAGAAAGCTCGTGATAATTATTCAAATTTGGTGTGAACGGATCTTCTGATATTGCTTTTTATTTCTAAGAAAATTGGTCTTCTTTTACATTTTTTCGCAATAATAATGCTGTGAAGTACTTTGTTTTCTTCATATGTATTCATCTTAAATTATTCACCTTCCACTATTCATATTCTTATTTATCATTTATATCCTTAGAAAAGAAAATTGAACGGTTGTAATTTGCTTATACATAACATTTCCAACCAATGAAAAGGAGCCAAAATGTGAAAATTCGCTCGGATAGACTCAATTTGAAAGTAAATTTTTGAAATCCGTTCATTCTTTCAAAAGTTACAATAAAAACAATGATTCATTTCTGGCCCAGAGCCATAACTCATGTTTTTAGTGCCGTATTCAGAGTAACTTTTGAAGAAGTGGATATGATGGATTTTAAAAATTTTTGCCTAAGGTTTAGGTACAGCAGATTTCATGCCCTTTAAAATGATGCCCCACAAAGGGCATAATGCAATTTATAATTTCACCTTAGAAAGTTCTGGGAATTAACGAATATAAAAAAAATATTTCACAAATGATGAATGACAGTGGGGGTCAGGGGGTCCGTTGTGAAATTTCACCAAGCACGGATTTATGTGCCTCCTAGAAATAAAAATCGACCTGTTCGCGCGAATTTTGATATTTTATTTGGTTTACTAGATATTCGGGGAGGCTCATTTTCATTGGAACACTCTGTATAAAAGAAAGTTCGGTTCACTGCCTTAGGGCAAACACAAGGACAAAGATTTAGATCCAGAGCGCAGATTTACTGAAGACTTTAGTAAATTCCAGTTCTCACTAGTGAATTCTAGTTTTAATTAGAATGTTAGTTAGAATGCTTATATCTTACGGACAAACAAAACAGAACGGCAAAAATTTAGATTTAGAGCACATATTAACTGAGTACTTTAGTAGATTCCAGTTTTCACTAGTGAATTCCAGTTGTAGCTGTAATTGTCATTTTTACTTTAAAAATTTAGATCTACATGAGCCAATTAACTGAAGACCAAGGGGGCAATCACTCACAAAAAAAATGTACCACGGACTAGGACTAGACCGGACTATTTAAGGACTAGCAGGACTAATTGGACTAAATTGGACTAAGCTGGACTAAATCGGGCTAAATTGAACTAAAGCTGATTAGACTGGACTAAAGCGGACTAGCCTGGAGTAAATCGGACTTTACCGCGTCCAAATTTCAAAGATGGGTGCGCTTTAGTTCGATTTAATTCAATTTGTCCCAGACTAGTCCGCTTTAGTCCAGACTAGTCCGCTTTAGTCCAGCCTAGCCTGCTTTAGTACAGTCTAGTCCTTTTTAGTTCAGTCTAGTCCGATTTAGTCCATTTCGTCCTGCTGGGCCTAAAATAGTCGGTCCTAGTCCTAGTCCGTCCTTACATGTAACGGGTGTCCTAAAAAAACCGAACGAAATATTTTTGGGGACAACTCATCCATTTTTTAACCAAATTAACTTCTGAAAAAAGATTCTTAAAGAAAAATGAACGTCCTTCAAAGTCATGTGAGTCTCATAACGACTGGTTGATAATTGACCAATCCCCCCACGCCCCTGAAATGAACCTTTGAGACAAGTATCACTAAGAGAACTACTGCAGCACCATATGTCGTAATTTCTTAGACAGTTCGAAAGCCTGATTCCCTGGCTTCAATTTAAGGCCACGTTCATCCAAATCGGATAAGAAATGCACGAGTTATTACCAGAAATATTTCGTTTGGTTTTTTTTAGGACACCCGTTATAATGGAGGCAGAAGATTTTGACCCGCAATTTTCCAGTAATTGATTAACGAAAACGTTTATACTGAAGCAAGAGGAATGTTCGCCGTATGCTACAATATTCTAAAATGCCAAATAATGAAAATCAAAATTTTACAGAGCGCCACTGACAAATTCTAGAAAGTGGCCAATCTCACACCGAAGACCAAAGCCCACTTTACAGTTCCTAAAAGGTTTTTCTAATTTCATAATATTATCAAGAGTTGCCTATTACTTCAATTTCCAGCCATTTTACATAATCCTGTACTAACACTAAACTGTGTCGGACTAAAGCAAAATAAATCGGAGTAAACTGGACTAAATTCACTAAGCCCTTGACTAAATCGAACTAAACTGGACTAAATGAGCTAAATAGGACTGAATCGGACTAACGGACTAAAAACGGACTAAATCCAAGGGTGTAACGCAGTGGTTGCCCCCTCGCCGAAGACTTTAGTAAATTCCATCAGTTTTTACTAGTGAATTATTCCAGTTTTCACTAGCGAATTCCAGTTGTAGCTATGGTCTATTAAAATTTATCTATAGCGCGAATTAACTGTAGACTTTAGTCAATTCCAGTTTTCACTAATAAATTCTAGTTCTGGCCCCTTTCTGGTTCTAATTAAAAAAAAATTGGTTTACGTATTTTAAATAATTAATTGAGGATTGCAAAAATATTTCATACTTTTTCTGACCCGCGTTATACTTATTTATTCAATAATTTTAATTCGAATGTAATTTCAGACAACGAACGATGCCCTGAGATAGTTTCATCGATTAATGCCAGAGTTGCGTTACCATTCTTGTTATGGACACTCAGCACTCACACTCCATAGACTATAATTTAGACAACTGTAGTCTGAAATTAGAAAGGTTTCTCACAAAATTATTGATTAATATAATTTGACGGTGATACAATATAAACGAGTAAAATGTAAAAATCGTGAGTGTACAAATAACGTGCATAAACTGTGATATTTCAATATTTGCAAATTCAAATGGTGGGATTAGAACTAAAATGGTTTAGTGAACATAAATCCGGATTTAACTGCGAATGTGCGTTTGTCGGTTAATGTTCAGCATGCAAAATATTGGAATTATTTTATTGTTTGATCAAACATTTTGTTGGTTTGATGATGGGAGTTACAACCGGATGCAACGTCAGTGTTGATCTCGCCGTAAGGCACGATGTTTGGGCTTTAAACATCATGTAACTGTTTACGTTTTTAATTTTGCATATCTATTACACATATGATGTGTACTCCAAATATTGGAGCGTACAGTGCATGTTCCGCTGGTGGCTGTTGGTGCATCGAAATTTCCTGCTCAGGCTATTCGAGGTGTAGGTTTTTAGGAAATTTCCTGAAAGACGTATACATTATTCATGAGTTTTGTAACGTGACATCTTCATTTAGCGAGTTTTAGACACAGCACGATTCTACTTTCTACGGATCTAGATAATATCAGAAGTGCCGTATTTTTTTCTTAAATTGCATCATAATTAATTATAAAGTAACCATGTTATTGGGGGCTATCATCGTGTTCTTTTATTTCGGTAACGACTTCACCTTGATTGAAAAAAAAATCAGAAATTCCTCATTTTCAATTATTCAGTCGGAGGCCATCCAAATGTGACGTATCATCATTTTCAATATGTGTGATGACCGGATGACAGAGAGTATCCTTGACTCCCTAAGTCGTGCTCAAATGCTTCACCGGCGCCTTGACAAGACGGTCCAACAAGCATAAATTTTTACTCTCGAGAAGAGTGACATAAAAGAAATAACGGGCTCTATTCTTTCTGACCATACCTTCAAGGTGGATTTAGATGCATTTACATACTTCGGTAAAAAGATTATTTTATTGTCGACATTCTCAGAATTTGACATTTCAATAAAGAAATCAGTTCTGCTATTTTTATTCCTCGAGAACTAATCTTGTGTAACTTCTGATTTAACACGCTCGCACTTTACGTGGACAAAACCATGATATTTATCTTTATTGGGGTAAAATAATCGTGGAGATGTTTCACTTAAGCATCCGTTGAAAAATTTGTTTGATTTGCTGACTGCCGGATTACGGAGACTTGGGTTTGCTTAATTTAGGGGAATATGAACTCAAACTTCTCTACTTTTATTACCCTTTTAACTGCAGCCATTATAACTAAAAACAAATATTTAATTTGCATCAGGCATTGTTGGAGGAGTGGTGATTTAATTCCACCGAATAAATAATTCAAAATAAAAGCAATCATCGATTTTGGGATTTGCGGAACTGCCTCGCAAAATGTCGCTAATTCCTTGTCCAAACATATTTTGTTGCAGCTTTACAATTATCATAAATAAGTTAGCTAGAATCAAATTTCGAATTATATAAAGTTTATCTTAATTGTTATACCTATAAGGTATATCTTAGGTAGATTAAAGATTAGACGCTTTAAAAAAGGTAAAATAGGGAGAAAATACCTGGAAGTATGAATATTACCTATACTTACAAAAATCAATAGAAAAATTGAATCGCCAAAAACATACAATCTACGTTTGAGGGTCCTGGGAATCCAATAAAGTGGTTTTTGAAAAATATTTGTCTGTGGACCGGCTACAGCCCAAGCTACTGCACCGATCTGGCTGAAATTTCACGTGGGAACGTTGTAGGGTCTACGGAAGAGCTGAGCATAGGCACCGGAACTTGGAAATTGCGAGGGGGGCACGGCTCCAAAGCGGATGATAATAATAATAACAATAATAACCTTGGGTGAGCTTTTGTGGCGAATTCAACCAAGAAAAAAACACTAGTACAAGTTATTCATACCAATTTTATAATTTTGACGATTTTTCGAAAGTCATTTTTTTTCTGTATCGCAAGGTGTCAAAAGTTGACAGTTGTATTGCTCAAAATCTAGAAGGCCTATAAAATTTCTGTGGATATCATTCGACTGACAGCTGTCAAAAATACAAAAGTCACAAGTTTCATTCAAATAGCATCAATTGTTAGGAAAATTTTAATTTTTATTTGAAATCGCATTTTAAAGATTTTTCGGAATAACTCAGGAGCGAATTAACATACCGCGGATTTCTCTTCAGATTTTGAATCACAAAGAAATAGCGCAACTTTCCTCTAATTTAACCGACTCCGTATCTCTTACCGTTTAAGAGACGCCAATAGTGAGCAGTGAAAAAGGTACCACCTGTATAGAAATTTTCCGGAAAATTTTCAATTCGTGTCTAAATTTTCGAGGGGGGGAAGCGCCTATGGAGCTGAGTATATTTTGGGGAAAATCGGTCCACGGAAAGCGGTTTTTTGCCACATCAACTTTAGAATTTTAATGCAAACCCCGATTTATTACACTTTTTTTCATACTTAGTAATAAGTATACAGGGTGTCAGGAAATAACATTGAAATATTTCGGGGCGATTCTACAGCTCAAAATATGAAAATAAGCTCCCATGAACATGCGTGTTTGGAAATTCGATTTTTATTGAATAAATAATAAATCAGGAACCTTTTGAGCTACAGCGACGAGTTTTTATCTAACATCAATAAGAGCCATCAGATTATGTTATCTACCAAAACCAGATTTATCCAGAGGCGTGGGAAATAGGGGAGGGGGGCTTCAGTGTTCTCCACCCAAATTCTTTTGTCATTTTTCTTTTATTTTCTCTGACAAAATTACATAAAAAAGCCTCTCTTGCTGTAACACTGTAGGACCAACCGTTTTAGAGAAAATTAGATTTATAAATCCATATCTGGGCATTTTTAAAGCTTCTCAAAATGGGATCGATGAATTATTTTTATTAAATTACAAAACTGAACGGATTCTAAAAATTAGTAACGAAAGTAATCTGATGATGCTGTGTTTTCCTAATTTACTAAATAAAAGCCCCAGCCTTTCAGAGGGGCGTAGCCGGGCTTAGCAAGAATTTCCGGACACATGTTTATAGGAACTTTTTTTCATATTTTTCGATGTAGAATCATCCATGTTATGTTATGTTATTCCTTACACCCTGTATAACTAACTGTATATGTTTTTATTATTGGATTCAATAGCAAAGTTTTTCGCGATCCAGATTATACATATATATTCTCATTCTATTTTGTTTCAAGGTCCTCAGGAGTTTTTGAAAAAATTATCAAATCATGCGTGACAAAAACTATTTGGTACAACAAGTTACAAATAGGTACGTAGGTACTCGTATGTGCAGCGGTACGCAAAAAAAAGACTGTGATATAAGCAGGCTTTTTTTATAATTTAGACCAATTATACAATACCGATCTGGCAGAGATTTTGAATGATCCACGGAAGAATCGGTCCACGCAGTGTCTTTTTGGCACATAAAATTTAAAATTTTAAATGCAAACCCCATTTTTCGTATCACAATAGGAAATCTCTTCAAATTATACTTCAAAAATGTACTCACACTTGGTGCCTTTTTGATAATAAATTGGTGCCGTGAAGAAAACACTGTACACTGTATATTTTTGTTACTGAATTGCTGAATTGCTGAAATTCTATACATATCTATAAATTCTGTGGAAAAGTAGAAATTTCTACCGTTTCCAAGATTGCCATTTTTAACCTCCCCACAACCATATAAAAATGGGAGGTTACTGCAATCACTCCAAAATTCGAAATTGAGATAACACCAGATCTTTACGTTTCAAGGTCCCAGGATCACAAAAAAGTGGTTTTTAAAAAATGTCTGTGTGTATGTACGTATGTACGTACGTATGTATGTACGTATGTGAGCAAGATTCCTCGAAAACTACCGAACAGATCTTCACGAAATTTGGTATGGAAGTTAGTGTTGGTCTTCTGGTGAGCCCAGTTAATTTTGTTGCCAATCTACAGACGCCAAGTGCCTTTTTGGCGTATCAAATAAGAAATTTGACTGATGAACACCAATTTTTCTTATCAGCATGTGAAAGGTCTTCAAATTCTGTGTCTAAAAATGTATTCACACTTGGCGCCTTTTTGGCATAAAATAAAAAAATTCGAAATTTCGAAGCAACATTAGATAATACGCTACAGCCCAAACTGCTTAATCGATTAGGCGGAAATTTGGTAGGTAGGGACACACAGTACCCGCCTAAGAGCGGATTTAATTTTGGCGGTCATCGGCCAATGGCAAGTGCCAATTTGGCATTTCAACTTTGAAATTTGACTAATAAACTCCCATTTTCTTTATCAGAACATGAAATGTCTTCAAATCTCGTTTCCAAAAATGTCTTCAAACTTAGTGCCCTTTTGTCAAAAAATTATAAAATTTTGAAAAATACCAGTAGTAATATTTAGGTATAGCAATAAGTAAGAAAATTTACTTAATTTTGGTGGCAAACGACCAATAGCAAGTGCCTTTTTGGGATGGCGTCTATGAAATTTGAAATATGACCCCCATTTGTTTTATCAGCACATGAAAAGTCTTCGAATTTTGTTTTCAAAAATTCAATTAAATTTAGTGCCTTTTTGGCAATAAGTAATAAAAAATTTTAAAAATTACCAAAACACTTAGGTAGAGACTGAATTGAAATTTATGGGTGGTAGGATTGAATCATTCACCAAGTGGGGAGGTTCTAGCCGCTTCCGTAGCTGCCCATTTTTTTTTATTTTCTGTCTATACCCGTATAGCTTTACGTTGTCATTGGAGAGAGTTCCATCAAGCACCCAATCGAGGCAATTACAGAAAACCATTTCTTCATATCGATTTTGTCATACCTACACGATACTAATAGTTGTGGTATTAGTAATGGGATTGCAAGAAAAATTTCATGAAATTGCATTGTTTCTGACAATTTGAAATATAGTTTAGTGAAACGCGTTTAAAAGCAGAAAATCGAGGAACAAACCTGTGGTAGTAAGGAAACAGTTACGAGTTATAGCCCAAGGTTGTCACGATAGGGAGTGCTATTCAAATAATTGAATAGTTAATTCGAATTATTTCTATTGCAGAGATGTGGTAAGTGGGTAATTATTGTTAATCCCGCTTCTAAACGAAAAGTGAAATTAGGCGGTTTCTTAAAATCAATTCCGTATATTAAAGCGAATATCAATAACCACAATAGTGTTGAAGAAATTATACTTGATCATCGGATGATTAATGGATTTCCAGTAGTGTACAAAAAACAATTAAAAAACCAATATGTTTAAATAATTCTCTCGGATTTGAGGACTAGCTGGCATTTCTCCCCTAAAGCACTTCAGAAGATATAATCCAGACATTTTTCACCCCATTTCAATTTACGTTTTGTCATTTTTGTGGAATAATAATACTTATATGTGGCACAGAGGGACGATAAAAAGGGGGAATTTGAAGTAGGAATTTAATCCGGTTTTACATCAGTCGCGTTTTTTGAAAGCACTAAAAACATATTAATTACCATCATTCCAGACATGCCCGATAATGATGACCCCGCTGGATACTTTGACAGTATGCTCAGAGCAAGTAATGCAAATGGGGGAAATTTACGGCCACAATCTGCCTTAATTCGGAATATCCGTGTGGTTATTGACATAACCCGAACTCCAGGGGGGTTGCGCTAAAACCCCTGCACGTTAAGGGTTAATATGAACTCATTCGCAGTTCCCGACTAATTATTTCGGTCGGAAGATCATAATCCCCTCATATAATGGCCAGTTTCCAACTTATCAAATCTACCATCATGGCGGCCATTTATATGTACATTACCAAGAAACCCGTGTTAAATGTCTATTAACTAATGAAATTGTGACACTAAAACACCCACCAATTCCAGTATTTTAACCCTTTAGGTATACCTTCGTGGAAACTGCTCTTTAATAACAATAAACATAGACGCCCCTTTTTGGCACATACTAATTAAACCTCCTTTTTTAATTATTTCAACAGTAAACAATTTAAACCATTCTTTTTTGACAAATTAGGGAAAATTTTTATTTACAGTATGATTTGTTTACTATATATCTTACTAAAAAATAGTAAAAATTAATAATAGCAAAAGAGGAAAATCCTACGTTTGATTTGACGTTGGACGTTTAATTTGATCAAATCAAAAGATCATGGTAGATTATTTTCTGTATGCTGTCAACGTTTTAACCTCCACATAATCAACATAAAAATGGAGGGTTTACTGCAAAATTCGATATTGAGATAACACCAGATCTTTACGTTTCGAGGTCCCAGGATCACGAGAAAATTGCCTTTAACAAATATCTCTGTGTGGGTAGGTTGTAGGTGCGTATGTAGGGGAAGGTGGAGCAGGCTAGGGCGAGTTTCAGGTAGATTGAAAAAATATACATTCTAAAGGATTTTGATTTAATTCTATAGAAAGACAAACTATTGAACTACAAAACTGAGAATAAATGTTTATCATATTTCAAAATAATATGTAAATAAAATATTTT
Source organism: Pycnomerus fuliginosus (assembly GCA_963924575.1). Taxonomy (NCBI): domain Eukaryota; kingdom Metazoa; phylum Arthropoda; class Insecta; order Coleoptera; family Zopheridae; genus Pycnomerus; species Pycnomerus fuliginosus. Next base: position 4,145,932 of record OZ004626.1, read on the forward strand.
TTAAGGCACTGCAAAATCCGATTGTGTGGTAGGGGTATAATCGGTAGGGGTAGGTAAATGGTAGGGGTTATAATCGGATTTCCATGCGGGACACAAGCGAACATAATTATACTCATCCTGTAAGGCATGTATCGCACATGAAGTTAGGTACCTAAATCTTCATCTACAGTAGAAACCCATTCTACGTATAAAACCTCCCAAATCTGACAACCTCCATCTGCGTACATAATATAAATTTTAGACTTCAAATTTGACAATGTCAAATAATGTGTCTGCCAAACGTTTTGCTCTTAAAGTTTTTCATGAGAAATAGAGAGAAATTTGAATTCGTTTCATCAGAATAATGGTGTAAGAACGTTTTGCTGGTGATTTGATTAAGATAAGATTGTAAAAAGAACTTAATTATCTTTTTGGACTTTACAAAAATATTACGCGACACATTTGACGGATTTCTAACCTAAATGAAAGCACCTATTACACAACTGAGCGTTTGAAGGATTTATAGGTTGAGTTTCAACTGTAGCAATCCTGTTCAACCTTAATGAGTCCAATTTTTGAATTAGTGCAGACCGCTTTTGTGTCACTTTCACCGCAATCTTCTTCTGAACTCTGATTTACTTTCGTTTTGCTTGTTCTATAGCCTGTTTTATATTTTTACTGCGACCCTGATGATTGATAATGCCCTTTTTTGTGTTTTTTCTTCGTATCCGGTCGTGTCCCAACACTCATGCCCCAGGAGCACGTGTCCAAACAATGAGATGGAAAAGCTCTCCATCATGAGCTAAATAGTTCATGATGCCGCTCAGCTAAGCAGCCAACAATCATGATAGATCACAATTAAAAAGCATGAACAACATGTTGGCTGATGTTTAATGCTGACCCAAAATGGTGTAAAATTACTTCAAACTAACGAAAATTTGTACAAGTGGCTGAGTCTTCCGAGTGATATTTGCCACCATAGGGTAGATGGCATCAGCATGGTGAACATCCGATTGTACCTGGTTATCCGATTCTGCCCCACCTTCCCCTACGAATGTAAGTTTATTTGCATCGAGCAAGATTTCTCGAAAACTACCGAACGGATTTAAATCGGTATGGAGGTTAGTGTTATCCTTCTGGTGAGCCCAATCAATTTTATTGGCAATCCGCAAGCGGCAAGTGTCTTTTTGGCATATCAACTTTGAAATTTGAAAAGTAAACACCATTTTTAAATTTTATCAGCACACGAAAGGTCTCCAAACTCTGTTTTCAAAAATGTATTTTAGGCAAAAAATACAAAATTATTCGGAATCTCCTATGCATATTAAGATACGGCCTGCAGCCCAAACCATCACCAGGCGGATTTTCTGAAACTTGGTATACGTAGAGATCTTATAAAACCCGCTGAAGTGCTGCGCTGATTTGATTTTGATGGCAGTCGACAAACGACAAGTGTTTTTTGGCATATTGACTATGACATTTGAAGGATGAACACCAATAATACAATAATAATAATTTATTTATATCTAAGCAAAGAAAAAAGTGGGTAGCCGCTGGAACCTCCACTGGGGGAATGATCCAGTCTTATCACCAAAATCAAGTAAATTTTACTATTTCCTATACCTAAGTTTTACTTCACCAAACCTAAGGCGCTTTCTGCGATTTTTCTAAATTTTAAATTGGCACTAATTTTGAATACATTTTTGAAAACAAAATTTGAAGACTTTTCATGTGTTGGTAGCTGGTAGAGAAAATGGAAGTTTATTGTTCAAATTTCAAAGTTGATATGCCAAAATGGCACTTGCCGTTCGCCGATTGCTACTAAATGGTATCTCTATCTACCAAATTTGAGCCAAATTGATCTAGTGCTTTTGAGCTTTTGAGCTTTCTCGAAAACTACCGAACGGATTTTAATGAAATTTGGAATGGGGATTAGTGTTGGCCTTCTGGTGAGCCCAGTTAATTTTCTTGCCGATCCGCAAACGCCAAGTGCCTTTTTGACACACCAACTATGCAATTTGTCTCATGAACACCAACTTTTCTTATCAGCACACGAAAGGTCTTTAAATTCTGTATCTAGAAATGTCTTCACACTTAGCGCCTTTTTGGTACAAAATCAAAAAAATCGAAATTTCTAAGAAACATTAAATAACACGCTACAGTCCAAACTACTATATCGATTTGACTGAAATTTGGTAGGTAAAGGTACCGTTGCCAGCTGAATAGCTGATCTAATTTTGGTGGCACTCGGCGCACGAAAAGTGGCATTTTGGCATGTCAACTTTGAAATTTGAATGATAAACTCTCATTTTCTTTATCAGCACATGAAATATGTCTTCAAATGTAGTTTCCAAATGTGTTGGCAAAAAATTGTAAAATTTTGAAAAATCCCAGAAAGCGCTTTAAGGTTGGTGCAGCAAAATTTAGGTGTAGCAAGCAGGAAAGTAACAATCGGCCAGTAACAATAAGTGCCTTATTGAGATGTCATCTATGAAATTTGAAAAATGATAACCTTTTGTTTTATCAGCACATGAAAGGTCTTCAAATTCTGTTTTCAAAAATGCAATTAAACTTAGTGCCCTTTTAGCAATAAATAATAAACATTTTGAAAAACTACCGAAACACGTAGACTGTGGATTGAACATAGGATTGGATCATCATTCACCAAGTGGGGAGATTCTAGCCGCTTCCGTAGCTACCTATTTTTTAAATTGGTTGTGAGGAGGTTACTGCATGGTTATTTACAAATTTTCAAGACGAAATATAATCTAATAGGACAAATAATTAGCGCAGGAAAGGTGTTCGAATTCTGTTATGATAAAATAAAAATGTGTTTAAACTTGCTCTTTTGCCAAAAAAGGCTGAAAAATTCCTAAAAACACATTTAAAGACTGATGGATTGAAAATAGGAGGTAGGATTAATTTGTTTGACTAGACCGGGACCTGACCTGACAAAGACCTGAACTCCAGTCGATGCGCGATGCTTAAATAATTTTCTTTATTCTCTCATTCAGAATCAAACTGGTAGTTACCTTGCTGTGTGTTTCGTTCGAAAGAGACCTTTCATCGGCTAATAATCTAATTAGAATCGCCCTTATAGCCGAGCATGTCATGAAAGGCTTAAGTACTTGGGCAATTTCAAGTTTAGATTTGATCGCAGTTAAACATTCTGGGGTTAAGTGTATAATTAGAAGTTTTAATGATCTTGATAGAGCGCATATTTTAAACGCTGGACACATATCGATTGCCGAACTTTTGAAAGCAGGAATAATAGGTAGACTTAAAAAACCTTTTGCAATTTTGCTGTCATAAGGCCCAAAACTTAATCGTTCTAATTCTAGACTATGAATACGAAACTAATAATAGGGTAAAAGATTTTATACTTTCTGGGATACCCATTAATATCACCCGGTCCCTTAAGAACGCAGCTAAGAGTGTGCCACGATGATGGCACAACTGTCGTGTTACGCAACGATTAAGGTGGGACCCTAAATTTACAGAAAATTTGATAATTTCTCCTAACAAAATCGTATTTAATTTTGAACTGTGGATATTACACGACGTTATTTTTAATTATTTCTAAGCTTGCAGGAATATGTAGCTAGCCTTCCATGATTACTGAAATCGTTTTAGAGACTACTACAAATTAGAGTTCGTCATGACAGATGATTAATTCCCCGTCATTTTGCAATCGATCACCCAGCACCGCTGCGATTATTAATTTCCACAGACAAAAATTCTAAATCAGACGACCTCACTCGATAAATGCCCATCAACTGTTACGAATAAGCGGACCATCAGGAAATCGCGCCAGGGGGCAACATCACTAACAAAAATCATAACTCCTCAAGCAGTCGTCTAGTACAGTTATGGACAAGGCGTCCACAGGGTGGACTTTAAAAAAAAAGAGGATTTTTGATGTAAAGTTCATTCACGGCACGCGGTGTCGTTTTTTTTGAAACGTATATAGGCCTAGTTAGGACCAGGTCTTCATCCACCCTTGAATGCTTGGATCACAAAGAAAAATTAGGCGTGACTGGAAACAATTATTGTTATGCAACGTGCGAATGTCTCCCCTCTGTGGTGAAACCAAAACTGGCTTAAATAATTCAGGGAAGCGATAAACAGTGACATTATGGTGCAAATGTTTGGTATTTCAGAGATCCAGGATGGATCCGCCGACACTTCATGCACCATTAAAGTGACATATGGTTGCTCCTTACCATTATTATATAAACATTTCAGCACATACTTTTATTGTTTATGGTCTTGCAACGCATTTTATTACATTTTATAGGGAGGTTTGTATGAAAATGTTCCTGCTGGCACAGTTTCTAAATGGATTGATCTCAGAATGTGTACATTTGAATGGACAGATTCATAATTGATAATATAGCAATCCCTGGAGTAATGAGTCAGTCGGACAGACTGGGCTTATTCAATATGCTACGGCGTGCGCCGCGTGCGAACCTCGCGAAACTGTAAAACTTCGAGGGTTAATGGATATGTTTATCCACTTTTTGCAGCCCCTTCTCTTCCACTTACATTCGTTGAAATCGAATATTTTTAATTATTGTTCTATTTTAAAAAATGAGTTCAATTTCTATATTTTGCAGAAATCTACCCATTTTTTTATGATTGACATTGGGGAAAACTTTATGGCAGCAATTAATAGAATAGAGCTGACGTTAATAGACAGAGGTAGTCATCTAATCTAACTGGTCGGCTGTGTAAGTGGATTATAAATACATACAAAACTTGTGACCAAGTTGTTAAGTAGTAGTAGCAGGATTAACATATTCCCCATTTATGTTCCTTCAGATTAGACCATTATAATTAATTACCATGGATTTTTTAAAGTGGAATCGTTACACACGTGCCCATTTATTCCCAGTTTTACATCTCTATTCATGTGTGGGCCACGTGGCGTCAAGGGGAATTTCCAAATCAAATTAATACTCCAAACAGAATATAAAATTCCGCGAAAAATTAGAAACAGAATTCTCTTGAAATTTACTGTCTCGCAGGCAATTATTTTCCCGTGGTTGTTTTAAATGGATTCAAAAGAAAATTTTCGACGAGTCATCGGCCGTGCGTTTAACTCCTTCTACTTTGCCACGACAGAGTGGCATTACTCAATAATATTCGTCGTCGTGACTATGTTTTTTATCGCTTATGTCACTCAGTTGACATTGTACAGTACATTCTCTTACTCCTGTCATTAGATGACATGTATTTTGAATCTCACAATTAAACATCAGTGATTCTTAGCAAGGCGAACAACTTGAGCTTGTACAAAAAAATAATAGGCGTCTCTTCATATTTTTTGTCCCTGTTGCCTATTTCGCTGCGACACCATATTGCAAACGAATTCTCACGCAAACACGCCCATCTCATCAAAAAATAAAAATTTTATTAGTCACACAATCAGCCAGTCCTTAAAAATCAAGGATTACTTTATACGCTTAATTGTTTAGTTTACAAAAAGACTTAATTACTGATTTTTTATCAACGATCTGCCATCCTTCCGTAATTTAAACTCAATTTGCCTTCGTCTGTCATTTTTAACAACCATCATATTCATTAATGATTATAATAAAAGATTACGTAAAAGCAAGGCAATTGCAACTCTTAAAGCAATTATTCAATGAATCTATTACATCTGAACGTTAATATATTTTATCTCACCGGCGTTAGCCTTTTCATTTTTTTTACGCTCCTATTGACTTTGACTCAGCGCACCCGTCTTTTCCATTTTGATTCAACCTTGTGAAAGCTTATTATCTATACCTTTCTATTAGGTCTTCCACGAAAAACCGGGAAATACTAACAAAATGAAACATAATTATGAAGAACAATGACAAAAATAAATCTTCTTGGTGATGGCAATTGTAAAGCTAATGAGGCATCGCGTTCTTCATTTGTCGACCGGTAGTTTAATTATGCACTGAGCCTAATATGTCGTTAATACATTAGAAGATGCAGAGATTGTAAGGGCAAGAGATAGCCTAGTTCACATCGATAATTACTTTCGTTCTAATTGTACAGAGCTTATAAAGTACAATGGCGATGAATAGGTTTTGATGTCTTCTAAATATCAATACATTCTGCTTTCTATTGAAGTAATAATTGTTTAAAAGGCTTCTGGATAGTTACAGATACTTACCGGTTTAAAACATGATGCGAAAGTAGAAAATATGGTAAAGCTATTACTGGTCAGGTAAAATTGAAATGAAAACCCTGTGTATAGAGACAAGAAAACAAGCCAAGGGTACCGCTGAACAAATATCAAATGAACTGAATATTTTTCCAGTTGAAAAACACTTTCTGAATATAAAAACCGATGTAAGCTTAATTAAAAATCGTAGTCGCGCAAAAATAAACCTGAACGTGAATATGCTCGGACTGGGCAAAACTAATTACAACTTCTAAAACTTTTGAAATGCATGCTTGAGGGTTTCCAGTGCATTCATAATTAATGTATTGTAACTAGATTTCCATGGCCATTAGAACATATCATGAAAATTCGTTGTCACATTAAAAATTTGCATGTGATTGGGATCAGTGGCAGTAAAGCGGGCCAATATTTTTCAGTTTTGAGTTATGTGAAGTGAAAATGACGTTGCGACAGCATTTTGCATGACAAAGGACTCCTTGACAGTCTTGTAAATATGTGAGGAATTATTCATGAACGCACGATATGGGGTGCTCCACTGACATTTGTGGTGGCGCTTCGTTATATTCTCAAAGAAAGGAACATGTCGCATTAATATGGATGTACCCCTATCATGCTACCATGTCCTCGCGTTTTCCGCACGGCTCGCTTCTCGGCGAAATCATCCAAAACATTACTTTTATAAATCAATGGCATACAAACTGACCCCGGGTGTGAGTTGTTTAATTCCAAGAAACTCTCTGCTCTTCTCATCATCACTTACGGTTATTGCAATTTAAAATTACTCTTCATCCTTGATTCATTAATTGTTGGCGAAATTATTCAAGTCAGATGCGCCCACGCCAGATGTTGATTGCGCTTGAATCGCTATCAACCGGTGTCCACTCTACCCCAATAATTGCAATCTCAGAAGCATAAAGATCTAACGGTATGCCAATGCACTGTTACGCAATTTCTCACACTCTGCAATGCGTGACAGATTTTTGCCCTTCCCATTTGATGCACATAAGCCACCAGGAAATCAGATCATAAGTTTAGTCCACCCGCGGTCAAAAATAAATCGACGTACAAGACACGGTTGTACTTTAGATCTCTTCCAAGTACAGTCGCAGTCATTGAAAATGCACAGGGGCTGCACCTCGATCCCCGCACGGTAACATTCTAAGATACCGGATTTCTTTGACGACCAAGTGTTTGACAGCAGTTTGAGTGGCCTGTGTTCTACCCAGCTAGAAAAAGTTTTTAAGGTGTCTTCACCTCAAGGTTATAATATCTTATCACTATCAGCTTAATTCGTTTTCGGTTATTACTTTGGAATGCGGAAGAAAGTACTATGTGTCGCTTTTGTATATACAAGCTGGTCAATATTTAATGCTCCGAAGATACTGCAAACCATTTCATTTTATGTTGGTTGAAAGCCTGGTACATTTTAACCTCCCCACAACCAATATAAAAATGGGAGGTTACTGCAATCAGTCCAAAATTCGAAATTGAGATAACACCAGATCTTTACGTTTAAAGGTCTCAGGATCACGAAAAAGTGGTTTTTAAAAAATGTCTGTGTGTATGTACGTACGTATGTACGTATGTACGTACGTATGTACGTACGTATGTGAGCACGATTTCTCGGAAACTACCGAACGGATTTTAGTGAAATTTGGTATGCAGGTTAGTGTTGGCCTTCTGGTGAGCCCAGTTAATTTTGTTGCGAATCCGAAGAAGCCAAGTGCCTTTTAGGCATGTAAACTATGAAATTTGACTGATGAACACTAATTTTTCTTAACAGCGCATGAAAGGTCTTGAAATTCTGTATCTGAAAGTGTACTCACACTTAGCGCCTTTTTGGCATAAAATCGAAAAATTCGAAGTATTGAGGAAACATTAAATAACACGCTACAGCCCAAACTGCTGGATCGATTTGGCTGAAATTTGGTAGGTAGAGATACCGTCACCCGCCGAAGAACTGATTTAATTCTGGTGGCAATCCGAGGGCGGCAAGTGCCATTTTGGCATATCAACTTTGAAATTTCAATAATGAACTCCTATTTTCTCTATCAGCACATGAAAAGTCTTCAAATTTAGTTTTCAAAATTGTACTCAACCTTAATGCCCTTTTGGCAAAAGATCGTAAAATTCAGAAAACTCACAGAAAACACATTTGGTTTGGTGGAGTAAAACTTAGGCATAGTAAATAGTAAAATTTAAGTGATATTAGTGATAGGATTGGATCATTCACCAAGTGGGGAGGTTTCAGCCGCTTCCGTAGCTGCCCATTTTTTCAAAGAGGAACTGATGTTTGATTACACAAGGTAGTTTAAAAAAAAATTGTGGAACAAGACTTTGAAACTACCTTGTGTAATCATTCCATTTTATGTTCCTGATGATGTTAGACTTAGGAAAAGGAATTGCTCTGTTCCTGAAACTAATTCTATGTCCCCATCACTGTATAAATGTCTTTCAGTTTGTAATGAATATCAGGAGTTGGATTTGTTCTTTCACAGCATTTCAAATGTAAGGGCCTTGGCACTTTCAAGACCTCCCTAATAATTTTTAGTCTGTTTATGTTTGTAGTATTTTTTTTTTAATTTAAATTTGGTGGCTGTTAACACATAACACCTAACGAAATAATATGATCTCTTCACCTATTGAAATGAACTAATGGGAAGGATGGCTACATTTTTTAAACATACTCTCAAACATTGCTCGATTTGATTGAAACAAATTAACTGTAATCCTGATTAATGTGTCGTATAACTAATTCAGGGTTAAATAAGGGTAACATTATAAGTATATGTATAGCCATTATAATTTGACTATTTAATGCATGTGTGAAACTTCCAAACAGCAAGATATTAAATTAAAAAATAGCGTTTGATAAAAAACTTTCCACGGCAAATATTGGAATTTTACCGCTGATAAAATATTAATCTTTCTTGGGATTAGTCAATTTGAATATTTTAATCATTGTAAAATTTGTTATTGGTCGATAAGAGGTGATGGAAATAATCGCTGATAAAATGCTAATATTTCTTGTGACTGCTCGGGAAGAGGTAATGGAAATAATCGCTTATACAGGGTGCCTCAGAACGCTCGCACCACCTTTTAATGGAGTATTGAGCATTAAATTCCTAATGGTCAATGGTTTGGAGCTGCAGAGTGGGTCCTATATTAATATGTTCCATTGTTTGTTGAATGTAATAAAAAATTTTTTATTACCTGGGAGAAGCCTCAACGGACCCAATACTTTCAACAAACAATGGAACATATTAAATTCCTAGTCGATTTGCGTTTTTGAAATTTTGCAGGGCCCAATAGTTTTTTCAGTTATAAGGGATTTAAGATGACCAATCAGATTATAGCTCTGAGGTAATTGAGATAATTTAATGTTAGACGCCCTATTTTCTGCATAGGCTACAAGATACAACAATATGAATTTTCGTTGATGGCATCTTGTTATACCTAGGAAATACTGTATCTAACATTAAATTACCTCATGAAGCAATTCAGAGCTGTAATCTGATTGGTCCTCTTAAATCTCTTATGGCTGGAGAACTATTCGACCCTGGAAAATTTCAAAAACACGGATCAAGTCAGAATTTAATGCTGAATACAGTGGTGCAAGCGTTCTGAGACACTCTGTATTAGGGTCTATTCTGTAAGTCATGGTTAAATAATGACCGCTGTTGTTGCTAATGTGTTAGGAAGTTTCTGATATAACGAGTGACCTAAAAAAAACCGAACGAAATATTTTTGGGGACAACTCATCCATTTTTTAACCGATTTGGATGAACGTGGACTTAAATTAAAGCTAAAGAATCAGGCTATCGATTCATTCAAGAGACCACGACAGATGGCGCTGCCGTAGTAGCCTTAGCCATGCTTGTTTTAAAGGCTTATTTTACGTGCATTGGGATTGATCAGTTAACAACCAATGGTTGTGAATAAAAATAACCTTGAAGCACGTTTACTTTTCTTCAAAAAGTTTCTTTCAAAAGTTCCTTATGATTCACGAATTAATTTTCTGGGATTTTTAAAAATCATGTGTTTTCCCTTATTTTCACGCCTAATGACCATAACTGAAGTAACAGTGATGCATTTTCAGCTTAATTTTCAGTAATACAGGATCTAATTGAATGAAAACCACAAGCGGATGCGAACTGGAGGAAATTTAAAGGTTATTACTGAGAATTAAGCTCTTGTTGCTTCATTGTTACTTTAGTCATGGTCATTCTGCATGAAAAAATGTGAAAACACATATGCGTGAACCAAATTAACTTCTGAAACAAGATTCTTAAAGAAAAATGAACGTTCTTCAAAGTCATGTGAGTTGATAATTGACCAATCCCCACGCCCCTGAAATGAACCTTTGAGACAAGTATCACTAAACCATCTGTCGTAAGTTCTTAGACAGTTCGGAAGCCTGATTCCTTGCCTTCAATTTAAGGCCAGGTTCATCCAAATCGGATAAGAAATGCACGAGTTATTACCGAAAATATTTTGTTCGTTTTTTTTTAGGACACCCGTTATTATATTTTAACTTTTTTATAAGAAAAGGAAAACTTTCCACTAATTCATTTTCGACTTCTGATTCTTGCTGTTTGGATGTTTCGCCAAATTATAATGGCTATATGCTTTTAATGTTACCGTATTTTAATCCTGAAATAGTTAATTAAATTAACGAGTAATAATTAACGAATTTACACAGTAATCACGATTACGATTAATTTGTTTCAATCAAAATGATCAATCGGGCAATGTTTCCAAGTATTAGTTCATTTCAATAGGAGGTAAGATTACATTATTCTGTTAGGTAGGTATTAAGCGAGGGTGGATATTCAATTCAGGTAGAACACAGTCTACTGTGTCAAACACTTGAGGCGGCAAATAAATCCGGTATCCGGTATCTTAGAATGTTACCGTGCAGGGATCGAGGTTCAGCCCCTGTGCATTTTCAATTACTGTAACTGTACCTATACCTTTCTATAAGACGTATAATGTTTCGCTGTTATATTTTTTAGATTCTGTCTATGTATCGACAGAAGAAATACAACACATAAATACAGGGTGAGTCTGAACTACACCACATCCTTCATACCATACAATCTACTGTTCAAATGATGAGGTTTGGTGCAAAAATTTTAGGTCAATTGTGATTCCTCTTGATGTTATAAGTCACTATAGTTCTTCATTTTTAATGGTTTTTATTTAATATCTTCCGAATGGTGTATCGCAGGATTCTGAAATTTTGTACAGTATTGTTGCAGACCAAGAGGCAACTCCTGATGGTACTGTAGACATTATCCAAAAATCGGATCCCTGTTACACAGGTTGGTCCTAATGTTATTTGTCCTTGAGCATTTTTATGTTTTTAAATGCTGGTAATTTTTCTGTCCGGTATTATTCTTCGATCAATTCTAAAGCTATGTTGGCTCTTAAATTTTTTACCAGCAAATTTGAAAAAACCGATAACATGCTTCAAGTAATCACGATAAAACCAATGGTAAAATTTCACTTAAAAAAAGTGAAATTACCACCCAAGCCTTTCTTCAGTTGTGAACATGAATTCAGGACACCGTTGTCGAAAAACGGCTCCCTTGCATAAAAACAATTGAAATATGACGCGTATCAACGCATCTTTGATTTTTATTGCAATTTAAGGGCATTATCGCGATTGTTATTTCTCCGGTTTTTTCAATTTTGCTGGTGAATGGTAAGTTTTTTCAAGGAAAATTAAGAGCCAAAAAAGCTTTAAAATTGATCGAAGAATAACCCCGCATAGACAAATTATCGACATTTAAAAACATAAAAAAGTTCAAGAACAAACATTAGGACCATCCTGTATAAAATGGATCCGATTTTTTGATAATGTCTTCTGGTAGATAACAATGCTGTGCAAAATTTCAGAACCCTGCGATATACCGTTCGGAAGATATTAAATAAAAACGATTAAAAATGAAGAATTTGGCGGCTTATAACATCAAGAGGAATCACAATTGACCTAAAAATTCTTGCACCAAACCTCATCATTTGAACAGTAGATTATGTGGTATGAAGGATGTGGTGTAGTTCAGACTCACCCTGTAGAACCTGAAAGTGAAAGCAGTGAAAAAAGAGTAGGAGGACATCAGCTGATGCAGTTCGAAAGCAAAAGTCTCCAAAAAGAGCAGGAGAACTCAAAACAAATCATTCAAGGTGGAAAGAGGTGGAAAAAAACTCTCCAGCAGTTAATAAGTAAATATTTTAAGGCTGTTTCTTATTGTTTCGGATTTCTTTGCAGATTGGGTCAACTGGTAAGGCAAAATTTTGATGAAGAGTTTCTTTGATTCATTGTGTCCTATAGAAGCAACCGATGGAAACTGTAATTTCTCTATCCCTTAATCCCTTGTAGCGGGGGCAGGGCGATAAAAGAGCAGAAAACCTGCAAAGCGGCCGACAGAAGGAAACAAGCGTTGGCATTTGTAATTTAAAAATTCGTCAAGAGGCGGGAGTGAACAATGAGAGCTTTGTAGAAGATTGAATTACGGAGAGAATGACATTTTAATAATTGTGTGTTAAAAAAATTGCACATGCGACGGTGTCAGTGTCGCATTACGGTGGAATAAATTGTGTAAGAATGCTTTAGATAATGTAGTAAGTTGCCGAATTCCATAGAAGAGCGTCAAGCGTCATAAAGTGATCGGAGCCTACGGCATAAACGTGTTAGCATACATTACACAGTGACAGGGCGGCTGGCAGCCTTTGTGTTGTGCGATCGAGACAGGCTAATGTCATCCCGAGGCGCACTCGTTCAAGACAATCCCATTTGCTGTCAAATTGGAGCCCAAATCATTTTAAAACCACGCATGAGATCGAACCACGACTCGATCATTGTACGGGAAGCTGCTGCTCCGCTATTTACAACACCGTCATTTCGAATAATAATACACCACGCCGCGAATATGCCAGCGGAAGATGCATACTAGCACACTACCACGCTCGACTACCGCCACTGCGCCCCGCCTGACCCTCAACCATACAAATAAACCACATTTCCGATCTAAAATCAAATTTCGGTATGACAACATAAACGACGACAGCTACACCCAAGCCAAATTAAATATTTTGGGTTTGTGAAAACAACCCGAGCAAGTAGCCATTCCATTACAGGTGCAGTCGGTACAAGAACGCTTTACCTTGATGAGTTTAGCGATCACGACCGAAGAATATGAATCAAACAGAGATAATAATAAAGCACATGACAGAACTCACCGTAGGATGACCTTCCGTAGCCTTGTCAATTTAAAACAAAGGACTTACCTGAAACAAAACAAAATCTTATTATTGGATTCATTTGCAAAACACTTGAATCAAGGACATTAACGAGTTGTTGAATACACTACCCATTCCTAGATAACAATCGTAATACTTATAATGAATAGATGTCAGAATGCTCTATTGAAATTTATACCGAATAATTATTGTTATTATGTAGAAATTTTACGATTTTCGTCTTTTGCGTTTGAAGGACCTATCGCAAGGTCATATTTAGATATTTACATTTACAAAGTAGGTAAAATGCAATGTCACTAACTGTAAATCAGAAAAATTAATGTTGGAAAGCGATACTTTTTTGAAATATGATCCGTGATCGGATGCTTTACAAAATTTTATTTTTGAACAAAAGGAATCGCAGCTCGTACCTACTGGTGAATCGAATGCGCGTCTAGATTTCATTTTGAAAGGACTTGGACCCGGCCCTGTTTTAACCTCCCCACAAACAATATAAAAATTGGGTAGCTACAAAAGCGTCTGGAACCTCCCCACTTATTGAATAATCCAATCTTACCTGAATCCACCCCCATTCCCCCATTAACCTTTAAAAGTGCTTTTGGAGTATTTCAAAATTTCCTCAAAAGGACACTAACAGGAACAGGCCAGTCAGCAAAGACATAATTTTGCCTGTACATTTTAATTTTTAAGCATTATGTTTTGCACAAAAAAATTCCGACCGGAAGATGGTAATTTCTGCACAGAAAGGTACATTTTGTCACTTATTGCACTATATAGGCAAAACTGTTGAGAAACTGGTCAAAATGAAAGACACGTTTAATTTTCTATTGTCTCTGACAAAAACAATGGCGTCAACCCCAACTCTCTACATCTAATAATTTCGGAGATTCAGCGGTTCAAATTTACAAACATTCCAATAATTTAAAATGCTATATCTCCGAAACTATGGGAGGTAGAGAGATCCGGTTGGCAGCACCCTCTTCTTCGTAGACTCTAGATTAGAAAATGTCGTATACATTTTTCACGTGACGTTTCAGACCTAACTTTCGACCCCTATAACTCCGGAAGTATTAGAAGTAGAGAGTTCCGGTTGGCGGAGACTTATTCACAATATAGTCTAGATCAAAAAAGCTAATATACAGTTTTCACTTTCGGTGCCTTGCAAATGTTTGACGAGTTTTAAGATTTAAAAAATATTTTTCGGGAGATTTTCGAAATTTTTGCACTAAATTTGAACCGCTGTATCTCCGAAATTATTAGTTGTAGAGAATTACAGTTAAAGGCATTGCCTTTGCCAGAGACTATAAAAAAAAAATGGGCAGCTACGGAAGCTTCTGGAACCTCCCCACTTCGGTGAATGATCCAATCTTATCACCAATATCAAGTAAATTTTACTGTTTACTATACCTAAGTTTTACTCCACCAAACCTAAGGTGTTCTCTGTGATCTTTCTAAATTTTACGATCTTTTGCCAAAAGGGCACTAAGCTTGAATACAATTTTGAAAACAAAATTTGAAGACTTTTCATGTGCTGGTAGAGAAAATGGGAGTTCATTATTCAAGTTTCAAAGTTTATATGTCAAAATGGCACTTGCCGTTTGCCGATTGTCACCAAAATTAAATCAGCTCTACGGCGGGTAGCGGTATCTCTACCTACCAAATTTCAGCCAAATCGATCCAGCAGTTTAGGCTGTAGCGTGTTATTTAATGTTTCCTCTAAATTTCGATTTTTTAGATTTTGTGCCAAAAAGGCACTAAGTGGGAATACAGTTTCAGATACATAATTTCAAGGCCTTTCATGCGCTGATAAGAAAGATTAGTGTTCATCTGTCAAATTTCATAGTTTACATGCCAAAAAGGCACTTAGCGTCTGTGGATTCGCAAGAAAATTAACTGGGCTCACCGGAAGGCTAACCCTAACATACATACCAAATTTCATTAAAATCCGTTCGGTAGTTTCCGAGAAATCGTGCTCACATTCGTACATACGTACATACACACAGACATTTTTTAAAAACCACTTTTTCGTGATCCTGGGACCTTGAAACGTAAAGATCTGGTGTTATCTCAATTTCGAATTTTGGAGTGATTGCAATAACCTCCCATTTTTATATGGTTGTGGGGAGGTTAATTAAAGGTGTCTTTCATTTTGACCAGTTTCTCAACAGTTTCGCCTATATAGTCCAATAAGTGAAAAAATGTACCTTTCTATGCAGAAATTACCATCTTCCATAAAAACCTAATCCTTAAAATGTACACCTAAAGAAACCGTTTAACATAAAAATCGCGCTTATGGGAATTAACACACTTTTGATTTCTCTGCCGACTGGCCTATAAGTTTGAATGCATTTTTGGAAACAGAATTTGGAGACTTTTTATCTGCTGATAAAAACAAATGGGGGTCATCACCAAAATTAATTCAGCTCTTCAGCAGCTTATGACATCTCTATGTACCAAATTTCAGAGTAGTTTGGGTTGTAGCGTGTTATTTAACGCTCCTTCGAAAATCTGGATTTTCTGCCAAAAAGGCACTAAGTGTGAATTCATCATTTTTAGATACATAATTTGAAGACCTGATAAGAAAAATTGGTGTTCATCAGTCAAATTTCATAGTTGATGTATGCCAAAAAGGCACGGATTTTCATAAAAAATCTTTAATGTTTTTGAAGATTCATTTTCTACCTTTTTCTACTATTATTTCAATAAGGCCCCGGAAGAATCAGTGCCTTCTGCTCAGGTTCCAAATATAACCGTAACGTTGATTGTTAGATTTCGGGTTCCGGATGGGCCCCAAAAAATCGATTAAACTAGAAATTTTTAACATTATATAATTACTTCATTTAATCAAGATGAGAAACGAGGGTTTGGAACAAATTCCAGGCAAACACATAATTAGCCTTCACTTGTTAATCGGTTGGCTCTCACCAACGTTTCGTACACCATGACAGATGTCGTCTCCAACAGTGTACGAACCGTGACACAGTGGGCCGAAATTGAAAATATGTGATCAAAATTCGAATTTTGCAACTTTGTCGAATCTACCAGAAAATTATTTTTTTTTAAAAGAATGTTCAGGCTTTAAAATGGTATACAATACAATACAGTTCAGTGGAAATTTGTCCGCAATTCGGACTGCCTACTTAATAATCAGGCGTGAGCGTATTTATTGCCCGCATTTCAAGCCAAATTGCCGAGTGGTGTCGCCTTTGTTCTTTGAGTTATCTTAGTTAAATTTTCAGAATATCTTCCCCAAAGTTCGTATATGTATTAATTACAAAATTTACAGTTTATTAAATTTTAACAAATATTATCAATTTTGAGATTTAGTGACTAGTAACGGTTTTTACCAATCTATTAAAAAATGCTGCATTAAAATTGTGTTACAAAAAAAGCACCGTTTCACTCCACGATGGTTTTCGTTGCATTCGCTTCCTTGCATATTTGACAATTCCGTGTTAAAATATTATTTTGCTCAAATTTGCTCTTTTTGAGAATTTGAGAAAAATGTAGGGCAGTGTTCCAACGCCCCTTCGGAGTAATAATAATAATAATATTTATTGATTGCAAATCAAAATTAAATCACAACTCGACAAAAATTTGTTGCAACCAAAAGGACAGAAACAGCCATTGGCTAATTTTAATTCTGCCCCTGGAAATTAACAGAAGATTAATAAACAATAAACTATTAAATAACTACTTATATTAATTTTTTTTTCAAAATCATGTGCACTTTTAAATGAAAAGCTATAAAATAAGCAGTTAGTTTTGAAATAAGCAGATGGATTTAAACTTTTACCATTGTTTGTGCTATTTGATAATTAGGTACCTATGCCAAATAAGAGTTATTTGAGATCTGATGTTATCAGGAAGGTGGTACATGTTTTACCTATACGTTTCACATTTCCTAGACATTTCCTAGACGTATATAAAATTTCAAAATGCGCATTTATTTCATTTTTTATTCTAAACGGTAGGAACAGGCCTTATTACAGGACTTATTCGAATGCTTTGGTCAATGTTAAATCAAAATATTTGAAAAATGTGAACAATCTGCAACAGGAAAGAAGTTTTTTAATTAAATTGCAGTAACCTCCCTTTTTTTAAGTAGTGAAGTGGAGTGGGGAGGTTAAAAAGCCGCCTGGTTGAATACAAAATTACCGATGTTTTCTGTAAAGTCCGAGCCAGACCAGAAACCTAGTAGGAGCAGTTCTAAGGTAGATCGCCCCAAAAAATTCTTCAAAGAAAGTTCTTGTATAAAGCATCTATTTTTATTTTTATTTGCTGGTTTATCACATTTTGACGAAATCAAGCATTTAATGGAATATTTTGAAACCGTATGTTTTTAGTTTCATTATTTTTTTAAAGTCAATCTGTAGGTATATACCGTCATTTAAGTCTTTGTCTAATGGTGGGTAAAGTTTTTATTGGCACGGCTTTTTGTAATTACATTATTTAGGCTTTCCAGAAAAAATTGTCTGCTTACCTACCTCAGGGTTGAGACAAAATATTTAGGAACGAATTATCGGGGGAATTTGAAAGTTCGAAAATATCGCTATGGAAATAACTAGAGGGCGGATTTATATGCGAAATTTTTTCGCCAAATAGGCGCATATTTATGCACCAAAAAAATAGCGAAATAAGCACTAAATAAGCACGTAACATTCTAAATAAGCACGCGAATTATCATTCTAGAAAAAAAACCATCTGCAAAAATGAAGTCAGAATGGCTTTTGAAATGAGGGCACTCTTGTCCTTAGGCATGTCTGATAAGAACCAAGAGTACTTCACTTAAAATAACTCCCTCTTTACATACTATCTGCAAATAGGTAAAAACCCTCTCATTAGCAATAAATACAGGTTGACCGTCTACCTGTCCCGAGTTGTCTTAAGCAGGAAAGGGATGCAGGTAATAAAAGGGTAGGTAAATTCATGAAATCAGTTTTTTGAAGAAAAAGGTGGTTTTAACCGAAATCTTGCGAAATAAGCATAAATATGCGATTTTTCTCCAAATAAGCGAAAATGACAAAAAATGACCAAATATGTAAAATATGCATGCAATATGCATTTAGCATAAAATCCGCTCTCTAGAAATAAGAAACAAAATAGATGATTTGAGCGACCTCACAATTTTGTTTTGACGCAGGTAGACTTGACAGGGAAGCCTATCGTTGAGGGACGAGATGTCGGAGGAACGAATTGCCCGCGCGACGAGTCGTCCGAGGACCAATTGTCCGAAGGACGACATACCCTCGGGCCGGTGATCCGTATTCTAATTAAAACAACCTACGCTAAACTTAGACCGGGTCAAGTCAGGTCATTTAGGACCTATTTCTTTGATAAGACACTTACCTCGGTGAAATACAGCGGTAAATGTTTTGGCTTTGTGTTCTGGAAAATGCTGGCCCAGATCAATGATTGACTTGCGGAGGAAATTGACAACCTTTCGAACATTTTGTAGTCGCATTTGTAAAGAACGATCGGTTAACTTAATGATTTTTGATTTCTCAGCAATTAATCACCAGGTTCTACTGAGAATATGACCTGATATCGTAAAATAATAATAACAAAAATATACAACAATAAATCATTAGTCCGAGAGAGCAACGGTCCTAATGAAACGAAGTCAAAGCATTTGGATCGATAGTCAACGTATCTTCCAGGCAGGGAGTGGGAATAAAAAGAAGCGCGTATAATATGCGGAGAATAAGGTGTTGATTATTAGCGATATCTTCTGGTAATTTGGAACAGATTCTAGTAACAGTAAAATGATTGCTTTCCTGGAAGGTCGTAGTGAATGTCACGTTTTGAGGAAATTTCTGAGAGTGAAGAAATTAACCCAACCGAAAAATGTTTCACTTAGCATTCAATTAAAATAGCGCAGCAGGTTATAAAGGACATTGTTTTGTTGTTCTTATGTGTCCGAGCCGCTATGCTCATGCCCCAGGTTACTGCGTCGCACAACGGGGGAGCACAGCTGTTGGTCCTCAACACAATCGAATTTCTACCCTGAACCTCATCGCCTACGATCGCCTTTTGTTTTCCAATGTTGCCGAAACTTAATTATGTTATAAGTTTGTAATTAAGTCGAGCGCACATGGTCACAAATGACCAACTTGCAACACCCAAAATTATTCGCAAAACGGTAGCTTTCGAAATAAAAGAAACATCTAAACACCTTGAATAAATTTACTGAGCTCTATAACCTGTGAGGATGATTTTGAAATCATTGATTAATGCCTGATCACGATTATTTCTGATGTCTTTATTGTTGAAACCGCATAGTCATCGCTATATTTTTCTACGATAAGCGAACCAGATTTGTCTCTTGGATCACTTCTGATATTTAGAAATTTCCTCTGTTCGGAGTTCCTCAAAATTTAAAATGAGTGAAAACATCCCTGTTACACTACGTCTTCTTTAATATTTTCAAACAAAGGCTATCAATTTTTTATATGTTGACACTGGAAATGTGCATTTTTTGCATGCCTTTCAACGTTATTCGCCAGTGATATAAAAGTGCAAAAACAACTGATAACATGGTCGACGAAGAATGCCACCAAAATGCCTTGAATACTGATGGTGATGACATTTTAGAAAATGCCTTAATCATGCATCTTAGAATTTATATTTTGCCCAAGGCGAAATGGACATTACATTTGGGCACTATGAGTTTGTGATACTTTTCTCCCAACGTTGGTGAATATTGTCGTTTTCGATTCTTACTGCGAAAGTTTGTTTGAAAACGGTATAGTAGACAATGTTGTGCCATTAAAAAATTCGTTTTGGACATCCATTGTCTTTATCACAACCGTTTCGGGTTTTCGTGTTCAGATGAATCCTCTAAAAGTGTGTTTACACTACATGATTTTTCATATGATTTTCGCTTTGATAAATCATTTGGTAATAATACAAAATGCGAAAAGTCATGCGGTTTGTATAAATGTGTTTACACTGCTATGACTGGTTTATGATTTTGCACTTGACTCTACTGTCAAATGTGCGTGTACATAACCTAAAAAGCGACGTAAAATCACCTAAACTGCAGTACAGGTGAATTTCTGTGGTCAAGGTTAGTTATTTATTTCAAATGCACTTTTTTGTAACAACATTAGGTCGTTTGTTAATGTGCTAAATTTTTTATATAGTCAAAAATAATGCGCTATAAGCATAGAACACGCTTCAATAAAAAAATAAGTAAATAAAGTGACAACAGGATTGCCTCTGCACACCAGGGGAAATAAATTTGCGAGAAATCGCATAGGCGATTCAAGAAAATCATATGAATTATCATGGCGAAATAGACACCGTCCTACTCCCTAATATCCATAATATTTTGCTATTATTGATGCTTTGACTTACTTATTACTGGAGTAATAGCAAAAATAATGCAGTGTAAACACAAAAATATTACCTTTTGACTTTTCATTTGCAAAATCAATTGACAAATCATGTAGTGTAAACACACTTTAAGGCTACGATGCAGTTGGCCGAAAAATTTCAATGGAAATCCGAAACGAATCTTTAGGGTTGCAATTCAAAGTGAAGAATGCAAAAAATAATATAATGTAATTGGGCAGCTACGGAAGTGGCTGGAATCTCCCCACTTCGTAGATTATCCTAATTCTAATAAAATGTAGTCTACCATCAGTATTTAAAGTGTTTGGTGGGGTTACTTAAAATTTTACAATTTTTTGCCCAAAGTTCGAATATATTTTTGGAAGCAAAATTTGAATAACTTTCATGTCCTGATAGGTAACTGAAAGTTGACATGATGCCAAAAAGGTACTTGGCCGTTCGGCACGTGATCGAATTTCAGCTAAATCGGCTAAATCGGCCAAGTGGTTTTTATATTTTTAGTAAAAATACACCTTAGAATTTGAAGACTTTTCATATGCTGATGAAAATGGTATTTATCCTTCAAATTTTAAAGTTGCCATGTCAAAAAGCACTTGTCCTTTTTGCCGATTGTCACCATCAAAATCTAATCAAATCAAACCAAACCACTTCTGGGTCAAACCTAAAATCGGTTCTGTAGTTTCTGCGGAATCTTGCTCACTTACATACACACATTCCATCATACAGACAATTTTTAAAAACCACTAGTTCGTGATCCTGGAACATCGAAAGTAAAGATCTGATGTTAACTCAATTTCGAATTGTGGCCTGATTTCAGTAACCTGGTTGTGAGGAGGTTAAAATGGTGGAGGCGCCGGGTCAATTAAGTGTAATCAGATATCCATCTTCCTTTTTTGTTTAATTTTCTGAGGCAATTAATATAGATTATGTGCTTGGAAAAATTAGATTAATGAGAAACTGTAATTATGAGTCGATATATGTAAAATGGTCGGGACAGCACTATACAAAATGGGTAGAACCTCCCCATTTGCGCCGAAAGGGCACTAAGTTTGATCGCATTTTTGAAAACAAAACTGGAAGACTTTTCATGTGCTGCTTAAAACAATTGGTGGTCATCTTTCAAATTTCACAGTTCACATGCTAAAAAGGCACTAATTGTCGTTGGCCGATTGCCACCAAAATTCCTATACCTAAATTTTACTCCATACCATAAAGCGTTTTCTGGGATTTTTCAAAATTTTACGATCTTTTGCCAAAAGGCACTAAGTTTTTCGGAAACAAAATTTGAAGACTCTTCATGTGCTGACTGTTGATAACAATGCAAAACACCTTCGGTGGAAAATGCAAAATGTGTTTCCATGTGCTGATAAAGAAAATGGGAGTTCATTGTTCAAATTTCAAAGTGGATATGCCAAAATGGCACTTGCCTTTCGCTGATTGCCACCAAAATCAAATCAGCTCTTCGTCGGATTATGGTACCTACCAATAAATTTCAGTCAAATCGATCCAGTAGTTTGGACTGTAGCGTGATATTTAATGTTCCTTCGAAAATTTCGTTTTTTTAAGTTTTACGTCAGAAAGGCGCCAAGTGTGAATACAATTTTTAGATACAGAATTGGAAGACCTTTTATGTGTTGATAAGAAAATTGGTGTTCATCAGTGAAATTTCAGAGCTAATATTCCATAAGTTACTTGGCATTTGCGGATTGACAACAAAATTAACTGAGCTCACAGATGAGGGCCGACACTAATCTTCATACCGAATTTCATTAAAGTTCGTTCAGTAGTCTTCAAGAAATCGTGCTCATATTACATACCTACATACGTTTATTAAAAACCACTTTTTTGTGATCCTGGGATCTCGAAACGTAAAGATCTGGTGTTATCTCAATTAAAACTTTTAGAGTTATTGTAACCTCTTATTTTTATATTGGTTGTGTGCAAAGATATTTTTAGTAGGAAGTTAATGATAATGATACGGAGGTAGCATACACAGATCATAACTCATGAGGCTGAGAATGTGTTATTATGATTGGTTCTTTGTGAAGCTGTGGTATTGTCAACCAACAATGAGTTCTAAAAATGTCTCCTCGTGGGTATCGGGTTGACCGAGACTGAGAGGTCCATTCCGATTATTTTGGAGCGATCGTCCTTGAACGGACATCTTATTAACTTGTCCACAAAAACTAGTTTCCGCTCTGATGATACAATTTTTATGATTATGAAAAATCTGATTTGTTTTATTTCCCAATCCAAATTAGGTTTGATTGTGCATTATTCTTGAATTGAATTGCAGCGATTTCCCTTCGCTAGTAGGCAAATCAAAAACCTTTGTCCATATAATTTTAAGTGCTAAATAGGTTCGTGTATGATTGTTGTGCGGTATATCATTACCTCACCTCTTCCCCTTCACATTTGCACGATTTGGTTACAGCGACAGTGCTACTACAATGACAGTGTAAGTAACCACGCTCGCAACGCTCGATTAGGTCGAACTAACTAACATCTCCGCTTCTGATTCCAATGGAAATTTTGATTAAACCAAATTTCTCACGTTGAGCTATTTCTCTTCGTGAAGCCTAAGGTTGTTCAGCTTCTTGGTGATGGCCACTGTCACGAATGACTAAGACGTTTTCGCATTATTATAGGTATTCATGATTGCTACCTGGAATTTCGAAGCGTTTTCGTGAATCTTTTATTACTCTTTTACCATTATGCTGATTTGCATCCCTACTGGAAATTATGGTCTTGAATCAAGTAGAAATTTGTCAAAAGTCACCATTGTGTTTGTCTACCGATCCAAGAGATCAACAATCTCATTTTATTGCATTATACAAAGCGGTTTTTTTTCTATGTGTTAACTGGAATTGATTCCAGGTGACGAGAAAGGATTGATGATGATAATTATTGGAAACGTCGTGATGGAACTGAATACATTATTACATGATTTTTTTTACCGAGAACAGCGTAAACAAATTCTCGTAAACTTAATCACGTACCACATAAAAAGTATAATTTAACTTTATGTCCGGGTATCTTTTCCAATAAACCAAACCAATGTCAAAGTTATCAAGTGGGCTGACTGTAACATCCATTTGTCATTTGTCCCTTAAAATCACGGCATTTGAACCACGTCAAGTCTCCTACCTATAATTAGTTTTGTATCATGCTGCCTTCGGGCTACTATTCTCAATGCTCGAGTCGAAAAAATCTTCGGTGATTGCATCACTTGTCTCTCTATAATTACTTTAATTATTACAAAACTTACGTAAGTTTATATCGAGGAATATTTAATTGAACTTCTCTATTATATGCGGTCCTTAATTATTGTCTTTTTTATTCGCACCACGATATTTCATTAAATGTGACAATCCGCGACGTACTTTTTATTATTGCACTGTCATGCCTCTTTCAGTGCTTCAAGGATTTCGTATATTTATATAAACACGCATCAAAAGGATTCTATGAGATGATTGATTACAAACTCAAATTTTTGACATTCATAATTGTCAATGAATTATTAAACCATCACTGGTATTTTT
Organism: Pycnomerus fuliginosus; assembly: GCA_963924575.1. NCBI lineage: Eukaryota > Metazoa > Arthropoda > Insecta > Coleoptera > Zopheridae > Pycnomerus > Pycnomerus fuliginosus. The sequence goes on from OZ004626.1 coordinate 4,170,253, forward strand.
AGTTCATAATTTTCGTGTCACCTTCGAAAATTTTTGTTTAACAATAACATCGTTAACTACCGACCTTCACTCACAGGAGGAAGTCAAAATTTTTACTTTTATATTCCCGGTCAACGAGAAGTTTAGATCTGGAATTTTTGTCGTGACGTTTTTGTCGGACACTGAATTTTGCTAATGTAAAAGGTCAAAAATTTATGTCCGACATAAATGTCGGATAGACGGGCAATATGTACGACACTTCTATACGATAGATGTGTCTAGATGTAAACACCAAGTGCAGAAAAATTGCTGATAGTTGGCTAGTTCTCTACTTTTGTGTGGTGTCGGGACATTTTTCTTGGAAATTTAACGATTCTTCTAGGAAATTTAATGCGGTCAGTTCAAAATCAAGGAAAAAAATAGAACTGTCTTAAATGTTTGTTGTTTTTATTTTAATGAAACAAAATGATTATGATTGTCATAAGGAGTAATTTTGTAAAGACTAATCGGTTGATTATTGACAGTTAATTCCTATCGAACAATCTAATTAAAACCTGCAGCAAACTCATTATTTAACTATTTCATACAGGCTGTCCCAATTGTCTGTATTCGGTCGATATCTCCATTACTATTCGAGATAACAAAAAATTGTTAAATACAAAGTTATAAAAGGTCAAACAAGGCACACTTTAAAAATACAATCCTGTCCCCACTAAGGAATAACAATAAAAACATAGTTTTTTTAAATGGGAAATCCTGTATCTTAATTTTTTATTGGATTCTATGATGAATTCCTAGTAACAGTCATTAATCATGTTTTCATCTGAAGCGAATGGTTTAGAAGATATTGGCAATTTTGCGGGAAAAATAACTTTTGCAGTACTTATTTTGAAAAATCACCCCACAACCAATTTTCAACCTTTGGTTTTGTAAATTTAGCATGGCATTAATAATGTAATATAAAATGTTCCTGTATCCAAGTTTAGTATTTTTCGATTTATTCAGTAAAACACAATTTTCAACTTTTTCTTCTTGATGTTTTAAAACGGTTGGCTCTGCCTACATTTCATTGTAGATGTCAAATGTGTTATCAGTCGAATTACAATTTCTATAGATCTAATATTTAAGGTTGCGTTTCATAATTTGCCCAAATGTCTTTGGGCTACAAACATGACCTGCAATAAATTCTGGGCCTGTAAAAACAAAGCGTAATTATTATAACTATCACCAGAAACGCCCACTATACCGAAAAGGTTTATTTCAACAGCTAACATGTTTCGAACACAAACTGCTCATCATCAAAGCCAAATCATTGGCATTATAATCACTTTATTTTAACAGAGTACCTACCTGCTGTTTTTTAAATAACAGAAAATGAAAAAAATTTTAAGTCGGTAAGTAAGTAATTAAAAAAGTACCTAGAATACCTATTCTAAAGGTGCAATTGTTATCTATTTATTTCACTTTCACCTAAGTGCTGGAAATACTGCAACTTTTTTGAGTAGATACTTGATCACAATTTATGGTTAATTAACGCAGGATTCCTGCTGACAGAATTTGAGACACCTATTGTGACATGTGTCCGAGCAGCCTTTCAAAAACATTATTGTAAGCTAAAAATGAAAATTCCTAAAAATCATATTTTACTCAATAAAACGAAAAATTCGAGACTTGGATATAGGGACATTTTATATCAAACGAAAGCAAATTTAATGTTACAGCTTATGGTTATAACATTTGATAATATGAAATTACCTTATGAAGCAATTCAGAGCTGAAATCTGATTTGGTTCTCTTAAATCTCTTATAACACGAGATCTATTTTAGACCCTGGAAATTTCCAATCGACTAAGAATTTAATGCTGAATGCCCTATTAAAATTTAGTGGGAGCGTTCTGGGACACCCTGTATAGTACTTTAGTGGTTGGTTTATTTTTGAAAAATTAAAACATTTTGTTGGCCATCAAATGTCACGTGGCCTTCTTGTGCAATAATCTGCAAAATACCACTCCTGCTAACAATGTTTTCCATAATTTTGCTCCTGTCAATTTTTCATGCGTGTCACCTGCAGTTTTCACAAGTAACACGTATTCAAAATTGACCGAAGCAAAATTATCAATAACATGGTATGCACTCGTGGTATTAGGTACTTATGAAAATCATAATGTTTTGCAAGAAAAATCTGACATTTCTGAAGATTTTGGATTTCAATTTAATTTTTGGCTTAAAAATATAAATCTGCTGATAGAGGGACGTTATTATGAAGAAAATGTGCTTATGTATGGTGCAAGAATATCTGCAGGAGCAATGTAATAGAAAATGTTTAGTTTATGGTAATAAATATTCCCGTGCGAAATCGAACCGTCACTACTACAATTCATAGTAATAATAGTAATAATAATAAGTTCAATCATGCTAATACTTGAATTCAAGTTTACAATTGTCAGTAGTTATAAGAACATGTTAAATACAATAACTAACGGGTGTCCTAAAAAAAACCGAACGAAATATTTTTGGGGACAACTCATCCATTTTTTAACCGATTTGGATGAACGTGGACTTAAATTAAAGCTAAAGAATCAGGCTATCGATTCATTCAAGAGACCACGACAGATGGCGCTGCCGTAGTAGCCTTAGCCGTGCTTGTTTTAAAGGCTTACTTTAGGTGCATGGGGATTGGTCAGTTAACAACCAATGGTTATGAGATAAAAATAACCTTGAAGCACGTTTACTTTTCTTCAAAAAGCGTCTTTCAGAAGTTCGTTATGTTTCACGAATAAATTTTCTGTGATCTTTTAAAAATCATATGTTTTCCCTTATTTTCACGTCTATAATGACCATAACTGAAGTAACAGTGATGCATTTTCAGTAATAGTGGATCTAATTGAATGAAAAACCCAAGCGGATGCGAATTGGAGGAAATTTAAAGGCTATTACTGAGAATTAAGCTCTTGTTGCTTCATTGTTACTTTAGTCATGGTCATTCTGCATGAAAAAATGTGAAAACACATATTTTTTAAATAATCACAGAAAGTCAATGCGTAAACCAAATTAACTTCTGAAAAAAGATTCTTAAAGAAAAATGAACGCCCTTCAAGGTTATGTGAGTCTCATAACGATTGGTTGATAATTGACCAATCCCCACGCCCCTGAAATGAACCTTTGAGACAAGTATCACTGAGAGAACTATTGCAGCACCGTCTGTCATAATTTTTTAGACAGTTCGAAAGCCTGTTTCCTTGGCTTCAATTTAAGGCCAGGTTCATCCAAATCGGGTAAGAAATGCACGAGTTATTACCAAAAATATTTCGTTCGGTTTTTTTTTAGGACACCCGTTATAATGCAAGATACGTAAATAATAATAATAATAATAATAATAATAATAATAATAATAATAATAATGTTTATTCATACATAATCCATATACAGGGTGGTCCAACGAAAAGTTTCCACCCCGAATATCTCGTGAACGGAGCGAAATATAAAAATTTGCTCGAACAGTTGGTTTTTGATTTTGAGGAGGACACCTAAATTCGCCCTTGGTGAAATTTTTCCTCACACCCCCTGACCCCTACTAACCCCCTCTTCAAAAATTCAAATGGCAACCCCCCACTTGTGATGCATTATTTCATAGCTAATTTCATTGTCAATCCAACGCTGTAAGAATTTTTGAGCTTTATTTAACTCCAGCGCCCTCTATGGTCAAATTTTAAATTACATTAGGGCCATTCGTAATACATCAATTGAAAGGGTTTGACATTCTTTCTAAACCGATGCAACAATTTTTGAAATCCATCCACTCGTTCAGAAGTTACAGGCGTAAACCTGAAGGATTTCTAGGCCCAAAACCAGCTCATGTTCTTCAATGTAACTTTTGAACGAGTAAATGGATTTCAAAAATTCTTGCATCGTTTTACAGAGAATTTCAAACCCTTTCAAATAATGTATCACGGAGGGCCCTAATGTAATTTAAAATTTGACCGTAGAGGGCGCTGGAGTTGATCAAATCCCAGAAATTTTTACATCGTTGGGTTGGCAATTAAATTTGCTTTAAAATGATGCATCACAAGTGGGGGGTTGCCATTTGAGATTTTGAAGTTGGGGTTAGTGGGGGTTAGGGGTTGCGTTGTGGAATTTAACCAATCGCGGATTAAAGTGCCCCCCTCGAAACAAAAATCGACCTGTCCGAGCAAATTTTTATATTTCGTTCTGTTCACGAGATATTAGGGGTGGAAACTTTTCGTTGGACCACCCTGTATAAACAATATGCTTTGTACAAGTCAGAATAATACATTACAGAAAGATTACAAAGACAACCTTAAAAGTCATTTGAATTATTCTCCTCCAAAAACTCGTTGACACTAAAGTAGGCCCTTTTCAATAGGAAATTCTTTACACGACGCTTGAATTGCACTAGGTCGAGATTTTGTACTGCTATTGGTACCTTGTTGAAAAACTTTATACAATAGTAATTTACCCCATTTTCAGACTTTGCCAGTCTCAGCTTACGGGGGCATACATCTTTGCGGTGTCGAGTGCTGTAGGCATGCACATCACAGTGGTGCCTGTACAAATTCAAGTTATTCTTGATATAAAGTAAACAAGATAAAATATAAATGCACGGAAAAGTCAAAATTTGTAAGGTAATAAAAAATCTCCTGCAATCATCCCTATAGTTGATACTAGCCAGAATTCGCACGGCCTTGCGCTGTAAACGAAATAGGTTGTGACGAATCACAGAATGACCCCATATCAGCACTCCATAGGACAAATGAGTCTCACACAATGCAAAATAGGTACTTCTGAGAACGTTAGGTGATACTATATCTTTAAGATTTCTAAGGACAAATATATTTTTGCTGATTTTAGTTGCAACCGCATTTCCATGATTATGCCAAAGAAGCTTACTGTCTAAGTGGAGTCCTAGGAATCTTACCCCTGATTGAAAATTTTCTGGTTGATCAATATTCCTAAGAGTGAAGATAGCATTCACAGTCTTACTGGCATTCAGTTTCATATCGTTATCCTCGAACCACCCCCGAGCCGCCGCCTGCGCTTCCTCGTTAATCGCAATTGCAGCATCAGCGCTTGGCGCTTCATTAACCAAAGTTGTATCATCTGCGTAGAGAATAAGTTTGGAATTTAGAAACAGATAAAGATCGTTCACGAATATTAGAAAGAGTAAAGGGCCCAGTATGGAACCTTGTGGTACACCTTTCGTTACGCATACCTGTTTTGAAGTGTTGTTGTTTATTCTTACAACTTGTGATCTGTTTTCAAGGTATGAGCTTAGCAAGGTGCAGCTAGGTGCTTCTATATAATATGATGGTAATTTACCTAGGAGCTTACCATGTGGCACGCAGTCGAAGGCCCGAGAGAGGTCCAGAAACGACGCAACACCAATAGTACCTTGCTCAAGGGATGAAGTTAATAAGTCGACCAAACTTTGCACAGCATCAGTTGTGGATTTACGCCTTCGGAAGCCAAACTGTGAGTCGCAAAAGAGTTTATTACTTTCAAAATGAGTGTAAAGCTGGTTTGACAGAATTTTCTCAAAAACCTTTGCGAACACCGGCAAAAGGGCAATCGGTCTATAATTCGAAGGTTCACTCTTATCACCTTTTTTGTGCACAGGGATAACTGCAGCGATCTTTAGACAAGTTGGAAATACAAGCGAAAAAATACACATGTTTATGAGTTTTGTTAAAGGAGAAACAATAATGTCTTTGATTGATTTCAAAATATTTACATTCAAGTTGTAGATATCACAGGAGTTACTATTTTTCAGGTTTTCAATAGCATCTCTTACATTTACACATGACACTTCACAGAAATTAAAAATTTGAACATTGTTAAATCTTAGTAATTCTTTAAGATTTCTAACGTTTTCGGTACTATCTAAAACTAAATAGATGTAAACAGTTACGTCAAGTTCTAAATGAAACTCAGTTCAAATATAAGTCAATAATGGTATGTTTTAGAGGTAGTAGTGAAAAAAATAATTTAAGGTTTCACATTAGAAATAGAATGGTTAAGATCAAAGCGCCAATTTTTTTTTGCGAGCGATTCGCCGTTTTTCTGAGGGGATCCTCTGTATGGGACACAATAAGTGATAGGTGTAAACGGTTCGTACATTTATGTCAGACATCAGATGTCCAGAATTTCTAGCATAATGTCGCGACAGAAATGTCCAGGTCTAAACGTACCTTTATTTGTTTAAGATAACAAATCGGCGAAATAACAATAATTTATAAATTGTGGGACGTGGATAGTGCAGACGAGCGAGCGAGCGAACGAAATCACTAGATGAGCCTGGAAGTAACAGTGGGATAAACAGCACTGAAGCGTATTTACAATTCATCATAAATGGTGGAGGCGCCGGGATAATATCCATCGGGTGAAAATATTGTGACATTGCTTCGTAATAGACTAATAATTAAGGGAATTTCCATAGGGTCAAGTGAGAACGAGGCGGCCGTTGAGACAGACGGGGTAAGGAGCGTGAGGTAATTGTAATAAAACAAAACCAATAGTCTCGATGAAAATAGAGGTTGTAACGCAGCATTGTTGAAGGCCACTGGCACTAGTCCGATAATTTGACGTAATAATGCGGCAGGTCGGTGAATTCGGTCGAGATAAGAGTCGGAGCACAGCCACAGTTTCGCTGCTCGGTCGTGACACTTCCCAAGACATGTGCTCCAACCTATTATTACATGTTGAAACGAAATTGTGGCATATTATAATGGTAAGGTCGCCCATATAAACGAACTCTATCGCGGTCTCGCGCCTTTGATTTGGGCCCCTTCACTGCCGGATTATTACTTTAATTTTATTCTTATTTGTTTTAAATCTGCTCACCTGTAGGTACGCATCAGTCAATTATCTTTAACAAGTTACACTGTGAACATATCAAATAGAGATATTGCATCTTGCATCGAGTGCAAATTTCATATTTGCGTGTACGGAATTCTTTCTCTTGAAATTGTTCAATAATTACTAGTTTAGTAAAAGCTCAATTACTGTAATAGAGTGACATAAAAAGCGCACACTAGCATTTTTTGTGGTAAAGGTGTTGTCGAAAAAAGGGCGGCGCGGGACAAATGCATCATTAGACCTAGCAGCTGTCGGAGAGGCAATCGGGAGTGAATCAGCAAGAGGCGAAGTATCCTAAATGTCAAAGCTGCACTTTCTGACAGTCATTTACTTTTATGTTGAAGATTGTTCTTTTCAAGTCTTTATAAAATGAGTTTCAGATATTCAACAAGTGGATGTCAACGTCAGCGACAAAGTGGCTAGATAAAAAACACCCTCGGTGCTTATAAAAGACTTACATTCAGTCCCCCAGAAACCGCGAGAGTGGAAAGCCGATGCAATAAAGGGGATATTGTGACATAATTGGACAAAAAAATTATTTCATTAAAAAGAGGAAGATATTTAATTTTATAACAGTTAGATAATTTCCTGCAGCAAAATATATTCTAGAGGGAGACCAGTCGATTATAGTACAAAGGACACAGGGTAACATTGAAATATCAAAGATCCAAACATTGACTTTGATAGGCTCTCCCTTTGCGCTGCTACATGTTACAATTATGCTGAAATTTAATCATTCGTGTAGCGATTAGTTCACGCTTAGTGATCACAGACCGCGACGCGCGGAATGTCCAGACCAGAACTACGATTAGTGGAATGTAAATTGTTGACGATTCTCCGCTCAAAAAATTATGATCAAAGCAAATACAGTTGATTGTTCGCCGCTTTATTGGAAAATCATGCAGATTCCTAGATTTGTTTCCGGATTCACCCCTCTTTGCTTCCAAACTATAACAAATCCGTTTTAACGATTCAATTCAAGTTTAATAAAGTGAATTCTATGTATTTATCGTCGAAATAATTCATTTTCTTGTCTAAATCTACTGAAGGAAAAGTATAGAGAATTAATTGGGGGGGGGGAGGGTTTGTGTGCATTGCAAATTCCATGAAAGCCCCTCGCGAGGTTGAAACCTTGACTTTAAGCGTTATTGTAGCAGCAGTATCAAAAGGATTATTTAACAATAAAAGTACCCTTAAATTGAAAGGGGAAACACAGCAATTAAGTTAAAACAATGAACGTGTACACTACTTCAAACAATTCTTGTCTATAAACACGACTGCAAATGTTAAAACCGCTAAATGGTCAAGTGTACTTTTCTCTATATTAAACAGGGGACTATTGTTTTAGCAACCGGCAATGTCCCCTGGCAATATTTTAATAAAAAGAACATCAAAACTGCTTAGCACTCAGATAAAACAGTTTTGTTTAATATTTAGCTTTGTTCAGATCGTTATCAGAGATTTTATAATAGAATCAAAGGTTTGTTTGTGGTGAAACATTTTCTATTACATACTTTCCTAGGAACAAAGAATGTATTTAAAAATAATAACTCTGGAGTTATAATGTAACAACGCTTTTAAATGGGCGACCTGAGGGCTATTTTTCCGGTTCTGGCCTTTAAAGCATACTCGGCGAAAACGGAACTATTTGTCTTTGGCTCTTTAAACAGCTACTGCCAATGACGTTCTCGTTTTTCTGAAACTCGAAAAACACGTTTTCAATGTGCGGTTGCGACTAAAAAGCGGAAGTGTAAATTCTTAAAAATCAGTAGCTATACCGGGTGTTTCAGAATGGGTGTCGCGGCCTGATTTCTTGAAAAATCTGAAAGTTATTACCGAAATGAATTTTAATAACCGTCAATGTTAAGGCACGTACTGATTTTGTGAAGCGCATAAGATATTTTTTCCACTTCCGGTTTAATCGGTAATGACCATAATTGAATTTTATCAAATAGAAACATTCTTTCTCAGCGAAGTCAGAAACACGTATGTATGGTTCTTGACATGAGTACTACCTTAGATTTTCAAAAACATCGAAGAAATCGGTGAAAAATTAAGATTTTTGATAAACGCAAAAACGCGTCAGCTCTAATTTTTTGATGAAAATTCATTTGTGCAGTTAGGTACATTGTTGTTATTTCATTTTTCTATTTTCACAAATTGTGAAAGATCAATAGGTTCGGAAATCCAAAACAAATGTAAAAAATAATTGTGGTTATGCGTTTTTCAAAACTCTTAATTTTTCATCGATTTCTTCGATGTTTTTTCAATATCTAGGCTGGCCCTGAGCAGGACTTTTAATGTCAAGTGTGATACGTCTTGCTGACTCAGAAAATGTAGGTTTTTGCTTAAAAAAATTAAATTAGGGTCATTTCCGGTTAAACCGGAAACGATAAATGGTTATTTATTATATCGGGTGTTTCAGAATGTGTGTCGCGGCCTGATATCTTAAAAAGTATGAGAGTTGCCGACTTTAAATTTTTCAGACGTCAATAACAGGCAAATAGCGATTTACGGAAGGTAATACAATATTTTTTTCACTTCCGGTTTAAGCAGAAATGAGCCTAATTTTATTTTTCTAAATAGAAACCTATATTTGTCTAAACGAATTCAGAATCTACTAATTTTTTTGAGTTAGCAGAATGTATCATATTTAACCGGAAGTGCATCAGTCACGGCCACCCTAGATTTTCACAAACATCAAAAAAATCGGTGAAAAATTAAAAACGCAAAAACACGTCAGCTCTAATTTTTCGTAGCAAATTCAACTGTGCAATTACATTTTTCTTAATTCATTTTTCGATTTTCACAAATATGGTAAATCTAAAAAGAAATAAATGAAAAATAATTGTGCGGTTGCATTTTTCGGAAATTTAATTTTTCAAGGATTTGTTCGATGTTTTTGAAGCCGTGGCTGCATTTCCCGTCAAGTGTGATGCATGTTTCCAAAAAAAAAATCGCTGAGTCCGAATCCGTTGAGAAAGATATGGGTTTCTGTTGAGAAAATAATATTAGGGTCATTTCCGGTTAAACTGGAAGTGAGAAAAATCATCTCTAACTTCCTTAAATCGGTATTTACCTGCAGTCGACGTCTGCAAAATTTCAAATCGGTAACTTTCATACTTTTCAAGATATCAGGCCGCGACACCCATTCTGAAACACCCGGTATAAGGAGGAGAAGTTACAGATTTTTTCGACGCGCAGCGGAAGGAGACAATCACACCGAACGTTAAAATATATATATAATACAATATTTTTTCTATAACCGTTGTGAAACATTAAAGATTTTATTAATTTATTACTATTTATTATTTTACTAATTATTAATTTGTATAAATAGCAGCTTCCGCCAAGTTTTTGTGGTTTAATTTATCGCAAACACTTTTTGCCTACCTAAACTGTCACCGTTTTTGGCATAATGTCAAAATATGTATCAAAAAATTGATTTGCAATCCGCAATAGAAAAATTTATATCTTCCGAACGGTTGAAGATTAAGTAACCAAACTGGGAAGGTTGAAACTGCAGGGTTTGAACTTTCTTTTGGTTACTCAGTTGTTGACGTAACAATATGGCGGAAAATAATTTTCAAAAATGGCTCAGTTTTTTCAAATGCGAGTACCACAATTGCATGCATAGCCAAAATATTTCCAGAAGAAAGAAATTTCCATTAGACTTCTATAGTAGCATTCCCTATACATACCATTTTCAAAGATATTAAAAATTAACGCGTTTTAAGATTTAAACAACTTTAGGAGTTCTAGAAAAGAAGAAATGTTCAAGAAGTCTTTTCCATCTTTCACTTCTGGCAATTTTTCATAGTTGCTGAACGCATGTATGTACAAATTATAGCTTATGTTGTAAATATGTGATTCGACGCTCGTAAATTATTCAATTTTTCAAAATTAGCTTATGAGAAATTTTTGAAGGTGTAGAACGAACTGTTACTAATTAATAATAATAAATTAATAAAAATGTACTTCAAATATTTTCAAAAATATTGGAAATAGGTAAGTATGGGGAATTCTAATAGGAAATTTAATTTTGCATCTTTTGGCCACATAAAGTTATGACATACCTACTTATTGAAAAAATGAAGTTGCGGGCAATTTTTCTAATCAATGGAAACATCAAAATAAAGCTCAAAGCCTCTAGTTTCAACCCTCCAAGTTTGGTTCCTTAACCTTCAACCGTTTGGAAGATACAAGTTTTTCTTTTACAAATTGCAAATCAATTTTTGGATACAAATTTTGACATATATTAAAAACAGTGACAGTTACGTAGGCAAAACATGGGTGCGATAAACTCAAAACTGAAAACTAGGGCTTTCCATTTAAAATAACAAAAGTGTCGGCCACTTCCGGTAATGAACGGTCTTCGTGAATCACCCTGTAGGTAAAAATTCAGTTTCGAGAATTGTATAGATGTGTAACTTTTTCCGTACAAATTGAAATTTTTCAAAGCAAATGTAGTAAATTAGGGTATACCAATCAAAAAATATATGCTTGCAGAATATGTATATGACCTGCCCCCTTCGGCGGCAAATAACAATTCATCTAAGAATTTTCTGGGCGTACAAAGGACAATATTTATATGTTGAAGTAACAAGTGAACCGAGGCATGCAGAATTTCATATATTAAAATACAAAGTTGCGTTGTACGCGTTGCATCCGATGTGCGGTATTCTTTGAACTGAAATTCACAAAAAGCTCCTTTATCTCCCTTGATTTAAAGCTTCCTATCAATGCGATTTTCATATTACACGCATAATAAAGCAGATAATAAACGTTTTCTAACTAACCACTCACCTGTTAAACCAAAAATCGTCTTGTTGTGATGGAAGAAATTTACTGCAGTCTTGCATATGGGATATTCTAATTGTCAAAAGATTATTAGGTGTGGAAAGTAGTATTGAAGCAGACAGCAAGTTTTGTCAACGGTCTGTAAAGCAATTAATTTCAGTCGCGGCGAAAATTATTATAAGAACAAGTTCCATAAAATGTTTAATTATAGATTGATAGATTCTTATAAAGTATATAAAAGGTAACAAATAGTGAGTGTCATGGGGTCTTTGTGTTGCACAGTCGGGGGTAAGGGCTCGTGGGCACCAGCACTGTTAGACCACGTATTGTGTCGCGTACCTGCTTCGAATTATATTTTAATGTGTTTTTCCCAAAACAAATGAATGTCCATTGTCGGCCCCTTTGACTTTCAAATGCCGAAACTATATTATGTGTTTTGAATGTAAAGTGTCCATGTGAATTTATACGAAGTTAACACTTTATTATTTATCGACTCACGGAAATTTGTTTAAACACATACAATGTGATTTACGATCTCGATTTTTCTTTGTTTCTTATTGTGGATCACGATATATAACTTACTTGTTAGCCTGCTTGGTCTACCAAGTTCGTTCTGTCAAGGCAATATGCATTATGATAGATGCTCTGGGCTTCTTGCCTTATTTATTTCTTAATCATTCCGAGCTAAATGCAACTTGCTTATTACATTGTTCCGTTTTGTACTTCGTCATCGTTTGATAACATCGATATAAATCCAGGGGAAGTAAACAAAAAGTCATGATCGGTCCTATGTCACACCTATAAATTACGAACTCGCGTCAAACCAGACTTCTGCCATGAACGCAATGTTTATTTAATGTTTACAGTCCACCAAACTCCAACAAACGGACTAAGCTTGTCGCTGTCCCAGTGCTTACATTCCATACTAACACCACTTGACAACAACTAGTGTCTGGACAAAAGGACAATTAAAAAGCCGCCAACAATAAAATCTGCCCTTTCCGTCTTGTCAATAAAAACCCCGATTCAAAGGGTAAATTTAACACCACTTCCAATAATTAAAGATTGTATAACCAGTTTCTCAACACCGAAGGGGCAATAAAACCCTCACTAAAAATTTAATGCTCGTGACAAAGACGTGTGGAAATAATCGGTGATGCTATGGTGGAAAGAAAATTATATAAATACGTCTAATTATCATAATTTATTTTTTCTCGTCAATATTAATGCACATTTACGTCCGCGTCTTGGAGACGACGCCCCCTGATGGGATGGTATAGATTGATATATAGAGTCAGCGGCGAGCTTTTTAATTGGAATATATTTTTTATCTCCAAGTAATGGTCATAAAGGAGATGACCCCTACAGGTTTTTAAACATTTACAACTTTTGTTAGTTCCCAAATACAATAAACTTTTTTCTTTCGTTTGAAAAAAATTGGTATTATTGGCATTGAAAAAAGTTGAAGTTTTCTACGAGACAATAAAATTTTTGATTTTATTTTATCATTTTAAGGAAGAGCTTTTGATTCCTATTACTAATATTTTCTATCCGTACCCCAAACTCTTTCCACGATTTTGCTTTTGCTTCTTTTGCTCCTTCCAACATAATAAGCAAACACTTCCAGGAGACTCCTGTATAAGAGTATGTTAATAATACACGTAAGAAAAGTATCCCTGGACTTATCATGAGGTATTATGATGGCAAAAATGCAAATAAATTTTCGTTGCATGTAATTCTTATGGAAGAATTTTATCTTCGGCACCCTCTGGAGCAAAAACTGTCCGTACGATTGCTTTGTGGCAATGATGACTTTTGATCAGCAGATCAAAATCTACCACATACTAAAATTTCAGCCAAACCCACAGAAAGCCATTTTCCCATAAGGATGATGGTGCGGGGTCCTTTAATTAGTTTTACTCAACCATGAAATTTGCTTTCTTTTGTTCGTTGCCTTATAACATCTCTAATACTTCAAATATTTGCTCGGTAGTAGCTTCTTTCTTCATCCTTATTTTTTCTATTTCACTTTTAATGTTTTATTCACACTCGAATTTCCTTGTTTTTCAGTTTGTATGCTTTTCATTATACGTGGTAGGTAATCTACTGTTTTACTTGTCCGCTTGTCTTCGTTTTTGCTTTATAGTTCTTGTCTTTTTCCGCTATGACGATGTTGCAATTTTCTTACACCATTCCTCCGATTTTTTGTTTTTTTTTTCGATTAGGATATACGATCCTGAGTACCTACATCTGTTGTTTTTCCATCTTTTACTATTGATATCACTAGCTATAAAGACTTTTCCTTTCGTTATACCCAACTTTGGACATTTCTTCCCAAAATCTGTTCTCTTTCTATCATTTGTTTCCTTCTCGTTAGGTCCGTCGCTGAAATTTTGTCTTTTCCTTTTTTTTGCCCTGGACTTCTTGTGTTGTTGCTTTTCCTTATATGCTATTACTCTAATATGCTTTCGAATTTCTAATTCTTAGTTAGTTAGGTCATCGTTAATACACACTCTTTCTTTGTGTGTCATAAATTTCCTTTTGTTCTGTATTATAAGTTAGTTAGTTAGTTTTCGTAGCTATCCACTTCTATCACTTCATCATTTATTTTCACCGTTTTTTAATTTCTTTGTTATTAACTTCTATAATGTAACCTTTCCATCAATTTGTTCAATACTTCCTTCAATTTCAATTTCTAACGGTTTGGACTTTTCTACGCTTCGCGAAGCAAGTTCATAAAATCGATCGAAAAATGGAATCGCCAAAAACATCAAATCTTTACGTTTCAGGGTCCTAGGAATCCGAAAAAGTGGTTTTTGAAAAATGTCTGTCTGTGTGTCTGTCTGTGATCAAGCTGCAGCTCAAACTACTGAACGTATCGAGATGAAATTTGGCACACATATTCAGTGTGAGATTTGTAGGTGCTGATTAGAATTTGGGCCACATCGGTTCACTGAAAGTGCCTGCATAACTGTACATTTTTATTACCGAATTTGATAGCTGATTTTTTTTCAAGCCGAAAACCTTGGGGCCAGTTTTTCGAAAAATGTCATTTTAGTGGCAAAAGGGCCCTTGCTTCAATTTATTTTACAAAAAAGCATATTCTTGCTATCGGATTCGACAGCTTTTGTATTGTCGGATCAAAAACCTTAGTGCAATTTTTTAAAAAATTTCTGGGGTGGATTTCACAGTCGGCAGTGGTGTACAAATTTTCGGCAGTGTTAGTGGGAAATGTTAGGCAGTGGTTGCAAAAATTGAGCAAATTCGACAACGGTCTATGAATTTTTAGGTTGTCGGGCGACTTCACAGTCGGCAGTGGTGTACAAATTTACGGCAGTGCCCTGAAAATTCGGCAATGGTGTACAAATTTTTGGGGTGTGAAATGCCCCCCAAAAATTTCCATTTTAGGGACAAAAAGGCCCCTTTTAGAATTTTTCTTAGCAAAAGGGCATATTATCATTATCGAATTCGAAGCTGTTGGATTGCCGGATCGAAAGCCTTAGTGCCATTTTTTCGAAAAATGTCATTTTAGGGGTGAAAAACTTCTATTTTAGACTGAGAAAACACTTTGTTTACAAATAAAAGATAAAATTTGTTTGTAGGGGATAAAATTAAATTAATTATGAATCAATTACCATTATAAGCGAAGCGTAGTTAGACAAAAACTAAATTCATTAAATTATTCCTAGCTTAGCAATAAAATTGAGGAAATTTGGTGAATTTATTATGGTATGATTTTGTTAAAATATACTTTACTGAACAATTGTTTAAATGAAAATTATTCATTGTTAGAATCGCCAAATATTTGCTAAGTTGTTAAAATTAAGATTTTTTTTAATTATTGATTCGAATATGTTTCAGTAAATTAAATTGTTACTATAAAATAATAAGATCGTTGAGAGAAAACAATAAGACGTTAAGTAGAAGTAAACGGAATGAATTCTTGGATCTATAATTTATTTAGTAACAGTTACCAAATATTAATAGCGGAACATGAAATCTTTACGTTTTAGGGTCCTGGGAACCCAAAAAAGTGGTTTTTGAAAAAATGTCTGTCTGTGTGTCTGTCTGTGATCACGCTGGAACTCAAACTACTGAACGTATCGAGATGAAATTTGGCACACATATTCAGTGGCCAATTTGTAGGTGTTGATCAGATTTTTGCCACATCGGTCCACGGAAAGTGCCTTTTTGGCACATCAACTTTAAAAATTTAAATGCAAACCCCCATGTATTCGCACTTGTGCTCTTTTGGCCAAAAAATGGTTCCGCAAAACCTAAGCATAATTGTATATATTTTTATTACAGGATTTGATAGTTGATTTTTTTTTCAAGTCCAAAACCTTAGTGCCATCTTTTCTAAAAATGTCATTTTAATGGCAAAAGGGCGCAATTTTAATTTATTTTACAAAAAAGCAAATTCTTACTATCGGATTCGATGGCCGAGTCAAAAACCTTAGCGTCATTTTTCCGAAAATTGACATTTTAGAGGCAAGAAGGCCTCTTTTTGAGTTTTTCTTAGCAAAAGAGCAATTACTATTATCGGATCGAAAATCTTAGTGTCATTTTTTCAAGAAATGTCATTTTAGAGGTGAAAAATATTTGTATTTTAAATTTTAGAAAATGAGCGCCGGGCGCAATGAGCACGACAGCATCAGCGATCGACATGCCCGACCTCTGACTCACAGATTCTGACTTGGTTAATGTTAAATGCTACATTTACAAATGTGAAAAAGTAGAAGTTTCTATACCGTCTCCATCAACACTTCCAATTTTATCCTTTTAACTCGATTAACCGACGTTTCGTCACTCATCATCCAGCAGATTTTCTGTGCAAAATGTTGCAGTCATCAAAAACTGGTTAAGCTAGCCAGAAACTGAGGATTTCTATATTTCGATTCGTTTTTTCTAAATGTTATTTTACTAAGTTTTCATAAAAATTGGGATTCGACTATAAAGCTTTCAAGTCCATTTTTTTGTTCAAAGCTGAGCGAAAGTGAATAAAAAGCGTATCCAGCTGTTTTTATTACTTAAGAAATATACTTGCGTCATTCTTTAGAAGCAACATCATCAAAAAATGTTCCACATACGTCCCCGAGCGACGGTCACACTCGATAAAGCTTGACATTGTTTAAATGTTCCTGGACATGGCACAGATAACTCTTGTCTGAAAACCGAAATGAATAGCATGCCTTATTTAAATTGTCACTCAGTTAAAATGATCGTGACACAATCTGTGATAATAACTCAGGAATTTCTCGTATTAAAAGTCATTCTGTCGTTCGCGACAGTGACATTTTTACATGATGTCATATGTGACACATCACAAAACGAAACACAAAGTCTTTATTGTACAGTCGCACATAAAGAAGACACTGTAGTGTATTGAGTTGACCGTGAATAAAAATTTACTTGTGAGGGGGGCCTGGAATGGAGATACATGCTATATTGATTTAGTGGTCGAAAAATACAATAAACAGTTATAATTAGGCGACTCTTGGGTGGGGTATAACATCGAGTTTAACCACTTCAGGTCGTCGTGCTTGTGGTGGGCCAGCGACAAATAAAACTCTTTGTTTCTAATAACATATTGTCGCAGACGACCACAGATCGTCCTGGGTGTTCATTTTATATATTTTATTTGAAGTGATCAAAGGAGAAAACCTCAAGTAATAAAATTCTTAATAAATCATGAGTAATATAGATCGCGTTGCAAATTTAACTAGCGGGCGTATGCATCTTTAATTGCGAAGAAAATGTTTAGAGTTACTTCCACCCTTCCTTCATCAGTCAGTCCCTAAGGGGCTTCATGGATGTGCTAATTTTTATGTTTGAGCTCAATGCCCATCCTGAGCGGAGATGCCGTTTTAACGAGACTAATTTTAAAACTTAAAGTTCATAAACATAAATGTTAAAAAGGATCCTTGATACTACCTGCTTTAAAAATGTACAATCCAGGACAGAATTATGTCTAATTAATGACCAAATCTCAGCTCCTTGATAAACCGAGGTGGAAGTTAAAAATTGTAATGGTCAGGATATGAAAGAAGATGATTGAAGGAGGAGTAATTCAGATGAAGTTTGTTGAGCAAAGTTTTAAAATAATATGAAGTCTGGAGCAGAAAATATTTTCGGAATGGAGAGTAGGATATATAAAAGTCAAAGCTGAACATAATATTCTAAAAGTTTTGTTAAGAAAAGCTTTCTCAGTATAAGCAAATTCCCTTGGGCAACGGCATAAAGTTTATGTGAAAGAGTTGTCAGCGGCAATGTATAAGTATGATCGATAAGATTCTGCTAAAATTTGAAGCCGAGAAAATCCGGAAAATTTAATCATATTTTCCGATAGCTTTGTTGCAAATCATTCGAGAAATCTGCTTTATTAAACCACGGTTGTTCATTACGTCGAAGCTGAGCTGTTCAAAAATAACACGACCATGAGACAAATAGACCAGTATAAGAAAATAAACAATAATTAAGCGTCTTTGAAAAATTGACACCGAACACCACATTATCTTAAGACAAAGATAGGGAACGCCGTTAGTCATTGCAGCGGTCATCCATTTACTTTCTGAGACAATGTTCGGCTCGTTTGCTGTACAGCTGGTCAGTTATTGGTTGCCTATAAAATTTACAGTCGGTCAGAGCAACACCATTATCGCTCGTTAATGAGGGAGAGGGCTAGATACTTCAGGGTAAAAAAATTATAAAGTGTTGTTTTTACTTAACTGCAACATATTAAACGTCAAATTTGGAGGTGATAGCGCCATCTATCCTTTTTACAGTGAATTTGTGTCGAATGAAATGAGAAAAAACGGCGTTAAGGTAAAACATAAAACATATTCCAAATAATAAGAAGTTCGAACCACAACTCTAGGTCGTCAGGTAACAACCAATGGATGCTTAACGGTCACTTAAAAGCCATCCAGTTCTATAAAAGTAGGCGTTCCTCGGCTATAAGATCATCTTTTAGTTTTTTCAGAGACAAAGCATTGATTGATCATATGTGGCTGATGACCTATTGTTCCCGGCGCAATTTTTGAAGCAGTTCTTAAAATAATTAAGGCTTGAAACACGATTTATGACTTACGGGTCCCCATTATTTTTACAACCGAAGTCACCATGCAATTTGTTGACAATCTCACAAGAAACGAAATCAATCATCAGAGACATACGTCTTTGAAATAATTAACTCTCGAGCACCTATGGCTAGTTGGGATAATAGTTAATCATACTAGATGGAGCCATAATTACAGGCTGCAACAAGAAAACTATTTCAGCTAACTTTTATGGCCCTAGAGTTAAAAACCGTTGCCAATAAACGTCCATCCTTTCGACCGTCGTTGCGTTATAATTAATCACTTCCAGCATGGAAATCATGTCCCAGGTAGTAATAACAACAGTAAAAAATCTGTCTCTATAAAACCGCCCGAAAAGATATATCCTTGTGGAATTCTTGTGCCATTGTAGAGACGACATTTTTCTTCCTATTTCGGTAGGAGTTTTACGGAAGTGTAGAAGGGCCAACGCACTTTCGATTTTTCTGCATAACTGCCAGAAATTGTCTTGTATCACCAAGAAATAGCGCAACTTTTCTCTAATTTAACCGACTCCCCAACTCTCTACTGTTTAGGAGATGCCAATGGTGAGCAGTGAAAAAGGAACCACCTGTATAGTAGTGTTGGGATTATTATGCAGCGCCTAGCTATTAATATTCTGTTACAATTACCTGCTATTCTGTACCTAAGCGTACATACCTAAGTGAGCAAATAGATATGATAAGCTTATTAATAATAACTAATTTCGACGTTATTGCGCGAGGGGAAAATTTTGTACACTAAATTTCCTTCTGATTTCCTCCGATTTACCCAAGATTTCCTCAGATTTCCTCGGATTTCCTAAAGATTTCCTCGAATTTTCCGAAATTTTTTTTTACAAGATTTCTCCAGATTTCCCCATATTTCCCAAGATTTCCCCGAGATTTCCTCAGATTTCCCCAAGATTTCCCGGAGATTTTTTTGATAAGATTTCCCCAGATTTCCTAAGATTTCCCCAAGATTTCCTCAGATTTCCTCGGATTTCCCCAAGATTTCCTAGCACCTGTACACCAGATTTCCCCTGCGGCTCACCCCTCGTTATTGGGCCATTGATTTGAGTTCCTCCATGTTGACACGTATAGTAATCGTCACTCCAACGGTCAGAATCATGCACTACACTTCATGTATCGGCTTTGTTTTTAAAACCGCCACTTTTGTTTCTGGCAGTTCGACTTTTTTTCTGGCAATTCGACTTTTTTTTCCTGGCAGTTTGACTTTTTTTTCTGACAGTTCGTTTTTTTTCTGGAAGTTTGACTTTTTTTTCTGGCAATTCGACTTTTTTCTGGCAGTTCGACTGTTTTTTCTGGCAGTTATGAAAAAAAAAATAAAAATGCGTTGGACCTTCTACGCTTCCGTAGAGTTTACACGACGCTTTAAAGTAAAATAATGAACCTATATAGGCAAATTAAAAGGCACGAAGAATGATTGTTATTAATATTGTCTGTCGTAAGATTCTAAATGCTCTTTCTTATGATTGTCTCAAATGCAATTTGCTCCAGAAGCCTTCTTTGTTATTGTCGGTGTTTATTTTTTCAGTTCTATTAGTCCTTCTTGTAAAACCAGTACAATGTACTGTAAATGAAAGAATTGTCAGCTGAGGCGTAGCCGAAGTAGCAATCAGTTCAGGTATTGGGCCATGAATCATCAACAGAAATATGGAACGGCAATTTTTCAGAGTTTAGTTGGCAACTTACTTATTCGATTGAATCAAAAATGGTGGAGGCGCCGGGATAACTTCTAAGTTATCAGAAAAAGACCTTAATCTGGCTAGACTTGTCATTAAAAATATGTTTGGAAATGAATATCTGAAGTAATTTGGAATTGGAATCGAATAAAATCAAGGAAAGTACATATGTCCTAAAGCTTTTCCTGACGTTCCCTTTATCATTTCTTGCTTCTATAACTGTCCCAAGCGGTTACCGATAATTTGCAAGTTGTTCCAGAAGTCTCCAATCTATTTGGTGGAGGGCCGGGATAACTTCTGATAATGATCTGCTCTGGAAATTTTTCGTCATAAAAAATATGGAAATGGAATATCTTTCAATTTTCAACATCAGAGAACCAGTGACAGTATTGCTGGTTCCCTGATGAGAATAATTTGGACTTAATTGGAAATGAAAGGATCAAAACCATAGAATTTCACACGTTCGAACAAACTAGATTAAAGAGAAACAAAAAGTGTACGGAGAAACTACAGTTATGGGTATCTCTGTATTTATAGGTTTTATTGGGAATAATTCCGACATAGCATCTAATAAATCAAAATTTAACGTTTACAGATTAAATTATAAAATCATTAGCGGCGGATTAAGTATTAGTCAAAGTTAGCAAAAGTGGCAAAGTGATTTTTTCACAGGTGATTATTCAAAGTCAGTGACAGTATTGTTTCAGAGTTAATATTTTGATGAAGGTCTGGGGCATAGAAAAGAGCAGGGCGGTAAGCAATTTGAGCGGACTTTTTGTTTGCCTTACTCTTTTTCTTTTTGTGGAGGAACATAAATGTTGTTAATTATGATAAATATTCACAGCTTTTTCCTGGGAGAGCCATAGAACCGAGCGGAAGTCTGTATTGTTATTCTGCGGGAGTTTCGTTTGTATTAGTGTTTAACCCTTGCCTTTTAGCCCGGTAACTTCCTGCTATCCTGGGGCCCCCTGGGACGAAGTCCTGTGAGTTTAAATCCTGCTGCTATACCTTGTGTCCTTTGACTATCGCATCGCTAGATTTTACCTGAGGCCATATCCGATATTGAAGGGTCGTCTATGTTAATTTCTGCGTTTCTTTTTGACCCTATGGACCCGTTCGCCTGCGGTCGTGCCATTTCTTAATCTCTTGGGAGGCTTCATCTCTTCCTGGACCTCTTTATATTTGTGTTTGCAGTGTTTGATATTAATTTCCCGATAAACGATTTTTTAAAATTAGATGTCAACAATTTATAATTTACATGGTAAAGGGTCTACAAATTAAAATGAATAATTTAGAAATCATCTATTACTTAATCCCTGCAAGCAATTACAAGGCACAGGGGTAAATCTATAAGACGGTGGGGTTTCACAGCGACGTTCTTTAGCTCCGCCAATTAAAATTGATGCCATAATTACAAAGCCAATCAAAAGTTTCCCGCGTTTCAAATTACGTGAGAAATTAACTTAATTACAATATTTTCACCAAAAATGACAACTTAAGTCAATATCGTTCGCCACCCCTTCAGTTGACAAACTCGGTTCGGTAGATATTAATAATTTAATTACTTGATAAAATTTGTAAATGGATTCACAGTCCATGTAATGTAATCAGGATCCATCGGAGCAGGAAGAATCTTCTTACTAGCGTCGGTAGCGTCATCTCATTACGATGTTTGCCGAATCGCTGAAGTTTACTCAACATCTTAAGATCTCCAGGCCTTTGTCTCCAAGACGTTATTATCTACACTGTTAAAGTTACGTTTAAACTCATGGATTAGGAACCCTTTGTTTGTTTTGCTTAACTCGACTGAAAACGATCTTATTAGATCAAACAATGGCATCAAGCGGTTTGTCTTAACTGAAATGACTTGTGGACATTGACAAAATCACCTTAAACCAGATTTTGAAAATTTTGTTTGAACAAGGCAATATATTCTGCTTTGACATGGTTTGGGGTGTAATTCACCTCAGGCACTATTATAAAGGGTTGTTACAAGAGATGACATATACGTATTGATAACAAGTTTCAATAACAGAGATTGCCTCAGGATAATATCTCAATAAGCAAAAATCTTGTCTATATTAAGCACACATTTGCAATTGAATTGACAATTATATTTTAAATGATGACATAAGGAATTGATCTAGGTATAGACCATCCATCGTTTTCATCTGATTGGAAGCTGATCGGTGGGGCTGAGAGCCGACTGTAAAATTCTTAAGTATTAATAAAGCGTGGTCATTGCAGAAGCGTTGCATGGTTTTTAAATTTCTTGGTTTTAGATACGCGTCTTCAGCTGAATGCATCAGTATGAACCTGCCAGCAGCCGTCACAGACCGACTTTGGTTGACCTTTGAGACCGGGACAGCTAAATACTCTTGTACTTATTGTACATCCAGGTATCGATAATTGCGTACAAGTACTCAGAGCAAAGTGAAGGGTAACTCCGGAAAATTGTGATTTAAATTTTCGTCGATAACCATTATTGCCGTTAACGGTTCTTCCTCTGTGTACTTGTTGCCTGTAGATTACATGTCATGCCTTGTGGCTTACATTTATTGCATAAGAATTTTTTCTTCGTGAATGTTACTGTAGGCATCAACGAGTGTCAAATCATCTTGACCACCAAAGCCAATTGAAAATGGCTTTTAAACAAAGGAATGCAGAACTGTTTTTGTCGCGTCTCACAAGAAATGGTATACTTAACAAAAGCAAACTCGTTTACTAATTATGCCGGAGTTAATTGTTGGACAACCGCGATCATTTTGGCGCAGTCGCGTTGTGCTATATAATTATGGCTAACTTGTTTAATTATCCGTACTATATAATTAAAACCATTTTATTTTATCATTTTAGTTAATCGAATTAACTTCGCGCTTGACAGATTTATTGAATTTTCTGTGACTGCAATCGATATATTCGATCCCAAAAAAGTATGTTCCAAATCTTCGTGATATTTTTTTCCAATTATTGGAAGTTAGGGTTAAAAGCGTTAGAAGTTACCCAAAAATGGTACCAAGTTACGCAAAAATGGTACCAAGAAAATCACGACACAATTAAATAGTATTTGTTTTGTTCTTAACATTGATGCTCCTTCCTTATGCTTCCGATTATGCAATCTTATTTATCATGTATGTATGTATGTCTACGTCCGGTGCACGAACTTGAACTATGGCAACCTTTGCCCTTTATACTGTTTATAAATAAACCTTTGCAGATGATTTAAAAACTATTATTTTCGCTAATTTGAAATTTGTCCATCAACGATTTTATATTCATTGCTTTTAGATGAAGATATACATTTCACCAAAAACTTGATTTTAAAAAAATGAGAAAATGGTAAACATATTTCATGGTATATTTTTCACATATTGCACAAAATGTACGCGACAACAAGAATAATTTATAAATGTGTAGGTACACTCGGAGATTAAGTTTTGACCAGAGGCCTCTGATAGATTAATAAAAGTTGACGAATATAAATTATTTAGGTACATACTTATTGTACATTACTATGTAAAAAGACATTAAAATGAAACGTGAAAGCTCCTTCGAGTGGGACAACCTTTCATAATCTATCTTGAGTGTAGACTCTGAGAATCCATCCGCTCCCGGTCAAAACTTAATCTCCCGAGTGTGTCTTAATACAATCCCCACAAAAAATATCGTAACACTAAGATTCTATTTCATCATTTTTATTCCATTTGCATCCCAGAATTTAAGTTTAATACCATAATATAAATAGTTTTGCACCTTATATGGAATTCAAAAGAAACAATGATTGCTCTTGATCTTAAGTATAAGGTTTTCTTGCTTTTCAAGAAAAAATGCACTTTTCTGGAACATTATCAACTATATTTTTGAAACCAGTGAAAACAATTAATTGTAGAAATTTGTCAATTGTCAATATAAATGGTGCAAGAAGTATATACTTGCTTGAAACAATAACGCCCTGGGTAACTTATAGCTAAGATCTGAATATGGTTAAAGAGCAACGTGTAAATTGGTCGAAGATTGTTAGTTAAGAGTTGTTCGTTTCAAGACTTGAAAGCAACTAGTTCAAATAATTGAATTATAAACAATCCGTCTTTCATGGATGATTAATTCGTATTGAAAATATTTGGAGATTGTTAATGTTCTCATCATTCATAGTCATCAGTCATTATCAAAACAAATTTTATCAAAATTATTTAGGTCTGGAAGCAAAATCGAAAACCTCTTAAAATCTCTAAAAATTTGTGAGTGGTCTGATTTTTTCTGGCAAAATTTGCGAAACAAATAAATGAGCAGCTTTTCCAAAAGCAAAAGCTATACGAATGTATTTTGCAAGACAAATTTTGCAAAAAAAATCAGACCACGAATTATATTCGGATGCAATCCAACAATAGTTATTTGTATACCAAGGTGTGAAAGAAGATGTTTGCAGACCGCAACTGCGGATGGTTCAGGTCTGCAAACATACTTTCAAACACAACGTTTTTGTATGGATCAACAATTATTTAATAATTATTTAAAATTTGCTATCATTCCCCAAATATTATTCTTTTGTTGTGTTGCAAACACATTCATCAATAATGTTTTTAAAAAGACTACATTTTGGGGTTCCAACCAGAAATTATTTGATATTTTAGATATGAGGCTCCATTTTCGCAGAAGAGTTTCTCTCCTAAAAGCCACACACCTATTATTGTTTATTGCAAGTGGGAAATTTCAATCTTAACAATAGAAAAAATTAAGGTTGCCATGGCATTTTATTTGACAGAAATATAATCGCTTATAATACCACAAGTGCTTGATGCTATTTAATCGGTTAAATTTTGAAAATCGTTACGAAAGCTTGTTCCCGGTGGGAAAACAATGAGAACTAATTTGCCATTTATTATCTGATTAAAGCCCGAGAGCTTTAGCTCGAGGTCTTTAATCTTTCATAATAAATGGCAATTTCGTTCGAATTGTTTTACCTAAACGGCAACAAAGCTTGAGAAATTAATTATTTCTAAAATTTAACCGATTACGAGTGGTATTCGGTAAGATTATTTCGCAAATTAAACTCTTTATTTTGTTAAAAGTACGATTTTTTAAACCGGGGTTGCTTATACTCAAGAGCCCAATAAGATGTTGTGAACGAGCGTTTATAATTCATTGACGTTTGAGGTTAGGAAACGTCCAAACAAAATGTCATTGAATTTTGAGATTATATCCAGAAGAAATCAGCGTCCTTTATCACCAAAAACACTTAAAATATGGTTTGTGGAAGGATATGTGCCTGGTGGTCACATTTATGGACCTTTATTTCCCTTAATTGAGTTTACGTGTTATTTTCAGCAGTGAAAAAATTGTGTTCAAAATCAAGTAGTCAAGAAAACGATTAAATGACTCGTGCATTAATCACTCTTGAATGAATTTGATTGGATAGACATTTTAAAATGAGTCTGATTGATTGCTTTAAAAGATAATTTGGAAATAATCTTATATAATATAGTGGTACTGATTTCTTTCGACAAAATTTGCGAAACAAATAAAAATGAGTAGCTTTTGCAACGAAAATCGTCACGAGCGCTTTAGCGCGAGCGACGATTTTCCAAAAGCAAAAGCTACGAATGTATTTGTAAGCAAATTGCAGAAAAAATCAGACCAGGAGTTATATTCAGATGATTAAACAACAAAAGAAATTTCAATGGAAACAATAACGTTGCCATGACATTTCATTTGACAGAATTTTTTTCGCTGGAAAACCGTCCTGCTTTTTTCACTCGTGGTGTTTTTCAGTTCAAAACCATGGTGATTGGTCGACCGTCTATAAATTCTGACGTTTGATTGATTTAAAATTCTTGAGTTGTTTAATCGCTTATAATACCACAAGTGCATGCTATTTAATCGGTTAAATTTTGAAAATGGTTACGAAAGCTTGTTGCCGGTGGTAAAACAATGAGAATTAAATTGACATTTATTATCTGATTTTTGATAATAAATGGCAATTTAGTTCGAATTGTTTTACCTAAACGACAACAAAGTTTGAGTAATTATTTCTAAAATTTAACCGATTACAATAGCGATGCACGAGTGGTATTCGGTAAGATTATTTCGCAAATTAAACTCTTCATTTTGTTAAAAGAGCGATTTTTTAAACCGGGGTTGCCTATACTCAAGAGCCCAATAAGATGTTGTGAACGAGCCTTTATAATTCATTGACGTTTGAGGTTAGGAAACGTGCAAACAAAATGTCATTGAATTTTGAGATTATATCCAGAAGAAATCAGTCCTTTATGTCCAAAAACACTTAAAATATTTTTTGTGGAAGGAAGACTTTAATTGCGTGTAGGATGTGCCTGGTGGTCATATTTATGGACCTTTATTTCCCTTAACTGATTTTACGTGGTAGGTACGTAGTTATTTTCAGCAGTGAAAAAATTGTATTCAAAATCAAGTAGTCAAGAAAACGATTAAATGACTCGTGCATTAATCGCTTATAATACCACAAGTGCATGCTATTTAATCGGTTAAATTTTGAAAATGATTACGAAAGCTTGTTGCCGGTGGTAAAATAATGAGAACTAAATTGTCATTTATTATCTGATTAAAGCCCGAGAGCTTTAGCTCGAGGGCTTTAATTTTTGATAATAAATGGCAATTTAGTTCGAATTGTTTTACCTATACGGCAACAAAGCTTGAGTAATTATTTCTAAAATTTAACCGATTGCAATAGCAATGCACGAGTGGTATTCGGTAAGATTATTTCACAAATTAAACTCTTGTTTTGATAAAATTATGATTTTTTAAACCGGGGTTGCCTATACTCAAAAGCCCAATATGATGTTGCGAACGAGCCTTTATAGCTCATTGACATTAATGACGTTTGAGGTTAGGAACCGTGCAAACAAAATGTTATTGAGTTTTTAGGATATATCCAGAAGAAATCAGCGTTCTTTATGTCCAAAAACACCTAAAATATGGTTTTTGGAAAGACTTGTGTTTGGTGGTCGTATTTGTGGACCTTTATTTCCCATAATTTTGTTTAAGTGGTGATTTTCAGCAGTGAACAAATTGTGTTTAAAATCAAGTGGTCATCGGAAACGATTAAATGACTCGTGCAAACACCGATAAAATGCATTAATCACTCTTAAATGAACTTGATTGGATAGAAATTTAAAAATGAGTCTAATTGATTGGTTTAAAAGGAGATTTGAAAATAATCACCCTTAAATGAATTCGATTGGATAGAAATTTCAAAATGAGTCGGATTGATTGGTTTAGAATGTAATTTGGAAATAATCGCTATAAATTCTGACGTCTGATTTTTTTAGAATTCTTGCGTTGATTTGTCAATTTAAATCGTTCACATTTGGTTCCCCGCGAATATTCTTGGTGGTTTACGGGTCGATTTCTGATCTCAATGGTAGGAAAAGGGAAGAACATGAATATTGAAACAATTAAAGCGAAAGTCCTAGATCTTTTAGCATTGGAACTCCATAAGAGGACCAAGAATTAAAAAGACGAAAGATGATCTATAGAAGTTACAAATTGAAGTTTGATTCAACCACTTGAAAGGAAACTTTCAGACTCGAAATTTTCAGACGCTATCGATGACGAAACTATCTTATTGTCAAAATAACTGAAGATATTTTAGTTTTAACTGAGAGTATTGGCAAAGGAATGCCATATGAGCTCATAACAGTGCGGGTGTTGTAGATATGCAGATAAACTCATTCATTGATAAGTAATGAAGTTCGTATCTGGTCGATTCAATTAAAAAGTACCTTCTGAATTGATAATTACTGATAAAGACAGTATTTAACTGTAGAAACATAAGGATAGTGGCATCGCTATCTGCAATACCGGCCGGTCACTAGCTAATGTATTCACCATTAAAAATAAGAATTTACATTACACGCTTCGCTAATGGATTTTTAATTACCTGAAACTAAATTATCCTAGATGTTGGTTCTCTGATCGAGATTCTAATTACAAGATGTAATTAACATAGCAAACTCATGTCAATTTCAATTACACGAATATTATCGCTTTAGTGGGTCCTTTTTTCATGGACAACATTATAAAATAATAGTTAGGGTGAATTATGCAACGTTTATAAACGAATTAGCACGATCCGATGCGTGAGTGGCGCCCAACCGGGGAGCACTTAACAAATTTTCGTCTTATTGATCGAATGACTTTAATTTTGGACATGGTCGTTAGACGTAGGAAATCGATTTGTTATATTGTGAAGTGTTGGAGGGATTATGTTATTGTCTGGAGAAATCAATTTGTTGGTGGTGTCATAAAAGAGCGGTGCGGAAAAATAGCGGTTATATCACAGCGGTTCATGAATAAATCGTTTAGAACGAGGTTTATAACGAGAAATGTTTAGATGTCGAAGGGGTCATCTGTCATTATGAAAAATTCAAATTATGCTATTAATCTTTTACAGTTCTCCGTGTTTTTGCATGGCCAGACAATGCCATACGTGACAGCGTCCGGCCTTAGTTGGGATAAAAACGGGAAGGGATGGGGCGCTAGAGGGCACTGGGGAGGCTGAGTGATATGGTCGCTTTCTTTGCATTATTTAGTATAGACGCCTGTATCCGTCGCTTGGAGTGATAGCTTATGTTCGTTACCTCCTGTACTTGATATTTTGATCGTTACCCATATTCCCCGGTTCAGTAAATGACTGGTTGACCTCTCCTCCAGTCATTTTAGTCAGGAATTTCTCGATTAATATGTTGCTTATTATTATTTGCCCTGACTTCGCTATAATCACTAATAAATAAATTATTTAAGGACGTCGCTATTTCTATAATGCCACTTTAATTAGCGCTGCAATTACGACCGGTTTCGCTCCATAGAACCGACAATTAACCTGTGATATATGGTAAACCCAGTTCCCTACACCTAACCACCGCTGTCACGGATTTTTTTTATTAATTTTAATCAACATAACATAAATTTGCAAATTCGGTACAATTGCATGCCGGCTGTGTCCCAACTACTTATTGCATGATACCAGGATCTGATAGAATATTTTTATTTTGATACGTTCTGAAACCAACAATTACTCGCTTATGAAGAATGACTTCCTTTAATGTTTGCAGGGGTCCTAGAACATGAGACGAAAAAACGGTCACGCGACTGTAATGAGCCTTAATTAAATGATTTAATTGTTTTGTTAGAGCGCGTGTTGGTTTAATTTCAGCTTGATTTTATTTTAATTGTCAAAGCTAACCCAGACTACTTCCTACTTTCATTTATTATTACTCTTCACTCTTCAGCTTTCCTAACGATTTATTCAAATTACTGCTCCATATTTCACGTTTGCTTTAATAGCTTAACGCCACAAACAATGCAACTTTTAAATAATTAAATCGTCATTTTTTTAATACTAATTAAACCAGGATGGCCTCGTCTTCGTCTCGTTCAAAATTAAAACTCAGTAACCCGCTTGAACACCTGCAGGGTACGAATATGAACTCCACATGCGACCCTTGCCGTTTCAGTTACGCCTACATTAAATTAGATGAATTTAAATATAGCTAGAATGTAACAATACACGGACTTTTTCTATACTTTTAATGTATTTATAACCTTTCTGAAGGGTGATACTTTATATAAATGACAAGGCGCTCTACTGATTTTCTCCCTAAGTGGAGCCATTGATTATGCCGGGGTTAATCCATAACTGTATGACACTAACCTAATATCAGAAGAGGCCACAGTGGAGAGTGTCGCCTTCATAACTGGCACCATTCGTCATGATAACGACTTAATATCTTTAGTCAGGTCTCCGAGGAGGCGCTTGATTTTCCAAAATTGACTGGCAGGGGCCACGGAAAGAGAAACCTGAGCAATTAATAATAATTACGAGATAAAATATTGGATTCATTTTCTTGTATTATTGTTGTAAATTTTGTATTTTATTATTAACTTGGCTCTGGTTGGGGTAGCATAGTCCCTACAATCAGCCGAGGGTAAAATCGCGTCGACTTTTTTACGACAAACTATAAATATTGAAAGTTTAGTGACGCGGGTATGTGTCGAATATCAATTTAGTTGACCACTGCCAACGATCGTATTTCTCGATTCCTCGACGCTAAAATATCATCGACGTCGAGTATGCATGACTCGGGTACAAGGCGACTGATGGGGTAAGCGTGTGCCGAATATATAAAAGCAATATTTATGCCCAGCGTCCGTTTATACGGGTCTGTCTAATTTATGATTTCTCGCAGTTCAGTGTGGTGGTGCATATTTAGGATTACAATATCCGGGAAAATTATTGCGCAAATCTCGTTCTGCAGCTTCAGCTCTCTTAATTCTGAAACAATTCTAAGTGCAGACAGAATTTAAATGGAACAGTTGCACCACCCGGGAAATTAATGGAATCAGACCTTCATAAAGCGCATCTACTACTTTTCTAATTCAATTAGGATTTGATTAAAAAACAAAAAGTGTAATCAATGTCAACGGAGTGCTTGGGGTGGTGTTTTCTAGACGAGATTGGAGCAGCAATGACAGCGTAGTGACTCAATCCATCTCGAGAGGTCCTGGAGGGAAAGGACTGCGGCTCTCCCAATTTCTAGTCCTGATCCTTCGGGACGGCTACCTGTTCCTGATTTATCACTCGTCTGTTCCACTTTCTGTTAAACTTATCCTTTCCTTCTACCGAACCTTGATATTTAGCGAGATTTACTATATTCCCCAAGAATAAATTATCCTGGAAATCACTGTGGATCATCCCTAATTTATAAATAAATCTCCTCCATCTTCCAACTTTATTTCTGTTGGTGACTGTAAATTGGTGACGATGTCGGAGCTGTAATTGTGCAATAAATGCCGCTGTATAAAAATATTTAGGTTAAGTTATATATTTAATTCTTCTTGTAAAAAAAAATGACGAGTGATGCCAAAGTAAATATTATTGTAAGACCTATAAATAGTAGAATTGTCGTTCGAAATAGGACTTCACAGCAATCGGAACGTATGTGTTAACGGCTGTCGCGATTTGTTTACAAAAACGACATGTGTGTATGTAGTTAGTACCACGACGCTGTAAACAAATCGACGCCAAAACGGTCCGACGCTTTATGACGCGAACGACGAATGTAACTCAGGCCACCTTTACATGCTGTTTACATGTTCAGGCCTGTTTAAAACTAGACCGTTGACAAAATGGGTAATTGCTTTCAAAGATTATTTACACTACTTCACGTTAAAAGAAATTTAATAGAAACGAGGCGCCAGAAAAATATACTCAAATTCCAACATTTAATACCGTCCAGTGTTTGTTGCTTTTGCCAAATCTCTCCAGGCTCGACCACCCGGACGTGGGACGTGGGCAGGTCCTCTACCAGTGCTCCAAATCCACGGCTAGTGACCTACTTCATTTATATTCCCTATTCCAAATAACTAATTTCACTCTATTTTTAGGCAAATCAAAGAGTTGAACGAAATTTTACTAAATTTTCAAGAAAAATCTTTAAAACTTTACGCCGACAAGATGGAAAATAACAACCTACTACAACCTACTGGTACAAGAATCTAAAAAAAAATGAGCCGCAGAGAAACAGCTAGAACCTTGAGCGGGGGTGTTATGTCAGGCATCCCAAAAAAAGTTAAAATGGTTATTGAAGTATAAACTATAGTTTCAAAGAGATACTCTCCTCATCTTCAGTGGACAAAAATTCCCAATTTTTCTTAAGTAAGAAATAATAATAATACTTTTTCTCCTTTTGTCAATCACCTTTTGAATTCGGGTCACTTCTTTTGATTTTGTCCATGGTCCCAAGGTCCTCCACAGACACAACAATAAGAGCAATAAGCTGGATTATTTATTGGAGGTTCTAGAAGTTTACCGCTCTGTCAGGACCTTTCCCTCCGATTCTGTTAATAAGCAAACCACGTTTATGTCCCCCTTCCTTATCTTTCTTTTTCCATGAGCTTGGCTGGGTGTTCGCTTTCAAAATTACTCTTAATTTAGGTTTTCGTAGGGTTTTGTTTGGGTTTGGATTTTTTGGGGGTTGGTTTGTGAAGAAGTCATTAATGATGTCCGTGAAAGTATGGAACAGAAGCCTACAAAACCATTAAAACGCTTGTCTCAAGACATTGGACTCCTTATGGAACCTGCCCAAATGATTGTTAAGAAGAATTTGAATATGCATCCATACAAGATGAAATCATATCACGCACTTTTGCCAGAGAACCATCCGAGACGCCTTACTTACTGTCAGTGGTTTGTTAACAATTTTATGGAACACAATAATCTGCTGGATTTAACATTTTTTTCTGACGAAGCCTGGTTTCATCTTTCGTGGTACGTCAATTCCCAAAATATGCAAATGTGGAGCACAGACAAACACCATATTTTTGTGGAATCTCCATACTACATCCCCTAAGTTGGTGTTTGGATGGCAGTATCACGAAGAAGAATAATTGTGCCAATTTTCTTTAATTTCACTGTAAATGCAGCAAGGCACCGAACACATGTTTTGAGGGAATTTGTTGAACAACTTCACGATGAAGAACTTCAACATGGTTACTTTCAACAGGATGGTGCACATACGACTGCTGAAAATATTGCTTTTCTTCGCAAATTTTTTGATGGCAGGCTGACGATTATGGACTATTTTGTGTTCCCTTATTTAGAAAACAGAATTTTCAAAACCCCTGTAAATAATTTGCAAGAATGGGAACAGAGAATTGGTGAAGAATTGCGGTGCAATAACGCCGAAATGCTGCAAAATTCTTCTGAGGGGATGAAAAAGCGTGTAAATTTGTGCATCGAGGAAAATGGAGGGCAATTTGAACATTTGCTTTAGTTTTAATCCCCTTTTTTTATCAAATAAAAATCTTATTCGTCCTTCACTTCAATCTTTAAACCTAGATATCATCATTTCGTTCAAAAAGAACAACTCATACTTCATACTCAATCTAAACTAAATTCTTAATCAAACAAATGGAAGGTATAAGTTGAAGTGTCAAGAAGTATTTTCCATCCCACTGATCATTAAAATTTTGCCCTTTCAATTTAATTTTATATTTAAAAATTTTAAGTTTCCCTCTTTTACGAATACCTCCGATAGAGTGGCTTTACTTTTGCTTGCGGCTGTGTTCCTCCATCATCATGTAAAAACCATTTGTCTTGCAACCTCGGTGATAGGCTCATGCTTCTCCATTTTAATTTTTATTAGAGGCATTTTAGAGGTTAATTACCTCCCTTTTGCACCAAAATTTGTAATACGTAACCTTTTCGGCCTTAATTATATCGGTGCTCCCCCATATTGAGGACACTGTTTCATTGTTTTTGGTATTAATTTCCATGTAGGTATGGTATATTTTTTATAATGACTCCATTTTGTTGTTAATTTTATCATTTCTTAAGAAAAATTTGAAATTTTTGTCCACTGAAGATGAAGAGACGAGGAAAGTATCTCTTCGAAACTAGTTTGGAACTTCAATATACATTTTAACTTAGATCTAATCTAATTTGCAAAATGGCGGACGTGACAAATTTAAATACATTTTAACATTTTGTGGGATTCCTGACTTACCCTCGCTCAATATGAATAACAACTCCCACTTCACCCTTTACAACAAATTTACAGAAATTGGAGTTTCGATTTAGAATTTTAAAGTTGAGGTGCCAAAATGGCATTAGGATTATGGTTCTGAAAACTTTT
The DNA here is from genome assembly GCA_963924575.1 of Pycnomerus fuliginosus. Lineage (NCBI taxonomy): Eukaryota > Metazoa > Arthropoda > Insecta > Coleoptera > Zopheridae > Pycnomerus > Pycnomerus fuliginosus. The sequence goes on from OZ004626.1 coordinate 4,204,356, forward strand.
AGAGATATTTCCGCTTATGAAATATCCAAAGTCCATTTACAAAATTTCAGCCAAATAGGCCTAGTAAATTTGGACTCTTGCGTTAATGTCTAATTAAAGAATTTATTTTATTCAGACTCATGCAACACTAATGGCAAAAAAATATGAACGAATCTCACTTTTCTTCTTCTTGAACTTGACTTCATTTAGATAAGTCGCCAAAAACACTAAATTGACAACTTCCACACTGCAGCAGAAGCAATTTTTTCCTTCACTTCATCGCCGAAACACAAATCTACTCGGTTGTCAATCATAAAGGACCCCCCCCCCCCAGCACGATTTAAATGGAAAAGTGGTCTCGGTGGATAACAAAATTTCTCATGGTTTCCAGAAGAGGTGTAGATCCTTTGCCGCGAAAGACGTTCATATTTGCACCCTTTTCTAACAGTTTTTCACATTGATGGCTTCGAAAATCGGGAGACATCAATTGCTATTTTTAAGGTTTACGTCAGCTTTCAAGGTTCTAATAATCAGTTACCATCTCATAATTTTTATTGAAGCTTGGTCCATTTTTCGTCTTATGATTGTGCAGTTTAGTTTAATTTATTTACTGTTACTAGAAACACCTCACTACACCGAAACCTTTGATTTTCACAGCTAACGCGTTTCGAACACATAACACATTATCAAGTGATAGTGCATTTTTTCACTGAACTTGTCCAGTGTTTTCCATCATTGTTAGTTGATTGTGTTAGAGTGCCCTCATTTTCACAGATTTTCTTACTCATTTTCTTAAAAATATAACGGCATCATCTTTCATTTCTGACATCTTCCACAAGCACATCGATTATCTGTCGTAACTTCTTCAAATTTTTGAGCTTTTCGTCGAAAGGAAGCAGAATTTGAAGTACACCGAAAAACTGGATTTACCTATACAGACAAGGCATTTCGAACACAAAGTGCCTCGATACTCGATACTCTTGAGAAAGATCGTTAGCCTCAAATAGGCTCTTTAGGTAGTCAAGTGTTTGTGTGATATCAAAAATTACGGTTTGTATTTAATATTTCAAAGTTGATGTGCCAAAATGGTATTTCCCATAGACCAATTGCTTCCAAAAGCCTTTCAGCTCCTCAGCGCGTACACATAATCTCCATGTACCAAATTTCATCCAAATCGATCTAGTAGTTTGGTATTGTGTGTTTTTAATGCTCTTACAAAATTTCGACTTTTTTGCCTAAATTGCAATGTGTTATTTAGAACCAAAATTTGAAGATCTTTCTAATGGTAACAACATACTTTTCAACTAATTGTTTTGGATGGTTAAATGATGGTTTCATTTTAAAATTTCAAAACTAATGTGCCGTGGGTCGAACTCTTGGAAGGATAATACAATTTCCACATACCAAATTTCAGGTAAATCGGCCCAGGGGTTTAGACTGTGCTGTACTGTGGTGGACGTGTGGGGAGGTAAACATTATTGACGAACTTTTAAGAAAGTGTCAAAGAGTAAAAGCGTTTAACCGAAAAGCGCATACGCGGAATGTTAAAAGTACACGTGAGAAGAAGAAAGCAGCTTAGAAAGCTGCCTAAAGAGACTATAGATAATGAAGCGTGTAAGTCTGATTTTAATGAATATAATTTCCAAAGAGACGATATAATTATTATATCTTTTAGATTGTTAATGAGTTAGCATGAAATATAAGCTGATAAATAAGTGTGTTTAGTTTGTTCAGTAACAGCTGAGAGTCGTGCTGCTACGTTATTTCGTTGCCTTAAGGGATATGCAGTTTGCTATTCCATGCCGTGATAAAAATTTCTTATGAACGTTATTGTTAAACACACCTTCCAGAACAATACTGAGATTTTGCATTTGCTATTATCGAAAAGAAGAGTGGTGGGCAAGTTAATTTGGTTGAAGGCGTGAGGCAAGTGATGGATATGAATATTTCTATTCCATTATTTTGTAGGGCTAAGCGTTAAATGAGTCGGAAGTCAGTTGGAGACAAAGCTTTATTTTGATATATTAATTCACAACCCCGACAATTTGTAAGCAGCGGGTGTCCAAACATTAGGGGAAATTCCGACTGCTTTACCAAAGTGACACACGACAGCAGTGGGTGACTTCACAAAGGATTAAATATTGCCTATGTTACGCAGGTTCTACTTTTAAATTAAATTAAAACGTAATGCTTCTAGATGTGGTAGTATCATTTATTAAATTAGAACATGCAACTGTATAGCTATTAAGGGCCGAGCGAAGGCCACGGCCCCAAACTGCTATATAATTCTGTAAGGTCATATCCATATCTAACCCGACAATACCCCTGTGATATTATAATTCTAAGCAATTATAATTCATTTTCTCATCTGAATATTTGTATCTTTGTTGTAATTGGTAAACTCATCGCTATAAATATTAATTCGCCAAATGATCAATCCAGACGTCGTTATCAATACGATCGCTTTCTTTATTGGTTGGGCAGTGTGTAGGAGCATTACAAGTTATCGAATAATGAACTGTCATCCTTGAGTTATAGACAACGGTTGCGGCATCGGCAACAAGAAGGATAGTGGACCTTTTCGCCGCGCCCAGTCATTTAAAATTTACATTCGTTTTGGAAACGGTTTACTGGTCATCTATAGTCAAATGTGGGACCAGTTGACCGGTGTCTATGCATAGACAACGACGTCTCGGATAGAATAGCCCTCCAGGGACATTTTCACTTTGATATGTATGATATACTGTATTGTCGACGTATTGAATTTTTAGATATTTATACCACCACGCTATAGTTTCGCACCCGTTCTATTATTATATCGGTTTTGCCTCGCCTCTCGAGAGACGTCTTTCTACGTGACAAACAACTTTTTGCCTTCTTGTACATTGGATGGCAACGGTGCCAATAACTTGTCGATAATGGACCAACAACAGTAGGTATTGTAATGTGATGACAGTAGCTTTTTGAATCACGACATATTGTATGATCATCTTACAGAATATAAAATTTTCTTTCCAGACAAAACTCCAAAATCAAAATATCAAAATTCCATTTTCTGCGCTCACTTAATGACAAATTTTTATCAAAACGATCTTCACTTATGAATCTAAGTAATAAAATTATAAAATAAATATTGGTTTGATAGATAGTTTGAGGGATCATTAAAGCAGGTTGAAAAATATAAAAGTGCTCACCGTGATGAACCCAACCGTGTTTACAAGTCTCACAGTAGCGTAGGTGGCACTTCCCAGGAACAAAACGTTCACAGCTGCAATTAGGAACTGTACATCGTATTGCCTGTAAAAATAGACAAATCATTAACAACAAGGGCATTAAATATTTAATTAGTAGTTCAGTAAAAACGACTTTGGTAAGATAATTATTTTAGGAAGTATCCGAAATTAATTTTATCCCTTTCGGCAGCGAAGGAGTAAAAGATCCCCCTTGAGAGGGTACAAGTCGCCTCATTGTTTCATGTCAGAGAAATTGGCGTCAACCTCAATGGGTCCTTTGGGAGACTTTAAAAAGACCTATTTGAATATTTTCAACGTAGATTTTAAGATGCGTCAATTTTTATCACCGAAATATTGAACTCTAAACCCATCAAGGGGGGCGCTAATAAAGGCGATGACTAAACATGGACAAGTATGGAATTTTTCCGATTGTTTGGCAGCCTAAATTACGGTCGACCTTCGATTGCTTAGCGAGAAGATGCAGGGCAAGCCGAGCGCTTAAAGCAATAAAATTCCTGGCAGTAAAATCAAGTCAAAGAAAAGTGTCTAAAGTAAAAGGGTGGAAATATGAGTGAACAGAAAATTAAAACAAGACACTTTATAGTAGATGAGCTCCCCAGACAGATCTTAATTAAAACATGACAAAAATTACAGCTTTCAAATTACTTTATGAAATGAAACTTTTATTACTCGGGACTCAAACTCATTACTTCAATTTTTGACAAAATTTAATTCAATCATAACGCGTGAACAATCACGCGATTCCCAATTTCTGAAAGAAAAAGGGTGGCACCTTATAATGAATCACATGGACACTGCAATTCTTGTAAAAGCTTGGACATTATATTACTACCGTGTGACACGAAATCGCCCGGAAATGACGACCATATTCCGGATTTCAAGCCGGGGAAGCTTTTTTTTAAGATGGCAATTTGTTAATCAGGAAGAATGGGACACACCTTTGCACGATTAAGACTTAGTGCTTGTTGTCACGACATAAGGAAAATTATCCGATCAATCAATCAATAATAACAGTATGAAGCGATGTTGACGAAGCATAGGAACTTATGAAACAGACGCTTTTTGCAGCTTCACTATTTTATTGGTCGTTATTTAAATTCTATTCTCCATCGGAAGAATATATTTGTCTCTTTAAAAAGGGATCGGGAAAAGAAAAAAATAAGTAAATTATGCCTCCCACAGTTTTTTTTTTCATCAATTGACTGCAATTTATATTTTCGGTAATTTACCCCCGTAATTTACTAAATTTTTTCATAATTTACGAAGGTGTATAAATATTTGTGCTAAATACCGAGTTAACCAGCATCGGTAAATTACCATTTCTTGGGTAAATTTATCGCTGATTTTATATATTTAATGATTTAAAGAGTTGTACGAAAGAGCTGAGACGACAGTCAGTGTAAAAAATAAAACAATATTATGTCGAAATTTCGAGACGATTCACTAGGTCAGATACATCACTGCAATTCGGTTAATGTTTTTTTTGACAGGTCAGTAGACATGAAGCACGTCGAGATATGAACGGGCATTTTCAAAGTCCTTGACAGTACCACAGATTCGTACATCAGTGGATTGAGTATTAATGTGCATGTCGTGTTTTGTACCTAAAGAGAGGAATTTATATGAAATTATTATCTCGAAATTTCGCTTTATTATCTCGAATTGAGATGTAGCTAGGTACAATCAAAATATGAATATACAGTCTTATTTGTGTGCTTTTCGTAATTTAAGAAGATTTTTTGTATAATTTACTCTGATAATTTACTGTAATTTACGTGCTAATTAATTCAGTAAATTACGGTTTTACATCCATGATGAATTAGCAGAGACCGGATTTTAGGATTTTAGGCTTTTTGTCCCTATTACAGGCATATTGATGAAACCCAAATATAAGCACGTTTTGCGAAAAATTAAGAAATTTGACACCTATTTGTTATTGCCTAAAATATCTATTTTAACATTATACCACCTAAAGGACTATTTTCGGACTAAGCAACTAATTTTCGGACTAATTGATGAATTTTACGTGCCCAAAATAGATTTTTGCATTTTTTGCTGCTACAACCGAAAAATCTGAAAAAAAAACGCAAAATGAAGCCCATTATAACAGTAACTTTTGCTACAAATTTCAAACTCTTATCATTTATATTTTCTAAACTATTTGAAAAAAAAACATATTTTATTCTTTAATAAAATATGTAATACTAATTTCATAATTGACCGAAAAATTCAATACTAAACAACCTAAAATTGTGTTTTTGTAACCTATTTGGCATGTTTTAACGGCCTATTTTAGGCACCTATTTCGGATTTTTAGTGACCTAAAAATCCTGTCTCTGATATGCATATTACAGTTACCAATCTGTCACATTCCGTTAAAATATGTATATTTTAACCTACCCAATTTAAAAAATAGAAGGTAACTGCAATCACTCCAAAATTCGAAATTGAGGTAACACCAGATCTTTACGTTTCGAGGTCCCAAGATCACGAAAAAGTGGTTTCTAAAAACGTGTGTGTGTGTGTATTATGTATATGTGAGCAAGATTCCGCCTAAACTTCTGAAACTATACCAAATTTGACATGAGCGTTAGATTTGGCCCGTAAGTGGTCATATTAGATTTTGGTGACAATCGGTGAATGACAAGTGCCTTTTTGGCATGTCAACTATGAAATTTGAAAAGTTAACACCAACTTTTTCTACGAGCAAATTCAAATTCTATTTGCAGAAATGTATTCACACTACTTAGTGCCCTTGTAGCATAAAATCCAAAAATTTGAAATTTCGAAGCAACATTAAACATCACCCTTTAACTACCAGGGCGATTTGGCTCAAATTTGTTAGGCAAAGATACCATAATTCTCCGAAGAACTGGTTTGATTTTGATGCCAATCGGCGAACGGCAAGTGCCTTTTTGATATGTCGACTTTGAAAGGACATGGCACACCTTACATGGGATTTTAGGCACCGTTCGATTTTCCTCGTTTTTTAGTATCATGTTCTTTATATCTAAAGAAACAAGTTTTGCTTATGACATTTTTGTGTGGCTCGACAAGTTGTGCCCGAAAAATGGTTTCTAAAATCAAAAATCCAAGTATGTCAGAAATAAAAATTAACCAGAAATTAGTCGATTTAATCGATTTTTTTGGAAAATTTTACCATAAATTAGACATTACATTAAATTAAAAATGAAATTAAACATTACATTACATTAAATTAAAAATTACATGTTTACAGCAGGTCGCATAAGGAATGACCGAAAAGATTCGAATTGGAATGAAAAACCCACATTTTTCTCAAACTATTTGGAATTAACCAATCTTTCCATTACATGACCGAAAGTAGTTACAGCCGGTGGCCGCTCTTGATTTTCAAAAGTAATTAGATGTATCGAGAGGATACTGGTGCAAAATTAAGTTTTAGAAAATTGCAAAACACGTCAGCTTATTTTTTTCTATTTGAGGATATAGCCTGATAGTTACCGTTAAAATGAAGAAAAAAGAAAATGTAGATAATAATGCACATAAGTGAATTTGCAACAAAAAATCTAAGATGACGTGTTTTTGCATTTTTTGAATATCTCCATTTTTCACTGACTTCTTTATGCTTTTGAAAATCTAAGATGGTCATTACTGCATTCCCGGTGAAGCAGGATACATATTTTTGTTACTCAGAAAAAATTGTAGATTCCAAATCCGTCAAGAACCAGTACGATTCAATTTGCAAAAAACAAAGTTCGAATCATTTTCGATTACACCGCAAGAGAAAAAAAAACACTTCATGGTGGGAAGTTAAAAAAAACATCCTGTAATGTACGGAGTTTGACAGCTTGTATAAATTGGGAACAACTATTTGTCTTTCTAAAAATGGGATCCTGATTTCACTGTTTTTGCGTTTTTCCATTAAGAAAAAACTAAATTGAGGTCACTTCCGGTTGTATCGACATCAAAATAATAAGCGTCACCTACCCGATGATTTCGATGGGCGTTTCAAAATACTTCCATGTAAATAGTTAAATTGAGATAACATCAGATCTTTACGCTTTGAGGTCAAAGGATCACGAAAAAGCAACTATGAAATTTTGTATTTGAATTCTGTATATAAAAGTGTATTCGTGCCTTTTTGGCGTAAAATTAAAAAACTCCAAATTTCGAAGAAACATTAAATAACCGCTACAGCCCAAACTACTGAATCGATTTAGCTGATTTAATTTTTGTGGCTAAACTCGAGTTTTCTTTTCTGCACATGAAATGCCTTTAAATGTCGTTTCAAAAAATATCTTCAAACATAGTGCCCTTTTGGCAAAAAAATCATTAATTTTGAAAAATCCCAGAAAACGCTTTAAGGTTGGTGTAGTAAAATTTAGGTAAAGCAAGTAGGAAAATTTGCTTAATTTTGGTGGCAATCGCCCTAAAATAAGTGCTTTTTTGGCATGTCATCTATGATTTGAAAGATGACTATCATTTGTTTTATCAAAAATGCAATCAAAGTTAGTGCCCTTTTATCAGTAAGTAAATAATAAAAATTTTGAAAAAAACTCCCTAAACCCTTAGGTAGAGAGGATTGGACCATTCACCAAGTGGGGAGGTTCTAGCCGCTTCCGTAGCTGCACATTTTTGTCACGATTTTTTGATTACAATGTTTAAAGTTAAAAGCGCTGGGTATCTTTTTAAACGCTCTCTATATTCTCCAGTCAATGAACCAACCCCTTTTGCATAGTTATATGGAGTACATCAGGAATTTATTTTAATTTGCTCTGGATTGTCGAATATTTGATGTAGAGTTTATATAAATTCCTTGATCGACAAATTCTTACCCTTCCGTGCTGCCGGTAAGTCTGTGTGGTCATCAGCATGGAAACAATTTCTGAATGCGGTAAGTCTGGAACATTGGTTCCTGGATTCATGCAGGAAGGACGCAAAAGTGTTAATTGTTCAGGTGAATTTTAAATCAACCTGTGAGTGGTTTGTTTGTATGGGGATTAAGGATGGGGATAAAGTGAAAATCTGATATTCTGTCTCCTCTCTGATGTGATTTTGATTTCACATCCCACAACGGGCGTGTAATCTGTGGGGTCGTTAGGCTGATGTGTATTAATGGATTAATGCAGTATTGAACTGTCAACACTCACCTCAACCATCATCCAATAGCGACAGTATATCGATTGCACGCCATTTTGATATACACTCTAAAATATCCTGCAGATTATCATTCACTGTCAATAACCCCATCACAATTAAGTTACCAGCAGAAAGTAGTCGTCCATCTTCATCAGAACGCTCCAATTAAAAAAACATAGGGAAAAACAAGCAGGAACGAGCTTTTCTTATATCTGCATAGTTTATGGTTGTAATATCAATGTTGGTAATTTTTCCGAATCTTCCCTTAAATTGCGTCTGGAAATCCCCCGCAATTTCCACCAGAAGATGACTTTATTGTGCAATATCCTAACAGCAGAACGTCGAGTAATGGCGTGAAAATAACAAAAAATAACTAATAATTTATGCGATGTCGCCTGGAAGCCGCGATATTGTTTCACCCTCTGTTTTCTCACCAAATTGCACTCAAAACCGTACGCCTCAGCTTCTCTGGTTCTGTTCTCATTTCACTTTTATGGAGACATATAATAATAGTTTTACTCAAAAGTTAGTAAAATTTTTATTAAACCGTATGTGAGCAGTATTTCATACAAAACAAAAATTTTGCAGTAAATGTTCATTTATATTCTTTACATCATTAGACTAACAATTAGTAGATATATGAAAAATATTGATCGCCTGATGTGTATGTAAGTATAGGTATAATAAAGAATAGCTTTTACGTTTTTAAAATCCGACCTAGAGCTAAAGTTTTGGTTTATCTTTAAAATTTTCAAGAAATCATATAATTATTGGATTGTTGAAAGACTCTACAACGTTACTGTTCAATACTGGTTTTCAGTCTATAAGAACTACGCCTGTGTGAAGTCTCGTGACAGCGCGCACAGTTCAAACCAGTCGGATAAAATGCGATAATTTACTAATAAATACTATTAATATGACCACCTGGCCACCCAAAACTGCTTAATTTAGTGAGTATTTTAAGTAAAATGAAATGTTAGTAGTTCAGAGTGAATGATTTTTGTTTATTATTGTATGGATATTATGAAATGTAAAATCGCAAAGTCCAGAGATTTCAATTCGTGATTTAGGGATTTTTGTTGACTTTGGCTCTTTTGGTTGGCTAGATATGCTAACAGCAGGACGCTGTCCGTAACGTAACCTCACAGTAAAGACACCTCTAACCTCACTACAAAGAAATACCTGAATTTTACCGCAAAAAAGTTACTAAAGGAGTATTTATTTTGGATTAAAGGCGGCATGGCAGCAAGTAGGTGTAGCATACAACTATCATCGTGGGAAAGTCTGTGTTAGATAGTCACCTATTTAAAGTTATAGTTATCCATTAAATTTCACCCACGAATCAATCTTGTTAAATAATGACATCAACGTAAGCCAGTAATTAAAATCTACTGAACAAAAATAAAATTAGTAAGCATATTTAAAAACAAAAAGCGAGGAGAAGTTTATATACAAATCGGGCAAATTTAGCAAATATTTAACAGTTCGCTATTTTTTGTAAGCCAGGGAAGCCGCAGAATTTTCCTGAGAGTTTTGTTTGCCTGTTTCTCTGTGGATGGTCCTATATAGGATTTATTGATCAGTGTGGGTCAGCTTTATTCCTTAAATTTCGATGTGTCGAGAGTTTCGTTTAGCACTAAATTTAGATATTAATAATTTTTTCGAGTTCATCATAATAGCTGAAAAGATGCGACCATTACTCTTGATGTCATGATCTCGTGATTTCTGCTCAACTTGTTCTTTTTTTGTTCGTTAAGTGCACTTTTTCTTAGCATGACTCTTCAGAATCTGACTAATGTAGTACTTTCTATACTTTATCAGGGGTCTGATCTTTATTTCCTTATTGCATATGTGTTAGTGACGTCTCTATCGAAGTCCAAATCCTGTACGGGAAATGTGGGTGTTCCTAGAGGAGCATTGTGTGCGGAGTATCATTAAAACTCTCTTTATGCAAGAAAATTTAAAAAAAGGTCGTTCATAAAGGGTGGAAAAATGTGGTCTACATATATTTTTGCGAAGATGCTTTACGTCTATAGATTACTTTACACGGGAGCTGGCAGATACTTTTAGGTATAATGGGGACGTAGTCCGACAATATGCGCGGTCACAGTATAATCAATCTTGTGAAAAGATCAATCAAAATCCGGGTTCTCTGGCTGATTTGCATGCCGACAGGCAAGATGTTTATAAATGGGTCGAAGACAGCCTCTAACCCTTTCTAGCAACCACTTACCGATTCCATTTTGGGGAATTTAATACAAACAGATCCATATATGTCATTTATATTGGTCAAATAGTGACAGGATCTGGTGCGAGGAAGTGTAAAAGCGGGGTCAATAGTGTCGGTGAACCGCGACACCATAAACATACCTGGTTGACACTTCAACATCTTTATGGTGTCGTTACGGTGAACGTCAACCAGAACTGTTGATCAAAGACGGCCGTGCCGGGTTCTCGGCGAATGTTCTATAGTATCGAAGACATACACTGCATGCCGTCCATCAAAACCCAGCGCGGCCGCCGTCCCATAAACGGCAACGCTGTGGGGTATCAGACGGCCAGTGGTCTTGCATAAACTACTCCAAAATTCCAAAAAACTAGTAGATTTGGCGTTAGGAACATATACATACATATATAATACGATTCCTCTTGTATCCTGAGGAGTCGAGGTTTCTCTACCTCTTGCAGTTTTTCCTAATGGTTTGACCTCCCATATTTTCTTTATTTGTCTAACTTGCATATACTACTCCAAAATTCCAAAATACTAGTAGATTTAGCGTTAGAAAAATTCTTCCATGTCCTTCTGTCTTTTGCCATTTCTTTGGTTGAGTTCCAGTCTGTTCCTGCTTCCTTCAATATGTCATCTATTGCACTGTGCTCGGTCTACCTCTTCTTTCTGGTTTTTCCTAATGGTTTGACCTCCCATAGTTTCTTTATTTGTCTAACTTGCATATACTACTCCAAAACTCCAAAAAACTAGTAGATTTGGCGTTAGGAATATATAATACGGTTCCTCTTGAATCCTAAAGAGTAGAGGTTTCTTCCGCTATACTTTCGGTTACCATTCCTGTACTGCATAAAATTCTTCCATTTCCTTCTGTCTTTTGCCATTTCTTTGGTTGAGTTCCAGTCTATTCCTGCTTCCTTCAGTAAGTCATCTATTGCACTATTCTCGGTCTACCTGTTCTGGTTTTTCATAATGGTTTGACCTCCCATATTTTCTTTATTTGTCTAACTTGCATATACTACTCCAAAATTCCAAAAAACTAGTAGATTTGGCGTTAGGAACATATACATACATATAACGGGTGTCCTAAAAAAAAACGAACGAAATATTTTTGGTAATAACTCGTGCATTTCTTACCCGATTTGGATGAACCTGGCCTTAAATTGACGCCAAGGAATCAGGCTTTCGAACTGTCTAAAAAATTACGACAGATGGTGCTGCAATAGTTCTCTTAGTGATACTTGTCTCAAAGGTTCATTTCAGGGGCGTGGGGATTGGTGAATTATCAATCAATCGTTATGAGACTCACATAACTTTGAAGAGCGTTAATTTTTCTTTAAGAATCTTTTTTCAGAAGTTAATTTGGTTTACGCATTGACTTTCTGTGATTATTTAAAAAATATGTGTTTTCACATTTTTTCATGCAGATTGACCATGACTAAAGTAACAATGAAGCAACAAGAGCTTAATTCTCAGTAATAGCCTTTAAATTTCCTCCAATTCGCATCCGCTTTGGTTTTTCATTCAATTAGATCCACTATTACTGAAAATTAAGCTGAAAATGCATCACTGTTACTTCAGTTATGGTCATTAGGCGTGAAAATAAGGGAAAACATATGATTTTTAAAAGATCACAGAAAATTTATTCGTGAATCATAACGAACTTCTGAAAGACGCTTTTTGAAGAAAAGTAAACGTGCTTCAAGGTTATTTTTATCTCATAACCATTGGTTGTTAACTGACCAATCCCCATGCACCTAAAGTAAGCCTTTAAAACAAGCATGGCTAAGGCTATTACGGCAGCGCCATCTGTCGTGGTCTCTTGAATGAATCGATAGCCTGATTCTTTAGCTTTAATTTAAGTCCGCGTTCATCCAAATCGGTTAAAAAATGGATGAGTTGTCCCCAAAAATATTTCGTTCGGTTTTTTTAGGACACCCGTTATAATACGGTTCCTCTTGTATCCTGAGTAGTCGAGGTTTCTTCCGCTATTTTCGGTTACATTCCTGTACTGCACAAAATTCTTCCATTTCCTTCTGTCTTTTGCCATTTCTTGGGTTGAGTTCCAGTCTATTCCTGCTTCCTTCAGTATGTCATCTATTGCACTATTCTCGATCTACCTCTTCTGGTTTTTCCTAATGATTTGGCCTCCCATATTTTCTTTATTTGTCTATCTTACATATACTACTTCAAAATTCCAAAAAACTGGTAGATTTGGCGTTAGGAACATATACATACATAATACGGGTCCTCTTGTATCCTGAGGAGTCGAGGTTTCTTCCGCTACTTTCGTTTACATTCCTGTTCTGTACAAAATTCTTCCGTTTACTTCTGTCTTTTGCCATTTTTTTGGTTGAGTTCCAGTCTATTCCTGCTTCCTTCAGTATGTCGTCTGTTGCATTATGCTCGGTCTACCTCTTCTGGTTTTTCCTAATGGTTTGACCTCCCATAGTTTCTTTATTTGTCTAACTTGCATATACTACTCCAAAATTCCAAAAAACTAGTGGATTTGGCGTTAGGAACATATACATACATATATAATACGGTTCCTCTTGTATCCTGAGTAGTCGAGGTTTCTTCCGCTATACTTTCGGTTACATTCCTATACTGCACAAAATTCTTCCATTTCCTTCTGTCTTTTGCCATTTCTATTGCACTATTCTCTGTCTACCTCTTCTGGTTTTTCCTAATGGTTTGACCTCCCATATTTTCTTTATTTGTCTATCATCCCCCATTCTTACCAAATGTCTCTATTGTTTCCTTTGCCGATTTCACGCCAAGTTCTCTCTTTATGTCATGATTTCTCCTCTTTTCTATTCTTTTTACTCCAAATGCTTTTCTGAGATACTTAATTTCTGCCGCTTGAATCCTCGGTCCTTGTCTTTCTCAGCCCCATGCAGTAATACAGGCTGGTATATTGATTTGTATATATATTTGTCTGGTTTGTTGTTTCTCTGTGATTGAGAAATAATTGTTTCTTCTGGTAGTTTTTTATTGTTCAGTCCTCATATATATTTCCCTTGCTGTCAATTACATTTCCAAGATATTTATAGCTGTTTACTTGCTTGATTTTTTCGTAATCTAGTGCCACTGTAACCCTTGTTTTTTCTCTCATGACTGCTTCTAATAGTAACTCGTAACTTCTTTTGACTCTTGCATCTCCGACTTCTCCTTTGTTTTCTCGTTGTATTAGTTATTTTTAGTTTCTACTGACCATCTCCCTTGTACAGTGCGGTTGGCTGTGAAATAATCCAAATAAAAAATTCTCCTGTCATCTGTTGCTAAAATCTTCGAAGTCGAAATAATTTTTTTTATGCTGATCCGGGAGTGTAGATGTTTTTTCCTCTTCCGGTTTGACCTGAAATGACCCAAATTTTGTTTTTTCAAATAGAAACGTACCTTCCTCTCAACGAATTCGGAATCTACGAATTTTTCTAAGTAAAAAATGTGTTTTATACTTGGCCGGCCTAGATTTTCAAATACATCGAAGAAACCGGAACGGCGATGTTTTTGAAAATCCAAGGATTTTGACTTTATTTGGATTATTTCACCACTGTATATTTGGGTCTCTTTGTGTTGAAAAAGGGTATCTGACATTTGTTATTATAAGATCATTATCTATACAGAATTCCAGCAGTTATCTACCATTTTTAGTTAATTTTTCCTCTCTTATTTTATTACACCTCCCCATTTTTCTGCTACTCTTCCAACCCTTGCATTGTTTCCTGATGCTATTATCAGTTTTCCTTTTTTTTCACACATTTCTTGTAGTTGTAGCTTTCCCAAAAACTATCTTTTTATTTACGACTGTTTTTCATCTACATTTGGCCCATATGCCGTTACTATTGTCATCGTTTCCTTTCCTTTCGCTATTTCTATCGATAATATCCTTTCTTTTATAGAATCCCATACCTTCTGACTTCTTTTTTAACTTTGTCAATGACATTTAGTTTATCTTTAATTAAATTTGTTATTATTTGTTTAGACTCAGATTGACTTTCTGGCTCAATTTTTCGTCTCGTTATAATTAGGCTGTTTTTGCTTTTCTCTTTCTCCATTATTTCCATTTTGTCAAGCATTAGGTTCATTTCCTTCCTCAGTTCCTGGTGTTCCTTCCTGAGCTCCTTTACTTCTTGATAAAACTCAGATCGCCATTGTTTACTTTCCTAATTTTCTTTAATAGGTCTGTTATCACGTTTTTTAGATCTTTCATTTCTTGCCGCAAATTTTATCTGTTATTGATGTTGATTTTTCTACTATAAGTACGCCCGTGAAACTCAACTCCCTTAGAAATGAAAATCCAAGAAAGAGATGCAACCAGAAGAGATTCCCGAGAAAATCAAAATAACTATCCCATACCTAACGCAAGTAGAAGAGGAATTGCAACAGTTGATGTGCGAAATATTCAAGAGGCACACCTAAGCCTTGATAAAGGAATAAATTTTTAACTTATAGTTAGGTACCCAAAGTTATAGCAATTTAGAAAAAAACCTTTTAGCTTATATGAAATAAATTAGAAGGCTAAACAGTTAAGTACACAAGGATTTTAACCGGTTTCTTATTCTGTTCCATAGTTTTTTGTTCTTTGCTATTTCCTTTTAAATTTTTCGATCTTAGTCTTCCTTTTTCTCATATTTCATCCAACCTACTGGTACTCCGGGTTTTCAAAGAATTCTCGCTCAGTAAGACCGGGATTGTCAACAACCGGTTGCGTTGATGGAGACGGAAAAATGCATCTTGGCAAGGTGTAATAAAAGTGTTAACGTAATAAATCTATGGAAAATAAATGTTTACATGAGATCATAATTTACTGTCGCTAAATTAATTTTGAGTCGTGTTTTTGGTCTGCATGAATTTATAGAAACGCCCTATCTATTTTTCGACAGTTACTCGATGTTTGTTTATGTTTGACGGTGTATAACCAGAGCTTCACATAGTTTCAGCTACCTGTCCAGTGTTCGCCGTCACCCATTGCGACCTCTGTCTATTTTCACAGTAATGTGTACAAATAAAATAAGGAGGTTAAATGAAAGGCAAATATACAGTGCAAAATGCGTGTTTTGATATTTTTTTAGATAATTGTCCAAGTGAACATGGTTTGGTGCGAAATTTATGTGGGTATTAAAACTGGCAAATTATCTGGGCGGCGGGTTTATATGGTGTTCACGGGTTCATGTACGACCATTAAGCTTTATGCAGCCTCCAAGTAGATAGCGGTGAAGCCATGTAGAATTATCTTCCAATAATTTAATTATATTAAGAGAAATTACAAATTACCCCTCTTGCTATGGTTATCTGAATATCGATTCTCAAAGGCACCGATAAACATTGTCATTTATCCTAACATATGACGTATATATGAATATACGTTAACAAGGTCTGGTAAAGGAAATATCCCTTTGTTCAAAACCGCACTCCAACAACAGCTCATAAATACTGCCACTAAACTATATTTCTTGGAGTAGTAAACCAGCTGTAATCGGTGTCCTAAGAATATTCGCACAACGGAGGCAATTGAATGCCAAATTGAAAGAAAATTTTATTTTGACAAGTTGATAGCTGAAGTCTCACTTTTTTGATTTTTATTACTGGTAAGGTAACCAACTCAAAGGGGACCGATTCAACCGTCCCTAGCGGGGAGTTAAAACGAGTTATTTGTTGTCAGCTTGCCACCGTTTATTTGATTTGTATATTGTTAAAAATTCCCGTTATTTGGCGTTAAAATACTCACATACCAAACTCATTATGGACCAAATGACCGAACGACAAAAAGAAATCTGTTGAAAGTTAAGTGTTTGGTTTCTATTTTAGCCCTCGGCACTTATCGTGATCACAATTTAGATGTACACACTGATATAATTTTATATTATGAGAAAATTCATGTGATATTCAGGTGTATGCAGTGATAATGATTTTAATAAAGACTTTGTATAATTACCACCACGACAGGATCATTGCGTGTTTATTATATTGTTGTTTTGGTGTCAAGTCAAGTTCTCGTCTACCATGCAAATTGTTCTGAATTTTAAATCTGCACGCACTATTACCATCCATAGTTAAAAATTGCGTGCAAACTTCAAAATTTTGTGTCTTCTAGAACCGAGACTAGATATGGAATTATGTAAATTGAAAAGCAATCTTTAATAATACCCTACTCCGTTTTATAAAATTGCATGTTGCGAAAAGATCGAACGGTTGCTTACTTTAAAGCCATCTTATTCATTTTTTTAAGTCCTCAATTGCCCTTCAGGTGCCAAATTTAGAATAGATGTCAGCGATTTTAAATTTCGCCTCTAACTTTTCGCTATATATCTACCAGTACTATTATGTAAATTAATATGAATCAAGCTGCATTTTTGGGCCATATTTGCATGTCTAAGTTCAATCGAAATATACAAATTCCAGACGCAATTACAGGGTAGGGCTAGGATTAGTCTGACCTAATGTTAATGACCTACTCAACGATCGAATATTGGCAACGAAGAACGAACACCTCAAGTACTGACATTATGGTTGCAAGAGAGAGACAAAATCTTTATCTTTGTGCTTTTGATTACTTTTTTATTTCTAATACCAATAATAGCTAATAATAGGTAAGTATTCTAACATATTCTTATGATTTGTAAATTGTAATCTTAAGAAATGAAAGTCTCAGAATTGTTAAACAGTAGTAATTAGTTTCCTCCGAGGTCTCCTCAAACGTGGGAAAGAATGAAGTGAGAAGAAAAATAAAGCAAAAACTGTTAATGACCAAAAACATAAAAGAAAAATATAAATTAAAAGACAAAGAGAAATGGAATTATCAAGAAGAAATAATAAAAGAATCAAAGAAGCAGTAGGTAATAAAAAACGATATGAGACAACGAGAAAATTATGTGGAAATAGAAACAATAAAAATAGTAGTGGAATAGAGGAAATTAAAAACCAGAAAGAAAGTAAGTAGTCAAAAGATGAATGAAATATTTGACGAAGAGGTAAAAAATGAGGTTGAACATAACGAAATTGAATTAGAAGAAACAAACTTCTCTAAAGAAGAAGTAATCAAACAAGTGAGAAAAAGAAAAGCTGCCGAAAATGATGGTAAATGTCGGCTTAAATAATAAAATCAGATATAGAGACATAGCAAACATGATACGCAATTTCGTTACAAAGATCTGGGAGAAAAAAACGATGCCACAGAATTGGAAACAGTGGATTCTAGTGAAGATTTAGAATTAGAGGAACATGCACAGATCAAATTTGCACATTAAGGATTATAGTAGAAGAATCGATCGAGTGCCAAAATAAAGTGTATTTAAACTTTATAGACTTCAAGAAAGCCTTCGACCGGATAAATCGAGATAGAATGTGGCTAATACTGAAGCATTATAGTTGCAAGAGCGTTGACTTGCTTTTGGTGGTTATGGGCCTTTTTTGGCATGTCTACTATGAAATTTGAAAGATGAACGCAATTTGATTTTATCAGCACTTGATTGAAATACTGTTTCCATTCAAGCTTAGTGCCCTTTTTTGCAAAAATTTGAGAAATTTTTTCTTGTCTTGGTCTTGGTCTTGAAATCGAGAGAAGACCAGGACCATCAATAACCACATGGGGAAAACCAAAACCGAGACCAAGACTAATGCCTCCATACCAAGATTCTTGAGCCAAGAGTCTTGTAAAAAGTCTTGGTTTTGGTAATTTTTCTACGGAGAGATCGCCTTCAACCAATTAATTAAATACCTACCTAGCTTCATTGCAATCTCAGTTATTGTTATGTTATTACTTAATATTAGAAACGATCTATTTAATTTATTCAAAAGTGCATTCTATCTGCTTTTTAATCTCCAATTTGAGACTTTATTATTTTATGCTGCGATATCCATTCACAAAGCTTTTCTCGCGAGTCTTCAAAAAATAAACAACCCACTTTTAATGAATGATTTGGAATGCAATATTATTCTGAGTAAGCAATGCATCAGTCAGCACCAAATTTCATAAATTGGGGTAGGTAATAAAAACGTGATGTTTATTAAGATGCAATAACTAATGATTAATAATTAGTTAAATTGAAATTAATAATAAAACTTAAGCCAAAATTTACCACATTTGTTTCATTACTTATTAAAACCAAGACTCCACGAGACCAAGACTAGGCCGATGTTTTCTTGGTATTGGGGGTGTCAAGACTAAGACCAAGACCAATACCAAAACCATACATTCGAGACTGAAGCAAGACCAAGACCAAGACCACCGTCTTAGTCTTGCGAAACCCTAGTTTGACTGCATTTTTGGAATCAATTTGAAGACCTTTTATGTCACTAAAATTAATTCCGCTCTTTGGCAGGTTATGAAATCTCTACGTACCAAATTTGAGCCAAATCAATTGTAGCGTGTTAATGAATGTTGTGATTTTATTCCAGAAAGTGTGAATAGATTTTTAGATACAAAATTTGAAGTCCTTTCACTTGCTGTCATGAAAACTTGGTGTTCATCAATCAAATTTCGTGGTTGATATTGCCAAAAAGTCACTTGGCATTTGCCGATTGGCAAAGAAATTAACTGGGCTCACCATCACTAACTTTCATACTAAATTTCATTGAAATACGTATAAGTACGTACGTACACAAACACACACAGACATTTTTTAAAACCACTTTTTCGTGATCCTGGAGCCTTTAAACGTGAAAATCTGGTGTTATCTAATTTTTTTCGAATTTTGGAGTGATTGCAGTATAATCTCCCATTTTTAAATTGGTTGTGAGCAGCTTCAATGACCAATCTTCAGTTTCAATTACATATTTTATTTCCATTTTATTGAAAATCACCATTTCTACTAGTTTCTTTTTGAGAAATTAACTTGTGAGCCATCGGACTGTTACTGTATTCATTACGAGGTTCTTAATTAATTATTCATTAATACACCTTAAGAGGCTGTTTATTACTATTGTTGTTAAACTTTCTGCAGAAGAATGAGTGACGAATGGATTCTTACAATACGTAAAATAAAATAAGCTGGACAGAGTAGGTAAACCCTCAGGGATCTACGTTGAGACTCTTCTTGTTCACAATATAATAACTGATGCAAAAGAGAATGTACCTATTGACAGAAAACGTAAGAATGAGTGATTTCAGGAAAATCGCGAGAAAGTTTGCACCGGCGGAGACGAATAAGTGATTGATGTGACTAACCCAGAAAGTTCGCTATCATTGCTGGACGGATGATAGATTGCAAAACAGAATGTTTTAATTTTATGTTTAAAAGCACCTCAAGGTAAGCCAGCCTCTTATGGAATTACCTATGCCCCTAATTATATGTTGACAGATAATCGCAGTTATAGAAATTTTATAAAAAGTATTTTTAAAATGAAAATCATGGTTTCCTTGGAACATGGACATGGCAGTGGGAAAAATCGCACCAGTTTATAGAAACACACTTGACATTTCAGTCTTAGCAAATAACCATTCAAGTTAGGCGGGAACAAGCTATAAAAACGATCTGAAACTATTAAGACGGAGTGACTTTGCGAACATCGCAAAGTGCTTTGCTTCGAGCACATTTCGTAGGATAAGCCGCCCACAATCCCGCAAATTTATTTAACATCCTTCTCCTTTAAGGAATGTCAACTAATACCATATGTTCTTCAATCAGTAGTCGATTTTTTCGTTTGATTTATCTTTGGACAAATGTGAAATTTCACATATCTTGTTATAAAGCCGTGCGAACAAGGTAATTTTAACCACAAACATGCTCACCAATCAGAACCTGTTTATTTCACGCCAAATCTAATATCTATCAACCAAATGTTTTACAACTCCAATGTGATACTCAAATGTAAATGATATACGAATGTAAATGCTGGCACCCAACGACTTGAAAAATATCCCTATTATCCGCCTCAGAGACATGTTGGTATTTACCAATTTATCTACCTTGATTTTCTTTTAATTTGCCGTCAGACTCGCTTCCACATGACATAAAATTACCCCTTCATTATTATTATTATCTGTAGGTACGTTTCTAGTTTAAAAATACTGCACTGTTCATCAATCACTTCTTCTGGTCGAAAATTACTTGAGCCTTCAAAAACTACTCTCGATTAAAAATAATAATAGGTCCATCATTTTCAAAAAACGAGCGGTTAACAAATGAAACACTTTAAGCGATTCAAAATAAGAGGACTAATTGAATAATAACGGTGATATCGATTGTGGAGTCTGGCGAGTCGTCTATTCAAACAATTGGAAGGTAATGTACATATTCCCAGCTTTAATTCGCTGAGCAATATGTTGCCTCGGTTACTCCTAATTGGAACCTTTTCACTGTTGTTATTTGAGATGTACTACGTTCGGTGTGTCATATTTTGGTTTTGCCTACGTCATTCGAGTGCGCTCTCGTTTACATTATTGGCAGTCTGGGACTCTGGGCTGTCTGCGAGTAATAATAATTAGAAGAGAGAACGTACGAAATTCTGCTTAATTGGGAACGAATTAATAATTATAAAGTATCATTTCCTTTTGAGCCGCGTTAGGTTTTTCTAATTGAAAAAAGTGACACTGGTACATTTCGTAGCTTAAGTGGACGCCCAGATTTGTGCAGCATCATGGGAAGGTGCAAAGGCACACAAAGATCTCTCCTAATCAAGGGGATGACCCAGCTGATTCTTTTGTCGGGTCTGTTGTCATTGACGGCCGTTTGAAAAGTAACACAGCCGGCTGTCGTTCGTGAACCCAAATTACTTTAAATTGATATAGACCTCAAGAAAAATTACTCATAACGGAACGGAGTGCTTAATTACGGCTGGCCATTAATTGGACATTTGCATAAAAACACGGTTCCTTCCCGAACATCAACTGGTTCACACCGCAATTACAGAATAATTAGACCGCTGCTATGGACGATGAAATATGGCTCATCTATGCCTTGCACGAGGGAGATAAAATAGCGAAAAAAGAGAATGGCATAATGATAGGTATCCGTATGTTGCATTTGAGTGCGAGTTTGTGTGCGCCAAAGAAATGTGAACGTTAGTTGTTTGCGTGTCGAGTCGAGTAGGTGACATGAAAAGAGGTTGGCATTTATGGAAAGGAAATTGCTGGTTGTCGCGCGCCTGTTAACCATTGCATAACACGTACGTATATGTCAGGTACCCGACGTCTTCAGGACCCCAACAGCTAATAGAATTCTTTATTTCCAATATCCGTTCTTGTTATAAATAAATACATAGTGCTATTGCTTCACCTAGGTCGTTTACTCCTTTACATTTTTTTTTTCTTACCGTGCAGATGAACGGTGGCTGGAAGACTGCTGCGTTGGAGAATCGTCCTTCCTCTTTTTCCACAGAAAGGGAAGATTTTGGAGAAGAGTTTTCCGGTTTACGGATTGATTCTGGGCTTGAAGAGGAACATGTTGACTGTGCCTTACTTGCCATCACTGCCAGAGTGGACAGTTCCGGCCTGAACCATGATGCGACGGAGCCCCACTGGAAAATTAATGTTTTTCATCAGTTCACAAATTCATCGATTTCTGTCTTGAAGAACATGGTATGCTTTTTTAATCGGAAAATACGAAAAACTATCCACCACGAATATTTCGTATAAATGAAACGAGACGTGAAAATTTCGAGAGGGACACTTGATTGACTTGAGCCCGTGCTTGGTGCTATTTTAACGAATCCCCTAACCTCCACCAACTCCAACTTTGAAATTGCAAACGGCAGCCCCTCATACTTGTGATACATCATTTTAGAGCTAAATTCGTCGTGAATTCAATTCTGCAAAGGTTTTTAATGTTCACTGACATCTAGCGCCCTCTGTGGTCAAATTCTAAATGACGTGAAAGCCACTTGTGAAACATTATTTTACAGGATATAAAATCCTCTGTAAACCGATGCAAAAACTTTTGAAATCCATCCACACAAAAAAAAGAAAACGGGCTTTTTCACAACCCTGATTTTGATATGAAATGTTAAAGAAATAAGAATAAAGAAAGTTGACAGTGTCATCAGCGTTTTGATTGTTTTTGGTTTTGTCAGTATTATTACTTTTTGTCTTGACAAATAAAAAAGTAAAAGACGAGTAATCGGACGTTTTTTTCAAACAGGCAAATTGGTCGAAAAGAAGACACCTTTGAAAAGTAATCAAACATTTGTGGTCCTTCTAAGTCTATTTTAGGGGGTTCGAAACGAGTCAAGACCACAAGATGAGGTCCCCGAAGCAGCTGCTTTGCGAAGATCAACGCGAAGATCTAACTACGTCAAGTCATCAAAGGATGTGTAAATGTGTAGGCCCAATAGAAGCGGCCAAAATACAAGTTGATTTTTAAAAGAAAGAGGAGCACACAATTCCTAAGCGACCTGTGTCACTTGCGGAAAAATCACTAATTGGAAGATTGTGAAGATTTTAAGAGAAAGTGCCATTGTGGCACATCAACTTCAAAATTTAAAATGAAAACTCTATCATTTTTTGCAACACCACAAGAAAGTTCTTCAAATTCTGCTTCCAAAAATGTATTCACATTTGGTGCCCTTTTGACAAAAAATCGGTGCAGTGAAGAAAACATTTATACAGGGTGAGTCGAAACGGACGGATAAGCTTCTTTCGTTTTCAACATATCAGCTACTATTTTTGGGGACTACAATTATTTTCAACATCTGTGGTCCCAAAATGTTTTTATTTCATTGATTAACGGCATGTCACTTATTATTTTCAATGGCAGCCTGTATATTTCTTTATCGTATCTATTAGCATTTTTGTTTTTATTTGTGTAATACAATCATACTCTTACATAATGGAAAAAGTAAAAAAAATGTTAATTGAACGTGTTCCCAAAAGTATATGGATCTGGCCCTTTATTTTACAAATTATTCACTTTATCAAAAAATTGTTCCAATTAAAGTTGAAATTGGTAAATTTAGGTCCATCTGTGGATGCGATTAACTCGACATAATCTTCACTATTACTAGAAACACCTTTTAGCTTTAGCTTCGGCTTTGATAATGAGCACATTGTGTTCGAAACGCGTCAGCAGTGAAAATTAAGTGTTTCGGTGTAGTGGGGTGTTTCTAGTAATAGTGCATTTTTCCACCGAAGTTGTCCAGTGTTTCCATAGTCGACATAATCTTGTAATTAAAAAAATGTGTATGACGCAATTACTCAGTGAGACGCAGTGAAGAAGATATCAAGATGCGCCTAAATTTACCTTTTAACTTTTATTGGAACAATGTTTTGATAAAGTGAATAAGTTTGTGAAATAAACGGCCATCAGATCCATATACATTTTTGAGCACATTTAACCATTCATTCCTCTAAAATTTTATATGTAAGAGTATGATTTTATTATACCGCGTTGTAAAGAGAATCAAAAATGCTACTTAATACAATTAAAAAAGTTAAAGGGTGCCATTTAAAATAAGAAAGTGACATGTCGTTATTCAGTGAAATAAAAACATTTTGGGAGAAATGTGGTCGAAATGTAGTTCAGATATGCAGTCATATTATGATGGCATTACCAAAAATTATTCTGGATCCATCGGATATAAAATAAGTTATAGGGGGTGGCTCCTCCCGTTTGACTCACCATACTTTACAACAAATACAGTAAGAAACCCTCTAACTTACGCCACATTTTACATTAATATCCTCTGATGTTCGCAATATCCAAAATCGCCGTAAGTTTGAGACGAACAAGTCTTGTTTATTTATAACCATAAAGTTCTCTCAGTGCACCGACTGCTACTTATGTATTTGAAGTTTGAACCACTCGGAGTCTCGGCATCGGACACTTCTAAACAAAGGGCACGGACACCGGACACATTTTAACAATTTAAATGGAAATTTATCAGTCACAGACTCACAGACACGATTTTTCGGACAAAATTGAGAAAATTGAGGAGAGTGCTCTAAGTACTGGTGACGCGACTGATTTACCAAAACGACTATGTACATACACAATCCCTTTTAGGCCTTCCGGATTACGATAAGAGCATTCGCTGCATTGCTATATGTATACCCATTAAATATGATAGATATAGTGATTATGCATAAGTATAATTTAGGGATTTATATTATGTAAAAGTACGTTGAAGTATTTATTCCTCTCATCCCCAGAAAACTATAGATATTCTTGGTTATATCAAATAGCTGTTTCTGATGCAGCCAAGATACGATTTCATGGAAACAAGAAAAGTGGACATAATAGTAATGAATGCTTCAGACTAAGTTTTACACGATTGTGAAAACTCTATCTGCGAGTATATCTGTAAGTGGAAACATCACAAATTGCGAAAAGCCTGAATTGTAAATTGTTGCAGTTTCTTGTTCAACTATGCATAGGTCTAGGTATACCTCATTTTATAATATGAATAACTATCAAGCTATATAGACGATATTCAACGTCATCAGTTTGAGAGTTGTATTGAGAAGTCATAAAGTTAGTTTTAACGTATACTAAAACCAAGTAAACGTAAAGAGGGAGCATCAAAAAACCCAAATAGATAAAAGCTTGCTTGCAATGTTCTCGCCTAGAAAGCCCACTTATGATGATTATTAAACCAAAATAGAGAAGTTTCAAAACATCACTGGAGACTGTAGTCTTCAATGATTTCAAAAGGAAACAATGAGAAGCTACTTTGCTTCTAACGAGTTGAGCAGACCAAGTCAGTTTATTGTCCAGACGAAGCCCAAGAAACTTATGATCACTGTATTTTGCCGAATACTTCGTCCATTGATTCTAACAAGTATTCTAGATAATCTAGGAGTGTTCTTGACAAAAAAATTGACCATAGCAGTTTTACCTGTATTTAAAGTAATTCCATTATTCAAGCATCTCGTGCATGCTTAGCAGCTTCAAGTTTAGAACCACCCACCACAACGGCGTTAGAATCATGCGCATATACAACAAACAAATCGGATGATGTACAGAATCTGGGAGCATCGGAACAAAAAATAATATACAGGGTGGGCCCGTAAAAGTTGGAACAAACTTTGGCTGTTAATAAAATTCTTATTTATAATCCGATTTTAATAAAATCTTGTGAGGTTGTTAACTCAACCTTTCTACGTCGAGGCCACTCATTTAATACACCAACACTCATTTAGTTTCTGAAATATTCTTCAGTAAGTGAAGAGGTAACGTTTAGGGTCGCTGCAAAATTAAATCAACGGTGATGGTTTGCTTCTCTTTGCCTTAGAATCATATTTGAAGTTTTCTGAGCAGAACAACAACAAAAAATTAAGACATTTTTCGTTCTTTTAATCAAAAATTAATTAATTAACATCTGCGGTTTCGCGAAAAACTCGAAATTCTAAGTCAAGTTGCCTTTTGGAATTTACTTCTGTCACATTGTCAAGCAAATTTTAATCAAAACGCTCCAAGAGCGTAATTTTGGAGCCAAAAGAATCTAGTGCATTACTGCAACTTTTCAGAAGGCTCTAAAATTACGCTCTTGGAGCGTTTTGATTAAAATTTGTCTTCTAGCAATAATCGAGGCATCTTAAACTGATTCAAATTTGATTGTCAATGTGAAAAAAGTAAATTCCAAGGGCAACTTGATTTACAATTTCAGGTTTCTCGCGAAACATTGCAGATTTTAGTTAAATTAGTTTTTGAGTAAAAGAACAAAAAATGTTCTAATTTTTCAGTGTTACTCCGCTCAGAAAACTTCAAATATGATTATAAGATAAAGAAGAGCAACCCATCACCGTTGATTTCATTTTGCAGCGACCCTAAACGTCACCTCTCCGTTTTGTGAAGAATATTTCAAAAACTAAATGAGCGTTGGTAAATTAAATGAGTGGCTTCGACGTAGAAAGGTTGAGTTAACAACCCCACAAAATTTCATTAAAATCGGATTATAAATAAAAATTTTATTAACAGACAAAGTTTGTTCCAACTTTTACGGGCCCACCCTGTACAGCAGAGGACCAAGAATGGATCCCTGTGGAACTCCAATAGAAATATCTACTTGTGACTTAACATTTCCGACTTATACATATTTTGTCCGAGATTTTAAATAAGAAATCAACCAAATTAACCAAACTCATATTTCCCTGACTACTACTAACTTTTAGGTTATCTTTTTGATGATATGAGCTGCGTTTTGAGTGCGTCACTGCCTTTTGGTTTGATGCAATAACGATACACTGAGAACTTATACGGACAAAACGGGTAAACATGTGGAGTAAAAGTGACATTTGACAGGTGACAGTTTATATTCAGTTAGGCCAACCCAAGACTAATTACCTAGGGGTTTCACTTATAAGTTATCATTTAAGTTCGTTCCATTGTTCGTGAGATCGAGTCAAAGGCAAATAAGTACTTTAGGTAAAATAATTTCATTTTAAGGAGCTTGTTTTCTGGTGCAGAAAATTTTTTTTAATATAAACTCGTAGTATTTTGTACTAATTTCACCGAGGGGCGTCGCCATTAGGTAGTCAACCTCTGAAGTAGTTTTAGGTTGTTAAGGGAGATAAGGAGCCAAGAGCTGGCAAATCTCATCTGGAAAAATTATTTTTGTACTTCACTAATGGAAGCACTCGACACATTATCAAAATTATTTTAGTGACACAGCCAGTACACGTGCTCGATTGTGGGTGTAAAAATACACGGTTTTAGTTACGACCAACATCACATATACTTCATAATTGACGCCACTCACTAAACATTAGCCATGTGACAGAAGACGAGGCAAGAATTCGCTCTAACATAAAACACATTTTGTCACCTAAAAAGTAAAATTTACTGCAATCGAATGGCAAATAGATTTTTACGTGTTCGTTGAAGACCTATATTATGGGGGTTGGTTCATAATTACGAAACCCCTCAAACCGAAAGGGTTAATAGAGACCGTAGGGTGGGAACTGCGCCATATTTGATCAATAATTGAGTTAAACAACTGATGAAGGATGTACTTATAGTCCTCTCTCGACCGGTCAAACCAACCGTTTCCATCATTCGCAATCTTCCATTATGTTATGTGAAATTCATCAATGACACCGTTTATCTTGATAACACGGAGGAAGTCAGTAATTTCGAAAAAAATACTAGTGAGTAACCCTTTAAGTGAAGGGACGTGCACTGCACGCGCCCGTTACACATGGTTGCCGTTTAATTAAAATAAATAAGCTTTGAAGAGTTTACGTTATTACTTAAAAAAAACATTTTGTCGCATCGTAATGGTTCGTTCACATTAGAAAGGGATCGCTGGGTGCGACTCTTCTTTCATCGCACTCGATCGATGTATGAAGGAAAGTGAACCCGACGGACCGTGGCGACATCTCTGGAATTTCACACAACATGGCACTTTCGAAAAAATTTGCAAGTAATTAAGTTACGTAGATTATTATTCAAATCTCTATAAATAGATTAGCATCAAGTAGATTAAATGCTCTCCTTGACCACGAAAAAGCGGTGAGTAAATCGCAGAACCAGTCAGTCGAACTGCGCCACCTGCTCGAAAACTTATTAAATGAAATTAGTTATTTATTTATAAGAGTTTTTGACAGTTGTCCGCTTGTATGTATTGTGTTTGGTTAGTAATTACAATAAGCGTATACTGATTGTATTTGCTCATTTGTGAATTCCTCAAAGGAGGCGTTATATGACAGAATTGTCATTTTATCATTAAGCCTTATCAGGTCTAATCTAAGTACTTACTGGAACGCGAGTATTACAAGCCCCGCCTACACTAAGTTACGTCTACATCCTCGCTAATGTGTCCTTCTGATAAAGATCTCCGCGTCCATTAGACCACAAATGCCATCTATAAGAAAAATCACGCAACATCATTGCCATTGATAACCTTAACTATAAAAATCCCAATTGTCAATTTAATCAACTAATGCACCCGTCAGGTACTTTATGTAAATCAACTGCAACTGTTCGTATGTAAATTTGTTTTAGGATGATTTGAAAAGGACCACTGGCGCCTGCAAATGGTTTCCACTTATACACCTTTCGAGCATTGTTTTCCTTACTTCTTAGCGCCGGCTTTTAAAAAATTGTCACCAAAGATCGTTGACCTGCAATTTTTTTCATTATCCAATCTTCGAAATGAATAGAAGTTAACGCCTATTTACGAACAATAGAAGACGCAAGGTGTCTCAAAATGTGTGTTTGTTTAGGATGATTTTATTGAATGCTTTGATAGGTTTTACCTGGTTTTAGAGAGAACCTATTCAATTTTTTAACGCTTCGCCTGACTCGATTTTCAAAATAAACATGCACGGATTCCTTCAAGCAATTATCAAGCATTGACATTGACACTGTTATGGAATATTTATTTATTAATGAAGTGAAAATGCCTAGTAATACATTTGCATAACTAACAAATAAACTCTTGTATTCATTCATGCTTCTGTGTTGCTGTTATTCTATTCAGACCGGCTGAAAAAGTCTGCGTGGCACCCATCACTGTCAAACACCCTAAAATCTAAAATTTTGATATTCGTTACTTTTTTGTGTCCAGCACTGATACTGCAAAAGAATCGAAATAAAAATAAATAAAGATCTCTGATCATCTCGGCAAAAAATCTTCTTTTAGAGTGTTTAAAATGACCAAAATGCGCTAAGAAAACTACAAAATGTAAGTTGTCTCATCAATGTCAACAATGATTAATTATAGTGAACCCACTATCGCTTTGATAACCGCGTGGTCGCAAAAATGTTGCACTTGAGGTTTTTTTTTGGAAAAATTGCCACATGTTGATATTGCGGAGTTTTTCCAAAACGTGTCACGATAAACTGCTTAATGGGAAATATTCATTGATAATATAGCATAAACAATAAGATTTGGGGGAAATAATAAAATGCAGATAACTCGTCATTTTCTATTTCAGAATGTGTTCCATTGTTGATGAATTTGAAATGATTGATTGACTCCGAGTACTCGACATTTCCACTTGAGTCCATTGCACATTTCTGGCTAATGTCGGTTTGAAGTGTGCAAAAAAAACTACTAAGGTAATCCAACGGATTTATTATTTATAATTGAGATCCAGTCATTTATCATTTTTCTATCGAGCCGCTAAAGATATGCGTTATTTAGCATAGGGTGTGTTATATTTAAACAACAACATCATTCTAGTAGTCTCCGGTGGAAGTGCCCATTGTTGTTCCACAAGAGCTACCTAAAAATGGTACAATAAGGTTTATTTAATGCAACGTGATGTAGGCATTCATTCAATATCTGTCACTCCACTGGTTCTACATGAATAATTACTTCTGAAGGAGGCACCCACACCGTGAGCTTAACTCGTATTTTTATAAAACTCTAATGCTAATTCATGGTCTATACTCCTTCTGTAATAGGCAAGCAATTTAAATTTCTGAAACAGTTTTATATTATCGACTACATCCTGTGGTCAATTAAAATAGGTACATACACATTATATGACTACATAGTAAAAATCTACATTTGATGTTTTACTATACAGGGTGTCTCTTTTAAAGTCAGTTAGCGATATTTAGAGCAGCAAAACCAAAATTCACACACGGGGGTTTCAATGTACTGCCCATCGAATGAAAATATTTCAGCTCTGACGCACCTCCGGTTATACAGGAAGTGGCCGCCATCTTTGTTATTTTAAATAGGAAGCCTATGTTTTGACTCTAGATTCGGATTGGTCTCTTAGCTCTCAGTTTATTGCACCCCCACTTTGTCTATCTAACTGTCATAGTTTTTGACATATGTCAAAATTTGTGTAAAAAAATTGGTTTTTATCCGACAATAGAAAAATTTGTATCTTCCAGACGGTTGAAGGTAAAGAATTCAAACTTGGAGGATTGAAAGTACAAGGTTTGAGCTTTCGGTTCGGCTGATGGCTCACTCGTTCTTGTTGACATGGCAATATGGCGGTAATTAATTTTCAATTAATCAATTAATCACCTTCAAAAATTTGACTTAAAGCTTGCTGGGATCTTTTTTTAAATTTGAACAAATACATTTATTTCAAATATTTTCAAAAATATGTACAGGGTGTCCGGAAATTAAAGGATAATATCTTTAGGGCGTATTCTACGATCAAAAATATGAAGAAAAGTCTTAATAAACATTTGTCGAAAGATGCCTTCTAAGGGAGCTAGGGCCCCTTAAAGGGGTCATTTTGAAAGTGTTTTCTAAATTTCTTCAAAGCGGTTAAAAATAAAAATTCAGCATCTTTAGTGATGCTGAATTCGTTACCGTGGTAAAAAATTTTCGATCATAAGCGTCCCGTACAGGGGGGCTTAGGACTAAATTTGCTCAAATAATTTTTGTACGTAGATTTTTCTTCAATTTAGCATCAGAATCTGAATGACTGAAGTTTTGTACGTAAAAATGATGCTCTTGTTCGAAATCGCTAGGGCGGACCGTTTTCGAATAAATTGAATCTAGTGGTTTTAGAGCATGAAAATTTGTCACAGATTTTATTTAGTTATTTACCAAATTATCAAAAATGAGTTCAGGGGTTGATTCCCTGTGTTATTTTAGGAAGAAAAGTTCGCATGGACATATGGCGGAAAACGCTTCTTAAGGGAGGTATGATGGGGTACTGAAGAACGTCAGTTTTCCAGGACCCCATAGGTTCCAAAAGAAGCATTTTCCGTCATATGTCCATACGAACTTTTTTCCTAAAATCACGCAAGGAATCAGACCCTGAACTCGTTTTTGATAATTTGGTAAATAAACTAAAATCTTCTGCGACAGATTTTCGCGCTCTAAAACGACTTGGGTCAATTTATTCGAAAACGGTGCGTTCTAGCGATTTCAAACAAGAGCATCATTTTTACGCAAAAAACTTCAGATGTTCAGATTCTGGTGTCAGATTTGAGAAAAAATTATTTACAAAAATGTTTGACCGAAGTTAATCCTGCCCCCCCTGTACGGGACGCTTATGATTGAAACTTTAAAATTTTCTGGCAAGGTAATGAATTCAGCATCAAAAACTTACTAAAGATACCCAATTTCACGGTATGATCTTTAACCGTTTTGAAGAAATTTAGAAAAAACTAAAAAACCACTATCAAAATGTCCCATTTATGGGACCCTAGCTCCTAGCTCCCTTAGGGGGCATTTTTCGACCCATGTTTATTAAAACTTTTCTTCGTCTTTTTGATTGTAGAATACGCCCTTAAGATATTATCCTCTAATTTAAGGACACCGTGTATTGAAAATAGGTATAAGGAATGCTTAATACCAGCCTAAAGAAAATTTAATTTTGCATCTTTTGGATACATAAAATTTGGTACTCGCATTTGAAAAAATTGAGTTGTGGACAATTTCGTTACGCCAACTTTAAAAATTATTTCCCGCCATATTGTAAAATCAACATGATCAATTGAGATATCAAAACAAAGGTCAAATCTTGTACTTTCAATCCTCCAAGTTTGGTTACTTAACCTTCAACCGTCTGGAATATACAAATTTTTCTGTTCCCGGTTAAAAATCTTTCTTTTTTACATAAATTTTGACACTTGTCAAAAACTATGACAGTTAGGTAGGCAAAGAGGGGGTGCAATAAGCTCACAATTAAGAGGCCAATTCGCATCTAGAGTCAAAACATAGGCTCCCCATTTAAAATAACAAATATGGCGGCCCCTTCCGGTATAACCGGAAGTGCGTCAGAGCTGAAAATATTTTCAGTCGATGGACAATGAATTGAAACCCCCGTGTGTGAATTTTCGTTTAGCTGCCCAAAACGATTCTCTAAATATCGCTAACTGACACTTTAAAAGAGACACCCTGTATAAATCATTCTTCTATTTTATGGATTTAATTCAACAAAAATCAGAAATAGCCATTGAGAAAAATAAGGCCAATTTTCATAAATAAGCCAGCAAGTTGGAAACAAAATTTTGAATGACTCTCGATCACTACTGACAGAAGCAGACGAAGAAAGAATCAGAGAAAACTAGAAATGAAAGAATAATAATGCAAAGCAAAGAAACATTTAGCAACTTTTAATAGCAGAGAGACGATCTAAATGAAAATAAAGGGCGAGTCATCAAATGAAGTTGTCCAGCAAGGGGCTTCCTTTTCAAGTTTTATTTCGCATGTAGACGATACTCAATATGGCCCCTGTGGCAGCAGAGCAGCATAGACGAGTTGCCTGTCCAATGACCAGGTGCTGGCCATATTGTATAATAAGTACAGGCGGACAATAAATTATTAGTTGCACTGAAACACGCCAGTCGGTTCATCTTCGCTTTATACCTGTTATAAGATATGGTTATTTGATTCTATGCGCTCTTGTGTTTTGACCATATGAGTTAGCTTGTCTATTGATCGGAAAAAAATTCTAAGAAAATGTCGTGTTTACAAATATTATCACACTTTAGGTGAATGATTTGTCAATCAACATCTGTATTTGGTAAGATGTGATAACTCTGTTTACATTTTTACGTGCTAATATCCTGCAGTGACAAGGGTTATCAATTTTAATTAGTTCAAGCCCAAACAATAACGTAATTAATGAGTTATTATCATTGATTATTTTTGTCATTATTTCATTGCCATGGTCGTTGTATCAGTTTCCATTTTGTTAATTTTTGATCCCCATATGACAGCGAGACCGCAGATCTGTTAAACCGCACTGAAAGGGTATGGAATTGTATTATTGTCTGATTCGACACATGTCAGGGGGCCAATTAGAGTGAAAGCTTTCGTGACAATTTTTATAGGGCCGATAATTGGGTAAAAAACGAATTGGAACAAAAATCTTGAGCAACCCTACGGTTCAACACGCCACTAGGGGCGACATACGGCGTGATATGTTGACAAGACAACGATTCTTATTTTTAAGTAATTTTATCGAATCGACATGCGATAGATGGCATAGCGTGCCGGGCTTGTAATAGACAACAGCTTTGTCCCGAACACGACTAGCGTGAAAGATTACGTTATATAACGAGAACCTATTCCTAATCAAACAAGCGTTTGTTTTCTCAACAGTCCAATATGTGTCGCGATCGAAACGGCGGGATGGCACGCACTACATCCTGTTTTTTCACCACCACTTAATCTCTTCATCGATGCACAAAGATCAAAGATTGCTGAACACCACGACATCTGCAATTGTCTATTGTGCTCAATCTCCCACATATTCACTCGCCTGAATCTCAAATTACCATACACCGGGTCCCCAAAATTGAGAAGATTTCATCATATCCTACCTCAAACATTGCTTCCACCATTACAAAGTTCAAAAACATATTTGGAGAAGAAGAAAAACTGTAGGAGTTTCAAATATAAGAAAAACAATTATAATGAAAAAGTAAAAAAGTGTCCCTTCTTTTCTAGAGGGATTTTGAAGAGCTTTAGCGACACCGACAAACCCCCAGAATTACAAACAGAACAATAAGTTAAAACTATGAAATATGTATGAAAACGGATCTAAAAGAATCCCAAAAATATAATACCTAGTAGAGTTTCTAATGAGAGGAAATATGTCACCCTGTGGGCCTTTTAATTCTAAAAGCCAAAACTTTGGGGGGAAATGAAAGTTTAAGGCGCTAGTACCCTATACCCATGCAAAGTTGTCAAAAATTCGTCCTGTGCAAAAGGGCACTATCCAAAATTTTTGAGATATTGTGCTCCCTTATAGCTCTTACCAAGCCAAGCATTTTGATGCACAAATTTCAGAAAGTTATCTGTAGCCGTTTACTTACAAAAAAAAGTCCTTTTTCTAAATGCGTCGGGCTCCTTGGAGCTTCCGATCGAAAAAATTCTTAGACAGGATTGTTGCCCCATTCTGTGTGATTATACGACGGCCAATTTTCATAATTTTAGTTTCATAAATAAATTAGTTACTTGCTTATTTTCGGCCTCATGCAAAAACTACCTTTTCCAAAACACTTTTTTATAACAATTCCGAAAAAATATTATACAAGGCATATTCTGATGTTTACCGCATTCATATTTTAAAAAGCAACAGTAATTACGATTGTTCACCTTAAGCACTGACACATTTCCTAACAATTAATTTCAAATACCTGCCTAATATTATTTACAAAATAAATGTATTTATAAGTACAAACAAATATGTATTTCAAATCGTTTCAATAGCTCAAAGCTTCTAGTTTCAACCCTCCAAGTTTAGTTCCTTAATCTTCAATGGTTTGGAAGATACAAATTTTTCTATTGTGCATTGCAAATCAATATACCGGGTGGACCAACACTATTGCCCACCTCAAAAATTGCCCTTTATTTTAAAGCTGGGACTTCGAAATTTTTACAGTGTATATGGCTACCAAGGACCCTTCAAATGACGGCAAAAGTTTATCTGTCATGCAAAAACTGTGACGTCACGAAATTTTGAAATATCGTTTTTCCAAGAAAAAAAAAATTTTTACCCATAAAATCGTTTTTTGGGCTAATACCTTTATGTTAAGCCCATTTTTTTAAATTTCCGTCATCAGATTAGCCAACTGTAGCAAGCTAAAAATGGTCCATTTTTATTCACAAGTCGGCCACGTAAACAATTGACTACTATGCGAGGGCTTTCTTGGATAACAGCGTACGCTTTTTTCATCTGTCACCAGTTGACAGCGACACCAAGCGACACGACGCGGCCATTGAACTGCGAAATTGTTTTTAATTTTAATAAACGTGGATTTTTGTAACGAATAATGTTGAAATATCGGTTTAAACTGGGCATCCACCATTTAATTCGCCCACCCAAGGTGCCAGGAGAGGTTACGAACACGGACATTTTATCAGATGGCGGTGGCGGCGTGAAAAGGGGCTCCAGTTTGTGTGAAGGGCTCCGGTTTGTGTGAGGGGGTTTTTTCAAATAGCCATTTCCATAATTCGCATTATTCCATACTTATGTAATTCCACAGGTAATTATTTTGTTGTTATGGCCTGTTTTTTAGTTGGCATTTTTAGGTTAAGTGAGTCGACTTAGTTTGCCCCGTTGAGACTAATATCGAGGACTAAGATATTCACAGCCCAGAATTTAACAGCAACTCGTGTCAAATAAGGACCAAGGAATCGTTTTGCATAACATAATTCATATTCAAAGATAAACTGTAATCGAAGGTGGTGCAAGTGTCAGTTTTCGATTGGCAAATACCTCGTAGGTACCTCCTAAACAAAATCAAGACGTTAATAATTGATGCTTTGAAGTTGGTGAACTCAAGTTATTATTTGAACAGCAGAAGCAAAAAGGTGCAATGTGGAATTTAATAATCATCATCATGGTGGGCAAATAAGGACTAATTAATCATTGATCACACGACAAGCCATCCAGTGCATAAACAAGATGTGTGTGTGTGCCTGAGTTTCAATTTTTGTCATTAGAATGAACTAAGAATACTGAGATTATTCTTTCGTTTATTAAACAATAATTGCCTATTAAGTAAATTTAATAAAGCAGGCTTTCATATTTTTACTTGAATTTCGCGCATTTATTTCATTACGCGCGTTAATTTCCCGCTCAAACTCCTCCAACCCCTTTTAGCTAATCATTAGTCACCCACTAGTGTGATTAGTGTGTGAATTACAATAGTGTTGCAGTGTTTAGGTTGCTAATTTTGAGAAAAATTGCTATTTTGTGAAATCTTCAACCTCTTGAAGAGAAGTGTTTTCCAAGTTAGTTTTACATACCTACTTGTTAGCTGTTTTCACAGCTCTTATCCTGGTTTCCCTCCAGGGAAGCTTTCACGCGTTTTTCTGTGTTGTGAGTGTTAATTATAATTACGTGTAGAAGTGAATCTTGGTGAATTTCCTATACCTAGTGTTAATTAATAGTTTTATTCTATTTTAGTGGAGTGCATTTAATTTTTATCATGCCGATGCAACATCTTTCCTTTTCAGACAAGGTCGACATGATCTTGATTTTTGGAGAATGCCAGGAAAATGCAATGCAAGCAGCAGAATTGTATGCCCAACGTTACCCAGACAGACTTCAACCAGATAGACGAACATTTAAAAGAATTGTAGAGAAACTTAGAGAGACAGGCAGTTTGAAGCCCAAGAAAAAGACAGTGATAAATCCCGCTGTGACTCATGAAATCAATCAAGCTATTGTTTTGAACATAGCTGAAAATAATCCCCAAGTCAGCAGTCGAGAAATGAAGCAATCAAGCGGCATAAGTAAGTCATCGATTCTAAGAATATTAAAAAAGCACAAATTCCATGCATATCACATCGAACTGCATCAGGAACTACATGGAGAGGATTTTATGAACAGGGTGAGATTTTGCACGTGGGCCCAAGAGAAACTGCAGGAAAATCAGGACTTCTTCAAGTTTGTGCTTTTCACCGATGAATGCACATTCAAATCTAATGGGCACGTAAACAGGCATAATATGCACTATTGGTCGGTGGTTAACCCACATTGGATGAGAGAAGAAAAAACACAAGACATATGGTCACTGAACGTGTGGGGAGGAATTATTGACAACCGATTAGTTGGTCCATTCTTTTTTGAAGGCCATCTGACTGGTGCGATGTATGCAGAGTTCTTAAGAAATTCATTAGATGACTTACTAGAAGATGTGCCATTAAATGTGATCCAAAATTTGTGGTTTCAGCAAGATGGTGCGCCTCCACATTTCAGTCGAGAAGCTCGTGGTGTGGCAGATGAAAAGTTTCCAGATAAATGGATTGGTCGTGGTGGTCCAATTGCTTGGCCAGCTAGATCTCCCGATCTCACACCTATGGATTTTTTCACATGGGGAGTTGTGCAAGAAATTGTGTACAGAACACAGCCAACCACGAGACAAGACATGCAGCAACGACTCGTAGATGCCTTCCAGACAATCAATGAACGAAATACAGCAGCTACAGTCCAAAATTCATTTCAGCGACGTGCTCAGATGTGCATCGAAAGAGAAGGCCACCACTTTGAGCAGTACCTGTAATCAGGTAAGTACTTTTTGTGAAGTGATCTGTGCTATAGTGGTTGCAGTGCAGTGAATTTGGTGATGATTGTGTAGTGATGGGTTGTGGTAGTGAGTAATGCATCACTTTAGGTAAGTACAAGCCGTAAGTTCCTTGTACACAATTTTGTCTATGATGATTAGTAGAGCTCTTTCACAATATTTGAAGGATCCACAATTCTGAGACATCCAAAACAGCTAAAAGACCATAGTTTATGTAACACAATCAGTCAATCAAATTCAATTTATTGTTGTTAGTTTGATCATACAGGATTTAAGTTTCAATTTATATCCTTGAAAAATTATAATTATTGGGATTGCAACTTCAACTTTACAGCAACACACTTTCGCCAGCTAAAAACACTTGGTTTTACATCACCTTACAATTTACCAAACAATTTAACCCAACTAGTTAAGAAATGGCATCGGGCTATAATTCTTCTACCTTCGGCTACAGTTTATCTCTGAATTTTAATTATGTTAGTTGAAACGATAGTTTAACAATTCCTTTGCCCTTATTTAGATCAGATGATGTTAAATTTAGAGGCTGTAAATATCAATTTTGTTATGCAAAACGATTCCTTGGTCCTTATTTGACACGAGTTGCTGTTAAATTCTGGGCTGTGAATATCTTAGTCCTCGATATTAGTCTCAACGGGGCAAACTAAGTCGACTCACTTAACCTAAAAATGTCAACTAAAAAACAGGCCATAACAACAAAATAATTACCTGTGGAATTACATAAGTATGGAATAATGCGAATTATGGAAATGGCTATTTGAAAAAACCCCCTCACACAAACCGGAGCCCTTCACACAAACTGGAGCCCCTTTTCACGCCGCCACCGCCATCTGATAAAATGTCCGTGTTCGTAACCTCTCCTGGCACCTTGGGTGGGCGAATTAAATGGTGGATGCCCAGTTTAAACCGATATTTCAACATTATTCGTTACAAAAATCCACGTTTATTAAAATTAAAAACAATTTCGCAGTTCAATGGCCGCGTCGTGTCGCTTGGTGTCGCTGTCAACTGGTGACAGATGAAAAAAGCGTACGCTGTTATCCAAGAAAGCCCTCGCATAGTAGTCAATTGTTTACGTGGCCGACTTGTGAATAAAAATGGACCATTTTTAGCTTGCTACAGTTGGCTAATCTGATGACGGAAATTTAAAAAAATGGGCTTAACATAAAGGTATTAGCCCAAAAAACGATTTTATGGGTAAAAATTTTTTTTTTCTTGGAAAAACGATATTTCAAAATTTCGTGACGTCACAGTTTTTGCATGACAGATAAACTTTTGCCGTCATTTGAAGGGTCCTTGGTAGCCATATACACTGTAAAAATTTCGAAGTCCCAGCTTTAAAATAAAGGGCAATTTTTGAGGTGGGCAATAGTGTTGGTCCACCCGGTATACATATGTCAAAAACGGTAACAGTTAGGTAGGCAAAACGTGGGTGCGATAAACTCACAATTAAGAGACGAATCCGAATCTAAAGTCAAAACGAGGACTTTCTATTTAAAATAACAAAGATGGCGGCCACTTCCGGTAAAACCGGATGTGCAGGGTGCTTGTGAATATTTTATTTTTGACGTGCGTGGACAATCGTCCACGCACATCAAAAATAAATTATGGTATAGTACCAAATTTCAAAATTCTAGTACAAGTGGGGCCCCAAAAGTTTCTAATGAACGGTCTTCGTGAATCACCCTGTATACAGGGGCATAAAATTTTGTTGAGGAACGATAGCGAATTAATCAAGTAGCGATTAATCAAGTAACGATTCGAAATACATGAATAAATCTTTTTGTAGTTAAGGGGAGATTTTCTCTGCGAAAAACGTCGAAAAAACTAGCGCTCTCGTATTTTTTAAACTACAAAACAAAATTTTTACTCGCATGAGGGCAAAAGATATGTAGCAGAAAATGCGTATTAAATAGCGATTAAAAAAAACATTCAGAAGAGGTTAGAAAAAAAACACAAACATCACAAAAAATAGGCAATGTTTACGTGCCAATATCTCAGGAACCATAACAGTTATTCCAAAATATCGCATTAGCACAGAATCCCCGATGTCTTGGCTAAGGGTGAGAAAACTTTTATAACAAGAAACTGAAAAACAAAAATTTTGTTTCGAAAATGAGACAAGCGTTATAACGCTGGGTTCCTATAGAAACCTTGTGGGGCGATCGGATTTCTGTGTCAGAGGTAAAACTTCCCCTTAAAATACGAATTTTAAAATGCAGCAAACTTGATCGTAGTTGTAATATAGTTTTCGGGAATTATTATTAAAATTTCTTTGAAAAAAAAGGTGTTTTGAAACCACATAAAGCAAAAGTATTTATTGTACCCATATCGAAAACCTATAGCGGCTGTGGGCCAGACGCGGCAAACGTAAAGGGAGCGGAAGCGAGGGCCTTACAATTCCAAGCGAAGACGGGCTTGGGTGAGTCTATGTATAAATTTGTAGTTAATTTATTTATGAAAGTAAAATTATGAAAATTGGCCGTCGTAATCACAAACAATCGAGTCACAATCCTGTCCAAGAAATTTTCCGATCGGATTCGTACTTTAGGAGAAAATCGATGACAAACGGAAAAAGGGAAAAAGGCAGTGAAATGAGTGGATTTTTAAGGGGTGTCTAACGGAGATATCGACCTCGGAACGTAGCCAAGGTCCATTAAACCCAATGCATTTTGAAAATGGAATTTTTTTTTGTGACTAAATGGCTACAGATAACTGCTGAATTCTCCATTAAAAGGTGGTGCGAACGTTCTGGGACACCCTGTAGAAGTTAATAATAGTCAGTCGAACAGTCAGTTAAGTATTATGGCTAAACTGATTCAATAATCAAAATCAAGAGTGAGTTTCGATCTTTTGTGGCTTTCATCATTGTCAAAAAATGAGAGACCGAAATTATTAAAACAAAATGTTCGAATTGGTGCATCCAACTTTTATTTCCCTATACTTCATTACATTAAGAATGAGAATGGTATGGAATACTTATTTTTTTCAAAAACAATTTCCAAATTTCGCTTGCGACTGACTACATATGGTTTATAAAGTTGAATGTACTTTGAACTTTGATTACTTTGCATACTTACACTGATTAATAGGTATGTTAATTCTTTTAACAATAAATGAATCTTCTTTCTTTCTGCTGAAATTGTTTTTAAAAATGGCAGTTTCTACTTTTTCACAGAATTTGTAAATGCATCAGCAATCAAGGTTTAACCGGCTATTATAACAATTATGTTACCAAGTTACTTGGAGAGGGAGAGTGGGAAAGAAAAAATAATGATAGGGAAATTCAGATACGGCGGAAATGAGGAGAGGGAAAACAAGTTCTGGCTGAAGGAGGAAGAGAGCAAGTGCAGAGTGGAGACAAGAGAGAGACAGTAGAACACCTGCTGAAAGTGTGTGTGGAAATGAAAGAGGAGGAAAGGGAGAAAAAGAGTATTCTGACCGAATGGGGAGAGAGAATAGAATGGATGAAGGAAGTCGAGAGAGCGAGAGAAAGAAGGGGGGGGGAGAAGAGAAAACAGAAGACAACCGAGAGAGAAAGAAGTAGCCGAAGAAGAAAAAAAACTAGACGAAAATATGTAAATATGTAAATATTAAATTAGTATGTAAAAGGGCAGGGCTCGTTACAAACCGAAAGATATAGTACCTAATAAAGTTTTCTAATCTAATCTAATTTAATGATAAGTATAAATCCAACTGCCCGGATTGCTCAGTTCATTCGAGTCGACAAATCCAAATATTATCGAATAATCAACTTTAGCTAGGTTACCTAAGTAATCATTAATCAAATACCTAATAATAATTGGAACCAATAATAATTCGAAAATAGATTAATCGAAATTACCTCACAACGGCCTTAGATAAGTACTTACTTATAGGTACAGCTTAGAAATATGAACATGCCCACCCAGCGCTGAATATTTAGTTGGTCGCCTAGCATTCGAATAGCAGTTAGGTAGGGGTAGCAAACTTCTGCACGGTCTCTGTCGTGGCCTGGTCCATGCTACCAGGTAAATATTCAGCTCTGGGTGGGCATCTTCATGTTTCTAAGCTGTACCTCGCCCGGCGCCTCCACCAAATTTGACTATTCACTAAAACCTACCAAATCTTCAGAATTTAAGATTTTATAAACTTGTTTAATTGAAAAAAATCATTTCTTCCTATAAGATCACGAAATTGACCTTTTCCGGTCAAAATTAACCGAGTGGAGTGGCCCATTTTAAACGATCCAGTTTTATAACTTTTAAACAGAATACCGATTTAAAGTTTTGAAATAAATACTAATTCGAAAATCGATTAGTCGAATTACCTCCTAACCGCGGTAGATACCTAAGTATAGCTAGGTACCTCGCTCGGCGCCTCCACCAAATTTGACTATACAGTAAAATCTTCAGAATTTACGATTTTATAAGACAGAATACCTACCAATTTAAGGTCTTCGAAATAATAATAATTCGAAAATCGATTAGTCGAAATTATCTCCCCAGCGCTGCAGCGTTAGAATAAGAGTAAATAAGGCCTCGGCCGGCGCCTCCACCAAATTTGACTACACTAAAGCCTACAAATCCTCAGAATTTAGGATTTCAGAGTTGTTTTCCGGAATAAAATAAATCATTCTTCCTAAGATCACGAAATTGACCTTTTCCGAAGCGTCACAGTACCGGGGTGGCCCATTTAAACGTTTCAGCTTTATAGCTTTAAATAGAGAATTAAATATCATTTACGGTTTTCGACATCAAATTGAGGACATGTTTTACCGTTTCGAAATGAATAGTAATACGAAAAAGGATTAGTCTTAATTAACTCTCTTCATTGTCAGATATAAGTATAAGTGCAGTGAAACACATCACCAATCTTCAGAATTTACGTTTTAGATTTGTACCTCACCCGACGCCTCCACCATCAGTTGTTAGAATTTACGATTTTAAAATTGTTTACTGGAATAAAACAAATAATTTCTGCCTAAAATCACGAAATTTGCCTTTTCCGAAGTGTCACAGTACCCCCACTTTAAACGACCCAGTTTTAGGTATAACTTTTAAATAGAATGACGTATCGATTTACAGTATTCGACAATTTGAGGAAGACTTTAATACCTACTTTAATAGTAATTCAAAAATCGAGACGAAATTACCTAAAATTTACCCTTCAAGCCTTAAAACAGTGCCTATCTCGCCCGGCGCCTCCACCAAATTTAACTACCGCAAAACCTACGAGTTTTCAGAATTTACGATTTAAGATCTGTTTACTTCAAGAAAACTAACAATTTCTTCCTAAGATCACGAAATCGACCTTCTGCGAAGTGTCATATAGTGGACCCCTTGCCCTTTCCTGTTTTATGGAGATCGCAGATCGGCCAATTATCGACCATAATTCATGTTCAATCACGTCTAATAATGATAGATGGTTTCTTTAAAGTGTAAAAACGAGGAAATATCTCATGCATCAGACCTCTTGATGGTGCATATTTAATATTGAAGACTTGAAGGGTACAACCCAAGGTAATTCAATATTCTTAAAAAGTATCTACAGCCTTATGAATATGAATCAATGGTCATAGTAGGAGGGTTGAATCGGATGTTCAGGTTGCGGTGACTAATTGACAAACGCTCGTCAGTAAGGTGGAGTGTTGATTTTTGTGCAGAAATAAGCCTGAGGGCATTCTTCGACATTATAATGCTTCACTTGAGCATCACCATTTGCATATTAAAACAGTATTTTAATGTAAGTTACACCGATGATTTATTGACGGGCGCTATTTAATCAACCTCTATTTAGGCACGTTTAATGCTAATTCACTTAAATTTATTACCTTTGAAATTGGCGATTATCGCACGTCGCTTTACCCAGCTTTGTTATTTATTGTACTTCCACGACTGTTTTCTCTAAGTATGTAGGCAGTAAAAAAATTACCGAAAAACTTACTTACTTAAACATATCTAGGATTTTACCCTTAATTTCAGCAAATTGCTTGCATCTCTCTCCCTGATTTACGAGGCTCGTTAAGAAAACAAAGAAGAACCATAAATCACTTTTGCTGAAACCGGTTTGTGGATTCTTCAAAAACCGGTTTAATAGAATTTGAGTGTGACGTCATCATTGGTATAACAAGTCGATCATAGGTGGGGCATACTCACCATTCTCAAGAGGGAGCATAACGAGAACTCAGACAGTGTACGTGTAACCGTTCGACGCTGATACAGGGCACTGAAGGGGTCAAGGTTCGCCTGGACGCCGGGCGTGTCACAGCGTCGCGACGGCCTATGGTCCCATTGGCGGCACGCTTGCGCAACCAAAGGGACAAGTGACAGTCCTTCGTACAGTGACAATTCTATTTAGCTCCGCCCTATGCGCTAAATGGTCAAAATATTTTAAAATCTATATACTGCATATATACCTACTCTATGTACTTAGTAATGACGATGAAAACTTAGTTAATAAAGTATACCTAATGTTTAATGTTTCCTTCCACTCGCTTGAGAAAATGAATCAACACGAAAAAAAAACAAAAATTTCTTGTTTTAGTGCTTTTAATGTAGTCCGGCGAAACTTGAAATCGATATTAGGAAGACCCCGTCGGTCGTAGCAGCTGCTCCGTCTCACTCTGCATCAATATATCTAAAATCATCGTCGAGCAGGATTCCGTTGCTGTAGAAGACGTCTCCTTTGCCGAGGTAATTTTGTCGTTTCTTGTTCGCTTAAATAGTGAGATCACGCTGAGCCTTGGGATTGCTTGTAAATACGATCAGTCTGATAAAATGAATCGGTTAAGAATGCCACCAGGGGGCAGGTTGTAGTGGGTAGCAGAGGCGTAGCTGCAGGTGACATTCAACGACCGCCCCGCGCTTGCGCTTCCAGGAGTGGTGACATCCCCCCCTTCTACGGTGACAACGCG
Source organism: Pycnomerus fuliginosus (assembly GCA_963924575.1). Classification (NCBI taxonomy): domain Eukaryota; kingdom Metazoa; phylum Arthropoda; class Insecta; order Coleoptera; family Zopheridae; genus Pycnomerus; species Pycnomerus fuliginosus. The sequence goes on from OZ004626.1 coordinate 4,248,690, forward strand.
ACAGGCGTACCCACCTGTCCTATTGGTTCCAATGGGATCCAATGCTAACAACTACATTCTTTTTACATCAGGTGAGGTTAATTACACATTAGCCACGATTTTTCTTCGCAAATTACCCAGCGCTCATTTCTCGACCGGTAGACTTCTTATACTGCGCCGCACCGTCCTCATCTGGATACAGCCATTGACCCGGCAACATATGACGCCATTTTTCACGCTACCCTTCTGATCGCTCGGTTCTCTCATTTCCACCAAGAAAAGAATTTGCAGTCTGCGGTCTTGTACAATAATTATTGTAATTACAATCTCGTCTTAGATGCAATAAATAGCTCCAGTTATTAACCTTTTTCCAAAATAGGTATGCCTCGTTTGCTCAGCAATCTCAGCTTACCCTAATTTGGCTCGGCTAGGGGAGAGTGGGGAATGGCTGCCCCCTCTTTCTTATAGCATTTTGACAAGTTGTCGCGTTGATATTAAAGTTAAAGATGGAAAAGAATCAAACTTTACTTGCAAAATTCTTGAAAAACGCATGAAAAAATGATTAAAACATTTAAAAAAGGTCGTTGATGGGCCTAGCAATGACGGCCTTCAAAAAAATTAAACATTTAACTCTTGATGATAAGGTTTTTAACATAGATAATTATCAATTTAAGCGCAAAAATCTTCATTAATTTCCTTTGTAGGTTCATCTGAATCAGATGTAGGATTATTTTCTACTTCATAGACATGCCATAGTCTGTTTTTGCATGGCCGCAATTGCCCCTAAACGCACGTGTTTATATTCTTATACAGAGTGTTACTAAATTCATACCTACAACTACTGGAAGTTATTCCTCGCATTATTAGGAAGAAGAGTTCCTGTGGACGTAGGCTCGAAAATGCTTCAGATATACCTACGCCCCTTCAAAGGGGTAGATACTCAAAAAGTTAGTTTCTTGAAAATTTCTCCAAAAATGTAATAAATTTTTGAAATTTGGGGCAATGCTTAGTGTCAAAAAAGGCTTTCTCTCCAGATTTTTAATAATATCAGAGGCGTGCGGTCTTGGGGGGCCTTACACATTTTTTTGCATTTTCTTTTCGTGCGGGTATTTTTCTCGACAACTTACAGTAGAATGGTAATCTGCGGTTGATTCTATCTATAGAAAAGATTCTCCTGTTGAAGGTCGCTAAAGCGGTCCGTTTTCGATTATGACTTTGATTTATTTAGAGCACGAAAATTTCTGACGGACGATTTATTTTTCGAATCTAATTAGTGAAAATAAACAGAGTATAGGATTCCTTACATAATCATAAGGAAGAAAAGTTCGTATGGACATGTGGCAGTAAATAATTCCTAAGGGGACTATGGTCCTTGCAAATAACATGTTTTTCCAGGCCCCATTCGAAGGACCACTGCTTCCTTAGGAAGCATTTTCCGACAAATGTCAATATGAACTTTTCTTCCCAAAATGATGCAAAGAATCATCCTTCGTACTTATTTTCACTAATAAAGTATAGATAAAACAAAATTCGCACCATAAACCAATTAAAATCATTTTATTCGAAAACGGGACGTCCTAACTACATTCATAATAAGAGCACCTTTTTTGTGTGATGGAATAGAATTCAGATTAAGGTTTTGTTACAATTTAGCGTGGGAAATTCCCCGCAACTGAAAAACTTGCAAAAAAGTGAAGCCCCTTTCAGGAACGCACACCTCTGACCTTATTAAAAATCTGAAAAAAAAATCAACAGAAAGCCCTTTATAACACTAACCAATTTTTGAAATTTGAAAACCCTATTTACAATAATTTTCGAGAAATTTTCGAAAAACTGAAATTTCGAGTATACTTTGATTTGTAGGAGGGCGTAGCTTCCCTGTGAAGCATTTCCGGGTGTATGTTCATAGGAACTTCTCTTTCTAGAATGATGCAAGGAATAACGTCGCGGAGTTAGGAGTATGAATTTAGGAGCACCTGTATATTAATAGGAAATATGAACGTATTTGACTATTTCACCATATCTAAAGAGAACGAAAATTGACCTTTATAAGAACGCTTAATCGTTTTAAACAGGTATGAAATAAAATTAATGCTTAGGTATAGGTAGGTATATACCACTGAAAATCTATACTTTCGCTGACAACACCAAAATCACATTTTCACGATTATTTTCTCTCGCAGTGACAAACTTTTCTAATGAAGGGTTAAAAGGGGCCTGGTGAGATGATGGCTTAAGTTATCACAAACGCAAAATAATATTTTGCAAGGGCGAAATTATCTGGCCGCGCTGTATTAGGTACCTCCATGCAATTGCCGTCATTCCCCCATGTTCCCCTACCTTATGTGTGATTCCTGTGCAATTAACACGTAAATCGTGCGTAATCATACCAAAAGACAACCAGCATCTGCATTTTATAAAATTATCAATTTCGGAGACGGCCAAAACTACTTTTTCATAGAAATTGTAAACACTGCAATCATCAAGTGAAAAGTAACAAACAATCTAAAAATAAAATTAAACTTCCAGAGAGTACGGAATCGAACACAAATCTTTGTGAAAAGGAGCCAAATATAGTCCTAAGGGACTGTACACCATACCAGTACATAGCATATAGACTAATTTTACTGAAGAAGTATGTAGGTCGATATAGGGTGACAAATAGAGCCTTCGAGTCCTTTCAAAATATAATCCACCTAGAAAGTGTAGATAGACAGAAAATTCTCTAAGAATACATGCACTATGCACCTTATAGGTATGCGCCACGGACGGTTTTGTGTTTATACTTAGTAATGTAACGGATAATATTGTCAATTTTGGTAACATTGATATTTTCTTGAAATAGGTAATTTATGATGGACGATAACCCAAATAGTTCTGACATTCTTCCACCCAATAAATAGGTAGGTATACAGGGTGTTAGGGAATGATACCAACAATTTTAAAGGCGGCTATACCATCATGAAAAATGATGTTGTCGAAAAGCCCTTTACCATTTTGGCCTAAGAGGCATATTTTCTGCAGGAAATAATATGTTCAAATATTTTCCTTATCTTGGGAACTGCTGAAAACATGCAGGTGGTAACAATAGAAAAATAAAAATATCTGGTAGGAACCATGGCAAGAAAAAATTACCTTCCAAAACTTGTCAAAATTACACGGCACCAATTCCCTTACACCCTGTATGGTTAGACTTAAAACTACATAAATGCAAAAGGGCAATCACATTTCGCAGTCAACAGTTATAAGTCTTTTCCAATACTGACCCATCATTTCCTTTGATTTTATTACCTATGTATCTGTCTTTTTGTACCTGTGATTTCAAACCCCCTCTACCAAAATTAATAAAATTGTAAAAAACAGGGATTACCAGTATGTAGATATAATCTTATTTTTTTTAATCATCCCCTGAAGAAAAAACTTTTAATTGTAAATTAGGAAAATTTCCTGTAATTTTACGTTAGTATTCGTACTCCACTTTCCACCAGACATCAAACCATACCAAACCATAATGCTAGACGCCCAGGTTATACTTATAATGACTCTGATGACTATTGGTTTTTAAAGTGTTCTCATAGTCCACGTACATAAAAGATTTTTCAAGCAGCTTTGTTTTTTTTAACAATTAATCGAACCATCACAGAAAACTCTGCAGCTTTAAAACATTAAGAATAGTAGATACAGAAATATTACGGATCAACCCATTATACCGATGCAAAAAGGAGGTAGCCCCATTTTTATAAATTTTTCAGGAGAAGGAAAAAGCTGATTTACTTTAATATTTAACGTTCCACATACATTTCAACTGTCGGCAACGATATTTCTGAATGCAATAAATACTTTAAATCGATTTGATTTTAATATGTCCCCTCAACTAGTCTCATCAATTCAAAGAAAGCTTGTGCACCTACCTCGTTTTTGCACCGGCACGTAATAATCTTTTCCTCTTTCGATTAAAAAGTATTATAAAAAAGAGGTTTTCAAGCTAGTTTATTGTAATGTTGATAACATAAAATAATTAATTACAAGCCAAGAAGTTAAATTAAAAAACTATTCAGTTAAACTATCTTCGGACCGGGAAGCCTTCTCTGCTCCTTCGCACTGGATTAAGTATACGGGGTTAAATGAACTTTCTAAATAAGTGACAGAAAAAATGGATGGAGCTACCTCGTTTTTGTAGCAAATGAAAGAGCGTCCCTTGTTTATTATTTTCACTCAACAAATCCTAAATTCAGTAAAATATGGAGCTACATCCTTTTTGCCCCGGTGTCTTCAATTACTACTTAATTAAACAATTTTTGCCTGTAATCTTTTGCTTTTCTCTTTCTTTTTTAGCCAAGATTTGGTTGAACCGTTCAACTATCCCGGCGCATCCACCATATTTACACATAGTAATCCGCAAATGTTAAAATCGGGTGGATGCGCCGGGATAGTTTTACCAAATCATCGTTGATTTTTACAACTCAAGAAAGTAAATCCTATTACTAACAATTTGTAAGTAGGTATAAGTATAGGTAGGAACTTCTTATCCTTTTATTGTACCTACACAAGTTTGGAGTCTTATAGGCAACGTATTAAAAGTCTGCATATACTACAAAACTCTCAATAGTACAATAAAACTCGTTCAAGTCTGAAGCCTATACCCTCCTCTGTCCAAATGTAGGTCAGTAACTTCCCCTAGATAGTATAATACACATTTAACCCACTTGAAGGGTAGCTGAAATATAATAAAATTACTGGACTGTAGATTACTAATTCCCACTGTATTGGTGAGGTAATTACAGAGATGTAAAATAGTTTTGGAAATTTGATCATTGCCATCTGAATCATAAAATTTTTTAGTTTAAATTAGCTATTTTGTTAAATTATAGCTACAGCTACCTTAAAGCGGGTAAAAACATAGGGGAAGCGTTCTTGTGTTTATTCAAATAAGTATCGTCGGAAAGGTTTGGGGCCATTACACTTGGGCACAATAATTGCAAAGCCAAAAGGGAAAGTTTCGCAAAGGGGCATACCATCTGTTATAGGCACGTCTAAAAGCATTATAAATCGTTGGTAGCGGCGCTGCCACGTCTGAAGATGAGGGAGCGACAAATCAAATCCAAGACGTTTTTATTTACTCGCAGCTTTACACACAAGCTAATTTGAATGAAGTTAACAAAATAATCATGTTAACATGTGATTATGCAACCAATTAAACGCGGCTATTTACAAAACCCCTAATTACACCATGAAATGTTGGAATAACAGAATAAATACTTAAAACAGCCGATCGTTATCGCCCCCTTTCTGCTTTATTACGATGTCGTGACATCAATGAAATAAACACTGGTGCAGCGCCACCTCCTACAAATACCCGGAAATGCAACCGTAACCCCCTTTAATTAACCCAGGGGGCGCTGCGAATTTGCAAATCACCACCCGTCCTCCGCACATACTCTACTTATATCATAAATCTTTTAGTCATCTGCATTATAATTTCTCGTGCGATCCGGGCGGCTATTTTCTAAAGGTAATCTATTTTGCACCGTTACAATATTGTTTTTTTAACCCATTAAATCTGGAAGGCATAAGATGCATGAATTAGATTAAGCATGCATAAGATGATGAGTTCTTAACGGAGATTCATCCTAAAAACCCACAGTTCCTGCTCAAAAATCTAAATTTTAAGGCTTTTGCTTTCCCACACGATCTACTCGGAGCCCAAGATCATCTAGGAACATTTCCCGGGGGCAGAAATCTTTAAAATCGAATTTGTCGTGGAGATAATTTAAAAGATATACAGAAGCATAGATCTGACATGATATTTGCTGACTTTATTATTTTATAATTTACAGAAAAAGTGTAAAACAAAATGTGTAAATTAAGTAAAATCTCAACAAAGCGAAAAATCCCACGCGGGTAACCCAGGTGACGGTGATCTCAAAAAGGAAACATAAATTTACACTTTTTCTGTGATTTATAAAATAAAAAAAGCAGCAAATATCATGGCAACTCTACATTTTCGTAAAAAGAAGAAAATATCTAGGATTTATTCAAAAAGAACATAGGAAAAAAGAAAAAGGCAGAAAGTTAATAGTAAGGTTCGAATGCTAAAGCCTAACGAAGAAATAAAAACGCAGATTGTATCTCAGAAAAAAGGAAGAACGAGTAGGTAATGCCATAACTTGCTGACTTTTGAATATTAAAGAAGTGTTAAGAACACTGTACAAGTATGAAGAAATAGCATGAAAAATTAAAATTAAAAATGAAGAACAAACTAAAATTAATTAACAGGTAGGTACATGGACGATAAATCTATCGGCCTGAATTCTGAATTGGTCTTATAATATAATATCGATGTTAATAATAACAAGTAGGCATTGTTAAAATCATGTTTTGATATCGCTCTTATAAGCAAACAGGTATGGGTATATTTTGTTTTAACATGTAAAAGATAATAAATTATTATCATTATTGTTATTAAACCTCAAACTTCACCTTCGGCCCTGCATAAGTATAAGGAAGGTGAAAAAAGCAATAAACCTAACGTTTAAAAATAGGGAATAAAGGAGAAAGCAGCAATTTAAATAAAAATAAAAAAGTAGGTAGAAAAAAAAGCAATAAACCTATAACGTTTAAAAATAGGGAATAATAGAAAAAGCAGCATTTTAAATAAAAACAAAAAAGTGGGTACAAGGCAGGTGTATAGCAAAGGGTAACTTTTTTAAAAGTTGATTTTTCTCTGGAACTAGATATAAAAGATATCAAAAATTGCTCGAACAGGTAGATTTTCATCACGAGGGGGACACCTAAATCCGCTCATGTTGAAGTTTTACAACACACCTCCTAACCCCCGCCACCCCATCATCAAAATTGTAAATGGCAACACCCCCCCACTTGTGATACATCACCTGAAATCTAATTCCTTGTGAATTTAATTGCGCAAAAATTTTTGATATTTGCTCTTGCTATCTGCAGCGCCCTCTATGGTCAAATTTTAGATCACATTAGGGCCCTTTGTGATACATCATTTTAAAGGGTCTGAAATTCTCTGTAGTTCGATGCAAAAAATTTTGAAATCCATCAACTCGTTCAAAAGTTATAATAAATGTTGAAAATTTAAGCCCGGAGCGATCACTTCATGTTCTTCAGTGTAACTTTTGAAGGAGTGGTTATGGATATCAAAAATTCTTGCATCGGATTATAGAGAATTTCTGACCCTTCAAAAGGACGTATCACAAAGAGCCCTAATGTGATTTAAAATTTGACCATAGAGGACGCTGATGGAGATGAAATGAACAATATTAAAAATTGTTACAGAATTGGATTCACAATGAAATTAGTTTTCAGATGATGTATCGTACAAATTAGGTGTTGTTATATAAAATTTTGAAGTTGCGGTGGACGGGGGTTAGGGGGTACGTTGTAAAACTTCAGCCATGCTCGGATTTAGGTGTCCCCTGGAGATAAAAATCAATCTGTTCAAATGCTTTTTGATATCTTTTATAGTTCCAGAGAAGAATCAAATTGCAGCTTTAAAAAAAGTCATACCCTGTATACAGACTCATATAATAACTCATACTCATACTCATACAGTAGGTATATTTTACAGTTTCAATGAAGCATATACTGTGTATGAAATAATTTGGGATATTTCCGATTATAATAAAAATACGACTAAGGTGCCGACGTTTCGGGACTTTTTATTGTTCCTTGTCTCCAAGGCCTTGCCATCAGAGGGTAAATCCAAAAAAATTTTTTTTAAAAATTCAGGTGAAATTGTCAAATTAGGAATCATTATAAAACGACTATTTAATTTAATCTTCTGTGAATGCAGCGTTTCCCAAAATAGGTTACATTATTCTTATTCTTAGAAAATTGAAAGAAAATTTGTGAATTATAAAATTATTTTTTTCAATACATCATAATTTGACAATTTCATTTCAATTTTGAAGAAATATTTTTTTGGATATAGTATAATGTACCTACCTACAGATACGAGCTTTGTAATCGTCATAATATAAAGAGCGACTTGTCCAATTCACAAACAAGTTAGGTAATGTTGGACCATTTGGGTTTCATTTATTTTTAACATTACAATAGTAAAAGTTAAATTCCTGCAACTTCGTTTTATGAAAGGTTTATTACCAAGGATCCTGAAAATTAAGATCGGTAGCGAAATAAAAAATAAATCTTGAAAAATCTTTTTAAAAAAATTGTAAAGTTGCTTTGAAAAAGAAAAGCATCAGCTTTAACCCTACACTGTTTTCATTCTGATCAGGTAATCCAAAAAATAAAATTTTTTTACTGCAGCTATCTAGAAAATAGTAGTCGACTCTAAAAGCTTCCGATTAATTTTAAGAAGACCGACTTTTTGAGGAGCCCTTTACGGGGTCGTCCTTACATGATGTGTCCATAGAAATTTTTGCTTCTATATTTTTGGAGGGACTATCACCAGTTTCAGTATCTACTATGATTTCAGACTCATCCTGTATAATTTGTAATTGGCTTCTGCAAGGGACCTGAAGAAGGAAGAATAAAAATTTTCGAAACGTCGGCACCTCAGTTCCCCCAAACCAAATTCACTATTAACGGACGTTCAATTTCAATATTAGAATAAAATATGTATATCTACTTATTGCTTGAGTGATTATGGATTTGGTAGTGAGATCGTGAAGCAGGTATAATGTTTAGAATGCTACAATCGGTGTAAAGTGACTATGAATGTAAAAAAAGAACATGAATAATATTACCTGGAAAAAAGTAATAATTCTAACAAGAAGAATCTCTCGAGTGATTTATATTGGAAGTCCATGTCACGTTTGTGTGTTATTGACTTTGGTAATCGCTGCTTAAAAAATTAATAGCAAAACGAATGGAATTTTATTGACTACAATTTCGAAAGAGAACGTGAGTGGTCCTAGAACCTAATTTAAATGTTGTGACAGGTATGTCGCATGTTTTGTTGATGTCATCGTCTGTTTTTCTGTCGCGGTATTAGATAAGAGTTTTATTGATGGCTTCAATAAAAAAAAGTTGTTTTAATTAAGCATGGGATGATTGCGGGGTTTTATGGGTTCTTATAACTACTTAGGTTTAAAAGTGGTGCTAGTCAGTTTTTATGGTGTAATCGAAGCGTTCGGCATTTTTGAAATAAATGTCGAAAATTCCGCTTAAGTAAAATATGCCGTTTACACGAAATGCTTTTTACAGCATTCTAGGGCCGTGACGTAAATTTAAATGTAGCAATCTGTCACTTAAGGTGGGTGCGCGCGCAACAAAAACAATGCAAACATTACCTGTACAGAGACATGTGCGGCAAATTTGACAACTTTATCACTGTACACGCAAACTTTCCGGTAAAGTTAACACTGGTTATAGTCTTGTGAGCATGTTAAGAGATTGTGGGTCGGATGAACACTAGATTTGTGAATTTTTAGAGGTGGGCGGTAAATGTGCAGTAATTGTGCGTGCGCGGAGGAAGTTTAGTCTTACAGCCAGTTACTGCAGACAGGATGTTACTTGCGCGGCAGTCCAACTACCACTGAGCCTGCGGTTTGTCGCACTGTCACAAGAGGCGTGTGAGCTTTCACTTGTCATTGCGCACCATATCATCACTTGTGTTGTCGCCAAAATTCATATCCAAGCACCCCAGCTACAGGTGTTCTGAATACTGTTATCGCCGACCATCGATATTAAATCTCATTCTCCCACGTAGCTTTTCAGTGATTATTTTTATCAATCGACTAACTAATTTTGGTCAATATTACACAGGACTTGACCCTGGATTAGGATACTATATCCTCGAGGTGCAAGGGGTTCCCTTTGAACAAGAAGCATTCCTGCCGGAGGGGAACAGGAATTTTAATTTCACCTTAATTTTTTTAATTTGCCTCCACCACCTTTTCGGTCTCCAAGAAAATTAACTTAGCTATGCTCCTTTCATCTATAGCGGCATTTATGCTGCGATATAAGATATAAAGAAAACAAAAAGACTGCTCTAGTCACAAAGCTTACGCTGTTAAGAAAATATAATTAAATTCTATAAATTTGTTAGCGTCTCTCCGAACAGCAACCAACTTGCGTCTCTTGAAATATTTTAGGCGGATTCACCCTCGAATATATTTATCCATCTTCCTAGATAATGATGCATGAAACGTGATCTCTCTGTACCTTTGTAAAAACACTCGAATAAAGTAATAAATAATTTTAAAAAATGTTGCTAAAATCATTTAAATTTTCACAGCAATTAATCGCGTAAAGGAAATTTAGTTTAGACGTCCACCAGAAACAAAAAAAAAACGATTCGTTAGTCAATTCATTAGAGAATTTGTTAAAAGTGTGAGCCAAAATCAGAGCTGCTTTCTAATATTTCAAACACGCTTTTAGATATTTTGATGAAACTTGAAACTTTGTATAATTCATACCGCATAAGGAGTAATTTGTGAAGCATACCTACTGAAAATTGTGTACCAAGTCCAGGGGCATAGGTGTAGGTAAACCAATCGAATCCACCTTTTACATATCATAAGAAAGACGTGAAACCTTAAAATTAACCAGCAAAAGAAACAAAAAAATATATTAAAGGAAATGTTGCACAGATTATCTATTTATCTAGGAAAATATAAGTACTTTAAGGCGCACGCCCATAGGAGGTTAAGTTTTCTATACTTAGAATACGACGTAGAACCTCACCCTGAAGTTTGTCGGTGTAGGTACTTAGAGAACACTCTGTATTCGTGTATAATGTATGTTCAATGATACCTAAAGGCTTTATTTTTAAGATTATAACTTTATTATACAGGGTGCTCCAATGAAAAGGAGCCACCCCAAATATTTCGTAAACCAAATAAAACATGAGAATTTGCTCGAACAAGTCGATTTTTATTTTTAGGGGGACACCATGCGAAATTTCAAAACACACCCCCTAACCCCCACCTACCCCCACTTCAAAATTTTAAATGGCAACCCCCCACTTGTGATACATCATTTGAAAGCTAATTTCAGTGCAAATCTAACGCTGCAACAATTTTTGATATTTGTTCAACTCTAGCGCCCTCTATGGTCAAATTTTAAATTACATTAGGGCGCTTTGTTGTAATACATCATTTGAAAGGGTTTCAAATTATCTGTAAACTAATGCAAGAATTTTTTTAATCCATCCATTCGTTAAAAGTTACAGCCTAAACTTGAAGGATTTCTAGGCCCAGAACCAGCTCATGTCTTTCAATGTAACTTTTGAACGAGTGGGTGGATTTCAAAAATTCTTACATCAGTTTACAGATAATTTCAAACCCTTACATTAGGGCTCTTTGTGATACACCATTTGAAAGGGTTTGAAATTATCTGTAAACTGATGCAAGAATTTTTGAAATCCACACACTCGTTCAAAAGTTACATTGAAAGACATGAGCTGGTTCTGGGCCTAGAAATCCTTCAAGTTTAGGCTGTAACTTTTAACAGATCAATGTTATCCATCAATCGTTACGATGTAAACAAAATCCGTGCGCTAAAAGAGCACATACAGGGTGTCCTGCAATATTTTACTAGTGCCTTCTACGATCAAAAGTAGAACTAAAAGTCTCAGTAAACATTTGTCGAAAAATGCCTCCTAACGACACTACAGCCCTTCAAAGAGATACTCCAAAATTTGGTTTTCTTAAAATTACTCGAATATAGTAAATAGCAGTATTATGAAATTTGGAACATAGGTTAACGTTACCCAAGGGCTTTCTTCTGAGTTTTCTTCAGATTTTTATTTTATTTAGAGGCGTGCGTTCTTGGTGGGGCACAACACATTTTTTCCTTATTATTTTGCTGTTAGTGTTTATTTCATGAAATAGTAATGAAATCATAATCTCCGGTCCTCATAAAAAAGGTACTCTTGTTGAACGTCGCTAGCACCCATCGTTTTCGAAAAAAATGACTCTTCATTTGTTCAGGTCTCCAAAATTTGCGATATAAGACTGGGGGGCTGATCACTAGTGGAATTAGTTGTACATCCGGCTTGGAATTAATTCCGGAATTATGGAATTATTACGGAATTATTCTGGAATTGATGGAATTTAAAAGGAATTAATGGAATTAGCCGGAATTAGTTGGAATTAATTGGAATTAGCTGGAATTAGTTGGAATTAGTTGGAATTAGCTGGAATTAGTTGGAATTAACTGGAATTATTATGGAATTATTTGGAATTGATATGGAATTATTTGGAATTGATAAGTACATCATTTAAAAGGAATTAGTTGGAATTAATGGAATTAATGGAATTAAAATGGAATTAATGGAATTAAAATGGAATTAATGGAATTAGAATGGAATTAATGGAATTAATGGAATTAGAATGGAATTAATGGAATTAGAATAGAATTAATGGAATTAGTTGGAATTAGCCGGAATTAGTTGGAATTAGTTGGAATTTAGCTGGAATTAGTTGGAATTAACTGGAATTATTATGGAATTATTTGGAATTGATATGGAATTAATAAGGAATTGATAAGTACATCATTTAAAAGGAATTAAAGGAATTAGTTGGAATTAAACTGCTCAACAATTCAATTGGTCCACCCGGAAATTTGAGTCGAATTCAAAATGCCGCAACTCCTCAAGCAGTTGATCGATTTGAATGAACCTTTTTTCCACGGATATTCCATTTCATTGGCCACGACACGGGATGTTCCGCGTTTTATGCAGGTGCCCCTTATTTGATATACAAGGTGTCAGAGCCGGGTACTGCAAAATGACGAAAATTTAAACCACCCCCGATTCTGAAAGAAATTTTTCTAATTTTTTTTGCCTGGTTGAGAAGACGTCTCAGGTTCATACCTCCAGACGTTTTTTTGAAATTTGCTCCATCTCCTCTAATTAGGGTGCAGGGCCAAAAAAACTGTTTTTTCATCGGTAGTTAATAGCTTCTTTAATTTTTACTCCATTTTTAATTTCTTGAGGTCGTTGTGTCGTAAAAGTGTTACTCTAGGACACCATGGGGTCAAAATTAATCTAAAACAAGGTGACCCAGAAAAGGGGGTTCTTTGAAATTGACCCAATTTTATTCTGCTTTCGAAGTAATCTTTAAGTAAAGACGGACTAAATTTGAAACGATGCTTTCATAGAACCAGTTGTCCTGAACATTTTAAGATGTTCTTCGTCAGAATCGGATCAGAATCACCGGTGTTCAACCCAACTCTTCAGCGGACCGTTTTTAGACAAAATACAGCCCCTTAAATTCGTGAAACCAAGGTGACAAAAATGAAAAGAAAGAGCCATATTTCGTTGACAAGGTAACGATCCTTCAGGCTTTGTCAAAATTTTTGTCGCCTTGGTTTCACGAAATTACAGATGTGCGAAATGCCTGCTTTTTGTCCGAAACCCTTCAACCAAAGCACTGGTATCAGCACAGCCAAATGTGATCCAATTCAGACGATGAGCATCTTAAAATGTTCAGGATGAATGGCTCTATAACGGCATCGTTTCAATTTTGGTCCGTCTTTAATCAAAGATCATTTTAAACGCAGAATAATTTTGGGTTCACTTCAGTGGGCCCCCTTTTCTGTGACATTTTATATCAGGATAATTTTGCATTGATGACAATTTAGAGTAAAGTTCTTGCGTTACAAGGACCCCCAGAAAATTAAAATTTGTGTACAACTAAAAGGCGCTCTTAACCACCGATGAAAAGACAGTTTTTTCGGCTCTGCACCCTAATTAGAGGAGATGGAGCAAATTTCAAAAAAACGTCTGGAGGTTTTCTCAACCAGCTACAAAAAATTAGAAAAATTTCTTTCAGAATCGGGGGTGGTTTAAATTTTCGTCCTTTTGCAGTACCCGGCTCTGTCACCCTGTATACCAAATAATGGATACCTGCATAAAATGCGGAACATGTCATGTCGTAGCCAATGAAATGGGCCATCCGTGGAAAAAGGGTTCATTCAAATCGATCAACTGCTTGAGGAGTTACGGCATTTTGAATTCGACACAAATTTCCGGGTGGACCAATTGAATTGTTGAGCAGTTTAGTTGGAATTAGTAGGAATTAGTTGGAATTATTTGGAATTAATATGGAATTAATGGAATTATTATGGAATTAATGGAATTAGAATGGAATTAATGGAATTAATGGAATTAAACTGGAATTATTGGAATTAATTCCCGATTGGAATTAATTGTACACAATTGTACACATAAGACATCAAAATACTACAAATAAAACAAGCTCATGGGCCGGTTTCCTACTTCATTCTGGAAAGAAAAGTTCATTTGGACATGGGTCGAAAATTCTTTCTAAGGGAGCTACAGAGTCCTTCAAATAACATGCGTCCAAATACCCCGTTTTTAAGACCATAGCTCCCTTAGGAAGCATTTTTCGATCCATGTCCATATGAAATTTTCTTTCTAGAGTGAAGTGTTTACATTTTTTGATGTCTTCCATCACAAATTTTGGAGCCCTGAACATTCAATAAAAGCCATTTTTTTCGAAAACCGTGTGTTCTAGCGATGTTCAACAAGGGCACCTTTTTTATGATGAATACACCAGAGATTATGATTTCATTACTTTTTCATGAAATAAACACTAACCGAAAAATAATAAAGAAAAAATGTGAGATGTCCCCCCAAGAACGCACGCCTCAGGCTAAAATAAAAATCTGAAAAAAATTGAAAAGAAAGCCCTTGATAACACTAATTTATGCCCCAAATTTCAAAATTTTCGACTTTTTGAGTGCCCCTATGAAGGGCTGTAGTGCCCTTAGGAGGTATTTTTCGACAAATGTTTAGTGGTACTTTTAGCCTTATTTTTGATCCTAGAATGCACCCGTAAAATATTGCAGCCTAATTTCAGTACACCCTGTATACGGTGTTCATTAGGAAGCTGAAATAGAAAATATACAGGGTGACTCGGAATTATAGGGACAACAGTTCACCACAGTTTCCTTCCGTAAAAATAAGACAAAAAGTAAGAATAAGTTTTTGTCCTAAAATGGATTTTGTGAAAGCTAGGCCACCTCAAATGGGTACCCCATAAATCAGTTTTTTCCAATTCAAAAATTTTAGTTCATCCGATCTTGAAATTTAAAACATAGCCTAGAGGAATAAAGGGCTTCATTCTGATTATTTTTCAGATTTTTAGTCCTACCATCAAAAGCGTGCGTTTTTGGTAGGGTCTTACACATTTTCTGCAGCATTTTTTCTGCAGGCGCTTTTTTTTGCAAAGCAACAATAATGGCGCCCTCGACCGTCCACGATACACTAAAAAGTACTTTTGTTAAACATCCCTAGGATGCAGGGTTTCACAGTTAACTGATCCTCATAGATTTGAGGTATAAAAATTTGGAAGATATTTTTTGTAATTTTTATTTTTTTTTACGTAGAATCAAACTTAAAGAAGGTGTCCAACCCTTAGATATTACAAACACTCCGTCGGAATTTATGACGGCAGCCTAGACCCTTACGTTTGATTGCATTTAGGTTTGACAAAATAAAGCTAAAATTGAATTATCCCCAAATTCAAAAATCGGAGTTCAAAAAGATGCAATGCATTTTCAGCTATTTATTATAAAATTTAAGAGGATGCTAAATGATCTAAAGTTGATTTCATGTAGAACAATTAAAGTTTTTAGTCGGATTTATTTTATAATTTTCCTGTAGTAAATTAATGAGGAGCATTTAACTCGAAAACGTAGCATCTTGCCACATGCAGCAGAGTACTTTTTGGTGAATTGTGGAATGCCGTTGGTAGTCTTCTTATTACTTTGTCAAAAAAAATGCTTGCAGAAAAAAAAATACGGAAAATGTGTAAGCCCTCCCCAAGAACGCACGCCTTTGATATTAGTTAAAGTCTGGAAAACAATCAGAATGAAGCCCTTTATTCCACTAGCCTACGTTTAAATTTCAACATCGAATGAATTATACTGAGGGGGCCATAGCTCTCACATAATCCATTTTAGGACAAAAACGTATTCTTACTTTTTGTCTTATTTTTAGGTAAGGAACATGTGGTTATCTGTTGTTTCTAAAATTCTGAGTCACCCTGTATATTTTTACAAATATTTCAAGAACGTTGTGACGTAAGCGCATTCTTTTTCTTATCAAATCCAGGGGCGTAGATGTAGGTTTAGGTAACGCCACTGGTTTGTTGCAAATAAAAAGTCTTGTGGGGTACCTACAGACTAGCATCATCATATGGACTACCCTCCGCATCGACTAAAACTTTTGAAATAAATTTTCCGGCGCAGGAAAAATTAAATTCATTTTCCCATGTTATACGCCTACGGGAACGATGAAACACCTGCTATAAGAAATATCTTAAGAAACGTTTAAAAAAGTATAACAAATATTAATGATGGGGAATAAGAAATTAAGAGTTGATGGAAGAAGGTCAAAGGAAGAATACGCCACCTGTATCTAAGTGTAAAAAAACGCGAAAAGGGGAGAAAATAAGAAAATAAGAACAAGCAGAAACTAACTATCTTTTAAAAATAGTTAGATTTTATGGGCCTCATAATAATTAGGGATAACGAGGGGTGACCATTGTCGATAGCAAAAACCGCTCCGAGGCTTGCCGGCAGCAAATTTTATTTAAAGGGTCGTATTACTGATGACGATTTTTATTAATATTAGACACTGTCAATTTCTGATGCGTTGTGCAAACAATAATTATATTTTTTTTCGGATTTAATTTTTTTAAAACACGTCTCAATTCGCTTTATGGGAACACGACCCTAATGTGTACGACTTCAAATATTGTTTTGCAGATCATGACTACCTTAAGCACTGAAAACGCTATAATGTTTAATCCAACACCGGCGTGCAGTTTAGTTTATCTAAAATACCTTCAGGACGTTAAAACACCGATTTAAAAATATTTCCAGGGCAGTAAATTATAAGTGACAAATTCCTGCGATCCCCGTCGCGCGTCGGTGCGAAACTGTAAACAGAAAACGATTGGTGTAAATCTCCTGAAATAAAAAAAAATGTCTTTGAAAGTCTGACATTGCTGGGATTGCAGAAGCGGCGCGGTCATTAGGCTTAAGTAGTGGCTGTTTATATTGCATGAAAGTGTTGAAAATGCACCTAGTCCGTAATTTATCAAACCGAATTCCTGATATGAGAGAGTATTTCTAAAGGCGACGAAATGAAATATGTCACCCCAGAGCGTGGACGTCCAGCCACTCCGTTGGAATGCAGCGTTCGTTTGTTGTTTTACCCACAAATGGCGAACTGTAATAAGCTTACAGGGGTCGACAAATACATGAATTGGCCACTTTTTTCATGTTGACAGATGTACGTGGTTAATATGTTGGAAAACTGCTGTCACTTTTTATACGAAGCAGGAAACATGATTTCTCTTGTTAACTTCAGTTTCTTTGGTTTGATACATTGCACCAAGGATTCAATTTTGTTAATATTTCAAACTTACTACTCTCTAACAACTATACGATGTTTTAACGATCTCTTTTATTATTTTTCTTCTTTCCGTGAAGAATAAATGTTCCGGTAGCCAGATTTTGCAGGAAAATGAGATCAAGCAAGGTCAAAAACATGAATTTACATCTCTTCATTTTAATGACGAAGGATTTACTGCTAAGTTGACAAATACGTTAACCGTCATACATATATCGACACTGAACACTCAACGAGTTGCCATAAATTTAATTAACATAAACAGGGACAGATATACGTCTTGTAATGGGTCAGACACCCTCAGGATATTTATAGAAAACGCAATAAAACAATGGTATTTGCAATTGATGGGCAGAGTCACTGAATGGTTTCTCAATAATATCGTAAGTCTTATTTATAACAAATTCATGCCGTTAGTAATCATTGCAGGTGTCTGATGGTCTAAACCTTAGATAATTTTATAAATTCATAATGCGTCGTGACAGTATCAAGGTGGATTATTTTTCATGAACCAATGCTATCGTGATCATAAGGATCTATATAACTCTCACTTTTTGGAAAGTCGTGGTATTATACAATCCAATAAATAATATAAAATCGATATTAATTAAATTATATATAAATATCAAACTATTTGTTCTATCTCACATTATGGGTTATATATTGTACACAATCAATGATAAATATACTCAGTTATACCATATAAGTTATTGCGGCACTCGCAGCTATAACTTTTCTTTAACCGCTTGATATTTCAAGTATTACACTTAATATATTTTATCAGACATCTCAATTTCATCAGAAGAAATATGATGTCTCTTTTATGTACACGTCTATATTTTAAAAATTATCACTTAGTAGGGGTTGGCTAATTAAAGTTAATAAAACGAGCAAAAGAGATTAAATGTATATAAGAACCGGTAAATTATAACTATTTTATTTTAATCTGCGTATGTTAATGCACTTGCCTTAGGATACTACGGCTGAATTCTTGTCGCTGAATGAATGCACTGGCTATCCGAATGATTGACACCATCGTTAAAGGAAAAACCACCCGCTTAAGAGTGACACAGTTAGGGTTCATCGATCACCTAAAACCGGACAACAAATTAGCTAACTAGACAGAAAATGTCCACAATTCATTATTATAAGGGTTAGATAATATCAGTTTTCTCGTTTATATCGTGACCGACTTAACGTAACAATGAAGATCAAGAGGAAATAAAATGAAATAAAATTAGCGGTGCATTCAGAAACTGGATAGCCGGATTCGGATCGCGTCCTGCAGTTGGGTGATAAGTAATTATTTTTATTGCCTTTAAAATTAAGGAGGTTAATGATGATGATAAATCGCAGAAGGGCTAAATAATTGATGTCCCACAAAAACTATGGCATCACTTACGATTTAAGCTATTTTTGTGATTGCAATTTAAAAAAGCCGGAAGATGTACATCAACGCGATGTGTATCCCTGCAGATGTTTATCACGTTCATGGTCTTACTGGTCTTACTGATGGAATAGGGTGCAGATTTTATCAATCTGCACCTAGTAATGGTGCCTCCGCAGACGCACAGATATGTCAAAAGGGCGAAATGTTGAAAAATTAAAAGAATGACAATGTAAACCGATTGGATAAATTAAAAGAATCGCCGGAATTGCGAAAGGGGATGAAAAATCAAGAGGAATGAAAATTAAGTGTGATTAAGTTGAATTACGAAAATAACCAAATTATACTTTTTTCCTTATTGTTATCGTCCAGTATAATTTTTTAAATTTTACGCTGGTATCGGGTTGGTGGACAGAAAGAAGAGAAATCTTTAAAGCCTTAAGCTATTTTGGCCAACGTTTCGACCACTTCACGTGGTCTTCTTCACAGGCTAACTTAATTTTTTTAAAATATAATTAAAATTATTTAAATAAAGAGACACGTCTGCCCTCATCAGGAACCATGACATTATATTAAAAAAAAATTAAGTTAGCCTGTGAAGAAGACCACGTGAAGTGGTCGAAACGTTGGCCAAAATAGCTTAAGGTTTTAACGATTTCTCTTCTTTCT
This sequence comes from Pycnomerus fuliginosus, assembly GCA_963924575.1. NCBI lineage: Eukaryota > Metazoa > Arthropoda > Insecta > Coleoptera > Zopheridae > Pycnomerus > Pycnomerus fuliginosus. The sequence continues at coordinate 4,268,105 of OZ004626.1, forward strand.
GTCCACCAACCCGATACCAGCGTAAAATTTATAACCAAATTATGCAATTGGACGGCTTTTTGCATAAAACCATAAAAGAACCATCCCACAAAATATCTTTGTCTAGATAATGCCCCGAGAATATTAAATATTCATCAAAATTGACAAGATAAATGAACATATATTAAAATATGCTTATTAATTAAAACTCTTCGAAATACAGATACCGGCAATAGGTACCGACAATTTCGAGGATTAGCATTTTTTTAAATGAAAAACTATAGCGCAAATAATGTGATTATGGCTTGTTTAAAAATTTGAAATTTGTGGGTTGGATCCTTTATGCAAAAAGCTGTCCAATTAAAACTTTTGTGGAGGTTGAAATACATACATTTATACCTATACCTATTGCGAAGGAAACTGGAAATTTGTAAAAGGTAAACTGAATCCTAAATGAGTTCAATTTATTTCCGAAGAAAAACGAAATTACACAAACTTTGCCAAATTAGCACTTAGGGCGTTGAAAAACAGTAAAGGGAGATGAAAAGTCAAAGGGGACGAAAATTAATCGTAATTAAGCAGAATTACAGATTACAAGTTGAAATATTGCAAAGAGTGTCAAAAAGTGAAAAAGGCAAGAACAATCCATATGAGTAAAATTCATTACCGAAAAAAGGCAAAATTACGCGAATTTTACAAAATTATGCAGGAGGATGAAAAGTCAAGAGGGGTGAAAATGCACTGTAGCTAAGTAGAACTAGCAAAAATCACACGAAAAAGAAGCGGTCTGGGTAAATTTTGCTTTTTGAGGGTTCACACATCATGAAAGGGGTTGAAAAATTGTGGATGGGTTAAAAATTAATGAAAATGACTGAATTATCGAAAAATCACAAAACAGCCCGAAAGAATAAATAAAATGTATTTACTCCGTTTGCTAGAGCTTAAGGGTTGTTAGTAGCGTAGGGGTTGGTTTTAGATTGAAAACTCACAAGAGGTTTTTTCAATGGTTGACCGAAATCTATCGAACTCCATAATTTTATTCCACCACTTACATGAAAAAATTTCCAGCTTCAACCATTTTTCATCCCCCTTGTTAGATCATAATGAAAATTTGCACATCCGCCTACAGTGTCGCTGTAAATTACCACACCAAAATCCAGCCCTGATACGTTGAGCAGTTTTTGAGTTCTCGCATTTTTGTGTTTCGGCAGGTTAGGGGGTTGTACCGCCTTTAAGGGTCGTTTTTCGCGAATGACCTTTTTTATACAATCAATAGAAAGCTATCGAATGGTATTAATTTCAACCCTACATTATACCTATTCAGTAAAAATTCACTCTTCCTTTCTCGAAGATGCAGAATATGTAAGATCTCATAGTTTTGCAGAAGACATTGCTTCTCTATGTCAAATTACAGGGCTTCATGGACGTTTCAACCTCTAAACTCCAAACCCCTATTTCACCACCCCCGCATGCCCTAAAGGAAATTGTGTTTTCAATTTCACCACCCGAATCCAATTCGTTGAAAAATTGCGGTGATTTATAGATTCAAGTTTTCAACCCCTCATGATTACACCCCTTTATGATTTACAGGAGTGAATTTATTTTTCCGGTGTTACATAACTTCTTGCGTATTTACTGAATTCAGTTGTTCATAAATAAATCAATAGGGTTTCAGAAGAAATAAATAAAATATATTTATCCGCTTGCAAAGAGTTAGGTGCGGTAGTTGGTCTCAGGTCGAAAACTCATAAGACCTTTTTGCAATAGTTGATCGAAATCTCTCGAACCCCGTAATTTTATGCTACTATTTACTTGAAGAAATTTCATCCCCTAAATTTCATCCCCCGAAATTAGCACCCCTTCACCTTCAACAGACTTGAGGGTCGAACGTGCATATACCAAGTTTCAGTAATATACCTCCACTAGTTCTCGAGTTATTGCAGTTAATAGTTTTTCGGTTTTTCTCCCCTAACTCCCACCCCCTTGGTCCGATGTGGCCCAAAAGCAATCCGCGCCGAGTATTTAGGGAAACACAACTGCACACCAAGTTTCAGATCGATATCTCAATCCGTTCTTAAGTTATCCGACGGACAGTCTAGATGAGCGAATAATCAAAGACAAGGTAATGCTCAAAATATTTCGAACTTTGCTGGTTTTGGATAGGCACATAAATGTTTCCGATAATTTTTGATTTTTGGCTCCTAATTCCACTCGACTCAAATTCTTATTGCCCAAGCGCCATCTACTAAGCAGTAGCCAACGCACGAAGTGAGAAAGCCCCCATGCGTTGAGCTTTGTGAAGCTGAAACACTTCCGCTTGGAATAAGTGAGCTGTTTATTTATTCACTTTGTGCAGATGATTCGTTCTTGCATACTTCATTTCGAATTTGTTTTCAATCTATCATATAGTTTTATTCTGGCTTAAAAATGTAATTGCGAATACTTAATTTTATAGTTGATAAAAGCGGAAGTTTGGTGCTTAATACTGATTTCCTCGTAAGTGGCTTCGATGCTAGAATAGGACTGTGATTGCTCTATGTTCATCAAGCAACCCTCTTTCCAGCACCCCCGAACACACTTTGGCCATTCCTTCCGAGATCAGAACTCGAGTAATTAATAGAAAGACGCTAGGAACTGACAAGAATTCTAATCAAAGCAATACTGAATCCTCCGCTGAAGATATTTTTCTGGAATCCTGAGAAAGTTGGATATGAACGTGCAAATTATTGCGGAATGAAATGCGACAATTAACCGCTGGTTTTGTGGCATTTAGCCGCACGAAAACAAGAAAGCAATTGGTAGAACCTCACCCACAACGGCATTACTACTTATTTCATACATTCCATGGTAATGTAGGATGTTATGTTGAAGCTATTCCCCTTGCATGAGGTCCAAACTGGATCTTGACATCATTAGATTCTCGCGAAAGTGAATTGCCTGAAGCTGCTCACGCACCGGACTGAACAACATTGTCTCTTGGCATTCTTTTTAATCTACTACTGATTGATTATACAATACCGACATGCTATCTTGGGAATTTCGAGTGACCCCTTCACCCGTCAAAAAAATGCCCAACAATAATAATTGTGTTAAAGATGGATAAACGCCAGTACCTAACCATGCCAAGATTAATTGAGGTCTTTGAACTAAAGGATGTCAGGCAGCAATTCTGGGGTAAGTGCAGAGGGCATAAATTATAGGTAGTATATTTGCATTTTCAAGCTTTATTTACAAAATGTTGATGAACTCATTTACGGGTACACAATAAATAACTTATAACTTTATCAATTACACTCATATTTCATGAGAATATAATGAGATTTTTATACCTGTGGTTATTTATGCTTGTGTGAAGATACGGATAATTGATAATGAGAAGGCCAGCCGGTTGAGCGCAGATCAGCATGTGGTCTTCAGGCGCTTGGACCGTACACTGGTCTATATCCTGTACCAAGAAACGGCACTAAAAACAAACACAATTATTATAAACGTTTTGCAACTTGATCGATTATCTCATCAAATGAACGATATTAAAGAGATTTCGTCGACGATACCAATTCAACCAACTTGTCCGACTTCATTGTTGATTTTTCTCAACTTGACGTAATACACCCTAAAGATATTTTGTACGTGCTGGTATTTTCCTTGGTGTAATTTAAAAATAATTGAGGCTTGGCTCTTCCTAATATATGCGTCAAGCCATCGGTGCGAGAAAATAATTGGGACACGACGTTGTTTTGAAATTTATTATACCATACTATGTCTTTGGTTGCTAGGCAAGGTGTATGAACGTCGTTCACTTCCCTCAGATTAACACTATCTGCGGACATAAATCTTTATTAAGGTTCTAATTTGTGTCCAATAAATCTGGACATGACAATTCGTATTATGCAAATATTTTCGAAAAGTCAAAGTGCAATTTTTGTCTCTAACTCTGCAGCTTGATTAATGTTTGTGCTAGATTATTATGTGTTCGGAACTTTTCGCCTAACTCACTTTTCGCATAAATCACCATCAATTTCGTAATCAGATCTCCAAAGGTTATCTTCCCATTACCAATTTTTCAACCAGTGTGACAACGACAACCGTATCGCCACGACTTAATCTCATTATGCAAGTTGTTCAACATGTTTTATATCATACACATCGAAATACCTTAAGTACACCTGTCTATTGCTCAGTTGCTTCTTTTTCTTTTCGTTTTCTTTTATTGCAATACAAGAGTCCTTTCAGTCAAATAAAACTTTGTCAAGCTAACCGATATACAGTCTACAGGATGAATCAACGTACGTACAGGGTGTTTACGAAACAGAATTAATCACTGCAAATTAGCAAAAATCTTAATTTTTTCAAACCCATTGTTGTGTACCTACCTACCTATGATGGAATAGATGTTTAGGCTAGTTTTTAATCCTGATCTATCCCTACGCCTAGTAGAATTTATAAAAATTGCTTTTTCCAACCTCCGTTCTCTAATCTTCAATAGGGTTGCCAGACGTCCAGATTTTTCCGGGATTCCGGGACAATTCCGATATCAAAGGCTGTGTCCCGACGAACTATATATCGGGACGCTATTTGTCCCGATTTTTTACTTATTTTTTTATTATTTATATTTTCTTATTCGTCTAGAAAATTATATGCATTTTTTGCTTTAATAAGTGGTGAAATTCCCTTAAAAAATTAGCGTCCCGATTTTTTACCTAAAGTTTTTTAACTTCTACGCTTTAGCGCAGCAAATTAATAAAATAGAAAACATCATATTTTTACGTTTTAGGATCCTGATGGGAATTCGAAAAAGTAGTTTTTGAAAAATGTCTGTCTGTGTGTCTGCCTGTCTGTAATCACGCTGCAGCTCAAATTATTGAACGTATCAAGATGAAATTTGGCACACACATTCGGTGGGTAGTTTGTAGGTGCTGATTAGATTTTGGGCCACATCTGTTCACGAAAAGTGCGTTTTTCGAACATCAACTTTAAAATTTTAAGTGCAAACCCCCATTTTCTGCTACTGAAAATGTATTCACACATGGTGCCCTTTTGGACAAAAACCGGTGCCGGGAAAAAACCAAATATAACTGTATATTTTCGAAAAATGTTATATTAGTGGCAAAACGGCCCTTTTTGAATTCATTTTACTAAAAGGCATATTTTTACTATCACATTCGATAGCCGCTGCATTGCCGGATCAAAAACCTTAGTGCCATTTTTTTAAAAATTGACATTTTAGAGGCTAAAAGGCCCCTTTTTGAGTTTTTCTTAGCAAAAGAACAATTATTATTATCGGATTCGATAGCTGTTGCATTACCGGATCGAAAACTTTAGTGTCATTTTTACAAAAAAATTCATTTTAGGGGTGAGAAAGATTTGTATTTTAAATTTTAGATAATGAGCGCCGGACGCAATGCGCACGACAGAATCAGCGATCGACAACCGCCCGCAGGCCCGACCTCTGACTCGCCGATTCTAAATGCTACATTTACAAATTTTTGGAAATAACTTCAAAATTATGCATAATTGCAAGTAATTCCACTATTACCATAATTTACGAATTTTATTTCTAAATTACTTCACTACAACGTTTTAATTTTTTCAGTTCATCTAGTCATACAGGGTGGTTCTTTTTTCACTGCTTATCATTGGCGTCTCCTCCATGGTAAGGGTTGCGGAATCGGTTAAATTAGAAAAAAGTTGCGCTATTTTTGGTGATTAAGAATCTGAAGACAATTCCCCTATATCTTGATTCGTTCCTGAGTTATTCCGAAAAATCTGAAAATTGCAATTTTAAATTATTATCTCCCTCACGATTAATGCTAATTTAAATGAAACTTAAAACTTTTTTATTTTTGAGAACTGTCCATCAAATGGTATCGAGAGAAATTTTCTAAGCCTTCTAGATTTTGAGCAATGACAATCAACTTTTGATTTTCTTGTGGCCGTCATATGGAATTTTGGCACCGTCCGACATACAAAAAAATTAGTTTCTCAAAAATTTGACTAGGAAGAACTTATTTGAAAAAACATGTTAATGTTTGAGTCAGACGACTTCAGAATCTATTTTATTGAATTTTTAATTCAATTGTACTAAACTTCAAAAGGGATTAAAAAAGTTGGAGTACTATTTTATACTTTATTTCAAAAAGTTTTGCACCGACTTTATAAATTAATCACACAAATTTTGGAACTTTGACGCTTTTTCGAAAAAGTCCATTTTTGAAAAGCTAATTTTTTTTGTATCTCGTGTCAAAATTCAATATGGCGGCCATAAGAGAATCAAAAGTTGACTGTCATTGCTCTAAATCTAGAAGGCCGAGAATATTTACATTTTTTTTACATTTGGAAAAATTAAGTTTTGATCGAAAAATCGTTTTAGCAAAGTTTACTCACTCATAAATTTTAATGTTTTTCAAACGACTCCAATTTTTCCTGCGTGACCATGATGCATTAGAATAACATGGGATAGATCACAACCTTCTTAAATTGAAAAAGATAAAAAAATGGACAGCTATGGAAGCGGCTGTAACCTCCCCACTTGGTGAATGACCCAATCCTATCACCTAGAAATTTCAATCCACAGTCTAGAAGTTTTTCGGGAGTTTTTCAAAATTTTTATTTTTTATTGCCAAAAGGGCACTAAGTTTGATTGTATTTTTGGAAACAGAATTTGAAGACCTTTCAGAGATAAAAAAAATGGTGGTCATTTTTCAAATTTCATAAATGACATACCAAAAAGGCACTTGTAATTAGCCGATTGCCATCAAAATTCAGTAAATTTTCCTATTCGCTATATCTAAATTTTATTCCACCAACCTTAAAGCGTTTTCTGGAATTCTTCAAAATTTTACGATTTTTTGCCAAAAAGGCACTAAGTTTGAATACATTTTTGGAAATGGCATTTGAAGGTATTTCATGTGCTGATAAATAAAATTTGGAGTTTATTATTCAAATTTGAAAGTTCATATGCCAAAAAGGCACTTGGCGTTGGCCGATTGCCACCAAAATCAGCTCTTAGGTGGGTACTGGTATCTCTACCTACTAAATTTCATCGTGTTATTTAATGTTATTGCTTCGACACTTCGATTTTTTTTTATTTCATACCAAAAAGGCGCTAAGTGTTAAGTAAAGGTCTGGTGTTATCTCAATTTCAAATTTTGGAGTGATTACAGTAACCTCCCTTTTTTAAATTGGTTGTGGGGAGGTTAAAATGGCCTCAAAAATTATGTTGACACCTGAAATGTCACTTATGTGGTATCGTTGGATTCAGAAAATTATGTAGATTCCAATAACGTTGTGTTCCATTTGAAAATAAAAAGTTGATGTCACTTCCGGTAAAACCGGAAATGGAAAATATTTGGTTATTACGCCAGAAAAACCCTGTATTGAATGCCAAATTCACCTCTTCGTAGAAGATACTTACAGGTATTGCCACACCACTTGAAGAACTTTTATATTAAAGTTTAACCAGATTTTGCCACTTTCTCAAAACACACACATTTTTTAAAAACCACTTTTTCGTGATCCTGTGGCTTCGAAACGTAAAGATCTGGGGTTAACTTAATTTTGAATTTTGGACTGATTTCAGTAATCTCCCATTTTTATGTTGCTTCCGGGGAGGTTAAAAAAGAAATTATTGTATTTTGAATATTCTGACCAGAATCACCCTGTACGATGACACAAGTCAATAAGGCGTCATTTTATATATAAAATATTCTTGATCTAATCCGCGGTCATAAAACATAATGACAGCAAGCAAAAAAGTTCCACAAGAAGAGTTTATAATGTTGAAACCTAGATTATTAATGAGTTTGAGTATCCTGATTACGTCTGCTGCTGTCATTAGACATGTAAAAAACAACTTGAAACGCGAAAGTGAAGGCGAAATCAGATAAAGTTTCTTAGATGTAGATTTTGACAAAATTTTACAAGAGCCTTGTGCAGTGATGGTGATGGATGTTAGGCTAGACGTGGGAATTAGATCCAGGCGGTGCGTTTTCTGTAGCAGGAGACACATGGAGGACAACGTTTAGAGTAATTTGGTGTGAAAGTCCTTGTGAACAACGTGGGATTGTGCGAACTCATAGGCATATTATGATGAGATAGTAATTAAAATAATAATTTGTGGATAAAATAAAATTGCAATTAAATTATAATTATTTTGTACCGCTCCCAGTTAATAAACATTATTGGCATTACGCACAATCTTCGAGCAAGTGATCATCGCCTGAAGTTATTAGCTTGTGGTATTACCGGGTTCCTGAGGCGTTCCCTTCTAAGTCACATCGTTGCAATAGTCGTGACTGGACTCTGATCGTGACATACAAGCTAAAAAATAAACCGTTTAAGTAGATATTTGCTACGCGCATATGCATATTACATTGCAGGAGTTTAATCTACACTTCGTATATGTCGCTCTATTCCAACACGCAGAATTATTACGGAGGATGCAAAGGGCAGTATCGTTGAGCAAAATTACCGCGGTCTCGAGTCTCGAGAAATAGCTTTGATTGCCAACACTGTGGCTTCCGACATTCTCGCTTTCCATGATAGTTAAAGATGTTTATTACAGTTCTCAATTATAGGCAATTGCATTAAAAATAGACTTACTTTGCACGGCCTAATGAAATACCTAACTTATTATAACCTCCACAACATGAACTACATTAAGTTTTTCCAGTTTACCATGAAATATCGAATTATCCACCAATTTCCAATTTTTATTTCGATTTTTATATGAAGAATAAAATGGGCGTCATCCTCGTGTCCGGGTCATCACAAGTGAATGTACATGGTTGTCCTTAAATGTTGAAAGTTACAAATTGTCGACAGCGGCACTTTTCACGCAGTTCTAAGTAGTTTAAATCCTGAATCACGACGGAGATGTCGGGTTGCAACATTCAGACTACCTCTCAAGGATTACCTTCAGGACCTATTCTTTTGCACCCACGCAGTGCTTATTAATAATTGTTCTTTTAGACAACATTAACTTTTGCCAGGGCAATGCCAAGAATGTGGCAGCAGGTGATTTACTTTATTTATTTCCTGGATCCAAAACCGAAACCCACCTTAATTTATACTTATATTCTTTCGTTCTTTATTTTAGAAAAACTGATACTGGATTTTGCTCATCTTCCTTATCCTTACGTGACAAATTCGTATTTTAAATCCCTCTTTTAGATCACATTCAATTTTGTTTCAAAAATACGATATTTTTTCTAATTCTTCACTTATTTTTTTAGGAAAGATCGTTGTGAAAAAAATGCTGCAGAGAAGCGACTGGAACCTCCTCATCGCGTGGATCTTTGTATTCTGTGTAGATAGTAGTCAATTCAACGGAAATAGTTTTATGCTTTTCGTCTGTGACTAATTTCGCTATTTTTTGGCGTAGCTGAAGGGAGTAGTAAAAAATGAAATGCGACCTGAGGCGTAGCCGAGTAAGTAATAAATAAATAATGCAACCTGAGGCGTAGCCGGAGGGAATAGTAAAAAATATAATGCGATCTAAAGCGAAACCGAAGAGAACTTAGGTAACACCCTTCGGCTTCGCTTCAGGTCGCTATTACTCTTTCCTATTCCCCTGAGGTGACATTATATTTTTTATTGCTCCCTTATTCGGCTGCGCCTCAGGTTGCATTATTCTTTTACTATTTATGTGGTAAAATTGATGAAAATTTTGATTTTTTTGAGAGAGGAGCATTACGTTTTATGTTGTAACCGAGGTTGTAACTTAAGAATGAAACATCAGAAATGAGCTCTTAAAGTACTTTTTGCATAGAAAATTGAATTTTTTACAAAATGAGGTCATTTACAGTTTAAATAAATTCGTCAACTTTACGGAATTAGAAAACGTGTGGCAAAATTGAAAAATTTCCATCATCGGTTTATCAGTTTATTCCACTCTCCTGCTCCTGCGTAATTAAGCAAATTTTCATAGTTTTTTAATAATCCGATTTTCAGAGACAAAAAAAGGGAAAAGGTCGTTCACTGTTTTGAGAGGATGGATCTGCGTGGGAATTGCCATGTTTTTGTGCGATTTTATTTACACAATCATTTTCATCGCCGATCACTAAACGTGCAAAAGAAACGAAGATAAATTAGAAATAAGGGAGGATTCGAAAGTTTACACATTTCTACATTATTTCAGTTTTCTCAAGATGTTGCTGTATTATGTATTTGATTTACAGATAAATCCAGTTGCAATAAAATTGTTTGTAATTCTTTCTAAACCGATTCTACTTCTTCAGGAAGGTCTTGGACCAAATTCTAATCTGATGAGTTTCTTTGAAACCTGATTTTGCTTATATTTTTTTGTCGAGCGAGAGATACTCCGCTTTCCTCCCCAATTTTCCTTCAACTTTTCCTCCAAAGAACACCTTCGTTTCTTCTTTTTGAGTTTCCTCAGCTTTTCCTCCTGCTTGAGACATTTCTTCCTCTTGTTTCTCACTTGATTCTCCTACATCTTCGAGTTTCCACCTCGTGGCCACTTCTTTGTCCTCGATTTTTCCTCTCATTTTCCTTCTGACTCTCTAGAAAACATTATCGTATTTTTTCTTTTACCTTCCTCCAAAAGTTCCGTTTCGCCACCAGGTTCTTCTATGTGCTCTGCTTTTCCTTTTGATCTTCCTCTTCCAATCCGCTTTCCTCATTTTTCCTAAACCAAAACCCCACACATCTTCAGAACTTTATAATTACTGCAATCTCAAAGCTTTTGACTTACATACATGTCTGATAATATCTTTCCAAACTTAACCATTTCCCACTTCGAGTCATCAAAACCATATCATCGAGCAGCAAAGTACTCCAAAATTCCTGATGCCATAAAGAAGATCCCTTGGCCGGTATGAATAAACGGTAACAAAACTTTTGCTTATAGTTCTATCCTTTTCTCGTACACGAAGAACTTATATTTGCATCCTTTGTTAATGAGAGTATGAGCATCTTGTAACACTTTATTCATACCAGCCCTTATCAGATAAACTGCTATCAGTGCATTCTTGTCATTGTACCGAAATTAATTGCACAATTCACAAGCTAAAATGCCTTTGGCTGTTGGCATCGATTTGGGCACTACTAATTCACCTCGGACATCACCCATCACATTTGACAATATGTTCCTTTTAAGGTTAATATTTTACCACCTTTTTGATGGCAGAAACTGAATACATTTTTAGAACCAGAATTTGATCGTCTTTCTAATGGCAACATAAAAAAGGAGGCCTTGTATTTAAATTTTAAGTTGATATGCTTAAATGGCACTTCCCGTTTACCAATTGCTTCCAAAAGCCTTTCAGGTCTTCAGTGGGTCACCCAATCTCCATGTACCAAATTTCAGTCAAATCGATCCGGTAGTTTGATGTGCCAAAACGGCACTTTCCGTAGGTCGATTGCCTCCAAACATTTTTCAGCTCTTCGACGTATAATACAGTCTCAATGTACAAAATTTCAGCCAAATCGGTCCAGAGATTTCGGCTGTATCGTGTTTTTAAAGTACGTTAACAATCCCGAATATTTCAATTTGAGCAAAAAGGCACTAAGAGTGAATACATTTTTAGAAGAATAATTTGAAGGCCTTTCTTATGGTGACGTGAAAACTGGGGGTTTGCATTTAAAATTTAAAAGTTGATGTGCTAAAATGGCATTTCCGGTTGCACGATTGGCTCCAAAAGTTTTTCAGATCTAAGTTAGGTTATCAGATGCCCACGTACTAAATTTCAACCAAATCGGTCCAGTAGTTTTGGCTTTGGGGTGTTTACAAACATACGTACGTACATACGAACATACACACACATATTTTAAAAACAACTATTTTGGGTTCCTGAGATCTTAAAACGCATAGATCTGGTCTTATCCCGAACTTTAAAATATTAGTGATTGCAGTAACCTCCCATTTTTTAAAAATTGTGATGGAGTTGGGGAGGTTAAAAAATGTCACGACTGAACAGGTGATTTATTTTGGAAAAATTTCACAACAGTTTAAACCATAATTACCTAAAGGAATAATTCCTGAAAGGTCTTTAATTGAGCTAATAACGAGATTATTATTATTGATTGCTTATTGTTTGAACACGAGATAAAACCTTGGAAATGGAGGAGCAAGATTCAGTGAATGTCTAAAACTATATTTACTTAACACTCCTATTTCCATTAAAGAAAACGATTAACAATTTCGCAATTTCGTCGAAGAACATCCGGTGAGCTTTTAGTTAGGCAGCCAGCTTTGAAGCTTTGCATTTTGTTACGTATATTAATTGGAAGGTTTCGATCTAGTTTGAATTAATAGTTAATGTGAGGGGGTGGTCGATTCACAACAAATTGATTGCCATTTATCAGTATGCTAGAAGTGACAGATCAAAGAGAAAACACAATAAGATGGGGTGGTCTGCTTGTCGTTTTTCGGAGTAGCACACTAGATTAGAGATCAATACTCAATTATCGGTGCTTGATAAGACGAAGCGCCTCTGTTGATGGCCAACTAATGCCACATGCTGGTCGTTAGCCACCCCACTACTGTGCCACCCGTACTTCTTTGTCGTTTCTCTTTTCAGACAGAATCGCCTTTCTTAATTAACTCGGTCTTAACCCAGGATGTGATGTTGGACACCAGAAGACGGTTTTCCAAAACATTTTTTCCATTCATCGATAAATTCATTTGGAAATTGCTTGTCTGGCCTGTAATTACGTCAATGTAAAAAGATACGTAAAAGGTTTATAATATTCGGGAATGGACCAGAAAGACTAAACAGGATAAAGTGAGCGTACTCCCTTTCAAAAAGGCCAGCAGGTTTTCATTTCATTCACTGAGAATTCGACGTTTCAATAGTTCATTCAAAGCCGAATATTTCAATTAAGCAAATGGAAGTCTGATTTAACATATGATACTCATATTAGCTGATGGTTTTACTTTTCCTTTGCATCCACGCCTGAAATTTTCATCGATTAACCATTAAGACAGGGGAGGAAGCGATGTAGGTGAATATCCTAGATAATAGCATAATTTATGAAACTACCATTGAATGAATGATATTATTGCAGTGCGGAATTAATGAGTAAGCAATAATTGCGTTCGTTTGGCATTTGCTTGCAAAATTGCTTCAGAAGTAATTTTCGATCCTGTCAATGATAGGTTTAATTCGGTTGAAATCCTGCGAAGTTTTCTTGTGTCTTGAAAGAAATCAAATAACGCAATCACATGAACTGTTTGTAGACATCGCGTTTTCCACTCCATTAGAACCGCATTGGCTTCAGATTGTGGTCCTAGTTTTAGTTTCCGGAGTCCGGTTCCGGGGAGACTGATATCGCTCGTGTGTGATGAATAGTTTCCATCATCTATCAATGACAAATCACATATTCACTGACGTGTGTAACTTTTACTTGATTTGCTTGGCGACGACCCGAAAAAATTTCATTTTCCTAGGTTTTCACACGTCGCCAATTCGCGAATACATTAATTATACCGGGAACGTCCAGGGGGTTAAGGAGTAGGGTAAGGGATGGCAAAACTCGTTGAGTTGCGTGTGTTTAGCGTGTCATTAGCGCTGTGTAGTGATGGATTGTAGCGCCACTGCAAGTGTCGTGAATGTATCACGCACTAACAATCACCACCAACCCTGTATTTCTTACACAAAAACTGTAATTCTATAACAAATCCTTTTTTCCACGGAATAGCCCAGCGCCACGAAGTAATAATAATAATCTGCTTGAAGACTTAAAACCATTCTACCAAAAGAAGCTCAAATTCAAAATGTTGACTTGGACAGAAAGAGACTAATTTCTCTATAATATGAAAGGATACCTCTTATTCCTCTAAAATTATTGCTGAGCTGGAGTTTAAGCGCTTTCCGATTTCTTCCGAATATTGCTAAAATTTAGGTATATGTATACAAAAATTGATGAAATCAGACTCACAGTAGAAAAATTTATTAGAAATGCGGAAAATGAAGGGCATGGATAAAAAAATGGCCACTTTTATTTTTGTCAGTTTTTGAGTGATATTTTTCAGTCTAACGTATAGGGCCAGACAGGGCCCAGCTGAGAGTTGGAGCTCTCGATACCGTTACATTAAATTTTAGCACCATCCTTGTCCTTCTTAAGATTTTCATTATTTTTCGTCCCACTAAAATTTTTCGACCCCTTTCACAATATGGTGTGAACCATCAAAAAGTGAAATTCACGTAGTTTCGATTATTTTTCGTGTTATTTTCGCTAGTGCCCTACTTAATTACAATTAATTTTCACCCGCCTTGACTTTTATCCCCCTTCACAATTTTTCAACCCCCTCAATGTTAATTTTGCAAAATTCGTGAAATTTTCTCTTTTTTTTTGGTAATAAATTTTACTCATTTGGATTATACATGTTTGCCTTTTTCACTTATTCGGCCCATTTCGCAATATTTCAACCCCCTAAAAGTAAAATCTGCATAATTAGCTTATTTTGATGTTATTTTCTGTAATTCTACTTAACTACAAGTAATCCTCATTCCGTTCGACTATTCTTCCCACTTTACATTTTTTCAATTTTGACAAATCGGCGTAATTTCGTTTTTCTTCGGCAATAAATTGAACTCATTTGAATTCAGTTTACCTTTTACAATCCTTTAACCCCCTTCGCAATAAATGTAAGTATTGCAACCCCCCAAAAAGTCTAATTTGTATAATTGACTTATTTTCGCATTTTATTTTGTAATTTTAGTTAACCACAGTCAATCTTCACCCCTCTTGATTTTTCATCCAACTTCGCAATTTTTCAACCCCCTGAGCGCCCTTTTGCAAAATCGCCAATTTGCTTTTTTTTCTGGTAATTCTACTCATCATTTACTCATTTGGAATATATTTTCACTCTATCCAACTTTTTTCAACCCTCTTCACTATATTTCATCCCCTCCAAGACATAAAATTGTCTAATATTCCTTGTTACTTTTGTTACTTATTCTTCGTTTCCATTGGAACATATGGCATCCACATGTCTCTTTCATTGTACTCGATCCTTGGTCAGTTTCTTAATCTCTCCCCAGGATTTGTCTGCTTGCTTCATCTCTTTACGCATTGCCCACCATAAGTGGGAATAATGTTGGTGACAACACCCATCCCTGTCTAACACCTATATCCGTTTGAATGCTTTCTGACACTGTCTTATTATTTTTGAAAAGAAAATTTAATTTTCTACAAAATGAGATTATTTCTAAATGCCAGACGGTTTAAATAAAGTCCTCAGATTTATGGAATTAGAAAACATAAGGGTACATGGTACAACTAACGAAAATTTTGGATTTTTTTTAAGAGATGAGCATACGACGTGAAAGAGGATTGAAAATTATTTAAAACGCCGCAAACCGTACTTCTTTAGACGCTCCATTCGTCTTTTATGGCCAAATGAAGTTTTAGAAATTTTTCCGAGAAACTCGGAAACCATAAGAGCTGATGGAGAGTAGCTTAAATTGTAAAAAAATTGCGTTTTTTGAAGGTTAAGTCTCTGTAAAGAACTCTTCTTTATCTTGAGTCGTTCCTGAGTTATCTCGAAAAAATTGAAAATCGCCATTTTAAAGAAATTCGTATCTTTCTAACGATTGGTGGTAATTAAATTAAACTTGGAACTTTTATATTTTTGATACCTGTCAACTCAACAACATTGACAGAAACATTTTAATCCATCCAGATTTTGAGCAACGCCATATTACATTTTAACAGCACAAAAAAATAGCTTTTCAAAAATTCAGCCAATTTTTTGACAGATCGTCAAATTTTGAAAATTGCTATGAATAGTTTGTAAAAGCAGCCTAAACTTAGATGAAAAGAATTGCAAAAAAGTAAACCTATTTTTTCAATCTCTTATGAAATGTGAAAACAATTGAATCCAACGGCAATAACATACGCTGAAAAGCTAATTTTTTCGTGCATCCAGTGGTGTTAAAATCCAATATGGCGGCAATAAGAAAAAGAAAAGTTGACTGTTGTTGCTCAAAATCTGGATGGCCTAAAAAATTTCTGTCAAGGCCATTGAATTGGCAACTGCCAAAAATATAAAAGTTCCAAGTTTCATTTGAATACCGTCAATTGTTAGAGAGATATACATTTTTCTTTAAAATCGCAATTTTTAGTTTTTTCGCGATAACTCAGGAACGAATCAAGATATCGGGAAATTCTTTACAGATTCTTAACTCGCAACTTTTCTCTGATTTAACCTACTCTCGAGCTCTTATGGTTTCAGAGTTCCCAATGGTCGGCAACGAAAAATTCACCACCCTGTATTGTAGATATAAAATCGTATAAAATGGACCTTTTGGTGCGATCGAAAATCTAAATAATAGGTGGTATCGAGAGCCCCAACCCTCAAGTACGCCTTGTATAACAATATCGCACAAAAACTGATACCGGGTGACAACGAAACCATGTAGGCTCCAATAACTTTTTTACTTATCATGATAAAAATCTGAAAAAAATTACAGTGATAATGGCCACGAAACGTCATCTTTTGACTTGCTTTAGAACTTTCTATCGATTCCGGTTACGCCGGAAATGGCTTTAATTTTGAATTTTTAAATGGGACACCCGGTACATTTTTATATTTTTGGAATCTAGGAGTCATTCTGAGTATTGTAGTTTCATTTTGTTACGTCTTTTCTTTTGTTTTGGGAAACTTGGATCTAGAAGGGTGCTCATTTTTTGTGGACAAAAATGTCAAGTTGATTGTATCATTGCACGCAGAAAAAATATGTGTTTTCATGGATTCCGTGTACCGGCATGGTACCGAAAAAATTTAGTTATAAGCGAAAAACTTTTTTCAATATTTTGAAGCCATCCGAATAAGGCTTAAATGAGCCGAAACGAAATATTATTAATTTTTTGAGAATACTGATGAATGATGATGATGTCCATAAAAGACAAAAAAAGCGTATCGCAGCACTCTAGATCTACAACAAAAACTCATGAAAATGACACTACAATACTCAGGACGACCCCTATAGATTCCAAAAATATAAAATTATACTGGGTGTTCCATTTAAAGATTAAAAATTAGCCATTTCCGGCGTAATCGGAAGTGATAAAAAGTTGTAATGATCGCCAAAAAATGACGTTTGATGAGCATGTTCACTGTGACTTTTTTCAGATTTTTATCTTGATAATTGAAAAAGTTATTGGGGCGTACATGGTCTCGTTGTCACCCGGTTTAGGGAAAATAAGTGACCACTTTTTTTGGCCACTCATTATAAAATAGTCGGACGACAAATTAAAAGGGAATTTAATCCATTTTGCTCTGCATAAATATCTTCCGTTTATTCCGCAGGTACTTATTTAAATTAATAACCAACATGGTAATGAGACGATTATCATTGTTTTTGCAAAGTTACAGTTGACTAGGCAACGTCCAACTGGGAAATAGATGTCAATGAGTGGATTGCTTCGGATTGCTTCGATCGTCTCTAGTTTTATAGAGCAACCAGACGACATTAAAATTATCAATAAGATATTTTCAGTTTTCACAACATAATACTTAATTAATGATCGTGCTTAATTTATATCCACCTGTGATTTTATGACAGGTAGCGGAAATACCTATACATTACTACACGGCGATTATTCTGTTAAAACTTTAACATATTGAAATTGCTTAATAAAAACAAAATTTTATTAATTATTGGCACTTAAATGATGGCCAGATTTTTATTTTTCATAACTTTGCTTGTTAATGACTAGACGTCATTCAGACCGAATGGTTCAATTTTTCATTCTCGTTTCCGCTGAGGCTGAGACGTCCATTAAGGCAGAAAATGAGGAAATCGTTGCGACAAAATGCGGAACTTTGTAACGTAATATTTGATAATTTATCATCTACTCTATTACTAATCGGGCGAGACTATTAGCGGTGATTATAGTAAATAAAACAATAGAAGAGATCGGAGTGGCATTAGAATTTATTTATTATAATTCGTCGAGGAAAGCCCCCGAGCCTAATTTATTCATCGCTGCGTTTAATAAAACAGAGAACACGGTGTTGTCATATACAGATAGATGTAGATTGATATAGTTGTGGCAATTTAAAGTGAGACAATTCTTTGACACCCAAAGTGGCAATTTATCAAGAGGGAGAGGAAAAGAACCTAAACGTTGGGCTCTGATATTGTTTTAAAGCGTCATAAGCTGTGTATAGAGGGTAAGGAAGTGTATGTGTTTCAGAACGTTGGCGAGGCTGAATGGGGTTTATAAAAATATACGGCGACAGGGCACATAACTTATTTAAAATGTCAGTTGAGAAAATTAATTTTGGTCCTAGGTCTAATACGGCGATATTAAAGTTGTAGCTGTTTTTCTGAACGTCAAAAGCAATATCAGGTGATGAATTGATTCTAGTTTTGTGGGAATTGTAATTATTTTGTGAAATAATGAAACTCCCACGCCGGTATTTAGTTAAATAAAATTTGCACAATAATACTGCTTTCACGTTATTCCTAACTGTCGTAGGCGTTTAAAACCAAATGGATTATTTTCGAAATCGGTATATTGGAGTTTCAGCAGGCGGTGAAGCAGAACTTAATGGTCTTATAGCAAGCAGTGGAGCAGAGAGGCGCGCTGATGACCAGAAGACATTTACAGCGGTTGACGGAAGGAGTATATCACTTCAGCAGGCGTACACAGTCGACTGTCGAGTTATGGTACCCCTGGGTAAGTTCAAGACCACTGACCCTACCCGTGTTCCTATCTATCAACTTTATTACCCGAGGGCTATTGGCGTGGCGTCTTCCATTGTTTATACGATTTTTCAATTTTATTCGCACTATATGTTTGCGGATTTATGCGTTCTCACTGGAAAAATTCCTATCTATAATTGTATCGCCAACTGCCATTGTCTAAGCTCTTTCCATCACCACCTACAAAGAGTTTTCCGTCAAGTGGACACGACCAAGACAATCTCAAATATTACCCGGAGTAAGTACACTGGCCCGCAAAAGCATTAAGCGAGCGGGTAGGTAAATGTTTCCGCGCGCCCACCTCTAACCACCTCTCACCGCATTACGAAGGCGTAGAGAGGCCACAACAAAGTTTTTAAAATTTGCAGAAAAAAAACTTTGTTGCAATAGCAAATTGTCACTTGCAAGTGACAATTGTCACACGTAACTGACAATTGTCACTTGTAAATGACAATTGTCACTTACAACCGACAATTGTCACTTGTAACTGACAATTGTCACTAGTAGGTAACTGACAATAATTGTCACTTGTAGCTGGTGATAATTCGTTAATTGAAACAGACCAATGGCGTACGCAGTTGTCGGTTACAAGTGACAATTTGCTATTGCAACAAAGTTTTTTTTTCTGAAAATTTTAAAAACTTTGTTGTGGCCCCTCTACGCCTTCGTACCGCATGCTATGGCCTCATGCCGTGCTTTGCGAACAACAGGAAGTTTAAATTACTTAAATTTAATGTAGTGTTCATTTTCAGTTTATTTTTATTTAATTCAAATAAAAACTTTTCTCCGTTTTCCTAGGAAAAAAAAATGCTCCCCCATACCACATTGTTTTAGCCGCCGCACAGTGGTTCAGATTATTACATTTCGCGGCCAAAAATCATAAACTGAATCAACGGAATAGCCTAAGTATTTCATATTTTAATAATCAAGTATTCATAGGTCTCTAAAAAGACAAAACAAATCGCTGTTGCTTGGTCCTGTCATTTGATTACTAAGTGTCAACTGTGACTTCTTCAAAAGTCGATTTCTACTTTCCAACAAATATACATATTTTTTTGAAAAATCAACTTTATGCACCGCTATCTGTACCTTAAGTATATACAGGGTGATTCTGGTATGCAGTCATTAATTTTGTGATTCTACGTCGAAAAATATGAAGAAAAGTTCCTATAAATAAGTGTCCGAAAATCGTTCCTAAAGGTGCTACGGCTCCCTGAAGGGGGCGTCAAAAATTCGATTTTTATTTAGTCACTCATTAAATTTTTGCATACTATCTGACATTATTAAGCATCACCAGATTACTTTAGTTACTAATTTTTAGAATTCGTTCAGTTTTGTAATTTAATAAAAATAAATTGTCCCTTCTTGATCCAGCCCGGTCAATACAGATAAATTTTTGATTCGACTTTTCTCGAAAACGGTTAGTCCTAAGGAGTAACAATAAGAGGATCTTTTTTATGTAGTTTTAGTCAGACAACCATATGCCGGTGAGGAAATGTCAAAAAATGGCTCATCAAAAAAATTGGGTGAAAAAATCCACAGGTCCCCCTGTTTCGAACGCCCCTGGTAAAATTCTCTTTTTCCTGATAACATAATCTGATGGAGCTTATTGATATCAGACGGTGTGCAAAAACTCATCGCTTTAGCCCAAACGATTTCTGATTTATTCAATAATAACCGAAGTTTGGGTGCTCCCTTCCGAGGACCGTAGCCCCCTTAGAAGCGATTTCTGGACACATGTTTATAAGAACTTTTCTTCATATTTTTCGATGTAGAATCACCCCTAAAAATTAATGACTGCATACCTGAATCACCCTGTATTTTTTATCATTCAACATTAATTTTTCTTTCCGTACGATAAAATTAAGTTTATATTATGAAACCAATCTTTACTTTGACTTTTAGCCAAGTGCGGGGTGTTTCCGGACAAAAATTTTAGACACTGATGATAGTACTAATTGAGTCCTTAAATCCTGAACTAAGATTAGCTGCCCTTTTTTGCCCTTTTGCTGATGGGCTATACTTAAATAAACAAGTACGAGTAGGGATACGTCCAAAATAAGATTTTAGTAGTCATTATTTGTGCTACTTGTGGTGAAAGTACCGATCTTTTTTTCATGACGCCGAAGGCCAATCAAACGAGTGAAAAAAAGATAATTTCATTACGTGTTGCACACGTAATTTTTCCTATATTCATCTCTCGTTCCCTCCTCAAATCGATTTAATTTTTTTCAATATTTTTCGCGGCTTGACCACCACTTAATTGACAAAACCCCCAAGTTTCATAATTTTAGGAAAAAAACAATTTTTTCAGTTCCCCTACTTGACTCCCTAAATCAATTTAATTTATTAAAAAAATGTTTCGGTTTAGCCGTCACTTGATTGACAAAACCTACAAATTTGATAATTTTAGGAGAAAAACCATTTTTTCAGAGCCCCTCATTTGGCCCAGAAATATATTAAATTTTTTTCAATATTTTTCCCGTCACTGTTGACATGTTTTTTTGGGATTCTGAAACACTGTGCGCCGCCTAAATAAAAAGTCAACCTGCCCTTATGCTGGCAAGGAATAATAACATACAATTCAGTCTAGTAGGTATCCGTGGCCTAAATTAAACTGCCCAACAGTTATAGCAAATGTAAAAAAAAATTGGTGTTCATACAGGGTGATTCAGGTATGCAGTCATTAATTTTCAGGGGTGATTCTACATCGAAAAATAGGAACATGTGTCCGGAAATCGCTCCTATGGGGGCTACAATTTTTGAATAAATCAGGAACCGTTTGGGTTACAGCAATGCGTTTTTTGCATGTCATCAGCCAAAAGAGAATTTTAGCAGGGGCGTTCGAAACCAGGGGGCGCCTCTGGCTTTTTTCCACGCCATAATATGGTTGTCTGCCTAAAATCACATAAAAAGTCCCTCTTATTGTTACTTCGTAGGGCTAACCGATTTCGAGAAAAGCGGATTGAAAAATTTTTGGGCATTTCCCAAACCGAAAATTTATTTTTAATCAATTATATTGTGTGTCCTAAAAAAACCGGACAAAATGTTCTTTGAAATACGTCAGCCATTTCTTAACCGATTTGGATAGACTTGGTCTTAAATTAAAGCTAAAGAATCAGGCTTTCGAACTTTGGAAGAAACGTCGACAGATGGAGCTGCTGTAGTAGCCTTATTGATACTTGTCTTTAAGGCGTATTTTAGAGTGCGTGGGGATTCGTCGGGCAACAACCAATAGTTATGAGACCCAAATGGCTGTGGAGATCTTTCTTTTTTCTTCAAAAATCTTTTTTCGGAAGTCCAATTGGCGTAAGCATTAATTTTCTGTGATTTTTCTAAAAAAAGTGTTTTTGCGTATTTTCATGCTTCCAAACCATGACTAAAGCAACATTGATGCACATAGGGCTTAATTTTCAATGATAACTGTTCAGTTGCCCCCCACTGGCATCCGCGCCACTGTTTTCACCATATTCGTTCATTTATAACTGAAAATTAAGATTTATATGCATTACTGTTCTTTGGTCATGATGGTATGATGGCCATTAATGCGTGAAAATACTCAAACACATTTTTTTTTTAAATTACAGAAAATTAATGCTTAAGCCAAATCGACTTCTGAAATAGGATTTTTGAACAAGAAAGAAAGATCTGTCGTAGTTTCTCATACAGTCGAAAGCCTGATTCTTTGGCTTTAATTTAAGACTACGTTCATCCAAATCGGTTAAGAAATGGCAGACTTATTCCCAAAAATATTTTGTCCGACATGATGAGTAGTTTTTTCTGTTGTGATGTCAGACGAACTTTCGTTTACGTCAAAGTTCCTATCGGTGTCAATAAACAGCAAGAATGGAGGTTGAATAATAGTTATCAATAGTTAATATTAATAGTTATTCTTTGGTTCCGGATTCTGATGTAGGTAAATAACAATTATAGAAGCCCGTTTTTCAAAATAATTATTATAAAATAAATGAATTTTTGTTATTCAACTTAAACAACCAGCTAGTTATTTATAAAACAATCGAATGATTTTAATCTTTTTCGAAAATAAACACAGGAAAGTGAATATCAAAAGAATCTGTTATTAGTTATTTATGTAACAAGTGGGAAAAATACATCATTTCCTTGCAGAACGAGGCGAAGTCGACATCGGAAAAGTAGCATTTTCGCACAGGATTTTGAAAAAACAATTTAGCCAACATTCGAATCTCAATCATTGAAAAATTTTCTAATAATAAATGGAGAATTGCTATGGATTACAACAATGTGCGTTGCTATCGCTTTTTCTCGATCTCAATAATTGGAATAATTAGAATAATTTTTATATCTTAACTGCAAAGGGCAGATTATAGGCTTTCTAATTAGGCAAAATGAAGCAAAATTTTTTTTGGAGTTTTAAATAAAAATAAACTGAAAATATTAAATTTAATATAATTATTCTGAATTGTATAAAACATTTAATGTATCGGGTGTCCCAAAAAAAAACGGACAAAATATTCTTTGAAATAAGTCAGCCATTTCTTAACCGATTTGGATAGACTTGGTCTTAAATTAAAGCTAAAGAATCAGGCTTTCGAACTTTGTAAGAAACGTCGACAGATGGCGCTGCTGTAGTAGCCTTATTGATACTTGTCTTTAAGGCTTATTTTAGGTGCGTGGGGATTGGTCGGGCAACAACCAATGGTTATGAGACCCAAATAGCCTTGAAGATCTTTCTTTTTTCTTCAAAAATCTTTTTTCAGAAGTCCATTTGGCCTAAGCATTAATTTTCTGTGATTTTTCTAAAAAAACTGTTTTTGCGTATTTTCATGCTTCCATAACTATGACTAAAGTAATATTCATGCACATAGGGCTTAATTTTCAATGATTATTGTTCAGTTGCCCCCCACTGGCATCCACGCCACTGTTTTCAGCATAATCGTTCATTTATAACTGAAAATTAAGATTTATATGCATTACTGTTTTTTGGTCATGGCCATTAATGCGTGAAAATACTCAAAAACACATTTTTTTAAAAAATTACAGAAAATTAATGCTTAAGCCAAATCGACCTCTGAAAAAGGATATTTGAACAAGAAAGAAAGATCTTCAAGGCTATTCGAGTGTCGTACCGATTGGTCGTTGACTGACCAATCCCCATGCAGCTAAAATAAACCTTTAAAGAAAGTATCAATAGGACTGCAACGGCAGCGCCATCTGCCGTAGTTTCTCATACAGTCGAAAGCCTGATTCTTTGGCTTTAATTTAAGACCACGCTCATCCAAGTCGGTTAAGAAATGGCAGACTTATTCCCTAAAATATTTTGTCCGGTTTTTTTTGGGACACCCGATAGTTTTAAAGATAATGCTTAAAAACAAACTGTGACTGAAAATAATAAGTAGGTAATAAGTAACCAATTAAAGAAAACACTCCATAGAATATTTTCATATAACTACTGTTTCCTTGGCAAAGATTGAATTTTGATTAATTTGTTAAAATTAATGTTTATGACGGAAGTAACGAAACGAATGATAAGCGGTGATGAGAGTAACGATAAATTTAGAGGTGGGCGCGCGGAAACATTTACCTTGCCCGCTTAATACTTTTGTGGGCCAGTGTACATAAAGATCCTCTTTTGCTGTTGTCAGTTGTTTTTCTTTGCTTTACTATTTTCCTTCCTCCTTTAATATTGTTGATGTTAAAAAAATTAATAGAATTTCTGTAGAGTTAAAGGTAAAATGTGACTAATTGGGGAGGTGCAGCTCGTTTGTAGAGATAATTGGAAGCATTTTGTGGGGTGTAGCTGTGAATAACAGGGGCAAAAGTAAGAGTAAGGCCGGTATGCAAACGAATACAGAAGAATGTAGCGACTGAGAGACACGTTCAGTGATAGATGACTCCCACTAGACACTGTTTAAACGTAGTTTTAATTAAATCTTGTAATTGTTTGAAACGCATCGTTCTTGTCAACAGGCGTTAACTCTCAAGTAAAAAACCGCTAAGTGTTCCAAGCAACGTGACTGAGCGTCTGTCGTGATTCGATGAAATTAACTAGCTCCAACTGACAACTGGCTGTAGTTTGAAATGACACTCAATAAGTGTATCGATAGTTGATTTGCCGAGTAATTAGAGTTGAATAATGTCCGACCCTCTGTGTCCATAAATTTTTCGAGGAGGTTGTAATTGTAGCTTGTTACAATAGAGATAACGTCAAAACCACCAACCCAGAGACAATTTAAATCTTCCATGGACAAAATGTCACGCCATCGCCTAGTAAATCTCCTGAAGGATGTGTAACGACAGTCAAAAAATTGCTATCCAGCATGCAATCCCCGCCATATACGTTAAACTGCAATATTGCTCCATCCAGGATAAATCTGTCCGTGGTTGGAACGGGGGAAGCGGACAAATTCTGTAAATGTGTTAGTTATCTAACAAGTTACTTATCTATTCAGGGCATCTAAGGTCATAGATATAGCTCACCGGTGACTGCGACGGCCCTCTGGAGTACCACAGTGATCGAAATGATGGAATCTCTTAACCGCCAAACGCGCGACTGGGGGGAAATAGCCATGATTGAGAGCTAGGTCCTGTTACAGAAACACATTCACCCTTATCCACTAGGCCACACGACCCGTTCAAATACATTATGAAACAGTTTGAGGTACTTTTTATTGGCATCTAAATACGACATCGATATGTTCCTGCGTTTATCCTATTCCATAACCGTGTCCGGAATCATTATTTACTTCCGGATAACTTCTAACATTATTATATTATTCTCATTATGTCGCTGCCTCTCATATCTACTACTCTTTCCTCTATTTGTAAACGGAAGTTTTCCATTTTTTTAATGTCTACGCTCGCTTCTACGAATCAAAAATATCAAATCTTTACGTTTTAGGGTCCTGATGGAAGCGTTTTTGAAAAATGACTGTCTGTGTCTGTATGTTCGTAGTCACTGTACAGCTCAAACTACCGAACACATCGTGATGAAATTTGGCACACGTATTCAGTGCAGATCTAATCGGTTTAAAATCTTCAATGCAAACCCCTATTTTTCACACTACCTTAGAAAAGAGCTTCAAATTTTGTTTCCAGAAATGTATTCACACTCTCTCATCATATGCATTATTCACTCTCGCCTCATTTGTAAACCTTAGGGTACATACAAATAAAGATTATTATTATTATTTCTTAGTGCCCCTTGGCAAAAAAAAATAGTCAAAGTCACGCTACACGTTCAATGAGCACCTTATACGTTTATATGGCGCCTGCATTTATTGCGTTTACATAGCGAGTGCCTCTCATAAATGCGGAAAAGTGCGTTTCTTTCACGAACGCGGCCTGAAAAATCTTATACGGAAGAATTGTTGGCAATAAAAAGATCTAAGAAAAAGTCCGCGACAACATATAAGTCCCTATTCTATGATGGGTATAGCCTGCAATAATCGTTTGATTTTGTGTGAAAATCGGTGTTCTTATTAAGAATAATGCAACAAAACAAAGTAACGTCAATTAAACGTTATTTTCATCTTGATGGGGACAATATAAGCCCCTACATATGATCCTTCGAGCCATGGATCCTTGGTGACCTGTGGAAGTGTGGAATCACTGCAACGTAAAGTTAAGAGATACCTTTTGGAAAATTGTTTTTATAATCTAAATAATGAATACTTATTGTTGAACTAAAGCATACCTTATACTGTAAATATTGTAATATGTATTGTAAATTTGTAATTTGACGACTCCATACCTCACTGGTGCACGACAAAGGAGAATAAAGACATTTATTTTATTTATTTTATTTATAACGTGAATAATGGAAAAGTCATTTGAAGTCCAGAAGTAAGGAAGCTTTGGAACGTCCAGAGACGCAGAGACCGAGAACTCTGAGTGCGTTCCTTGCTTCTACTTGTTTTATATCGACTCGTTTAGCATTTTGAACCCTTTATCAGCGTTATCAAGTTTATCGAGTCGTTATTTACCGTAGTCTCTCCAATTCACAAACAACTTGACAGCAGAGTAAAAGACGGAAGGAACATAAAGTCATCCTTAACTAGATTGACAAATTTTCTGAAGAGAAAGAAATCCAGTTACAGACTTACAGACGCGTTTAGAAACAATTACACCAATTCTGATGCAGTAGTTCAGTTCAATTCAGAGTGAGATTGAATTTTACGAGGACTCTGAAGCTAGTTTTGAGAAAATTTCGAAACTCGGTATTATGAAATCATCATAAGAACAAAAATTACTTTTCATGAAATTCAACGAAAAAAATCAATCGGAACTACCCACCCAAATTTTTCGATCAGTGTGACAAATGGGGGCAATTCAGAGACATGTTTGTATTTCTAGTTCACAATAGAGGTAAATCTTTTTTTAGCCAACAATTCTTCTATTTATGATTATGATTTTGTTATAGCTTGCTTCTACGACGACTATTGATTGTAAATAGCCAATTCAGTATAATATAATCTACAAACTAAGTAAGCTAATGGTCATTACGCACAGCGTGCGTAAAGAGTGAAAATCGCACAGATTTGTGATCTATGTGTTTCAGGTTTCAAATGACTGCTTTGAGATGCAGTGTCATCTTTCTTTCATAATTTTTTTAAACCCATCATTGCGTTTATTAACTGAAATTGTTATCAAAAACTGTCGACTTCTCTACTTCCAGCTTCATATTTGGTGCTCCCCGTGCAATTCAATCTAAAAGTGAAATCAATGAAAATTAGAAAAATTTCTGTGCAAAATGCCTTAAAACCAACAGGTTTTATTTCTTCACTATTTTTTTGAATCTTCTAAGTTAGGCCATTTTTTTTGGGTTTCATTTATTTTAACATTTTGTATAACGATATAGTACCTAAGCAGAGAGTACTTACCTAAGTTAAATTCCTGCAAAGTACCTAACGTTATTTTACGAAAGATTCTTTTGTTTTTTTGTCAAGATCGGTAGCGAAATATAAAATAAATCTTAAAAAATCTGTTTTATAGCATCACAGAAAAAATTGTAAAATAATCAAGAACGTTCAGAATAAAATTTTGTAAAGTTGCTTTGGAAGAGAAAAGCATCAGCTTTAAGCCTACACTATTTTCATTTTGATCCCTTCACAGATGGTTCAATTCCATCAGCCAATCAAAAAGTGGCCTTGCAAAAAACTGCCATAAAAAATTTATTAATGGCGCCATCTGGAAAATGGTTAGCGATTCTAAAAGCCTCATCTTTTGATTACGTCTTGTACAAAATTGGGGAAAATCGGTATATAAAGTTAAAGCCAAAAATAAATCGTTCGTTTTTTCTTGGGACACGTTTATAATACATACCTAATATGTGATGCGAAAATTTGGTCTGGTGACATGATATAAAGCAACAAAACGATGTCATCAGATTTTATAAACAAATCATCTGCGTTTTCAAGAAAATGTATGTACCTACTATCCTACAATTAGTATGTATTTCGGTAGCTTTAGCGATTCTCAAAATAAGACATAGCAATTGAAATTATAAATTCAAGCAACTGCTTTTGCCATTGCTCAATTCTCATCATGATCGGATCTAAATGACAAAACTAATTGTAAAAATTGTCAACTAGCCAAAGTTTCCAATGCCATCCAGACTAGCTTTTTTTAAATTTATTATTACATAGATACCATATTGACAACTTATTAATCACACCAACTCAGTAGACACAAAAAATATAAATTAGATTGTACTCCTAATAACCTAAGTTTGAAGTACCATCATTTAGGTAGTCAATTAGAAAAAGGCTTTTATTGTATTCGCGCTCTTCGTTCAGCGCGCAAGTTGGTGATTAGCTGCCTCTCCCTCGTCGGAACTAAAGCGAGCGTCATTGTTTCCTAAACATGACTACATTACTATTAAAAGTTTATTTTTGAAACGCGATGTAGTTATGTGAGATCAAATGTTATTAAAACTTCAACACAACTAACTACTGATTAATTCGATATCGTGAAAACAAAAGTTATGGATTATTAAACTCGGACATTCACCAATTTCGTAATGCTTCGCTTTAAAAAAATCAATGTGTAGAATGAAATTGAGGGTGTTCTTTTAACACATAAATATCACTTTATTCTACGAAAAATTCTCTATCGAACAAAAAAAGAGCGAATTTTCTATATGATTGATACTTTGTGGAAAAAAAATTTAATATATGCATCTCATGCCGCGAAGAAATATCTGTTTTACTCATTTTAATCGGCCTTAACATTTTTCGATCATTCAAAAAAGTCGTGAAAAGATTCCTAACAAGATGGCAGAGGTCCCATATTTTTATACCCTCAAATTTTTTCCACACATTTCAGAGCTCTATCCGCAGCACTATGTGCATTCAAGGAAAGACTCAGTGATTGTGTGAAGTAGGGCGCGCTGACTGTGGAATGCAGTGTCTTGGATCCGAGTTATAATCTCGACAGGGATTTTTTTTTAAATTTTCTTCAACTTCTGTTCAGATCTGTTTGTTTTTAATTTTAAAGATTATTCGCAACTGCGTCATTTTCAGGTCTATGTCAGATCTAATTTAGATTTGCTTCTGTGTAATTTTTAGGTACACGATAGTTAGTAGATAATTTTAACCTCCCCAATCCAACCACAATTAAAAAAAAAAATGGGAGGTTACTGCAATCAGTAAAATTTTCGAATTCGAGATAAGACCGGATCTATGCGTTTTGAGGTCTCAGGAATCCAAAAAAGTGGTTTTTAAAATGTGTCTGTGTGTATGTACGTACGTACGTACGTTCGTTTGTAAACACGCCACAGCCAAAACTACTAGACCGATTTGGCTAAAATTTGGCACGTAGGCGTCTAGTCACCTAACTTAGATCTGAAAAGCTTTTGGAGCCAATCGTGCAACCAGAAATGCCATTTTGGCATATCGACTTTTAAATTTTAAATGCAAATCCCCGTTTTTCAGGCCACCATAAGAAAGGCCTTCAAATTCTGCTTTTAAAGATGTATTCACTCTTAGTGCCCTTTTGACAGAAAGCTCAAAATTCGAGATTTTTTAAGGAACTTTTAAAACACGATACGGCCCAAATCCCCGGGCCGATTTTGCTGAAATTTTGCGCAAGGTGGTTGTTGAAGAGCTGAAAAGATTTTGGAAGCAATCGACCCACGACAAGTGCCCTTTTTGCACAACAATTTTCAAAATTTTAAGTTGTCCTTTTATTTAACCATCCAAAACAAAATTTTGAAAAATTTATATTCACCATCAGAAAGATCTTCAAATTCTGGTTTTAAATAAGGCAAAACTCATTCGCATTTAGTACCTTTTGAGTAAAAAAATCGAATTTTTGCAATAACAACAAAAACCCATTATAGCCCAAACCACTAAATCGATTTGGCTGAAATTTGGTACATGGAGATTGGGTGAGCCATTGAAGAGCTGAAAGGCCTTTTGGAAGTAATTGGTCCACGGGAAGCGTCCTTTTTCCATATCAACTTTACATTTTAAGTAAAAGCCCTCCTTTTTTATGTCACCATTAGAAAGACGATGAAATTCTGGTTTTAAAAATGTTTTCACATTTTCTGCCATTTCAGCGGAAAATAGAGAAAAAATTCTTACTCATTAAAAGGGAGTGCACTGTCAGTGGATGATGTAAAGTGGTAGTTATTGTCAAAAAAACTGGCAAAATATTAACCTTAAAAGAAACATGTTGTCAAATGTGATGGGTGATGACGTTATTTGTCAGACAATTCCGAAATTAGTTACAGACGAGAAGTTTTTCTGTCGAATTGACTACTATCACAGTCCACATAAATATAGTCATCCAACGTGAATTAATTTTTTTATCCGTACGCCAACCGGAGAGTAGCGAAACGACTGGGCATTCTATCTTTGTATTAGTTTACAGGAATCGGTAACGGTGGTGGATTAACGGACTGAAGGGGGAGGGGCTTACGAGGCCAGTTCGTGTTCGGTTTGGTCTGAAACTGAAATCCAAGGCTGGCCACGTATATGACTAGTACTCAATTGTTTACTTTTGATTCTTTTGGGGTAGGTACGGATTAACGGATTTGTCTTTTCCTCTGTTAGTCGGCATTTTCAAAAGACTGGACATGTTTTTAAATTTAAAACATCCCACTTTTAATTAAACAATAGGCAGCTAAGGAAGCGGTTGGAACCTCCCCACTTGTTTTCGAAATAATCCGCCGACAACCCATCATATATAAATATTGTTCCTTAAATTTTTGCCTTTGATGTCTGGCAAAAATTCTCGGACAGGTCAATTTAATTTTTTTAAATCGCATTTGATGGTGCGGTTATAGATATTTTTTCCTACGCTAACTGAAAATAAAATTTTCGGGCCTCACGATAGGGCTGTGAAAGTACGATTATTTCTCACGGCTAGCTGTGTAAAATCATTTTGCACGGCTAGCTGGAGGATGGGTCAGGCGGGATGCCGGGAATTTTCCCGGTTTACCGCCGGCGCCGGCCTCCTTTGGGTCGATGTTTTAAATTCCGTTTGCATGTAGCATTTTCATATTTCGCTCCAATTTAAAATCTGGAATATAAAAAACAGAAAATCTGGAAAACGATCCAAGTAGTCCGGGAGGCAGTGAACACTTTTGGTATGTCATTTCAGCGAGTTTGGTTTAGCACTTTTATAGTTATTTTCATGCTGGACATTACTAAAGTTTACCATAAATCTTGTGGGACATTGACATCTCGAAAACGGTATCAGATACGAAATTTTATTAAATTAGAAAAAAGTTGTATTTTTCAGTGTAGATTAAAAGTCTGAAAAGAAATCTAAGATATCTAGATTGGTTTCTGAAATTATACTGAACACTTTAAATTGATAACATGTTATAACTTGGTTACTAATCGGCAGATCATTATGAAATTTGCTTCAATTACATTACCTTGCATCACGAAGAATAATATAAGGCGACAAAAACTTTTCTAAGCCTTCTAGATTAAAATATGATATTTTTCAGTTTTTTCAGTATATTTCAGGAACCAAACCAGATATCTTCAATTTCTTTCCAGATTATAATCTACACTGAAAAACACAACTTTTCTCTAATTCAATAAAATTTCGTATCTTTTACGGTATCCGAGTTGGCAATTTTTTAGAAATTAAAATGGCTGCCATTAGCCCCTGTCCCGCAAGATTTACGGCAGACTTCTGTTGATTTTTTTTATTATGCATACAAAAAGAGAACACCAAAATACCTAGGGTTTAATTCATGACTTTGCGATTTTCTTCACTGTTTTGGAGAACATATAATTAAGGAAAATCCACGATCGCCTCATTTATCCGGGGTCTAATGCACTGAAACGCCTATGGTAAAAATACTTACCTATTTATTAAAATGTATCGACTTTTTTGCTCGGTTTCTCGTCGTAATAGCACTTGTTTGTCCAGAAAATATACTTATTATTTATTTTAGTTCCTCATTTCAAAATTCATTCTTGTACCCTACCCCATTGCATAGTTGAATTTGTATCAAAAAAATAAGGTTGACGGGTATAGGTACCCGCGATATTCAAAAATATTGATTTTAACCTCCCCACAACCAATATAAAAATGGGAGGTTACTGCAATCAGTCCAAAATTCGAAATTGAGATAACACCAGATCTTTACGTTTCAAGGTCTCAGGATCACGAAAAATTGGTTTTTAAAAAATGTCTGTGTGTATGTACGTACGTACGTATGTACGTACGTACGTACGTATGTGAGCACGATTTCTCGGAAACTACCGAACGGATTTTAGTGAAATTTGGTATGCAGGTTAGTGTTGGCCTTCTGGTGAGCCCAGTTAATTTTGTTGCGAATCCGAAGAAGCCAAGTGCCTTTTAGGCATGTGAACTATGAAATTTGACTGATGAACACTAATTTTTCTTAACAGCGCATGAAAGGTCTTGAAATTCTGTATCTGAAAGTGTACTCACACTTAGCGCCTTTTTGGCATAAAATCGAAAAATTCGAAGTATTGAGGAAACATTAAATAACACGCTACAGCCCAAACTGCTGGATCGATTTGGCTGAAATTTGGTAGGTAGAGATACCGTCACCCGCCGAAGAGCTGATTTAATTCTGGTGGCAATCCGAGGGCGGCAAGTGCCATTTTGGCATATCAACTTTGAAATTTGAATAGTGAACTCCTATTTTCTCTATCAGCACATGAAAAGTCTTCAAATTTAGTTTTCAAAATTGTACTCAACCTTAATGCCCTTTTGGCAAAAGATCGTAAAATTCAGAAAACTCACAGAAAACACATTTGGTTTGGTGGAGTAAAACTTAGGCATAGTAAATAGTAAAATTTAAGTGATAGGATTGGATCATTCACCAAGTGGGGAGGTTCCAGCCGCTTCCGTAGCTGCCCATTTTTGACCAAATTCTTGGTTGTTTTTTGAAAGGTTAGGGTGGCCGTGACTTCAGTTCCGAAGAAGTGTCATACATGCTTCTATCTCAAAAGATTATAAATTCCGAATCCGTTGAGAAAAAGGTATGATTCCTTTTAAAAAACTAAATTAGGGTAATTTCCGCGGTTAAATCGGAGGTGCATGAAAAAGTTATTATAACATCATCAAAAACTATTTAAAAAAATTAAATTGAGCTGTCCGAGGATTTTTGTCAGAAATCAATAAAGGAAAAATTTATTTATTTTGTTTTATTTTTATTTTTCTTATGTCCGCCATATTGGTTACACAAAAAAATTAGATTTTCAGAAATGTAAGCAACATGGACTTTTTTTACAGATCGTCAAAATTTTATAATTGGTATAAATAATTAGTAAAATCAGATGAAAAGAAAGTTGCAAAAAAATACACCGACTTTTTAAATCTTTTGACGTGAAAACAATTAAATTCAAAGGTAATAAAATACGTCATGGCGTCGCGTGACTCAAGCTTTAATGTATTTTTTCAAAGAAATCCATGTTACATTATACATTTTTGAAAAGCGATTTTTTTTGTGCATCCAGTTGTGTTAAAAATTAAAATGCAATATGGTGGCCATAAGAAAAAGAAAACTTGACAGTCGTCGCTCAAAATTTAGACCTAAAAAATTTCTGTCGATATGTCATTCAATATTCACAATCGACATCTGTCAAAAATACAAAAGTTCCGAACAGTTCTGTCAAAAATGCAAAAGTTCCAACTTTCATTTAAATAACTTTAGTTGTAAAAAAATTTTTTTTTTCTTCAAAATCGCAATTTTCAGTTTTTTCACGAAAACTCAAGAACGAATCAAGATATCTGAAAATTCTCTTCAGATTCTTAATCACCAAGAAATAGCGCAACTTTTCTCTAATTTAACCGATTGCGTATCTTTTACCGTTTAGAAGGTGCCGTGTGAGCAGTGAAAAAGGAACTTTCCTGTACAGGGTGCCTCTTTGTTATTTTAAATGAGAAGCCTATATTTTGACTCTAGATTCGGATTGGCCTTTTAATTGTGAAGTAATTGCACCCCCTCTTTACCTATACCTAACTGTCATAATTTTAGATATGTCAAAAGGTGTGCCACTATTTTGGGCCAAATGTCAGGTTAAATGAAATATTATATCTCTTTACGCCGGCAAAGTCATATTAACAAAAAAAAAGGATGAAAATAGGGTACAATGAAGAAGAAAACCCAGAGAGGGTATTGAAGTTTATAGGGTACCTACAATATTTTTGAAAATGTTTGAAATAAATGTATTTGTGCAAATTAAAAAAATTGCACACAGCTAGGATCCCAGCAAGCTTTAAGACAAATTTTTGAAGGTGTAGAAGGAACTATTACTAATTTTTGATCCAAAGCTTGCTGTGATCAATTTTTTAACCTCCCCACTCCACTTCACCATTTAAAAAAAAAGGGAGGTTACTGCAATCACTAAAATTTTCGAATTCGAGATAAGACCGGATCTGTACGTTTTGAGGTCTCAGGAACCCAAAAAAGTGGTTTTTAAAATGTGTCTGTATGTATGTACGTACGTACGTACGTTCGTTCGTTCGTAAACGCGCCACAGCCCAAACTACTCGACCGATTTGGCTGAAATTTGGTACGTGTGCATGTGATAACCCAACTTAGATCTGAAAAGCTTTTGGAGCCAATCGTGCAACCAGAAATGCCGTTTTGGCACATCAACTTTTAAATTTTAAATGTAAACCCCCATTTTTCACGTCACAATAAGGAAGGCCTTCAGATTCTGCTTCCAAAGATGTATTCACTGTCAGTGCCCTTTTGACCAAAAACTTAAAATATCGAGATTTTTATCGGACTTTAAAATCGCGGTACAGCCCAAGCCCCTGAACCGATTTGGCTAAAATTTTGCACATGGGGATTGTATTACACGTCGAAGAGCTGAACAAATGTTGGATTCAATCGACCCACGGAAAGTGCCGTTCTGGCACACCAATTTCCAAATTTAAAGTTATTCTCTCATTTACCCATCCAAAACAAATTTTTGAAAGATTTATTGTCACCATCAGAAGGGTCTTCAAATTCTGGTTTTAAATGAGATAAAATTTATTCGCATTTATTACCCTTTGGGTAGAAAAATCGAAATTTTGTAATAACACTGAAACCATGTTATAGCCCTAACTACTGGATGGATTTGTCTGAAATTTGGTACATGGAGGTCAGGTGACCCGTTGAAGAGCTGAAAGGGTTTTGGGAGCAAATGGGTGCCATTTAGGCATATTAACTTCAAAATCTTAAACACAAGTCACGGAAATCAAAGACCCACGCGTTGGGGAGGTTCCAGCCGCTTCTCTGCTGCACATTTTTATTCACACAAATACATTTATTTCAAATATTTTCAAAAATATTGAAAATAGGTATAGGAAGCTAGGGAATGCTAATACTAGCCTAAAGAAAATTTAATTTTGCATCTTTTGGATACATAAAATTATGGTACTACTCGTATTTGAAAAAAATTAGTTGTGGACAATCTCGTTACGCCATTTTTACAAATTAATTTCCGCCATATTGTTATGTCAACAAGAACGAGTGAGCCATCGGCCGAAAGCTCAAACCTTGTACTTTCAACCCTCCAAGTTTGATTCCTTAATCTTCAACCGTGTGTAAGATACAAATTTTTCTATTGCCGGACAGAAATCAATTTTTTTACACAAATTTTGACATATGTCAAAAACTATGACAGTTAGGTAGGCCAAGTGGGGATGCAGTAAACTGACAATTAAGAGGTCAATACGAATCTAGAGTCAAAACATAGACTTACCATTTAAAATAAAAAAGATGGCGGCTACTTCCGGTGTAATGGGAAGTGCGTCAGAGCTGAAAATATTTTCATTCGATGGGCAATAAATTGAAACCACCGTGTGTGAATTTTCATTTAGCTGCTAAAAACGATTCTCTAATATCGCTAACTGACACTTTAAAGGAGACAGCCTGTATAGGAATACCGTATTGACATGTACTAAAAGAAAAAACATTTTTTCCCAACCGGTTAAAAAAGTGGGCGCTGCTCACCTCATTTGAGGTACCTAGAAAAGTTCGTTATTTTTCCCTAGGTGGGAGAAGTAAACGAACGAAGTAATTCTGTCCAAATTTCATAGACAAATCGATTGAGTATTTTCGGCGAAATCGTGTGTATACGACGACAACAGAGGCATTTTTTAAAACCTATTTTTTCGCATTCTCCGTACCCGAAAACGTAAAGATCTGCCTTTATCTCGATTATTTATTTTGGACCGATTGCAGTAACCTCCCTCTTTTAGTTTGGAAGGGGGAGGTTAACTTAAGTTTTCAAAGTAAAATCTTGAGTCTCGCTTCAAAGGTTTGAGTGCAATCACATTAAATTACAAGAAATAAAAGTCAATAATTATTATCGCGGCAAAATATCAACTTGTACTCAGATGTAATACTCCTTCCTTTTTTGTGCTTTTCAAGGACAACGGTGCTTTTGTTAGCGCAAATTTATTACCCATACATTTCTGAATTTAGACATCACGATTCAACCAGCTTCGGAAGGTCTCGGCTCAATGCCGATTACCGACGGATAGTCGGACACAATCCTGAGTGCTGCCGCTCAGTGGTGAATAGATGAAATACTCGACCCGCAAAGAATTGTCGAAGCGACAGAGTTATCCTACGCTCCTAGCGGTATAGATCCGGAACTAATTCACGTTGGATGACTATATTTATGTGGACTGTGCTACTATCTACACAATCAAAGATTCCACGCGATGGGGAGGTTCCAGCCGCTTCTCTGCTGCATTTTTTTAATCTCAAATGTAGCTTTTCCTTTATTTCTCCTTCTTTTGTTTAAGGCGAAATACTATTTGCTATATTTTTTCCTTGCTCAATACCTTGTTGAGGGTTGAGACCTACGGTTTTTTCAACTATAGTAAAAACTGAAGTAGCAGAACATAGGGCAACTTCACAGAGATTCAGTAAAAACATAATTTTAAAACGAAGAATAATAGCAAACGCGGTATATTTAAATCGAAAGGGACAGTATTATTCACCATTTTAGAAGAAGGGTGAAGAAAAGTGGCGGGCATTGCGGCAATTATTTAGAAAGCATATAAATTCCACGGAGTGATTAGAATGTTCATCAGGAGATAACTTTTTTATAAGTGCGTAACCTGTAAATTAGAGTTTCAATTAAATGGACGAGTGAGTGATGTAACGCATGTAATTTGAGAATTTTCCTCGGCATATTTTTTACAGCAAACGTAATACATGTTAGTGACAGTTTGGCATGTATCGAGGGAACGAGATCTAAAAGGGTTAGGAAGATAAAGGGCGGCCGTAAATGAGTTGGTTGCCAGTTGCTATAGCCTCTGGTCACTTTCATTAACAAGCCACTTGACAAATGATAATTGGTAAATTCATTGGTCATTCTGTAGGCTGTCACTTACCTCTAGCTTTCCATTTTCTCATTTACCAAGTCTATTTAGCAGACAAATACTAATTGTCCATCATTTATATCTCCTTGAGGGCAATTTTAGGGCACCACAAATGTTAGGAAAATTTCTATCGAGCACATTGTCATCTGCGGTAGTGTTGCTTTCTTAATAAATAGGGTCTCGAGAAGGGCGGAATCTGCATTGTAGAACATTACTCACTTTGTGTAATTACCCTGGAGCCGTCAAAGCGACATGTCCTCGCCTGCAAAGGGCGTCTTACCGTCCTGCATCGACTCCTTATTACACTATCAACCTTCAGGACATTCGCCAACTACTGTACCCCTCTGCCGCAGACAGACAAATTATTTGCTTTGAGTTATATTCTAAAGTCCCCAGAGGCATTAAATTATTCCTTTTATATTTTTAGTGTGATTGCTGATATCGAGGGATGCAAAATGTACAGGTGCGTAAATTCACCACAAAACTGGTTTCTAGCCTGACATACAACTAGCTAAGTTAATTAACCAACTAACTAAATGGCTTCTTAAGCAATTAGCCCTAGGTATATTACGTGTCTAGTGAAGTTACGATTCATGTGAATTCAAACCAGACTAATTGTTACTAACAAATTCTCTGTTTACTCCTGTAACAACACGTATGGAACTATATGCCCTGATGCAATCAGAAAGCAAAACAAATAATACCTACTATCTCAACTGTTGTTCTTGTTTAATTAAATTTCATTAGAATATATAGCGTTGACAAAACTTTGGGGGTGCTTTTTCCTTGAAAGGTAATAGGGTTCGTAGCAATAGTCTCACGTAACGCCACCGTTGTCCAAGGTAGATGGCGCTGAGTAAAGGCCACTTAGGAACCTGAGCTTGAAGATATATTGCAGATAAAAGCTCGACAACATGTGACTGCCGTGTGATAAGTGCTTTTTCTTCAAACCAAAACTACCTTAAATTTGTGCAGACGGGTAATAACAATAATACGTGTATCCTCAAGAGTAAACAATAGTTTATTTCGTTAATGCCAAAGATATTCTACACATAACCCTTCACAAATCTAATTATATTGATTGAATGACAGCCGATTCATTAGATGTCATTCTTTCAGGGGATCCACGGAGCATGTTGAACGGGAAAGGGTTGGTTACGAGAGAGGGATATAGGATGTATCCTATATTAACGATTTAATACAATACTTAACCCTTAAGATAATACGGCAATATTTTTATTAATCCCCAAAAAAATGAGAAATTGCTAGCAGGGGAAAACCTGAGGGAAAACGTAACGCATATATAAAATAGTCGCTTTTGATTTAGTGGTGGTGAATTCTAATTTAGGTGAAAGTTGCTGGCGTACCTACAACATAAGTTATCATTCTCTCCCAGGGAAAAATCGATCCCGTAATTTCTGATGTCCACCAAAACTAATTATTTCCCAGCGAGGAAGAGACGTGCGAGTGGAAACAAACAAAAACCTAATTATAGAAACGAGCGACCTGATGACAACACATTACGGGGACGTCCTACAGGACTCGTCAGGCTCCTGCTGCAAATTATAGTCTGTTTCTCACGATCACCTCACTAAATTACCGACGCGAACTCGTAAACTTTTAGTCCTCGTTAGTGGTCTAGTTAGTTACCCAGCCCTATAGACTATTAAATACTAAAATGACAACGTCGTTTGCCATTAGTCGACGACTTCGCTCGACCTTTCTAATCAACACCATTTAAACGCGTATTTTATAATTCGCCGATCAAGATGATTGTCCAGAAATTTTATGACCGCCGTTTGATGCTGATTATGACTATCGCAATCAGACAAAAAATGTTTACGGTCGTTAACTAAAAAATAACAACTGCGACACAGAACTGCGGAACTGGAATGGTGTTCTGTTTTGAATTTTGCAATCGACAATGGTGGAGGCGCCAGAACAATTAGCACCTTAAAAATATTACAATGGTGAAGTTAGAAATTTCGTTCAAGTGCTTCTTAAACTATAAGTAAATGGAAATTCTGAGAAGTCAAAGTTGACTTTTGTAAATGTATTGTCCGGTATATTTTAACATATTTACAACCCTACTGATCTGGAAGTAAAAAATTATTTTTGAAAAGTTGGAGATATATCAGTACTTAGAAATTCTTCCGATTTCAATTGGTTCCATATGTACAGGATGTTAATTAATTAATTTACAAAATTTGAGTACGTTAAACCTATCTTTACCTAGACGTACGGCCCTGAACTTGGTACAACATTTTCACTAGATATACTTAGCAGATTGCTCCATGTGTTATAAAAATACCTTGAAGTGTTTTTGAAATATTAACAAAAACTATTCTTTTTTGGAATTTGAACACCCTAAACTTGAAAACTAAGCACTTTGAGACCTCATACAGATGCTGTAATTTTTAAATTTTACAGTACTTGGACAAAAATTTTGTCCAATTCGTGTGAACTGGAGGGGCACTTTTTACAGGTGCTGTAATTTTTCAATTTTACTACATCTGGACGAAAAATTTTGTACAATTCATGAACTGGGGAACAACATTAGAGAGAAGTAAAGTCCGTTCAGAACTAAAATTTTTTTTTAAACTGTACAGTGTACAACCCTAATTTGTAAGGGTGTGTACTTTTGACAATTTGATCGAAATTTAGCGGGAAGCAAAAACATTACATAACCCAAATCTTCTAGGGTTTATTTTTATTGTTAGCAGCAGTGTCACAGAAAAACGTACCCGAGGCTTTTTCGTGAGTATTTTTCTTTGCTCTTTACTCAAAACTGCACGCACACAAAGGCCATTTTGGGCCAATTCAGAGCAATTGCAAAATTTTGACATTTGTCATGTTTTCTGACGTATCGCATTGAAATCGCTTCTAGCAAATTCCTTGCCAAACTTCCTCATACCAACCTAAAATTCAAATTTTGAGGTTCTGTCAGTTCAATAGAAAATGAATGAAGAGTAGTTTTCCAGTTCACGAACTGAACGATATTATTTGTCCACATGCTGTAAAATAGAAAAATTACAGCATCTGTAGAAAGTGTCAATCTAGTTCAGGATCTGGACAAAATTTTTGTTCAGCTAATGTAAAATTTAAAAAGCACAGCATCAGGAACCACTTCGTGAACTGTATATCCAGTTCGTGAAATGTCGGATTACACCAAATGGGTGCGACAATTCCATAGAAAGTTTTCGTCTTAGAATAAGGTGAAGAAATACCCCCTGAAGTTTGCCGGTGTACCTAGCCTGTGTACAGTAAATACCATTCAAAATGTCCTTTACATATTTTAATCTAGGCACAAATTAAAAAGACTTCTTCATTTTCTCTTTCTCTGTTAAAACAATTATTTTTGAAATATTAAAACTTCCAACTACAAAACTTATGAAATCTTAAATATTTGCTGTCTTCATGAACAAATTAAATTGCTCATAGGCCAAAATGGCAGCTATTTTGAACATTTATTGTAATATTAGTCTCGATAGATGCTTAGGTTACACTTTTAGAAGTTAAAATTGTCTGCATACATGAAAATTTGTACATTTGCGAATAACTTAAAAACGATTTGAGATAACCATGTTTGTATTACCTACCAAAAATATTCGTAGGTAATACAGGGTGGTTCCTTTTTCACTGCTAACTATTTGCATCTCCTAAAAGGTAACATATACGCAGTTGCTCAAATTAGAGAAAAGTTGCACTATTTCTTGGTGATCCAGAATCTGAAGGGAATTCTCAAATATCTTGATTTGTTCCTGAATTATGATGAAAAATCTGAAAATTTCGATTTTAAAGTAAAATTCATAACTTTTTACGACTAATGTCATTCTAATGAAAGTTGGAACTGTCGATTGATTGACATCGACAGAAATTTTTTAGGCCTTCTAGATTTTGAGCAAGGACAGTCAACTTTTCTTTTTCTTATGGCCATTGGATATACAACCGGATATACAAGAATATTATCTTTCCAAAAATGTAATCGATATTGACTTTCTTGAAAAAATAATCAAAGCTTGATAGTCACACGACGCTATGACATATTTTATTACCGTTGAATTCATTGTTTTCACATGTCAAGAGATTTAAAAAGTCGGTGTACTTTTTTGCAACTTTTTTTCATCAAAGTTTAGTCTGATTTTACTACTTATTTATAGGTACCCCCGTTTATACCAATTTTCAAAGACTATCTGTCAAAAAATTCCATGTTGCTTACATTTCTTAACAGTTAATTTTTTTGTGTGTCTAAGAGTGTTAAAATCCAATATGGAGGCGATAAGAAAAAGAAAAGTTGACTGCCGTTGCTCAAAATCTTGAAGGCTTAGAAAATTTTTGTCAATGTCATTTGATTGACAGCTGTCAAAAATATGAAAGTCACAATTTTCAGGCAAATAGCGTCATTTGTTAAGGAGCTGTGATTTTTTTTTATAACTGCAATTTTCAGATTTTTCTTGATAACTCAGGAACGAATCTCGATATCGAGGAATTCTCTTATCTTTCTTTGTTAATCACCAAGAAATAGCGCAACTTTTCTCTAATTTAACCGACTCCGTATCTTTCACCGTTTAGGAGATGCCTTTGGTGAGCAGTGAAAAAGGAACCACCCTGTATAACATAATAAATAAATTTGTCAGTTTTTACGAAAACTTTTTTGTTTGACAATTTTACTAGTTGAATTCGGGGATTTATGTTCTAATTAGAGCCCGATAGCTTCTCAGCTTTAATCTTTGTTAATTCTTTGAACATATATAGATCCGCAAATTTCACCGAGTAAACTTGTCTTAAACAAAGATCTTTAAGTAAAAATTGGGAAAGCTCGATAAGAAAATATGGTCGCGTTATACATAATTTGATAGGAGTATATCCGTAATCAAATTTACATGATTGTGTTTAGATCTAATGTTATGTTTTTTTTTGTCTTTTCTAAGCTGCAAAAATGTCAAGCTTGGTAGTAGATAGACAAAAGTTTAATCACCACTGACAGTTGTTAGGGAAGTTTAATCGAGATAAACATTTCCTCTATTCTGTGAAATTTTAGGCTAGAATAAATTGGTTAAGTAGGTAAATCTGACAGATAATGGAAATAATCGTTTATAAATTTATTCTACATTCCACTGGCTAAAATATACAGTGTGTTTCATTTTAACTGGAAATTCGCATTTTTTCTGCATGTAGAGCTACAAAATTTGCATCTGTGTGATGCTTCACCTTTTTTTATCCCGAAATGTTAGCCCACTGCGATTAATTAAAGAGGACAATAACAGGGAAATCGCATTAGGGATTTTTTATGGAAACATTTTATTAAGAAAAGTTGCTCAGGATGA
Organism: Pycnomerus fuliginosus; assembly: GCA_963924575.1. Taxonomy (NCBI): domain Eukaryota; kingdom Metazoa; phylum Arthropoda; class Insecta; order Coleoptera; family Zopheridae; genus Pycnomerus; species Pycnomerus fuliginosus. The sequence goes on from OZ004626.1 coordinate 4,310,895, forward strand.
CCCCAAATGGGTAAGTGCGGAGTTTCAGACAAAAATAAAAATGTTGAATTTCTGGAGGAAAAAATGAAAAATATCGAAAACTTCATTATTTTTACAACAAAAGGGTTGCTGTGTATTTAAAAATAATTGAAATGAGTGATTGACAGTTGCTGTTAGCTATGGCTGGGCAAAATTTTACAATCGCAGAAAAAGTTGGAATTAATAAGATTACTATTTATTAGCTTATAATTTCAACTTTTTCTGCGATTGTTAAATTTTGCCCAGCTATAGCTAACAACAAATGTCAAACAAACCTATTTCAATTGTTTTTTTATTACACAGCAACCCTTTTTGTTGCAAAAATATTGAATTTTCCGATATTTTTAATTCTTCCCTCCAGAAATTCAACATTTTTATTTTGGCCTGAAAGTTCAGATTTACCCATTTGGAGTCATCCTGAGCAACTTTTCTTAATACACTTTTTCGGTAAAAAAATGCCTAATACGATTTCGCTATTTTTGGCCTCTTTAATTATTCGCAGTAGGCTGAGATTTCGGGATAACAAAAAGGTGAAGATGCAGATTCATGTGCAAAAAAAAGCGAGTTGATTTGCTCAATATTAAGCAAAATATTTGGGTGGTTCCAGTTAAAATGAGACACACTATACACGCATTTGAAAAAATTGAGAAAATAGCTTGACCTAATGTTCTCAAATTTCGTAAATTAATTTTGAACATCCTATACATATCGAAACAATAGAAATCGGTCTAAAGCTTCCTAAAAGCCTCTACAACAAGGTCTTCATCTTATTTTCTTATAAAAACAGCACGTACGTAAATGAGGAACTTTTAAGTACAGTTGATGTAAACTAATTTCTTTCTTAAATATTTTTTTGCTCCCAAACCAAAGATTCAAGAGCAGTTATATTTTAGAAATGAACAAAAATCTCCTAAATATGCTAAAATACCAGGCATTCCATTTAAAAAATTAACTTTGCCTTGTCAAACTTTTTAAACCGCTCTGTACATTTAAAAATATTTTCCTGAAATGCTCCTTCATTTATACATTACCCCTGTATAAGCGTCAGATTGCAATATTTCCAGGAAGTTTTTAGTAAACAGGAAATTTATTTCTGGATCTTGCATTTAAGAAACTGTCTCTAAAAATATAAGCGGTCACATTCGATCCACACCCATAAAAACCTTCCAAATCTCACAAGATCGTTATTTTTGGCTCATTTTACAATATCAAAGAGCCGCTTTACAGATCACAAATTCCACTAGACGGTTCTATGATATTGTAGCAAATCGCGATTTTGAACCGTGGGAACAACTATGAGAATTTAAAAATTTGGTGGAGGCGCCGGGATAGGTCGCGTAACCACGAGCGGAGTGCACCGGCATAAATCAATAAGAAATAACACCCCTCTTAGATTTATACGTGTGCTAGGACATACGATAACATTTACATTCTCCTAAATGTGTAGAATCAATTAACAATGAAGGGGAAATCCCGTAGAATGGTCGCAATAAGAATATTCCGGAAGAGGGCCGGGGACCACTCCACGTTGTCGTGTGTCAGTATGTCCGTCACGTAGACAAGTAGTTAGGGAGTCAGACTGTATACGGACACATATGAGAAGTGATTTTAAAAAAATGGGCAGCTACGGAAGCGGCTGGAACCTCCCCACATGGGGAATGATCCTGTCACCATTATCAAGTAAACTTTACTATTAACTATACCTAAGTTTAGGTGTTTTCCGTGATTTTTCTAAATTTTTCGATCTTTTGCCAAAAGGGCACTAAGCTTGAATACAATTTTGAAAACAAAATTTGAAGACTTTTCATGTGCTGATAGAGAGAATAGGAGTTCATTATTCAAATTTCAGAGCTGATATGCCAAAATGGCACTTGCCGTTCGCCGATTGCCATCAAAATTAAATCAGCTCTTCGGCGGGTGACGGTATCTCTACCTACCAAATTTCAGCCAAATCGATCCAGCAGTTTGGGCTGTAGTGTGTTATTTAATGTTTCCTCGAAACTTCGAATTTTTAGATCTTATGCCAAAAACTTTTAGATACAGAATTTCAAGACCTTTCATGTGCTGATAAGAAAAATTGGTATTCATCAGTCAAATTTCATAGTTTACATGCCAAAAAGCACTTGGTGTCTGCGGATTTGCAACAAAATTAACTGGGCTTACCAGAAGGTCAACGCTAACCTCCATACCAAATTTGATTAAAATCCGTTCTGTAGTTTCCGAGAAATCGTGCTCACATACGTACGTACGTATGTACCATTACGTACATACACACAGACATTTTTTATAAACCACTTTTTCGTGATCCTGGGACCTTGAAACGTAAAGATCTGGTGTTATCTCAATTTCGAATTTTGGAGTGATTGCAGTAACCTCCCATTTTTATATGGTTGTGGGTAGGTTAAAATATCGTGATTTAGGTGGAATCAGTAGAAAATGAAGTCTGATGGCGTAAAAGCTGTTTAACGTTTGTGGGCATCTCAACTTCGGTAGCAGAAGCTGCGACGAGGGTCCCGAGCGTCACATTAAGTGGCCAGCTCTTAGTTTGACCGTGAGCTATTCGGATCCCAGTCGGGAATCCATAGTGCTGTACTTTCCTTTGCCCACCTCTCGAACCAACTATCTCGGGAGGTTTCCTTGGCCGCTTCCCTTTGTCTGTTGTTCTTCAGGGAACCGATTAATTATTGCAGGTTGATCCCCGGCTCACGTCATAACATAAACTGACCACCATTGCACGACTTCAGAGCCCACACATCACCCCTTTATTTCTCAGCTTCTCTCTTCCTGCAATTTCTGAAATTCTTCCTCGTGATTTTTCTGCTTTATTAACGTCAATCTACAGTCACTTTGTGAAGCGCGGTGATACGTCTGTCGCAGATTAAGTTTTTAATGTAAACACTGGGGGACGGGTAATCCCAATAGTACGCGACGCTTCTTTACAGTTTTTCCAGATATAAAACGCTAATTTAATCTGCCTCCCTGCTTATAATATGTAGCGAATGTCAGAGTGATCTTGTCTCCCTAAACTTGTTGCCCGCGGTCGCCTTTGGCTTTTTCAGTTCCCCAATTCCCTATAAATCCCCCGAGTTTTACAGGAAGCTTTAAAGCACGTTTACAGGATCTCCTTTTTTGTTATTGATCACTTTACATTTCAGCAACGCGTCTTTTATTGCTTTAATACACGGACAGTTTCATATAACATTGGTGATATAGACGAATTTATTAGTTAATTATAAAATGAACACACCAAACTTTGACGCTCTCCACGCATGAATACAAAATGCTCCTGCACCATCAATACGTAATAATCTGAATTGTATAACTTAAATTAGAGTTTTTCATTTTTAATCTTCCATATATGTATATTCATCAAGCTTAATGCGTAAGTACGTATAGGTATATAATATACATTTCTAAGACCACACTTATTTATTACGAGGGGGCAACCACTCACAAAAAATGTACCACGGACTAGGGCTAGGCCGGACTATTTAAGGACTAGTAGGACTAAATGGACTAAATTGGACTAGACTGATGAACTAAATTGGACTAAATTGAACTAAAGCTGACTAGACTGGACTAAAGCAGGCTAGACTTTACTAAACCGGACTAGCCTGGGACATATTGAACTAAATTGGACTAAAGTTGAACTTAATTGGACTAAAGTGAACTTTATTGGACTAAATTGGACTAAATTGCGTCACACGGCGCCTAAAATGTGTACTCTACAACGTCAAAATTTCAGAGATGTTTTAGTTCGATTTAGTCCAATTTAGTTCGATTTAGTTCAATGTGTCCCAGGCTAGCCCGCTTTAGTCAAGTCTAGTTTGCTTTAGTCCAGCCTAGCCTGCTTTAGCCCAGTTTAGTCCGCTTTAGTCCAGTCTAGTCCGCTTTGGTTCAGTCTAGTCCAGTTTAGCCCATTTCGTTCTACTAGTCCTATAATAGTCCGGCCTAGTCCTAGTCCGTTCTTATTGTATAGTGGAGACAGAAGCTTCCTGACCCTCAATTTTCCAGTAATTGATTACGAAAACGTTTATGCTAGAGGCAAGAGGAATGTTCGTCGTATGCTACAATATTCTAAGATGCCAAATAATGAAAATCAAAATTTTACAGAGCGCCGCTAACAAATTCTAGAAAGTGGTCAATCTCACCCCGAAGGCCAAAGTCATCCTACTTCCACTTTACAGTCCCTAAAAGGTTTCTATTATTTATCCTTACAAAATGTAGACGCTAATAAACAAATTATCAAGAGTTTCCTACTACCTCAAATCATTTTTTTAATTTTCAGCAATTTTACATAATCTAGCACTAAACTGTGTCGAACTAACGCAAAATAAATCGGACTAAACTGGACTAAATTCACTAAGCTCTTGACTAAATCGGACTAAACTGGACTAAATTGGACTAAATAGGACTGAATCGGACTTAATGGAATCGATCTAAAAATTCAGAAAAATCGAAACTCCAAAACATAAAATCTTTACGTTTTAAGGTCCTGGGAACCCAGAAAAGTGGTTTATGAAAAATTGTCTGTCTGTCTTTTTGTCGGTGTGTCTGTGAACAGCTCAAACTACTGAACCGATCTGGCCGAAATTTGGTACGTGCAGCTTGCTTTGAAAAAGAAAGAACTGATTATATTTTAGGGCACAGAAAATGCCATTTTGTCACATCAACTTCAAAATTTTAAATGCAAACCCCCATTATTCACACCACCATAGGAAAGTTCTTTGAATTCTGCTTCTAAAAATGTATTAACCCTTAGTGCCCTGTGGCGAAAAAATCATCAAAGACGAGCTACAGCCGAAACTATTGAGGATATCGAGATGAAATTTTACGTACACGTTCAGTGAGCACCCTGTAGGTGATGATGCGATTTTGGGCCAAATCTGTTGATTACATTATATCCAGATTTACGCCTCGCCTCCAATAAATCCGGGGAAAAAGTGCACTTTTTTTACGAACGCTTTTAGATCGAACAAAATCTTATACAGGGTGTCCGGAAATTAGAGGATAATATCGTAAAGGCGTATTCTACGATCAAAAAGACGAAGAAAAGTTGTAATAAATATGGGTCGAAAAATGCCCTAGGGCTTCTTAAAGGAGACACTTGCAAGTGTTTTTTTCTAAATTTCTTCAAAACTGTTAAAGATAACACCGTGAAATTGGGTATCTTTAGTAAGTTTTTGATGCTGAATTAATTACCGTGAACAAAATTTTAATGTTTCAATCATAAACGTCCCGTACAGGGGGGGCTTAGGACTAACCTCGCTCGAACATTTTTATAAATCGTTTTTTCTCAAATCTGACACCAGAATCTGAAATCTGAAGTTTTTTGCGTAAAAATGATGCTCTTGTTTGAAATCGCTAGGACGTACCGTTTTCGAATAAATTGACCCAAGTCGTTTTAGACCGCTAAAATCTGTCGCAGAAGGTTTTAGTTTATTTACCAATTTATCAAGAACGAGTTCAGGGTCTGATTCCTTGCGTGATTTTAGAAAAAAATGTTCGTATGGACATATGGTGGAAAATGCTTCCTATGGGGTCCTCGAAAGCTGACGTTCTTCAGTACCCCATACCTCCCTTAGAAAGCGTTTTCCGCCATATGTCCATACAAACTTTTCTTCCTAAAACAACACAAGGAATCAACCAATGAATTAATTTTTGATAATTTGATAAATAACTAAATAAAGGAGGCATTTTTCGACCCATATTTATTAAAACTTTTCTTCATATTTTTGATCGTAGAATACGCCCTTAAGATATTATTATTGGCATAACCCTGTATAGAAAAATTGTTGGCAACAAATAGATCTACGAAATAGTCCGCGACAGCATATAAGTATCTATGATAAAAAAAATGGTTTGAGTGTCTGTTGTGGGCTATTCTTTATAGATACGTAGATGCTGTCGCGGACTTTTTGGTAGATCTTTTCTTAGCCACAATTTTGTGATTTTGATTTTGTTATATAACAAAATCAAAATCACAAAATTGTTCAACCCTTTACTCGTTCACGTTTTAAATTATTGCTAAAGCGTTTTTCGAGGACTTGTTCGCGACGAATAACTGAGACCGTCTAAATAGGATTAATGGTTGATTTTTATATTTTGGTTAGACTACCGATAAAAACTAGCTGTAAACTAGTCGGGAAATTCGCAGCTCTTTCACATGTGTTTCACCAAAGGATCGCCAGATGGTGCGATGAAGCGCGCTAACTGGGCAAAGCGGTGTTTTTGACCGGGGTTCAAATTTGGAAGAGGCTTATTTTTTTGAATTGAGCAAAAATCGCCAAAAACATCAAACCTTTCAGTTTTATTTTCCTGTATTTCTATATTTACAAATTCTGTGAAAAAGTAGAAGTTTCTGCCATCTCCGAGATTGCCAATTTTTGTATTAATTAATAACAATAAATGTGTAACTTAATTATAAAGCTGCCAGTATTGTACATTATGATGATTTCTGCCACGTCCACGTCCTGCGACATAACTTTTGCGCAAAAATCTTTCTAATTTTCATTGATTTCACTTTCGGGTTGAACTGAGGGTTCCACCAAGTTTGATCCCAATAATTTAATAAAAGCAAAATTGTGAATTTAAAAAAATACAGGAAAGAAAGATGACATCTGACATCTCAACCAGCTTACTTATAGTTTGTAGATTGTACACTCGTCAGGAGACAAAGTTATGGCCCGAGACGGCTCACAATGTGGATAGATTCTCACAAGCCTTATCAAAAAAATTAAAATTGAATTAAAACGACTCGAGTGGGATACAAGCCTTCACAAACCTATCTTGAGTGTTTTTTCTAAAAATATATCGACAGTGCTCGCGGTCGAGGGCCAAAACTTTATGTCCTGACTGTACAAAATTGGCTGTTTGTAGAAGAAAAACTTTACGTATTTTTGAATGAATCATCAACTATTTTATTAATTATCATACCTATTCGAATACGACTACGCTATATTTTGCAAGAGACACTAGTGTTGAAATTTGTTAGGTGGGATTAGATTAGCTCGACGTAATTAGCCATATTTTACAGCTGTCTTCCAACCCCGTAACTGTATAGTAAAATGTAATTTAAGGCTGACAAACCTGATAAAGAAGCGAACTTGAGGACGTTAATTCTTGTTGCTGCAATAGCTTTCAATTGACTTTTACACACATCTGGGTTTAAACCAGTGGGGTGGTTAATTGAATCGAGATCCAAGAGTAAGTAACTTTGATCTTGCTCTCGTCAACTTTAGATTACTTCTTCAAATATCAGACGAACACACTTGTTGATGTAAAACGCCAATAATTGCTCTTAAACTTCGATTAAATGGTTCTTGGAGTGTAATTATTGTAGTGTGACGGAAATTTCCTCAGTCCAGTCTCAGCTCGTCAATCTAAGACAATATAGCAACCCTTGCAGCTGTCACGTGTCAACGAGGAATGCTTAGACTTCATGGACTCCTTGACTGCTATCAAATTGGACAATATCAAGAATGTGACAGCGGGAATATCACGGAACTCACTGTCAGATTTTAATATGAAATTTAATTTAAATGTACACCTGCAAACTAATTGGAATTACTGCTTTAAGACAGACGTATATCATACAGTGGCCATTGGCCATCATTCGCAAAAGAAAAATCAATTGTCTAATGCTCCCGATCCTGCATATAGGGTGCCCCACATATTGCCGAGTGGGTAATGTGGTCGAACAAAAACTGGGGCGACTCTAATCTTGATCATTTTCCAAGGGGCTAAATTTAAAGGTAAAAGAGCTGGAGCCAAAACAATATCGTTAGATCGCGCTAACAACTGTTACAGCAATTATAATATTTTATCGATTAATTTCCACAAGTCACCACAATATCGTCTGCTAACGATGGCTCGTCCATCGCTTAAATTGGTTTAGCATGACTTGTGTTTTCCAGAATCCGCTACTGTGCTTATGATGACGTCCCTTTTGTATCCTACTTTGTGCAACTTTCTTGGCCACCAAATTAATTATTTGGATAGCATTTTTCCAATAGGAATCACTGTTATAGATCACAGTTGTCACAAGTCGCTAATACGTGAGGAGAATCTTAAGGATGAGGTGGGTGGATTTCCCGCGACAGTCATCCATCTTCAGGGACACACCCGGCCGCTTAGGCAGGCTTCTTATCACGCTCCTAGAATTCCTATCACGACGAACCACTGAACGCCCAGCTCTTATCGCGACCTGTGTCTCGCCACATCGCATACGTACCACCACTTCTTTGTGTCCCTAACATCCCACAGGAATACATTACGACAAACGCTAACCATTACTGCCATCGCATGAATTGCCAAAACATTAAACATTCAATAACGTCCCCTTTTATTTCTCTGACGCGTTTTCTGCATTAAAATCCTATTCCACACAAGGCACATCGTCGTTTCTGAATCTTGAGAATATTACACAATTTTGTTCTATGATTTTGAAATCGATGTTCCTGCAGGCTCATGTTCTGAGTATGGTTTCGCACTGAAAATAGACAAAAACCCTCCGGAAGACGTATATCAATGCGATGTGTATCCCTGTAGATGTTTATCACGTTAATGTGTATGTAGGGGCGGTTGGTCTTACTGGTGGAATCGGAGTAGTAGTGCCTCCGCAGACGCACATATGTGTCAAAAAGGCGAAATGTTCAAAAATTGTTGTTACAGAATTAAAAAGTAGAAAATGAACAGAAAAACACAAACATTTTGAGGGTTGAAAAGTAAAAAGAATGACAATATAAAACAAATGAGTAAATGAAAAGAATTGCGGGAATTAAAATAAAATTTGGCGAATTCTGAAAAGCTGAAAACTTGCGAAAGCGGATAAAAAATCAAGAGGAATGAAAATTAAGTGTGATTAAGTAGAATTACGCAATATAACACGAAAATAACCACATTATGCAATTAAAACTTTTGTGAGGGTTGAAATACATACTTATACCTACCTATTGCGAAGGAAACGGGAAAATTGTAAAAGGTAAACTGAATCCCAAATAAGTTCAATTTTATTACCGACGAAAAACGAAATTATGCGAATGCACTTAGGGGGTTAAAAAATCGTAAAGGTGGATGAAAAGTCAAAAGATATAGTATAGTATAGTATAGTATAATATTTGCCCACTTTTGATACAAACATCTTGCATATTCGTGGATAGTCAAAGTAAAAGTATTTAACATTAAAAGTAAAAATATTTAACATTAAAAAAACGAAAATGAGAACACATAACAAATAATTTTACATATGAAGATTAACCGTGGTTAAATAAAAATTACGGAAAAATAACACCAAAATAACCCAATTTATGTAAATTTTGCGTTTCAAGAGTTGAAATATTGCGATAGGAGAATGAAAAAGTAAAAAATTTCAATTTACTACCGAAGAAAAACGAAATTACTCAAATTTTGCCAAATTAGCACTTAGGGGGTTGAAAAATCGTAAACGGGGATAATTTGTGGTCTGATTTTTTCTACAAAATTTGCTTACAAATACATTCGTAGCTTTTGCTTTTGGAAATTTTCGTTACAAAAGCTACTATTTCTTTCGCAAATTTTGTCAGAAAAAATCAGTACCACTCGTTATATTATATACGAAAAAAGGCAAAACTGCGCGAATTTTACAAAATTAAGGCTCGGGAGTGGTTGAAAAATTGTTAAGGGGAATGAAAAGTCAAGAGGGGTGAAAATGAACTGTAGTTAAATAAAATTGCGAAAATTCCACGAAAAAGCAGCGATCTGGGTAAATTTTGCTTTTTGTGGGTTCACATGTCATGAAAGGGGTTGAAAAATTGTTAATGGTTTAAAAATTAATGAAAATAACTTTGATTATCGAGAAATCAGAAAATAGCCCAAAAAAAATTAAATGTATTTAGGGGTTGATTTTAGGTTGAAGACTCATAAGACTTTTTTTCAATAATTGACCGAAATCTATCGAACCCCATAATTTTATTCCACCACAAGAAAAAATTTCCAGTTTAAACTCTTAAATTTCATCCCCTTAGATCATAATGAAAATTTGCTCATCCGCCTACAGCCCTGAGCAGTTTTTGAGTTCTCGCATTTTTGTGTTCTAGCATGTTAGGGGGTTGTACCGCCTTTAAGGGTCGTTTCTCGCGAATGATGATCGAATAAGACCTTTTTTGTACCATCAATAGAAAGCTATGGAATGGTATTAATTTCAACCTTACATTATTCAGTGAAAATTCGAGTTTTCACCCCTCACTTTCATCCTCTTCGATACATTTCTCCTAAAATTCACTCTTCCCTTCTCGAAGATGCAGTGTGTAAGATCTCAGTTTCGCAGAAGATATTGCTTCTCTGTGTCAAATTACAGGGCTTTATGGACGTTTCAACCCCTAAACTCCAGCTCCCTATTTCACCACCCCCACATGCCCTAAAGGAAGTTGCGTTTTCGATTGCACCACCCTAATCCAATTCGTTGAAAAATTGCGGTGATTTGTAGATTCATGTTTTCAACCCCTCATAATTTCACCCCTTTATGATTTACAGGGTTGAGTTTATTTTTCCGGTGTTACATGACTATTTGCGTATTTACTGACTTCAGTTGTTCTTACATAAATCAATAGGGTTTCAGCAAAATTAAATGAAAAGGAGCCACCCCAAATATTTCCTAAACCAAAGAAAATATCAAAATTTGCTCGGACAGGTCGATTTTTATTTGGAGGTGGACACTTAAATCCATGCTAGGTCAAATTTCAAAAGTCACCCCCTAACCCCCACCTACCCCCACTTCAAAATTTTTAATGGCAGCCCCCCACTTGTGTTGTGATACATCATTTAACAGCTAATTTCATTGCCAATCCAACGCTTTACTAATTTTTGATATTTGTTCAACTCCAGCAACCTCTTTGGTCAAATTTTAAATTACATTAGGGCCCTTTGTGAATCATAATTTGAGAGGGTTTCAAATTATCTGTAAACTGCTGCAGGAATTTTTTAAATCCATCCATTCGTTCAAAAGTTACAGCCTAAATTTTTCTAGGCCCAAAACCAGCTCATGTCTTTCAATGTAACTTTTGAACGAGTGGGTGGATTTAAAAAATTCTTGCATCAGTTTACAGAGAATTTCAAACCCTTTCAAATGATGTATCACAAAGGGACCTAATGTAATTTAAAATTTAACCATAGAGGGCGCTAAAAATTAGAATTGAACAAATATCAAAAATTGTTGCAGCGTTAGATTGGTAATGAAATTAGCTTTCAAGTGGGGGGGTTGCCATTTAAAATTTTGAAGTGGGGGTAGGTGAGGGTTAGGGGGTGAGTTTTGAAATTTCGCCAAGCATGGATTTAAGTGTCCCCCTCCAAATAAAAATCGACCTGTCCGAGCGAATTTTTATATTTTGTTTGATTTACGAAATATTTGGGGTGCCTCCTTTTCATTGGAACGCTCTGTATTTTTCCTACTTTTCCACTTAAGAAAGTTGTAAATAACGCACAATCGCGCATCAATCACATTAACATGGCTGGATTTAAAAATTTAATAAACTTCGACACTTGCTGTTTTGTTGACAACGATGATAAAAAAGAGAAATTTATGAAGAAATGATTTTTTTTTGCGGTTCGTAAGAAAAATAGTGTACACAACTTGCACGAAAGTGTCTGTACAATGCACTCGTGGGGTTTTCACACTCGGCTGGCGCCTCGTGTGAGAAATTCCCCCACTCGTGTGATATAAACCACTTTCGTAGCTCGTTATGAAATATACTATATCCGCTTGCGGTTAATAGCCTAGGGGTTGGTTTTAGGTTGAAAACTCATAAGACCTTTTTTCAATAGTTGGTTTTCATCCCCTAAATTTCATCACCCAAAATTGGCACCCCTTCACCTTCAACAGACTTGAAGGTCGAACGTGCATACCAAGTTTCAGCAAGACACCTCCACTAGTTCTCGAATTATTGCAATTTATAGTTTTTCGGTTTTTCACCCCTAACTCCCACCCCTTGGTCCGATATGGCCCAAAAGCAATCACCGCCGAGATTTTCCAAGTATACACCCGGGTACAAAATTTCAGCTCCATATCTGCTTTCATTCTCAAGTTATTGAGGAACGACCGAGTGAGCGAGCGAATAAGCTAAAACAAAAGTGCCTCGCATTCTGCTACGGCACTAAAACGCTTTTTGACAATGTTTGATTTCGTTTTGATGTTTTAAGTTGAAAGAGTGTAAAATCGAAGCACATCCCGATTATAGATTTAAAGAAAACGTTTGGAGGTGTGTTAATTTTGTACAAGATTAGATAGATTCCAAGTCTCGGATCTAAAAATGATCGAGAATATGCGAAATACGTGAGTGTAGTGAGCCAGACCGGTTCTAATAATTGTTTGAAAGCAACGGTCGCATGTAGCTATTAGAGAGGCTATCGAAAGATGCAGGTTCAGCCTTAAATCAGAATTTATGACGGCTTAAGGTAGTATAAAGTCACCCGGTCGTTAAAAACTTTTAACTGGTAACGCCCCTGTTAATATAAAATGGGCTGAGACGAGGCATTGTCATCATTACCTAATACAGTACATAAAACAAAGGGGACTGACTGTCTTTTCCTTCTATTTATTATAAATAGCAATATAAAACGTCGAGCAAATTGAAAGTTATGGTTAATACTTCGCAATATTATTTCTAAGAGGCCTCGCCTTATTCTCGCACTCTTTTAATTCAGTCGTGATTTAATAAAGACAAGAATTTTAAAATTTAATTACCTTCGCATTCGCATACTACCCTATGGGGGTAATAGAAGACATTCAGATTGGTAGATATAGAATTTAATTTGAAATCAACTTACATAAATTATATTTTCTTTATTTTTCTTCCTAAAAGGCGTCGACTCTGTGTCAAGGCATAGGTGAAAGGTAGGATTATAATTTCCTTTGGGATGCTGGCAATAAATAACGAAGCCTGGATATAGTAGATGTCACTACCAGTATGCTGCTTAATCACATTCACTAAATTTATTATTTATCCTTTGCGCAGCGCTCGTCTTTATTTATTCACGATTTTTAAAAATTATGTGTTTTTCAGTTGAAGTATTCGAATCGTTCTGTCTTAGTCTTAAATTAAGGTCGTTTCTTCTGACGGGGACGTAGATTTTCTAATCCATCTTGTAGCTACCCTAGCCAGATGTAATTAAAGCGCTTTGCTTAACAAGGGCCGTATATATAATGGAAATTATCAATTTATACTTACCCATCTGCGACAATTTTAATATTTTGTCATTAAAGTCTCGTTTCAGAGCCATTTATTTTTTTAATTAATTCCAAAAATTAACCACAAGGGCGGCACAAACATCAATTTGGTTGTACTAAACAGTTGCGCCTTTTAAAAACTTCTTCGCCTCTCTTAATACATAAATTAAGACGTTTTTACGGGCTGCGTCCCCTATTTGCATTTTTCCACCATCACACCCATCAAAATTAGGCGTCCTGCTTTAAAACATTAATCCCCTATTACGCTGTTTTTGCGCAAAAATTATGCCAATTAATAATTTATCAGAGGTAGTAAGTGTAATCGCGTGGAAATCAAATTTTCCGACCGTTTAAACAGATTTAGGGACGTGTCGTGTGCCGGTTATTTGTCATTTACAAGGGCAGAAACAATTTAGAAATCTATTTAATATTTAATTAGGGTTTAATCCGGCAAAATAAGCAAAGGGACGGGATAAAGGACAAGCGGTGGCAATTTTCAAGTGTCCCTACGTAGGGATGATGCATCAGATGTCTTTACCCTTGGGTATACGAGGGCAAATCGGTCGGAAAATTGGCAGCATCCTTTAAAGATTTTTAAGGAATATAACGGTGGAAACTGTAATTCCGTTGTCATCTTTATGGAGTGGCGACTATTTCTACAAGCTGGTTCCTTCCCAGGCTCTAATGAAACAATCACTCAAGTGCCACTCTTGTCCGTCATGTCATTGTCACATTTGGACTTTGCTCCACCACCCTTGCAATATGTATTCCTACGCGTTTAGCCTGAAATTGCAACCATCCATCAAAATTATCAATTTCATTCTATTAATCGCCTAACGCATACAATGCATATCATACTATTATTTTTGAACCTTTATTTCCATTGTTAAATCATGTTACCTTATTCGAAAGATAAACTTTTTGGCAAGGCAACCTCAGATATCCTCCACTAAACCTAAGATATCCTCGGAGGACATCTTACAAACCCTCGAAATAATCTCGAAAAAAATTAGAAGATTTCTATGATTTGTCTTGAGATAACGTCAAAAATGCCTTAAAATAATCTCAGATTACCACAAGACAACCTCAAATACCTTTATAATCATCTAAATACGCACACACACAACCTCCGAATTAGCTTTGATATCCCCAGATTTGCTCCAGATGACATTATTTCTTGGCTATGATCTGATGGATATTATAGCTAAAACAATTATTAAGAAAATTTCCAAGCTTATTTCAAGATAACCTCAAGATTGCTATAAGGTAACCTTAGATTATCTCTAGAACTTCAGATAACTCGAAGATGACCTCAGATTGCCCCAAAATAAGCTCAGATAACCTTAAGATTTAGATATTCTCAAAACGACCTCAGATATCTTCATGATTACCTCATATAAGAGACAAAAGACAATCTCTATAAGAAACCCCTCGTTTTTTTTTAACTGTCAAAAGTCTGTTGTTCCTTTCTCTTCACTTTTTTGCAACTTAAACCCTTCTTTTCAATCTAAAGTCAAATTGCGATTTTCCAGTGTTTATTTTTTGTTGTCTTTTTTAACCCCAATTTGCCAGTCTTGTTAGCATCGTCAATTATGTTTATTTATTACTTTATCGATTCCTAAAACGTCCCCTAGAAATGTTTGGTCTATTTCTTGTTTTGCAATTTCTTCTTCTTTGGTTCAATAAGAAATTATTTGCTCAATTTATTAGCCTTCTTCAGTAATAAACAAGATTTGCTCTTTTGCTTTTTATGTTTTATCCTCTGTTTCATATTTCCAATATGTTCTGTTACGTTCATTTTCATTTGTCTTTTAGTGTCGAAGCATATGCGTAGACACTTTAGTTTTAGTGAAATCGCTCGCTGGGCGGCTCGGCTGTCCGCTCGTCCGTCTACTCTGTCCATCGCATAACTTAAGAACGTAAGCATACCGGGTGATTCAGTTTGGTATTCGCCCCCCTGTAACTTTTTTATTTCAACAGAAAAATTTATGAAACCATATATATTTGTTAATCGCATGACAAACTCTATTAAATGACGTAATTAAATCTTCAATATGATGACATATGTCAAAATGACGATAGTCAATTTTTTTTCTCCAAATGACATGCTGTATATTTCTTAGCGGATTCTTGTAGACATTTGTTTTCTACATTCAATTATGTAAAAAAAGTCTACACTTTTACTAGAAAAATTCCGAAAAAAAAATTGATTTGATTAGGCATAATTTGAAAGTATCTTGTCAATAAAAGTAGTTAGCCATGGAAAAAATTTAATTATAGTGTAGTCTAAGTCACTCACATCGCAAGGACCGTAGTTTCTCAAAGAATTATTATTACTTACCCTTTTAATAACAATAATACTCCATTTACCTTATAACTAGTGAATAACAATAACATTATTACTATTAACGATCTAACAGGTAAATCAATTATAATTTTTGAAAAACAGGACCCTTCGTGTGAGGGCGACATTAGGCAACACCATAATTCAATTTTTTCCACGGCTCACTACGTTTATTGACAAGAAACTTTCAAATTATGCCTAATAAAATAAATTTTTTTTCGGAATTTTTCTAGTGAAACTGTGAACTTTTTTTACATAATTAAATGTAGAAAAAAAACGTCTACAAGAATCCGCTAAGAAATATACAGCATGTCATTTGAAGAAAAAAAGTTGACAATCGTCATTTTGACATAATGTCATCATATTGACGATTTATTGACGTCACTTCATGGAGTTTGTCATGCAATTTACAAATATATATGGTTTTATATATTTTCCTGTTGCAATAAAATAGTTACGGGGGGGCGAATACCAAATTGAATCACCCGGTATATCGAGCTGAAATTTTGTACACAAATGTATACCCCGAAAATCTCGGCGGGGGTTGTTTTTGAGCCATATCGGCCGTAGGAGTCGGAGTTACGGGTGAAAAACTGAAAGAAATTACAATTTTCGACGTTTGATCGCAAACGCTGCCTCAACGCTTGAAGACAGATAAAAAGTTTGAAAATAAGAATTGTCGGCAATGAAACAATCTACAAAAAAGTCCGCGACGGCTTATAGCTATCTACGATGGGTAGCCCACCATGATCGTTTTTGTGTTTTAATTTTTGGCGAAAATGGCTTCGGTGGCATATTATCGGCTATCCGTAACAGATATTTATATGCTGTCCCGGACTTTTTTGTAGGTCTACTCGTTGCCGACATTTCTCCCTCAGACGATTTTAATCCATCTTCAAGCGTTTAGGCAGCGTTCGCAGTAGAAGCGCGAGAATGCGAGGTTTTTTTTGAAAAAAAGAAACTATTAATTGTAATAACTTCGAGAACCCGTGGATATATTTTACTGAAACTTGATATGCGCTTTTGACGTACAAGTCTGTTGAAGATGAGGGGGTGTCAATTTTGGGGGATGAAATTTAGGGGTTGAAGATCACAAAAATACGAAAACTTTTCAAATATTTTGCACATGGAGATCTGAAACCCGACACACATATTTCGATAATATCTGATAAGGGTTGGCTTTATTTCTGCAGGATGAGACAGAAGGGGTGCAAATCAGTGGTTGAAACTCGAAATTTCACATAAGTGTTGCTTGAAATTCAAGCCATTCGATAGCTTTTCATCAATGTCCCAGAAAAAGTTTTGAGCATATATTTAGCCCTTAGACCCTTAGACCACCTTTGACCGGAAGAGAAAAAAATTGCACCTCTAAAACTCAACCCCTTCAACCTTGAAACATAAAAAATTCACTAAGAGGAAACGTAACCCTTGGACCACCTATTACCGGAGGAAATTAATTGGACGCAAAAAATTGCACTCCGCAAAACCCCCGAACACAAAAAGTTGATATGAGAAAATTTAAGTATTGGACCACCTCTTTCCGGAGGATAAAAATTTAATACAAAAAATTGCACCCCTTAAACTCGGCCCCTTCAATTCCCAACCACAAAAACTTGACATGGAGGAAATTTAACCCTTGCACCGCCTACAGCCGAAAAAGTTGAATTGAACAAAAAAACTGCGCCCATAAAACTCACCCCCTTCAACTCCGAAACACAAAAAAAATGACTTGGACGAAATTTAACCCTTGGACCACTCATTATCGCAGGAGAGTATTTTGAACGCAAAAAATTTTATCCCCAAAACTCACAGCCTTCAACTCTCGAACACAAATAATTGACTTGGAGGAAATTGAGCCCTTGGACTATCTACAACAGAAACAGACTAACTGAACCCAAAAAGTTGCAACCCCGAAAACCACCCCCTTCAACCTCCAAATACGAAAAACTGACAAACATAAATAATTGACTCGGTGGAAATTTAACCCTTAGACTACTTGTTACTGGAAGTAAATTTAGCATTTGGACCACTGTTCAACCCGAGGATAATAATTGAAGGGAAAAAATTGCACCCCCTTCAACCCCCAACACAAAAAATTGACATGGTGGAAATTTGATGCTCAACCTATTCTTACAACCGGAAGATACTAATTGAACGCAAAAAAAATCATCACCTGCTGATACACCCTCACGATTCCTTCATGATAAGCATATGCTTCGGCACTACTACTAGGTGCAGATTACATCTGCACCCAAATCCATCAAGTCCAACTCAATATATGAATCATTCACGATGAATAAACATCTACAGGGGTACACATCGCATTGATATACCTCTTCCGTTGGTTTTTTTATCAGTCTTGGTGGAAAAAATCTATTTTCTTCTCTTCAAAAAGTTAAATTGTTGAACTGTTTCTACGTACGAGGATCTAAGAAGAGATTTCAGAAGAAGAAAATAGTATGGCAAGAACATAGGAAGAAACCTGCAAGGCAAAAAGATATAAAGAGCATGGAACTGATATAGGTAAGTAATTACCTAAAATAAGACAACCCATTAACTAACAACTCGAGATTATTTCAAGTTTAATATAGCAAGAACAAGAAAATAAAACATATTTCCGAGACGAAAAGTGTAGGTAAGAAAAAATATTTATGCAAAAACACTTGAAAAACGAAATTTTTCTTTTTAACATGACAGCTTGTTCTTCTACTCACTTCCCATCACGAACAGAAATTAATTTATAATTATGAAAATTGAGAAAGAAGAGTCTAAGAACTCAACGATGTCCTTTGTGAGCGTTTACAAAGAAATGAAAAAAATTAATGTGGAAGACACTCGACAAGACGAATAGTGAAACGCAAATTCGGTTGTCTCCTTCATTTTTCATAACCAGAATATCGTTTGAAAAAGTACTTTGATCTACATGTAGGAGGATACTAAGTTTGTTTTAATTAAAAGTTGTACACTTTGTTCAACGTTAAGCCAGAGGCTGGGAATTCATAATTAATTCGCCTTTGAACGTTGCTATTCTTCCCTGATGACAATTTTAAAAAAATCAAAATCTAACATTTTTCAGTAAGTTACACAATTTGTCAACAAGCAATTTCCAATTTGTATCAGCATTCGGTAAAATATCACCTATCAAGAATAAAATATTTTAAAGGTGATAAAATAAGCACCGCGCTAAGGTATCTCTTTACATTCCTTGTCAACAGATCAGAAATACCAGAATAAATCCGAGCTTATCTGGCAATTTTCAGCTAAAACGAGCCAAAGAGACGTATCTCTCTGTAAAATACTTCACAGAAATGTCACTGACGTATTACGATATTACTCAACTGCATACTATGCTGGCATAGTTTTATTTCCAGATGAGTACATTTCTGCCGACAAAGAGATACAAGAATGTCTGCGACGATTAATTAAATACTGTTTCCTCGGGCGCTTTAATATTTTCGCTGCTGAAAGAGAAACTGAAACGGAATCAATTTTTCCCCCAAGTAAGAATTACTCTGATTTAAATTTGCCGCGTTAACTTACGCATCTATATTGATCTTTGGGAAGGAATCGCGCAACCTGAATATACAGTGTTGCTCTAAAGAAACTCACCTAGTAGGAGTATTAGTACCCCCCATTAATTAATAAAATTTCTAAAACCCTTTCGAAAAGATAGAAGTTTAGAATTTATGTTTGGATTTTATGGAAATTTTTCTCATCTCATGAAAATTTTATTTATACCTAGTACCTATGAAGAAAAACAAAAAATATGTAAGAAATACAATGATAAATATGTAGATACCTACAATGCCAGGCACCGCTTTTAGACAGAAAGATTATATGCATGCAAAATGAAATGTACTTTGCAAAGAGGGGCCATGTGAACACCCGTGCCCCATTAAAAATTTTTAATTCAATCAAGCGGTTCCAAACCTACAAGGAGCGTAGGTCCTTACTGATTCTTTCTGCCTTTAAACCATTTTATAACTAATTGTGATTTGGGAAACTTCGTCTTTAAACTCAAATTCAGGTTACCTTCTTCCTACTTTGACATTTCCACATTCTAAAGCTAAAAATGTTTAAAAATCTGTTTTGCTGTTGCTGGTCTCCCAAACGATAGTGAAAGAATTCAAATTCGAAAACAGTTTTCCGGAAAAAAACACCAAACCCGTACCCCCGCCAGCACCACTGTCATAATTTGCAAAGCTAATCCGTGAAGACGTGAACTTCACTCATCTCTCATTGACTTTGACTGAAGAGAACCATCTATTGCAAATGACCAATAGAAGTGCTATAGGAACCATTAGGAACTGCCACTGGTTTGTGTTGGTGTTTATTGGGTTTACTGGAACGATACAACTGGAATGTACTTGGAATACCCAACGAATTGATTTTTATAATGATTTCTAATGGATGCTACTGGTCCAGTATTACTTGGAAATGCCAGTAGAAATGGGAAAACTATTTCTTCTAAAATTCTAATGGATTGTATTGGCTTTGTATTCTTACTGGGAAAATCCATTAGAATTAGAGTATATGGCGCCAGTTGCAGAATTTGAGCCAATAGGAGTCAAGCAACTCCTGCTGTGTTCTCATTTACATTTCATGTTTCATGCAATTGGTGTTGGTCATTGGCAAAGTTTTTCTTGCAAGATTTTCGTGAGTTTTTGATTCCGTTTCGCAGATTTTGGTCAAGGGTGGACAATGTATCGTTTGGAACAGAAAACCATCATCTTCCTGAAGTCATGTTTTACAGTCCTTGAACTTTCAATTTGGAAAATTTTTGTATTCGAACATCTATATGATTATTAGCTGATGCCTTTCTGTGGCAATAGACCTACTACTTCGTCAGAAAAGAAAGTCACGCCATCATACCCAGAGCTAATAGCGTTCCATTATACATATTTGTATTGTGGATTTCCAGTGAAAATATTCTTTATTGGATTCTACTGTGTTTTTATGGGAATCTCTTGTGGAATTTACTGGTTTCCATTGGTATCTGATAGAACTGCCCAGTGTGAACCAGGGCAATTTTCTATTAGAATGTACCTACTGGGAATTTCCCGTGCAAATACACACATTGAAAACCAGTAGAATCTACTAAAATTTTTTTCAATGGTTTCTACTGTGATTTGCAACAGGTAAATCAGACGACGAAGAAAGCTTCAATAAGATGATGCAGAAATTTAGTAAAATACGAGCAAGTTTCCGAACATAACCGTCTTCCACGATTCGCTCGTATGTGGTTGGGGTGGAAAATGAAATTCAAGAAGTTGCTGTGGCGGTTCCTGTGAAAACTCTGAAGGATGCAATCAAAGTAGAAGTTTCAGAGGAAGACAGTTCCTAAGATACGAGAAAATGCACCAAAATTCTGTACATAGATGTAAACCAAAAGTATGGAAAAGAAATAAATTCTTGGCAAAAAGCCTCTTTCTTTTTGTTTAACGTTGTTGTAAAATATTTTTCTTCATACTTTACGTGTTCAATGTAGGTATCATATGTGAAGATAATTTCAAGTTAGGTAGGTATATTCTCCCGGAAAGCGCACATTCTAAATTTCCACCTATTGTTTTCTCAAAAATCCATTTTCGCAAAAGAATTTGTTTAAAATGTTCGAGTGGCAGCTGGGAATCTCAAGGTCAGAAGAGGTGAGTAAGTAGATAAGTAGGTACCTACATACTGACAATATAAATTTAAAAAACTGAATTCTTCTATATTCACGTACGTGATTATTAGTAAAGGTATGCAAGCATGATCAACTGCAACAAAGATGCAATTCAGGCCCTATTTGACTTGGGGGGGAGGGTGTATCAAAATTTGCGAACTCAAAACAATGGAAAATAAAACTGAAAAGCGAAAAGCCAATGAGTAGGGGGTAGTCCCCTGCGAACTTTTTTGTTAAACCCCCCTCCCCCTTTGTGGCAAGCGGTTTTTCAGTCCAAGTCCAAATTGAGGTATACCTATTGAAATAAAAATGCTGAATGAGCGTTTCTTATCTAATAATTTATTACCACGTTGTGAACCGTCCTTCATGAAATAAAAATAAGTCAATCATTATTTTTGCGATTAATGGGCCGTTTATACTGCAGGTTTAATATTTGCATATCAACATTTCATAACGACCTAATTGGTCAAATTTCCCTTTAAAGTCGACTTTAACGTATACTTACCTACCTTTAACTTTTACTATAAACTTGGCTCTTAAGAAAGTGACTACAAGGATGACATTTTTCCTATTGCTTAAAGAGGTCATTTTAAGGGTCGCTTAAGTTAATCAACTGCAGTGCAAACGGCCATTAGCGTTCTAGCACCCGGACGACACCCAAAACTTGTCAACTTATTCGTACCCCCCGAGCTACGCAAAATGCGTCAGTACCTACCTAAATTTTCTCTCAGAAAGACGTCACCCCAGAATTGGTTTGTTCAATAAACCAGTTGTGAAATTTTACAGGAGAATGCGTTCAAAGATATTGTTGAAATTTTTAGAGTTGTACATCATCTTTTTGCAAATATGTATGTTGATGGTTATTTGATATTACTCGTATTGTAGGAAATACATTTTTAGACGATAATCTGCATCTTTTTTCGTGACAAAGCAGTAATTAATGTTTTTAATTTGGATATTGAACAAAAACAAGCTTCAAATTATTGAGTCGTTTATTTAACAGGATATTGAACAAAGCAAACTTAAAAGAGTGTTGGAAAGTTACCATTGCACTTATGCACTTACACTAAAAAGTAAAAGAAATAAAATGGATTATTAATTTTTGGACTTAAAACAAGAAATATTCACGAATTTTTCAATTTGCCAATTTTCAATTTCTTTACTTTTTTATGCTTATTAACTTTTGCAACATTTCTAAGAAACTGTAAGTAATTGATATTTAATATTCATAACATGTTTTTTGCAAATATGTAGTAGGCTTTCTTGGTCTAAGGTGTACGACAGAACGTAAAAAAAGACGATCACATGATGTTTAAAATTGCAGTCCATTGGCTGTTAGGGATATTGAACAAACCAATCGTACAAATGTTTGCGGTTTATAGAACAAACGTACTTTGTTGAAAATTTTTGGTGCTGCTATGTTCAACATCCGGATATTGAATAAACCAGACTCGAATTTTTGTCCCTCAATGCGGTATTGAACAAAATATATTCTCGAAATTAAGGATTTGGTTATATAAAGTTCATATTTTAGTGTTGGATATTGAACATTTCAACCCTGACAAAAACCTGGTATGAATAACTCAATTTCCCAAAAAAGTGGATATTGAACAAACCAATTCTGGGGTGAAGAGTAGGTACAAGTAGAATAGTTACATACCATTGTTGGGTGTTGTATATGATATAATCAAATAACTTACTTATAAAGACATTTCATATTTTTGAATCCAGGAAGCTAAATTCTGTTTTTTAGATACCTACCTAACTCGCTTAACTCTTACACAATTTCTGAACTTTATTTAAATTAGTTTAGGTGGTTCTATTCCCAATGGGAGAACTAAGCCACTACTGTGCAATAAGTAGCGTAGGTACGTACTACTTACAAAAACTAGGCTATGGAACTTTTGTATTTCGGAAACCCATGTCGGTTTTTTAAATCAGTCGCCGTCATTGAGAAACGTCAAGACTGCAATATTTTCGAAAGTGCTCGAGTGAAAAGCTGTGAGGACATGGGACGTGGGGGTCGGGCTGTTTTGCAGTTCCACAGCCTGATATGACTGGTTTTTTAAAAGTACACCCCATGTAAAGGTCCCAGAACACTTCCCTGCGGTAAACCTAAGGTGTTCTCCAGTCTCAACAAACAAGTACATAGTGGGCAATCAGTGTAAAGACGTTCTTTTCCAACCTTTTTTTTTATTTTAATAATACATTACAGAAAGCCACAGTTTATAATTCAGACAATATTCAGCGCTTCGGAATACGTGAATGCAGGACCTAGGACCCGGTGCGTCCTGGAATACTTAGTTCAAATACAAGATACTCGTGAAAAATAACGACGAGCAACCCTATATTCATATACATTATGACAAAACACATAGACATGAATACGAAAACTAACATTTCCTGCCATTTTTTTTGACTAGTAGCGTTTTCTGCTTACGCTCGTACTCGACGTGTTTCTCCTCGAGCGCGACTGTAGACGAAAACACAAGAAAACATACACTTAAGAAATTCTGGTGGCAACAAACACCTGTAGTAAAACATTCATTAAATCAGCATGCAACAGTTGACGTCTACTCCCGCCTTTAAGTCACAACATAATCAATAAAAATCTTATCACAGGTGGAAGCACGTTTAGTTTTGTACTGTTGTACTTGTCTTATAAACAAAATTTGCGGTACAACAACTTAAATCGAAATTACAAAAACGTTGCGACTTTTTCAGTAAATCAAACCATTGCAATACTAATAAAAATGTTTTTTTATCACAGTTTAGTGGTTGAAAGGACAGGAGTTTGCCACAATTAACTGATCCTAAGAATAATTTTAGAAAGAAGTTAATTACATCCTATTCGATGCTTGTGGAGGCTAAATTTCCATCGTTTGGCATACCCAGCCGGCAATATCGACATCTGCTAGTTCTGCTTTTATAATCCACGTATGGTTCTGTAAAATTAATTAGAAAAGAGAAGAAAAAAAATGTATTACCGTCAGTGTTTTAAGGTCAGCCCTCTCGTCTGGGTTCTTCCTCAAACAAATATCAACGAAATCAGTGAACTCGTCTGAGAAAAGTCCACTAGGCAACTTAGGTGGGGGTTCATTGACAATGTAGTCCAGGAGTTCAAATATAGCCATTGGTCGGGGTGCTTTTGTGTGATCTGGGGAGTCACTTTCCGCCCTAGGGCTAAAAATTGCCTTTAAGGTGTCAGAATCTGGAGGGGGAATTGGGTACATCCCTATCGCCATCTCTACCAACGACAAGCCAAGAGACCAAATGTCACTCTGCACTGAATAGTGGGTACCTTGCAACCGTTCCGGCTAGAAAAAAAAAACAATTAGTGTGACGTCACAAATTCCGCCCAATAATAAATAAGTATTTTCATGCGGGAGATTCCTAAAACGGAAGTCTGCCATAAATCTTGTGGCGGCCATTTTAGTTTTTCAAAAATTGACATGTCGAAAACGGTAACAGATACGAAATTTTATTAAATTAGAAGAAAGTTGTGTTTTTCAGTGTAGAATTAGAATCTGAAAAGAATTGAAGATATCTAGATTGGTTACTGAAATATACTGAAAAGACGGAAAATTGACGTGTTATAACTTGGTTACTAATCGGCAGATAATTATGAAATTTGCTTCAATTACATTACCTTGCACGAAGATCAAAATGAGGCGACGAAAACTTTTCTAAGCCTTCTAGATTAAAATATGACATTTTTCAGTTTTTTCAGTATATTTCAGGAACCAAACCAGATATCTTCAATTTCTTTCCAGATTCTTAATTTATACTGAAAAACATAACTTTTTTCTAATTTAATAAAATTTCGTTTCTTTTACGGTATCCGAGTTGTCAATTTTTGAGAAATTAAAATGGCTGCCATTAGCCTCTGTCCCGCAAGAGCTACGGCAGGCTTCTGTTTTAGTAATTTACAGTATGAAAATAACTAGAAAATTGCTAAATCAAGTTCGCTGAAATGACATACCAAAAATGTTCACTGCCTCTCGGACTAGGTTATGAAAACACAAAAGTATGTTTTTGATTAGTTCAGGTAGCATTCAATTTTCATGGCTTAGTTGATATTCAATTTAAATGATTCAATGATAATACAGAATTTTAGACAAACAATACAAAAAAAGTAATTTTTCATATACAGGATGGATCCCTGAAACTAGTTTTCAGCATTAACTTTGTAAGTATTCTTAGAGATATCACGACGAAATTTGGTATAGGGGTGTCATTCGTACGCTAAACCGTTTGCGCTGATTGAAAATTTCCGGTCAAGATCATGGGCGTAGGAAATGGGGGATCACAACAAAACAAAAGGAGCTCCGTTAAAAAACATTTCCGGGCTCCACATTCATAGGAATTTTTTTTCATATTTCGAGCTGCAGAACCACCTGAAACGTTTCAATGCTATTTCCGGACATCCTGTATATGTAAGAAAACTGTTCAATTTTTGTAATAAGTGAAGTGATTATCAAGAAAAAAACATGGATAAAATGGGTCTTTCTAGCAATTTTTGAAAATTAATAAAGAGTGAAGTCCTCTTCAGCAAATAAAATGTTTCAAAACTTCATAGTTTTTTAATAAAAACATTTTTACATTGTCGAGTCAACATAGACCCCATTTATGCTGACAAATAGCCGACAAACTACTCAGCGTTATTGGCCTCATCTCTGTCGACACGTAGTGTCAGTCTGTTTTTATTGAAAAACGAATTTAGGAACATTTTCATTGGAAACTAATTGACCAAACATCATAGAACTTGGCTAAACTTTGTAACTACATACAGGGTGTCCTGAAATTAGTGGGCAAAACTTTACCAGTAGATTCTTCTATGAAAAATATGAAAAAAAGTCCCTATGAACATATGTCGAAAAATAAGTCCTAAGAGAGCTAGGGGTCACTTTGTAAGTGGTTTTTTCTAAATATCTTCAAAACGGTTAAAGATAGCAACGTGAAATTTCGAATCTTTACTAAGTCTTTGACGCTCAATTTACTGTGGAGAAAATTTTAAAATTTTGATCATAAGCATCTCGTAACGGGACTTAGGACAGGGGCTTAGGACTAAATTTACTCGAACATTTTTGTAAGTAGTTTTTTCTCATATTTCATTCCAGAATCTGAAAATTTCAGGTTTTTAAGGAAAAATGGTACTCTTGTTTGACATCGATAGAATGCGCCCTTTTCGAAAAAAAAATGGCTTTTCACTGGCTCAGGGCTCCAAATTTGTGACACAAGACATCAAAATATCGTAAACAAGTTCATGAGACGGTTCCTTACTTTATTATAGAAAGAAAAGTTCTTATGGGTATGGGTCTTTCGATGTCAAACAAGAGTACCATTTTTACTTAAAAAACCTCAAATTTTCAGATTCTGGAGTCAAATTTGAGAAAAAACTACTAACAAAAATGTTTCAGTAAATTTAGTCCTAAGCCCCTCCTGTACGAGACGCTAATGATCAAAATTTAAAAATTTTCTCCTCACTAGTAATTCAGCATCAAACACTTAGTAAAGATATCAAATTTCAGGTTGCTATCTTTAACCGTTTTGAAGATATTTAGAAAGAAACACTTTCAAGGTGGCCCCTTTAAAGGGCCTTAGCTCCCTTAGGACTTATTTTTCGACATATGTTCATAGGAACTTTTTTCATATTTTTCATAGAAGAATCTACTGCTAAAGTTTTGCCCGCTAATTTCGGTAAAACCTGTATAACAAAAAACCGGTATTTTTCTCATTGGAAATGCCCATTGGCATGGAAACTGCAGTGCGTACATAACTGACTCCTTTTTGATAGCTTGTTGAGGTTAATCAAATATCTTAGTAGTCCCTCACAGAGTAGAAATTACATTTTCTGTCATTTCACAAAATAGCAGTGCTCTAACAATGTTAAAGTTCTAAGTTAGAAGTAAGACATTTTTAAAATTTTGTTCATTGACTTGTATGATTTTGTTAATATCATTTATTTCCAGAATGGGGCGCGACTGACGTCAGTAGATATACTTGGAAATTTTGGTGTACAAGCATGAGAAATTTGTTAATTTTTTTCAGGAATTTTGGATATTTTTACATGATTTTGCACATTTTCTGGAAATTTTTTAGAAATTATGGAAATTTTGGTGTACAGATTTTTACCGTTGTCAACCCTTCGATGAAAGTCCTAGCTTACTTTGAAATCACAAAAAAATATTTCAGAGGTAACCCTAGTGAGCTAGAAGAGCCATTTTAGAGAGAGAGAGAGAGGGAAAACTCATACATGTTAAGTTAAGTGACCCTGAAAGTGAGTTCACAGTGTACCTACTGACATACCGAAAATTGCGTTAACTAACCGACATGTAACTCCTCGTTCCCACAAAAGAGTTGGCCATAGAATCAATTAATTGTCCGGAAACCCCGAAGTCGCAAATCTTAATTTCTCCACTGCTGTTGATTAAAATGTTACTTGGTTTGACGTCTCGATGCATAATAGCGTGAATATCCCTCAAATAGCTTAGCCCTTTCAAAACAGCCACTGTGATTTTCCCTAAAATATATTCCGGAATGTGACCAGCTTTTTTCAAAATTAAATCTAAAGATCCAGCATCCATGTACTCCATACAAATGCTGATTTCTCCATCACTATAGAACGCCCCATAAAAGCCAACAATGTGGGCAAAATTGCACTCATGCAACACCTTCAACTCCCTTATAATCTGCTTTTTAATTGCAGGCTTCACCTCGAGATGGATAAGTTTACGGGCGATTATTAACCCACTTGGTATGTGTTTGACTTTGGTGACAACTCCACCGTTCCCTGAACCGAGTTCACCCAATTTCTCCAGGTCCTGCTCTCCCAGTTCCCCAATTTTCTTTTTCTTCAACAGGAACACTTCCACTTTTTCTCGCTGTGAATCATCCATATCGAGTTGCTCAATCCGGGCCGTTAAATGATCCAAACTGGAGCCTCTCAAGTTGTTAGCACTGAAAGACGAAACTAGTGAAGGAAAATAATTCAAGGGACAACTTACGGAGTTGAGGACTCTTGAAAATTGCTCGTTGGAGTTACCGTCGGAGTCTGATCCAAGGATCCCGGTGGTAGGGTTAGATTTAGCTTATTTTTCGACATTTTTAACTAAACTGGAAAATAAATCGACGATATCACCTGATCTTCGATTCACTTTGAAGCGTTAATCTGAGAGTTGTGGCGAGAAGATAATTTTTGTTTATTATCTCAACGGCAATTGTGGTTGTGGAGAATATTATTTAATTAACTATTTTAAGGTTTCACAGCCGTTTTAACTGTTTTTAACAACAAATTCATTAACTAAAAAGTGGTTGTGTTCTGTTTTGACATCCATTTGACATGATGACAGGCAATGACAGAATTATAACGAAAGTTACTAAACTTCATCACCAACATGCCGGCATTAAAATGTACCTAGGGATAACTCCCATTAATTTTTGAAAAGTAAAAAATCTTAATATATGTGATAGTTAGCATAATTGAAAGTTTCCCGAACCTGTTCCTACTTTGCAATAATTATTGCTATCCTAAGATTTTTTTTGTGAAGAATTAAGTAGTAGCCTTCAGTGATTACACACGATGCGTATTTTGGGTTGCCTATAATAAGAACCAATTTGTGTCTTGAATTTCTTATCGCTCTTTTTAACCAAAAAGGTAAATTTATTTTGCATTGTACGTCCGATGAACGTCATTATTGTTTTTTTTAGTTGTTAAACTAGGTAGGTACATTTTTAAAATCTAGAAATTTTGTTTTGAGACACAAACATATGTCGTACTCGACCGGAAGTGCAATCGGTGCAATCACGACCAACCTAGATTTCAAAAACATCGGAAAATTGGATGAAAAAACAAAATTTTAGAAAATCGCTAAAACATGACTTTTTTTAACATTCATCTGCACAATTAGGTAGGTACATAATTATTTTCAAAAATATTCATTTTTCCTGCATTCCTATTCAAAAACATCATTCATTTTTTGAAAATATAGGGTGACCGTGAGTGGTGAGTGAGAAAAATATGGTTTACCATTTATAAAAACAATGATGACAGCATTATCTCAAAAACCACGGAATACGAAAAAACGCTATACCTTATAGGTCTTCGAGATTTTCGGAGAAAATTTACGATTCGAGAATTATGGGCATTACTTATTCCACACTTTTGCCTATCCCTTGCCTTCCCTTTTTTCAGATTTTCTAGCTGCTTCTTCACTTCCTCTTTTGTTATTTCTGTACTTTTCATTTGTTTATGCTCCTCTCCTCTTCGTTTTCTTCCACGTCCCTTCCCTCTTCTCCCTCTAGTAACTCTATAAAGTGCCTTCTCCATTCTTCACCTCTATATTCCTTCGGCCAACGTCTCTTCCTTTTTTTCCCTCTCTTTTGGTTTATGCATTTCCAGGTTGCTCTTCCTGTTCTGATATTCCAAATTTTTTGTTCTCCTTCTTTAAATTGTTTCTTCCTTTCCATGTATTTCTCTTGTACCTTCCTTTGACCGTTATTCTCTTTTCATTGCATTTCATTCTTTATCAAACCATTCCATATTTCTTTTCCTTGATTCTCTTACCCTAATATTATTTCCTCTCTTCTTACCGCCTCCCCCCCCCCTATAATTTCCCCCAGCTCTTTAATTATTTCTTCCACCCCTTTGTTTCAAACTTCGCTTTTCTAGCTCTTGCCTGCTTGCCTTCTCGTCCCCCCTTATTTCTTTTCCTTTTCTCCTCTCTTTTTAATTCCCCCTCTAACGGCATGGTCTAAGGTATTTTTATTAATTTTTAACCCAGCCAAAATTTTTCAACCCCTTTCATATCTGAACCCTCAAAAAGCAAAATTTACGAAGACCGCTTCTTTTTCGTGTAATTTTCGCTAGGTAGTTCTGTTATAAATTTGCGTAATCTAAAAATGGTGGCGTACCTATATACAGGATGTAGAATGCTATACAAAACTTGTTTAGAATGATCAGATACCTATATCCAAAAAATGCAAAACATACCGGGTGTTTCATTTAAAAAAATTTACCTTTAGTTCATGATTACTGAGTGGGACATCCTGTATATATGCGACAATTTTTAGATTACGCAGATTTATACAGCGAAAACCCCACTTCAATATATTTGTTAGTAGTGGAGCAATCTTCCGTCCACGCACCCCTGGGACACCCTGTACCTATATGTCTCTAACTCAGAAAAAAATTGTAATTCCGAATCCGTTTGAGAAAAAAGTATTACTCCATTTGAAAAATAAAAATGCAGCAGAGAAGCGGCTGGAACCTCCCCATCGCGTGGATCTTTGTATTCTGTGCAGATAGTAGTCAATTCAACAGAATTTTTTTAATCCTTGACTAATTTCGCAGTTTTCTGACAAATACCGACATCACCTCAGACTCCTCCACTGAAATGGCCGAAACTGTGAACACATTTTTAGAACCAGAATTTGATCGCCCTTCTAATGGCGACATAAAAAAGGAGGTCTTGT
Organism: Pycnomerus fuliginosus; assembly: GCA_963924575.1. Classification (NCBI taxonomy): domain Eukaryota; kingdom Metazoa; phylum Arthropoda; class Insecta; order Coleoptera; family Zopheridae; genus Pycnomerus; species Pycnomerus fuliginosus. The sequence goes on from OZ004626.1 coordinate 4,341,594, forward strand.
ATTTAAAATTTTAAGTTGATATGCTTAAATAGGACTTCCCGTGGGCCAATTGCTTTCAAAAGCCTTTCAGGTCTTCAACGGGTCACCCGATCTCCATGTACCAAATTTCAGCCAAATCGATTCAGTAATTTGGGCTATAATGTATTTTTACTGTTATTATAAAATTTCGCTTTTTTGAACCAAACAGCGCTAAATGCGAATTAATTTTGTCCTATTTAAAACCAGAATTTGAAGACCTTTCTGATAGTGACAATAAATCTTTCAAAAACTTGTTTTTAATGGTGAAATGAGAAAATAATTTTAAATTTGGAAATTGGTGTGCCAAAACGGCACTTTCCGTGAGTCGATTGAATTCAAAATTTGTTCCGCTCTTCGACGTGTAATACAATCCCAATGTGCAAAATTTCAGCCAAATCGGTTCAGGGGCTTGGGCTGTACCGCGATTTTAAAGTCCGATAAAAATCAATTTTTTTTTATTTTTGGTCAAAAGGGCACTAAGAATGAATACACCTTTAGAAGCAGAATTTGAAGGTCTTCCTTATGGTGACGTGAAAAATGGGGGTTTGCATTTAAAATTTAAAAGTTGATGCGCCAAAATGGCATTTCCGGTTGCACGATTGGCTCCAAAAGCTTTTCAGATCTAAGTCAGGTTACGAGATGCCTATGTTCCAAATTTCAACTAAATCGGTCTAGTAGTTTTGGCTGTGGCGTGATTACAAACGAACGTACGTACGTACATACACACAGACACATTTTAAAAACCCCTTTTTTGGGTTCTTGAGACCTCAAAACGTAAAGATCTGGTGATATCTCAAATTCGAAAATTTTAGTGATTGCAGTAACCTCCCATTTTTTTTAAATTGTGATGGGGTTGGGGAGGTTAAAAATTAGGGCCACTTCCGGTTAAACTGGAAGTGCTAAAAAGAATCTGAATATACCACTCGGACAGGATGCACATCAAAAAAGTAATGGAATTAGGTATAGTAAAAAAATATCAAGTGCAAGAAATCATCACTTAAGTTCCTATACAATCCCTAAATCTCGTAATAAATAGTACGTACAGCCAATTTTAGATGGTCCATTAGCCTTTCCCCCTCGAATTCATTTACCTAATTTATCTAAGTAAATAAATTCGAGGAAGTAAAACTCTGTCGAGTGTTATTTAGTTTATAAATTGAGCTAATTTTTGTGCTATTGAATATAATTGAAGATCAGGGACGGCTAATCTGTGCAACGAAGACTGTCCATGCCAAGAGATGCTTTTTTGTGTAATTTTAGTCAGAGAACCATATTCCGGTGAGGCCTTAGGAGCGATTTTCGGACACATGGTCATAGGAAGTTAGGAACTTATTTTCATATTTTTCGAATCGGTTCCTGAAAAAATTGAAGCGGTAAAAATAAAATAGTTGCCAGCATGAGAGATCTTTAAATTATGGATAAATGGACAGTTTGAATATTAATTATAATTACGAACGTACTGAAGATTCACGTTTCCAAGATTTTTCATCCACTTCTTCGATATTTTTGAAAATCTAGGGCGGTTGTGATTATACTTCCGGTCGAGTATAATACATGCTTCTGCCTCAAAAAAAAATGTAAATTCTAAATTAGTTGCCAAAAAAGTGGGTTTCGCGTATGATGGCATTGGGTTATATTACTAAAAATAAGGTATAGTGCTTATTTTCACAATTTTCTAAGCAAATCCTTAAACACGTATTAATAAAAATTTAGCAAATTATCATTGGACAAGCTTTTGCTGATCCTGGTTCAGTAGAAGCATTTACTTTCCTTCTCTTCGTATTAATAAAGATAGCCATTTACTGATTTGTTTCAGTAAATCCTTATGAAAATATAAATGTGTTATTTCAGATACCTACTGATTGTACGTCCACTTAATATACTTAATGGCGTTTGTGTAGTGAAAAACTATAAAGAAAGACAGCCTGAACCAAACGAGTAGAAAATTATTCGGATTTTCTCCAGAACATATTTTTTCGTACCGAAGAAACACCCCGACATGCATTAGACACCAAAGCGAAAATTTTTTTTTTCTCTTATAGATATCTACAGGGTGAGTCAACAGTGCGGGATCGGTCCATAACTGCCGATCCATCAGTTTTACGAGAACGTTGTGGTTTAGAATAAAATTTATGCTAATGCAACTCGAACTTAAATTAAATTAGATATTTTTTAGTGAAATAAAATTGTACTTAGTTGCATTTGAAAAAATGAAGTAATCCTTGATTTGTTTTCGGCATGTTCAAAAATTAATATAGGCAGCGTATTGTTGAGTCGGCATGAATTAGGTCTCTACCACAAGATAGCTCAGACTTTCTACCTTTAAAACGCTGCATGATTGGTTTCTTGATCTTCAGCCATTTCAGAGATATTAATTTTTTTCAGAACCCCTGCAAATCGATTTTCCTGTAAACTTTTTGATTAAGTTTAAAAAAAATGACAGTTAGCGTGACATAACCCAGGTCGAATGAACTCACAATTCAGTGGCGGTTCCAACCGTAAAAGAAAAGAAGATCATTTCCATTGAAAATAATGAAAATGGCATCCACTTCCGGTATAACCGGAAGTGATAGGGAAACGAAAATATTTTCTTCTCATTTTACGTGATCGATAATGGTAAAGCACCAAATCACAATGTTTTCGTAAAACTAGATCTGCAGTTATGGACCGATCCCGCACTGTTGATTCACCCTGTATAAAATCAGTCGGTAGAGAAATAGTAGTTTATGTACCTAAGCGTGAAAGTGAATGTTTTCCGGGTCGAAAAAATATGGACAGTCCAGGCGCAGCCGAGACGCACACGGAAAACTACTTTCACGCTGTGCTGCGCGTACAACATTTTTCTTCCTTCACCCGGAAAAAATATTTTCGAGCTAAAAAATCAATTATTAAAGTGTTTTCGCAACACAGGTGAGGCTAATGCTACTGCCGACCAATTTTCTTGGCTAGCCACGAAAATAAAATAAAATTTTCGCGGCTAGCAGGAAAAAAATGTATCTACTGCTTATATTCATTTCAGCGGCTAGCCTTGCAAAACGACTTTACACGGTAGCCCTCGTAAGGCCCGAAAATCTTATTTTCGGCTAGTGTACGAAGAAGCTTTTTCTGAAATGAAGTAAGTTAGTTATACAGGGTGATTTACGAAAACCGTTCATTAGAAACTTTTGGGGATCCACTTGTAGTAGAATCCCACGCACACCAAAATTTAAATATTCCCAGGGCTCCAGCACTTCCGGTTTTACCGGAACTGGCTGTCATTTTTGTTATTTTAAATGGAAAGCCCTCGTTTTAATTTTAGATTCGGATTCGCCTCTTAATTGTGAGTTTATCGCACCTACGTTTTGTCACCTAACTGTCACCGTTTTTTGACATATGTCAAAATTTGTGTCTAAAACTTGATTTGTAATGCGTAATAGAAAAGCTTTTATCTTCCAAACTATTGAAGATTAAGGAACCAAAGTTGGAGGGTTGAAACTAGAAGCTTTGAGCTTTCTTTTGATGTCTCACTTGATCATGTTGAATTGACAATATGACGGAAATGTTTTTTTTAATGGCAAAGAGAAATTGTCCGCAACACAATTTTTTTAAATAGGAATTACCATAATTTTATATGGCTAAACGATGCAAAATTAAATTCCCTTTAGATGCGTTCAGCAAGTGCAATAGAATTAGGTACGGGGGGCTTACCTTTCCTGTTACGTTTTACCTTTTCCAGAAGTGAAGAGAAACGAATTTTTGAAAGACGGCAAAGTCTTTTTGTACATTTCCTCTTTTCTAGAGCTCCTAAGTTACATTGTTCAGACCTTAAAAACGCGTTAATTTTTGATAGCTTTGAAAATAGGTATAGGGAATGTTAATAACAGTTTAAAGAAAATTAAATTTTGCATCTTTTGACGGCATAAAATTGTGGTACTCGCATTTGGAAAAAGGGAGTTGTGGACAATTTCTTTCTGCCATTTTTGACGATAAATTTCCGCCATATTGTTATCTTAACAAGAAGAATTGAGTAATCAAAAGAAAGCTCAAACCTTTTAGTTTCGATCCTCGCAGTTTGGTTCCTTAATCTTCAACCATTCGGAAGATATAAATTTTTCTATTAATAATTGTGTGGACAGTAGCAATGATTTTAGTTGTGATCAAAGACGAAAGATTTATTTTCTTTTGGTATACGACAGTTTTGTCTAAATATTGTTCCTACGAAAAGAATGTGAAACGTAGTCGGAGATTTTTTTCCAAAACAAACAGTAGGCTCGAAGGAACAAACTGGGGGGTAACCATTCTTCATTTCATAAAAAAAGATTTTGCTCGAGTGCTTTTCGGAAGACAATTTTTGATAAACACAAAAATATTGAACCTACGTTTCTTGCATTAGTATTTTATGGAGAAATATTCTGCAGTGAAATGAAGTTTAAATCAAAAAGCTTAAATAGTAAATGTAATTTTAATGAAATCGGTGGTAAGAGTACTCGTATACACCTAAATTCAAAGTGTTTGCAGTTCAAGTAGGTATACACTTGAGTGCAAATTAATTTTGAAGATTTGTCAAAACTAGTACCTACCTACGTGACGTATGGAAATACATTGGTATTGCCTACCAATTTTGACAAAACGTTAACACTTACTTGCCCTCGAGTGTACCTATTATATTAATTTCATTCAATTTGACACTAATAATTATAATAATAAACAATAACTCGAAGAATTTTTTGCCCACGAGCCTGCTAATTTAACACACATTTGGTAATGAACAACAACTATTATGAACTTGGTGTGTAATACCTAAGAATCAAAAGTCATCATATCCTATTAAGTATAAGCAATTCATTATTAATACAGAAGTAAGGATTACCTTTTGCTGAAACCTTTTACTAATCAGCAAAACGTTTTCCTTGTAAGCATTTGCTTAAGCATTACCTACCTTATTAACCTCCCCACTCCACTTCACCATTTAAAAAAAAAGGGAGGTTACTGCAATCACTAAAATTTTCGAATTCGAGATAAGACCGGATCTGTACGTTTTGAGGTCTCAGGAACCCAAAAAAGTGGTTTTTAAAATGTGTCTGTATATATGTACGTACGTACGTTCGTTCGTTCGTTCGTTCGTAAACACGCCACAGCCCAAACTACTCGACCGATTTGGCTGAAATTTGGTACGTGTGCATGTGATAACCCAACTTAGATCTGAAAAGCTTTTGGAGCCAATCGTGCAACCAGAAATGCCGTTTTGGCACATCAACTTTTAAATTTTAAATGTAAACCCCCATTTTTCACGTCACAATAAGAAAGGCCTTCAGATTCTGCTTCCAAAGATGTATTCACTGTCAGTGCCCTTTTGACCAAAAACTAAAAATATCGAGATTTTTATCGGACTTTAAAATCGCGGTACAGCCCAAGCCCCTGAACCGATTTGGCTAAAATTTTGCACATGGGGATTGTATTACACGTCGAAGAGCTGAACAAATGTTGGATTCAATCGACCCACGGAAAGTGCCGTTTTGGCACACCAATTTCCAAATTTAAAGTATTCTCTCATTTACCCATCCAAAACAAATTTTTGAAAGATTTATTGCCAGCATTAGAAGGGTCTTCGAATTCTGGTTTTAAATGAGATAAAATTTATTCGCATTTATTACCCTTTGGGTAGAAAAATCGAAATTTTGAAATAACACTGAAACCACGTTATAGCCCAAACTAATGGAAGGATTTGGCTGAAATTTGGTACATGGAGGTCAGGTGACCTGTTGAAGAGCTGAAAGGCTTTTGGGAGCAATTGGTTAACGGGAAGTGCCATTTAGGCATATTAACTTTAAAATCTTAAACACAAGTCACGGAAATCAAAGACCCACGCGTTGGGGAGGTTCCAGCCGCTTCTCTGCTGCCTTTTTTAAATTAATATGACCATTATGTCAAAAGCGAAATGCAAAAAACTCTTATAACCCTTCGAAAATGTTTGCAAAAAATTTGCGACTCAAGAATTATTTGCATTATTTCGCCCAACCTTTATACATATATCTTTCTGTATTGCGCCCTGGCGGTCGATTGGACCTATTAATTACGTAAAAATGCTTTTTGATGTGTATGGATAATTACCCGACATGTAAAAGATTCCATGTAATACAAAATACAATACAAAAGCTGCAGCCAGTCGAGAAGCTTTGCCTTGTAAATAAAAATTATAGATTTTAATGAGCACTTCGGTTATAAATGCCTTATTCATTTTTATATAAGCCCTTTTAAAAAAAGATTAAATATGCGACGAGGGAAATAAACGCTGGTAAAAGACTACAGCTCGAATGTAAAGAAATTTTACCACATTAAGCACATTACGGAAAAAAGTAAGTTAATTAGGCGATTTAGACATGCAGATATTCACTTTTAAAATGGTACCTAATATGAAAGTTTCGATTATTTTCTATCAAAAATAAAAATCGTAATGAAGTGAATAACGATGCAAAAATAACTGGAAGCGGTTGCCGGTTCCGAAATGCAATCATTCTACTCCAGTTAAGGTTTAGGTTTGCTTTAGTTAGATTGTTCCTCGCTGTGGTTCACTGTCGAGTGCTCGCGGCCCGTAACGAGCTAAACTGATTACACAACAATCTGTGCTAAGCCAAATAGAGTTTATAATTGAAAAAACCACCCGCTACCGCCCCCATTGCACGGCCCGAACCCCCTTTCTACCCCATTTTTTGCTCGCTCTTCTTATTCTCAAGAAACAGTTCAAAAATTTGAATCAAGGGAGAATCGGATGGTTATTTGGATGAGGCGATAAAATAAATCCGCGGATTCCAATAATGACAAAAACGGGTCGTCGCCGGGTTACTAAAGAGGCTGCAACAGCTGTGTTATGGACAAACGGTCACAATACCCAATTGAATACCGTAACAAGGTCTGCCACGTGCCAGCAGGGATAATAACCACTTTGTCTAACTACCACGTGCCCATATTACGCACGATTTATATCTCTACTTACAGATTTGATGGCCCCTTATATTTCTTTAAATGTCGACATTACACCTTTGATACGGTATTTATAACAAGGACCCTTGAGGGTAGTCGCTATCATTAGTTTTCGTATTAATTGGTGTAAGCGTTTTAAAATCCCTGACAAAGAGAGAGAGAAGCTAGAAGCATTGATATAGTTTATGTCAATATTTAAGACAATGGATATAAATATACACTTCAGCTTTTCGTTTAGTGCTGCGGATAGAGGCTTCAAAGACGCTTATTTAAGGCAGAAACTTTTTGGAGACCTTTGCCATCTTGTTAGGGATACTTTGGACCACCAAAATCTGTTTTTACGACTTTTTTGAGTGGTATCGAAAAAAGTTATGGGCGATTAAAATAAGTAAAATGATATTTCTTCGCGGCACGAGATTGCATATACTTATTAATTTTTTTTTTCACAAAGTCTCATCAATCCTATAGAAAATTCGTTCTTTTTTTGTTCGCTAGACAATTTTTCATAGAATAACATATTTATGTGTTAAAAAAGTACCTACAATTTCATTCCATACATTGATTTTTTTAAAGCCAGCATTGCAAAATTGGTAAATGTCTGAGTTTAATAATCCATAACTTTTGTTTTCACGATATCGATTTAATTTTTTTTGGCTCCAGAAGTTGTGTTTTATGTCGCGTTTTAAGAAACAATGACGCTCGTTTTAGTCCCGACGACAGAGAGGCAGCTAATCACCAACATGCGCGCTGAACGGAGAGCACGAAAGCAAAATAAAGCCTTCCTCGGCCGCCGACCTAATTGACTGCCTAAATGATGATACTTAGGTCATTAGGAGTACAATCTAATTTACATTTTTGTGCCTACCGACTAGGTGTGATTAATAAGTTGACAAAATAATTATAAAAGTTCTTTATTATACCTACTTATTAGGGATTGGATTCTAGATTGTATAAAAATTTAAAAAAGGTAACTAACTAGGTTGTTTAAAGCACATTTTTAGGTTCAATAACTTTCATCAAAATAATGGGGTACGAACGTTTTGCTTTTTTGACTTTACAAAAAAATTACGCGACAACCCTTTTGACAAACATTTGACGGATTTCTAACCTAAATGAAGACCCCTGCCCTAGTACACAGCTGAGTGTTGGGAGGATTTATAGAACGGGTTCCGAATCTAGCTTTTATTAAATCTACAAAAATTATATTTAGTATTTTCTTTTTGATTTTTTACAACCTCAAAATATGATTGATTATATTTTCTTTTTTCTCAAGGTTCAAGAATATAATATACCTACCTAATACGTGATTCGAAAATTTGATCTGATGATATGATATAAAGCAACAAAACGATATCATCGGATTTTATAAACAAATCTGCGTTTTTAGCTTCTTCAAGAAAATGTGCACAGAAAAAAAGACTTTTTCATTGTCAAGATGTAAAGAAACATAAAGTTGATGTTGAACATTAAATGTAATTCATATATTTAATAAAACCCTGTCCACAGTCACTGATTCAACAAAACACCTCTTCTACAATTTAATTAAAGTACGAATTTCATTGGGCCAGTAAATTTTTTGTATATTTCATGTTCACTTTGCATGAATTTAATGACAGAATTTCGTTACCTTTAGGAAGCTTTTTGTTTTCAGAATCATGAACCAATTTTATAGGATTAACACAGCTTCTGCATCAAATTTAACATTAACTTGATAATTCAGATATACATTTTAGTAAATAGTGTACATTGCCCCAATGTAAATCTTTCTGTTTCTTTATTACTTCTGATTGTTATATTTTTAACAATGTTAACATTGAGCCAATGTTGAGATACATTAAAATAATGGACCATATACAATCATAAAATATAAAACAGTAGCATTGAATCACCGTACGTTTACATTAAAATAGTGATTGAATTCATAATTTTAACAACAAACTTATCATGTCAATAACCAAAACATCTAGTTATAGGTACAGCTATATTAGACCATTTTAAGTTTTTACCGGCTTTCACACCATTTAAAATTGGTCGGACGCCCGGACGTACTATTTCTTGTATAGAAACTTAGTGATGATTTCTTGCACTTCATATTTTTGAAACTATATTTGCATTTTCTTCGCACTTTTTGCATTATACAGATTGATTCTTAAATAGTGGCACAAAATTCATTGGGTGGTTCCTCGAATTATAGTCGAAAAGTCAGTTCTCTTACGATTTTTCGAAAATTATAAGTGTTAGGACTGAAATTTGTAGCCTAGGTTATTGTTAAAAAGAGCTTTCTTTTGATATTTTTTTCAGATTTTTAATAACATATCGGAATTGTGCGCTCTTGTGGGTGCATCACAAACTTTTTGTGCCTTTATGAGGCATTTTCGGACGTATGTCCATAATGGTCTTAAAATAATGTAAGGAATCAATCCCTGAATTTTTTGCCACTATTAAAGACTTACCCTGTGTAATTTATATACAGACTTGGCCAAGGTATCTCTGAATAATATTGAAACGTAAATATTGTACATTTTTTGCCATTTTCAATTTTTTAATCTCTCCCCAAACACTGTTTTAAATCAGTTTTTTTGCTTTACCTATAATGGTGTCATGTTTTGCCGTTACGTACAGTCATGTACAGTAAAACAATTCGCTGTTTTTTTCTGTAGAGCTCCAAATTTCAGCCTGCTAGTATTAATTCTGTGGCTTGGTACAAGAAGGGCCAATGTAAAAAAGTGACATATCCAGAAAACCTGTCATAAAAAATCCCTGCTATTAAGCTTTACCTGTTTTGGCAACATTGAGCAACGATAATGGTAAATTTTGCCAATAAAGGTATAATTTGATCTACAGAATAATATTCTAATCCAATTTACTTTCAAAGATGTAAAATATGAACACACTGGCCCTTTTAAGAATACAACTTTTAACGATATTATTCAAGTCAGAGACATTGGCCGTTTTCAACACTATACGCCTACCTGTAATGTACCTAGATCTGGACTTGAGCGTTTTTATACATTTTACATATGGCAAACAACTTCCACATTTGGTAATTTCAAAATTCTATTGTAATGCCTTGTTAATACGAACGAATAAATCGAGAAATAAATGAAACGGTGTTGAAGACAGCTAAGCGCCATCTAGTCTAGAGGTCTTTACCAAAACTTATGGAGGACGATTTACAAAAAGAAAGAGATTTACTTATGAATCTAAGGACGACAAACGATTATATTATTTTTAAAAATAAACGAAAAGAATGTTTGTGCTCCTCTTCATCCGACAATCGTCATACCAAAATTCATAACCTAGGTACGAGAGGTTCTACAAGAATCGAATGGTGAATGAAGTTTACTAAATTTTTCAGCAATTTCATTGTGGTAGACTTTCGATTACGGTATCCTTATAAAATTGCTACATTGGCCTTTTTACCATTGTAGCAAAATGAGCACTAATGATACATTGACCCTTCAGAAAGTAATACTGATACTGAAATCGTGAAAATGTGACATTGGCCCTTCTTGTACCAAGCCACAGAATTAAAGAAGCCAAAAATAACGAAATCGTATTAGGCATTTTTTTATCGACAAATTTTATTAAGAAAAGTTGCTGAGATGACCCAAAATGGGCAGATCCGAAGTTTCAGGCTGAAATAAAAATATTGAATTTCTGGAGAAAAAATCGAAAACTTCAATATTTTTACAACAAAAGGATTGCTGTGTAATAAAAAACATTTGAAATGAGTTTGTGTAGAAAACCCATGGGAAGATGCACATCAATGCGATGTGTATCTCTGTAGATGTTTTATATTTGGAGTGGACTGGTCGGCGGCAGAATGAGATTTTTATTCCATTCGCGCTCTTCGTTCAGCACGCACGTTGGTGATTAGCTGCCTCTCTCTCGTCGGGACTAAAGCGAGCGTCATAGTTTCCTAAATATGGCTGTAAAAAGTTTATTTTTGCAACGCTACATACGAGATCAAATGTTGCTAAAACTTCAACACAATTACTGATACTAAAAAAAATGAAATCTATACTTATGGTGAAAACAAAAGTTATGGATTATTAAGCTCGTGCCGCGAAGAAATGTCCATTTTATTAATTTTAATCGGCCATAACATTTTTCGATAACACTCAAAAAAAGAGGTGCCATATTTTTATACCCTCAAAAAATTGTATCGACACATTTCAGAGAAAAGAAACGGTAATCTGTAAGTACAGAAAAAAAACACGTCCTTTGCATTCCGAGACTTGTAGACAGACTATAAATTGAAATTAACTTCTACGTTTAAATTTTTATTATAAAATCATTGGTGGTAATTGGAAAAAAGGTACAGTTGGTTTGTCAGTGTTCATTTAACAAACACGCTCAGCTAGGCGTGCAAGTTTGACGGTCCATTCCGGTCCATGGTCAATTCCGGTATAGGGGATGCAGGATAGTGCTAACTCCGTCCCATGAGGACGTGATGTGGCTGCGGTCGTCGAGGACACATGCATTATTCATTCAACATTCAATTATATCTCAAATCTGCACCACACTCGCTCATATACACCTTATACAGTTGCCCAAGCAGAAAAGTGTCATCAGAAGAAATTCACTTTATTTTCCTCCAAAGAAACTGATTTAGTTTCATTATGTTACAAGCTGAAAGAGTTGAAAGCTATAGACGTTACATACATTTGGGAATTTCTTCTATTACATGTTAAAATCCGGGATAATCTTCTCCTCGACTCGGGGTAACACAATAATAGCAATAATTGAACCGCTCCAGCATTATCCCACGTGAATACACACTGGCTTACGTAATAGTATTTACAGTGATTGAAAACATGTTCATCGGCCGTATTCCAAAACGATTTCGTTAATACTTAATCCATCAGTTAGGGCCAATTTTTTTTACAGAAATTGTGATTACTGGAGCTGTCTGGGTCCTTGTTAGGTAGGAATAGATTATTGGACGAATGCCGTTTGTCATCGTTATTGCTACATACGTCATTTAGTAGGATTTATTTCTCTTCCAGGATGGATTCCGGCTTTTATTTTATCACGTCTCTTTTATCTTCTCTATTTTGTGGCTGAGGCAGTCGAGATTTGCTGAAATTATCCCGGCGCCTCCACCAGATTTTCATTATTCTGGCAATGATTTGTATAAATATAGCGGAGGCGCCGGGAGAGTCCTCTTATACAAAGAAATTAAACCGCTTTGATAATTGATTTGTACAAATGGAAAGAAGTTGAAGAGGTTTAAAAAAAATCGCACTGTTTAAGACACAACATTCGGATTCTATGGCGAATTTTAACTTCTAACGTTGAAACTTAAAAACGTAAACTTGAAAATGTATTTTTAAGGTCTCCTTTTTTCTACCTCGGGCGGTGCAAAATAAAGTCGTCAGCTCACGGAATACTTCAAATCTAGAAGAGGAGATAATGAAGAGGAGGTAATGAAAATTTTGGATATTTTTCGGCGTTGAAGAGGATTAAGAAACCACACTTCTTTAAAATGCTCCGTTCGAATTTTATAGCGAATTGAAAATTTTACATAACATGTTGAAACTTACAAAGTGGAACTCTAAAATGAGCTTTTAAGGTCTGAAATAAAATCGTCCGCTCAGACTTAAGAGTCACGGACCGCTGCTATTTAAGGCCGCCCATTCGGATTGTATGGCGAATTGAAATTTTAGAAAATATTAAATTTATCTTTTTACGTTGTAATTTAAAAGAGGGACCCCAAAAATCAGTTTTTCAGTTCTCCTTGGAAAGAAAATAACATTTCTATCAGATGACCTCATTTCTAACCCCTACCGCTGGAGGTCTAAAATAAAGTCGCCAGCTTCACGGAATACTACAAATTAAAAAAATATGTGGAAAAATTAAGGAGAATTGAAGAAAATGCGATCACAGTAATTTTTAAATTCGAGATGACACAAAATCTGCACGTTTTGAAGTGGTTTTTAAAATCTGTCTGTCTGAATGGATTGGATTGGACGGATTGGCTGAAATTTGGCACATTGGCATCTTATAACCTAACTCAGATAAGGAAAGTTTTTGAAAGCAATCGTGCAACAGAAAATGCCATTTTGGCACATCAACCTTTAAATTTTAAATTTTACAAACACCATAAGAAAGGTCTTGAAATTCTGCTTCCAAAGATCCATTCACTTGTAGTGCCCTTTCGATAAGAAGCCAAAGATTTTTAATATTTAATGTAAGTACCTACTTTAAAAACACCCCTGGAACGATTGTATTATCAGTCGAAAAGCCGAAATGTTTCTGGAGGTAATCGACACACAGCAAGTGCCATAAGTTTTTGAAAATTTCATTGTCACCATGCAAAAGATCTCCAAATTCTGGTTTTAAATAAGGCAAAGACAAAATAGTGTTTAGCGTTCTAAAAGCAAAAAAAAAAATTTTGTAAGAACCTTGAAAGTACACTACCATTTGAGCAGAAAATAATGAAAATTTTCATTCTCATTAAAAAGGAGCGGACTGGACGTGGGACTGTGGGACTCACACGGAATGACGTCAAGTTACAGTTGGTGACAGTGAATGTGACAGAATATTAACCTTAAAAGGAAAATATTGCCAAGTGTGATGAGTGATGTCATCATTTGTCAGAAAAGTGCGAAATGAATCACAATGACGAGCGATCTAAAAATTTTTGTGACTACTAGGTACTAGGTACCTAGAAGAAAAGCAAAATACCTAAGAATTGAGGTCCACAGGGTGGTGAATTTTTCGTTACCCACCATTGGGAACTGGGAAAAACTGAAAATCGCTATTTCAAAAAAAAATTTATGTCTTTCTAACGATTGCTGAAATTAATCTTGGGTCTTTCATATTTTTGACAGCTGTCAATTCAATGACATTAACATAATTTTTTTACGTCTTCCAGATTTTGAACAACTTTTTTTTTTCTTATGGCTGCCATATTGTAGGTTAGCACCACCGGAAACACAAAAAAATTAGCTTTCAATAATATGGGCGTCAAAAAAAATGGGTCAAAACTTGAGTCACACCATTCCAAGACGTCGTATTTTATTGCCGTTGAATTCAATTGTTTTCACATGTCATACGAAATTGAAAAAATTGGTGTACTTTTTTGCAATTGTTTTTCTTTAAGTTTTAATCTGATTTTACAAATTATTAACATCAATTTTCAAATGACAATCTGTCAAAAATGTCCATGTTGGCTACATTTTTCAAAAGCTGATTCCATATGGCGGATATAAGAAAATGAAAAGTTGACTGTCGTTGCTCAAAATCTAGAAGGCCTAGAAAATTTCTGTCACTGCTATTAAGTTGGCAGCTGTCAAAAATATGAAAGCTCCAAGTTTCATTTAATTACCACCAATCGTTAGAAGGATATGAATTTTTCTTTAAAATCGTGATTTTCAGCTTTTGCCGCAAAATGATAAAACCAGATTTAAATACACAAATATCAGTAAAAACTGATATAAGTTTGGAGATATTCAAGAAGTCAAAAGTTATTTCATATTTAAAAAGTATAAAACGAAAGATATGTAACGAAAAATATAAGCAAGACAGCGAAACACTCACAAAAAGATAAAATAACGGATTCAAGAACTAACTGAAGACATTCATGGAAGTACAAAAATACGTACAGGGTTTTTCAGTCGAACATGAAACACAAAGGATTTTAACTACAGGGTGTCTCTTTTAAAGTGTCAGTTAGCGATATTTCAATTCATTGCCCACCGAATGAAAATATTTTCAGCTCTGACGCACTTCCGGTTATACCGGAAGGGGCCGCCATCTTTGTTATTTTAAACCGTAAGCCTATGTTTTGACTCTAGATTCGGATTGGCCAATTAATTGTGAGCTTATTGCACTTCCACTTTGTCATACTTTTTGACATTATGTCAAAATTTTTGTAAAAGAATTGCTTTTTAACCGACAATAGAAAATTTTGTATCTTCCAAACGGTTGATGACTAAGGAATCAAACTTGGAGGGTTGAAAGTACAAGGTTTCAGCTTTCTTTTGATGTCTCATTTGGCATGTTGCTTTAACACTATGGCGGCAAATAATTTTTAAAAATGGCGTAACGAAATTGTCCACAATTCAATTTTTTCAAATGTGAGTACTATAATTTTATATCTCCAAAAGATCCAGAATTAAATTCTCTTTAGGCTAGTATTAGCATTACTTATACTTATTTTCAATATTTTTGAAATTAATTTAATAGAGGAATTTCTTGAGTGACGTCATTGGCATGTCATGCGCGCGCAATCGGAGGTACCTTATATCCGGTACAATTTACAGCGATGAACACGGTTGTTCTTTGTTAACCTGTAACCGACCAGAAAAAATTAAATAATTGAATGAAACAGTAGGCATGTTTAATTAAAAGTAGAAAATGGTAGACCATTGTTTATTTTATGTGATGGTTAGAACATTTTTATGTTGTTAGGAAGAAACATCGAGCTTTTCGGCACGGCATATCATATTATGATGTCATTGGTGAGGAAACCGAGTACCAAATCAATATTTGCTTCACTGCACAGTTGACACATGACAGATGCAGAAACATAACCCCATTAACCTAGATTAAAGTGATTATTCTGAAATAGCCTCGTTTTCGCAGGCTATTTGTATTATTTTTGACAATAAACCAGTATGGTTTTGTCTTGTTGCATTATATACTGCCGTAATAACAATGTTTCTGCTAGTGAAAAGAAGTTTCAACTGATTGCCGCCAACATTCGAACTATTCTCCCTTCCTTCTAACCGGATATCGGTCGCCTCCAAGTGCGCGCGCATCATCTTGGCGTCTTCTTTTAACGCGTTGAGATCTCAGTATAATGTGTATTCTTTCTACTCAAGAAATACCTCTATTGTGCAAATTTTGAAAATATTTGAAATAAATGTAACTATGTGTGCAAATTAAAAATTTGATCCCAGCAAGCTTTAAGACAAATTTTTGAAGGTGTAGAATGAACTATTACTACTTCTTGATCCAAAACTTGTGATCAACTTTTTTAATTCGCACAAATACATCTACTTCAAATATTTTCAAAAATATTGGAAGTAGGTATAGGGAATGCTAATACTACCCTAAACACAATTTAATTTTGCATCTTTTGGATACATAAAATTATGGTAGTAATTTGTAGAGGACAATTTCGTTACGCCATTTTTTAAAACTAATTTCCGCCATATTGTTATGTCAACAAGAACGAGTGAGCCATCAGCCGAAAGTTCAAAAATTGTACTTTCAATCCTCTAAGTTTGAATTCTTAATCTTCAGGCGTCTGGAAGATACAAATTTTTCTATCGCTGGATAAAAATCAATTTTTGTACACAAATTTTGACATATGTCAAAAACTATGACAGTTAGGTGGGCAAAGTGGGGTGCAATAAACTGACAATTAAGGTCTCCATATCTTTCTTATACATATATTTACATTTTGTTTACATTTCTTTAACGAAAGCCTCAACATATTCTAATTCTGCAAGTAACATTTTGTGAAAAAATATAAAAACTTGTGTTTTATTGACAGTTTAAAAATCGAGGTCGTAGTTTATATTATTATTTGAGCGACGTAGGAGCGAAAATATACCTATGTATCATTCTAACAGGTCATTTTTTTTAAATTTTCTTGTCAATTCACATAATTGTTAAGAATTTTTGATTTTATTATAGCCTTAAGACACATTGTCATGGGCGACGTGCTTTCATAGAACGGCGTGTTTTATAGCAAACATAAGAAGCTAATTCGAAAGCACCATAGAAACACAGTATAAGATGTTAGTACTAGAAAAAAAATTTTTTTTACAAAATATGAATTCTTAAATTTTATTCAAACTTTTTCAATTCCCACAAAAATTTTGTTATAAGTTATCGGCACATTCCATATCTTGTGCATTTTACGTGCATTTTTAGGCATAAATGTGTATATATTGCGCCTATTTTGTTTATTTTCGATGCATATACCTATATGCACATATTTTGTCAGCTTTCTGTGCATACAATTCCGCGCCCTAGTTATTTAATTACATATGAAAAAATAAAAAGAGAAATCCCAAAAGCTTAAGCTATAAGAAAAGTGTAACGTCAACAATGCAGAAGCGAATCTTAGACAATTATTAAAGCACGAGACGAATCATACGGTTTCTTAGGAAATTATCAAAATTGAATAGAACAAGATAAAGCAAAGTATGTGATAGGATACGAACCGAGAGACTCCGAGCAGACAGCAATAAATAAAACCAACCCAAGATACTTAAAATGTTTATATCATTATACATACCTGAATTTTTGCTGCCAAGGAAAAAATCCTTTACCTATCTTTCTGTAGGTGTTCAAAAGCATAAAATCATAGAATACACTCCCAAAACAGTTTTTCACTAATAAGAGGACAAATATTTGTTAAAATAAATTAAAGATAAATGAAGTTACACTTACATAGGTACATAATATGTAGGCACATACGTGAAAATTAATGTTAGGTATAAGGATACAGAAAAATACTGAATATCCATAATTTAAATTTAATTTAGAATTAATAATTAGGTACCTGTATCTACTGGTGAAAGTTATTGCATATTAAACTAAGGCAGCAGAAGGTGTCTTGCAAAAGTCTCCTGCTTCTGACAAATCTAAATACATAGCAGCTTTTAATTAGATCTCTTTTCCCTAAACTAAGATAATTTCAGGATTATTAATCTTAATCTTAATTTCGTTTTCATACAATTTCTTAAAGAGATATTTTTAGTATAGAAACGTTGAACTAAACTTTTGCTTCGCCTCATGCAATATAGAAATAATAGGATTAATAATTACGTTACATTTAAGAATAAGACAAGATTTATTTATTTTTTTAAATAAACGCTGCCGGAGCTTTAATCGTTACTCCCAGGCGGGATTTTTCAATTAAAATTAATATACAAGGAGCGCATCACCGAGCGGAGACCAACAACAACTAAAATTAATGCGATAACAGTAGTTAGATTCGAAATTTTTAAAAATACTTATTTTAGTTAGCTTTGTCATTGGTCAATTATTAAGGGTTGGTGGTTGTTCTCGTCTGTCAATTTGAATGTGAGTCTACTATTGGATAAAAGTGGGGGCTGAAATGTAAACGCAACCCCAAAGCCACTGTTCGAGGCGGAGCTTCTAAAGGGTGATTTACAGTGTAGCAAATTTAGTCATTTCCTTCCTAAAAGCTGCAAGAGACACAAGCTTTCGTGTCGTTTCATCACGAGTTGATGGCCGGTTTTTAAATCTGCATTATTAGAGTGATGGAGTCGCTTAAACAGAATTTACCCGGATCGCCATCGCCGGGTTTATCGAAAAAAGATTACGTACCTAAACCGAATCAAGTAAGTTTACTATTTATTTTTTTAGAAAGAAACAATTAAATTTCAGGTGGGAACTATCGTCCTTTACGGAGTTCCGATTGTATCTTTAGTGATTGAAAATCAGGAACGGCTTTGCCTGGCGCAAATTTCCAACACTTTGTTAAAGCAATTTAGTTACAACGAGATTCATAACCGACGAGTAGCTTTGGGTGGGTTAAAAGTTTCGAAATTTTTTGTAATTCCCAAAATTTCAGGAATAACTTGTGTGCAATGTACTCCAGTCCAGTTGGAGATTCTTCGCAGAGCTGGAGCAATGCCGGTTTCTTCACGAAGATGCGGAATGATAACTAGAAGAGAAGCAGAAAGACTTTGTAAAAGTTTTTTGGGGGACAACGCTCCTCCTCGTCTCCCTGATGATTTCGCTTTTGCTGTGCACCACGAGTGTGCTTGGGGTTGTCGAGGATCCTTTCTACCGTCGCGATACAACTCCTCGCGTGCAAAATGCATAAAGTGTACAGTGTGTGGTTTGTTCTTCTCTCCAAATAAGTTTATCTTCCATTCCCACCGTCTAAGTTCTAACGACAAATACGTACAACCTGATGCAGCTAATTTTAACTCCTGGAGACGCCACATGAAGCTCAGCGGAGGTCCTCCCGAAGAAATCGTCCACGCTTGGGAAGACGTTAAAGCAATGTTCAATGGAGGAACCAGAAAGAGGCTCCTAACAAATTCGGTAGTGCGACCCCCCAAACAACCAAAAATTGACCCCCCACAGCCAATTGTTCCTTCCCCCAGAATCCCTAATTGTCAAGATATCTCTTTACCGATATCCAGAGTTGCGATGGATTTCATCTACCACAAACCCTTAGCGTTCTCTTCTTACTCCACTTTTCCATGGCTTAAAAGAAATTCGATTTTGTTTCCGCACGAAAATCCCTTCTTTCCCATTGATAAAACTTACCAATCCGCTTTTAAACCAGTTCAACCTGTCAATGAGAGAACTGTGCCCCAAAAGGAGGAGGAAAGTGATGATGAAGTGGATATTGAAACGACCGACGAGAAAACCGACGCGTCTTGGAATCTCAAGGAGGAAAAGGTAGGATTTCTCAATATTTTTCAACACCCGATCGGTAAATAGCATTCTGGGAATACCCTCAAGATTCATTGTCATAAAGAAACTAAAAAAAAGAAAAATTTTTTAGATCAGTCAGGTCAGGTTTAAGACAAATAAGACAGGAGAAGGCATATTTGAAAAACCGAAGCTCAATAATAGTTATGGATGAAAGCTTAAGAGAGCGTGGAGTTTGGTAAATATTTTATAGTTCGATTATGTATAAACAGCGCGTAGGGAGTGTTGAAGTGTACCACCCTTTCCCTCGATTAATGTGTTGGTCTTTTTAATCAAATGTAACTTAATACCGAAGTGTTTCTGTTTAACGCACACAGAGCAACCTTTCAAAATGATTAAATGTAAACACCTCATGACGCCTGTGTTTTCTGAAATTAAATTTGAATTATTTATTCGAATATCTGTAAGTATCCACCAAATTAATATTTAAATAATCATTCAACGAAGCGTAAATACAATTAAAGGATTATGTACACTTCATTTCAATATTGGAGGCACTTCAATCACCCTCACAAATCTTCGAGTGTCTCTTTTACGAATTTTGAAGATTTCACACTTAATTATTAAACAAAATATCGAAAGATCGTATTTATTTACTATCAAGGCACGATCTAATGACTTGAGAATAATTAAACTGGAAATGGCTATTGAACAAGTTGAATGATAGGCGTGTATGTAACTATTAGATGGTATCAGCAATCGATCAGTTTGAATTATATATGAATGTAATATAAGAGCTTTATTGTTAGGATTTATACCTATCAGGATTTTATTTTCACGCAATCTGCTACAATTGTTACAATGTGCAACTTTAAATTTGTGTTTGTTTCGAGTAGTTAGGTACCTACCTAATTATTATACAAAATGCTTTGTCGTACGTAATTCAAAGAAAACGTCCTTCTTTATTCTTTTTGTATGTGTTTCTTCTTCCAAACTAAATATAAATAACAATTTTGTTTTTTATGTCGCTATTGTCATTCCGAATTCAAAGTTTGAAGTTCTCGTTAACTTTATGCATTGATAGCTACAGTTAAAACAGTGAAAAGCGGCACGTCAACGGGTCACCTATAACCTCCATGTACCAAATTTCAGCCAAATCGATTAGGCTATAACGTGGTCTTAGTGTTATTACAAAATTTCGATTTTTCTACCCAAAGGGTACTAAATGCGAATGAATTTTGTCTTATTTAAAACCAGAATTTGAAGACGTTTCTGAGGGTGACAACGAATCTTTCAAAAACTTGTTTTGGATGGTTAAATGAGAGAATAATTTTAAATTTGGAAATTGGGGTGCCAAAATGGCACTTTCCGTAGGCCGATTGAAACCAAAATTTGTTCATCTCTTCGACGTGTAATACAATCCTCAGGGGCTTGGGCTGTACCGCGATTTTAAAGTCCGATAAAAATCTCAAATTTTTTAGTTTTTGGTCAAAAGGGCACTGAGAGTGAATACATTTTTAGACGCATAATTCGAAGGTGACGTGAAAAATGGGGGTTTGCATTTAAAATTGAAAAGTTGATGTGCCAAAATGGCATTTCCAGTTGCACAATTGGCTCCAAAAGCTTTTCAGATCAAGTTAGGTTATCAAATGCCCACGTACCAAATTTTAGGGTACCTGAGACCTCAAAACGTGAAGATCTGGTGTTATCTCAAATTCGAAAACTTTAGTGATTGCAGTAACCTCCATTTTTTTAAGAGGGGAGGTTAAAAATTTACCGAAATTATTAACAAAATGTAAATTAAAACAAAATGCAAAGAAGAACACATGAAAACAGGAAAAAAGATCTTAATGCTGACAAATTATGTTACTGGTCAAGTAGGAGGCCAAGAGACAATGAAGATATAAAAAGAACTGAAGTGTAAGAATAAGGAATAGAGACCATTAAGTTAGTAAATCTTAACTGCCTTTTACTGCCTATCATATTTAGCAAATTCAGAATATTTTAAACTAGGGGAGAGGGGGGGTGGCAGATTCGACCACCAAAATAGTATTGCCTCTAAAAAAATTACTAATAAATATTTTATTTTGGGTTTTTGTTTTAATTTAAGCCCTAACATTTCTTTTTCGATAACAATTTTCACAGCAATGCTAATTAGACACCTATTGGTCAATTACATTTTCGATTTTCTAAAACACTGCAATCGGTCCAAACTATCCCAGGGGTGTGACATATGAGACAGTTTGGGTCGTGCTGGTGAGAATAATCGCGGTAATTGCTTATAGCTTTATCCTTTTCTTTTGCAATAAAAACTTGTATATTTGTCCTTTATTAATTCAGAATGAGACATCTTGTAACACTATTATTCACCCTACTACTACCCATAGCCTAACTATGCCTATTAAAAAACTTAAGTAAATAAATGAAATTTCTAGGGCGCGGTTTTTCTTCAAAAAGTTCATTCCAAATTCGTTGAAACAGTAGGTATAAGTTTTTCTGATGTGTAGCATATTTTAACAATAATTTAATAATAATTTTTGATCACGAAATATTTCTACGTCCTCTTCTGTACAGACTACTCGAATAGTATCAGCTTCCGTTCCGACATTAAAGCCCTTTGCATCTTTCGTTTGATATGCTCACATTTACACGACCTGTAAAAAATATATTGAATTATGTATACTCTTAATTTTTTGGTTTTGGTTTCTTAAAATATTCTTCATGTATTTTCATTTTATTTTCTTATGTTAAAAGCCGCTTAATAAACTTTATTATTATTATTATTATTATTATTTACACGACCTGTAAAAAATGAGTTAGACCAAAGTGTCTCAAAAGATATAGGCTCAAATTGTCCCAGGTGACGTTTTCGGGTTAAATATTTTTTTTGCAAAAAAAAGTGTAACTTTTGGGCTATGTTGGCCTTACACAATGGATTTGCAATATTTCAAGCAAAGGGTAAGATGACGAACTGTCAATTTTTCGAACATGATTACAGATATAAACTTACGTTTATTTTTCTTTCTATCCATGTGTGTAGGTAGTATGACTCAAGGCGTATCTATTAAACTGTTCCTTAGTTTAGTTTAATTTGTAATGGGTCTCATAAAAATTGTAGAAAAATTTAAAAAAAATGTGGATAAGGTGGCAAAGAAATATGGGGTATAAGATGACGACGCATTAAGACACTTGCATATTATTATTATTACTAATTTGTAGCGGTAGCGGATTGCCCGATTTGAGAAAATACGAGATACTAATGCAGTAACAACAAGCAAAAGTAATAAGAAAAGGCAAAGAGTAGGTATGGAAGTGCGATTTTTGTTATTAAAGCTATAAATTTCATAGAACATATTATTATCTCAAGTTATGCTTGTTTAAAAGAAATATGACAATAAAGGCTTTCACTTTTTCAAGAAAAAAATTTTTGTTGAGTTTGTGATACATCATTTGAAAACTAATTTCATTGCCAAGTTAAGCTCATCCATCTACTCGTTCAAAATCCAAAACTCGTTGAATTGGCAATGAAATTTGCTTTAAAATGATGTATCACAAATGGGGGTTGCCATTTGAAATTTCGAAATTGAGATTAGTGGGGGTTAGCGGTTGCGTCGGATTTAAGTGTCCCCCTCGAAACAAAAATCGACCTGTCCCAGCGTGTGGCGAAATGAGTTGTTGATACTAGCCAAAATTCTGAAACTTCTTAACTAAGCTGCTATTAGTCATTAATCGAAAAAATATTTAAAAATTTTCTATCGTCATAGGAAATTTTCTATCGTCATAGGGGTTGAATCACGGGGGTGAAAACATTTTCTTCGCAGAAAACTGAAAACTTTCGTATTACGTTCGGCTTTCATCACAAATTATTGAAAACATTAAATTTTTTTGTGGTTATAGGTTATAGGGGTTGAATCACAAAGGTGGAACAACTATCTGTAGGCAAAAATAATTTTGTGATATATTTAGCTTCTATCCCACAGATTACTGAACAAATACTTTAATTTCTTATAATTTGTTTCACCTTAAAGTCACGCTTTGTTGTAAAATAGTGTGCACTCAGGTTCAAAAGATTGAAAAACTAAGGCAGGTGCATCAAGGCGCACATGATTTTATCACAAAAAGATGTGCAGAAACACGCAAGAAATTATTAACTGGACAAGTTTGGAGCTTTTTTTTTGTAGCCTCATTTATTTAGTTAAATAGAGAAACTGGGCACAAGGCACATCCAGTCTTTAGTGTTTTTGGAAATAGCAATGACAGCATTTAAGAAGGTTTAGGTCAATAATTTAGTACCGTAATCATCATCGTTTCTTTGCATTTTCATTCCACTGAAGGTTTAAAGAGAAAAATTGCAAATAGATTCAGGAGTAGTAACTAATAATGTTAAAATTTCTAGCTAGATAATAAATAGCTGTTACAATGTTCAGTTCCAAATTATTTCTGAATACAAAAAATAATATTTTATCCAAAATCATAAGTAGCATAGGTATATCTTAAATTTAATCTTGTCCAACCGATTTTTGGCCAATGTCAACTCATTTCGCCACACTGCGTGTCCGAGCAAGTTTTTATATTTCGTTTCGTTCACGAGATATTCGGGGTGAAAACTTTTCGTTGGACCACGCTGTATTTACTTCCAAAGAACTACAATAAACTCATTGCTTTGGAAGTTTTTGTTAATATCGTGAGCCATACAATCTGAACGAGAGACCATCTCATTTTAATTGATCCAAAAACCGAATCACCAAAAACATCGAATCTTTATGTATTAAGGTCCTGGGAACCCAAAAAACTGTTTTTTTTAAATGTATATCTGTATGTGCATGGTCACGCTCAGTGGACACTTTGTAGGTGCTGATTTGATTTTTTTTATTCCCTTAAATTATATGTTTGGGATAAGTTCCTCCCTTTTCATATTTAGTAAAATGTTGCTTGATGGCGAGTCTTGTGATAAATCTTCTTGGACATTTTACGTCTGATATTATAACAACCTAGTTTATTAGAACCTCGGTATAAAACTTGTCATTGTTATGAATAGCAGCCATTAAGGCACTGGAGCGATGTAAGTGTAACTATAAAATTCGGGTTGCGTTGGATTTCCGTAATATGAAATCTGCTGTCATTATTTTTAGGGGAAACGAGGCAAGACAAACATTTAAGTTGTTCCGGAATGAGCCTGTTATCTTGAAGTGTACGTGTCTTGCTTGTGATATAAAAAAGCAATCATGTACAAAATCAACGTTGATATCGACTGTTTGTATGTTTCCAGTGGGACACATTTGTCCGCTTGTTGCGAACTCCCTCAAGAACAAGAACTCATTTAACTTGGAATGTGTATTTATTTTATTAGTGTCGCAACTAATGGGGTATTACATTACTTTTTCAATTTTGCAAATCTCCTTTATTTCTAGAAAAAACACAAAACATTGAACAACTTTCTCAGTTGAACATTTCATTTCAAGAGACGACGGTAAGTTTTTAAGACGACAACAAACTCCGCGACAGGGGAGCAACCCTGTAGTGCTAAATACGTTCAATGAATATTAAATGAGTGCTCAAAAGTTAATTTGTTTTATTTGTCTTGCTCGTAATTAGAAGAACGACGAGATTTTTACAATACAACGCGATTGCTTCTCCTTTTGTAATACATTTCGGTGTTGTTATCACTCAACTTTATTTAGTTATCGGGAGAATGGAAGGAGGCAGGAAAACCAAATTTTCAACATTTGAGAGTTTTCTACCCTCATAACTTCCTTATTGTATGTTATCATTATTTTTCTCCAATTTTAGACCAATGGGTTTTCAAAATTACTTCTTAGAGAGATACCTACATACACCGTGGCCCAGAGAATATTGCCATATATTTTTGTTTATGTAGTAACTTTTCATATTAAGCGTACCTTCGACTTTTGATCGCGAACGCTGCCTCAACGCTTGAATATGGAACAAAAGTATGAACGGAGGAATTGTCGGCAATGAAAAGATCTACAAAAAAGTCCGCGGCGGCATACAGGCTGGTTCCTTTTTCACTGCTCACCAGTGGCATCTCCAAAACGGTAAGAGATACGGAGTCGGTTAAATTAGAGGAAAGTTGCGCTATTTCTTGGTGATTAAAAATCTGAAGAGAATTTCCCGATATCTTGATCCGTTCCTGAGTTATCTCGAAAAAAATTCATATCTCCCTAATGGTTAATGCTTATTTAAGTGAAACTTGAAAATCGAATGGAATCCACAGAAATTTTGACTTTCATTTCGGTTCCATCAAATGTTTGTCAAAAGGGTCGTCGCATAATTTTTTTGTAAAGTCAAAAAAGATAATTGAGTACTTTTTGCAAGCTTATCTTAATTAAATCATCAGCAAAACATTCTTACACCATTATTCTAATGAAGCGAATTCAAATTTCCCTCTATTTCTCAAGAAAAACTTTAAGAGCAAAACGTTTGACACATTATCTGATATTGTCAAATTTGTATTTAAAATTTATATTACGCAGGTGGAAATTAAGAGCTTGTCAGATTTGCGAGGTTTTATAGAACGGGTTCCGACTGTAGATTTTGAGCAATGATAATCAACTTTTGATTCTCTTATGGTCGCCATCTTGAATTTTAGCACCATCGGACACACAAAAAAATTAGCTTTTCAGAAATGTAGCTTGCATGATTTTTTTTTAAAAACATGTCAAAGTTTGAGGTACGCGACTTCAAAACCTATTTTATGATCGTTTTCTATTGTTTTCCACGTCAAAAGGAATTTAAAAAGTTGTTTGTTCTTTTCTTGCTGATTTTATAAATTACTATTAGGTACAAATTTTAAAATTTTGAGGATTTTTCAAAGATGTCCATGTCGATTACATTTATACAGAATACAGACAGAATGAAAAAATCTGTCAGTATAATTCATTGCCAAAATCGTCAAGTAAATGGTGCTATAAAATTACGGGATTCGATACATTTCGGCCAACACTATTGAAAAAAGGTCTTAGGGCTATTAACAACCCACAACTCTTTGCAAACGGATAAATACACTTTATTAAGTTTTTCTGAAATCCTATTGATTTATTTATGTGCAACCGAATCAGTATAAATACGCAAAGACCGGAAAAGTAAACTGACCCCTGTAAATCATGAAGGATCGAAAACATGAATCTATAAATCGCCGCAATTTTTCAACGAATTGGATTAGGGTGGTGAAATTGAAAACACAACTTTCTTTAGAGCATGTGGAAGTGGTAAAATAGGGGGTTGGAGTTTAGGGGTTGAAACGTTCATGAAGCCCTGTAATTTGCCGCAGAGAAGCAATATTTTCCGTGAAACTGTGAGGTCTTACACATTGCGTCTTCGAGAAAGGAGTAAGTGAATTTTAGGAGAAATTTATCGAAGTGGATGAAAGGACCCCGCACAAATCTTATGGCCTGTGGCTTTCTGTTAAAAAGTCTTGAAAATTAGGAATTATATAGAACTCGATATTCTGATTTAAAGTTACCATTGCGGCAACCATAACTAAGGGATATTTTTTGAGTTCTGCATGGCTCGTCAAAGGAGGAGGAATTTGGCTGTAGTTCCATTATTGCAATTATTTAATTTCTACGTTTCCTTGGTCATTCATTAATAACCAAGGAAACACAAATAAGATGACAATAAACTGGTGAACGATTTTGATAAACATTGTCTTTCAGGACTTCAGACGGCCTTTAGTCTGCCTCGTAGGTCAATCGCGCTTATGACACCCTTCATCATGCCTTTGGGAAAGTGTCTCGGACGCTGAAAATCGTTTTATTCGATAGTGTTTAACAACGCATACTTTAGTCTTATGCATGTTCCCTTAGTTATTGATAAATAACCTAGGAAACAGAGAAAATGGTGCAATTCTAACAATATAATCGCCCATTCAAATTCGTATCCTTTAACAATTTATAGCTGAAAAACTGTAAGTTAATTGTGGTTGGCGCAATGGTAACTTTTAATCAGGACATTGAATTCTATATAATCCCAAATTTTCAAGACTTTTTAACAGAAAGCCACAGGCCATAAGGTTTGTGCGGGGTCCTTTAGAGGTGGAAACTCAATTTTCACTGAATAATGTAAGGGTCGAAATTAATACCAGTCGATAGCTTTCTATTGTTAATTTTGTAAAATTCGCGCAATTTTGCTTTTTTCCTCATGTGGATTGTTTGCCTTTTTCAATTTTTCGACCCCCTTCGCAATATTTCAACCCCAAAAGCCAAATTTGTGTAATTGGTTTATTCTCGTGTTATTTTCTGTAATTCTACTTAATTACGATTAATTCTCACCTCCTTTGACTTTTCACCCCTCTTTACAATTTTTCAACCCGGTAGGTGTTAATTGTGCAAAATTCCGGTAACTTCGTTTTTCTTCGGTAATAAATTGAACTCATTTGGATTCAGTTTACCTTTTACAATTTTCCAGCCTCCTTTGCAATAGGTAAGTATATATTCCAAACCCCACAAAAGCCCAAATTTCATTATTGGTTTATTTTCGTGTTATATGTTGTAATTCTACTTAATCACAGTTAATCTTGACCCCTCTTGATTTTTTATCCCTTCGCAATATTTCAACCCACTGAGCACCATTTTACAAAAATCGCCGAATTTTGTATTTTTTTTCCGATAACTACTCATCATTTACTCATTTGGATTATATTTTAACTCTACAGCTTTTCCACCCTCTTCACAATATTTCATCCCCGGTCCAAAACATAAATTTGCTAAGTTTTATTTTCCGTGTTACTTTTGGTACCTATTACTACAATATTTTCTTGCCTTGTAGTGCTAATTCTACAGAATTCGCACAATTTTTGCCTTTTTGACGCATCTGTACGTCTGCGGAGGCACTACTACTAGGTGCAGGTTGATAAAATCTGCATCCGAATTCCACCAGTAAATTCATTATCATTACGTGTGTACAGATTCAGGTGGCTTTTTCTGTTGTGGTGTCAAACGGACTTTCATTTACGTAAATATTAATTTCACTGTCAATAAATAGCAAGAATGTTGCGGTTTCTGATGTAGGTAAATAATTGTTATTAAAGCTCGTTTTTCCAAATAAGTAAAATAAAATAAATGAATTTCTCTTATTCCACTCAAACAACAACAAAAAATAAAAATAGAAAAGAACCCTAGTGACTGCTTGGGAAAATTTTCTTTTTTTTGTGGTTTTGGAAAGAGCAGAGTTCAATTAATTAGTCCTTGAAAAATGAAAGTGGAGTAATTTTTAGTAATTTAAAGATTGATTTTCAAAAATCATTAATTTTATGCGTGGTTTGGTTAAAAAAAAGACTTTTTTCCGTGGTATTAGGAACCGATAATCACAGCGTGAATTTGCATTCATTTTACATGTTATTTCATATATGACACCGAACACCCTGATTTCAACATTTGAAAGACAATTTTATTTAAAAGTATAACTGCTTGGCCCAATTTTTCTATAATCAGCCTCAATCGTCTTATAGGAGATTACATTTTATGTCCACAAGAAAAGTTAAAGAAGAGCTATTTTTTGTTTTCGAAATATACAGGGTGGTATTTTCTTTTTACCCACTATCGGGATATCGGGAAAATCGGTTAAATTAGAAAAAAGTTGGGCTTTTTCGAGGTGATTCAATAATTTTTCGGATATCTTCAAAACTCTAGCTTCGACATGTATAAACAACTATGATGAGGACATTAGTGATGGGACACCCTGTATTGTTGAGCTTGGCTTATAACATTACTTTAGCACCCTTGTGATCGCGTAAAAAATAATTCGATCATTTTCGACTAGGCCGAAAATTAGGTCTTAACGTATCGGGTCCTTTAATTTATTGATATGTAGAATAAAGATTTAAATTGAAACTGATTTTTTTGCTGCCATATACTTTTTGAATATAACTATATAGGTATATATAATATTGTTAACGACGTTCTGCCTATCAACGTAGAAGAAATTAAAAATAAACGACTTTGTTAAACGTTGTGCTCTTTGTTCGCATCCTTTAGGGAATTATTTTTATCGCACCTAATATTTAACTATAAACAAGTTAAATGGTTGCCTGAAACATTTCCAAATGTCGCGTGCTGACCTTTTTAGCACCCCGCGAAAATTAAAGCACGCGTCATTCAAGCTTGAAATTAACTGAAAGTTGTCCATTAGTTTTTTGTCAACGTGCAATCATTAATTATCAGAAATGCTAACATTTAAAATTTTCCCGACTTTTATTTAACTGACATTTAAAATTACTTCTGTTAACACTGCTCTGGGGAAATACCGTTCCTCCCTCATGCAAAAGCCGATTTTTTATGCATCTATATTTTAGTAGCGACTGTTCAAATTGCATCTCTCATTAATTACAAGCTTAGTGGAACTGTAATAAGTTAATTTGCGAGTCAACGTCGTCACATACGAAGACTTCTCAGTGCGGAGCCTGGTGGTATTCACTGAAGTAGCTATAATACAATATTCGTAATCCCCAGATGACTGTAACTGTAATACCTTTGGGAGAATCCTCTGTGTTACCATGTTCACTAAGCGTACCAACCCCCGCTAAATTATTATTGCAACAAACGTTCTTTTTAGATTGATTTTTTTTCGCGAATCAGGGATGACTCCCATTTAATCAACCGGTGTTTGTCTACTTTATTACATAATCTTTTAATTAAAATGAAATTATATTAATCCATTATAGCCACAGCTTATGTGGTTGTTTTAATATAGATTTAATGCTTGTTGAGAGCTCGTATTACACTGTTTGATGTTGCATTACTAAATTAATTCTTAGTAAGCCTTTCAATTGTTAATTAACCATTTTTTAATAGCTCCGCCCCGAGAAATTATTAGATTAATTTTGTGAAAAATTAGTTTTTAAACAAATTGTATAAAGAAAATACGCTGTCTTCCTACATTGATAATATAAATCATATCGATTTTATTTACACCGGAACAAAACATACTAACCCATTGTCAGTTTTTATTATTCTGGATGTGATTAGCGTGACAGATAATACATTATTTAATAGATGCATAATAGAGCCTTCTAATAACGAGTAACATTTGGTTGATGGTTTTTTTAGTTATTATAATGGATTTAATTGAATGAAAATCACGCAAATTGTTTAAAAATGTAATTTTGTTGAAGTTGGTCGATTTTTGTATCGGGTGCCAGAAGCAACGGCAGTTGTATGCAATCTGTAAATTCAATACTAGCATTGTCTATATCCGACTCGAATATTTAAATATTCATGTGGCTATAGAAACGGAGTAATTTTAATCTATTGTTAAGTTAAACAAACGCTGGAGCTCATTGTGAAATCGTATTCAATATAATAGCTTTTAATTTACTTGTAAGAACTGAATTATCTCCTATGTTTACAAAATTCTTTATAAAGTGCATGTAGGTATCTATACAAGAAATTTAGACCTCCAGATTTGCACAGGCTTCATTGGGGAACCAGCTCGTTTATTTACATTCAACTTTTAATTGAGTTAACTACTTGCATTTTAAATTCAATTCACTTGCCGATTACAAAGTACGATCAAAATTCAAACTGACTCCAGGGACCCTAAACTTACACTTTTCCCAATTTTTACAGAGTACTCCAAGCGAAACGTTCACCGCCCCAGAAATCGGACGGGAAGTCATCCCCACGCCGCCCCAGAGGGACGAAATGACCGCAATTTCACAGCGAATTTGGAACCTTTCCAGATTATCCTTCGATGGCACCGACAGAACTAATTTCCTTTACAGGCAGGATCTCCACCGCCACTTCGTTATAGATTCAAACGGTAAAAACAAACGCTTTCAATTCAACATTGCAGTATTTAATACGTTCTTGAATGGGGAGGTGTAACTTAACTTCATGGCGCGCTCATTAAACGGATTTCCGTTAATTACTATGTAAAGTGTAATCAAATCGTGTAAGCATACACTTTACATGAATAAACCTCTAAATCTATTGCTGTAAGGGTGCTATAGCAACAAGAGCACTCCCATTCCGTCAAACAGGGAAAATATCGCTAAACAGTCGGTTTATTACGAAGGCGTAGAGGGGCCACAAAGTTTTTAAAATATTAAGAAAAAAAGAAAACTGCCACTTGCAATAAGTGACAATTGTCAGTTGTAAGTGATAGTTGTCACTTGTAACTGAGAACTGTCACTTAACTAACAATTGTCGCTCGTAACTGACAATCCAGGTATTTCTTGAGAGAAAAGAGTACACATTATGCTCAAATCTGAATGCGCTAAAAAAGGATGACAATATGATTCGCGCGCAATTGGAGGCGATCGACAGAGACCGATATTCCTTTCTTTAATGGGCGAGAGAGGGAGAAATATATTTTGAGCCTCCAAATGGTCGTCGCGTGACGTCACTCAAGAAATAGGTCCATTGTCACTTATAATATAATGGTTGCAAGTGACAATTGTCATTTGTAGGTGGCAATTGTCACTTGTAATCCACAATTGTCACTTGTAGCTAGTGATAATTCATTAATTGAAACAGACCAATGGCGTACGCCGAAGGATGTTAGGGGGGTTACGACTTCTGTGATTCCAGAAATTTTTGTTTTTATTTAGTTTTTATAAAATAACGAAAATGTACGAATTTATGCTCTATTAGTACTTTTTGCACACCTTATTTTATTGGCACCCCCCCCCCCCTTTTCATGAATAATCTCTGCGCACGTCACTGAAGCAGTTCGAAGCTCCTGCTGTCAGTTACAAGTGACAAATTGTCGGTTGCAAGTGACAATAAATGTCAGTTGCAAGTGACAATAATTGTCAGTTGCAAGGGATAATTGACAATTG
This sequence comes from Pycnomerus fuliginosus, assembly GCA_963924575.1. Classification (NCBI taxonomy): domain Eukaryota; kingdom Metazoa; phylum Arthropoda; class Insecta; order Coleoptera; family Zopheridae; genus Pycnomerus; species Pycnomerus fuliginosus. The sequence goes on from OZ004626.1 coordinate 4,373,752, forward strand.
TCACTTGAAACTGACAATTTGCTGATGCAACTTTGTTGTGACTGCGCCTTCGTAGTTTATAGAACTCAGAAATGAGTCTAAAAAACATTTTGAGGGTATAAAACCATTGTTAGGAACCCTTTGGGCCACTAAAATCTCTTTTTACGACTTTTTTGAGTGGTATCGAAAAATGTTATGGCCGATCAAAATGAGTAAACCGGATATTTCTTCGCGGCACGAGATTGCACATTCAGGATGTCTCAAAACTCGCGCACTTTTGGACCGAGGCGTTATGGAGAATCATGAATGAAGCATAAAAGTGATTTTTTTTAGAGGCACCACCGCCGAGATAGAATGTTCCAAAGATAAGGAAATCTGGCAACATGTTACACCTTCTACCTTCATATTTACTTTACTATAGGTGATTATTACTATTGCGGTTGGTAGGATTCCTAGTAACAAGGTTGCCATTTGGTTTTTGTCCAATTTGCAGAAAACTGGAAAATTAATAACTCCAATAATTCGATAAATTACCCGAATTTTGTCAGCAATTATGCTTCACGTTCATGCACTGCATCATAAACACTGATAAACAAATTAACAGGATAATTCATTTTAGAGAAATTTACGTGTAAGTTTTGGCCTTTCGGGGGTTAATACCTTTGTAATGGGGACTCAAATAAAATAATCCCAAGCAGCTTATTTTTTCCCTTAGACTACTCTGCAGCGTCTCAGGCCCGAAGTTCTCGAGTTTTTTCAGTCTCAGTCATGTAGAAAATTCGTTCTTTTTTTGTTCGATAGAGAATAACGTGATATGTAAGTATGTGTTAAAAGAACACCCTCAATTTCGTTCTTCGCATTGATTTTTTTTAAAGCGAAGCATTACGAAATTGGTAAATGCCCGAGTTTAATAATCCATAACTTTTGTTTTCACGAAATCGACTTCATTTTTTTTAGTACCGGTATTTGTGTTGAAGTTTTAGCAACATTTGATCTCGCATAAATAATGCCGCGTTACAAAAATAAACTTTTTACAGCTATTTTTAGGAAACAATGACGCTCGCTTTAGTCCCGACGAGAGAGAGGCAGTTAATCACCAATGTGCGCGTTGAACGAAGAGCGCGATCGCAATAAAAGTCTTCTTCTTATTGACTACCTAAATGATGGTACTTAGCTCATTAGGAGTAGGTGCAATCTAATTTATATACAGGGTATCCCTCGACGAGCGTCAGTAAAACATTTTCATCAATGGCGCACTTCCGGTTATACCGGAAATAGGTACAAATTTCCTTATTTTAAACAAAACACCCTGTATATTATGATATTTTTGGATTCTGCGTTTAATTCTAGGTGAACTTTTACCAAGAATTGCTATGCCAAAAATCAACCGTTTTTGAGAAAATCAAGAATTTCGCATTTTTATGTCCTAACTTCAAAAAGCTGTAACATCCTTACAGTATGAAATGAGAAAACGATATTAATTTGGCATGAAGTCTGATGTAAGGTGTAACCGTCACTGGACTCAAATTGGGTCAAATACATACAGGGCTGTTCTCTGCAAATTTTTAAACATCGTCTTCATTGATCAAAAAGTCAATTTTTTCAAATGGAATGCCCAACTATTTTATGGCAACCATGTAGATTAAAATGATAGACAATTAAATTCTGCATCGATGCGCCATAAAATAGTTGGCGCATTCCGTTTGAAAAAATTAACTTTTTGACCAAAGAAGTTGATGATGTTTAATACTTACTTACTTATTACAATTTTCGTAAATTTAATGATAAAAGTAGGTTAGATACTTTATATTTTTTATACTTATTATACTTTATATTTTAAACATGTCGATACCACAGTGCAATACTGTAACAACTCAAAAAATGCCAATAAGGTAACAACTCCAAACAAAAACGTTTTATTAAAAAAGGGAAAACATTTTCTTCAAAACGTTTATAGTAAAAGCTCAAATGGTTACGTAGGTACCATTTCGTTTAAATGTGATTTGAAATTAATATCTAAACAATAATTAGTCTTTTTATTTCGATACCACTCAGAAAAGTCTGTTTTCTTTTAATTGATACATTCATACCACTCCCTCCACAATGTTTTATTTTTTATTAATTTACATAAGAAGGTCTGGGACTTTTGTGCTTGGCACGTCACAGAAGATTAGTGAAAGAAACAGTTCGATAAGAAAAGAGGAGAACAAATTGTTTGAAAAATTAGCAAATCACGAAAATGACAAGGAAAGAATGTACTAAATGTATTGCACACTTTAACATTGTCCCACATTGTACAATATAAGACCGGAAATTACCTTCCTTACTCGCCCTCCTTACTACTTTAACACAGGACATAAAATATTCATGTTCTAAATAAGTTCGTCACTAAGAGCATATGAGATGCACATTCTGAAAGAATATTCCAAAACTATGTGCCATACATTCATAGAACATACTCCGAATGTGGGTATCGCATAATATACCCACGAACTCCGCTATGCCTTCATTAAGCATATTTTAGTACATACAATATTCCCGGCACATTTTATGGATGTCTATTGGGAAACTTGCCTATTTTCGCACAGCTTTTGAAAATGCCCCAAATTTTTCATTATTCATTTTTTGTTTGTTCCATAACATACTTCGGAGTCTAGGATGGCAAAAACATGAATTCATTATTTTTTCACAAAAGAAGTTACAACAAATTGAGGACTTTTTCTTGGTTGTAAAAATGGTCGCCTAATTTCGGACACCTACAGGATGGTTTCTTAATTTCGGACATCCTAATTAGCCTAACATTCCAAACACAGCACCTAATCTTTGACTGAGAGCTTTAATGCTTTCACACTACAAACAAATTCAAAAAATTAAAAAAGACCACGGGTGCCCAATTTCGGATATTTATCCGAATTTGGGAAACCTCGTGTTCAGTATTCGGGTAGCCGAAATTAAGGGTTGTCCCTTTTTTAACCTCACACCCTTTAAAAATAAAAAGGGAGGTTACTGCAATTGGTCCAAAATCGAAAAGATAGCTTTTTGAAGTTTTCGATTTTTACAGCGAATATTGTTCCTATAAAATATGTATGGGAAAGATTCCTCTGTTAATCATCAAGGTATGCTAGTAAATAAATATGTAGGGACATCCTCATAAAGATGTGCTTTGAACGTGCTGCCGACGTGCTATAACGTATTCCTCGCCTGACAAATTCACACAAACTGCACTTTTACAGAATATTCGATGAACAACTCGCATCGTATATGAAGCGAATATTGTTTATGCAGTACACAGGGCATACTCAGTGAATATATAGGGAACATTCATGTAAACTGCACTTTTACAGAATATTCGGCTAACATTCCGGTCAATATGAAAAGAACAAGCAAGCAGTTGCGCAACTTCCTTGAAATTCCTCTAAAAAAAACGTTAATCGATTTTTATTTTCTTTCAGACGATTCCAGTTCAATTCTACGCAACCCCGTCGGAGTAGCGTTGGGAAATAAACCAAATATCGACTGTTCAACTTGTATAAACCATAACGCAATTTATCCTGCTTCAGAAACCAGTAGCAAAATAACGTAATTTGTTGAATATTTATTATAGAGTGCAATACATTTTTATTGAATTTTAAAATTAGTGTATCTAGACAGCACCCAAAAAGAATTCTAGTCCCCTCGGTTGTATCTTTTGTTATTTTCGTTATATATTTTATAGCAACTATAACTTGTATATTAATAACAATGAAGTAATAAAAAATTATTGTAAAGTAGGATTAGAATCTCGCTTCACATCAACATTAGGCTGACAGTTTTTTGAACAGTTGTTAGTAATTTCTAAGTTATATTCTGTTGGTAAAAATTTGTAATTTGCATGACTGACTGTATTAGTTAATAAACTGAGACTATCAAGATTTGTTTTGTAGGTACATTTTCTACTGACTACTAATAGAAAATTCACTGCATGTGACACATTTTTTTTATTAATGCACAAATACGGTAACATTTAAATTGTATACATGTGTATTAACAATATTTGGTAACATGCTACACTTTAAAAATATATGGCCAATCATAAGTTGATAACAGTGCAGTCAAGAAATTGTTTTAAAATAAATCTGAGAAGTACTAAACAAAACTATATTTATGTATATGCAACTGTAAGTATAGAAGAGATCATTTTTGAGTAACAGCTTCAGACAACTATTTTAAAGGTCAGGATTTAAAAAATTAACTTTCTTAAAGTTTCACAACAATTTTTTAATTGATTTTTTACTTATTATTTATTAACTTTTATATCTAATGTATTGTCATGAACCAGATAATAAGTACTTTAAAAACTATCTGTTATGCTCAAGATTCATCAGCCCCAATGTGAGTATTTCTAAGGAAGTTTGAGTACTATTATTAGAAAATAAGTTCAAGGGCTTAAAATTGGGCACAATAAATAGTAGATATCTGGTATAAATTTCACACAAATATAAGGGATAACATCTATTATAGCATGTCAAATGACAACGTTAAACAAATGTAGTGATTCTGGCCAAAACTTTATCAATACCTGAAAAAAAATAAAGTGCGTGTCTAATAAGCCAATATATGGTTTAAATACTGGTGGAAATGTTTTTATAATAAAGTTTCAGCAGAAGTCTAGCAATCTACATCAAAATTGTTCTTATTTTAAGACATTTAAGTTTTCCATTTCATGCAATTAACATTTTTGGCAAGTTTTTGTAGTATGTAGAGGCAGAATTGAAGGGTCCTTGGGACAACTAGGTATTCAAAATTAGGCGCAGGAAATAAAAAAAATCGTGCCTGCACGTTTTCTCTAACATAATTATTATTGCCCCAGACGATCGCATTTTCAACTTTTTTTTATAAAATTTCGCCTCTGAGAAGCGTTCACATTATAAACAATGATATAAACTATTTTATTAAAATAACTAAGCTAAAATACTAAATATTTACAACTAAATTTTACGCACAAACTCTCAACTAAATGACTCAATTTCAACTGCACACACAATCACACTCTATACATTAAAATGTTCAAATCATTAAAATTTACAAATATATACATTCAAAATAAACTATTGGGAAGATTTTAAAATATGGCATACCTCACTTCTTAGAGTGCAGTTGAAGGTATGAAGGCATACTAGGATCATGTTGCACTATTTTGTAGCTAATGGAAGAGCTACAAGATCATTCTATGCCTTCATGGAATATAAAAGAATAAATAAAAAAAGGCAGAATGACATGCAATATTTATTTACTAAAATAAACGTAGGGGTTGTTGTTCTATTAATGTATGATCTAACCCGTAACTCATGGTAATGGCACATCAACTCTCACATAATTTACTGGAAAGTAGCCGGTTCGACCGTGGATACTTCCCTCAAACCAGTTATCATCAATTTTGTTCAGTAGAGTGATCACATCGTTTTCCTGCAAGTTATTTTTTTATAGTACTTATTTTATACATAGTCTGAACCTGTGAGAACATAATAACTCTAAGTTCATCAATCAAAATCGAAAAATATACCTTTTCAAAAGGTTTATTTTCAGTTTTGATTGATGAGCTGAGCTGAACTATTAGTACAGTGCTATTCAGAAAATGTGATAACGGGTGGATATGGAAACCAATGAATCGCAATATGTCTAAAGTTAATTCGTACAGGACAGGTCATGCATTTTACCGGGGGCATGCAAGGTTGTTCCAAGGTGCACAATTGTACTTTGGCAAAGCTTTAGTACAACAGCACCCCAATGCAAAATCTAGTACACTTTTCTAAATAATTGTCTTATAGCACAAATAAATCTTTATTTTAATAGTGATTATTATATTTTTGTCTTTTGCCTAGGAGTTCCTAAAGACGGTGACCTTGTCTGTCGAATTCACCGCTTTTGTATGTGAATGTCATGTGTTAACTTTTATTTCAATTGTAAAGTTGATGGTTAAACCTCAAACTGGCTCTTTACTTTAAAAGGTTTGAACCTTCAAACTTATTAACTTTGATTTAAGACCTATCAAATGGGTATAGTTCGGTTAACCTCTAATGCTATTTAAGTTATTCTTAACTGAAGTTAATCTTTAACATGTCGGAGTTAACTTTTACCAGAGTCTTTACAAACTATTGAACTTCAGCTATATGGTTTGGTTAACTTTTAAATGCGTTGCAATTTTAACGGTTTTAAATGGTTAACCCTCAAACTCGTTCTTCATAAAGCCCTTAAAGCTCGAGGGTTAGACAGCCTTTATGTTGTAATGCTTTGAACCTTCAAACTTATCAACTTTTAATTAAAACCTTTCAAATGGGCACAGTTCGGTTAATTTCCAAAGCTATTTAAGTTATTCTTAACTGAAGTTAATTTTTGTTAACTTTTACCAGAGCCTTTACAAACTATTGAACTCCAGCTGTATGGTTTGGTTAACATTTAAATGCGTTGCAATTTTAATGGTTTTAAATAACCCTCAAACTCGTTCTTCATAAAGCCCTTAAAGCTCGAGGGGTAGACAGCCTTTATGTTGTAATGTAATATTACCACTTACATTACAGAATTTATATTGCGCTACAAAATAAATTGCAAGATTCTAACTTCGCTTTTTTATCTTCTGACGTATGGTAAAGCAGAAATCGAGGATTGAAGGAAGAGATAAATTTTCACTAATACACCAAATATGATTCGGTTAACTTTAAAATCTCTTAACTTTTACAGCAATTTTAAAGACCTTAACCTTTAAACTGGCTTTTCATAAAAACTTTGAACCCTCACTTTTGGATTAACTTATAACTGATATTCTGTTCTTAGTTGACTTTCGAAATTCGACAATTAATTTACGCTAACTTGTATGGTTAACTTTCAACCTCGGTAAGTTTTAACTCTTTTAAACGGTTAATCCCCAAACTGTTACAAAACTTTAAAACTCTATTTGCGTTGACAATAATGGTTAACTTTCAACCCTCTTAACCTTCAAAACAATTGAGTGCAGTTTGCCTTCAAATTAACCGAAACTACTGATTACTGAACTTGGACTTGACCTTCAAACTGGTTTTTCATAAAAACTTTGAACCCTCACTTTTGGATTTACTTATAACTGATATTCTGTTCTTAGTTGACTTTCGAAATTCGACAATTAACTCACGCTAACTTGTATGTTTAACTTTCAAACTCGGTAAGTTTTAACTCTTTTAAACGGTTAATCCCCAAACTGTTATAAAAACTTTAAAACTCTATTTGGGTTGTCAATGGTTAACTTTCAACCCTCTCAACCTTCAAAACAATTAAGTGCACTTTGCTTTCAAATTAACCGAAACTACTGATTACTGAACTTGGCCTTGGCCTTCAAACTGTCTTCATACAAACTTTGAACCCTCACTTTTGGATTAACTTATAATAACTGATATTCTGTTCTTAGTTGACTTTCGAAATTCGACAATTAACTCACGCTAACTTGTATGGTTAACTTTCAAACTCGGTAAGTTTTAACTCTTTTAAACGGTTAATCCCCAAACTGTTATAAGAACTTTAAAACTCTATATGGGTTGGCAATGGTTAACTTTCAACCTTCTTAACAACCTTAAAAACAATTAAGTGCAGTTTGCCTTCAAATTAACGGAAACTATTGATTACTGAACTTGGCTTTGACCTTCAAACTGGCTTTTCATAAAAACTTTGAACCCTCACTTTTGGATTTACTTATAACTGATATTCTGTTCTTAGTTGACTTTCGAAATTCGACAATTAACTCGCGCTAACTTGAATGGTTAACTTTCAAACTCGGTAAGTTTTAACTCTTTTAAACGGTTAATCCCCAAACTCTTATAAACACTTTAAAACTCTATTTGGGTTGACAATGGTTAACTTTCAACCCTCTTAACCTTCAAAACAAGTAAGTGCAGTTTGCCTTCAAATTAACCGAAACTACTGATTACTGAACTTGGCCTACAAACTGGCTTTTCATAAAAACTTTGAACCCTCACACTTTTGGATTAACTTATAACTGATATTCTGTTCTTAGTTGACTTTCGAAATTCGACAATTAACTCACGTTAAGTTGTATGGTTAACTTTCAGACTCGGTAAGTTTTAACTATTTTAAACGGTTAATCCCCAAACTATTATAAAAACTTTAAAACTCTATTTGGGTTGACAATGGTTAACTTTCAACCCTCTTAACCTTCAAAACAATTGGGTGCAGTTTATCTTCAAATTAACCGAAACTACTGATTACTGAACTTGGCCTTGACTTTCAAACTGGATTTTCATAAAAACTTTGAATCCTCACTTTTGGATTAACTTATAACTGATATTCTGTTCTTAGTTGACTTTCGAAATTCGACAATTAACTCACGATAACTTGTATGGTTAACTTTCAAAGTTGGTAAGTTTTAACTCTTTTAAACGGTTAATCCCCAAACTGTTATAAAAACTTTAAAACTCTATTTGGGTTGACAATGGTTAACTTTCACCCTCTTAACCTTCAAGACAATTGAGTGCAGTTTCCCTTCAAATTAACCGAAACTACTGAATACTGAACTTAGCCTTGACCTTCAAACTGGCTTTTCATAAAAAATTGAACCCTCACTTTTGGATTAACTTATAACTGACATTCTGTTCTTAGTTGACTTTCGAAATTCGACAATTAACTCATGCTAACTTGTATGGTTAACTTTCATACTCGGTAAGTTTTAACTCTTTTAAACGGTTAATCCCCGAACTGTTATAAAAACTTTAAAACTCTATTTGGGCTGACAATGGTTAACTTTCAACCCTGTTAACCTTCAAAACAATTAAGTGCAGTTTGCCTTCAAATTAACCTAAACTACTGATTACTGAACTTGGCCTTGGCTTCCAAACTGGGTTTTCATAAAAACTTTGAACCCTCACTTTTGGATTAACTTATAACTGATATTCTGTTCTTAGTTGACTTTTGAAATTCGACAATTAACTCACGGTAACTTGTATGGTTAACTTTCAAACTCGGTAAGTTTTAACTTTTTTAAACGGTTAATCCCCAAACTTTAAAACTCTATTTGGGTTGATAATGGCTAACTTTCAACCCTCTTAATCTTCAAAACAACTAAGAGCGTTTGCCTTCAAATTAACCGAAACTACTGATTAGTGAACTTTTAACAGTTTGTCTGTGTTTAACCTTCAAAAGTTTAAAATTCACATAGTTCAGTTCAGCACTGTATGAAAATGTATGTAATGTTTCGCATTTCCACAATAATTGGTAAAACCTCAAATACCTTAAAGCCCAGTTCTCCTGGATTTTCTGGATCAAAATCGTAGAGGGCCACACAGCAAGGCTGCCTGGCCATTGGGGTTCTAGCTGGAGACTTCATAGGGGACGGCAATGGAGAGGCTACAAACAAACCAGTCAAAGACATTTTCAAGGCAATAAAAGACAATTAAAAGCCGGACACTACAAACACGAACAGAGGGGTTAAGTTACCATTAGCAGACTGCTGTCCTGGGTGCAACTCAAGTTGGTGTGGTTTATGTTGCGGAGAGGAAACTTGTGAAGAGCCTAACAACACATCTTTGTCAGAACAACAGCTCAAGCATTTGAGAAACATTGGTAAACGGGCACAGATAGACATTATACCACACACAACCACATCAAAATTTTAGTTTCGAAAAAATAAATGTATTGACGCCGTTAAATTAGATATTTCGAGCACTGCGTGTGCAGCTTGGCAGCGTGCCAATCAACAAACGCTTCGTTTGGGACATTGAAATTTTAATAACAAATAGCAGATGCTTGCAGGTTGGCATGAAGAGGGAGAGGGGCGAAAATTACAATAAAACAAAACGAATCTTCATTCAGTCGAAAATAACTAAACTGTTTGGGACATTAAACGTTTACGGGATCATTAACTTAGTGAAATAACTTCCTTCCGTTGTGAAGGTGGATAAAACGAAACAAGAAAACCACAAAACAACAAACTTAACGTAAAATAATAAAAATAAAATAAACAAAAAATACCTTGAGGAATACTCCATGGATCAAAAGGGTCGGGTCTGTTTTGAATAGGAATGGTTGTAGGTGCAGGTCTTTTGATTTGATAGCCAGAAGATATATAATTGGTTGTAATGTGGTTGTTGCTATTTATATTATTGTGGATACCATTTACTCCGTCTGAAACACCCTCTATGTGCAAATCCGCCAGTGTTTTCGGTTCGAACTCGACTTTGGGACGAATCGCTGCTTCCTCTTTCCTGAAAACAACTCTCAATGTTTAAATTTCTATATTCTCATACTTTTCTTGAATGGCCTCGTTGAGGTTCTTTAAAATTTCCGTACACTGCATGTGGTAGTCCAATAAACCTTCGGCAAATGTGGCTAATTGTGATATTTGTTCTACCTGGAGGAAACAATACTAGAAAACTGGATTTTTACATTTCTTATAACTTACGTCATTTTCTAATAAGTTGAACATTCCCATTTGAGCAAGATGCAGCGACTCTGCAAACTTATCTTCCGCAGTCTTAATTTCATCATCTGTAATATGTGAACCTGTCATTGCAGAAACAGGTTACATGCAACAATTAATACCATGCCAATACTTCTAAATTAAAAGTAATAAAAACAATCCAGATAGCACAAGTTCGTACAGCGGGCAAATAAACAATGTTTCTTCATAAACATATTACGGAGTGATCGAATAAAAAAAACGATCAAGTGGAGTTGAAAAAAAATAATACTCCTTCATCGTTTTATTATTAGATGACTCCGTACATCCAGTAATACGATGTATTCAAGTTGTAACAAAAACTTAAATTGGAGCCATCACCATTTCTTTGCACGAGAGGCAAGCCTGCTACGTGCTAGATGGATCATCATAGTTTATTATTGATGAAGCTTTTGCTCATAGTTCTATCCTTTTCTCTGTCACGAAAAACTTATATTTGCATCCTTTATTAATGCAAGTATGAGCATCTGTAACACTATTCATACCAGCCGTTAACCTTTCTACAGTAAAAATAGAGATCCACTGTACATCCCGTGCTATCTAGGATCTACAGATTCTAGCAAAAGCTATGTCTGTTTTGATAAACGTACCATGGACGTGACCCTGTGTTCTGACAGGGCTGGAATAAGGGCTAAGACCCCCTCTAGAGGCTATAAATCGTGCTTTTTTAATATCATGCTAACCCATCTTGTCCCAAAATCAGAAACCACCATAGATAGTGTCTGGCTTTGGAATAGATTAAAATAGCAGTTACCTTTAGCTTGCCGCCGTCTTTTACAATCGAAGTCCAGTCTACGACCTTGCAATTTTTTCCTGTGATGCTAAACAAGAAGTGTTATAAAAGCCTGAAGTTATGCACATTTACCATAACTTCCTTTAGATCCTTTGTTTGAAGATGGTGTAACGGTTCAAGGAAATTCTGCTTAATATTGTCATCGAGTGAGTATTTTACATCGGCCATTTGTTTGAGGGATTCCCCCATTTCGACTAGAGCTTGTCCAAACATGCTATCATCACCTAACTTTCGGCCATACATTAACATGCAATCTCCTAAAAGTCCCTCCGGTTGAGGGTAAGTATTTGATTTGGCTTGGCCGCTTAATTTGCTAATGCCTTTGACTGCCGCCATTTTCGCCCGAGCGGTTGGGTTCGGTTGTAGGAACTCTTTTGTTTTCATTTGCAGCTCCTCTACCAGCTCACAGGTTACGTCCGTTTTCTGTAATATTTCAAAATGTTTCCTTTTTTGGCGAGTAAATTTTCAAAGGACCGCGCACCGTTTGTATGGGAAAACATTTCGGTTAAATTGACTAATTTTCGAATATGTTGTCGTTTATGACCCATTGAACAAAATATGTTGCAGGACCAAAGTTCGTTTGAGATGTAGCCCCTTAAAACTGAAAAAATCGCTCTTGGGAAGATGTAACGTTTGGCCTGTGGTATTAGCCATTGTAGCGTCTCTATTAAATTGTTACAATGTCGTTAATATGGAAACCAATGATGTTTGAACAATAAGAAACACAAATTGAGAAAAGTACCTACATACAAACAAGTTCCACATTTTTTTTTAAATAAGTAATTCAAAGTTTTTACAAAGTAGATGGTAGGTAGATGTAAAGGGGTAAGGATCTTGATTGGAACAACATTTAATAAGGATTAACAGCAGTTAAAGTAAAATATAAAGAACACTTCAGGGAATATTTTAACCAATAGAGGAAAAAGTCGCTCTACTTAATAATTTGTATATCTTCGGTACCAAGAGGGGTGGAACTTGGAAATTTTCTAAACAGTAAGAGATAGTTTTGGGACATCTGCTTGTGGCATCAAAATCAGAGAATTTCTCTATGGGGGGCTTACAGTCAGTGACGTTCGTCAACTTAGAAAAAAACAATTGAAACGCAATTTTTTCAAATGGAAGGACCATTTTTTTACTGCTCCATTCCATGGCAAATCCGAATCCCTATCTATTCATGTATAGTCTTCCTATATTCAAATCCCGTAGTTTTGGAGTTATTAGTGTTTGTTTACTTTTTTCGTGGAATGCTGGATGCTGGCCATTTAAATAAATAAAGTTTAGGCCTACCCTTTTTCACAACGTTTATAATTTTTAAGCAAGAGAATTTTAGAATTTAAGTTCTTCATTATTAATTTCGTCCACTGCAGACTTATATTGCACGATTGGTGGAAATGCAAAGCTTTGCATTTTGCTTTGAATTTCCACCAAATCAATGCTAAAGTCGACTGCTGTAGGGTCAACTATGAACTTCCTATGAATCTTCCAGATTTTTAATGAGATCTCTATTGCAAATGACCAGTAGAGTGCTATAGAAACCACTAGAAACTGCCACTGGTTTGTGTTGGTGTTTAATGTTTATACTGGTCTGTACTGGAACGATACAACTGGAATGTACTTGGAATACCCAACGAATTGATTTTTATAATAATTTCTAATGGATGCTACTGGTCCAGTAGACTACTTGGAAATATCCATTAGAATAGGTAGCCATGTTTGAAGTATAGATCCATTTTCACCAAAGTGGCTCGTATGATTATTCAACGAGGAAAAAGAGACACAAAGTCTTGACAATATTTATTAAAAATCTTAAAAAGGTTGGAACTTTAGCGACATGTTTCGACCTACGAGATCATCTTCAGGCTAAGAATGAGATTCACATGGCAAGATTTCGAGGTTAAATTACCACCATCTTACTTTGACAAGAACCTGAAGTAAAAGTTAGGTACGTTATCGAGTGAATGCGTGGAAGAGAAAAATCTTCCTCTTGGTCTACCGAGCTCGGAAGTTAAAATATTTCGATCTGAAGCTATGTTTTATATTCTTTGAACTTCCAATTTGGAAATTCTTTGTATTCGAACAAAATACGAATAATTTCCTTTCTGTGGCAATAGACTGCTATCTCTAAAACCTACTATCAAACTCTTTTTTGTACTTTTAACTCTGACACCAAACTTTTACGTCACAGATCATTTAACATTGGCGGCAGGAAATGAACTTCGCGAGAAAAGAAAGTCAGACCATCATACGCAGAGCCAATAGCGTTCCATTATATTTGTATTATGGATTTCCAGTGAAAATACTTTTTATTGGATCCTACAGTGTTTTAATGGGAATCTCTTGTGGATTTTACTGGTTTCCATTGGTGTCTGATGGAACTGCCCAGTGTGAACCAGGGCAATTTTCTATTAGATTGTATCCGTGCACATAGAAACCAGTAGAATCCACTAGAATCTTTTTTCAATGGTTTCTACTGTGATTTGCAACAGGGATAGTAGTAAATTCGGAAAATCTCTGTAAAAGTAAAAGAAATTGATAGCAAAACAACGCAATCTCGGTATAGGAACACCATACATGGATAGATGGGGAATTACATTTCCTATATCGATAAAAACACAATTGAAACTCAATTTTTTCAAATGGAAGGACAAATTTGTCAAAAAAGTATTTTTTATCTCAAAACCTTAACATCAGTTACATCAATTACATACATACAATGTAAATTAAAAATGTGGGTGTCCCATTTAAAATAACGAAGTTGATGTTAACTTCCGGTATAACCGGAAGTGACGCCATCTTAAAAATATTTTCCTTCAATTTAGAATTTGCTCACAAATTTTCAAGGCCAAGATACCCAAGCTTCTACGACTAACTGCCGCTCGTCGTGAAACACCCTGTATTTCGTTCAATGGGTCTCTATGGGTCTTTATAGTTTTCTCGAATATGTTGTAGATAAAAGTATTGGTTATGCAAGCAAACATGCATTCCGGTTAGAAAACTTTTGAGTGCTAGTGGGCTGCATCACTGACCGCCCTCGTTTAAAGCTCAGAACTTTAAACTTGAAATTCCACCCTTTGTTGCGTTTTAAGCAAATATGCGACTTGCATAAGGTTAAAAATATCTTTTTTCTAATAAATTCCCTAAAGTTCGTCCAGTAAAATAGTATTATGGGCTTTTAATTCCAATTTCAAACGATTTCTAGAAGCTTTTGGAGTACTTACCCTTTCCATATCCATAAAATCGAGATCAAGCTTTGTTCCTTCGGCACCCCCCATCTTCTCCGTGACATACTGATTGCACTTATTTATTTGTTTTTTCAATCCCGCGAACGCCATCTTTGTCTTCTACCTGCAATTTAATTTGGTAAATTAATAAACAGCTGAGTTGAGTGGCCTACAGAACATATGTAGGTCGACAGACCTAATTTATTTAATTTGTTCAAGGTTTAAGATATTTTTTTAAGAGTCGATTTTTACCACCCCCTGATGGCCCCATTATCTTCAGATTCCAATTGAGTTTTTTTTTCGAAAATTAGAGTATGAAATGAATTTACATTTTTGATGGTCTTTGACAAAGATAATTATTTGAATTTTTATGGCCTCAAATAATCTAAATTTGCATCTTCGATATGCAAAAAACTTTAGATATCAAAACGTTACATCAGCGCACTGATTGATTTTTAATAAATACCGGAAAATCACCGATTCCTTGAGCGCATTATCACAAGATCTGATCAAATATTAACATAAAACCAGTAAATTAATAAAACAATAAAGACCCCATAGCGTTTTTATTATCAGTAAGATCTTCATGAAAAATCCCTTCAAGATTCAAACTGGGTCGACAATTTTTTACGGTGCTAAAGGAAGGACATAAAATTTAAGAAGGAAGGGGCTATAAATAACTAATTGGCAGTTATATTCAACTATTACAAACCTTACAAGAGAATATGAATGGGAACGGCCACGTGATTCTGAATTTTCAGAGCTATACACAAATGACATAATTCTTGGGGTGACATTTTCTAAATACCTTTCGTTCTCTTTTGACCCAATTTTACTTGGCCTGACATATTTTATTTTAAATGAAAATAATTTACAGTTACAAATATTTAAAAATATTGAGGCGGCTAATAGAGTGCATCGGTAAATGGAGTCTAACTACTTTCGTTAAATACATACCGGAAAATTAGCAGATGAAGAAAAGTCCGGTAAAAGACCCTGCTAGTGATTATCCCTCCTCACACCGGAATTTTAATACATTCGCAAGTCTGGAGTAATACAAAGTATCGACTACAAGCATTGAATAGAGGGCGCGCACCTATACCGCGCACATATCGATAATACTCGTATAAGACAACACCGACGCAATGAGGGTAAAAGAAAACGATAACCGCGGAAAATTAAAATTTATTTCTTACCATACGGAGAGATGAGCTATATCGTAAAGCAATAAAATAACTTTTCAAAATTGAACACGATATCTCCCACTCAATTCCAGACGCAGAGACAACTGATATGGAAACAGTGGAAATCGCCTACGGACACCCACGCATTTTAGATAATTCTCTGCGATTTTTTTTTGCCACTGTAATCTTCGTTCCCTTGGAAGGCGCCTCTAATTAAATTAGAAGCACTAACCAGCATTTTTCACTTTGATGAAAATGTGGTTTCCAGGCAGAATTTTTATTCAAATAGTGTTCAATTGTACTTTTTTCCCCAATTTATCATTTATTACGGCCTACATTATTTTATTTATCTTTTATTATTTGATTATTAATCTCAAACCCCACGACTTAAAAAAAATGGCAGACGGCAGAAACTTCTACTTTTTCACAGAGCTTATACACTTACCAGTGCGTTCTACGATCAAAATTAAGACTAAAAGTTTAGTAAACATTTTTCGAAAAATCCATCCTAAGGGAGCTAGGGCCCCTCAAAGGGGGTAAAAAAATTGTTATTTCTTCAAATTCTGCGAAACGGCTTACGATAGGGTCACGAAATTTTGAACTTTGTCGTAGATTTTTGTGCTGAACAAGACTAATGTAATGGTTTTTGGCAAAAGCTTCAGGGAGGTGTGTGAGCGGAGGGGTCGCGGACATTTCTGTATCGAACTTTTTTGTATGACACCTTGGGTCAATTGTGAGCACAAATTTGAATTCCACGTACATTTTTACGTAAAAAATGTGCTCTAGTTGAAACTCGATAGCTCAAGCCGTTTTCGGGGAAAATCGATTTGAAAGTTCAATTTCGTGGTATAAAAGTAAGTAACTGGCACTCAAAATACCTAAAATTATCAGATGCTGCGTGATCAGCAAAAAAACAAACAAGTTTAACCTACTTGCATCTCATATGCTTGAAATTTCAAAGAAAATCCCATCAATTTTGCACATTTTCGGCGTGGAAAAAGAACTTCAATTCGATTTTCCTCAAAAACGGCCTGAGCTATCGAGTTCCAACTAAAGCACCTTTTTTACGTAAAAATGTACAAGGAATTCAAATTTGTGTTCATAATTGACCCAAGATGTCGTACAAAAAAGCTCGATAAAAAAATGTCCGCGGCCCCTCCACTCACGCACGTCCCTGAAACTTTTGCCAAAAACCATTACATCAATCTTGTTCAGCACAAAAATCTACGACAAAGTTCAAAATTTCGTGATCCTATCGTAAGCTGTTCCTCAGAAATTGAAGAAATAACTATTTTTTTACTCCCTTTGAGGGGCCCTAGCTCCCTTAGGATGGATTTTTCGAGAAATGTTTACTAAACTTTTAGTCCTAATTTTGATCGTAGAACGCACTGGTAAAATATTGCATCCTAATTACGGGACACCCTCTATGTACACTATAAACCAGAGTTATATTTAAAAAAGGAGCAGACTGACAGTCAAGACGTAAAGTTACAGTTGGTGACAGTAAATATGACAGGATATTAACCTTAAAAAAGGCAGACGCTGTCAAATTGATAGGTGATGTCGTTATTTGTCAGAAAATTGTGAAGTTAGTCTAAAAATTACAATCTACGTGGAAATCCAATTGACACGCGATAGGGAGGTTCCAGCCCGAGGGGTGATCCGCAGACTAAAAAACGTACACTGATTTCGGGAATACCCAAGTATTCCCAGTATTCCGAAGTATTCCGATGTATTCCGAAGCTATTCCGAAACTCGACTTTAAAGCTATTCCGGTATTCCGATGTAGATAATCGGCAATTTTCTCCATGAATATTCCGTAGTATTCCTAGTATTCCCATGTATTCCGGTGTATTCCCATGTATTCCGTTGTATTCCCATGTATTCCGGTGTATTCCCAAGTCGAGTCCCAAGTATTCCGAGATTTCCCAACCTTAACAGGCGCAGGCGCTTCCGAAGCTACCCCGTGTTATTCTGATGTATTCAGGGTTATCCTGCCTATTCCTACAAATTATTCTCCAATTGTTTTGCTTTATTTTAAAGTACACGCATCCAATCAATAAATTTTAATATATCGCAGGGAAATTTTCAATTATTCCCAACTATTCCAGAGTATTCCGGGTATTCCCATCTATTCCGATGTATTCCCATGTATTCCGACGTATTCCGATCTATTCCGGGTGTATTCCCGAAAAATGTACACTGATTCCGGCCTGCGGATCACCCCTCGTTCCAGCCGCTTTCTTCACTACCCATTTTTAATCTTCATAAGGGCAGCCTCTCAAAAACATTATTGTAATTTAAAAATGGAAATTGCTAAAAATCATGTTTTACTGAATAAAACGAAAAATTCGAGACTTGGATATAGCGACATTTTATATCAAACGAAAGCAAATTTAATGTTACAGCTTATGGCTATAACATTTGATAGTGGTGAGATTTAAAAATTTCGAAATTTAAACCTCTACATTTTTGAAGGTTCATAATGTTACTGGAGACGAACTTAAGAAGCTAAGACCGTTTTCAAGCGCTTGAAAGATAGCCCAAAGCTACCTTAATGACATGCTAAATTTCCAAAACCAAAGGTTGAAAATTGGTTGCGGGGTGATTTTTCAAAACAAGTACTGCAAAAGTAATTTTTCTCACAAAATTACCAATATCTTCTAAACCATTCGCTTCAGATGAAAACATGATTAATGAATGTTACTTGGAATTCATCATAGAATTCAATAAAAAATTAAAATACAGGTGTTCCATTTAAAAAAACCTATGTTTGTGTTTTTACTCCTTAGTGGGACAGCCTGTATACAGGATTGTATTTTTAAAATGTGCCTTGTTTGACCCTCTGCAGCTTTGTATTTAACAATTTTTCGCTATCTCTAACAGCAATGGAGTTATTGACCGAATATAGACAATTGGGACACCCTGTATCTAGGAGTAAAAACAAAACGCCAACTTCGGAGAGCCTCAGCAAGTAGAGGGGGTAGTAGTATAATATTTATAAAGGTGGTTAACCCCTCAGTTGGTTGCTAGGAAACAGCCAATTAGAGCGCTGGTTTCTAATAATCTACAAGATAGGTACAATATCAGAATAGTTCAGACTGAACAATCGTTTATCATGATCTTATATGATCCCAAAGCTTGAGAAATATATTGGCCCCGTTCCATCAAATACAAACATTGAACTTGAGAATGTCATGGCACGCTTTGTAAACATTATCAATAATTTCTGTAGAATTAGTGACATTTACAATTTCATTAGCCTTAATCTGTCAGTATATTACTCCTGGCAGTTAAGGCAGTAGGGGCTGATTTAAAAAACAAAAATAATTCGAAATCCGTTGATAACAATTTTAAGAAAGTTACTTTCGTTTCGCCTTATTATTATTATTGCATAAGACGTGCAAAATAATTGTTATTTTAGTAAATTATAAAACAAACTTATTTGCTCAAGGTCAGACACTGTATAATATATCTTGCAGTAAAAATGACCTGCGATTTTCAAAATTAGTGGGCTTAGACCTTAGACTGTTTAAACAAAAGAACGTTAAACATGAGTGGCCCACTGGACCCACGGGCAGATGACAAAAACCTTAACCTAAACTTGCCTTAAATATTTCCCGCTACTTTATTTCCTCCCGTTTCACACTTTTGATGGTAAACACTTTTTGGCAACGATTTTAAAACACCTGCGAATTAGTAAAGCAATTTGGTGAATGAATCTTCTCCTGTCACATTACTGTCAGATTCTGGGAAATCTGCAAACGCAACACGTGTTTGCCACCGGCAACTAAAGGGGGCGCCACTTTTCTACTGATTATGGCTAATAGTAATTTTATTAAAATAAACTGTTTGGAAGTTGTTAATAATAACATTAGATTTAAATTTTAATTGCACGAATTGAGAATAAAAATTAACAATTAAATTGAAATCGCAAAAAATTTTATCGTGTGGTGGTGGGGGAAGAGCGTTTCGATTTTCACACAAGAGATGGCGCTTAATTTGTTGTTGTTAGTTGTTATTGTGACAGTGACAGTTTCCTGCATGTTGTTTTCTTTCTTCTTTTCTGGCGATTAAAATAATAAAATCAAATGAGAGATAAATCCAGAAAGGAGGGCAGTAAAGATGTTTTTATTTTTATGCGATATTAAAGTGCGTAATGAGTGCGGTTTACTTTTGTTTGTAAACGAAACCCGTTTTGGACATTTTGCGGCGAAAAACTTTAAAAATAATCCTAAATGTTTAGCATGCGCGTGTTTGTATCATTTCCGCATCGCAACTCTGTGAAACAACCACCTGAACGTCTCGTAAATCAAAACAAACAGTTTGGAGGTTAGGTTGCGTTTCCGTGATGTAATAATCTCTGAGTGTCTGTATGTAAATATTTGTTTATTGATATTCGAGTCGCGCATTGCTTTTGTTGTTAATATTAAAATGAGTTTGTGTAAATTTTGATAATATTTGCGAGATTGTGGTAAGGGATTTAGGTTAGATTCTTGTGTCAAATTTATTGTTTATGATGAGTGTTACACGTGGGTCGTAGTGATGTAATTTAAATTAAATAAAAGTTAGAAAAATAATATGGAATTGGATGACCAAAGTGTCGATTCTGACGAAGGTGTTGAACTCTCCATCAGAGGTGAGTACTGTAAAATTTTTCAAATGTTTCCAAGGGTCACTGATATCTTTTAGTTCCACAGAATTTTTATCTATTTATTATGAACTGTTTTATTTATAAACGTCGCCTGGAGACTTGCACTATCATTAAATTAATGTAATCTTTTATTTTTTACGGTTTTATCAATAGTAATATCCCTCGGGCAATTGTTAATTTGATTATTGACAATGCAAAAAAAGTGACTGGCTAAGCCAACTTGTTTTGCAGGGTCGACACGTGCAGGTTGATTTTTTATTCAAGTCCGGCAATTAATTTTAAATACAATTAGCACAACTAGGACAGATATTTTCAAACGTGGCCTGCTAGCCCAGTTGTGAAAGCCTGAAACACAACATCTTTATTGCACAAAATCTACTCTTCAAATGATGAAGTTTAGTGAAAAACGAGGGGCTATCCACTTTGGCAATAGATGTACAAATTGACGGAAATGCAATAGGGAATGCTTAAATTCTCGGCAATGTTTAGGCAATAGACGGGAATTGTCAGGAATGTACGGAAATTTTAAGCATTTCAGGGCAATACTGACTGCAAACCCCTATTTTTCGGATCACCGTAAGAAAGCTCTTCAAATTCTGCTTCTAAAAATGTTTTCACAACTCGATTCACATTTGGTGCCTTACAGGGTTAGTATACAAAGTCCGGGAACGGTCCATTTTCTCCGTTATTTTTTAAGAGTTTATTTTGAAATTTGGTACCAACGCACAATTAAATACAAGGAATTGACAAATGTTTTTAAGTTCCTGAGACTTCCAGTTTAAGCGGAATGATATCATACTTTTTCTCAACGCATTCGGAATCTAGAATTTTTTTAAAGTTAAAAACATGTATCATCCTTGACCAAAAGTCAAGTCACGGAGTCACGGCCACCCTAGATTTTGAAAAACATCGAAGAAACCGGTCAAAAACCAACATTTTTCAAGATCGCAAATACACGTCAACCTTATTTTTTTCTTGCAAATTCAGCTGTGTAATTACATTTCCTTCTATTTTGTTTTTGCTTTTTTCAAATTTATTCAGTTTTCACAATCCGCAAAAGAGGAATTGGAATTTATAGAAAAAATTAGGTTGACGTGTGTATTTGTGGTTTTGAAAAATCTTGCTTTTTCATCAATTTTTTGAAAATCTGGGGTGACCGTGATTTGACTTCTGATCAGGTGATACGTGCCTTTTAATTTAAATTATTAGTCACTAAGTCCTAGAACATTTTTGAATTTCTTGTGCATTGGTACCAATTTTCGAAATAAAATCTTAAGAAATAACCGAGGAAATGGACTGTTTGGAGACTTTGTACTAACCCTGTATTGTATAATTGTATATTTTTATTACTGAATTTGACAACTGATTTTTTCAACTCGAAAACCTTAATGACATTTTTTCGAAAACTGTCATCTTAGGGTCTTTTTGTCAAGATATCGTAAAGGAAAGATGCTACAGCCCGAGTTAATGAAGATATTGAAATTAAATTTAGCATACATATTCAGTGGGCACTTTGTAGGTGTTCATTAAATTTTGAGCCAAATAGGGCAGGTAATATTATTGAGTTCGATAACTGTTATCTTTCATGATCAAACTTTTTTATTTCCGCAAATTTAATTCTAAAACTTTTTTGGCCCTTGTGATTTTCTGACGGTTGAAGAGGTAAATTGAGAAAACCGAAAACATGCTGTAGATATTCACCATAAAACCAATGATATGTCTACCTAATAAATTACAAAAAAAACAGTTGAAAGAATATTCTGCGCACAATTTGATTTTTATTAAAATTGTAGCTACGGCATATCACCAAGATCATGTCTTCGGTTTTTTCAATTTTCCTCGTAAATTGTTGGTTTTTTAAGGTATTAAAAAAACTTTAAAAAATATAAATCTTTGGCGGCTTGTAACATCAGGAGGAATCACAATAATTGGCCAATAACTTTGCACCAAACTCACCGCGTGTAAATTAAAACGGTGTATCCCTGTAAATGTTTATTCACCGTGAGTGATTTATATTCACTGTGGTTTTCGGTGATACCTATTTCACAACCCCCACATAAGTATTCAAAATTTGCGTTTTCAATTGCACCACCCTAGTTCAATGCGTTGAGACTACGGCTGTTTAGAAGTCTATATTTTTTCAATCCCTCACGATTCAACGTCAACCCTTTTATGATTTTGTATGTTTGTTGTTACATAATTATTTGTGTAATTTAGGGACGTTTAACTATGTTCATAGACAAAACAACCTTTACGAAAAATTAAAGACTGAGAGCTCATTCTTTTTCCAACGGTTTAAACTGAAATCTATCAAACCCTTTAATTTTCAACCGTTTCCAGTTTCAGCCGAGATTTCAACCCCTAAATTTCATCCCCCTTTTTAGATTATGATTTATCCATTTCTCTACAGCTTCACTGTAAATTACCACACCAGAATTTGCCTCGATGTATGGAATAGTTCTTGAATTTTCAAATTTTCGTGTTTCTGCATGTTAAGGGTTGTAGCGCCCTTAAAGGTGGCTTTTGGCAAATGATGCTTGAGAACTTTTTTGAACCAATAATGAAAAGCTAGCGAATGGCGTAAATTTAAAAAAATTTGAATTACGACCCCTAATTTCCACCCCATGTTTCAAATTTTAACAAGAAAACGTCCACCACAAGATATTATCGAAATATGTATGGATGTCGGGTTTCGGACCTCTGCGTGCAACATTTGCGGAGTTATAGTATTTTTTTGTGTTTTGGCACCCGCTCACATTCAACAGACTTGAAGATTGTACGGGTAATACCAAATTTTAGTAAGAAAGCTCCACTTCACCCCTAACTCCACATCCCCCAGAGCCGATATGGTCCAGAAACAATCCTCGCCGAGATTTTCTGGCTTTACATCCGTGTACAAAATCTCAGCTCGACATCTGCTTTCGTGGGGTTAACCACTTAGCGATTTTGGTGTACGGTTCTCTGGAATTTTGGCAATTTTCTAGCAATTTTTGCGATTTTTAGCGATTTTGGCGATTTTCTAGCGATTCTGGCGATTTTCAAATCCAGTAATCCAGTAATAAAAATTCTATTCTATGACGATTTTATTATTTTTTATGGGAACTTCGGTGGCGATTTCGGCTTGTTCTGTTAATTTTCAGCAACTTGACGATTTTTGGCAACTTTGGGCAGTTTTTAGCGATTTTTGGCGATTTTCTTACAATTTGCGATTTTGTGTACACAGATTTACCATGTGGTTAACCCCTCGTCTGCTTTCGTTCTCAGATTGTGCAAGGACGAGCGAGCGAGCGAATTCTCTACAACTGTAGTGCCTGCGCATATGCTTCGGCACTAAAAATTGATCTAGAATAATTTTCAACGCGTGTGAGGGGTGAACCGCATTGTAAATCTGGTGTACAGGTGCTAGGAAATTTTGGGGAAATCTGAGAAAGTCTCGGGGAATTCTGGGGAAATCTCGGGGAAATCTTGGGAAATCTGAGATAATCTCGGGGAAATCTTGGGAAAAGAAAAATTGGGGAAATACGAGGAAGTCTGGGGAAATTTAGGAAATCTAGTGTACAAAATCTTCCCCTGCGACTCACCCCTCGTAAAGCAACATTGTCTAAGCCGTATTACATATAATCTCGATTATAATAATACGGGCGCTACGAGAATTTATAATCATTTACTTTCGCAAACGCAACTGGTTTAAGAAATGCGGGACCTGTTATAAAAATGTATAATAATTAATTGCCGGATTTGAGTTAACTCGAAAATCCTTTTTGTCGTTAGATAATGAGGAGTTATACCCTGTGGATTTCTTATACTCCGATGAAGCGGACTCGGCAGTACTGGAAGCTAAAACGGTTTATTTATTACTGCCAAAAAATGTCCCGATTTCGAGATCAACGAGACTACAGTGGTTGCTGGACCACTTGAACACCATAGTCACGGTTCCTGTCCTTCAAAAATGGGTAATTTCTACTAGTTTGAATATAAACGAGCGATTAAAATGTAAATGTTGCATATATTATTTTCATTTCAGAATTCCTCAAATGTTATTGAGATAATCTCCGCATTACCTAGAGAACAATGCATTTCGAAATCCAATCGATTTTTAATAAATTACAGAACGGAAGTTATTTTTCTCGCCCACTCCTACCGTTTTGTTTACTGCTTAGACATGAGTCCTTCGCAATGCGTGGTAGATATTCAAAGAGGAGAAATCCTTTTTGATGAAATACTCGATTCTTTCAAGGCTAGTATTGAGGGGCTCGTTAATCAGGTAGTGAACTAGTATTTGGATGAAAATTAAGTTTTTTTTAGTTCACAGTTCCAGGGAATTCTCTCATCTTCCAGCCCAATATATATCTAACTGTTATGGTGAATACTCCGTTTTTTATGAGTCCTGCACAACAAGTTCTAGTCAAAGGTGTCCAAATATCGTTGTACAATCTTCAGGAAGTTATTGCGTTTGTAGAAAATCAGTTTTCTTTGCTTGAAGGCAAGATCGCTGATGTCACTGCCAGAGTTCATGAGCAGAATGAACATCAGACGGTAATTTTGCGTTTATTCTGTTTCGAAGACTCTCAGAAAGGACTTAATCCTAATAAAAAACATCCTGAAATCCAATTTCTGAGAGTTTTCGAGCAGCAGCAGTGTTAAATGCTGAAATTTTAGATTCAGCACGAAGGAATAGTGGGTAGTCTGTTCGAGCTGCAAGAAAGCGAGAAAAATTCTAAAGTACCAATGGTCTCACCCGACGCAAACTTTGTAAATATGTTAAGATATTCAATGTTGGCTGTATCACTCCTTCCTGAAAATAGCTTAAGTCGTAAGCCTTCGTTTTGTAATTATTATTATTTATTGCTCATTTGCAGATATTCTAGTCATAACTGACGGGGTTGTTGCAATGCCGGACTCAAACATAATGGAGAGTCTCCTGTTTCAGTTATACTACGATAGCATTGCAGTATCATTTATTAAAGTGGGTTCTAGTTTTGATCCTCATTCTAGCGCCGGTTATATAGCTTACACGGATTTGCTTGAATTTTTTTCACATTCTACTAGAGGTACCTGTTTAGATAGCTCTCCGGCAATCGTAAGTCCTAATGAAAGTAAAAGGTGGCCCATAAAAAACCGGACAGTTTTCTTTTCGTATATCTTCGGTAGTTTTTGTGCGATATGTTTTAGTTTTATACTCGACGTAGCTGAAGGTTGAGGTCGTCGATACCACTCGTTGGATTTGAATTCGCACCATCAGTGTCCTTCCTAAGGACTTTAATTTAACACCATTATTTAGACCAATGGGGCTTCGTTACCCACTGACATATGCCAGTGGCGTTTAGACAGGATTGAAGGTCGTTCTTTCCTCTTTCCAAAATGTCCTTCAAAATGAAAATTAATCCATCCCTAGATTTTTTGTGAATTTTCTTCCATAGCTCTAAATCGCATAATTTGCAAGAAAAATAAGTGCAGAGACAATGAAAACTCTGCAGGCATTTTTCAAGTGTGCAATGCTCTGGAGTCGTGCGCAATGATGGGCAGTCTTGTGCAATGCTGTGCAGTCTTGTGCAATGATGTGTAGTCTTGTGCCCATTCTGTGTTGAGTGCTAGGTTGAGCGTGCTGAAATATTCTTTCTCCTTCCCTTGCGAAGCGCAGTACAGTCGAGGACTATGAAAATGCCCACCCCGATTGATGTTTGTCTGACAGGTGAGCAGACATTAAACACGATACAGTCGACCAAGTGGATCGTCGAGGTGGGGTGAGCATTTTCAAATTCCCCGACTGTACCTAATAAATGACTAATTAAAATGACTAAGTTTGGCCTGCATCAATGTACCTAACAATTTTTTGTTAAAGTACGTTTACTGGTAACTCGTATCTATCGGTATTCAAACAATTCTCGAAAATATTTAAAAAAGGAAAATTTTAGGAGAATACCGAAACACATATTTTCAAAAGTTATTGGCATTTTTTCAGCAAAGGTGCAAAAACGAGTTGCTGACGTTTTATAAGCACAAACTATGCATTTTCAGTTCAGAAAAAATGTTTTTATTAAAAATTTCTCAATGACGATAACATTGTGTTTAGAACGCGTTTAATACGCCAGAAAATACTTCATTCCCCTCTAAATCATAGGTCTCTAAGGCTCAAAATTTTACCGTACTACATGCAGATTTCTGAACGATTTTTTCAACAAATCAGGTTTGAACTGCGAAGTAGTGCGACGTACAATTGTTGTACAATGTGTATAATAATGGTGTAATGTGTGCAATAATTGTGTAATGTGTGCAATGACTGCACAATGTGCGAAACAGTTGAAAATTGCGCAAGATTGCACAGATTGTGCAATGTGGGACAGCAAATCGTCTAATGAATGCCCCTTGGCATTTTTGATTTAAGTTGTAAATTGAGCAGATATTAATCTGCATTTTTAATTTAAGGTGTAAATTAAGCTAATAATCTGCATAATTTACAACTTAAACAAAAATGACTACTGAGTTTTCATCGTCTCTACTTTTTGCTGCAAATTATGCGGTTTAGAGCCTTGGAAGAAAATTCACAAAAAATTTAGAAATGGATTAATTTTCATTTTGAAGGACATTTTGAAAAGAGCAAAGAACGACCGTCAATCCTGTCTAAACGCCACTGTCATATGTCAATGGGTAACGAAACCCCATTGGCCGAAATAATGGTGTTAAATTAAAGTCCTTAGGAAGGACACTGATGGTGCGAATTCAAATCCAATGAGTGGTATCGACGACCTCAACCTTCAGCTACGCCGAGTATAAAACTAAAAAACATTGCACAAAACCTAACGAAGATATACAAAAAAGAAAACTGTTTTTTATGGGCCACCGTTTACTTTCCTGAAAATATTGTTTCAGAAACGTAAACCGTCCATGCAAATGAACATGTACCATGAACTGTTCTTGCTGTGGTCTTTTCATAGTACAGTAAAATATGACCAACGTAAATTTAACGATACGTCAAAGTGGAGATCTTCGTAAGTACCAGCCGAGGATTAAAACCAAACTATTGAGTTTTTCCAGAAACGAAACTTTTTATAGTCACAAAACGCCAGTTTTACTTAAAAAACGACAGACTGATGAAAACACAAGTGCTTCCGTTTTACTTTTGTTGTCTAGAAGGATGCGAGAAGGTTTTGCTGTTGAGGTAGTTATTTGTCTTGTATTTTAATGTAACACTTTCTTCGCAGAACATGAACTACATTAATGGAATAATAGAAATCCAATTAAGTTTACAATGGAAATCATTAATTTACATTATTTACAAGGTGTCCTCACAATGGCCGGTAGTCAAAAACAACACGCATTTAGAAGTATTTATATCAGCTCCCTACGAGTTCCTTCACGACATTACCTGCATGATAAAGAAAGACCCAAAGTCCCTCCATAGACAAGCCATTATTGAGAGATTTTGGTTGAGACTTTCACAACTGTCTTCCGATGATCTCAGTTTTGCCCAGCAGTTGAGCATGTTTCAAAATTCCAATCTGTGGCATAACGTGCCCGAAAGCGTGCGAAGTGGTATTCCGGTTTTTAATTTGAACTCAGTTGGACCCGATGGCAATAAACTTGTACTATCTCCAAGGTATTTTAAATTTTTGTTATTTTTTTTAATTCAGAAAGTAGTAGTTCAGCTTGCCAGAAATTTGTCAACTCTTGGCAAGGAGTTTGTCAGTTGCCTGTTAGTAACTGGAGGAAGTGGTTTCACACGCATAAAATTTCGATTATTTTGAGGCATGACAGTCCTTTGCCTAAACATCTGCACTTGCCAAACTCTTCACAGAGGTTTCAGGTATTATGTTTTTCCTCGATGATATTTTAACTTCTATTTTTAAGGTTGTACAGTGTAGACAAGCTGCAACTGCTCTTCATGGTAAACTAGCAGAATGGGCTTCGTTTGTTTTAATCGACAATCATACATATCTTAAATTTCTCTACAAAGAACAGACTAAACCTCCATCCTGGTTTTGCATCGTCAGAATTACTTCCAAATTGCTCTGTGTAGTCTTGAATATAGGTTTTGCTACGACTACTCCAGGCTCTGTGAGACACGAAACATGTGAAGACATTAAAAGAGAATTAGTTGGTCTCTCATACATGCCAAGTCCTGGCAAAGTCAAAGAAAATGTTTGCTGTATTTTACTGCAAAAACCCTTGGAAAAAATTTTGATTAGGTATAATTATAGTTGTTTCAAACATAACTAGTTGTTTCTAGATATGAACGGATGCCAACAGATTTCAGTACTGTGATCTTCCCAGATGGTACCCAACCACCTAATAACTGTTTAAATATCCCTTCACCTTTAACAGGTTCTCTTTTTACTACTCTTTCAAGATATTTGTACCACAAACGATGGATTTGGAGTGCTGTACATAGCGCAAATCCTCGACTTCCAGACAACGCCATTTCACGAATATTGACAACTTTAACCAGAATGAGGCTGGCAGAAGGTTTTAGTTTCGCATACTCGTCTTCTGGTATCATTACGATGGTTTTGGAGTTGTACATGGAGCCTAAATCCAGTTGTGTAGTACAATATGTTCTTTTCCCACCTCACAGAGCATGGCTTGGGGATGATTTAAGCAGTGCTTCTGAAGAAGAAGAGTTAGAGACTGAATTTGAAACTGAACTGCAAATGGTGACTGAAGTTTGGATCGAGCCTCAGTATGGAAAAGTACAAACTAACCCTCACTCTAGAATTAATTACATGAACGATAAATATTATTATGAGTTAGCTGATGTGGTAAGTACTATCGTTTTGGAATAATCAATTATGCTGTTATTGTAGATAAGTCGAATTGATCAACAATGCATCAATTCATTACTAACAATGGAACATTTAAGTCTGATGTGCCAAGAGAGAATTAGGTCTTATAGTGCTGATACTAGTGTGAGTTTTTCAAGACAAAACTCCACTAATATTAAAAGTATAGTCAGAAGCAATGTCTTCGATTTAACTACTGATGTTAGGTCTTGTCCAATTCTATCCCCCCGTATTGAACACATTCCATTTAAATTTGATCCTGTTAATATTCTGCCTTTATGCCAACAAACGGAGCTATTGTTTTCTATGTTTACCGAGAGAAAGGATAAGAGCTTAAAAGGCTATGACTCGGATAAGGCTAATAAATTGCTTTTGGATAATATACAAGAACACTTAAGTCTTTTGCACGACAAAGAAATCACTGTTAGTAAAGAAGAATCGTATAATTTTACACAGCAGATTTTGACCCGGCATACAAATCCAATTTTTCAAGGTTTGTTGATTTAATTTTATCAAAGTTAAGTTTAGACGTTGCAGGGTCTGATGAACCTCCAGCGTGGAGGTGTTTCATCAAAGGAATATCAGTGACACATGTTATTCTCACGTTTATTCCATCTGGTTTAAGCGATTTAAAAGCGTTAGTTAAAAACGATTCTACAAACATTCCAAGTTTACACGAGAGTACTGAAAGTATAGACGGAACTTCTTCAAGGGGTAGTAACTATAGTGATGTTCCTTTCAACACAAAATCTTTGACTCTTCCTATGTACGTCTACGATTGTCCTCTCGCTCTTTTGGTTGGAGCTTATGTTAATAATAGAGAGGAATCAATTAGCAACAGAGATGTGTATGAAGATCACCGTTTCAAAACCATCGAATCCATTCAAGATGAATATTTAAAGTACGTTTCTTATTACGAAAGCGGCCTCGGGTCACGAAAATATTTTTTTTAGTAATTACGAAAATAGTTTCCGAATTACGAAATTTTTAAAGCTGCATAATGGAGGGGGGGTGATATTTATTTCTGGGGTCGAGTAGGTCCCACTTGACCATAAAATCATATTTGATTTGAAATTGAGGCCGTCAGATTAGCCATTAGGCACGATTATGCAATTTGCAGACTTGTGCAGATTGTGAACACCCGTGAGTGTCTTAAAAAATTGGTAATTACCAAAAGAAATATGGAAAACACTGGACAACTTCGGTGGAAAAATGCACTATCATTAGAAACACCTCACACCGAAACACTTGATTTTCACTGCTGACGCGTTTCGAACACAATGTGCTCATCATCAAAGCCGAAGCTAAACAACCTACCTGCCCGAAAACGGAAATATTTACAGGCCCACCCGCGTAGCTCCACCCCTCGGCTGTGATAGTTAGACCAATCAGAGGTCGAGAAATGGTTACGCATGATAGAATAGAGATGAATATGCGATCGTGCCTGTATCAGCGTCCATAAGCCTATCTCTAGACTTATAAATTACGATACTTTCCATTGCATCTAGCATCTGCACCTTGTTGACGCTACAAACTAACTTAATATTATCACTTATTCTGTGGTAATTGTGCAAAGCATGTAGGGCAACACTGTATTTCTCAGTTCTGCCATATTTAAGATGGGCTAAGTACTTCTTAAATCTGGTGTTGAGAGACCTTCGTGTTTGACCTACATACTTTAGATCACAAGTTTGACAATTGATTTCGTATATGCCAGATTTTTCGCTATTCCCTACTTTATCTTTCGGGTTGCCTAAAAGTTCTTAAGTTTTGTTGGTCAAAAAACCTTGTCAAACCTCTTGTCAACTGAGGTTCAAAACGTAGTTTGTAGCGTTAACAAGGTGCAGATGCTAGATGCAATGGAAAGTATCGTAATTTTTAAGTCTAGAGATAAGCTTATTTATGAACGCTGATACAGGCCCGATCACATATTCATCTCTGTTTACGCTGCTTTAGGGAAGACTTGTTATATTTATACGTGTTGTCCCATGTGTGACCATTTCTCGACCTGTGATTGGTCGAACTTTCACAGCCGAGGGGTGGAGCTACGCGGCTGGGCCTATAAATATTTCAGTTTTCGGGTAGGTAGGTTGTTTAGCTTCGGCTTTGATAATGAGTACACCGTGTTCGAAACGCGTCAGCAGTGAAAATCAAGTGTTTCGGTGTAGCGGTGTTTCTAGTGATAGTGAAAAGAAATATATTTTCGTGACCCCGTGACGCATTCGTTCTTTCTTTAAAGAGTAGAAATATTTTTTTACTAGGATCAAAGCAGACGAATCTAGTGGAAGCCCAGAGAATAAAAGCGAAGACTACGAAGTTCCTGCAGATAATAAAAGCAGTGCAAAACATCACTGCAAGACCTTAGTACTAGTACACTCAAAATGTTTCACAATATCACTATTTGTATCTTTACACCACGACATTTACGTTCATGCTTCAGATGTCCAAGCAGCTATGGATCAATGCGAGGAAACTATAAACGAAATAGATATCACTGAATATATTTTGGTGGGTAAAATTGGTGTTTCTGACTTGACTAAATGATTTTAGACGATTTGTGGACATATTAAAGACGATAAGGTTGAAGTCCAACAATTGAATCAATCCACAACTCCATGCAGCGAACTCAAATGCCTGCACGCACTAATAAAAGAAAAGTTTTTCAAAATCATCAACGTGGCTTTTATTCCAGTACCGACAAACACCGAGTTTTACTTTTATCGTCATTTTAATGCGCGTCCTGAAAATCGCAATAATAGTGACGATGAAATTTCTAATCCTCCCTCTGAAAGAGATTTCAGCATTCACTCTGCGAGTCTTCCTGTGCTTCAGAGGCTGGAAAGTAGTGTCAGCGAGATTATCGCGAGTGATGTGGGTCCACTTTTTCTACATCTCGTTTGCACTATGCGGTACAGCGCTGGGGAGGTCTCCAATACGTCTGTTAGAGTCCTACCAACTTGTCTATGTAAGTAATTAAAATATTACAAAATGTTGCAAAACTTTATCCAGGTGAGTTAACTGAAACTTTAGAACCGACTCAATTAATCGACAAAAAGAAGCTTCAAGTCACTTTAGACATCCTGTGCCTCACCCTTCCTCCAGACGTTCAAAACGTGATAACAGAATATTCTTCGCAAGGTCTGAGAACAACTTCTTTTTGCTCAGACGGTTTTCAGCCGAGTAATGCCAGTACAACCTCTGACGCGAGTTTCACCGGAGAGTAAGTTTTGAAACGGTCTCTTAGTTGTTCACCAGTTTTTTCAGAATGTCTGAACCTTTAATGAACCTGCCGGAAAGTCAACGAAAATCCTTAACGCTACTTTGCAACGAGGTATTTTAGCTGTGGTGAATTTGTAAAAATGTTGATTTTTAGATAAAATGGCTGTTAAAAGACGAAATTGCTACAGCCTTGCTGGATGTAGATAGTGTTACTCTTAACACATTAAATTTCGTTATGAAGCATGTCACAGACAGCAGAGGTCGATCTTCGTGTATTATGGATGTGATTAAGCTGAATTTCGTTTTTGATTCAAACCAAAGCCATGAAAAATTTATTGAAGAGTTCGCCAAAATTAAAGTGCCTAGCTATAAGTTGTTGCAAGAGGATGAGTTATATTTTTTGGTTAAAGATAATACTACCGAGGGCAAATATAGCGATCCTTTTATTCCGTATAGCTATGAACAATACAATTATGACCCACAATTAACCGATGTTGTTGAGCTATGCCCTCGAGATTTTGATGAAGCTGCTTCGCAGCCTAGCGAGATTTCAAGTGTTAGTGGAAGTGTTTTAGGAACAGATGGCACAGGTTAGCTTAAATTGATTTTGTATTGTTTTTACAATTTTTATAGGTTATGATGAAGATGTAAGTAACGATGATGACGAATATGAATGGTTAACGCAATTAAGCAACAAAAGACAAAATTTACCGAACTTCTGGTTAATAACAAAAGTAGAACAAGAAGCTGTTACACTTTACTTCCATTGCAGGTTCTCAAAACTCTTCTACTAACTAAACTAATATATTTCTCTAGATTTCTGGAACTGGTAACTCCTCAAGTCTATTCTTATATTTATGTTCAAAAAGCTATCAGTGATGAAATTCGGGAGTTATGTAAAAGAGTTAATCAGTCACTGTTGCTGCAGTCCTTGTATGAAACTAAAATTTGTGATCCGCTTCTTGAACCTGATGATACTATCAAAGACTGGCATAATGGGGTTTCTTCGTCTCCAGTATCAAGGAACTCGTCATATATAAGATTGAAGAGCATGGATGGTATGTTAAAAGATATTTTCACATATAGGCGTACTAATTCAAGTATTTAGAGATTTACATTTGTCAGGGTTTAGGTACAAGTAACAAGTAAAGAAAATAATAGAAATCAGAAATAGTAAATTTTCAATATTAACCCTCACGGTATTTTTGCATGTTTTTTAAACTACTTAAAATTTCCATTAAACTAATGAATTCCTCAATGTAAATCCTGTACATCATAATTCTAGAAACGAGTGATGAAAATGAAGTTATGACGTCATCAGTGGCGCTATCAGAAGCATCCCTCAATTTCAAGCCTGGATTTTTCAAATGTCCAGTAGTTTGGCAAACTCATTTCGTGCTGCATCCTCGCTTGAAAACTGGACCTGGAAAATCTGGAATATCCAGAGGAATCCTGGCTCTTAAAAACATACTAGAAAAGTTTTCTGTGTCAAACCGCAACAATATGTTCGTTTACCAAGATAACAAAAACAATGTGTTTTATTTGAGGTAAAAGCTATAATTTAGGATTTTACTTATTCTAGTTTTTAGGCTTCACGAAAATCTAACTGGATGCATTAGAAGTACACCACTACGTCCTAATGAATATGAAAATGCTATAGTTACACGCAGCCCTTCAATTACATCACTTCCTTTAGGTCACAGCAAGTCTCAATTGTCGCAGTACGAACATGGCATGACCTCAATTATCCCTGTATGAATAATGTTTGTTAATTTAAAAAAAAACAATGTTTTTAGGTTGATATTAGGCCTAGGGTACGTTCTTTTGGGGAAAAAGAAAGTAAAGACGTACCTAATGAAGACACCTTAATTTTACGAGTCCATGGCATTACTGAAGCTGGTTCTGATGTTCAACGGGATTTGGTCAAGGTTTTACAGAACAGGTTGGACAGTGCTGTTTTAGAGTTTCTCTCTGTTATGTTGGCAAGGAATGCTATGTGTCCACTAACACCAGAAGACGTTGATTTTATACAAAAGCCTTTTCGACTGCCAGAAGTTTTAATAAAGGTACATTTGTGTGCAACCCCATTGAAAAATTACCACTAAAAACGACAATATCACCAAATTTCTGGTGCTTACTTAACGCAAAAGTGAATAGAGTATAAAAACAATTGAACAAAATGTCAAACTTCATTTTTTCTGTAGTTTGTCAATTGCCCAAGGTCATCTTTTTGCCACAATATCTCCAAACCTCCATAGCCTACTGGTGCTTACTTATAAAGAAAATGGAGTATAAAAACAATTGAATGAACTGTCAAGCACTTCATTTTTTCTGTGGTTTGTCAAAGTCAGGTAGTGAAAGTATTAGGGATTTCTTTTTGCATCAAATTTCCATAGCCTACTGGTGCTTACTTAACTTAAAGTGTCAATAAATGTCAATTGTCAATGTCGGTTCGTTAAAGGGATTTTTGCTGTAGCTGTCTTTTTGTAACAATATCGCCAAACTTCCATAGCCTACTGATGCTTACTTAACGTAAAAGCGAATGGAGTATAAAAACAATTGAATTAACTGTCCAAACTTCTTTCATTTTCTCTGTAGTTTGTCAATTGTCAGTCTGCTAGTGAAGTATTAGGAATTTGTGTATAACTATCTTTTTGCCACAATGCGCGATATTAGCGATGCCGTGGAACCGCCATCTTTGTTGTGTATGGGCATAGTCAACGCCTCCCACTGAAGCCAAACAAAACGAGATTTCAGTGTGCAAATTTCAGAAAACTGCATTTTTCTTCTGATTCTTTATTTGCAGTTACTGTGTTGCGTTTTAAGACCTTAATATTGGCAAATTGAAGAATTGCTATCGATTAAAAAAAAATTATGCTGATATAATTGAATCTACACAAGGAAATCTCACTTTGTTTAGCTTCATTGCCATGGTAACAACCTTAACCGAGCCCAACAAAGATGGCGGATCTACGTCACGCTAATAGCCCGTATTGGTGGAATGAATCAAGTGTTACAAGGTGCTCAAACTTGCATTAGTAAAGGATATAAATACATGTTTTTCTTGATAAGGATAGCACTATGAGCAAAAGCTCGGTTACCGTTTATTCATACCAGCTAATATCCCCAAATTTCCATAGCCTACTAGTGCTTACTGTTCGTGAAACTGATTTGACTATTAGTTACTGTTACAAATGGAAATTCCCATAAAGGTAACCTTTTTTTTCAGATAAGCATGCAAGACTTTGTTTTGCAATGGTTAGATGCCTTTATTCACTACCTCAAACAGAATCTACTACAGTTTCTAAACATTCCAAAATATACAGATAACAGACTTCACTTCAGGGTATACATGATAATTTTCTCCATTTGTTAAAAGTAAATTTCAGGATTATTCTGAGCCAGAACAGGCCCTAAATCGTGCCATGGACGACAACATTTTCATTTACAACCAAAGTCAAAACCCTTCTTCCGGAAGTCGAGGCATAGCCTGCATAGGATTAGCAGTAGTTAACCCCCGCGGAGCAGAAAATAAATCAAATGACATCCTTGACAAAATATTTTTAGACACTTTTGAGTCAAAATCTTTCGAAAACATGATTTCTTCCCACATTTTAGATGGAAAAGCAGAGCTACCTCAAGTGTACCTAGAATTTAGACTTTGGAAACAAGGGAGAGTTAACATAGATAACTTGTCGGTGAAACTCCGCGATGCTGTTAACCAAGCAACTTGGGATATTGTAATGGAATACAAAATACTTCAATCTCCGCTTTGTGAACTCTCTCAAAATGTGCTAGAAATCTGTCCTGTTGATATTACAAATGTGACTTGTGAGAAAGAAATTGAATTTCATTGCGTGGTGGATGTGACAAAAAAACAAAATATTAAAATTACAGGAAGACGTAGGGTTGATTTTATATTTGTACCAAGAAAAAGGCAGAGACGCGTCAATCCACCGACGTTAAAGGCCACGAGATCTATACAGTTTGATGATGGTGAAAAAGAGAAAGATTATTCGTCAAAGTCTAGAGTAAAGCCTCTTACTAAACTTAACTCCTTTGAAACTGGAGATTCAGGAACTTTGCAAACCGCATATTCCAAATATTTACCGAGTTGGTTGGAATTTGGGTGTACCCTCCAAGCACCTGCAGTAAAAAAGCAGAAGATTTCATTATCAAACAGTCATCTACCTGCAACTACCATAAAAGAGTTGCTTAATTTTATACCAGACTCTCCTAAGGCTTTTAGATCAATTCCTCAGCAACCTCTGGCGAGTGATAGTGATGAGATTTTTGTACCCTATGACTCCAAGAAGTTCGTTCAGAGATGCGTTATAATTTCTAGAAATTTTGACAATTGGAAAGCTTCCGTTGCTCATAATGGAAGTTGTGATTATCCTGATTTTATGACTCCAAATACATTGAAACATACGCAAAAATTCGTGCCAACTACTGTCAATAATAGGTTTATACCTAGGCAGAAAATATTGTGGATCTTGGTTCAAAGCGATCACGTAAGTTTAATAAGAAAGTTCGATTTTATTTTTTTCCTCGAGGTTGGTCTATAAATTAGTATTGAATATTCACCTTTTCTGCTGGCAAAAATAAAACCGAATTCTCGTGGATAGCATATAGTGAAATCAATACAATATATTTTAGGTTCTAATTTATACTTATAACTGGACTAGAGATAACATCGACAAGTTGATAGCAAACTGTTCAAAACTTGGACAATGGTTAAGTGTGCGTTCTGGTTTCCTCAATTCAGTTACCTCTCAAAAATTGGGTTTGTTTCATAACCAGGCTATAACTCAAAAAAGCTTTGTAAGTTTTTTCTACTATTATTTTTGCTGTTATTGTATTGTTTTAGTTATCGTCCAATAATCCATACATGTATGTTATTGGACTAACGACGTCTATGATAGAATTCCCGAGGGATGACGGACGTAAAAATAATATGAGCAGTGGTTCAAATCTATCGTCGGTGGTGGAAGCTTTTAGGGATTCTTTCCATACATTAAGGTACAACACCAATGATCCTGTTGAAGAATTTACGGCTGAAATGCGCGAAATGAAGATAGCTGAAAAGAAATCCAGAGGTATGTTTTCCAATTTGACGTGAGGACATCCATCAGAAATTTTATATTATTGATGGAATTTCCCACCAAAAACCATTATGCTTTTCAGATGAAATGAAAAAACTTCACTCCATGTACCAATCACGTACCAGCACAACCACCGTCTCCCAAATATACCTTCTAATGCAAAACTCGCGAATTATTCACTACTGCCACACCCCTTTGCTGTTTCTACCTAAATGGAGACTTAAATCTGCAGCTACGAGAGACCATTCATTATGTTCATTAGCACGAAAGACCAGTAAAACAATCCTAGAACGTGACTTTTGGCATACTGAACTGTGTTATGGATTTTTCTGTGAATACCGTAGATATCTGCAAACCCTAGGCTTTATGCCCTTACAAATTGATAATACTGACAAGAAACTAGGGTAAGTACCGCTTTAAAATATTTATATTAACAATTATTTGTAGGATTTGGGCAAGAGATAGTTCTTCCTACAACTCAATTTTCTACATTCAAAAGACAATCATGGGCGGTATATTAATTTTTACTGTAGAATTTAACGAACCCTTCTTCACTACAATCCTTCACGCCATAGAATGTAATAGATTGCAGACTATAACATCAAGAGCATCGATTAATAGAGTAAGCACAAATATAGCTTGATACGTCGTCTCCACTGTTCGAGATAGGAATCAAGCTAAAGGATCAAGCTAAAAATGTTCCTTTTTTTCAGTTTACACTGTGTTTCCTGGATGAATGTGACAGAGTTAAAATTTTGATGCACTTGCATTCCTTCACTTACGACTACCACTTGCGATGCATGTACAACTACATTTCAAGTCCATCTGGCGTAAATCGAATATGCAATAGATATAATGTAACTCAGTTTTTTGACGATTTTATGAAATATTACAACAAAGGCCCGAATTTCGCCAGAAATTTAATTCATGCTGGTATTTTCTTATTGCATTTTACATAGTGATGTGAACTTCAAATTTCAGATACAATAACTATTAAAAATTTGGTGACTGAAGGAAAACAGTTGTATGATTATTTGTTAACAAACGTGGGTCAGTATGATTTTAAGGTACTAGATATGGATAGAGGAGATGGAGAAGTAGAATTTATCTTGGTGCAAATTACTAGCAATCCACAAGTGTCTTATAAAGACTCGCAGGATCGTGAGCATACTGATGATTTTGAAATAACTTTAGTTGTTTACAATTTATGTACCCCATACAGCCCTACAGATAATGTTCTGCACTTAAAATATTATCTGATTCTTACTTCAAAAAGGTAAAATGTTTTTCCATGGAAGAGTTTTAATCGTGATGTTTTAGTGAAATTTATCCAAAATCTGAGATTGAACAAAAACTGGGGAAATTTCGTACAGTATCATCAACTTCGAGGGGTTTATCGATAATGGAGAAGACAGAATTGGAACTGAAATCCTCAAAAAACAGTGATTTGTCAAGCTCTGATGAACATATTTCTGGTTCGGAGAAGAAAAGTTCGCTCGAAAGTTCTGACGATCACACTTTGGTTCAAAATCAGATCAGTGTACCTCACGTGGAAATTTCGCAAGAATTTGTTAATTATCTCGGCTATTACTCGTCGCATGAACAGTTGATGCAGCAAATGATTTTGGATAAAGCCCAAACGACTCAAAGGCATATAAAGGAGATGGTTGCCAAAGGTTTGTTCTGATTTTTTTTATCAGTAGATATGCTGCTACAGTTCTGGCTCACTTTCAATAGGAATGGTGCATTGCCGCACCCATTTACTGTGGAATAAACTAGTGTCACCCCCAGACGCGAACCCCCTAACCTACGACGAATTCATGGAGCTAAAAGGTTTAGCAAAATTAGCTCATTTGTGTGACGTCCATCCCAATCTAGGACCATTACTGAACCAGCCCTTAAACTGGTACCAAGGACTCGCCAAACTTTTATTAATAAAATACAGCGATCAGAATCGTACTTTCATTTCCGCTGACGGTAACATACAACACTACGTAATTCTACATCCAAGATATTTCGGAGCATTTATGTTATTATCTGTTGATTTACATACAGCACGAGGGGTATTAGATTAAATAATCTTTCACGCTTTAATTAATAAATTTCAGGATTTGTATGCTGTATATCGCGAACCACAAAAACAAGAAGACGACGAACTTTGCGTGGCCTATAGAAAGGCCTTACTAGACGGTTTTGTGAACTGTATCTGCTTTTACTTGTGGTATGGAATGATTTAGTTTTAATGCAACTGGTATCTCAGAAATCACATCTATATAGCTTTGTGATATATTTTTATAAAAGAACGTCTGTAGCTTACAATAGTTGTATTTTTGTTATGTTTGTTATTTTATGTATTTTATAATCCACAAGCTCAGTATACTGTGATATAAATGTACAAGTTATTTTTACAGTGCCTAGATTTTTTAAAAACCTGAACTTGCCAAACAAATTCTTAAAATGGCGCTTCACGTATACTGTCAATTCAAAACGTGCCATTCTGAGACTAGTATACCTAAGTTTACAACCTTTTTATTGTTTTCAACATATCTTGTAGCAATAAATGCTTGAAATTTTGAAAATAAACATTTAAGTTCACTGTTTCTTGTTTTTATGAAGGCGTAGGATATGTAATCGAAAGTCTTACGAATTTTTAATTGTTGTAATTGTAACTATGGTTGGTAATGCCCGAGGTAATACCACTCGGACTCCTTCGCATATTCTAACATTCAAGTACACCCTCGGACAAAAAATGTCGCTTCTCATGGGAATGAATGTGATTGGATGTTTTTTACTGCATGCATTTTGAACAGGCTGGATTTTAAAAAGTGTCGTTTACGTATTGGTACGGTAGAGTGGGGTAATACCGACCATTTCCTGCCAATTAATCGAAAATTCGGACCCTATTTTTATAGAAAAATTTTTGAAACATGTTCTAGAAAATTCTAAATCAGCGATGTCCGAATGCACTCAAATACGTTTTTCGAAAGTTAAACACAAACTAATTCGTTGGACTTTTAAAGTAAAATTATACATGTTTAGAGCATAAAATTGAAAATTTGGTGTCGGAAAATAAGTTAAATTTCCCAATAAACGGAAATTAAATAACATTGTATAACCGGGCGTTGTTAGGTACAGTTAGTTGGCATGCACTTTCAACTTTTAATTAATCCTTAATTGACCCTGTAAACTGCAGTTTTAAACTGTCAATTAAGGTCGTAGAAGTGTCGGATAAGGCTTAATTGCAAGTTTAAATTAGGCTAATAATAAAAATAACTTCTAGGGTACCGTAGAGTGGAGGAATAGGTACCGATTATATAGGATAAAACCGGAGCCTACGACAGCGATACTCGAGCCTGATTTGCATCCCCTAACCTCTTGTGATGTAATTCAAATCTTGTCAGTCTCTTTCTATCGTGTGACGTCATGATTTATGATAAAGAAGTTATCAAAAAGCGGAGTAGCTTCAAAAGTCTTACGGATTTTTATTGTTGTAATATTTGTATTTTGCTAATAGCATTCACACAATATGCGAACGCATATTTTCACATTCAAGTACACCCTCGGGATTGGTTTTTATAAATTTTGAAACAGATACCGTAGAGGTTAACAGTAAAATCGCAACTTTCAAACAGGACTTGGATAATTAAAAAAATATATTTAAAAATAAAAACAGGAGTTACAATTCAAAGAATCTATTTACACTTGAAATGTAAGAGAGACGATATGGCAGTGGATGTGACGATTCCACAATAAAAATATGATGCCGCATGTTTCAGCTGCATTTGTGCTATTACATACGTCGTTATTTGTTATAAATAAATATAATGAACAAAACCATGATTGGGCTAAATTTCTACCACTTATACTATATCAGTGCTTTGCGACCACTTGACATTTGATGATATTTATCAAGTACTCGCAAAGGGTTTTTGAGGGTTGCTATCCACATTCTAGGCACTAACAAACTCAGTCAAGAAATTAAGTGGTAATGTCCAACAAAATATGGAGGGATTCAAACAATAATAATAATAATAATAATAATAAGCTATTAAATTTTTGCCTTCATTTCTAACATCCCGATTGTTAATCTACCAAATTGTAACTACAGAAAACATACATTTGTGCAAACTTTTTGACTAGTTAAGAAACCAGAGAAATCGTGTAACAAACTAAACGCCACTAGATTGTAGCTGCTGGTTGCCTGGGAACCACGCTGTTTCTTTGTACAAAAACCACAAATCAGCTGCCCACAAGAAAAAGTTCAGGAATCCAAAGATCTGCAACAGGAAAACGGTCATTTGAAAATTGCAACGTCGCAATTTTTTCTACTGAGACAAACAATGACATTCACATAACACTATGAATGGTGCCCAGAGCTGGGAAAGTTACTTTGAAATAGTAACTAGTTACTTTTCATAAAAGTAACTTAAATTACTGAAGTAACTAGGTACTTTACTGAAAAAAGAACTTAGTTACAAGTTACTTATGAAAAGTAACTAGATATAGTATCTTAGTTACTTTTGAAGTAACTTAGTTACTTTTGGTATCTAGATACTTTTAAAAGGTAACTAAATACTTCTGTAAGTAACTAGATACAGTATTTTAGTTACTTTTGGCTTAATTTAGTTACTTTCATTAATGTTATAGAAACGGTTGGGATTGAGTTTAAATTTAATCAAATACCTCGACAATTTCGGAGGAGGATGATTTTTTAAAATCTGTAGCTAGCTAATAGCTACTCATTTTGCGCTTTGTATGTTGTACCATTAAAATTCTTTTGTACCAATAGGTGCATCTAGATTTATGATAAATTAGAGCAAGCCAGTTTCATTGCGTTGCGTTACTAACCAAAGACTAAAGATCATAGTCCACTAAAATTATAAATCTTGATGATCATGGTATGTACATACAGCCCATACAGGGTTTTTTAAAACTTCCCACCTCTTGAATATCTTTGGATGTAATAAAGAAAATTAAATATTGAATTGAAATAAAAGCTGGCCAATCCCGCACTTGCGCGTATATTAAGGGAATTTTTTCCACTTCCGGTTCAACCGGAAATGATCTTAACTTTGTTTTTTCAAATGGAATGACACCTTTTTCTCAACGGATTCGGAATGTACAATTTTTTTCTGAGTTAGAAACATGTATCATACTTGACCGGAAGTGCAGTCACGGCCACTCTAGATTTTCAAAAATATCGAAGAAATCGGTGAAATATTGAGATTTTCGAAAAACGCAAAAACACCACAAAAGTTAGTTGTTTTGATGCAAATTTCCCTGAGCAATTTCATTTTTTGATTTCTCATTTCTATCAAATTTTCTCTTACCTCACAATCTGTCAAAATCTCAAAAGTAAATAAAAAGAAAATGTCAATGGGCAGATGAATTATGGCATCAAAAAATTCTGTTTTACCCAGCCTATAGAAATACAACTTTTCTGAAAATTGTTGATATTATTGTAAAAGTATCTTATTGCATAAAAAGTAACTAGTTACGTTGGAAAGTAACTAAATACATGAAAAGTAACTAGATACATGAAAAGTAACTAGTTACTTTTTTATGTCTTTAGATACTTACCAAAAGTAACTAGTTACAAGTTACTTCAGTAAAGTAACTAGATATAGTTACTTTTCGCAGGGAGAAAAAAAGTAACTAGTTACTAAGTAACTTAGTTACTTTTTGTAACTAGTTACTTTTTGTAACTAGTTACATAAAAGTAACTTTTTTCTAAAGTTACTCCCAGCTCTGAATTGGTGCCTACAGGTAGATTGTGGCCATCTGTTCCGGTTAGGTTTATAATGAATTGGTTTGGGCAGCAAGGTTTTTAGTGATTAACAGTTTTTATGTAGAATTGTACGACATAACCTTCCAACAAATTCAAATTATCAACATTCCGAAAATAGGCAACTATTTAAATATTCTTTAGAAAATGAAATTCCGATTGTGGCACGTCAAAACGCAGCAAACAATTACTGAAACTGTCTTAAGATAATTAAAATATTAGCTCGTGGTATTATGCAGAAATTGCGACGTTGCCATTTTCAAAACGTAACGCAACTTCGTAAAAGACGAAATCCGTCAACGACGTTAAACTACATTACAAGCAAGGATGCTGTAAGTAAGACATTTCTTTGTCATACTCTAAAAATATTACTGTGTATCTCTTTTTAGCTAATTCCTTGTACATTAATGATGACGTCATATGTTGGAATACTTACCACAGATATATTTAGGGTAGAGAAATTTGAGGCAACAGCTATGCAGTTAGTACAGCTATCACCTTTAAAGTCAGCGCTGCTAGTAACAGTCTTCAAGCCAGATAAACCATTTGCCCAGGCTCCACTACTAGAGAGCCACAAAACACCAAAGATAACAGTTATCACAAAGTCCTAAAAATTCCATATTAAAAGTACAATTAAGAAAGAATTTGACATACAATTAAGGGCAACTGATTATTGCTTTTATACTTCTCTTCGAATTTAATGTACACAACACAGATAGCAATCGCATATAACATAGCTAACACTCCAGTAGCTACAAAAAATTTGGCATCCGATGAAAAATCTCCATTAATAGTAGCAGAACAATTGCCTTTGGGGAGGTGCAAATCTTGTACTACTAATATTTGGTACGGGTAGTTGAGCGGTATTTTATCCGGAACTTCCTGAGTTTCGCACTTACAGGAAACATATCCAGAATATCCAGTTATTGTCGCAAATGCACAAATTGAGAAAATCTAAGGATTAAGTCACCAGGTTATGAAAATCCACAAAAAAATTGTACTCACAAAATGTAATATTCTCATCACCCCTCTGGGCTCACGGAAGGCCGATA
This sequence comes from Pycnomerus fuliginosus, assembly GCA_963924575.1. Lineage (NCBI taxonomy): Eukaryota > Metazoa > Arthropoda > Insecta > Coleoptera > Zopheridae > Pycnomerus > Pycnomerus fuliginosus. Next base: position 4,417,998 of record OZ004626.1, read on the forward strand.
AGTTAATATCCATTTTAATTCTACAAAATATTTCAAATATTTAATTAAAACAGGCGATGCCGCTCCCTGTCAATATTTATGTCGCTGATCTCTGTCAATGATTTTCCATTTTCAATTCCACCAACCTAACGAAACTACCAGTAAAAATCCCCAAATAATTAATTCCGATTTATTCATTATACAAATTGATTAAAATCGAAATTGCGTTGAAATAATTCCACTGTTACATTATTGCAAACGATAGCGAAGTATTATCCGAGATAGTTGTGTAATAGTAATAGTGGTGGCGGGATTTAAATTGCGCGCCAAAGTCAAGAAGCAGTGGCGTAGGAAACTGGGGTCAATCCCTAACTCCATCCGCGATAAAAAGGCGTTACCATAGTCGTCTCATATTTTACTCGAGCTTCAATAAATACTTCGGGATAATTTTTTAAGAAATTCTCGCGAAAGGTTTTGTTAGATCGCGCTAAGAAAAAGAGGTAAAATATGAAATTGTTCTCTCCGCGAATGAATGAAATGTTTCCGGAATATTCCAGTGAAGTCGCGAATTTAGAAATTTATAACCTTTAAATATAAGAGCTTCAGCTCTATTGCAGTTCATTTGGTTATTGCGTGTCGTGCGCGCAACTTTATTTATTTTAAAATTAAAGTCGAGTGAGTGTAATGGGTAAAGATTTTTACAAAATTCTTGGAATAAGCAAAGGTGCTAGTGATGATGACGTCAAGAAAGCGTACAGAAGGTTGGCCCTAAAGTACCACCCTGATAAAAATAAAACCCCTGGAGCTGAAGAGAGATTCAAGGAAGTGGCGGAAGCGTATGAAATATTGTCGGATAAGAAGAAGCGGGAGATTTATGATAAATATGGAGAGGAAGGGCTGAAGGGCGGGGCGTCAACGAATTCTGGATTTGGGCATCCGGGTGGGTTTAGTTACTCGTACCATGGGGATCCCCGAGCGACCTTCGCGCAGTTTTTCGGGAATGCGAGCCCTTTTCAAGCGTTTTTCGGGAACAGTCATGGGATGTTTGGGTTTCCGGATGATGATATGGATGTGGATGATCCATTTGCATCTTTAGGGGTAGGGCCTGCAAGGGGTGGACCAGGGGGGGCGTTTAGGAGTCACTCCTTTAACTTTCATAATACACCCAATAGGAACAAAGATAAAATCCAGGACCCGCCAATCGAACACGATTTATATGTATCACTAGAAGATATCACCAAAGGATGTACCAAGAAAATGAAAATTAGTAGAAAAGTTTTACAAGCTGATGGTACAGCTAAAAAGGAAGATAAAGTTTTAACTATTAATGTTAAACCAGGATGGAAGGCTGGTACTAAAATTACATTCCAAAGGGAAGGAGATCAGGGAAGAAACAAAATTCCTGCTGATATTGTCTTTATAATAAGAGATAAACCCCATCAACTCTTCAAACGTGAGGGTAGCGATATAAGATATACCGCCAAAATCTCACTTAAACAGGTACTTTATTATTTAACAAGTTTCTGTAAAGTACTAATCCTGTTTTTAGGCTTTATGTGGATGTACTATTGAAGTGCCAACAATGACTTCTGTAAAAATACCTCTTCATTTCACCAACGACGTCATTAAACCAAACACTGTCAGACGCATCACAGGGTATGGCCTCCCCCTCCCCAAGGAACCTACAAGAAAGGGTGATTTGATAGTTAATTTTGATATCAGATTCCCAGACACCTTGTCACAACCTGTTAAAGATATACTCTATGATACTTTGCCTAACTAACAAATTTTTGCCTGAAGTATGAATGTGTATTGTACGTTTTAGTACAATTGTGTGAAGATATTTTTTAATGTAAATAATGCTTGTTTTAAACTCAAAAACACACGCGAATCTCTTGATACAAGTCGGAAATTATTATAAGTCTGACTTGTAACGCTCAAAACGTATGTAAATAAAATCAAAATAGATGTAAAAAAACCGCTTGATTATTTATTTTTTTAAGTTTTCGTTGTTCCTAAATAACTGCGGCCTGACTAATTATTTTGTAACTTAAAAGTAATAAAGAAGTTTATCTAAAATCGTTTCCTTTTTTGTCAAGGATTATATTTTCATTCCATATTTGAGAAAAAACTAACAAGGTCAGTACATTGCAGAATACAACCCAAATGACAATAAAAGGGGTGCTATAAATAAATATAACCTTTACATGCGATAAAATTGGGTCAAAGACTCGATATTTATAGAAGATTTTTAGAAAACTGGAAAAAAATTTAAACTGCATTTTGTCGTGCCAACCGACGTGCGTTGGCGTACACCTGCGTATGACGTCAGAAATCTTTCTTGGCGCTCTATTTTAGGAGAGATTCCGAGGCCTGGTGAACACTCGTCGACGGCGAGGACGTTCGAAGTTGACACTCGTGCGTATCTCGTCGAGATTAACTTACTTTCTCTTTTAGGGGAAAATTATTGCAAATTTATTGTTTAAACTTTAATTATTGCTACTTCTGGGGTGGACATTCGTACATGAGCCAATTTTTCTTTCCAAGGTTCCAGATCAAGTTCGGGCAAATCGTTGCAGGAGGTCACCTCGTTTCCTTTTCGTATTTTTTCCATAACAAATGGTTGGCTGTTACGAACGTTATCAGCGTTGTTGCAGATTATTTTTGCCAAAGTAGTTTTTCGAATTTCATTCAACTGCAAAGGGGTAAACACTTTTGGGTTTTCGTACCAAAACCGGTCACCGAATTTGATCCTAAAGAACTGGTCGAGGATTAAGCAAGTCAGCGTGGGACCCAAAATACTTCCATTTAAGGGTCTTTCGCTTAAGGCTCCGGTGTAGAGGTCGACATCCTCCAAGTCTCTGCAAAATTTAACTATTCAAAAACATGATATCATAATAAAAAGAGTCGAAAGTGGGAAAATTAAATTAGGAATTTAGTTTGAAGAATTTGCGTAACACGTACAGACGCGCTTTATCATGGACGAATTAAAAATAGTCGCAAACCTATCATTTTTGGCTAAAACGAGCTAAAATTAAACGATTTATGAATTTAGAAAAATCGATTCTGGGCAACTGCTCACATTTTTTACATTCTGAAAAAACAAACTCAAGGGATTTCGATTTACAGGTCAATTTGGCACATTCATCTCGATGTATTCAGTTTGGGTTGCAGCGTGACTTTAAGCAAAAACCACTTTTTAGGTCTAGCCCTATAAAAAGAGTAAATAATTGAAACAAATTAATCCTCTTGAACTCGTCTTATGCTATTTGCCACGAAGGATAGAAAATAATTCAATTAATTTCTATATCATTTTCAATCGGAATAGCCTAATTTGATGCCCAACTAATTCTTTTACTGACTGGGCACTTCTAAACATTCCAGACCAATTAAACTTCGTACTTACACAAATAGCCAATGACAGCCTTAATCGACTACCTACCATAAAATTCACCCCTCCAACCTTAAAATTCACCCCTTCATCAGTTAACCAGGGGTGAAATGTTAAAAGATTGTTTCATCTGACCGCACCGCCTACCAATACAATCGAGTTAGTCACCCTTAATTTAGGGGTGCGAAATTTAAGAAAAATTCATGAATAATGTAATCGCACTCGAGTTGCTCATTAATTTGCCTTTAATTTAGGGGCAGTTTACACTTTAGAATTCCAAGAAAAAAAATTGGCTCCCCACTTGGTGAATGATCCAAAATGTAAACTGTTTTACACTTAATAATTATTGTGTTGTTATCAGTAAACTGGGAATTCACGAGGACATCCAATCAAACAACTTATTCAATCGCCAACGTTTCAACGGTTTATTACATTTTGCCGTCTTCTTCAGGGCTAATGAATCTATCACTAATAATTATAGTGAATATGCAGGTACTTTCGACGGTGGTTTATGGACACAATTCTGCTCTGTAAAATCTAATTATTTCTGACCCAACATTTTCTTTTTTTTTCAGTTTTTTTTAAATATGTACCGTAAAGTGGGGTCGAATTGGCCACTTTTCAAGTTTTAAAGGTTGCAACGTTTGACACAGTTGGCCGATTTATTCCAAATTTTGTGTAAGTATATATAGGGTCTCCATGCGTACTTTCAGACTGTGCTATGCATATTTTAATTTATTCAATTTGAACAAAAATATTCCAAAAAAATAGGGTGGCCAATGTTACCTAGCTAGTGGGGGTCAAATTGGCCATGTTAAATCAATTTAGGAAACCGTGTTAGGTTTAAGATTGGCCCCAAAAAATTTTTTTTTTTACTTTTGGCAATTTTGTAGGGTATAAAACCCTTGTAATGCATACTTTCTGTGTGATAAATGCATTATATTCCATTGAACTTCAAAAAGATACTTTATTTATAAAAATAGACTTCACTAAATAAGTGACTGGAGCGGAAATTCTTCACCGCCCTTGTGATTGTACATCTTTCCCCTTGTAGTACCACCCAAATTTAGTGGGGGTAAATCACCCCCCTGGCTCCTAGGGCGGCCAAACTTACCCTCCCAACCTGTAAAAATCTCGGTCTAAGTTCGGCCACCCTCTAGGAGCCAGGGGCGATTTACCCCCATTAAATTTGGGTGGTACTACAAGGAGAAAGATGTACAATCACAAGGGCGGTGAAGAATTTCCGCTCCAGTCACTTATCTAGTGGGGGCAGGAGAAGTTTTTTGACCTTCAATTTTGGTAGAATTTTTGTAGTCTGAAAAACATTTCTTTTTCCAATAACCAAGCAATTGATTACGAAAAAAATTATACTGGAGGTAAGAGGAAGGTTTGCCCTATATGCTACAATATTTTAAACTGCCAAATCATAAACATCAAAATTGTACAGAGCGCCACTAACAAATTCTAAAAAGTGGCCAATCTCACACCGAATGCCAAAGCCACCCCACTTTACGGTACCTACTCCAACCTCTATTTTGTAAACGAAAAAGTGTTAACTAAGACTTTCGGGGTGCCTATTTAAAAACGGATTCATTTGTAAAAAAGAATCATAAAAGTTAGTTTGAGCCCCTTTGAGTTTTTGCCCTACTTGGAACTTTTTGATCTCCTAAACACAACAAAAATACAATATGGGGTAAAGTACCCCTAAATTAAGGGTGACTAAATCGATAATGAACACAAAACCAGGAGTCAGCTGTTATTTTGAGGAGGTCAAACGACAAATTTTCTTAAAATAAAGGGCGCAATCAGCAATCAAACAATTACTTATCAGGTTTCATCCCTTTTCTTTAACAGTTCATCCCCCGTAAGGGATTGATGGGAAAGTTTTATGGAAGTCAATGGAGGATATTATATACGAAATTTCGTGCATAGAATTGCCCGGTTAGTAAAAAAACCTGGTGTTCAGCAAATTAGGTTGATTGAAAAGAAGAATTTATTTTGAATGCTATTCTTAGTATTGAAATCGTTAAGAATTAAAATAGGATTCCCAAGGATGTAATTTAATGCGAACACAAGAACCGAAAAGGATAACGAATTGAGTTAGTTGGATTAAAAAGGACTTATTTTTTTATAGGGAGGAGCTTTGGCAATTGGCAATTCGATTTTCTGAATTAAGTTAAGAATTTAAAAAAGATTTATCATAGATGAAAAAAGAAATACAAGAAGATGAACCGCTAAGTGGCAAAATTATATTAAAACAAGAAAGAATAAGTTTACAGTGGATTGACTTTACCCTGTTGAGATTCACCCCAATAACAACAACGCTGGCAACTATTTCTAGCACGTGTGGGCATTTAATTTATAGTAACTGTTGTTTGGGTTGGTTTAAATTAGTTTTTGAACTGAAAGCGTTGCTCAACATTTGTCAAAAAAGACAATTTTTTCTACCGTATTTAAAAATTACTTCGCAGAAAATTGACCTCATTGCAAATAGGTCGTGACGTATTTTCGCCACTTTAATATATAAATAGGTTAGCAAGCTATATGAAATATCTTCAACAAATAAAACGAAAATTTATTTACTTATATTGATTAGTAGTAGGTACGACCTCCGATAAAATAATAATGACGAACGTTTCCTTGCAGTGCATACCGATTTCCTTTCTAATTTCTTTCCGGTCGTATCTTTAAACTCAAAATTGATTACTTCTTGCATATCGATGACGGCATTTATATAAATAAGGCTCAATAATTATTATTTTTACAAGTTAAGGTGTAATGGAGGCGTCATGGACAATTTCTTTTAACAAAAGGTGATTTCCGCCCACTTTTACCCATATTGAGCTACTTTATATTAATATCCGAAATTGAAAATACCTGTAGACACTCTGAATGTTACTTAGTGAATCATCATCGATGTCCTCCCGAAGCTGTTTAAACGTACGGACTCTCCTTAATCCACAATGTTCTCGCCAGCTGTTGTAGCCAACTAATCCATGGTCACGACCTCGTTGTATATTCAAAGACACCAAATCTAAACCGTACTGTTTCGGCTTGGAATCGTCCTCGAAGAGATGTTGCTTCAACTATAAATCATTTAAATTTATCTCCTACTCCTACACCTCTTACTTCTTCCGTAAAGTAGGGATCGCTGGCTTCTATCGTCGTATCCATCGCACCCCTTAAAGCACGATCCATTTCTCCAGGTTCGTACAATTTAAAAGGGTCGAACAACATTTTATGTAATAAAACAAATTCGGGACTGGATGTGTCGTTTGCCAAAAGTTTCATTAAACCCGGAATAATTGAGTGGGCAAAGCGGAATGCGGCTGTGGCAAAACTGTTCGCTATAGAAGGGTCTATAGAATCGTTATATTTCAAGAAATAACCCCGAGTTTTTGGGGTCAATTCATGATTTTCCATTACTTCCTTACCTAAAACGCCAAAAGCCAAATAATAATAACCCTGGTTTAAAACTTGCCTAAAAGGATCGGTAAGAACTCTCCATAAGTGATATGTTGCATTTGCGCCCCTAAAATCCTTCGAACCTCTTCAAAAATCCTCCCATCGTCCCAGACGGGGTTCAGTTTTGACAGTTTTTTAGCTATGAAATTGTGTTGGCGAGCCCAAATTAGATGCATACTGGTCAAATGTAAGTTCTCGTTCGCTCGAGCGTCACCTTTAAAAAAACGTAGAAAAACAAAAACATAAATTTACTACCCGTCAAGAAGCAATATCGCCCCTTCTCGCTCTCCTTTTTTCTATTACAGCCGTCGTTTAAATCACTCGAAATTGGTAATAATGTTCTATTGTCCTCCGTGATGAACATTTTCAGTTCCCCGCTTTGAAACGTTCTTAATTTAGCAACAGTGTCATTATCAACGCCATAAATAACAGACGCATCAATAAATGCAGACGCTTGGTTCATCTGCTCCCTTGGGCCTAGACAACAAGTGGGAGCAGGTGCAGATCGTACAAATTCCATACAAGATATATTAAATCGGGCGAAAGGGTCGAAAGATTCGATTTTGACAGGGAAACATTCTGGATGGGTTTGCTTGCAACAGGAGATTGAGCTTCCGTTTTTGCTTCGACTTAAAGCTGTTGCAGTGATGTCGTGGTCTAAAAACTGCCCCCAAACAGCTAACATCACCGAAAATTTATCGTCATCTCTGTAATAAGGTCTATGCACTTCGAGACTAACAGTTCTTGCAGAAGGAAGTCTACTTCTAGGTTGACTTATACCTAAAATCTAAAATTAGCTTATTATTGTTATTATTATAGTTACCGTCAGCGTAATCTGGTGGAAGTGCTCGACGAAACGGTTTATAAGCAACGCCAAAATCATTCGGTCGCTTCAAATTATTGCAACTTCCATTGTAACTTCGAAATTTGTTAAAATTACACTGGAGGGTACTGATGTTACAGTAACAAATTTTTTCAGGAATTTTCCCAAAATGTCGTGTAGCAAACTCTTCTACATACCCTTGTCTAGATAAATTTCGTGCTCTTTCTGAAGTAGCTGTTACCATTTGGTGTCTATAACTAGGGCTATCAACTAGCAATGATGATAATTTTTTTTCAGTCTCATCTTTTAGTCGTAAGGCAAGTTCACCAGCCGTTATTGCATCTTTAATTTTAGTCTCATTACTATTCCTACGTTTTATAGTTTTATCAGCGAGGGGTAGGGAAATCAAAACATTAAAAGATTCAACCTCCGAGTTGTTTGCAGCCGCATCATTTGAAGTATGAATAGTATACGCTACTGTTATTACCATGACAATAGCAAAAATACAGCTAAAACAAAAATTCAGATATGTTTTCAGGATAATTACTTACATGAATATGGCACATAAGCAACACTGGAATTGTCGGACGCGTCTTTTACGTCGAATTTCAACACTCGTGTCAAAAACATATCGTGCATCTTGCAGTAATCTTGTTCTTTCTGTCTCTTGAGGCATGTTTGAACTTAGTTGAAACTATGGTGACTGGATTGGAAATCTTTGTGACATTCAATACTGAATCCGGTGAAGTGTAGACGAAACCTTATTATGTTACCTGGCCAGAATTGCACGTCTGAGTGGATGTAAATAAATATTTTATCTTTGGTAAATAAAAAATAAAGGTAGATATTAAGATTGAAGTCATGAATATTTAAATTGCTGTGATTTACCTACTCTTAGCATTTTTCAACTGCGGTGGTCAGACATTGAAGTGGTCCACTGAAAAATTTTGATCACAACAAAACTACAGTAACTTTTGAAAGCACTAGAATTTTTGATAAATCTCAAAAACATCAAATCTTTACGTTTTAGGGTCCTGGGAATCCGAAAAAGTGGTTTTTGAAAAAGATCTGTCTGTGATCACGCTACAGTTCAAACTGCCGAACGCATCGAGATGAAATTAGGCACACATATTCTGTGGGCAATTTGTAGGTGCTGATTAGATTTTGGGTCACAACGGTCCATGGAAAGTGCTTTTTTCGCACATCAATGTGTTCACATTGGGTGCCCTTTTGGCCAAAAATCGGTGCCATGAAAAAAATCTATGTATAACTGTACATTTTTATTAACGCACAGGAAAACTGATTTTTTTTCAAATCGAAACCTTTAGTCCCATTTTTTCGAAAAATATCATTTTAGTGGCAAAAACGCTCTTTTTTGAATTTCTCTTAGCAAAGTTGTATTTTCTTACTACAGGATTTGATAGCTATTGCATTGACGGATCAAAAACATTAGTGCCATTTTTTCGAAAATTTACATTTTAGGGGCAAAACTACACATCTTTGAATTTTTCTTAGCAAAAGGGCATTATATTGTTATTGAATTCGATAGCTGTTGCATTGTCGGATCAAAAACCTTAATGCCATTTTTCAAAAAATGTCATTTTAGGGGTGAAAAATAACAACACAAGTTAATTTATTCCTACTGCTACATTTTCAAATTCTGTGTTTAAACTTATCAGGGCCGGATTAAACAATAGTGAGGCCCGGGAGCTGATCAATATGAGGGGGCCCCTTGGTTGTGGGCCAGTTAGGGTGGGGTGCGTATTTCGTATTGTCAGGAGACTCTAAAAAGACTAACTGCCATAAATTTTTCACATGAAAAACCGAAAATGCCAATTTCAGCAAGAGGTATACACTGGAAGGTGATTTTTTAAAAAACCGTTAGCGACCTAAAGTGTGACCCATCTTGCTTCGTCAAATTTGAGGGAGAATCAATTGGCGTAAACTTCGAACTTCTAAGAGCCACCCATTTCGAGAAAAGTAGATTTCATGGGTTTAAAACTTCAAAATTCAATAAAATCAATCATGGCAAGTTTTAATTAAAACCGGATTTTGTATTATAAGAGATGCTAGTAAAACCATTGCCACCAGTTTTTCTTAGAAAAAACCTTAAAACGCCGAAATTCAGTAGAAACTACACCTTTTTTCCTTTTTCTAAAAGTTTTTTGCGACCGCAAGTGTGACCCATCTTATTTCTTTACAGATTTTACTAAAGCCTTTGATCAGATTGATCATGGGATAATAATTTCTAAACTTAAATCTTTTGGTTTAAGTAATAAGATGATAACTTTTCTCACATCTTATCTTTCGAATCGGGAGCAATTTGTTTATTACAATGGCTTTTCATCTCATACTTATCTCGCTACTTCTGGTGTCCCACAAGGGTCAGTTTTGGGCCCTTTACTTTTCCTTTTAGTAATTAATGACTTACCGTCTGTTGTTGACTGTGAGATTCTTATGTATGCTGATGATGCAAAAATATTTCGAACTGTTGGTAACGTTGATGATGCTAAGCATCTGCAGAATAGTCTGGAAAATCTCAATTCCTGGTGTGTGCGAAATAAATTAAAACTGAATTTAGCCAAATGTAAGGTTGTATCTTTCAACCGTAAAAAAAACCCGATACATTTTAATTATGCTCTAAATAATATTTCTATCTTACGTTATGACCATGTTAAAGACCTTGGAGTTATTTTTGATAAAGAATTTAGATTTCACTTACACTTTGATTACAGTATAAGTAGAGCCTCATCATCTTTAGGGTTTATTATTCGCAACAGTAAAAGTTTTACAAACATAAGCTGCTTGAAGACCTTATATAATTGTTATGTTTTGTCAGTATTAGAATATGCTTCATTAATTTGGTTTCCTATATATCAATGCCACATCCAATCCATTGAGTCAATTCAAAGAAGATTTCTTAAATATTTATTTTTTAAAAGGCATAAGACTTATCCACCTCAGGGGTATCATCAAGATCTCTTACTTTCTGAATTTGCATTATTGTCGCTAGATGACAGAAGGAAAATTGCTTCGCTTATTTTTTTATTTAAAATAATTAATTTTTTTATTGATTCCTCTGCTTTGCTTAGCAGACTTAATTTTTTGGTTCCTCGACTTGGGTCAAGATCTCCTGTTACTTTTCGAGCCTCAATACCACGTACCAACATTCTGTTACGCTGTCCGATTTCACTGATGTGTTCAAGATACAATGTAATTTGCCATAGTGATGTTGATATCTTCAGGCTGAGTTTATATAGTTTTAAGAAATCTATTTTCAGCCTTTTCTCGGCTAAACTGAACTCGGTTTGATTTACCTACTTCTTTGTTCGCTTCTGTTTATCTTACTCTTTACTTTGTATATTTATATTATGTATATCAATTCTTTGTCCTGTAAATGGTCTCTACTGTTGGGCAAATAAACTATATTATTATTTCCTCAAATTTGAAGGAGAATCGATTGGTGCAAATTTCAAACTTCTAGGACTCACACACTTCGAGAAAAGTAGGTTTTCTTTCATTTAAAACTCCAAAATAGAATAAAACTAATAAAAATTGCGTTTTGCCAGTAAGTTTCCTGATAAAACTTTAAAACACGAAATTCACTAGAAAGCGTACATTTTTTAAAAGTTTTTTGCGCCCGCAAGTGTGACCTATCTTATTTCCTCAAATTTGAAAGAGAATCGATCGGTGCAAATTTGAAACTTCTAGGGCTCAGACATTTCGCGAAAAGTAGCTTTTCTTTAATTTAAAATACCAAAATGTAATAAAACTAATAAATATCGGCAAGTTTTAATCAAAACTACATTTTGTATTATCAAAGACTCTAGTGAAACCAATTGCCAGTAATTTTCCTGATATAACTTTAAAACACGAAATTCACTAGAAAACGTACATTTTGTAAAAGTTTTTTGCGACCGCAAGTGTGACCTATCTTATTTCCTCAAATTTGAAGGAGAATCGATTGGTGCAAATTTGAAACTTCTAGGGCTCGCACACTTCGGGAAAAGTAGCTTTTCTTTAATTTAAAGTACCAAAATGTGATAAAACTAATAAATATCGGCAAGTTTTAATCGAAACTACATTTTGTATTATCATAGACTCCAGTGAAACCAATTGCCAGTAATTTTCCTGATAAAACTTTAAAACACGAAATTCACTAGAAAACGTACATTTTGTAAAAGTTTTTTGCGACCGCAAGTGTGACCTATCTTATTTCCTCAAATTTGAAGGAGAATCGATTGGTGCAAATTTGAAACTTCTAGGGCTCACACACTTCGGGAAAAGTAGCTTTTCTTTAATTTAAAGTACCAAAATGTGATAAAACTAATAAATATCGGCAAGTTTTAATCGAAACTACATTTTGTATTATCATAGACTCCAGTGAAACCAATTGCCAGTAATTTTCCTGATAAAACTTTAAAACACGAAATTCACTAGAAAACGTACATTTTGTAAAAGTTTTTTGCGACCGCAAGTGTGACCTATCTTATTTCCTCAAATTTGAAGGAGAATCGATTGGTGCAAATTTGAAACTTCTAGGGCTCACACACTTCGGGAAAAGTAGCTTTTCTTTAATTTAAAGTACCAAAATGTGATAAAACTAATAAATATCGGCAAGTTTTAATCGAAACTACATTTTGTATTATCATAGACTCCAGTGAAACCAATTGCCAGTAATTTTCCTGATAAAACTTTAAAACACGAAATTCACTAGAAAACGTACATTTTGTAAAAGTTTTTTGCGACCGCAAGTGTGACCTATCTTATTTCCTCAAATTTGAAGGAGAATCGATTGGTGCACATTTGAAACTTCTAGGGCTCAGACACTTCGAGAAAAATCGCTTTTCTTTAATTTAAAGTCCCAAAATAGAACAAAACTAATAAGTATGGGAAAGTTTTAATGAAAACTGCGTTTTGTATTATCAAAGGCTCTAGTGAAACCAATTGCCGGCAATTTTCCTGATATAAACTTTAAAACGCGAAATGCACTAGAAAGCATAAATTTTGTAAAAGTTTTTTGCGACCGCAAGTGTAACCAATCTTATTTCCTTAAATTTTAAGGAGAATCGTTTCTTGCAAATTTCAGATTTCTAGGACTCGAAACACCTTGAGAAAATGCGGTAGCGGTATAATAGCGTAATGCAACATAATGTTCATCAACTTTAAACTAGGAAAACCTAGAGAACAATTTTCTGCCTCTTACTGTAGGAACGTTATAAAAAAATTATCAGTTCGCAGAATTCAGTCCGATCTATAATATTTATATTCGGTTTATTAAATTTCAACATTGACTGTCCGCAACTTCTATCACAAATCGACTTTAATATTTCTGCTCGGCTGCTATTATCAAACATCATACTTAAAGTTAAATCATTTTCTAACGGCCATAGGGGCAGTGTGAATCCCGACTTTTTTCTGTTGTTGCAAGAGCGATCCTATAACAGAAAAAGCCTGACTCACACTGCCTATATGGGTCCGTTCGAGGATAAATTCGACTTTTCTAATTTCAGTCTCTTGTAAAACATTATTGATCGATTTTTGTTTAATTTAGAACAGTCGTCTATAAATAGCCTCCACTTTCTTTAAATAAACTGGGAGATTTTAACCCGTTTATATATAATAAGCAACACTAACCCGATGAATTAGGTATTGCCTACATAGTAGCTGGAGATTTCAACGAAAGTAAGATGTGTAAATTAAATCCAATCGACTTGAGTTTATTATTTCTACTTTTACGTCACGTTAATGGTTTTCCTTACCAATTCAATTGAGCCATAATAAATATCTATTGCAAATAAATAAACTTAAATTGAGTGTTTTTGGTTTTTGCAGCTTCTCTATGCTGGTTCATGTGAGAAAACCATGATAATGCGTTATTAAAGATAAAAACTGATAGCATATCGCGAATAAGTCATCATAATTACAGCGATTTTTCGTTACGACTCGCCTCTTTGAGCACCTGTTTTGCCGACGACGGGATACGATCTGAGACGAACTCTGGTAGGTCTTTCCACCAAAGTTAAAATCGATTTGTCTGAGCCGGCAATAAATTCAATTTACGGCTAGACATTAAACAGGTACCTACACAACGATAAGTTAAAGACGTCAATTAAAGGCCAACAAAAGTTTTTATTCTCAAGAAGTTTCTAAAAACATCAAATTAGAAATTTTAGGGTGCTATAGAAGCCCAAGAAACTAGTTTTTAGCAAAATGTAGACAGCAACGCTATAGTGAAGATATCGAGATGAAATTTGCTACATACGTACATACAGGGCGCTAGGTAATGGCATAAAAATTTAGGGTGCGATTCTTCGTTTTATATTTTAGGACAAAAACCTCATACGGGAGTTACACCTCCAAATGCTTTCTCCAAAATCAACTTTTTTCAAATTAAATCCAAAAATACAATGATACAATTATAAAATTTGGAGGAAGGGTAGTCTTTTGGATTTTGTCAAATTTTTATAACATTGAAATAGCGTAACACAATTTTGCATATTTTTTGTTCAATGCATTTTTGTCGCCAAATGATAGTAAAATCTTAATCTGTGATCAATTCTACACAAAGAGGTTTTCGAATAAATTGACTTTAATTGGATTAAAGCGCGAAAATTTGTTCAGGAATATTTTATATTATTTACTACATAAAATCTTTACGTTTTAGCTAGAAAACCTTAGTGCCATTTTTGAGATTTTTGAAATGAAACTTAGCATACAGTGGGCAATTTGTAGTTGCTCATTAAATTTTCAGCCAAATAGGGCAAATACATAGTTCGAAAAAACAACATGTATAAAACTGAACATTCTTATTATTGAATTCGATAGCAATATCTGCTATCTTTCAGGGTCGAAAACTTTAGTACTCACCATTTTTTCGAAAAATTTACGTTTTGAATTAAAATTCGCGCGTTGAATCTATAGAATCTACCTTTAGCGATACCCTGATTGATGGTTAGTTCACGATTTGTACATTTACAAATTCTGTGAAAAAATAGTAGTTTCTACCGTCTCCGAGATTACCATTTTAAAAAAATAATTGTAGGAAGAAAAGTTCAAATAAACATACAGGGTGTCCAGAAATAACGATGAAATATTTCGAGGGGTGATTCTGCAGCTCAAAATATGAAAAAAAGTTCCTATAAACATGGGTCCGGAAATCGCTTCTAAGGGGGCTAGGGCCCCCTGAAGGGGGCGCTCAAAATTCGATTTTGATTTTGTCAATTATTAAGTTCTTGCATACTATCTGACATCGATAAGCAACATTGATTACTTTAGATACTCATTTTTAAAATCCGTTCAGTTTTGTAATTTAATAAAAATCGTTTGATAAGCCTAGGAAATGCAAATGGATCTTTAAATCTAATTTTTTCGAAAACGGTTGATCCTACGGTGTTATAACAAGAGAGGCTTTTTTATGTAATTTTAGTCAGGAAACCATATTCCGGTGAGAAATTGTCTAAAAAATAACACGTAAAAAAATTTGGGTGGGGAAAGCTGAAGCCCCCTCTATTTTCCACGCCCCTGGTTGAATCTGCTTTTGATAGATACCATAATCTGATGGCGCTTACTGATGTTAGACAATGTGCAAAAAGTCGTCACTGTATCTTAAGCTGTTCCTGATTTATTCAATAAAAAACGAATTTGAGGCGCCCCCTTCTTAGAAGGCCGTAGCCCCCTTAGGAAAGATTTCCGGATACAATTTTATAGGAACTTTTTTGCGTATTTTGAGCTGCAGAATCACCCCCCGAAATATTTCATCGTTATTTCCGGACACCCTGAATGGCAAAGAACTTCCTGAGGGAGCTATGCGTTTGAGGTTCTACGAAACATATTTTGTCAGATGTCCATACGAATGTCTTTTTCGAGCTTTAATTATTTTTGTAGAAAAACTGCTCTTTAAATATGTATTTTGTAATTGGACAATTATTGGAAAAACAAAATTTAATAAAACATAATCAATATACAATGTTGAGTTGAAGTAGAAGTTTGTATCGCCTCCGAGATCGCCAATTTTTAACTTCTTCGAAAAATCGAATCGCTGAAAACATCAAATTTTTACGTTTTTGGGGTCCTGGGAATCCGAAAAAGTGGTTCACGAAAAGTGCCTTTTGCAACATCAACTTTAAAAATTGAAAAGCAAACCTCCAATTTTGGCGTTACCATATGAAAGCCCTTTGAATTCTGCTTCTAAAAATGTACCCAAAGTGCCATTTTTGCCAAAAACGGTGTCGTGAAAAAGAACCTATGTATAACTGTATATTTTTATTACCGGATTTGATAGCTGAAAACCTGAGTGCAATTTTTTCGAAAAATGTTATTTTAGGGGTGTAAGGACCTTTTTTCTTATTTTAGGAAGAGAAGTTCAAATGGACATATGGCAAAGAATCCTTCCTGAGGGAGCTATGCGTAATTGTCACATGTTAATACGAAGTCAGAAATGTCTTCTTCGAGCTTACCATTTTCCATTTTCTTAGTTTTTTTTTAGTTTACTCAAAATGACTCAAGTTTTAATTATGTGGGAAAATTGCCCTTTAAATGTGTATTTTGTAATTGGACAATTGGAAAAACTAAATTTAATAAAATATAATCAATGAGTTATTGCAAAAATGTAAAAAATGTAATCGCCGTCTTGATAACACTCACCCAACAAAAATTAAAGATATTTTATAAGTAGTAAACTATTTACTATTGATAAGGATAAGATCACAATAGAAATATTATTTAAATTTATAAAAATTGCGAATCCTGTTCCGTTGTTTACCTGTCTAACAAAGCACTTTGGTGGAGAGAGCAGAACCGCCAGAGAATCTCGATATTACTTCTATTCTAATCCATAACGTTGTTGTGTGCGGCAGGACGTTGCTGTAGGTTAAGTCAGCATCCACTCACTTTCACTTTCCTTATTTTCCATGTGATTATTTTTTTATAACTCGAAAACTGCCAGTTGGTCTCGAATGAAGAAGAAGGGTAAAAAATGAAAATTTTCGCCATCCATCAATCCAACGTGTCTGTTTTTCGTGACTTTATGCAAATAGGTGTAAAGTTTAAATAAAGGTAGGTGTTAAAAGAAGGTGTTAGTGGACATATGTGGATTATTTGTGATTTTTAGTTATATTGTGCATCATGGATGAAGACGATGTTACCGTCCGGGTAGCCGTCAGGTAAAAATAATGAATTTTCGTTTTTTACTTTTTCGTGTTTTGTGTTCACTATTTTTAGTTGGACAAATTTAGCTTATGTCTGTGAAATTACTGCCTTATTTCCTGTTATTTATCATTTAATTACTGTCAGGATACTCCTTTTTCCACTAATTACCATAATCCCTCCGTCTAATTTTAAATTCTCGATTTACCGCCTCTATTTTAAGCGCCAATAATTAACAATGTTTATATTTATTCCAACTTACATCATATCTAAATCCTTTAAAACAGGTTAGCTATATTTCCCTTTTTCATGCGTGGATTGTTTGCATTATATTAAACAATAAGCCCGGAAAGTGACGTCACGACATTTAAAACCCCTCTTTATGTACCTGCTTGGAATTATGGCACACAAACCTTGACCAACCTTGCCTGTTTTCTCCAAGAAAACAATATTTATGTGGGTATAATTATTGATGTTTTCAGTATTTTTGTTAAAATTCGATTGAATATTGTTTATTAATTTAATATCCAGAAAGAGGCTAACGGACTATAACCTGCTCGTACTAAATTATATATTTACCGACTTGTACTAAGGTAATTATTTTTTAAACATCGTGTTTATTTATTTGCAGTTACGGCAATGATCATAAAAAAGTACATAAACTTTGAAAGACACCGAAGAATAATAGATTTTGTTTGATTTTCTATTCGTAAACAAGATGTTATTATGTCAAAACTTATTTTGTGTACTCCCATGGCAAGCTTGCACTTAGAACGCAAGAGGTAGAATTAATGAAATAACAAAGAGCACTTTTAAATAGAATGATTCATAACAAATGCAATTAGACAATAAATTTTATCTTATCTATTTATGCTGGCCCCAACCATATGGTGCTCAACTGTCTACCTATCGAAGGACCCAAATAAATCAATTTTATACTTTTAATGATCTGGAAATTGACCCTGTTCCTGATAAGCTTTAAAGCTTCCTTTTTCTTATCGATCTGTAAAATTTATTTTAATTTAAAATTTGTCACGTAAACACTACGTTAATTAACTAAATGTTCCTGCTATTGTTGTAAGTCGAATCAATTAATCAACGGGTTATGTGATGACCCCAGAGAACTTCAGGTAAAAAGTGTCGTAGGAGGAACTTGTTTCGTTTGGGGATTTTTATTAAAACAAATAAATTGTGAAACACGGCATTTTAGCATAACCACAACGTCTCTGAAAATATAATATTGGTATAATATTGATTTTTTTATCTAAATACCTATAAAAATAGGTGATATGTATTCCAGTCTCGGAGTCGGTAGAAACTTCTACTTTTTCACAAAATTTATAAATGCAGCAATTAACGTTAAAATTAAAAAGAAATAGATTTAATAATATTAATCCAACTGTCTGTCCTTTCTTCGTCCTAAGCTCGAGGGGTTGACCACCTTGAAATTGTGGTGTACATGGATGAGAAATTGTAGAAATTACTCGGAAATTGTAGAAACTATTTGGAAAATGTTTGGAAATTAAGGAACTCATTTAGAAACTAGAAATTGTTGAAAATATTTGGAAATTACGAGCTGTTGACCACTTGAAAATTGTGGTGTATGTACTAGCATGAGGAATTATTTGGAAATTGTGAAAACTATTCAGAAATTATGAAAATTATTCAAAAATTGTGGTGTATATGCGTGAGAAATTGTGAAAATTGTAGAAATTGATGTACTTACACCTTTTTCCGTGGGTGGTCCACCCCTTGCTTTCAATTTTCGCGGCTAACATAATTGCCAACCTAAATATTTAAATTTGGCGATTTTGGTGTAAAATGTTCTAGTTTGAAACTAGCCTTTTAGTGTACACTTATTCGCCTTGTGGTTAACCCCTCACTTTTCTCCTTCTCAATCTGTCAGAAGTGAATACCTTGTGTTTAGGCTGCCGTAGAGGAAGATTACGAAAATATGTAAATTATCTCCTTTTACCAGCCATAAGAGGGAAAAGTACACCAAATCTTTTAAACCAAGACATAGTCCCTTTAGGAGAGTATTTCTAGTATTCTTGTCCTTTTCTCTCTTACACTGAAGTTATACAAAAAAGAGACAGAAGATCACAGCAGCATTTACCCTCAAGTAGTCCATGGATCCTGAACGGTACGTCGAGGTTTTACTCTTACAGAGTTACATCTCACTGATAGTACTTTAATCGACGTAATGTAATATATTAGTAGTGAGATGTAAATCTGTGGGTATCAGTAAAATCTCGACGTGCCTTTCAACTCTTACGACGAACTTAATTGCCAACCTAATTAAAAGTGAAATGTCACTGCTGCCAATTCCAATTCCAAATCTTAAGCTACTTTTCTCTGAGGGTTAGCCACTTTTGGTGAACAGTTCTCTGGGTATTGGCTATTTTATAACGGTTTTGGTGATTTTTAGCAATTTTCAACAAATTTTTCTACTAGCCTTTTAGTGTACGTACACTAATTTACCTTGCGGTTAGCCCCTCTCTTCGAGAAGTGAATATCTTGTGTTTAGGCTCCCATGGAGGAAGATCACGAAAAAATTTCCTCATATCGAAATCTCTTTTTATCACATTCCCTTGTCATGAGAGGGAAAAGGACACTAAATGCTTTAAACCAATACAAAAAAAGGAGAAAGAAAGATCTCAGCAACATTTAGGCCATGAAAGTTGAATAGTACGTCGAGGCTTTACTGCTGATATTTTAAGCGATGTGTTCTATTACTAGGCATACCAAATTTTAGCCAGATCGGTCCAGTAGTTTGGGCGTGTCCACAAATACATAAAGATTTGATGTTTTTATCGATTCAATTTTTCAATCGATTTTAGTAACAACTCCGCGGGCATAGAAGTTAAAAATCGCACTGATACTGAAGAGCTTTGAACAATATTTTATCGTATGTAAATCAGACTAAATTTAATCTTGTGGACCAGACTTTTAGAGTCCCCTGTTAATTTTTTTTAAGAATAGCACATCTTCACAAAATATCTTACTTACACTGAAAACCCTTGAACATTAAATTGTACTATGTAAAAGCAAAATGTACCCAGTTGATTGAATAAAGGAGTTGAAACGTGGAAATTTTGGAAATTATAGACGAAAATATACAGACTTTTGGTCAAACGTTTTTTAAAAATAAAAAAAAATAGATATTAATTTTTGTATTTAACTAGTCGAGTGCCACAAACTCACAAAAACAAAAGTATCTTCATGACGAAAGTCCTGAGTATTCCGCTTTAAAGAAACAATAATAATTCACTGTTGCCTTTACGTGTGGGCTAAATGCGTGAGCGATTCTGTAGTTTAGATTAACAAACAGCAAACAGTAATAGTAATAGATGCAGCTTTAACATAATTTCTAAACTGGATTTGTTCTAGCCTCGGCTTTAGCCAACCCTTAAAGTTTGAAAGGCAAGTTTTAATTTATGCAAATTAATACCTAGCATTACAATGCACATTTTATAATGTAAGTGATATGAAACAACTGAATTGTGGGAAATTATCAACATGAAGGTAAATGCAATTAACATTTAAAAAATCTAGTTCATCCACGATGGGACAAAAGTCATTGAACCAGTCGACAACCTAACTGGTTCAAGCCGACTGGAATTTAAGTGATTTTTGAAAGCCACCTTTGGTTGATTTTACAAAACTTCTGCTGTAAATTTGCTCTGTAAATATTTAAGGCTAATATGCAAATTACGCAAATTTAAATATTTGGACGCAGTTGTAGTTGTAGTATAAAAAAATGGCTACCTTATCAAATGATGTAATGGTCAATAGTGAAATTTTGCCAAGGCCGCATGCCTATTCAGGTGTAATTTTGATCACATCATTGCGTTGACTTAAATTACGTGTATAGCTTTGGTGACTTCTTGGAAGCGTCTATTAAATATTCATGACCATAAATCGATGCCTCGATGCGTTCTATACTGAAAGCAACTTAAAACCATCAACCCTGGTAAAAAAAAATCGCCATCAGGAAAAGATCCTTGCCAAAACTGCTAAAGTATTCACGGAATGCCGTTTGCTGAGATTTATTGCAACGCTAATAACGATTATGAATGAAATTTGCATGTAATTTCGTAAACTCCGTAAAAGGTAAAAATCAGGTGCAAAATATTAACCCGGAGCTTAATAAACAATGCATTTCATTTTAGACCTTCGTCTTGATTTACGCCACATAAAGTTACAACCTTGAACTAGTTCGATCAATATTTTGTAGGTACTATTCGTCCAAAAATTCTTAAAATGTCAACCCGACAGGATTTTAGGTCAACTGGAATTAGCTTGAGCTAACTTTAGTTCTTGAATTTAATCTCCTATCTCCCCGGGCAATAATAAAATTTAGACAACATGTGTACCTAATTGTAATTGTTTCATCTTTGTCTACAAATGATCAGATTTTGATTTTGACAAGTGGAAATAGTTGCCATTAAAAGTTAAATAGAGCCTCCAGCGTTTGTTTTCTGAGATCATCTTAGCAAATAATGCAATGCGTGTGTGACTGCTTATTTACTAATTACATAACTTCCATAGAACCTTCTAGCCAATACATAATTTCTTTTAATTTTAATAAAAATAGAGTTTATGTCTTTTATTTTTTATAGGATCCGTCCACAAACACCTCGCGAAATCATTGATATGTGTCAAGTATGCACTTACGTCACTCCTGGAGAACCACAAGTAACCTTAGGAAATGATAAATCATTCACTTACAATTATGTTTTTGACACCGATTCCGATCAAGAGGGGGTGTATGAAACGTGCGTGGCATCCTTGGTTGATTCCTCCTTAGAAGGGTTAGTTTTCTAGTTCAAATTATCTTTTACGTCAAAACTGTGGCTAAATAATCAGATTATTAACGAGGTTTAGAATTAGCAATGTGAAATTTATCTTCTAGTAATAATATTTAAAAGTGATTACTTCCGTTGACGAACGGTTTTACATCGAGTTCGAGGTTTTCAGCTTATTTTCATTGTTTTGGGTTCGTAGGTATATTCGTAGTGTTGATAATTAGGATAAATCTGAACTGCTAGCAAATGTACAATTAATTATAAAATGTTAAATAGTCAGCAACAAACTAACGAGTGTCTTAAAAAAACTGGACGAAATGTTTTGGGGAATAAGTCAGCCATTTCTTAACCGATTTGTATGATTGTGGTCTTAAATTAAAGCTAAACATTTGGGCTTTCAAGCCGTGCTAAATACTACGGCAGATGCCTCTCAAAATAGCCTTAGTAATGTTTGTTTTTAACTGATTAATTTTCCGAGATTTTTTTTAAATTACGTACTGGTGTTTACGTATTTTTACGTTTACGATTTTTGAAGTACATACAGGGTGTAACGAAAACATACGGAAGTATTTTAATCAAGTATTCGCCACGAAAAAACAAGAAAAAAGTTTTTCCTAAAGTCATTAATAACGACAGGGCTGGTCAAATTTTTTATTATTTTTTTTTAAATAACTCCGGAATTAGTTTTAATTAATAAATTATTTTTTGGCTAAACTTATTATTAGACACATGTATCAATTTCATCAAAATTGATAGAGAGGATCGAATAGTTTTTCCAGCTGGCGCCTAGTGTTTTTATCTAGAAAAGCGATGACAATTTAATGATTTCTAAGTTTGATAGTGTTATCATTTAGGCACCCGTTTCCTACTAGAGTTATTTAAAAATGCAATGTTCATTCCTCCACTTTGACCAGCTATATCTCAGTTATATGGAATGCCGTTTTACTTTTTAATGGAACATACACGCTGTGATAGCCAAAGTAATAAGATAATTCAAATTCAAATACTGTTAAGAGAAAATAAGTCTATTCTTATTATTTGAAATACAATTTCTATTATCACTCCCAGAATTTCTCTTAACACTAATTCAATTTCTGTTAACAGTAATTCAGAGAGATAATGGAAATACGTCTTCCTTCTCTCTCGCACCAGTTGAAATTATATCTTCTGTCTCATTCGCGCAAGCGCAGTCGTGATAATGGAAATTGAATTTCACTTAACAGAAATTCATTTACTGTTAACATTAATTCATTTTCACTTAAGAGAAATTCTATTTCAATTATCACTGCTTAGAGAAAATAGAAAAACAATTTCACTTAACAAAAATTCATTTAGAGATAAATTGAAATAAAACCGTAATTTTAGGAGCCGTTTTACTTTTTAATGCAACCCATACCCTATGCATTTCAAAAAAATTCAAACATTTTAAATATATACAATAAAAATTAAAACGGCTCGTAAGATCAGTGTAAATCACCAAATTTATTTCGATTATCACTGCACGAATTTTTGTTAAGTGAAATTGTATTTCAATTTTCTCTAAAGCGAGATAATAAAAATTCTATTTCTGTTAAGTTAAATTGAATTTCTCTTAAGAGAAAATGAATTAATGTTAACAGTAAATGAATTTCTCTTAAGTGAAAATGAATTATTGTTAACAGTAAATGAATTTCTGTTAAGTGAAATTGAATTTCTATTAACACGATGCCTGGGATTGCATTTCTTTGGCTACCACAGCGTGCTGTTGCATTAAAAAGTAAAACGGCGTTCCGTACATTTCTTTGGCTACCACAGCGTGCTGTTGCATTAAAAAGTAAAACGGCGTTCCGTACGAGATAGATATCGTGTTTTTAAGTGGTACGAGAGAGAAAGATGACAACCCAATGGGCCAATGGCGTATTTTCATTATCTCTCCGAATTACTGTTAAGTGAAATTCAATTTCTATTATCACGACCGCGCATGTATGAACTGCGAGTGCGACAGATAATGTATTTTCAAGTGGTACGAAAGAGAAAGATGACAACCCAATGGGCCAATGGCGTATTTTCATTATCTCTCCGAATTACTGTTAAGTGAAATTCAATTTCTATTATCACGACCGCGCATGTATGAACTGCGAGTGCGACAGATAATGTATTTTCAAGTGGTACGAAAGAGAAAGATGACAACCCAATGGGCCAATGGCGTATTTTCATTATCTCTCCGAATTACTGTTAAGTGAAATTCTATTTCTATTATCACGCCCACGCATGCTCGAGTGCAACAGAAGATGTAATTTCAATTGGTCCGAGAGAGAAGTAAGACAGTCCAATAACGTATTTTCATTATCTCTCCGAATTACTGTTAAGTAAAAATAAATTATTCTTAAGAGAAATTGTATTACTGTTAACAGAAATTGAATTAGTGTTAAGAGAAATTCTGGGAGTGTGATAATAGAAATTGCATTTCAGATAATAAAAATAGGTTTATTTTCTCTTAACAGTATTTGAATTTTAATTATCAGTACTTGAATTTTAATTATCTCATTTCTTTGGCTACCACAGCGTGCTGTTACATTAAAAAGTAAAACGGCGTTCCATACAGTTATTATAATGTCTTTAGGAAAAATTATAATCGTGGCGAATACGTGATTAAAATATTTTCGTACGTTTCCGTCAGGTATACACTTTACAGAGCTTAACTTTCAACAGGATGTTCTTAAACCTCGTGCAGGGTGTGATTGCCCGATAGATAGAAAATGTCTTCAAAGGACAACGGACGATTTAAATGGAAATGTGGTCTCGGTGGATTTGGCTGAATTTTTGAGCAAAATTCTGAACAAAAAATGTTAAAGCCAAACCATATCTTATGACAAGGTCGCCAAATCGCGATTTTACGATATTTTTTTCCTCGACATTCAGTTACACTTTTTGTTAGATGCAATCAAGCTTGTCTTCGATTTTACAGAGTCAGTTTAAGATAATATGTTGACTCGTCCGGGAGGGGCGCCGGAATTTTTTTTTTAAGATAAGGTAGTATATTTTACGGAATGAGAATCCAGACTTTCAATTCACGTCAATATATAGGGTGCTATTTCAAAGAAAAAATTGAAAATTAAACTGACGGCGACGTGACGTTGACATAATTATCTCATTAGCCGTTAAATATTGCCAAAATGACGGTTGTGTAGACATATATTGGGAGAGCAGAAAGTGGAGCAACCCCAAATATTTTAATAAAAATCTGTGAACGAGGAAGCTTTAGAATTTTAGACAACCGATTTTTTTTTCCAAACGATATAGCATTTTTAATTCTGGACTAAGTGGTTCAATTTTTTCTTTAAAAGAACAACCTGTATATTGACGTAAAGTGAAAGTCATTCCGAGCGATTTTTTCACTAGAGAAAATATACAACTGACTCTTTAGAATCGAAGACAAGATGGTATACACTTTAAAGATTGCATCTAACGAAAAGTGTAACTGAATGTCGAGGAGAAAAATGTCGAAAAATCGCGATTTTGGCGACCTCAAACGGAAAAACTGGTCATAAGATATGGTTTGGCCTTAACATTTTTTGTTCAGAATTAAATGGGCTACAACATATCAAAAATTTAGCTAAATCCACCGAGACTTTTCCATTTAAATCGTGCGGTCCTTACTCGATACGTATGCATGATAGGATTTCGTCATAATGGGCTTTCCTTTGAATTTTTTTCAGTTGCGGGCATTTATCATACTAAATAGTAACAAAATCGTAATCTTTGGTCTATTCTGCATAAAAAAGTACTCCTGTTGAATGTCGCTAGGACGCACGATTTTCGAATAAAATAATTTTCAATGGTTTAGAGCGAGAAAATTTCTGACTTTTTATTTTATTTTATCGACCGAATTAGTGAAAATGAAGATAGCAATAATATGGCATATTATAAATAACAGGACCAACGCATTTGTTGCCATATGAAAATTTGAACTTTTCTTCCTAAAATGATGTAACGAATCAACCTTTGTTTTTATTTTCACTAATAATAATAGTAATTTATTTATGCAACGGGCTAAAAGCCAGGATACATTTTCCAGAAATAAATACAAAGTGCGTGAATGAAAGATAAATCAACGAAAAAGGTATTGAAAAGGAAACACCAAAATTAAGCATAGAAACAAACCATAAGCGTAGCAGTAAATTATCTATGTACTAAATCGAAAGGGTAGCCCTTAAAAAACCGGACAGTCTTCTTTTTTATATATCTTCGTTAGGTTTTGTGCAATGTTTTTTAGTTTTATACTTGACGTAGCTGAAGGTTGAGGTCGTCGATACCACTCATTGAATTTGAATTCGCACCATCAGTGTCCTTCCTAAGGACTTTAATTTAACACCATTATTTAGGCCAATGGGGTTTCGTTACCCATTGACATATGACAGTAACGTTTAGACAGGATTGAAGGTCGTTCTTTCCTCTTTCCAAATTGTCCTTCAAAATGAAAATTAATCCATCCCTAAATTTTTTGTGAATTTTCTTCCAAGGCTCTAAATCGCATAATTTGCAACAAAAAGCACAGAGGCGATGAAAACTCGGTAGACATTTTTGTTGAAGTTGTAAATTATGCAGATTATTAGCTTAATTTACAACTTAAATTAAATATGCAAATTAATCTGCTCAATTTACAAAAAATGCCTACAGAGTTTTCATCGTATCTGTACTTTTTCTTGAAAATTATGCGATTTAGAGCTTTGGAAGGAAATTCACAAAAAATTTAGGGATGGATTAATTTTCATTTTGAAGCACATTTTGGAAAGAGGAAAGAACGACTTTCAACCCTGTCTAAACGCCACTGTTATGTGTCCAAGGTTAACGAAACCCCGATTGGCCTAAATAATGGTGTTAAATGAAAGTGCTTAGGAACGACCCTGATGGTGCGAATTCAAATCCAATGAGTGGTATCGACGACCTCAAACTTTAGCTACGTCGAGTATAAAACTAAAAAATATCGCACAAAAACTAACGAAGATATACAAAAAAGAAAACTGTCCGGTTTTTTACAAACGGTCTTCAAATTATTAATAACAAAAATGTCCACATCTTTACAAACAGCATTGTAGCTCCTACACATGTTTGGTATACGTGAATAATAATGATAATTCGACCTTGAAAAAGGTATCATAAAAATTACAGCGCTCCTATTAGCCAACCTAGGAACAAAGAACTGTATTTCACTCAACAGGTTTTCACAATCGACTAAGCCATGTAAAAGTTTAAAAATGAAGACTAAACAAGATAATTAAATAGTGCATAAAGATTTGTCACCTGGCTGAAACTGGGGGGCAAACCGCTAACCAAACTTTGTACACACACGTGACATCCCCAGCGGTTTGCCCCCCAGCTAGAATTAATCGTTACAAAACACGGAATTAACCAATTTTCAATATTATTCGCCTTAAACACCTCAAAACACAACTGCTAAAGCCTTACGGGGAGTGTCATTGCTCGTCCCGGTACGGAAAATTGCGATGTTGCATTTTAAAAAATTTTTAAATTATGCAATAAATTGTAAAAAATCGAAGAAAAATAATATTAAAAGCTCACAGTTTTGACGTAAAAACCGTTCCATAATCGTCGTTTCATAATCCGATATATTAGGTATAACGCCACAGTTCTGGCATATGGACAAACCGGATCAGGCAAAACATATACAATGGGCACGGGATTCGACGTAGAGCTTCAACCGGAAAAAATCGGTATAATTTCTCGAGCAATTCATCATTTATTTGATGGAATTAATAATCGGATAGAACGAGCCCAAGAAAGTGGCGTTTTAGCCCCGGAATTCAAAATAACAGCTTATTTCATGGAGCTGTACAACGAGGAAGTAATCGATCTTTTCAACCCCTCTTATAGCAAAGTAAGTCACTTGTCTTGCCTTGCACTTTTTTCGTTTTTTCACTATTTTATTTCCGTTATTCCAGGATAAAGTTTATAAAATTCACGAGGATCCCTATGGAGGCATTCAAGTGAAGGGCATAACGCATAAGACAATAACGTCTGCAGAAGAAGCTCTGCAGTGTTTACGATTGGGTGCTTTATCAAGAACTACTGCAAGCACTCAGATGAACACTCAATCGTCTAGATCGCACGCTATTTTTACTTTACAAATCAAACAACAACGAATTGTGCCTTCAAGTGAAGAAACTAACGAATTTGAAACTCTGACCGCAAAATTTCATTTCGTAGACTTGGCCGGTTCGGAAAGGCTTAAGAGAACTGGAGCTACAGGCGAACGGGCTAAAGAGGGAATATCAATAAATTGCGGTTTATTAGCTTTAGGTAATGTTATATCAGCGTTAGGTGATAAAACCAAAAGAGCCTTGCATGTCCCTTATAGAGACTCTAAGTTAACCAGACTACTACAAGATAGTCTTGGTGGTAATAGTCAAACTGTGATGATAGCTTGTGTTAGTCCAAGCGATAGAGATTTCATGGAAACTTTGAATACTTTAAAATACGCCAATAGGGCTCGAAATATCAAAAACAAAGTATTTATTAACCAGGATAAGAGTTCAAAGACGATAGGTCAACTAAAACATCAAATAGCACAACTTCAGTTAGAATTAGTAGAATACAAACAAGGAAAACGTATAATCGGACAGGATGGCACCGAAATGGTTAACGATATGTTTTATGAAAATAACATGCTTCAAGGAGAAGTTAACAATCTTCGAACTAGAGTTAAAGCAATGCAAGATACTATCGACTCGTTAACTTTAAAAAACACGAATTTACTGGCGGAAAAAGCTGTAGGTTCATGGATTGGTGGCGGTAGTGACAATGACGTAGCTTGCATGGTTCAGGCGTATCTCAAAGAAATCGAGGAACTTAGAGCGAAATTAATGGAATCGAATCATACCTGTGAACAGTTACGCAAACAAATTAATCGACTGCAAGGATCTAACCATCCAAGCGATGACAGCCTTCCAATATTGTTAGAAGCCAAGAAAGAGCTACAACGAGAGAAGGAAATCCTGAATTCAAGATCAATCGAAAGTGATAGTGAAAATGAATTTGACAGTGAAAGCGACGATAAAGACATTGATAATGAATTAAAAGACGAATTGATTATTCTAACGAATGATATCGACATGAAACAGAAACTGATTGATGAACTTGAATTATCTCAAAGACGGATGCATACAATGCGCCAACACTACGAGGATAAATTGATGCAGCTGCAACTTCGCATTAAGAATACCCAAGAAGAACGGGATAAAGTTTTACATTCTTTCAGTGTAAGCCCAGAACCTTCTGATAAAACGAAGAAGATTAAAGATGAATACACGAAGAAATTGTCAGACATGCAGAAGGAGTTGAAGAAATTACAAGTTGCGCAAAAAGAACACGCGAGACTTCTGAGGAATCAAAGCCAGCAAGAAAACCAGTTGAAGAGCTACAAAAATGAGGTTCTGGAAATGAAAAGGACGAAAGTACGACTTATAAATAAGATGAAGGAAGAATCGCAGAAACATAAAGAATCTGAGTTGAGGAAAATCAGGGAGATAGCACAGTTGAAGAAGGAATCTAGAAAGAATGCGAGTGTGATTAAAAATATGGAAGCTGAAAGGTTAATTAAGGATAAGGTGTTGAAGAGAAAGCAGGAGGAAGTATCAGTTTTGAGAAAATCACAGAAAAAACATTTGAGCAGAGCAGCTGCTGGTCGACTTTTTGGCAAAAATTTTTCTGAAAAAGACGCGAAAAAGAAATGGCTGACAGTGGAAAAATCAATTAATAACATCGCGATGAATAAAAAAGGATTGGTGGAGCAGGAAGTACGAATGGAGCATTTTCTGGAAAAGCGAGAAGAATTGGGGAAAGAACTTGATGTTTTGGAGCAACGACGCGAACAAGTTATAAGAAAGGGGCAGGATTTGACACAACTGGATAGTTACATAGAGGATATAAAGGAGAATATCAATTACGTGCAAGAAACAATTGCAGAAACACAACGTAACGTAATAGAAATTGAAGAAACGCAAGATACTAATGAAAGTGCACATTTACAAAACATTGTAGATACAGTTTGTGATATTGAAGAAGCCAAATATATTATCAACAAATTATATAATATGACTCTTAGTCAGAGTCACGCCGTTGCCCAAAGAGATGCTAAGCTGAAGGAAAGTGAAGCCACGCTACAAGAGGTAGGTTTAGTTATCTACCACTTAGGCCCGGTTGTACCACGCATGTTCAGTGGAGGTTCACTAGAACTAGTTTTAATTGCTAGGTGACAGCCAATAAGAGAGCTAGTTGCTGAGATATTGAACCATTATGATCATATTTAAAGCAATACTTTCTGGTGCGAGTTTATTGAGCTTTTCTAGTGCAGGGTTATTATTAAAACTTCCCACCTTGAACATCTTTGGTGAAAAAAATGTATTAGAATTAAATAAACGTTGATTAGCCCTTCCGCCTTAACCGGAAAGGGTCCAAACTTTGTTTTTTCAAAGGATTCGGAATATACGATTCTTTCTGAAGTAAAAACATGTATTCTTGACTGGAAGTGCAGTCGCGGCCACCCTACAATTTCAAAAACAAGAAATCAGTGAAAAACAAATTTTGGAAAAACGCAAAAACACGTCAAGTTTTTTTTTATGCAAATTCATTTCATACGCCCTTGGTTGCATTTGGTTTTAGTAGATAGCATAATCGGATGTTAGATAGTGTGCAAAAACTCGACGCTGTAGCTCAAACAGTTCTTGAGTTATTCAATAGGAACTTTTTTTCAAATTTTTCGATGTAAAATCACTGAAAATTAATGACTGTCGCGTAAATAACAGTTGTATGTACTTGTAGTGAAGCAAAAAGCCCGAGCCAATTTGGCAAAACCAAAAGTAATATTTTGATTCGGCACCCCTAAAACCGCTGAAATATCTTCGGCCGCAAAAAAAAATATTTTTTTTGTTGGTCAGTGTTATAAGAAACGAGGTCTATCAGAAGCTATAATTTCCGGTTAAACCGGAAGCTTAAAACAAATACCAAACCATACCATCAGATACATTTCAAAAAAATAATTCTTCACCGATTTCTTCGATATTTTAGAAAATCTAGGGTAGCCGTGACCGGACTTCCGGTCGAGAATGATACATGTTTCTGACTACGAAAAAATTGTAGATTCTGAATCCGCTGAGAAAAAAGTGTCATCCCATTTGAAAAAACTAAGTCAAGACCATTTCCGGTTAAACCGAAAGTGAACAAAATTACCGGAATGCAAGCCTCCATACGGTTTTGATCAGCGTCTATTTCATTTCAATATCTTTTTTACATCCAAAGATGATTCAAGGTAGGAAGTTTAATCCTGTAGGTATTATACAGGATGGTTGTAAAGTATGGAATATTTGCAATAACTTTGAGAAAAACTGTTGGACAGGTCAAATTGATTTAAATTCTTGCGAATCTTTTGACACGTCCCTTTTAAGTCTCTGACGTCATCCATGTCAAACATATTACGCCATTGGTGTTTTTTTTAAATGGCAGCGTAAGTATACTTTTCTCGACTGATTTCGATACATTATTGAATTCTCTTTTCAGCCATATAAACTTTACCAAAATCATAACGTGAAAAAAATTTATAGATTATGAAATATTCGCAATTACTCTGCAACCGTGCAATTTTTGAGAAAATCTGTTGGATTTAAATTCTTGCGAAACTTTTGATTTCATTTTTATGTCTTTGGCGTGACCCATGCCGAACCTATTATGTCATCGGTGTTTTTTTTTGAAGACGGCCTACGCTTTTCTCGACTGATTTTGATACTTGGTTGAATTCTCCATTCAGCTATATCAAAATTTTACCAAAATTATTTTGTAAAAAAATGATGTAATAATTCGCAATAATTTTGGAACCAGCAATTTAAAAAAAAATTATTCGACAGGTCAAATTGATTTAAGTTCTTGCGGGACTTTTGATGTAATTTTTAAGTCTCTGACATCACCCACGGGTCATGTCAAACATATCACCAATGGCGTAATATGTTTGACATGGATGACGTCAGAGACTTAAAAATTACGTCAAAAGATTCGCAAGAATTTAAATCAATTTGACCTGTCCAACAGTTTTTCTCAAAAATTGCTGATTGCAAAGTTATTGCGAATATTCCATACTTTATCACCACCCTGTATGTCATTTTATGATATTTTAACCTACAGATGATGGTAAAGGGCCCATAAATGATAGTTACATTCTCTCGGCGCTCAAAAAATTACCGCGCATATTGTTATCAGAGCTGGGAAATAACTTCCGATTTTAGTTACTTTTAGGAACTTAGTTATATTTAGTATCTAAGTTACCATAACTTAGTTACTTTTCAAATTAGTCTGAAAAGAACTAGTAACTCAATTACTGTGGAAAAGTAACTTAGTTACTTTTATTAAGAACTTTAGTTCATTTTTGGTAACTAAGTGACTTGAAAGGTAACTAAGTTCCTTTTTTAAACAAGTTACTTTCTCTTCTTTATGCAAAAATAGGCTCGTTCCTACATGTACATTGTAGTACAAGTGAGGGCATATTATTTGCATCATTCTGACCCCCTTATTTGTCTTGTGTTTGTCTTAGTTTTCCATTTTGCCTCATTTCTTCGTGCACCAAGACAATAAAAAAAGAACAATCCAAAACAGTCAAAGACCAATAATGAAAGTAATAATTGTTAGTAACTAGAAAAAGAAAGAATATAAATAACAAAAAATCATCGTGTTTTATCTGACAAGAATGTTGAAAATTTGGTACAAATGCGCGCCAACAATGGCTTACACCAATTTTAGATTTAGTAATAAAATAATAAGATTTATGATAAACACGGAAAAGTTTGGATTTTCTGTTCCCGTTTATTAACACTAAAAGTGAAAAGTAACTAATTAAAGCAACTGTGTTAGAAGTAACTAAGTTACTAGTAACTGGAACTCTAAAGTTACTGTAACTTTAATTACTTTCTATGAAGTAACTTAGTTACTTTACAAAAGTTACTTTCCCAGCTCTGATTGTTATACATGTCACGCTTGAAGGACCTTTATGTAATTAAAATTTTTCACAGCTCCGTCAGGAAAGTAACGTAAAAGGCCAACTCCTAGACCACGTTCTTCACAACGAGATTCCCCTTTTCTCCAAGGAACTCACAACAAGCGTCTCGAGCAACGCTAATGACACCACTAGTTCGAATTCATCTCGCTCCACCTCTCCAGCTCCATTGGAAATGTAAGTCTAAGTTTTATTGTACAATTTTTTTCTTACAAAATGTTTCAGGCTTTCCATTCGAGAATCTCAAAATGCTTTGAATAAATCAAAAGTTAGAAGACGAACGGCAAATCCAGCTGAACTTCTTTTTGGGCTTAAGACTCAACCCGAACAGAGCATGACTAGGTCACATGATCCTAATAGCTTGTATGTGGATCACAACCTGCAGCGAGTTCCGAGCGTTCCTGGGAGTCTTAAGTTAGTACATTTATTGTTATGATTTGTGTATATCACGGAACCAAAGTAGCTTGATCCCTAAACTGCGTCTATCAAGATGGGGATCAGGGATCACGCTAGTTTTGTAATTACGAAATTTGATGTCATGTCATTACAGGTTGAATTTATGATGATCCATCAAGTGAACATTTCAAGTGAGGAGAGCAGCCCTGAAGATAGGAGTCTCTTCTATTGGAGATGTGTGAACAAGTCCCATTTTATTGTGGATCAATTTGTTAACGTTTCAACATTGTTAATAATTATCGCATTTTTATTATTAATAATTTTACTGATGTTAATATTTTATTTATTTAACTACTTTTTTATATAAGTTCGCACTAATGTTGAAAATAAAAAAAATACAAGAAACTCACCATTTTATTGCATTACAAAAACAGCCTAGGAAATATTTTTCTTCTTTTTACCCATTTGCACAGTTGCTGGTGGTGCTTGCACTGCGTAAACCTTTTGAGAATATTTATTCACGGAATAAAGGGCAGCTAAAGAAATTAACAAACTGAAATCAACAATTTTGAATTTTGAAAGATTAGAAAAATATTACCAGGAAGTTGCACACACTCTATGAACCATTGCTGCGGTAAACAGTGCCAGGAGAAGGCAACTCAAAACTAAAAAAGCAATTCAATAATTAATAAAATAAAGCAGTTTACTACCTTCAGGAAAAATTTTTATTTGAAAATTTTTTCCAAAAATGCACGTCTCGAGATTTCCAACCGCAGTGAGGGAGAGAATGAAAAATAGTGAACCTAAATAGCCTCCAAATAAGGTGTGAATTTGTGAAGAGCTGAACCACGGCTTGTACATTTGCATTCCCGAGAATATCAAGACTGAACATATCGATGCTAAGAGAAAGGAGATTCCTGTTGTAACCGCTGAAAGTGAACATGTTTTTTTAAAATTTTACATTTAAGGGACAGAAACTTACTCATTTTATTTGTTTTTCTGCAGTTTTAGCGGCTTTTGATGATGTCAACATCAAAACAAAAATTGTGGTTATGTTTAAGTGACAAGTGACAGGTGACAAGTAAGTTGACAGCTACGTGCAATGGCATAGGCAACCCAACATACACACCTGATTCCCAGTGGTATTTAACTAAAGAAACTCAAGAAATGTCCACATACAGTGCTATTCAGAAAATATGTGATAACGGGAGGCTGTGGAAACAAGTAAACGAACTAATTTCAGACAAACTCCCTCTCAATTCAACAGATTGCGATTCATTTGCTTCCATAGCCACCTCTTATCACATACAGGGTGTCCAGAAATAACGATTAAATATTTCGGGGGGTGATTCCGCAGCTCAAAACATGCAAAAAAGTTCCTATAAACATGTATCCCGAAATCGTTCCCAAGGGGGCTACGGCCTTCTGAAGGGGGCGCCTCAAATTCGGTCTTTATCGAATAAATCAGAAACCGCTTAAGATACAGTGACGACTTTTTGCACATTATCTAACATCAATAAGCGCCATCAGATTATGGTATCTACCAAAAAGCAGATTCAACCAGGGGCGTGGAAAATAGGGGGGGCTTCAGCTTTCCCCATCCAAATTTTTTTACGTGTTATTTTTTAGACAATTTCTCACCGGAATATGGTTTCCTGACTAAAATTACATAAAAAAAGCCTCTTGTTATAACAGCGTAGGATCAACCGTTTTCGAAAAAATTAGATTTAAAGATCCATTTGCATTTCCTAGGCTTATCAAACGATTTTTATTAAATTACAAAACTGAACGGATTTTAAAAATTAGTATCTAAAGTAATCTAATGTTGCTTATCGATGTCAGATAGTATGCAAAAACTTAATAATTGGCAAAATCAAAACCTACTTTTGAGCGCCCCCTTAGGAGCGATTTCCGGACCCATGTTTATAGGGACTTTTTTTCATATTTTGAGCTGCAGAATCACCCCCCGAAATATTTCATCGTTATTTCCGGACACCTGTATTTTCTCAATAGCATGAAACACCAGATTCATTAAAGTCAAAACTAAACTTTGTTGACCATGATTAAAGTTAATTTAGTTTGAGATGATTTAAAAGCGCCTATACAGAGTTATAAGACCGATAGAAGGCTCTGCTGCAACAACTTCCACAAACGTGGAGGCGACTTAAAATCAGGTTAAATATCAAATGTTCTTTTTATTAATAAAACGAGATAGTAAATTATATAACGATCATATTTGAGTAGCCAAGCACAAATATGGAAAACAAATATATCACAACAACTAACCAAAAAACACAATATTGAATTGGTAAGTACAGCTATTTAAAAAGATGTTTAATCATAACCATGATTTGGTGGTAAAACATAATTATTACAGCAGAATCTTAATCATAATGGAATTACTAATCAATTCAACAACTAAAACTGTCTTTCTTAGGTTACCACAGTATGCTTCAGTGAAGTAATGCATTTGAATACCATTTCTTACTCGCACTAAGAATTAAAATTTTATAAATTAACGTAAAACCGCATTCATGCACTCATTTTTCCCAATCACACAACGTAAAAAATAATGCAAAAAACTGCATTTATAAAGAACCAATAAATAAACAAGAATTTTTACACCTGGTAGAAAAAACACAAGTTTCAATTTGCTCAATATTGAGCAAAAAAATAAATATAAAGTTAGATATTCAAAACTATGTGGATGTAGATGGTCCCGGAGATCCGTATCGCTTCTTTGACTTGTGTTTTAGTTCGTCGAGGTAGGTTTTCTGTGATTCTGCAAGGACTTGAGCCATTATTTCCTGGTCAAAATCTTCCAAACCTGAGATTGACATTAAAATTAGTGACTAATCGATTCGTATAGACCGGTTTCGACCTGAGTAGTAAGATTTAGAAGCTATGTGAAGCATTTTTTTTTTAATACGTCAACTAATACACTAAACAAACTAATATAGGTATATGGTAAACTGAACTAAAATGTTCTTTTTCTATCATTAACGTATACGAAAAAAACCAAGAGATCTACAATTCTTACATTCTACAAAAAATTTCGGGGACGGCAAAAACTTCTACTTTTTTACAGAAGCTGTGGTGAATTTTTCGTTGCCCACCATTGGTAACTTGTACCTAACTCAGCAACCATAAGAAATCGAGAGAGTAGGTTAAATTAGAAAAAAGTTGCGCTTTTTCAAGGTGATTAAGAATCTGTAAAGAATTCCTCTTTATCTTGATTCGTTCCCGAGTTATCCCGGAAAACCTGAAAATCGCGATTTCTAAATGAAACTTGGAACTTTTATATTTTTGACAACTGTCAATTCAATGGCAAAGATACGACATTAGGCCTTCCAGATTTTAGCAACGACAGTCAGCTCTTTTTTCTTATGGATTTGTTACCATCGGACGGACAAAAGAAATTTGCTTGCGCTCGGCTATGTAAACGCAATAAATGTATTAGAGGCGTCCTATAAACGTATGGATATAATGTAATCAGCCGATTTGGCCCAAAATCTAATCAGCACCTACAAAGTGTTCACGGAATTTATCTCGACACGTTTTGAGCTGTAGAGAAAGAAATTTTTCAGAAAACACTTTTTTGAGTTTCTAGGACCCTAAAAGATTTCATGTTTTTGCGATTCGATTTTTCGATCGATTTTAGCTCCGCAAGCGTGGAAATTAACAGGTCGAAACCAGTCCAACTTTGATACAACTGATTCACCAATTACCCAAATTGTTTCTATTTGAGGGTCCCGCTTGATCGTCAAACTGCATTTTAAAATCATCGTTGAATTCGGTTATTGCCAAATTTTCTTCAGATTGTTCAGAACGCCTCGGGGATTGTTTAACAAAAGCGGATTCCTCTTCAGTTGAAACGCATGCAGGGGGTATGTTTTCCACGTTATTTTCACTGCTTACTGCTGTAAAGGAATTGCGTGGGCCCGGAGTCAATAGATATACAAAAGAGACCGCACCTCACCTTATTATAATTCTAAGGACGCTCCGAGAATATTCGAATGGAGACTGTGAAAACTAGTTCTCAATGCTAAAATCTGTTGCAAACAAAATTTAAGGGATGTAATCGGGCGTTTGAATTGGCATCAAAAAAACAAAGTTTTTCAAAAATCACAATTTCTTCGAAGTTTTTGAAAATCTAGAGTGGCCGTGAATCCATTTGCGGTCAGGTTTGACACAATGTGTCTGAGTTGGAAACATAATGTAGAATAAAAACGTTGCCAAGGATTTAAGACTCAGGTAGCTCTATACTTAATAGTATATTGTTTCTATCATGTGTTTTCTATAAAGAATACAGTCTGCTTTCTTTCTGAGAACCGAAACATAACCGACCTAAAGAACTCGTTACCAACATTTCTTCATAACGGTGCAGTAATTTTTCTTTTTATGAAAAAAGTTTTTCAAATGAGGGACTTTATTACTCACGACGATTAGTCATCGCTATGATCTTGCTAAGCCGCCTTCTCTCGTTTCTTATCTCGTTGTTTATTTTTAGTTTTCTTTTTGTGTTTGTTGTTTCATGTACATGTAACAATTTATTATCTTTTTTGTACAACTTGCAATTCAAAATATGTACGTAGAACTAAAACGGTTCATTGATTTAGAATTACTACCCAAACTGTATTTTTTATCTTTTTGTTTTCCTTTCTAATTTTTATTTCTTTTTGATTTTGATTTTCGATTTTCTACCAGAACCTAGCTTTAAGTTATTATTCATTCCAAACTTCTTGTAAACAATATGTCATTATTATTATTAGTAAATTATCATGACTGCTATAAGGGTAGCTATAGTAATTTTGACTTTTTTGTCCTGCTTCCAGGATGTGCAAATAGGATCTATTTAATGCTATACTGCCGAAGTCATACTACATTCTAGTTTTCACAGTCTCCATCCCAATATTTCTAGCTACAATCTGTATTAAAATAAAAATTCTCGGAACGTCCCTAGAAATATAGAAGTTTCAGATTTCATTTTTGAAATGAAACTACAATAGGATGAAAAAATAATACAGACCAAGTGGCGAGAATGTAGTTTTTGGAGACGCACAACCCCTAGGAGACTGTGATCCTTTAGGTGAGCAGGAGCCCCTCCTGGAAGTTCTTGGGCTAGCAATCATCGATGACGTAACAGTTGAGCTGCTCCCACAAGCCAATGGATGTCCTTGATTTTTCAAACGTCTTTCTGAATCACGAAAATATTGAATGTAAGATTCACGGGCGACTTGTTCTTCAATCGCTTCATTTGTAGCTTCCCAATCAGTTGCTTTAAGTTTATCTTCCAACATAGTCTAGAATTAAAATAGCATTAGTGATGTAAAATAGCGGTTATTTATATTTTGTGATATATATCAAAGGTTTTTAACATGTTGTTTTCGTCAAAAACCAAATTTTGCTAGAAAACGTTTTCTTAATAAATATTTTTGTACTTTTTTAGCTACCTCGCAGTTTTTCTGCACTTGAAATTTCTTGCATGTTGGCGACACGGAACAAAATCACTTTGTGCCATGAAACTTTAACAGAATTTGAAATTTAACATGTTTTTAACACTCATCTAAGCCAGAAACATATCAAAAACCACAGCAATCGACTGATTTAACCTCACTTTGTATATTCGCGGGAAAATTTTGATATTTATCAGCAAAAAACGTTTTTAACATAGCAGATATTTATGTTATTTTCGATATATATCATTTTGATAAATAACCAACCCCACATCATAAAACTAGTACCTGTTCAATTAAAAGCTCATCGCTGGCTCTTACTGCATCATGTAATCGTCGTCTATCAATGTCAATGGGATGATAGTTAGGTAAACCTAACCCCACACCAACAGAAGGCTTATTAGGATTACTAATTGAATTATAATGACACATTCTATGGTAAGACAATCTAATTGGTTCATAAGAATTGAGTAGTTTGGAACTCGTGAATATATTAATTGGGGCTAAAACACAAAATTTACAAAACGGAAAACTTCAAGAAGTACACTTATCTGGTAACAATAAACTTCGATTGTCCTGTTGTACAACTCACTCATTGCTTGGATTTCTAAATGATTGCCATGAACGTTCCATCGCCGCTTTCTCGCCACGTACTTATCAAAATCTTCCGTCACGTACGGTTCAAAATAGTCGCGATTTTGTACCTAAAAACATTGTAAAGAAAAAAATAATAAAACATCGTCATACAATATAGTTCAAGCAATCCTGGCGAACTTGATAGTGAAACTCTTGATCTCCGTAGACTTGATCAGCAATTGAACGGAAAAGACAAGCCCCATCTTCATTCATCTGTTTAATTTCGAAGCCCAAATTAGACATTCCGCGTGAGAAATAGTCATCTCTCTGAAATTTTGTCGTTAGAAAAACGATCGAAGGAACGTTTATACCTTTTGCCATTCTTCGTCAGGCAAGTGTTCCTTGATGATTCCTTGATAATCATATTCGTCCTCGCTGTTAAAACCGCTGCAGTCTTCTTTGTCAACGACTGCAAGTTCGTTGTTATTGCACGTGGGTTCTACATCTACGTTATCGACAACAGAATTATTAGCATTATTGTCATGCAACGGTTCGTTGACAATTTCGCGCTTGGCGACTCTGTCACGTTTTTGCTCTCGGCGAGCTTCGCGTTTTTGCTCGCGCTCGCGCTCTCGGACGCTGGTGCGATCGGTGCGATCTGGCTCTTTGTAACGCTTCCGGAGTCGATCCTTCCGCTCTGTAGAGGGCTTAACACTGAAAATTTATGGAAATGGGAGAATTATTGTGGTCAATTCTCCAAATAAGACAATAGAAAAAATTTCTAGCATATTTCTAATAGCGTCAAGAAAAAAATTGCCATGCAAAGTTTCACTTAAAATGAAAAAATATCCTGTTGGGTCAACAAATGAAGATGTTTTTTGAAACAACAAAGGTAAATCATTTTAAAATATCCATTAAATGAAATATCGTGAAATGCTTTGTTCTTTTAGAAAAACTTTTGACATATCTACCGGGTGTCACACGTCACCATTTTGTTTATTTTTAGGAATATCAACTTGAAATTTTTAAGGGTTTATACCGTGTGTATTTTAAAAACCGGCCCGTATTGTACCGCGGTTATAAAAGGACCTATAGAATATAATGATACCCCAACGTTAATCTAATTAAATATGCTACAATTTGGTGAGCCAGATGAATTTTTTCAGGCCCATCCAGTGTCTTAGACAATTTTACACCAAGTTTGTGTTTTCAAGTAAGTTTAGACCTACCCTTTTCGCAACTGATTCAGAATCTAGGATTTTATCTGAAGCAGAAACATGACCGGAGGTACTGTCACGGCCACCCTAAATTTTCAAAAACATCGAAAAAATCGGTGAAAAATTGACATTTTCTAAAAACGCAAAAACACGTCTACTTCATTTTTTTGAGGGAAATTCAGCTATGCAATTACATTTTCTTTTACCTGTGTTTGCTGCTTTCAAATTTCTCAATTTCCACAATTTGAAAAGGAAAATGTAATTGCGCAGTTAAATTTCCCTTAAAAAAATTAATTAAGAAACTAAGAAAAAGATTCTGAATTCGTTGCGAAAAATTAGCGATGTAAGTGAATCAATGCTGGTTGCCTATACCGAGAGACTTAATTTGCTATTCCCCCCCTGTAACTTTATTATTTAAAGAGAAAAGAAAAGAGAGAGAGAAAAGATACCATACAGGTGGTTCCTTTTTTACTTCTCACCACTGGCATCTCTTAAACAGTAAGAGATACGAAGTCCGTTAAATTAGCAAAAAGTTGCGCTATTTCTTTGTGATTAAGAATCTGAAAAGAAATCCGCCATATGTTAATTCGTTCCTGAGTTATTCAAAAATGTAATTAATATGGACTTTCTTTGGAAAATTGCCAAAATTCTAAAATTGGTATGAATAATGTGTAAGATTAGATTAAAACTTTTTGAAAAAAAGTAAAAATAGTACACTAACTTTTTTAATCCCTTTTAACGTTTAAAATAATTGAATCGAAAATTCAATAAAATAGATTTTGATATCGTGTGATTCAAACTTTTCACATGTTTTTTCAAAAAAGTTCTTGCTGGTTACATTTTTGAAAAACTAATTTTTTTGTGTGTCGGATGGTGCAAAAATTCAACATGCCAGCCATTAGAGAATCAAAAGTTGATCGTCATTGCTCAAAATCTAGAAGGCCCAGAAAAAAATCTTCGATGCCATTTCATTGACAGCTGTCAAAAATATCAAAGTACCAATAGCTTTATTTAAAAAGCAACAATCGTTGGGGAGATATTAATTTTTATTTAAAATCGCAATTTTCAGATTTTTCGGAATAACTCACGAACGAATCAAGATATCGAAGAATTCTCTTCAGATTCTTAATCACAAAGAAATAGCGCAACTTTTCTCTAATTTGACCAACTCCGTATCTCTTACCGTTTAGGAGATGCCAATGGTGAGCAGTAAAGAAGGAACCACCCTGTATATGGTTTTATATATTTTTCTCTTCAAACTGAATGAATCGGTATTCTTAAAAAATTTAAAGAATCATCCCCTGTACTTATTTTCACTAATTAGATTGATAGAACAAAATCTTCCCTCACAAATTTTCGCGCTTTCATCCATTCAGGACCAGCTTATTGGAAAGCGGTATTCAATAAGAGCACATTTTCTGTGTAGAATTGATTACAGATTAAGATTTCATTATAATTATGTGAGAAAAATTCAATGAACTAAAAAATATGCAAAAAAATGTGCAAACGCGCCGTTGTGTTATTAAAAATCTGAAAAAAAAATCCAAAAGAAAGCCCTTTATAACACCAGCCATCCCCCAAATTTCAAAACTACATCATTTACATTTTTTGGAAATTTATTGAAAAAAACTTAATTTTGGGGAGGGAACCCCTTTGAGGCGGCGTACCTTACTCCCATGTGAAGCATATTCGACCACATGTCTATATGAAGTTTCGTCTTAAATTGAGACGAAGAATTACCCCCTATTTTTTGCGAACACCCTGTATATTGGTACGTCTAATTTGCTTCAGTAGGAGTGGTACCAAATTAAAAAATTTTCGCATAACTCTAAACATCGATATAAACTCTGATCTGTTTTTCTACAGGGTGTCTCTTTTAAAGTATCAGCGATATTTAAAGAATCGTTTTGAGCAAGCTAAACGAGATTTCAAAAAATTCATTTTTAACCGGCAATAAAATTTGTATCTTCCAGACAGTTGAAAATGTTTAAAAATGGCGTAACGAAATTGTCCACAACTCAATTTTTTCAAATGCAAGTTCCATAATTTTATGTATTCAAAAGATACCAGTCCTATGCCTATTTTCAATAATTTTGAAAATATTTGAAATAACTGTATTTGTGCGAATAAAAAAAATTGATCCCAGCAAGCTTTAAAACAAATTTTTGAAGGTGTAGAATGAACTATTACTAATTTTTGATCTAAAGCTTACTGTGACCAATTTTTTTAATTCCCGCAAATACATTTTTTTCAAATATTTTCAAAAATATAGAATACAGGTATAGGGAATGCCAATACTAACCGAAAGAAAATTTAATTTTGCATCTTTTGGACACATAAAATTATGCAACTCGCATTTGAAAAAAAAAGTTGTGCACAATTTCGTTACGCCATTTAAAAAAAATAATTTCCGCCATATTGTTATGTCAACAAGAACGAGTGAGACATCAGCCGAAAGCTCAAACCTTGTACTTTCAACCCTCCAAGTTTGATTTCTTAATTTTCAACCGCCTGGAAGATACAAATTTTTCTATTGCCGGATAAAAATCAATTTTTTTACACAAATTTTGACATATGTCAAAAACTATGACAGTTAGGTAGGCAAAGTGTGGGTGCAATAAACTCGCAACTAAGAGGGCAATCCGAATCTAGAGCCAAAACATAGGCTTCCCATATAAAATAGCTAAAATGGCGGCCACTTCCGGTATACCGGAAGTGCGTCAGAGCTGAAGATATTTTCATTTGATGGGCAATGAATTGAAACACCCGTGTGTGAATTTTCGTTTAGCTACTCAAAACAATTCAATAAATATCGCTAACTGACACTTTAAAAGAGACACCCTGTATTTATACATGCGTGAACATAGGGGAGGGTTAACCAGTTGGCCAATATGGTGGTCTGGGATTTTGCGATGAATCAGAGCAAATTGCTAAAAACCGAAAAAGTGATTAACCCCTCGCTGAATTGTGTTAGAAGTTATGAAAAGTATCAGAGTATCTAGACACCTATGATTTACATGGCCAATACTTTATTATGGACAAAAAAAACCAGAATTTAAATGCGAGATGTACGTAGTCCAAAAATTCAGAAAGTTTTTTTTCTTTTTGCACATTTATCTCGAAGTCTAACTATCTCAACAATTTCATTGGTTCATTTGAATTTTGACCAATCAGATTGCTGAGATTAACTCAGGCTTCTATTAATTATTTTAATTTAACAGTGACGACAGTTTTGACATATTACTAAAGCTAAACTACTGACAGATATACCTACAATCTTTTGTTTTCATAACCTACCTGATGTGAAAAAACAATCCAAGAATTTACTTAAAATTAAACCGAAAACAAGTGAAGGAAGGAAAAAAGAAAGCTTGTTGATTTGTTAGAGCCAACTTGATTTTTATCACTTTGTGAACAGGGGAAAATTTATATTGAGTTGCCTCTGACAAGCATGTAAATAGTAAAATCACATCAGCTGGTTTACATTTCAAAGTCAACTTGATCTTGTTACTTACTATGAAAACTGTGATCTCCGATTAGATGAACCTGACTCATTCAAGGCATTGATATCATCCCTTCTCCGAACAGTTCGATCTGAACTTACCTACAAGGAAAAAAATTCATATATAAAGGAATCCATCTAATAAAATCGAGAATCTTATGAAATAATTTAATTTTAGAAATTAAGGAATGATTCCTTTGGCAATAAAGATAAGGAAATTTACGATTATGGAGTTTCTCCTTAAAAAAAAGATGAAAAGTGACATTATACATAACTACTTACATTCTGTTGGCTGTTATCCGCCTTTTCTTCAGGGTTCGCGGAAGGCCTTTTGGTTGGTAAAATTGTCATTGTTTATATATCCAAAACACCAGAATTATTGCAAATTTGGTAAAATATTCCTTTATTTTGACAAATCTAACCAGGTGCTGTCAACACCACGAACAGCTGCTAGCAAAAGCTACCAACAATAACCAGCAAAAACCCCAACTCGTTGGCACTACGTCAAATTCAAATTTCCCCGCCAAACAATAAATTTCGAATTTCGAGCAACTTTTATTATGAAAAAATGAAAGTCATACCATAAGGCCGATAATATAAAGTGCGTCACACTATGAATTTACACATAAATATTAATATAAAAGATTATGAAATATTTAACACTGGCGCAAATGTTCCGGAGCGTGGTAATGTTGCTGCGGGTTTAAAGAAGGATGTACTGGGGGCGGAAAACAACGCACATGCTCCACCGACAACTCGTCGTTCTCACCAGACTTCAAAAATTTGTTGAGAATTGCAAAAATCTGCGAATTCAGGACTTGGAACCTTCTAATTCTGTCGACCATTCGTTTTAAACTCTGAAACATTTCAATTAGAGAATTCGGGTTTCCAATTAAGAGAGATAGACAATAAGAAGGCAAAATTTGACAAAGAACGGTACGCAAAAGCAACGCAAAACTCGTCATTGTCAAATGTTGCCCCCATATTACGTCACGAAAGAGAGAGAGGGTGTAATTCCAAGTCAGTTT
The DNA here is from genome assembly GCA_963924575.1 of Pycnomerus fuliginosus. Classification (NCBI taxonomy): domain Eukaryota; kingdom Metazoa; phylum Arthropoda; class Insecta; order Coleoptera; family Zopheridae; genus Pycnomerus; species Pycnomerus fuliginosus. The sequence goes on from OZ004626.1 coordinate 4,462,824, forward strand.
ATGTCAGTCACGTGATGACATAAGTCTAGTTAAGTGCACAACTCAGCAGGGGTCGTTGTTTGCAGATTTCTGCAATATTACATCTCACTGGCAACTATTTTCATCTTATAAGAATATATATAAGCTCACACGATCTGTCAAGGAACCTGCGTGCCAGTAAGATGTACTATTGCAGAAATCTGCAAAAATTAGCAAGCAACGACCCTTGCTGAGTTGTGAATCTAACTAGACTTATGTCCTCTCGTAACTAACATAAACTAACTAACAGAGACAAGTTTGGAAACCTTCATTTCCGCTCCCCGCTTTAGCAGCTGATTGCTCCGCAAGTGTGACGTCAGATCGGTCAGGGTTATTAACGAATGTTTACTTTTTCTAGGTTTTGTGCTTTGATTTACTGTTTTTATGAAGAGAGAAGTACATTTTTGGCTAATTAAAACTTCTCTTATTACTAAAGCTCAATCACCCCAACCAAAACAACTTGTGGAGACAAGAGCTTATGTAACTTACAATTCCTTTAACAATTTCGTCTTTCATATCCACCCTTTGTACACGTAAGATGTGGTAGCAGAAGTCGAGAGCCTCAAATCGCCTTTGCTGGTCCAGTAACACGATCATGGTACACCCAGCCCAGTGCAATCCCTCTCCAAACATCTCCCTTGAAAATATTGATTTAAAAAAATCAAACTAAGATTACTTACTCGACTGTGAATTCATTTTCACTGACTGGTATACAGTAGACAAACTGCAAAGCTGACCACAACCGATGAAATTCTGTGCATTCGTCAACGTTCATAACACCGTTGGTAGGGGGAGGCCCAACCCATACGGAATCATCAAGAAATGATCTCAACCTATTCAAAACAACTTCAAAAATAGAAAGACCACAACACAGTCTTTCCCTTGTCAGCAAATCTCCTTCTTTAGAAATCAAAGATTGCTTAGCTGTTCCTAATTTTTCAATATTAGGAACAATTTGCAAGGCCGCGTATTTAGCTTCAAGTCTTTTTTGTTTTGCCTCCGGTTTTTCGCCCTCTTTGCAGAAGGGTCTTGGGAGGATATTTTGGAAAGGGGCTGCTTGTAATAAGTCACAAACTTCTTCCTGAGATAAGGCTTGCTCCATCAGCAAGCAAAACAGAATTATATTACCAAATTCTCGGAAATTGTGGAAGAGTTCAGTTCGCGCGTCTGGATATTGTACAATATCGTTCAGCTGCGCATGGTAATAACTTAGGACACCTGAAAATTTTAATTAGCTCTTTTCAAATGTTTTCAGGATTAACCTGGGGATCCATAGTCATATCGTGGAAGTTTGCAAATTTTTGGCATTGCTTCCATTAAGGTTTTTGTGAATTGGAGTAAGTTTCCTTGTATTAAACTTTTAACGATCTTCAGCAGTTCCTCCATGACGACGGCTATACCTTGGTATCCTAGTAATTTGCACATGGTGTGGAAATGCTGGGGTCCCACAAAACCTACCGATTTTTATATTAGTATATCATATTTACATACAGAGGTTCCTAAATTAGGCTGCAATATTTTACCAGTGCTTTCTACGGTCAAAAATGTTGTTGAGGGACATCACACATTTCTTTCTTATTATTTTTGCTGTTAGCGTTTGATAGTGTGGATAGAGGGAAAGGGAGCACATGAGCAAAATAGGACTGAATGGGAAGCTGGTAAGAAGGATAAAAGATATAATGAAACAAAGAATGTAGTCAGAGTGAATGGACAAGAGAGCGAGTGTTTTTGGAAAAGGAAAGGAGTAAGACAAGGATGATCACTGAGCCCAACGCTGTTTACAATTTATATAAACGATATTTATGAGATGTTTAAAATGGCGCAGGCAGGGGGGGGGGGTTGTGGTGGGCAAAGAGAAAGTGTGGTGTTTGGCATATGCAGATGATTTGGTGATAGCGAACGATAAGGGAAGAAGCGAAAAGGAGTAAGTTAAGAGTGGAGACAGGGAAAAGGGCGGTGAAATATGAGGACAGAATGGCAGAAAGAGGAGCGTGTAAGATATTACAGGAATGCTGGAAAGAGAAAAAGAGAGAGAAAAAGAAAGGTAAGGAAAGATAAAGATATTACGAGAGCAACGGATATGCAAGGGAAGATATAGAAAGACGCAGGGAACAGGAGAGATGGATGAATGGAGCGATGTGGGAAAGATATAGAGACATAGAAGACAGGAAAGAAGAACAAAAATCAGAGAATCAAGATATAACGCAAAATATGAGAATATAATAAGTGAAGGGTTACCAAGTTACTTGAGATGCGGGAAAACAAGTTATGGCTGAAGGAGGAAGAGAGAAAGTGCAGAGTATGTGGAGAGGAGAGAGACAGTAGAACACCTGTTGAAAGAGTGTGAGGGAATGAGAGAGGACGAAAGAGAGAGAAAGAGTATTCTGAACGAAATCATAATCTCTTTTCTATTCCTATAAAGATGGTACTCTTGTGAAGGAAGACGTCAAAATGGTGTAAACAAGAAGAAGCTCATGGGACCTCATTCTAGAAAGAAAAGTTCATATGGACATTGGTCGAAAATTGCTTCCTAAAGGAGCTATGGTCTTTCAAATTGGGTCTCGGATATAGCTCCATTATGAAGCATTTTTCAACACATGTCCAGATGAGCTTTTCTTCCTAGAATGAAGTAAGGAACCGTTCCATGAACTTGTTTACAGTATTTTGACGTCTTCCATCATAAATTTTGAGCCCTGAACCCATGAAAAGCCATTTTTTCGATGTTTTCTAGCACAAGAACACCTTTTTTATGAGGATTAGATCAGAGATTATGATTCCTTTCCTAGTTCATGAAACAAACACTATCAGTACAATAATAAAGAAAAAATATGTGATATTCCCTCTACAATACAACGTACGCCTCTGAGTAAATAAAAATTTGAAAAAAATTCAAAAGAAAGCCCTTGATAACACTAACCTATGCTCCAAATTTCAAAATCCTGCCATTTACAATATTTGAGTAATTTTAAGAAAACCGACTTTTCGAGTACCCCTTTGAAGGAGTGTAGCTCCCTTAGGAGGCATTTTTCGACCCATGTTTACTGAAACTTTTGATCGTAGAAGGTACTAGTAAAATATTGTAGCCTACTTTCGGGACACTCTGTATAGTACTTAAAACTAATTACCCGAGTACTGTCCATATTGTGTAGTATATGCAAGATTCAGTTGCTTACTACCCCACATGTAATGGTGGGACATCTGAGGGGGCTTATCTCTATGAACAGGTGCAGCAAACGATATTTGACCTTTGTACTTAGTAAATCTATTAGTAGCAGCATTGCACACATAATTTGGCAAAAAGTCGTAGTTCAACTCCCAAAACACATGCAGAGTAATTCGTCCATATGGTGCTAAGACATTGTGATTAGCCTCTCGGTACATGGAATCGAAATCGTCAAGCGCCAGCCATTTACTGAGTAATTTATGGCAAAGCCTGTTAACTTGTAACAGACCTTCCAACTCCATAATGCCTGTAATATCTCCACCCTCAAATTTACTTATACCGAAATCTAAAGATTTCTGCATATCTGCGTTGATTCTTTGAGTAATAAGTTTGTTTAAATCTATTGACCTCCCCAGTAACTGAACATGTCTTTGTTTCAGTAAAGTTTCGTAGCGATTGGCTCTGGGGTATGGAAGTAAATATGCGCCTAAGGCTGCGCACTCGACTCTAAATCGTTTGTCCAGGAATATACTAAAATTAAACAATTACGAAAAGTAAAAAAACAACGACAAACCTCGCAGCTAATTGTTTGTAGTAAGCGAATATTTGTTCACTTAACTTGTAAACAAACTGATCGAAGCATAGGTTGACTTCGGCTTCAACTTCATCATATAAAAATTGCTTTCTAAATATTGTTAATGCATATAACGCACTGTCATTGTACAAATCTAACGGGTACAGAACGTATCTAAAATCAACGTAGGAGAGTTTTTCGTTTTAATTATACTTACTCCATCATTGATGGTTCTTTTGTTTTTAAAATATGATCCGTTAATATCCAAGGCATTGACATGTCTATTGGAAATTGAATTCTTTTTTCCATTGTGATTAGATCGTTACATTCCTCATTGTGCTGGTGACGCACGGTACATTTCTAAAGAAAGAATGTAGACAGATTTATTAAAACAGTTCCTTACGTTGATTCTCCTGCCCATCGTCATCTCAAGATAGAATTCTCTGTACCATAACTGGGATAAATCGCAACATTGCTGAAGAGATTCTACAAAAACACAAATAAAACGTTTTTTAGTAAACTCTAAAAAGCTATACCGCTAAAACCAAGAAGGTAGTTCCAGTAGAAAGAAGTTTTATGAAACTGATCAATTTGCATCAAATACTGTCCATCAATATCTTTCCGAAGTGTTCTTTTTCCACCTGATTTATCAGCAATAAGTGATTCTAGCATGGTGCGAACCATGTAAAGTTGTGTAGAAGAAGGTCCAACATTTCTTCTTGGTACTTTAATATTAAAACCGTTGTCAGGATCCTTCTTTCCTTTCAAAGCTGGATCTTGCAAAGGTTCTACACCTCGTTGCCAGTCAGCACAGGTCTCTCTAACGGACATAATGATGCTCCTTATAAGATCCTTTTTGTTTTTGATGGCTTTTCTCAAAGGTTCTCTTAAAGATAACTGAACAAAGTCCTGTAACTCCGAGTAGATATTTCGCCTTATTGCGTCTGTAAAAACAGTTTCCATCCTCGCCATCAGCACTTGCAATCCTTTAATCATAGCAATTACTTCAATAAGAGCAAACTTTTCTTCATCAGTGTAATTATATCTCGTCGCTCTTTCATATTCTTCAGCTTCTTGGGGGCATTCCTTGTTCTGGTGATGATCAGTAGGGTGCAAAAGTTTCCAAGAGTAGAGCTCAGTTACAACACTGGTCCATTCTGACAACAACTGCAACCCTCGAAGGGCTAATTCTGCAGTTTCCTTGTTTTCAGAATCACTACCACTTTCTTTGTAAGTGGTTGTGACTTCATTGCTGTACCTCGCCAGCTCGCTTATGTATTTCACGTGATCGTCTCGAATTTGAGGCAGGTGAACCATAAGGTCTGCTTGGGGGGAGGGGGTATTGCTACTGGATAAAGGCCATTTGCTGGGGTCGAAGTGTTTGCTTCGTTTTATGTAGTTGAAAGGCGCTATTTGCATGTCTCCGAACAATGGAACCACTTCCAAGTTCTGCAAAATAAAACTTAACACTTCACAAAGGCTCTAAGACAGATACATATCATATGAAAATTAATAAATTTTGTCATTTTGTCGCTATTTCGAGCAAATTTTGTGGGGTGTATGTTCGTTAATTAATTAATTCGAAGCTTCAAATGAGTGACGTTGCACACTTATCAGGCTTACACAGTTTTAGTACCGTAACAGAATGCAGAAGTACTGTAGTCTTAGCTTATTCGCTCGATCGATCGATCGCTCCTCAAGTCGGATAACTTGAGAACGAAAGCAGATATCGAGCTGAAATTTTGTACACGGGTGTATACCCGGAAAATCTCGGTGGGGATTGTTTTTGGGCCATATCGGACGAAGGGGGTGGGAGTTAGGGCTGAAAAACCGAAAAACTATTAATTGCAATAACTCGAGAACTAGTGGAGGTATCTTGCTGAAACTTGCTGTGCACGTTCGGCCTTCAAGTCTGTTGAATGTGAAGGGGTGTCAATTTCGGGGGATGAAAACCATAAAAAAATATGATTACTCCGCAAGGGTTGAACGCAGCTATTTGAAACCCAACGTACACACATGCTTCGATAAAATTTGCGGAGGATGTTTTTTCCGGAAAATCGGGACAGAGGGGGCGGAAAATAGAGGTTGTAACTCAAAATTCCGTTTAATAAATAAGTATTGGTTGAAACTGGTGTCATTCGATAGCTTTCCGTTAATGATTCAAAAAAGGCAGAAACACAAAAACACGAGAACTCAAAAGCCACGCAGCGTATCAAAGTAGAATTTGGTGCGGTAATTTTCAGTGACATTGTAGAGGGCTGGTCAAATTTTCACTAACACCCTACAAGGGGGATGAAATTTGAGGGTTGAAATTTGTAATTTCTTCAAGTAAATGGTGGTATAAAATTACGGGGTTCGATAGATTTCGGACAACCACTGAAAAACGTTCTTATGAGTTTTCAACCAATGAACGAATCTCCAAATCGCCGCAACTTCTCAACGTATTGGATTATGGTGGTGAAATTGAAAACGTAACTTTTTTTAGAGCACGTGGGGGTAGTGAAATAGGGGGTTAGAGTTTACGGGTGGAAACGTACATGAAGACCTTTAATTTAGCACAGAGAAGCAAAGTCTTTGTGAAACTGTGAGGTCTTACACATTGTATCTTCGGGAAAGGAGGGGTGAATTTTAGGAGAAATTTATAGAACGGGGTGAAAATTATGCGTGAAAACTCGAAATTTCACTGAAGAATGTAGGGTTGAAATTAATACCATTCGATAGCTTTCCATTGATGGTACAAAAAAGATCTTAACCATAATTCGTGAAAACCACCCTAACATGCAGAAACACAAAAACACGAGAACTCAAAAACTGCTCAACACATCAATGCAGAATTTGGTGTGCTAGTTTACACTGACACTGTAGGTGGATGAGCAAATTTTCATTATGATCTAACAAAGGGGGTGAAATTTAAAGGTTGAAACTTGAAATTTCTTCAGGTAAATGTTGGTATAAAATTGCAGGGTTCGATAAATTTCTTTAACCATTGAAAAAAAAGGTCTTATGAGTCTTTAATCTAAAACCAACCCATAACCTACTAACAAAAACTAACCCCGAACAATTTTCGGGTTTTTTTGTGATTTTTCGGTAATTCAAAATCATTTTCATTATTTTTTAAGTCACCCAGGACTTTTCAACTCTTTTCACGATATGTGTATACTCAAGAAACAGAATTTACACAGACCGCTTCTTTTTCGTGTCATTTTCGATAGTTCTATTTTACTACAATCACTTTTCAACCCCCTTAACTCTTCAGCCCTCACAATTTTGCAACCCCCCGAGGGCAATTTTGTCTTTATATCTTTCTTCGGTAACAAATTTTACTGTTTTGGATAATGTTTACTTTTTTAACTTTTTCGACCTCCGAATGCTAAATTTGCATAATCGACTTATTTTTGTATTATTATCTGTAATTCTATTTAACTTCGGTTAATTTTCACCCCCTTTGACTTTTCATCCCCGTTTACAATTTGTCAACCCCCTAAGCACATATTTTGCTATATTCGTCTAATTTCGTTTTTCTTCGGCAATAAGTTGAACTCGTATGGCTTATGTTTACCTTTTTCACTTTTTCGACCCCATTCGCAATATTTTAAACCCCCAAAAGCTAAATTTGCGTAATTGGCTTATTTTCTGTAATAGCGTATTATACTCAAAATATGAAAACTTTCAAATGAACAGTTTGAATTTAAAAAATTTGGTCGTATTTTTTTATTTTTGCGAAAACGTTGCAGAAAGCAAAAAAAAACGATAGACAGATGAAAACCGTTCAAAACGATCTAGAATTTACACCTCCCTTCCCTAACAGTTCACGTCACCTAGCCCAATGAAATTGCAGTATTGTAGGTGTTCTGTTTGAATTGACGGCGTTGCCATGACGATATCCAATCGGTTGAGTTTGAGAGTTGACGTAAGCATGATGTCTGTTTTCGCGCAACCTACAATTTTTGCAACTTTAGCGACAAATTTTCATTAGATAATGCATGTTTTACAACTAACAACGTCGTTGGGCATCACTTCAAATTAAGTACTTTCTTTCCCACCTCCTTTTGTAAAACTTGTTGTCTCAGTATAATACTCTATTCTACTCAACCATGGTTAATTTTCATCCCCCTTTACAATTTTTCAACACTCTGAGACAGACTTCGCAAATTTTTGTGTTTTTTTGTTCATTCTCTACTGTTAATTCCGTATTTTCAACATTTCGCCTTTATGACACCACTGTGCGTCTGCGAAGACAGTACTACTAGGTGCAGATTGACAAAATCTGCACTCGACACCACCAGTAAATTCAGCTCGCTCCTGCATACACATTAACATGATAAACATCTACAGAGATACACATCTCATTGATGTACCTCTTCCGGTGGCTTTTTATTTATTGTCCAATTTCATAAAATCATAAACCAGATGAAATCGTTCAACAAATACTACGAAATGACTGGCCGCGATTTCAACCTCAAACGATAGTGTGCTTTTTTATTTCAAATGGTAAACTATATATTTTTTTTCTGAATTCCAAGGTATCTAAGAAGTTAGCATTGCTTTAAGAAAATTTGACAAAATTTTCACGAAAATGCACTCTATCCAATCGCATTTTGAAGTGTTTCGTGAAAGAGGCAACCTAGTAGTATTTTTTAGAGTTGCATTTGGTTTTTTATTTTTTTCTCAAATCGGACGATAAATAGGAAAGTTGGGGTGTTTTTCGCGTGATACTTGTATGTGAAATTAAAACCTACCTTAAAAATCCTGTCGATTCGGTCCAGCCGCAACTTCTTCTTCTGATCCAACTTATTAATATTGCACAGTTCGCTATCCATTAGAAACAAACCAAACCCCATAACTTTAACAAGCATATGCTTCTCACTGGGAGTCAAATACATCTTAGTCTCAAACATGTGAACGCAGATATTGACTACATCCGCCAATAACTCTTCATAACCAGCAATTTTCTCTAAATTCTCCTTAACAGTATCCCTGATTTTGTTTTGGGTGGCCAAGAACATGGACAGATTTTGGGATTCCTGGAGGGTCTGAGAATCTGACATCACTTTCAGGAATTGAGCGGCTCTTCGATAAGTGGAGTAGTCGTTTTTCACACTGGACTTCATGTTCTTTAACTCGTCCAAAATTGCGAACATGTTTATGAATTTACCGAGGGTTAGGAGGTAGGCTTCCGATACAAAGTCTTTACGCTTTTCCGTGTGGCACAGCCGTTTCACTTCTTCGAAAAACCGTTCTATTGCTTTTTTCTGTAAAAAGGAGCTGTGATAACGTGGGCAATTACCGGAGTTTTTACCCTAATTAAGGGGTTACAGCAAGTACTGCTGAGTTTACCTTATGTTGTCTTCATAAATGCACAAATCATTAATTAAAAGTAAATAACAGGCAAGAGGCAAGCATTGGTGAGTTTACCCTATCAACCGAATACATCCTATTACAATTTGGGCCACTACCGGTTAGTTTACTTTAACAAAAAATTCATGGCTACCTTCATAAGAAAACAGTTATTAAAGAAATGTCAACTGGGGCTAAAAACCGTTCTATTGCATTTTTCTGTAAAAAGGAGCTGTGATAACGTGGGCAATTACCGGAGTGTTTACCCTAACTAAGGGGTTACAGCAAGTACTTCTGAGTTTACCTTTTGTTGTCTTCATAAATGCACAAATCATTAATTAAAAGTAAATAACAGGCAAGAGGCAAGCATTGGTGAGTTTACTCTATCAACCAAATACATCCTATTACAATTTGGGCCTCTACCAGTGAGTTTACTTTAACAAAAAATTCATGGCTACCTTCATAAGAAAACAGTTATTAAAGAAATGTCAACTGGGGCTAAAAACCGTTCTATTGCTTTTTTCTGTAAAAAGGAGCTGTGATAACGTGGGCAATTACAGGGGTGTTTACCCTAACTAAGGGGTTACAGCAAGTACTGCGGAGTTTACCTTATGTTGTCTTCATAAATGCACAAATCATTAATTAAAACTAGATAACAGGCAACAGGCAAGCATTGGTGAGTTTACCCCATCAACCGAATACACCCTATTACAATTTGGGCATCTACCAGTGAGTTTACTTTAACAAAAAATTCATGGCTACCTTCATAAGAAAACAGTTATTAAAGAAATGTCAACTGGGGCTAAAAACCGTTCTATTGCTTTTTTCTGTAAAAAGGAGCTGTGATAACGTGGGCAATTACCGGAGTGTTTACCCTAACTAAGGGGTTACAGCAAGTACTGCTGAGTTTACCTTATGTTGTCTTCATAAATGCACAAATCATTAATTAAAAGTAAATAACAGGCAAGAGGCAAGCATTGGTGAGTTTACCCTATCAACTGAATACATCCTATTACAATTTGGGCCTCTACCAGTGAGTTTACTTTAACAAAAAATTCATGGCTACCTTCATAAGAAAACAGTTATTAAAGAAATGTCAACTGGGGCTAAAAACCGTTCTATTGCTTTTTTCTGTAAAAAGGAGCTGTGATAACGTGGGCAATTACCGGAGTGTTTACCCTAACTAAGGGGTTACAGCAAGTACTGCTGAGTTTACCTTATGTTGTCTTCATAAATGCACAAATCATTAACTAAAAGTAAATAACAGGCAAGAGGCAAGCATTGGTGAGTTTACCTTATCAACCGAATACATCCTATTACAATTTGGGCCTCTACCAGTGAGTTTACTTAACAAAAAATTCATGGCTACCTTCATAAGAAAACAGTTATTAAAGAAATGTCAACTGGGGCTAAAAACCGTTCTATTGCTTTTTTCTGTAAAAAGGAGCTGTGATAACGTGGGCAATTACCGGAGTGTTTACCCTAACTAAGGGGTTACAGCAAGTACTGCTGAGTTTACCTTATGTTGTCTTCATAAATGCACAAATCATTAACTAAAAGTAAATAACAGGCAAGAGGCAAGCATTGGTGAGTTTACCCTATCAACCAAATACATCCTATTACAATTTGGGCCTCTACCAGTGAGTTTACTTTAACAAAAAATTCATGGCTACCTTCATAAGAAAACAGTTATTAAAGAAATGTCAACTGGGGCTAAAGCTTCGCCAGTTTTTAATTTAATGTCAATTTGGGGATTATTTGGTTCACCAGTAACAAAACTATAATAATTTACTCAATGAAAAAAATAATGGCCGCCTACATAATAATGCATTATCAAGTTGTCTCTGAAAGCATTTGACCAATCAGGTGCAACTTGTTATTGTTCATTTGTTTTCACCGCCATTTTTCTGCAGTTTGACATTACTTACTTGAAAATACATAAAATTCAACAATTTGTTCACTTCTGGGGCCAAAACCTCGACAGTTTTTTCATAAATTTCGACGCGATTCGGTTGTTCATTTGATTTTGGTTGTGGAATCGCCCGAGAACAACACCTCCAAGTATACAGCATGACCGAATGTTCCTCCCCTTCTTCCAGCAGCTCATTCTAAGGTATGTGACTCAATTAATGAAACAATTAAAAAATATTACCAAGCTGGCATGAACGGTTGCTTCCTCTATGTATTTAGCAATTCCTGTGACGAACCCATTTCGGTCCTCGAAATTAGTATCAAAATTCGCTTGATACACAACCGAGCAAGGCTGGGCTTCAATACAGGGTTGTTCATCGGGCAGGGGAAGCTCATCCAGGACGTCAACGTTGGATAAAGCATCATTTAATGAAACCCTATCAGTCCCAGCCATTGCACCAATTAAAAAACCGGAAATTGCTTTAATAACCCTGCAATAATTCAAATTTATAAAAAACAAACACGTAATCATCATATTAACCATAATAAAAATAATCGGAAATAATTTCCAAAATTTAATTATTTGGATTTTATGCAAAATTTAACATAATAGGTGCGGCGAAGACAAGTAAACAAATGACAAATTTGTCACTAAATACACGACACTGTGGGCAACCCTAAAAGTTGAAAAGTACTAACTCGGTTGTGGCTCTCGCCCGGAGATGGCGCCACGGACTACAATTTCAACTGTGCAAATAATTTAATGGAGACCTGGAATTCCACTTAGGGCTCCATGTTTCGCGGGGTTTAGTCGCAAAGTCGCTCAGATTGGTATCATTCAATATTCATTAAAGTATTCAATACACTGAAATGCTCCGTTATTTTCGATTTCTTAAGGGGAAGTTTTACCTCTGCAAGTAGAACCGATCGACATAAGGTTTCTACAGGAATTCAGCGATATCACGCTTATCGTATTTTCGAAAGTATAAATCTTTGTTTTTCAGTTTTTTGTTATAGAATTTTTCTCACATTTAGCCAAGCTATACGAAAGCTTGGAAGGAACATGCATAAATATTTTTCAATAGGTCTATGTGGTGATCTCTGATGTCTTCATTTCAGCGCGATGATTCTTATTGGTTCCTTTCCCCTCTGTGACGTCACGCAACTAGTAACACCATATAGAAAGGTACTGTGTTTGGAAATGCGAATGGTCCTTTCCTTTCCAACAATTTTTTGAAAATGATAAAATTATAAAGAATACACTTCGTCAAAACCTCCTCAGCAAATAAAATGTTTCAAAACTTCGTTGATTTTTAATGAAAATATCTCTAAAATTCCGAGTCAGCATATAAGACAACATAATGTACAGCGTGAGTCTGAAAGGCACATCAGCTTTGTTACCGTTGCTGATGGTATTTTGGACATTATCAAAAAATCGCAACCTTGTTATACAGGGTGCGCCTCAAGTTATTTTTCCTTGAACTTTTCTTATTACCCGTTAAATGCTCAACCTTTTCGGGCTCTTAAATTTTTTTGAAAAAACTGACCATTCACGAAGAAAATTGAAAAAACCGAGGACATGCTTCAAGTAAAGACCATAAAATAAGTACCTCGATAAAAACCTATGTTAGATTTGCCCCCTAAAAAAGAGTATTTACCACCGATGTCTTTTCTTCAATTGTGAATATGAATTCTGGTCACAGTTCGTTTAGAATTACACTGTCGTATGTGCACTTTATGCCGTTGCGAGATATGAAGGTTTGTAATTTGTGGGAGCAATATTTCTAAACTGTTACATGTAATAATTAAAAATTTTGGTTAAGATTACTCAGAAAAATTTAAGAAGCAATTTGATTACATATTTCTTATCAAAATTTCGGTGATCCGTAGAAAAAACAATTATTTCAGAAACACATACGACTTTGTTACACCAAAATTTAACACTTAATTTATTTAACGTTGATACAACATTGTAATTCAGAAAAATTACTGCAAAATAAATACAACATCATAACAAATAACATGAAATATTTGAAATCGCGCAAAAACGCGTCTAAAACCTCGCCACCTTCTAAGGAATGCGGGGGTTGTGTGACTCATTTTTTCTCTTGGTTTCTAAACGAGTCTTCACTCCTCAGTTCCGTCAAAATGATTGTCAGTGTCAAAAAGTAAAAACAAAGACAATAATTAACAACGACTCCTCGCAACCTCCATATTGCTACTTTTGATTTACACTAGCAAGAATTTTGACGGAATTGAAAACCCGTTTATAAATCAACAGAAAAAAGCCTGACTCACACTAACGCCACGTTCGTTAGAAAGTGCCGCGACTTTATTTTTTTGATTCAACTGCGCAATTACATTTTTCAAAAATTTTGTCATCAGTTTATGGAAATTAGGTTTGAAAAAAGCAAAAACAAATAAAGAGAAATGTAATTGTACCGTTCAAAACGTCAACATAATATCACAGTATAATATGTTAAAACGCAATTTGAAATACGAAATGCCTATTGATTTAAATTTTTTTTAATACAATTTACAAATACTTACTATGTTATCCCAACAAAAATTATTTTGGTGGCATACGATTTTGTAATTTCTCATTTTAATTAAAACAATATTTTTAACAGTTTCAACAATTATACTTTTCTTGCACTTCAGTTCCCAGGGAAGATATATTAACACTTAGGCAAAAAATTTCAAAAATGCTGGTTCCGACGTTGTAATTCTAAACGAACGAGTTGTCAAACAACAGCTCCCTTACAAAAAAACAGTTGAAATACGACAATTGTCAGGGCATATTTTGATTTTTATTGCAATTCAGTGCTTTATTATTGCTATGGTCATGTCTTATTCGGTCTTTTCAGTTTTCCCCGTCAATGGTTAGTTTTTCAAAAAAAATAAAGAGCTAAAAAAGTTTTAGAATTGAACGGGGAGTAACGGCGCATAGGCAAATTAGCAATATTTTGAGACATAAAAAAGTTCAAGGACAGATAACTTGAGGTGCATCCATAATAACAAGGTTATGATTTTTTGATAATGTCCAAAGTACCGTTTTTATTTTTTTTAATAATGCAAAAACAGTTACGTAGCAGACTATTTGAACAAATACCATAGAAATTTTCATGACCTCATATGTTTACTAGAAAATGTCACTTAAAATGACGTCTGTCGTTCATTTCAGCGATTCTTATTGGTCCCTGTTCCCTCTGTGACGTCACGCAACTAATAATAACACCATACCTACTTACGTAGAAACGTGATTGCTTTGATTTTACCCATTGTTGATCTCACTAATTTTTGTGACTTGCTTTAATTTTACAGTTTTACAGAAAAGGAACCAATAAGAATCTCTGAAATGAACGACAGTCGTCATTTTAAGTAACATTTTCTAGTAAACTTCGGAATGTTTTTTATTGGTCAGCGCAAATCATCCCTTAATAAGTGGAGATATCCAATAAATAAGTGGAGATCTCCAGGGAATAAGTGGAGACCACCACATTGTGCCAGATAGTTTCTGGCAGTACTGAGAAATATTTATGCATGATGTCCCGATTCCAAGCTTTCGTAATACGATCCGTAATTTTGCGCTAGGGCGATTTTCTGGAATAACTATTATCGTTCCTGAGATATTAGCACTTAATATTGCCTGTTTTTGGTAATGTTTGTGAATTTTTTCTGATATTTTCCGAATGGTTTCTTTAAAAAAATCGCTATTTTCGCATTTTTCTGCCATCTTTAGCCTACGTATCGGTAAAGTTAACATTTTGTGTCAAAAAACTAGTAAACAAAACAAAGCTGCAGTTCAAAAGTACGAGAGCGATTTTTCGACGTTTTTCGCAGAGGTAAAATCCCCTCTTAAAATTTTAGGTACCAACATTTCGATCCATTTGAGGTACCTATACAAGTTGAACAAAAAAGTTTGACTAATAATAATTTGATTTCGTGTTTCTTTTTCGATATACCTATCCATGAAAAGAGTTCTGAAACGAAGATTTAACCTTTGGCCTGTTACTGTTCGTTAAATTTTAGGCATATCATCACTCATCATCAGACATCGTCTTATCAGGCTTTCCTCGGGTTGTTTTGCTAAACGGACTTTTAGTTCCGCCAAAATTCGTGTCAGTAACAGTAACTGAAAGCCCGTTTAACAAAAGGACAGAAAAAAGCCTGACCCACACAATCCTACCGGTTGTGTTCGTAGGTAAAAAAATGATTTAAATAGAGTAAGTACAGTGCTATTCAGAAAATTGGTGATACAGGATGGTTTGGTGGCTATGGAAACATGTGAATTGCATCAATCTGTCGAAAGAACGTTCGTCCAAAGTTGGTTCGTACAGTACAAGGGCGGTAATTACCCCCCCCCCCATAAAAAATTCTCCTCATGGGAATTAAGTTTTACACCGTTTGACACATATTTTCGCCTAACAAAAATCCCGGAATTGATCTAGTTGTAATAATTCGGATAATTGCAGTTCCAGATTGGACCGGCTGATGATTTGTTATCAGATTTTTTCATATCTTGAAGACTACTTTAATCTGACGTCTTTATTAGTAATTCTTTGTTTGAATTGTTTACCATCACTGAACAACTCGATCTTTGAAATCTGCTCAGACTTTATTTGTTGTCATTTGTTACTATAAGAGAACCAGACATTGTCAAACTGATTAGATTACCCAGGGTGGCTTGTGACTCGATGTTAATCAGCTTAAATTATTTTTAAATCGTGTGTTTGTCATTATACGTTAATTTTAAGAACTTCAGGTGTTTAATTCATAATTACGCGACAGAATTGGCCTATTTTGATCGAGAGATCGTATAAGTAGTTATACCTCATTTTGTAAAATATACAAAACTATACTGAAAAACGGTAAGAACTTCTTTTATCACCTATCTAAGCGAAACGCGTGTAAGGATCAGAATAATAATTATTATACTTAGGATAAGTATACACTAAGTACACTTATTAAAGTACATTTTATCCTAGGGCCTGATTGACAAATGTTTCTTATTATTTCATGGAGAAGCGGACAATTTTCTAGTGAACGCTCCTGCAATGAAATACCATTTCCCGTAATTAATGTCTACAATATTATGCAAATGGGATAAGTATATAATGACTTTTCCTGTGCAAGAATATGATTTTCATTTGTCACACGAGTCACACGCAATGCAATATAGGAATTTCAGTTTTTTATTGACGCCGCCGAAGATTTGAGATAAACAAAGAAAGCACAAAGACTGACAGATGCATGGACGCGTATTGACGTTCGAAACAGGTCGATTCAAAATATTTAATATGATTTAGTAACTTAATATGGCAGACTAGTGTCAAACGGTCAATTGAAAGTAAAGAGGGTTTCGAAACAAAAGTCCAGGCTTTATATTTTCAGCTATAATATAATTAAATTAGTGGATATTAAAAGCGAAAAAGTGTGGTTTCGATGTAGAGATCCGTCAAGTGAAACTTCAATGAACCCCTTGTAAAATTGAGCTGTACAATGCACCTTAAGAAATCACTTCTTGTTTGTCAAATATTAAGACAAACATCCGGTGAACGCGACATGTGAAATAATGACATGGGCGAAAGCGACATCGAATTTTATGCTAAAATGCTCCTTTTATTTTCTTGTCTGTTGTATTAAGTGTTCAATCAACCCTTACAAGTAAATCTTGCCTAAAATGTAAATTCTCACAGTAGACGCGAAAACATGTGTCAAATTATAATACGGTTGATTCATTTCAGCCCTACCGCTGCCGCCGGTGACTGTCAAATAGAATCAAGTTTATTCTCAAATTTCATCTCCATACAAACTCTTTCAGGCTTTATTTTCTTTATATTGCGGACTACATTAAAAATCTGGTTCGAATTACTCTCCCTCAACAAAAATATACGTAAATGCCCCAAAATGAAGTTAATTGAATATCGATTTGGAATTAGGGCCTTATTGAACCGTTTCCTGAACATAATGATCCGCTTTTTGTAGGGAATATGCTAACTAAACTGCTCCTAAAGACCTTTGATATCGCTTTATGGAATATCCAGATACATCTGAGACTTGTTCTTCTTCACACAAAAAACAACGGCAGCGTATACCGCAATTGATTAGAATTATTACAAACAAAACAATATCATAAAACGTATAGACTTTATTATGTATATTATCAAACGTATTTACAAACAGAATTCAATAACACTACTACAATATAATATTTTCAATGTCACTAATTCATAAATTTTGCTGGACGATCACAGTCCAAATTAAAAATAAAGCGAAAATAAATGAAATCACCTCCACTGGACTACTTTTTTTACCATTTTTGTTGATATCTTCATAATAATAATTATAAATTTTGGGAATGCTTTGCTTGAACCAAATTCACAAAAATCGCTACATTTTTAACCTCCCCACAACCAATTTAGAAAAGTAGAGACTGCCATTTTTAAAAAAGATTTCAACAGAAAGAAAGAAAGAAAGACGAGTATTGTTAAAAGAATTAACATACCTATTAACCTCCCCACCCCACAACCAATATAAAAATGGGAAGTTACTGCAATCACTCCAAAATTCGAAATTGAGATAACAGCAGATCTTTACGTTTCGAGGTCCCAGGATCACAAAAACGTGGTTTTTAGAAAATGTCTGGGTGTATGTACGTAATGAGGGTTAGTGTTCGCTTTCTGGTGAGCCAAGTTGATTTTGTTGCAAATCTGCAAACGCTAAGTGCCTTTATGGCATATGAACTATGAAATTTGACTGATGAACAACAATCTTTCTTATCAGCATATGAAAGGTGTTTAAATCCTGTGTCTAAAAATGTATTTACACTTAGCACCTTTTTGGCATAAAGTCAAAAAATTCGAAACGAAGAAACATTAAATAACATGCTACAGCCCAAACTACTTGGATCGATTTACCTGAAATTTGGCAGGTAGAGATACTATTATCAGCCAAAGAGCTGATTTAATTTTGGAGGCAATCGGCAAACGGCAAGTGCCGTTTTGGCATATCAACTTTGAAATTTGAATAATAAACTCCCATTTTCTTTATCAGCACACCAAATGTCTTCAAACGCCGTTTCCAAAAATGCATTCAAACTTAGTGCCCTTTCGGCAAAGAATTGTAAAATTGTGAAAAATCACAGAAAACGCTTTAAGGTTGGTGGAGTAAAATTTAGGTGTAGCAGGTAGAAAAATGTACTTAATTTTGTTGGCAATCGTCCAATGTCATCTATGAAATTTGAACGATGACCACCATTTATTTTATCAGCACATTAAAGGTCTTTAAATTCTGTTTCCAAAAATACAAACTTAGTGCAGTTTTAGCTATAAAAAATTAAAATTTTGAAAAGTTTCCGAAACACTTATAGATTGAAATTTATAGGTATGTAATGGGCCTGTCCGAGCAAATTTTTATATTTCGTTTCATTCAAGAGATATTCGGGGTGGGGACCTTTCATTAGACCACCCTGTAATTCAACTTTTCAAAACGCAATTAGATAAAATAATTAATCGGACATTTTTGCAAGGAGGTTTTTCGAGATTAACAGTTTTTAGGTAGAATTACTTGCATAAACGAACACATAAAAATGATCGTTCAATGTTCAGATTATCAACAGTACATACCGAAAACAGTTCATTCACCAAGTGGGGAGGTTCTAGCCGCTTCCGTAGCTGCCCATTTTAATTACATTATTATTCAACAGCGAAGCTCTCAAAGCAAAGAAGGGCTAAAAACGAGACCTCGAAAATGAGTTTTTAAGGTCTCCTTGGAAATAAAATACAATTTTTTGCAGGATGACCTCATATATCTAACCGCTTGAAGTCTAAAATAAAGTCATTATACCTTCACGGAATAGTTCAAACTTGGAAACCATGAGAAGGGTAAAATCACGGAAAATTTTGGATTTTTTTAAGAGCTAAGCATACGACTTTGAAGAGAATTTAAAAAATGAGAAGAATGGCGCAAATCTCATTTCTTTCAGACGCCTCATTCGGATTTCATGGTCAAAGTTTCAGAAAAATTTTTATTTTAATTTCTTGGCTTTAACTTAAAAGCGGGACCTCGAAAATGAGTTTTTTAAGGTCTCCTTGGAAAGACAATTTAATTTTCTTCAAGATGACTTTATTTCGAATCGCTTAAAGCCTAAAATAAAGCAGTCAACTTCAGGGAATAGTTCAAATTTGGAAAATATGAGATGTGTAGGTACCTGGTATAAAGTTGCGGAAAATTTTGGATCTCTTTTTAAGAGCTAATCATACAAAGACGTCCTATTCGGATTTTATGATGAGCTAAGTTTAAAAAAAACAATTTTAACTTTTTCAAAGCACCCTATTAAAGGTGAATTTTTAAGGTGAAACCTAAAGTAAAGTACTTCAAATTTAGAAAATATGAGAAGAGGGGTGCTTACCTGACAAAATCACGGAGAATTTTGGATTTTTTTTAAGAGCTAATGGAAGGAATTTCATTTGTCAGAAGGATTTATTAACCTCCTCGCAACCAATATAAAAATGGGAGATTACTGGAATCACTCCAGAATTCGAAATTGAGATAACACCAGATCTTTGCGTTTCAAGGTCCCAGGATCACGAGAAAGTGGTTTTTAAAAAATGTCTGTGTGTACGTACGTATGTGAGCACGATTTCTCGAAAATTACCTATTGGATTTTAATAAAAATTCGGAATGTGCGCTTTCTGGTAAGCCCAGTTAATTTTGTTGCCGATCTGCAAACGCAAAGTGCTTTTTGTCACATCAACTGTGAAATTTGACTGATGAACACCAATTTTTCTTATCAGCACATGAAAGGACTTCAAATTCTGTATTGAAAAATGTATTCACACTTAGCGCCTCTTTGGCATAAAATCAAAAACTTCGAAATTTTGAAGCAATCTTAAATAACACACTTCAATCCGAACTACTGTATCGATTTGGCTGCAATGTAGGTAGAGATGTCATAACCTGTCAAAGAACTGAATTGATTAACGACCAGTGCCTTTTTGACATGTCATCTTTGAAATGTGAAAGCTGACCACTATTTGTTTTAAGCAACACATTAAAAGGTTAATGCATTCAAACTTAGTACATTTTGACAAAAAAATTTAAAAACCGATTGAGGAGGTAGAAATGGATTATTCACAAAGTGGGGAGGTTCCAGCCGCTTCCGTGGCTGCCCAATTGTTTAATTTTGCCAATTGTATGAAAAAATGCAATTCTGGTCAGAGTAAATGCACCCCCGCTTGGCGTGGCCCTCCGTTACAGGAAGCAACATGGCGGCGGAAAAAAACCCAAAAAAAATCAAAGAATGTTTAAATGATACACTTCTGAAACCGCCGTTGGATGTTGCCGATTTAAGATAACGCCTGAGAAAGAATTCATTAAAAAAGCGGCTTACAGATGTGTGATTGACCCTCTTAATATTTATTTTGAAACGAGTTCTTATTTTATTTGTAAATTTAATCACGAATTTGCACAACAATGTCAAGTTATGTATTAACACTGACAGTGACAAATATTAGTATTACACGGAGATGCAGCGATGAGTTATTAACATTTTCACATTAATTCTACCTGATCCTTTTGCGTATTAAAGATACGAAAATGTGTCAGTCAGAATTTAAAGGAATTTTAAATGGATCGCTTGTACGTTTGGAGAAACAGTATTTCGTGATATCGGCCGTAGAAATTCCAACGAAAATATTTTAATATAAGGAATACTTGATAGGATCAATCCGAGCAGCCGCACAATTATTTTTACATGACGTTGTAATTTTTCCTTATAGTTTTGGCAACAAGTATAGAATTTCTCCTTATTCTCTCCGAGCTCACTTTAATTTTCATTGCATCAGAGGGAATTTTCAGCTTAAGCCGATCTGGTATAGTTAGTTCCGAACTATAAAGTAGCTCAGCTACCGAAAGTTTGGTGCTTATGTTATCATATTACATCTTGATTGAAGCAAAACATAAACAAAACGATGCTGACACCATGCAAGTGTTACAAGAAACAAGTTCAACTGGAAATTTTTCGATCCCAAACTTTGTCGTGCGGAATAAAATCTGGAAACTCTTGCTTAATTACTTCCATTGTTAGGTATTTTGTTAGTAAATGAATTTCTGAGCGGACGATGTTATGCTTTCTCTAAATACAGGTGGTTATGAATTGGACTAATATGAACATCCCACCAGTAAAACCGCAAAATTTTACACAAAAGCACCCATTATTCCTAATTTCCGTAAAGTTTGAACAATGAGATGGACCTCCGCTTTAAAGATAGAACTTCTAAAACCGTTTTAGAAGTTATTATTTAGTAATCGCAATAAATCAAGCTGCGTTCACAGAATTCCAATGACAATACAAATTAATTCTACAAAGAAAACCGCACGGATCAATGAAACTCAGCACTCCCTTAATATAACTCAAATACTTTAATTACACGAAACTTATTACGAGCTTCAACTATTTTAGATTATTTTTTTCTTTAACTTTCTCTGCACAACCTTTATTAATTATTTAGAGTCTATTATACGGAAAATTGGAACTTCAAAGCTGTTTCAAAAATAGTCTACTGCTTTATTAACTCATTGTAAAAGTTTCTACCTATACCTACGTCGTGATGACGGAATGCGGGTTGTAGGACTTGTAGGTTGTAGGCACTTGAATGATTCAAGTTCGCATAAGTTTCAAGTTGAATCTTGCGAACCTTTCAATAAAGATACGACTTGAATGAATCAAGTTCGCATAAGTTTCAAGTTGAATCCTGCGAACCTTTCAATAAAAATGCGCCAATTTTTAACTTGTATACGCTGGCGGAGCAGTTACTAATATCGATCGAAAAACCGAATTGCCAAAAACATGTAATGTTTACCTTTTTTAGGATCTGGGAATATAAAAAAATGTCTGTATGTCTGCGTCACGCTACAGCTAATCCAGCTAAACTGAACGTATCGAGATGAAATTTGGCACACGTATTCATCAGTGAACACTTTGTAGGTGATGATTAGATTTTGTTGGAAATCGGTCCACGAAAAGTATACCATTTTGGCAGATCAACTTTAAAATCTTAAATTGAAACTCCTAATTTTTTCAAATTTTGCTTCCAAAAATATATTTACACTTAGTGTTCTTCGGCAAGAAGATATTGAGATGAAATTTCACCTTCAGTGAGCACCTTGTATATGTGATAAAATGCGTTTTTGGGCTAAATCGGCTGATTACATGATATCTAGATTTACACGTTTATATGGCGCCTCCAATACATATGCATTCTGACAGGGTGAGCATCTCCAAAATCGGGAGAAAAGTAATAATAATAATAATAATAATAATTTTATTGAAATGCCAACCGAAAATATAAATAATAAACAGTATATTCAATAGGATAGGAACAGATCAAATCTGATTTTAATCCCACCCTGAAAATTAAATCATAACGCTTTACAATACGCACAAGTTGATACACAATTTATAAGAGTATTCTACTCAACTGCAAGTTTAGAATATTAGAAAAGTGAAACATCAATACTCGTCGGCATATTATCACCATAAATCAAAAAAAAGTGCCCTTCTTTTGCGAATGATGCCTAAATGTTTGGAGATGAAACAAAATCTTGTACAGAAGAAATATTGGGAATAAAAAGATCTAGGAAAAATTACTCCACAGCATAGCGTAAGCTTTAGCCTGTTTTTCACAAAAAAATTTGGTTGTTTAATGTCGTTTTCACACTGTTTTCGAGTAAAATGGCTCTAACTGATTTTGAGCGAGAAGATTTGTCAAGGAAGGAGGAAGGTATCTACGTAATTAGTGAAAATAAGTACTGGAAATGCATCCTTACATCATTTTGTGTAGAAAAGTTCATATATGGACATAAGACGAAAACTGAAAAATGACCCTCTCAATGGGTAGTTCAAAAATCGGAAAGTTCTTTGAAGAACCGTAGCTCATTTTTCAGTTTTTGCCGTTTATACATATGAACTTTTCTTCCTATAATGATGTAAGGATACATCCCCTGTACATATTTTCACTAATTACGTAGATAAAATACCTTTTTTGACAAATCTTACCGCTCAATTAGAGCCATTTTACTGTAGAATGGTGTGTTTAACCATGTACAATACAAATTACTATTTTTCTACCCGGGTAAACTAAATCCCACTCTCATTAGCAATTAATGACAGGAGGGGTGAGTGACCAATCGGTCCTAAATCCCTATTCATTACATTACATTGATTGTTTCTCATTTCTATGCTCTCGAGAGAGTCTAGAAAACAATTATCTACTGACTTGATTAATTTTAGAAATGTTGAATAAATTTCATGATTATTTTCAAAAATATGCTGGGCTACACTTGATTTTTCAAAGCGAACGTAACGGTAATGACCCAGGTTTTCCTTAAACCCCGTTAAAATTTAACGTTTTGTTTGTAAAATATATATTTTGATCACAACTTTGAACGAAATTTCATATATCCCCGAAATTTCTTGCGTTTGAAAATCTGAAAATTGCCAATTTAAAGAAAAATTAATATCTTCCTAACGATTGTTGTTATTTAAATGAAACATGGAACTTTTATATTTTTGACAGCTGTCAATTCAATGGCATCGACAGGAATTTTCTAGGCTTTCTAATTTTTATTAACGACAGCCAACTTTTGATTCTTTTATGACCGCCGTATTGAATTTTAACATCATCAAATACACAAAAAAATTGGCTTTTCAAAAATGAACTTTTTGACAGAAGTCAGAATTTGAAAATTGGCATGAATAATGTGTAAAATCAGATGAAAAACATCGTTTTTTTTTTGTTATACAGGATGCTGCCAATTTCATTGCCCACTAATTGGGATCTCGGAAACCATTAGAGTTAGAAGATCGGCTAAATTAGAAAAAAGTTGCGCTTTTTGTAAGTTATTAAGCCCCAATTGCACCGCTCTCCCTTAACTTTAAGTGACCCTTAAAAACTGTGGAAACGATTGTCTCAATAATTGTTTCTAAGGCTTTTAAGGGTCGCTTAAAGTTAGGGGAGAGCGGTGCAGTCGGGGCTAAGAATCTGTAAAGAATTCTCCGATATCTTGATTAGTTACTGAGTTATCCTGAAAAAACTGAGAATCGCGATTTTAAAGAAAAAGTAATATCTTCTTAACAGTTGATGCTAAGCAAATGAAACTTGGTACTTTTATATTTTTGACAGCTGCTAATTCAATGGCATTAACAGAAATTTTCTAGATCCTAAAATTTAAGGAAAATATTTGAAAATCATTCCCTGAAGGAAAAATGCTTCTTAGCCCTTTTCGACTACATTTCTCATGGTATAGCCTCCCTTAAAACTACACGGTACCATTACCTAACACCCTGTATTTTGTGTTTGCTTACAAAACGAATGGTAAATATTTCAAAAATGAGCAAAGTGCGGACTACAAAAGCAGCATTTTTATTTTTAAAATCCACAATTTTAGGTTTCTTGCTTCTATCTCGAGAATTATTGCAAGCTTCTTCCTATTATTGTTATTAGGGTACTTTTTTTGTAACTTAACCAAATAGAAAGTCACAAATTTTGTAAACAACATCTAAAAGGAGCTTGAGTCAATGTTTACTTGAATTTTATGCGTATAATTATTTATAGAGAATTTATTATAGTGTTTATTACCCGATTATCTGCTGAAAAGTTTGTTTAACACTACAAAGTTCGCAGATCCTTTAACGGAGCAAATAACCATGAAAGTTATTCACCACGATTTAATTACTATTGAAATGTAATTAATTTATAAGTGCGCAATGGCGAAATAAGGATCATTATACGCTTCATGCAAAAAATACGATAACAACTTCTGACGGGTTGTTTGCCATTTTTTTAACTTTACTATTTTCATAATTTATGAGCATTCAAATTAAATCGTATCATTAAATGAGGCATTAAAATAATTACGATGGGTGTGAAACTATCTCTAGCCCCTTCTTCTCCGAAAACTGGTTATAAATTATACGAGTAGTTACATTTAATGTCCATCATATACAATTTAAAAAGATTAAAAGACGTTTTTTAAATAGGAAAGGTTGTTTGCAAAACTGTCTGGCTAGGGAATCCGGAGAAGGAATCAAGGCAGAATTTATAATTCGGAGATATAAGAAAAATCGGAAGTGAAAATGCTAGTGATAAACTTAACCCAAATTCAAGCCGTGAAGATCAAAGGCTACAAGTGGCATTCATGAACAAAAAATAAATAAATATTTGATAAAATCGTAGGCGTGGCAGTTTTTCAGTCACATTTAATCTTTTATGAATAAATAAAGTGATTCATTGAGGGGTGAAACGTGAAGTGACCTAGGACATAAAGTACCTGTATTCTTTGTGATAAAATCGAACCATTTGTCTGTCGTATTTTTATAACAGTTTATGGACGGATGAATAAAAATTTAAGGATATATAAAAAAGGAAACGTTAATAATTATTTAAATTCGTGAATAGCAGTGGCATTCTCGACAATAATTACTTCATTAATTATGCATTCTGTAAATTGTCGATACCGAAAAATTCTGAAAGAACAAAAATTCGAATAAAAAACTATTTTACAAGATATGTCTAGATAAGGAGAATCGGACATAAATATATAAGGCAGAATTTATTTCTGAGAGGTTCTTTGTGTCATGAGAAAAATTTGTTTAAATTAAGACGGGTTAGCTGACTCACGGTGGAGTCTGAAGGTGCAAAGGAGCCGTTAATCTTTGTTAAATGAACAATGACATGTTAATGAAGGTTGGACGAAAGTGACCTGACTCAAGGGCTATAAACGCGGAATGGGGGTGTAGCAGTTAAGAAGATATGCCCGAGGTGGCAGTTGAAGAGTCAAGAAACTTTACCAACTAATTAATATGGTGGTCAAGTTATTATCAGAAGATTTTGAGCTCAGCATTCTGATCAAAATACCGATGTGAATTTACCTTCAGGCCAGCGACCACCGTCACCGTCGCCGTCGCCGTCCGCTACACAGTATAAAATTTTTGAGTGAAATTATCTATTTCCGTATAGAAGTTGATTATTGTTTAAATAATATCTAAAAATGTAGCAAAATCTAAATTCATTTTAGACAAAAACGACTAACTAATGCCGACACAGTTTTTGAGAAAAATTAATTGAAGTGATTTTTCGATGTAGGGTCAATCCATTGAAATTCAACAAATCCGGATGGCTCATAATTTTAAATTCTCACCATATTCACACAAAACATTCCTTTTTACGTTAGATTTACGAATTCGGGCTTGATTTACCAATTTATTGCCCCATTTGTTAATAAAAAATTTTTATTCGAGTGATTTGCTTTAATATAAGGCTTTAGCAATTTAATTATTGTTCATATCTTTGCTGATGGAACTACATTTAATTATATATCGTTCGAAAGATGGAACAATAAGGACTACAATCGGTCTTTTACCACTGATCGAAATCTACGGGTACCTCTCTTAAAGGAAATTGAAACTCCTGTTTTTAAACTGAATTTTTCATGATTTTAATTTTTTTTTAAATCGCTAAAGCCCGAAATATTGGGGCCATTTTTTTTTTAGTGAAAGTAAAGAAGACTCTTATTTCATAGCCACAGTTTTATACGTGGAGTCGCTTAGTTACGTCCCCAAAAAAAAATCACTAACTTGGCTCATTTCGCAATTTTACCACTATTTGAATTCTTATATCTCCGGTGGGGGACCAGATAAAAATATGAAATTTTGACACAAAAGAGCCTTCAACCGATTTAGTTAAATGACGAAATCTCATCTTTGAGATTCATCTATAAGTATTTTTTTTTGCGGCCTTAAAAATCGTCTAAATCGGTGTGTTCAATATCATTTTGTGACGAAACAAATGGCCTATTCTCTAGCAAAAAGTTACCATTAAGTTGAATATTTTTGACAAGTAGTTGTAGTCCTCATATATTTTAAGAGTTGTGACACGTCTACGTTTAAACTTAATTGAAATTTGCTCAAATTTGTCAGCGAAGGACGTAACATCTCATCCGGAGTCAGGATATATGGTTATCCATTGGATATTGTAGACCTGCTCTTCGTATTAATCGTTTCACGGTTCCACCAACGCCATCGCAGGCACCCTTACCATGTAATGTAGCCAAAAATTTCCATTCAACATCCGGGCCAAAATTTTCGAAGGTTCACAATTTTTTTTTAATTTTTATATTGTCCATCCAACAACACTCCCAAGTGTTACATTACGTCCTTCGCTGACAAATTTCTATTAAGTGTAAACGTAGACGTGTCACAAGTCAAATAACAATATACAGACCTTCATTATTTCTATTATGAGGAATTCTTTATTTATTTGTTTATAATTCTTGCGAACAAAACTCTTAAAATATATGACAACTATAACTACTTGACAAAAATATTTGACTTAATAACTTTTTGCTATAGAAACGACCATTTGTTTCGTGTCAAAATGATATTAACACGTCGATTTAGACGATTTTTAAGGCCGCAAAAAAATACTTATAGATGAATCTCAAAGATGAGATTTCGGCATTTGACTAAATCGGTTGAAGGCTCTTTTGTGTCAAAATTTCATATTTCTATCTGGTCCCCCACCGGGGATATGAGAATTCAAATAGTGGTAAAATTGCGAAATGAGCCAAGTTAGTGATTTTTTTTGGGGACGTAACTAAGCGACTACACGTATGAAACTGTGGCTATGAAATAAGAGCCTTCTTTACTTTCACTAAAAAAAAAATGGCCCTAATATTTCGGGCTTTAGCGATAAAAAAATAAAATAAAATCATGAAAAATTCAGTTTAAAAACAGGAGTTTCAATTTCCTTTAAGAGAGGTACCCGTAGATTTCGATCAGTGGTAAAAGACTGATTGTAGTCCTTATTCTTTCAGCTTTCGAACGATATATAATTAAATGTAGTTCCATCAGCAAAGGTATGAACAATAATTAAATTGCTAAAGCCTTATATTAAAGCAAATCACTCGATTTAAAATTTTTTATTAACAAATGAAGCAAGAAATTGGTAAATCAAGCCCGAATTCGTAAATCTAACGTAAAAAGGGAAGTTTTGTGTGAATATGGTGAGAATTTAAAATTATGAGCCATCCGGATTTGTTGAATATCAATGGATTGACCCTGATAGTCAAGAGAAATAAGACTTTTTAGGTAATATTTCTATTCAGTGGTCGTTTTATCTTGAGACTGGCAAATACCTCGAAAAGGAAGCATTTTAGAAAAAAATGTTTTGTATAAAAGTTTTATGACTTCGAGGGGGAAAATAGATGACATCAACGCGATTTTGATTCAAGGTCATTTTCAAGGTCAAATGAAGGTCAACTTAATTTTTTTTAATGGAAACCTATATTTTTTATTACAGATACTTATTCCCCGTAAAAGAGCAAACAACTCTCATCTAAACTATTTTTGGATCCGATGGATGTAAATTTTTATCTTTTTCGAAATCCATAGAAATTTCGTAGTAACAGCGACACTACCAGGGGCGCTTTCACCATTAGATCAATTGGCAAATTTGAGTTGGTATATTGTAGTTAGTTGGCAATTTTCGGAAATCTCAACACCCTTTTTAATTCAGGGACGCATTGTGGGGATGTTCAGAGTGTTCCAAAAACACATGCTCTGGCAATTTCAGAGGCCCAATGAATATAATAAAGTGCTTGGAAAATGCATGACCTTGAAAGTTCTAAAAAAGTTCGCCTGCGGCGCCATTCACCTTTGCTTTATTATTTTTTTTCCTTTGTTCTACAAAACCGCAATTTCAAAAATTCTTGAGTTGGCAAATTTTCATTAGGTAGTTGGCAAATCTTCAATGGATAGTTGGCAAATTTATGAAGCTCCCCCCCACATAGGTCCTCTTAAATACGCCCCTGAGCACTACAAAGCAAATGAACAACCGTTGTATTTTAGCCACGATGAATTCTAGATAAATAAACCACAAAAATTGTTGTAGATTTTGTTTTTGCCATGTCGCTGTTGCTACGGAAATGGAAGACAATGGATTTCGGGTTATTTTGTTAGAGAATCATTTTTTCTTTATGGAAACATATTTTTTTGCAGAAAAAAGTTAATAATATCCGAGAGATAAATTATTTAAATAACAATACAAGTGTCGGTCGGAAATGTAATTTGCCGTCGTTTGTGGAAAAATAATGCAAATCTACGAGTTTTTGCCCTTTTCTTTACAGATAATTAGGTAATTTTTATTGCTTCATGGATTTTTTTGCTAAATTCGCCGAATACAAGTGTCTCGGGGTGTCACCCGATTGATGTTTTTTTACTTTGCAATTGGAGTCGAATGGTTCGACCAAGAAAAGCTATTCTAGTCAGCTAGAAGATAATTCGCAATAGTTGCTAACAGTTTACTAAGTGACGATGATAAATCTTCTTTTCGTAAGTGTGAAAACTTATCAAGCCGAAATTTTAACTTTTTAATAAAACAACAAAATCACCATATTTGACAGTAAACTGTTAGCAACTATTGCCAATTCCCTTCTGGCTGACGAGAATAGCTTTTCTTGGTCGAACCATTCGACTCCAATGGCAATGTAAAAAATTGGCAGTCTCGGATACGGTAGAAACTTCTACTTTTTCGCAGAATTTGTAAATGTAGCATTTAACTTTATTTAGCCAAGGTCGGGCGTGCGGAGCGATTGGATGGCTGATGCACCCGGCGCACAGTGGTTCAGAATCCAAAAAACGTGAACGAAAATTCCTGCTTCCAAACTATTGAACCAATTTTGAAAAAAATTGTACCCCGGGGGCTTTTGACATCGTAGAACACACTGGTGGTGTTATTTTTCTGAAAATCTTAACACCAACCCCTCTATCTACGGAGGGTTGAAATCAACAATAGGTATAACGAAGCAGCCTGTAAAGTAAAAAGCTCAATTTTTTGAAATTGAGTGTGCAAAATTGTTCAGTTTTCTAGTCTAAACAATATTAACAGATAATAATGATAATAATAATAATAATACTCCGTGGCGTCTAATAGCATATCTTTGTCTAGAATTAGTCTAGCAATTTAATTGAGACATCAAAAACGAATTTAGAAAGTTTTTTTTCTTCAATTTTAGTCGTCTTCCTCTCCCTCTTTGTCAAACTCTTTTTTTCTGTTTCTCCTTCGGAAAACTCTTCGGGATCTTCGGGTCTTCTTGGATTCGTTTGAATATAAAAAGAAAAAACTGTTCAGAGATTGATAGGTATCAATCGGTGGAAGATATCTTCATTAACTTTGAGGCGGTTCACTTTCCTGGTGTGATGTTCTCTGTACCTTTTAATACCTTTATTTTTGGCCTCTTGAGCCTCTTCAGAAAGCTCGCCTATTACAGTACAGTGACACAAATTTTTCGGCCGTTTGCAGAGAATACTCTTCGAACTTTTCTGTTTTGATTTCAAGTACACTATTGATGCATTTCAGAATGATTGCAAAATTCTTAATCAATCCTTGGTCTATCTCCAGATAACTTGGGGTTAGAAAAGAACTTTCTTGTCGTATTTCCGTCATTTGTTCCAGCACCTTGTGATCCACAATTAATCCCATTTTTGAATGAAACTCAGACTGAATTTTTCGCTTTTTTTCTTCAAATTGTTCTCTTTTGTGGCTGGGCACCTTCCACATCTTTATTTCCAGTCTGTATGAAACATGCGATTCTCTAACGAATGTTTCCAGTTGTTCTGTGGCGGTTTTATCACCATCGGTTTGAAATTTAAGCTTTAAAAAGTCCAAAACACTAATTTTACGAGCTTCAAAAGTTCTTTCTCGATTTTGCATCATCAGATCAAGCAACATCAAAAGCGTAATTCGGACCATGCTGAACAAATAAATTTGCAACCAAATGTGTAATAACAAACAAAACAACAAATATAACAAAAAATTTTACAATAATAAGAGATAAGACCCACTATGGAATTATTTTAATCACTGCGAACACTTCGAGAACAAGAGACGCACTGAAATTTAAATTTTGCAAGAGTGCAATAATTCACTTAAAAGCTCATTATGCCTAGACACGCAAATATGCGCAGCCAAAATCGTTTTAGTTCTCTACCTGAGTCCATAAGCAAACATCTGATACTAATTATAAACCGTCCTGAGGTGTCCTAAATTTTGTATAGCTTCATTTGTAAAATTTTTCTTGGAAATGTAATGGAATCGAAATGAGGGTTATGAACAACACCCTATATGTATATTTACATTTCTGGTGAGCTATTTTGATACAAATAGGTTCACCATAAGCACCTATAAAAAGTTTTTTGTGAAAATCTTAAGTCC
This sequence comes from Pycnomerus fuliginosus, assembly GCA_963924575.1. Lineage (NCBI taxonomy): Eukaryota > Metazoa > Arthropoda > Insecta > Coleoptera > Zopheridae > Pycnomerus > Pycnomerus fuliginosus. The sequence continues at coordinate 4,494,103 of OZ004626.1, forward strand.
TTCCTGTCCACAAGCTAGCGATCTTTCCGTTTTTCCCGGCAACGTAAAGCACAGCGAAATTGCTCGTTTTGTACGTCGTGTAGAGACTACACGAACAGTAGGATTGTATTCATTGATTGCCCTAAAGTTGATCAATATTATGAAGAATAAAATATGTCAATTACTCATTCCTACGAGAAAGTTGGAAAATCCGAATTTCGTTCACGTTTTTTGGATTCTGAACCGCTGGCGCTGTGCGGCGCTCCTTTAATACTAAAATCTAAAATACAAATGTTTTTCACTTCTAAAATGGACATTTTTCGAAAAAATGGTACTAAGGTTTTTGATCCGGCAATGCAACAGCTATCGAATTCGATAATGATAATATGCCCTTTTGCTAAGAAAAACTCAAAAAGGGACCTTTTTGTCCATAAAATGAAAATTTTCTAAAAAATTGCACTAAGGTTTTTGATCCGGCAATACAACAGCTGTCGAATCCGAAAGTAAGAATATTTTTTTTTTGTAAAATAAATTGAAACAAGGGCCCTTTTGCCACTAAAATGACTCTTTTCGAAAAAATGGCACTAAGGTTTTCGGCTTGGAAAAAAATCAGCTATCAAATCCGGTAATAAAAATATACAGTTATGCATAGCTTTTTTTTTCACGGCACCATTTTTTGGCCAAAATGGCACAAGTGTGAATACATTTTTAGAAGGAGAATTCGAAGAGCATTCATATGGTAACGCGAAATATGGTGGTTTGCATTAAAATTTTTAAAGTTGATGTGCCAAAAATACACTTTCCGTGAACCGATGTGGCCCAGATTCTAATCAGCACCTACAAATCTTCCACTGAATATGTGTGCCAAATTTCATCTCGATACGTTCAGTAGTTTGAGCTGCAGCGTGATCACAGACAGACAGACACAGACACACAGACAGACATTTTTTCAAAAAACACTTTTTTGGGTTCCCAGGACCCTGAAACGTAAAGATTTCATGTTTTTGTTTATCTGTCGGATATTATTAACTTTTTTCTGCAAAAAATTATGTTTCCATAATGAGAAAATGATTCTCTAACGAAATAGCCCTAAAAAATGCAAGAATATTGAAAAGAAATTTTTAGGCCTTCGTTTTTATTTAATAATTTCGAACTGAATAAAACTGGAGCTAGGGGACCAAAAATAGAATTTCCAATTCCAATTTGTTGAACGCTAGAGCGACTGATTTGTCCAACTAGACTCACCTGTATATGATCAAAAATTAGACAAAATTTTTACAAAATTTTTTACTGGGATGTCCGCCGCCGCCGCTACCGGGTAGCGGTCAGCGGACTCTCACCAGTCTCACCTGCTGATACCTGGCGGTTCTCTACGAAGTAAATCGAATAAGAACCGACCATTTGAGGAGTTTCCGATTAGCGCACCACGCCGCTTCGGCAAGTCCTTCACCAGGTCGGTTTGAAAAACAGAAACAGATTGCGTCTGACTCGCAGAGGGATAGTGTGCGCCGATGGTTCTTTTTAGTCGCGTGAACATGTGCCGGGACAATGATGACAATCCTTTGTCGGGATTTTCAGGTGTTTTTTGAGAATTATGCTGAACGCTCCTCGATGGTAGCGTGGTGTTCAGTGGAAGAGTGTTTTTTGGTCATCAGAAATGGCCGTGTTAATAAAGAAGTGCAGTTTAATCTTGCCGGGGTTTAAAACCAGCTCCTGTCTTACAATGGTGCTCCTCGTCTGCCTGGAAACTGTTTTCTTGTGTACAGAGTCAACTTGCTCCAAGTCCTTCCACGTCCATTGGAATACCACCAATAGCATGTAAGAAGACGATTTTTAATTGTTTGGTTTAGATGTTGTTGATAGTTCAAACCGCAAATTTGCGACCATAAATTAATAGAAGAACAATAGGGGGAAACGGTCAATCAAACGGGGTGTGCGAAAATCGCCTTTTTTGTCAACCGGCAACTCTTCAAACCAAAGAACATCCTGAAAGAATTCAGGTTTTGACATCTTACAACACGTGTTTTACGGACGACACGCAAAAAAGCCGCATAGTAATGAATTCTGAGAATGTCCAGGTAGCTTTTTGTCTCGCTAGCCAGGGTGAAACTGAAAGTGTTGAATATCACGGTGTCTTGAATTTCGGTCGTTGCTTTGTCTTCTCAAGTGTCCCTGATAAAGCGCCAAAATTTCATTAAATATTCAAGTTTTTGCATAATTTAACTTGGTCAAATTCCATCCACTGTTATTCGATTTTCAAATCGCAAGCTAACATCTATATTCAATTCTGGTGTTATTTAAATTTTTCAATCTGCCTGCTTATAAGCGCCTCAGGTTCGGATTTTTCTTAATTTCATATTCGGTCATTTCCATAGACGCCCGCGGAAATACATCCCAATATATCATTTCGAAAAATTGTAATAGGTATTTCTCCAAATTATAGGTGGTAGTTCTTACTTTTTAATGAAACCGTTTGCGGTTCGGCCAAGATTCGAGGACAATGCAGATAATTGGTCTATTTTTAAGCCCATTTTGCTCTTATTGTTTGTTGACTTCGGCGATTTTAATGCTAGACCAAAATAGCTCCTTCCAAGGGGTAATTTTAGATAATCCAAATGTTTATACCTCTTCGCTAATGGAGGTTTTATTGAACCACTCCTGTGATTTTTGTCACAAAAAACAAAAAAATTATCGATGCCTTTCATTCATACCGATCCATAGGAATTACTAAATTAACTCACGCAACTTACAGCCACAATATGTGGTTAAAAGGTTAATTTGAAAAAATAACGAATTACTATGCAAGATTCACAGCTCATTGTGTAGAATGGACTATAGCATCACGACCAATGTAAACGTGGAAAGTTGACCAAACAGCCAAACAGGTTTTCTCGGCTGGCGGATTTATTCAAAACTTTATCCAAATTTTTAACTCTACGCTCGCGTTTTAAAGCGCGAAAAGGTTTTTTTTCTCGACTTGCACGTGTCGCAAACATGAGAGGGTATAGATAGGGTGAGTGGTTGTCTTTTATTCTATTTTAATTTAAATTTAAACACATACATTAATTCCTGGCGTTATAACATATTGTGGATAAACGACCGGTAACGGCTGGCTGTAACTAGCCGGTAAAATAGAGCGCGGATTAATATTATTAATACCAGATCCAAAAAATAACCTTTAGGGAGCCCGATTTATAACAAAGCATTAATTGAGCCAAATTTTTTTGTGCTTATTTTGTTTAATGCTTATTACATTTTTCTGGCTGTTTCTTATTTTTTTTGCGCTTTTTTGTCCTTTTTGTGCTTTTTAAGGTTCTATTTTACAATTTTTTAACGTTATTTGGTGAAATTCGGTAAAATTTTTTTCTCAAAGTATTTCGTTTCGCTAGCACAATAAGAGCGTCTGCCCATTCTACCATATGGAGTCAAATTTTCGAATCTCTCAACTCTCAAACTGTTTTGCATGCGGTGTTACTAGGCAACCGCCAATGACATTGCATCTACCGTAGTGATGCCACATACGAAACTGTTTGTATGATATTCTCTGCAAACCGAGGAAAACAAAATTTAAATTCATCTAAGTATTTCAAAATTGCTGTAAATACTTGCATGAAATTATATACTTTTGAAGGAGGGTATAATGGAAGGATTTAAAAGAAATTGGATACTTCTATAGTTGAGTATAAAGAGCGCCATGGGTGAGCGAATATCGAAAACTTTTACAGCATTGAATTCGTAATGAAATTTGCTTTAAAACAAGGTGTCACAAGTGAGGATTACTATATAAAATTTTGTGCTATTTTTGAGCTTTTTTTGCTTTTTTGAGTTACTTTAGAGGTTTTTTTTGTGCGGTTTTTATGCTATTTTAAGCGCTTAAAATAACTTTTTTTGTGCTTCTAACTCCCGCGCTCTATTTATGATGATTGAAGTGGCTCTTTCACATGCATTCAAAGAAACCGCTAACTTTGGGGTGTGTTTTGGATCCGATTTCAAATCTCGACGGGACTCATTTTTTTATTTTTCGTCAACTTCCATTCTGGTCTGTGTAAGGTAGTCTATTTTTTAATAGTATATTACGTAAAGAGAGTTGTAGGTAGCATATATTACGCACTTGCTCAAAAAGTTCGAAAAAATTGTAAAACCTGTCGGCAACTTTTTGCACAGAAAATTCTTCAATTCTTATTGCTTTCACTTTGGGCTTGAACTGGACGGGGAACACCTTCGATGCTCAAGTGTAGAGGTCGACATTTTTTCATAATAACTTAATTAATAAATGCAAAATGATTAATTAAAAGAAAAAGTGAAAGAAAAATGGCATTTGACATAGTTATTTGAAGTTTGAAGGAGCCACAGCCAGTTTAGTTTGATATAAGTCATAAATTATAAATTCATCTGTACGATTTTCTTTCTTTACGCACGGTGTGCGTAAGGAAGGAGCAGCTTACTTAGTTTGTAGATTGTACAAAATTGGCTATTTATCTCGCTATTTATAATAGTGATGGTCGTAGAAAAAACAATTATAATCTGCTTTAATAATAATAATGGTAATACTAATTTATTGGACGTATAGGTACATTCATCGCTATATCAGAGAAATATTTAAGTCGGAAAAAACATGCTACTATTATAGTTCTTCGGTTTTTCCCCCTTATAATATCGTGGTACTATGCTAAAATTAAAATAGAGATAGAAATAGTACATAAAAGTCAATCCAGCAAAACTCAATTTAGTTTCCTTATGATAAAAAGCTAATTCTGCACAGAATTTGCATTAAGGATGGTATACATTGTTATACAAAACCTTATGCTTTAATCCTAGGGGCTTGCGCATCACCGCAATTGTTGTTCCGAGTTTTGAATAGTAAACTAACTTCTTCAGTGTTGGTGTACTTCATTGTCGTACTATTCATAACGTACAGTTTGTGTTTCTGTTGTAAACGAGGCCCATCCCGCAAAATCTGAGGTATTTATGAATACTTATTGTGTTGATTTACAAATAAACAATATTTTTCCACCAAAGATGACTAAGCGAAATCAAATCCATTGCTTTTTATAGTATGCGGAACTAAAAGCTTTCTTTTAAAAATCACATTATGAGTCAATTTATAAGCTATTGAAAATATATTTTTATCATAATTTTATCTAAATAGTAGGGCTCGAACTAAACCGTAACTAACACAATAAATTAAAAAACAAGACCTGTTCAAAGCTGAAAAACCGGCAAACACAATATGTAATAAAGCCAGGATGAGCGTTTTTGCCTTAATTTTGTGATGAAATATCGATTATAAGTTATGGAGTGCCGATTCGTCAAATTATTCACCAGGTCGGCAGGTCAAACAGTCATGCTTGCTAGATGTGGGTTAAAACCAAGTTCGTGAGTTAGCTTTCTCCACCAAGAGCTCTGTTATCGGCTGTAGAACACGTCGATATCTGATCAATGGTTGTCAAGAATTTCATCATTTATTTGAATACTTTCAAATCGGCTTGCGACTGGCCATGAGTATTTTACAACATGCGCTTTAAATGCCACTTTTTTCTTAACATGTATCAAAAATGCCCGACCCAAATTCTCCAAAATCAAGGATTACCTTTTTCAATCCTTTTACTTTATTTGCCTTCGTAAATAAATTGCGTCAACTTTTTATTTGGAGATTCCAAGAGGTACATCAGGAATGAGTTAGCATCAGTAAGAAGCATTTTTCTTTATTTTATCTTTTAAAAATCGTTTTTGTGTCGAATATTTAACCCACTCTCCCCCTTATAAGTATCATTATCCACACGACTCAAATAAATCAAGAAAATTAAGAATATCGTAGAAACTTGGTATTTCCAGAATTGAAATTTGACATGAAACATTTAATATTCGGAGAAACTAAATTGAATTGCCACCCATATCACGAATACCTTTACTCCAATGAAAAATTAAATTTTCCTGAAGTGGGAAAGAACCAAAATAGAACGAGAAAAAATTATCATTCATGTTGGTTGTTATTATTGCGACTAGAGTTCTTTTGTTTCGCGGCCATATAGGCCTTCCTCCTTACTGACGAGTTCCAAGCGGTTCTTTTCAATGGAAACAACTTTCCACCTCCTTATGATTAATGGGGTATTAATTATCTTCAACAGAAATATTCAATAAAACTTGACCACAATGGTTCGTGAAGCGTTCTCTTCTCAGTATCCATTGTTTCCAGATATTCATTTGGGGATAATACCGAAGATCGCATTTTATTTCATTACTTTAAAAGAGATTTAGTTAAGTAAATAAATCAGTTCTCCATGAGAAATCTAATTACGCTTGGATACACTTCATGAATTTAAGTAATTTTATTACCTCTCTTAAAATTCAGCCTACTAAGATTTTCCCCAAATTAAAATCTTCGCCATTTGTGTATTTATAATAGCAAGGAACGACAAATGGCGATTATGTTACGTCAACCTTTACATCCGTCCTAATTCACTGACCATCGAGCAACTAACGTCCATTTGAACTTTACGTAAAAAGTCAAAGGTTCCACTTTCTCCGATAACATTTGCAACCCTTCTCTACTAGCATTCAATAAATTTTAGTATGCAATATCAATAATTTTCTTGTTTTATTGTTGTCATAATGATTTATGCATTTATGCGATTCCTGTCAGGAATAATTTAAACAGCAAAGTAGTATTGGCTTGCATTTTTATAGACGGCTGGATGTCGTTTTAGAAGTTGCTCATGCGATATTTTATTTAAAATGATATAAAGAGACATGAGTGATGAATAAGTTTTGGCGTAGTAACGTTAAAATACCCAAATTGTTTCTCTTCATAAAACTATTCTCGGTGGGGTTTGTAGTTATGAAAGTCATGTCGTTGCTTCTTTCGGAATATTATTGTACAATATTATTGACACTTCAAGAATGAGTTTTTCGGATCGATTGATACAAACCAATCTTGAACAACAATACAACCTAAAGGCAAGAAGCACAGGATCAAAAGTGGACACCAACAATCTCGATGTCGGTACGCTCAGCACAAAAATATACAACAACGTTCAAGATTTCGTGAACATATCATAAGACGTTGCTAACAAATTGAAGAAAAACCAATTTCTTGTTACCCCACTTGGGAGGTATTTTTCCACCTATGTTTATTAAAACTTTTCTTCATATTTGTGGTCGTAGAATGCGCCCTTGAGATATTGTCCCCTGCGTAGTTAGAATAAATGGACAGTAGAGTGAGTGTTTGTGGACAAGAAAAGAGGTAAGACATCAGGGATGCCAGTTGCCCAACACTGTTTACAATTTATATACAGAGCGTTTCAATGAAGAGGAGCCACCCCAAATATCTGTTAAGCCGAATAAAATATGAAAATTCTCACCCCCTACCCCCCACTTCAAAATTTCAAATGGCAACTTGTGATACATCATCTGAAAGCTAATTTAGTTGCGAATTCAGCTTTGTAAAAATGTTTGCTTTTCGTTCAACTCTCAGCGCCCTCTAGGGTCGAATTTTAAATTAATTTACCTGTCCGAGCGAATTTTCATAATCGATTTGATTTACGAGATATTTGGGGTGGCTCATTTTCATTTGATTTGGTGTAACCTCTTCAAATTCTGCTTCTGAAAATGGATTTACATATGGCGTCCTTTTGGCCAAAAACTGTGCCGGGAAAAAAACCTATGTATAACTGTGTATTTTTATTACCGGATGTGATGGCTGATTTTTTTTCAAATCGAAAATCTTAGTGCCATTATTTAAAAAAATTTCATTTTAATGAATTTATTTTACAAAAAATTATATTCTTACATGTCGGATTCGATAGCTGTTGCATTGTCGGATCAAAAACCTTAGCGCCATTTTTTCAAAAAGTGTTATTTTAGAGGTGAAAAACATTTTGTATTAATTATCATGTATGATGGTTTCGGAACGATCTATTTATAATCGAGGGAAATGATCTACAACAAATAGGCAAAAGAAAAAAGTTTAACATATCAGCAAACGGAACAGAAAAGGAAGCAGGAGGAGAAATGGAAAAAAAAGAATGTAAATTCTTGTATTGGAACAAAAGACAAAATAAGAAACAAAGAGGGGAAAACCCTAGAAAAACTGGTAGAAGAAGTGGGATGGGAAGAATTAACGGAAATTTTGCGTTACCGCGAATGTGATTTACGTACAATCCGAGTACGGTTATTGTGGACACACAGCGAAAAAATTACGTTTCCGGAAAATAACGTTTACGTATGTTTTATGTTTACGTTCATTGTGAATTCCCACGATGTGGAATGTGGTTAAAAAGCAAATAAAGGTACCTATCTACGGATGATTTGATTTGGGGAATAGGGTAAAAAAGTTTGGGTACGATTTTGAGAGAAGAGGAATGATGTTTATTGTTAAATGATAAGAACAAGAGGAGGTGGAGAGATTGCAGGAAAAGTATCTAAACTTCGTGCTGTTTCCTTTTTCACTGCTCACCGTTGGCATCTTCTAAACTAAAGCTACGAAGTCGGTTAAGGTAGAGAAAAGTTGCACTATTTCTTTGTGATTAAGAATCTGAAGATCTTGATTCGTCCCTGAGTTATTTCGAAAAATTTAAAAATTGCGATTTTAAATAAAAATTAATATCTCCCTAACGATTGATGCTATTTAAATGAACCTTGAAACTTTCTAGATTTTGAGCAATGACTCTTGATTCTCTTATGGCCGCCATATTGAATTTTGACACCATGGGATACAGAAAAAAATTAGTTTTTAAAAATGTAATCAATGTGGACTTTTTTGAAAGATCGTCTAAATTCTAAAATTTGTATGAATAATTTATAAAATTAGCATAATGAAAAAAAATTAAATACTTTTTAATCCCTTCTGACGTTTAAAACAATTGAATTCAAAATTTAAATTATAGATTTTGAAGTCGTCTGACTCAAACTTTAACATGCTTTTTCAAAAAATTTCTAGTTGATTATATTTTTGATAAGCAAATTTTTTTGTGTGTACGATGGTGCTAAGTTTTATCGTGGCCGCCATAAGAAAATCAAAAGTTGATCGTCACTGCTCAAAATCTACCTAATGGCTGGAATACAACACGGCGAACCAGCCTCGACTTGCATGCCCAAAATCTCTTGCTCTAGGATGAATGATTAGAAACATGAAACCGAAAAAACGTGTTAACAATAAATAAGAGCCGGCACAATTATCATTATAATGTTTAATCACGACAGAAACTTTTATCGCATTGTTAAGCATACTGAGGGAGATTAGACGCACGCAAGAGTAAACTGGCTCAAGTAGCTAACACATTACAGAGATTAATACATATGTAGGTAAGGTATAATGTTTCTATAACAATTTAGTACCTGCAGTAATTTGTTGCTACTGCTTTAAGCTAAAGTGGCTATACTTGAGCACTTGATTAAAAGCAAGTGCGTGGAAAGCAGGTACTATCGATTTTTCCAAAAATAGCTTCCATTTGAACGTCTCGAGAAAAAATTATTTCTTGCTTGAAGCAAGATGTGTTAAGTTTTATTATTTTTTAAGAGAGTACTATAGAACACTCCCTAATCAATATAATTAACTGGAACGGAACACAAAACAAAATTGAAGGTGAAATAAACGAAAAATGCCGGGCATTCTAATGAGTGAGTTTAACAAGACTTTGCAGTGTGAAACACTTACGTGTGCTTAATTGATATTTGATTAAATTACTTCCACATGTTTGTGTAGCTTTAGAATTTCCTTTGTAGAATAGTTAAAATAGTGAACGTCTTGAGTTTTCTTTAAAACTATCCTTATCAAACGCCAAGTTTCATCACATCTCATCTATGCCTGTCTGCGAACGTTAAAATACCTGAAATTTTTAGTTCTTTACAATTGGAAAATTGAATTAAAACGGATGTAGATGGGAATCGAGAGTGTTATAAAGTTAGTGTAAATATTAGTTCTGTAATTAGTTTTGTAACTGGTAGATTAAGAGTGGCATTTCATGACATAAATTCGTGAATATTTGGAAATGTATTGATTCGGCAAGTAAAAATAGCGACCGACATTAAATTAAATATTTGCAAAGGCCGCAATGTGAAAGTCAAACATAATTTCGACACTTCTTCGGCGTGGGAGAAAATATTTGTGGATGAAAATCATCACTGTCTCTCTGAATTGTCAACCGCTGGCATCTGAAAACAAACAAGAATTCCTTGCAGTTTTCCTAGCAAGTTACCAGAACATTATTGTTTATTCAGTCGATCAAAATATAAATCCGATTTGGTCGAATTACAAATGGCCTCTGTTGTATGAAGTTCCACAGCCGTAATGAGAAATTAAACTCCATTATTCCGGTAATGTTCCGCATTTTGTAAAGAACGTGCCCCGCAGGTTGCTTATGTAGAATCAATGCGAATCACACGGCTCGTTCGATTTGTAAACCTACTTTTTCCAGTTTACGTGAGGAATTTAATTCTACACAGCGCGATCCAAATAATTAAACTTATTCCTCTATGCAAATTACTACCAATTTTATGACTGGCTTTGTTCCCTTTTATACCTGAAGAAAGGTGGAATCTGGTCACGTCATCTTTTAGACGTCTGTTCCCCGGAGCATCAACTCGACTGGATTTAAGTTCAAAAGCTGATTTGCAAACAAGTCCCTATCATATTAATGGCATCGTCGTACAGTTGGTACAATTAAATACAATGCCCCTTACTACTTTAAAATATGCACATAATTTGCTCAAATACATATGAATTGCTAAAAACTTTAAAAGAACATGTCATCAAAGAATTTTATGTTCTATCTATAAAACTCAAATGCGGGATATAACATTTACGATCGTTATTATGCTCTTCTCCAGCGGACACCCTAAAATATGTTTCCAAGCATTAAAAGATTTATTAATCATTGTTAGCTTACATAATTAAGGACGAAGTGAAATACTTAAATTTATCAGATTCGCACCTGATGTAAAAATAGATCAGGGAGTGTCAGCTGGTCAGCAATTTAAAACCTATTTACTTCCTATAAATCAATCCACCAGTCTACGGTTTTCCAGTTTTTTAATTTTTTGCCAAAAGGGCACTTAGGTTTGAATACGTTCTTGGAAACAGAATTTTAAGACCTTTCCTGTGTTCACAAAAAGACGCCAAAAATGCACTTGTTCTCTTCTGATTGCCACTAAAGTCAAATCAGCTTTTCTGCGGGTTAGGACATCTCTGCGTACCTACCAAATTATAGCCAAATCGATCGAGTAGTTTGGATTGAAGGGTGTTATTTAACGTTCCTCCAAATTGTTGTATTTTATGCCAAAAACGCGCTAAGTGTCGATACATTCTTGGTGACAGATGACAAACGGATACGGATGTACTGGTCGGGAGTAAAAGAAGAGGAAAATGCAAGAGCAGGTGTTGCAATGGTATTAAAGGAGGAGAAAATGAAGTACGTAACAGAAGAAAAACTAATAAATGAGAGGATAATAGCAATAAACATAATAGAAAGAGAAGAAAACGAAGAATACACACTGGGATACGTGTAGAGATGTTATAGTTTTCATGAAAAGTATATATTTGTTGAAACTTTTCATGAAATTTTGAACAGTTTCAAAAACAAATGAAAAGTCCTACGGCAGTATAAAGTATTCTGGAGAATTAAATAAATCTACAACAGCGGAATAGCGCACATAATATAATATTAAATGACAAAAATATAGTAAGTGTATAGGTAAATAAGTTAATAAGTCAAAATTAAACATTAAAATTCATCGTTGTTTTCATCTTTTAAGTAGTATTTCACTTCATTTCACTGTTTCCAGTATGCTCAATGGGATACTGATACTACTTAGAACGACTAGAATTGGCGGCGCTGTCGGTGGAAGTTTATTATTACAGCATTGATACTTTCAACAACTTTTCAAGAAAAAGTGAAAATTTCAACATAGGCTGAAACTTTTCAATGAAATGAAAAGTTTTTACAACTTTTCAACTGAAACTTTTCAAGCTCACATCTCTAGATACGGGCCAAATGAAGCTTCACGAAAAGAAGAACAAGAAAAAATCTTCAAAGAATTACAAGAGGAAATAGAATAGAAGTGAGAATAAACTAATAATCATGGGAGATGTTAATGGAAGAGTCGGAAATGAGAATGAGGGAATAGAGTGGTATGCCTGGGAAGAAATGAAGAAGACGTTAGAAATGAAAACAGCGAAAGAATTATGCTTGGAAAATTAATTAAAAATAGGAAATACACAAGACCACCAGACAACAGACTATACTTAGTATAAAAGAAAAATCAACAATTGATTACTTCCTAGTTATAAAAGAAATATGGAGAAATGTGAAGGACATTAAGGTGAGAAGAGATGCAAAGATATAGGTAGTGGCCACTTCCTATTAGAAATGGTGCTAAAAAAAAGAAGAAACCAGAAGAAGGGAAGTTAAGAGGAAAGTGGTGAACAAGAAAATCAAATACTATAAACTTAGAATACAAGAAATAAAAGAAAAATTCCAGACAGGTCTAGAAAGGATATTAAAGAAAAAAGAGGGGAAAGATGATACCCATAGAGAACAAATTGAAAGACCTGAAAAATGCGATATTATCAGCACCCGAGAAAGTGTGTGGAAAGAATAAAATAGTAAATAGAAACATGAAGAAAACCAACTCGTTGACCGAAGCAGCAAAGAGATGTAAAAGAAAAGAAGATCAAGTGGAAAATAGATCTACAATCTAAGGCGAAAATCCCAGCAAACACTTTAAGTTTCGTGTAATAAAATTTAAGTATACCTAAGTGGGATAATTAGTTAATTTTTATCAACACGTGAAAGGTCTTCAAATTTTGTTTCCAAAAATGCATTGAAACCTAGCGCCCTTTTGTCAAAACACTTTAAAATTTTGATAAACTCCAGAAACACTTCCAAAGACTGATGGGGTAGATTGAAGTTATAGGTAGTAGGGTTAGATTATTCACCAAGTGGGGAGATTTCAGCCGCTTGCACATCTGCCCATTTTTATATTGGTTGTGGGGAGGTTAAAACAAGATATCTACGCATCAACTTGATGTAAGGAATTAAAAACGTTGCAACTTTAAAAGTGAAAAGTTTTGAGTTGAATGCTGAACTTGTCGACAACCATTTAATGTTGCTTGTAATTTCTCTAAAACCCAACTCTTGAGGGGTATAAAGCAAGCTGACGTATAGAACTCAAATGTCAAATCGACGTCTAACCGTAGCTCCAATATCCTAAGTTGCCGTTAGAAAATTAATAATAAGTTTTATCAAAGCTGACAGTGTCACCTTAGCTCACACTCGTCCGTAAAAATAATAAAAACTAAAAAACTAACCTCAGACCATGATATACATCTGGAACATCGTACCTAGAATATAATAATATCATAATAATACAACGCAGGAAAAGTTTCAGAAGCAACCATGTAAAAATAAATGTTGTATACAATTATTTTCTCTTTACGACAATTTAGAAACAATGAAATCCTGATTCCATTTTATACCTACACCTGTCCTACATGACAGAAAGAAATGTAGTGAAATTAATTGTCAAATTCGATCGTTTACATTATATGTAAAGTAAAACTGATGTTAAATAGTGCACAAATGCATGTATTTACTTCTTTTATTATTTAATAGGTAATTGTAATGTTATTTAATATCAAGTCGGAATTGTGTCTAATACGAGCAGGGCCGTAGTACGACTTTGGGGAGGGGGAGGGTGTATCAAAATTTGCCAACTCAAAACGATCGAATTTTCCAACTGAAAAGTCAAATGCTGAATGAGCGTTTCTTTAGCTACTTATCTAATTTATTATCACTTTCTGGTTGTGAGAGGCATCCTCGTCCGTCGTGCGCGAAATAAAAATCATTATTTTTGCTATTAATGACCGTTTGCACTGCAGTTGATTAAGCGACCCTAAGGGTCGATTTCATAATCACAATTAAAGTGTTCTTTAAATATTCGCCTAGCTATATTTCAAAGCGGCTGCTCCTGATTGGTCAAATGTCCCTTTAAAGTCGACTTTTATTATGAAATCAGCCATTACAGTGACAAGCATGAGTAATGATATTTTTCGTGTTGATTAAAGGTCATTTTTGTCATTTTAAGGGTCGCTTAAAGATAATCAACTGCAGTGCAAACCGCCATTAGTGTTCTAGGACCACTGTGAAATTTTGTGGCAATTTGAAAAACGGCTCTTAATATCTTTTTTAGGTCGGACGATTATTAAATTTTGAAACAGTTTTCCTTATTGAAGTAAATCTGGAAACAAGTTTTGAATTCAGATCGCCTGTGGTAGTGCTAATTTCCTCGAAACTTGGAGTGAAACATAAAGTAGCAAGAGTAGTAACAGACGTTCAAGTCAATTTCCTGAAACGGGGGTGCTTAAACCGCAATTCGTTTTATTAAATCGCAAACACTGAATCTTTTACTAGGATTTTTATCTCTTGACAGTAAATTCAAATCACTGGTTGCGATTGATTGTGGATTAAGGAAGAGACTCTTGTGCGTGTAGAAGAAACAGTGGTATCAACTGACGGGATGTTCTAAACCCCACAATCCATCGGAAGCCCCGTTAGTACAAGCATAAACCCTCCTCAACCTCAGATTACAAGTACATCATTCGCACCATTCACCCCTTATAATTTATTCAGAACGGAGACGGCTGCTGGGCTTGTTTAATAAAAATTTCAAACAAGGCAATAGCCCAATTATCGGAAAGAAAACTTTAGGATTTCTAGACACATTGTTGTGTCGGTTGTTCCAGCTTGTTGGTTCTTTTAGTCGTATTGAAGAGCGTTATCGTGAAATGGTCGACTATAACTCATGTTAATCTCAAATTTATGAATCATTTTAAAGTCACGAATGCTGGATGCCCGGCTGGAACCGTTCTTGTATTGCTTCAACTAACTACACGACCCTTTAGATTATGTATTTAAATTTTGTACATCTTTTCTTTGATTATTGCTATTTATGACTTTACACAAAAAATATGATTTGCAGCAAAAAAATTAAAATAAAGTGGAGTGGAACAAACAAGGCTTTATTGTTTTCAATGACTTTGATGTGGTGCTTATTAAGAAATCAACTAGTCTTTAAAGACAGTGGTGATAAATTTATTTTTAAAATATCTAATAGATATATTTTTAAGACCTTCATTGTGAATAATTGGATGACAAAATATTTTCGAAACAAGGTTAGGTTGGCGGTATTTTTCAACACCTGCTCGTCGTTAACAATTAATCTGGGGATATATTTTAAGCAGACCAAGTGGCTCCAACTAAAGCGTGAGCAAATGAGTTGACTATACAGTTACAATAAATAACTCATGTTCTCGTGAATAGGTGAATTCTGCGTGTTATAAGCACGGAAAAATCTAGGTTATTTATTTAAGGGTCGAATCAATGCCTGGAAATGAAATTTAATTCAATTTTCTGCTCTAGATGAAAAATTCTGGTTTCAAAGACGTTAATCTAATTATTGATAGCTCTATCTATTAAATTTCCCATTGAAATGTTAAAAGCTAATTAAAATCCCACGCAATCGTATTGTTGGAACAAGATTAACTCGCAAATTTTTTCTAACGCCCACATCTTAATAAATTTAAATTGTCTAAAATTTGTCAAATTAAACAAACACTGATAAGCTGTCTTTTTATTTAAATTTATAAGGGTCTTTGATTGAAATTGCTATGGATTCATGATTTAACACCCACAATATATTGAAACGAAATTTTTAAATTACCTCTAATACTTTGACCTGGAAACGACTTGAACGACTTAAATCCGCCTTTTTCGGGATACACCTAACGAATTGTTGTCTCTCTACTGTGATTTTCTCGATTTTACGATTTTTTGCCAAAAGGGTATTAAGTTTGAATCCATTTTTTAAAACAAAATTTGAAGACTTGCTACACCTAAATTTTACTCCACCAACCTTAAAGCGTTTTCTGGGATTTTTCAAAATTTTACGATTTTTTGCCAAAAGGGCACTAAGTTTGACGACATTTTTGGAAATGACATTTGAAGACATTTCATGTGTTGATAAAGAAAATGCGAGTTTATTATTCAAATTTCAACGTTGATATGCCAAAATGGCACTTGCAGTTCGCCGATTGCCACAAAAATTAAATTAGCTCTTTGGCGGGTAACGGTATCTCTATTTACCAAATTTGAGCCAAATCGATCCAGTAGTTTGGGCTGTGGCGTGTTATTTAATGTTCCTTCGAAACTTAGAATTTTTCGATTCTAAGCCAAAAAGACGCTAAGTGTGAATACATTTTTAGATACAGAATTTCAAGACCTTTCATGTGCTGATAAGAAAAATTGGTGTTCATCAGTGAAATTTCATAGTTGATATGCCAAAAAGGCACTGACGTCCGCGGATTCGCAAAAAAATTAACTGGGCTCACCAGAAAGCCAACGCTCACCTCCTTACCAAATTTTATTAAAATCCGTTCTGTAGTTTCCGAAAAATCGTGCACAGACATTTAAAAAACCATTTTTTCGTGATCCTGGGACCTTGAAACGTGAAGATCTCTTGTTATCTCAATTTCGAATTTTGAGTGATTGCAGGAACCTCCCATTTTTAAATTGGTTGTCCGGAGGTTAAAAACCAAGAATTTGCATAGATTTTGTTAGTACTTAAGGATAGTGGATTAGCTGCTGTTTTATTAATTGTATGCGTCCAATTTTCCGCAGATATTTTAAGTTGTTTGTGTTGCATTTGAGCTAACTTATTTGCATGCCAGTTCACTGCAGTGATAATGGAGGTTTAAAATTGAAGAATTCAACATGATAAATGTGATTTTAAGATGGCGATTATTAAGGGCGGAATTATAATGCCATGGTGGCCTCCATTTATCCCACTTCTCGGTGGAGATCATGACTAGTCCTGTATTTTCCGGCATGTAACGAGTAAACAGAACTGTTTATTGCAATCAATATTTCAAACAGGTTGAGGAGAATATCTAACAATACATCGGGTAGCCTGTCATTATGGACGTTTATTAATAATCGGACTTGGTAAATTAATAATTATAGTTAACTGGTAGTGGTTTTGCGTTGTTTCTGCTGACAATAGTCGGAGGATGCAGCTTAATGAGGGTCAGGCTAAAGAATGTCGTTGAAAAAGAATAATCCTTTCAATAATAGCTATTCGCATAAATCTTTCACAACTACAATGGTAGAAAATGTTTCTTTATGACGGCACGAAAATCATCGAATAATAACGATCCGGAATAATTTCATCCTTCTTGACTTCATTATTCTTTCTCATGTTTTCCTGGAGCTTCCTGTCATTTTTAAATTATTTTCCCCCGATGTGCCATTTACAAACTAGACTACTCTTTAGGTATGACTCGTGAGATTTTTCTAATCCTGATCTAAAAAATGATCCTCAATCGTCTCTGAATCTGTTGTGATTGCATAATATTATTGACCATGAATGGGGTTATTAACAGATAATACATTTATCACTTGCACTACTGACAATCACCGTGGATGTTGATGGTTCCAGATTCAATATGTGTAATTAATAACCTGGACGGGTGTATTCTAGTCTTAATTTCTTCAGGATGTATTGCCACAGAACAATCGAATCGAACTGAACTGTTTTTTTCCGATTGTAATTAAAGTGTATTATAAGCTTGAAAAATATCTTCAAGCTCATTATAATTATTGTTGTGGCAAGAATAAGGCATCTACATTATCAAATATAATTACTACTAATTGTATTGCCACTCAGTAA
The DNA here is from genome assembly GCA_963924575.1 of Pycnomerus fuliginosus. NCBI lineage: Eukaryota > Metazoa > Arthropoda > Insecta > Coleoptera > Zopheridae > Pycnomerus > Pycnomerus fuliginosus. The sequence continues at coordinate 4,511,803 of OZ004626.1, forward strand.
GATATTTTATTCTCTCAGTTGGAGCTCGAGCGTGAGTTCTATTTATAATAATACTTTTGTATCGCCTTGATTGATCCCAACATATCATTACTATAGCACATGGTGTAGATATTAAAAAAAATAAATCCAAGAATTATCAAATCGGTGATTTTCTAGTTATCCCACTCCTGCCAGGTGAAGGTCTTCTTTTTATAATGCGATCCTCGTCTCGAGTGCTAAACTACTTGTAAACATTTCACACAATAATGTTGAAACAAAAGGGCCGGTGTGAAAAGCAAATATTCGTGTCCACTCTTCAAAATATGAATCCAGAAATTCGTAGAACGAGAAACACCAGACGACGTGTAACCGGCCTTGTTTCCGATTTTGCGGAGCTCGCTTCTATTACCATACAATGGAATCGAACTGGAACTACGATTCACATCAAATCGTCTACCTATATTATAATACGAATTATTTTGAATACCTCATAAATAAATCAGACCATCAGAAAATCTGTTCTTACACAAACAAAGAAACCGAAACAAGCGTGCGAAGCCGCCCATTTTTGTTTTTCTTATATGCAGAAGCGAAAAGAAAGCGGAAATAATCAATTTTAATTGACCTGGCTCTAAAAAACGTCAAATACATAAATTATTGAAACAATCCTGGACATAGCTGAAGACGAGTCAATTAATGATGTTTATTGACCTCGCCACTTAAAAACGTTTCATTTTATTATAAACTAATTTCTGTTTGCGACGTTTAAAGCCAAACACATTCTGGCATTTTTTACAGCTTGCCGTAAAAATGTCCACTTGTATTTAGCACAATTTATTAAGCAGAATGTAAAACGTCGATTCCAAGATCCGAGGCATCAAAAGACCTCTATACAGGGTGGCCCACTGAAAAGGGGCCATCCAGATTTTCTCTTCTCTGACTCAAGTGAGGAAAAGTCGCTCCAACAGGTTGATTTTTATTTGGAGGGGGACACATAAATATGTGCTTGATGACATTTTACCACGCACCCCCTAACCCCCGCGAACCCCGACTTTAAAATTTCAAATGGCAACCCACCGCTTATGATATTTGAAAGCTAATTTTATTACCAATCCAATGCTGTAAATACTTTTTTGGCCTCCTGACATCTAGATGACAGTTTTACACACTACTGACGTCCACGGTAACTTCGATTTTACGGTTACGTCATCACTTTACAACACCCCGGTGCGGTAAAATTTCGAAAAAACACTGGCTCACAGGCAAACTCAAAAATTAAAATAACGCTACAACAATAAATCTCTTTTATCGAAATTTCACTTTACTTAACTTTTGAATTGATTAATATCGTTTAAATATTTAAAATTTAGGTTTTTATTTCAATTGCCGGTACTCCATCTTTCGCCAGTTGACATTATTTTGACTTTTGGCATGTAGCTTTTCACCATCTTATTGCGAATAACTGTGGAAGTTAGACAGAAGACACACTTTGGTCCACCTCCCCTAATTCTGGTGGTGTGCATAAAAATCACTTTTCACTATCAGACATTTTGAAATCTAAATAATTTGACATTTGTTATCAGTGGCCACTTTGATCGGTGGTAAATACTGGGTTCGCATTTAAACGCCAAAATTCTCAAAATATTGCAATTTACTGCGCGTGTCGGCCAAAAAGTTCAATACTAATCTCGTGCGGTAAGCATTTTACAGCGTTCGGTTAATTAAAGCATTCCGCTGCGCGTCGTGCTTCAAAAAAACCTCGCGCTGTAAAATGCAATTTACCGCACTAATATTGTAAATAACTAACTATTTGGATTACCATTACCAGTAATTCCATTTTGAAGGGAATTAAATCCTCTGAGAGCTGATGTAAGAATTTTTGAAATCCATCGACAACTTCAAAAGTGACAACAAAAACAATGTTATGCAACTGAAACAACCCAGCTATAGTATGTTTTAAAATGTAAAATCGACAAAATCTCGTTTGCATAGAAACTGTAGATAAAGTCTTTTGGGCTTAGCACGACAGTACGGTTCTCAAACAACTTTTACAAATTCCATTTTGAAATAAGGTTCGGCAAATTCAGAAAAAGGTGAATACTTACATGTCGAAGGCAACGAACGTTACGCTTTTACTCAATTATAAACAGTAATAGCTACCTATTACATCAATTTATTTTTCTTGCATGTCTGATAATATATTTTAGCATTCACATTATGTCAACATCAATTTAATCTTTGTATCGACCTTGTCAGTGAACCTATGTAAAAGTGAACTGGAGTTATGGCAAAGTTATTTCATTGAAATAGAAATTAAAAAGTGCCTGTTAAAACTCGAAGGTGGGTGTCTCTCTAAATCAACCTGAAAGATTAATTAATTTAATAAACAACTACAAATATACAAGTTATCAACAGGTTGTTAGTTTTTTACGTAAGTGATTTAGATTGGCGAAATTTTACCGCCCAACCCTGATTTCTAAACTTTTCCGTATTGGGATTGATAGTATTGTCGTGAAGCAACTAATAAATATGTTACAGAACTGATGATTTTTAAAGTCAACGCATTCAGCAGACATTCAACTTTGCATGTAGTAGGTCAGTTTAATAATTTCGTCGACACACTTTGGTTAACCTCTCCCATGCAAAGGTTGTACTTCGCTGCGAGGTAGATGAAAAATCTATCCATAGAGTACATGCAATTTTAAAAGGCTTAGGTTTTAATTGTTTTGTTTCTTATTACTCACGAATGCATTTGCATGATGCAGAACGGTCGGAGTATTTTGCTACTTGTAATTGCGGACTTGCCGGTGAAAACGTTTAAGTAATGGTTGTTAACATTTTATATACTTCATTTCTGTTGATTCCAAACAGCTAATTTATGTGAACGACAGTAGTCGGTTACAATTAGGGGTTTTGAAAATTAGAAGGCGATTGTTATAATGTCACAGTTGGGGTGCTCCAGACTAGTAATTTAATCTTATTTCAAAATAACCAAGAAAAATTCGATTCAGAAGGAGTGTCCACTAAATCCGTAAATTAATTTCAAACCTGACAAAATAAATACAATTTACATTGCCGTATTTTTTGATCGCAGCATGTGATGACAATACGACTAGAATTTTTGTTGGAGAAATAAAAATGTTGCTGGAATGCGACTCATAATCTTTTCATCTAAGAATTAACATACAATTTTTCCGCCCGTTCTTTGAATCTAGCTTTTCACGTTAAAAGACTTTAATTGAATTAGGCCAAGAAGCGAGTTAGGTTGGCTTAATTGAACATGTTTGACGGAAAAATGCAGATAACCCAAGGGGAAAATAATATTGCATTATATTTTCTAATTAGCGCGTCTGCATCGGAAGTTTTTCACGAAACTCGAGTAAGGTATTTCATCATCGATCTTACGGTATTCAAGCGAACGTAATTCCGTTGTCATTAAAACAGAACAGAAATTAATATTGACATTACCAGGCGATGATTTACGTAAAGCTTTCTACTCTTACTATGCCGTGCCGCCGCGAAAAATATTGAACTCGGAAACATTTCGATAATGCAATGCTTCCTATCCTACGGTTTTTAACTTCTACGCTCGCGGAGCAGTTACTAAAATCAGTCGAAAAATTGAATTGCCCAAAAACGTCAAATCTTTACGTTTTAGGGTCCTGGGAACCCAGAAATGTGGTTATTGAAAAATGACTGGTCACGTACAGCGCATCGAAATGAAATTTGGCACAAGCATTCAGGGAACACTTTTTAGGTGCTGATAGATTTAGGACCAAATCAGTCCACGGAAAGTGCCATTTTGTCGCATAAACTTTAAAATATTAAATGCAAACTCCTATTTTTCACACCACGTTCACGTTAGGAAAGAGCTTCAAATTCTGCTTCCTGAATGCATTCACACTTAGTGCCCTTTGGCAAAAAAAAATCATCAGACACGCTGCTACAGCCGAAACTACTGAAGATATCGAGATGAAATTTTACGAACACGTTCAGTGAACACCTTTGGGCCAAATCGTCAGATTACATTGTATCCAAATGTATACATTTATATGGCGTCTCCAATCCAATGTATCATGTATGCGGAGAAAAAGTACGTTTCTTTTGCGAAAGCTGCCTAAACGCTTGGAGATGGAACAAAATCTTATGCAGAAGAATTCTTAAAGAGATCTAAGAAAAAGTCGGCGACAGCATACATAATTATTAGAGGGCGGATTTCTGGGATTTTCTTTTAATATTGTAAGCAGAACGAAATGCTCTTGTTTCTTTCCGTTTCATAAAATTTCGAATCATTTGACACTAATTTTATTTTGTTTATTTTTGCCTAAAATTCGCGTAAGTGCTTATTTGCGGATTTTCTGAGCTTTTTTAAAGTCTTTTTTAGCTTATTAGTGCTTTTTCTTGCTAGCTCACCACGTTTTTGGTAAATATTATATTTTTACTTATTAACTTAAGGTTTCTTTGTCTATGGTGAGATGCGTAGATAGAGAACAAAGCCGACCGAGGAGTGACGGAGATGGGTGACCGCGCATACAATTGGAGAAACAAATTTGTTTAATTAAACTGTTCAATACATTTTGATATAAAAAGCAAGTTTCATTTCTGTTAGGCATTTCCTGCAATTAACGAAAATTTAAATTTTCCAATTTTGAAATACTTTTAGGTGCTTATTTTTACTTTTTTGTAGCTTCATTTTCGATTTTTGAAGCTTTTTATAGGCGCTTATTTCCGGAAAATAAATGCTTTTTAATCCGCCCTTTAATAATTATAAGTACCTACCTAAAATAAGTGGCCGACAATAATCGTTTTTGTATTCTATTTTTTTGTGAAAATCGGTGTTCATAGATACCAACAATAAGAGTTTTTAGTATAAGAAGGTCCTTTTCTAATCGTGACGTCGTCTAGCGCACTTCGACGTAATTGGTGCTTGAGCTCAGGTGATACATTTCCTATTGCGTGCTAACTTGCGTGTCTGTAACAATTTATCTCTCTTTACGCGCCACCCCTGCAAGCGCACTATGCGCAGAAGCCACGCGCACATCTTCCGTCTTTTTATACTAAAAACCCTTATTCTTCTATTTGTGATTTTGTGATATCTTTAACCCGCTTTAACCGTTGAATGAAGCTGGCAACACCTTTTATGCCCTATATTAAAAAAATCGTAAGTCTGGTACTAATGGAAAGTGCAAAAAAACTCCTATACTACATGGTAGTACTAGGTGAACTCTCCAAGTGTGCGGAAGTTCAGGCAAATCGGAGTTGCCTCACAAGGAAAAATCAGTCAGTGAATTTGACCATTTTAGCTGAAATTAGTATATTCTGCAGTTTATAATTTATATCTGACACACCGCGAGTAGGCACTATTTTTGTATAAAGTACATAGTCGACTGTCTATAACTTTGAAACAATCTAGCTTTGAGCTTTTTTCTTTCATCCAGGAAAAAATGTGGAAATTTCCGTTCTTTTTTGAATGTTTCCAGAAATTTTTTCTATAAACAAATTTTCGCAATTGTGACGATTCTAGTGCATGAGATTATAGGCAAAACCTTGAGCTTTCAGGTAAACTTTGGCTCAATGCGATATCTGTTATACTTTAGAAGATATGAGTTTTTTTTAATACCATGTTTGCTATACAGGAGAAAATTTCATATTCTTCAAAATCCTATAGAAAGAAAATAGCCTTTGAAGCTTCGTATATCTCTTTAACATTGGATAAGTAACATACCAAATTTTTTTCATTAATATCTGAGGCTTCATGCGGCAGCAGTTTTTAGGGGCTGCATGGAATCACCCTATACTTACTTACAAATTCTGTGAAAAAGTAGAAGTTGTTATCGGCTCCGAGATTGCCATCTTTTAAAGTTGTCGTCTAAGAAAAATAATCACCAATTTTCTCTGCGTTTTCATATCAGAGAAGAATAAAATCGAGAAGTGGACAAAGAATATGAGGTAATAGAAATAAAAGACTACTTTGTAATTGTAAATTAGTCTATTGAACAAGGTTTCTGGAAAAAATGTGTTTCGACATCTGCCGCCTTCGTCGAGTACTGAGACTGAGGTAAGATGCTGAATCCCAAGCTTGAAGCTAGACAATTTTTCTTAAAACTTAATTCAAAGAGGATAAGCAATAGGGAGAGTTGTAAACTCCGTGAATAGGATGAGTTACGGTGGAATTGTTTAGGACACAAACGCGCAGAAAAGTTTATAGGGGACTAAATTTTAAAGTGCAGGATATAAATTATAATGAATCTAGTACAAATGAATTCCACATATTGCGCCACCACCTGTTGAGCGTTTCATATTCTGCGAAAACCGTAAAGCCAAGAAAATACTTTTATTGATAACAGTATCCCAATAAAAGTTGGCTAGTAACATGAAGCCATGTTAATGGTCTGTTTTTTATTGTCCAAAAGGGTATTTCGTTTAAAATACAATATGGATAAGCGTAAAATGCGGCTCGTTTGTTTTGCACCATCCTTAAAAGCAGCACTGTCTTTTGTTCAGAAGTGAATAGAAGCGAAGTGCAATGAATGAAAGTGCCGATCGAGCTTGTCGTCGAGAGGTGTAAAAAGGAGCGGTAGTGAGAAGATCCGGCGACGGGGTGTGTATTGTTTATAATTGATATAAACGCGAGGCGCTTTTATTTACACCCTGCAAATAATGTATAGTCTGATGGGGCGGTGGTGCTAACGGTGACAGTGTTCACATTAGGGTGTTAGGATGCCGGCGGCATTGTGTTCCTTAGTGTGAGGAAGCGAATGGACGGGGGCGATAATTACTACTCCCTGGCCTGGGTCAGATATTAATGCACCTTAAGCCTGCATTACATCATACGCTGCCCACCGAACCATACTTAAAACCGATATTACAGCTTAAAAACCCATAAAACAAGGCGACATGGAAGCCAACACAAACCTTAATAGCCGGCAAGCCTTTATTCATTCACTTTATTTCCATGTTTCCTAAATCTTCTTCTTAAATCAAGCCTCGCTACCATATAAGACCTTATATGGAAATAGGCGTTAATGAACCATTCCCTCCAAGGAATTTCTTACAGGAAATACAGAAATTCTACGAGTATCATAATCAAACATAATTAATCCAAAAACCTGCCATTGATGAAAATTTAAACAACAAACACTCATGGGTGACAAGTTCTCGGAGGTATTTACAGAAGACGAAGTTTATTTTCATATGCATAAAATATTGTTAGAACAACACTCAACGTATTGTTGTAGGTATTTAATGTATTTGATAATGGGAAAAATAAACGTTGGGATTATGATTACCATGGAACGTCAGCACTTGAACTATGAACAAACAATCCCTATCGATTAGTTTGATCAAAGAGAAGTTTAATTGCCTCTCTGTAATCAATCATGTAGTAATTTTTTGTCAAAAGCATTTTTCATATTTCCCCGGAACAACCGCGTAGGGTTTCCTTGTGGGAACTCCAAACGAGATTTTTTCTGGTTTCTTTTAATTAATAAAACTGGAAGCCGCTTATGGCGAATTTCTGTTGAAAAAATGGTGGAGGCGCCGGGATAGTAATTCCTCTTTTATGCAATTTTACATTATTCATTTGAGTAATCACAAAAAATGTATCGTGGGCTGAAACATAACGGGACGCAGGTGTAAAAAGCTAATAAAATTTAGTCTTGGTGTCAATATTAATGACAACCGTCCTAAAAGTTTGATACGGAGATGACGTTATCCATTGAAAATGTCCTATTCGAGAATTTTCCAGCAATTCTTTTACGAAAATTTATTTATATCGTGTCAAGGTTCGCCAGATAAAAAAATTCAATAAATATCCCTGGCCTCAAAATATCCGCAATGTTCTCTTTCAATAAATTTATTGTTATGTAAATATTGCGTGAGATTATTCGCGTTGCACAACTTGTAGAGTTTTAGTTTTAATTTTTACGAGATACACGTTAATTAATTGATTAACAGGGCAACTGGGTGAGATGTCGCATTAGTCAACCGAGCGGACTAACAAGTTGACACTTAATTGCGCCCAGGGTGGCAAAACCTACAGCGCTACATCGAGTTGTTTTCTTTAAATTAATTTTTGCCCCATTGCCTGTCTTGTTTCTTAATTGAATTTTGGTCAACTTATCCGATCGTTTCAACCCTTAATTAAAAATACCCTTTAAAAAATTACTTCCCACAACCAAACACACGTTCTCTCCAATTTAAACTGAACCAATCAATTTTATCGAAGACTGCCTGGAACACCGGCTGGTCATTACCATTTACCGTCCTATTTGAATCTACAATGCCAATGACAAATTCGATTACAATACAACGGAATCAAATTAGCTGAAATTAACGCTGCACTGCTCATTTTAAATGAACCTTCTTACTAATGTTAATGAGGTATAATTGGACAGATATCCAATTAGCCTATTCAATCTTATACTATTTTTTCTAGCAATAATAAGATGCAGAGGAGAATTAACAGAAATATTGGTGATTATAAAATAAAAAAATAATAGGAATTCTATTTTTACATTTAAACGTAAATACATACATGGCACGCAGTTAGAAATATTGAAGATATTCTTTCCCTCTCAATTTATTCCAAAACATCCAACATTATTGTCAACATGTTAACAAGACGTATAAAAAAAGCACGTTATGTTTGAGCAACAAAAACTGGTCTACAATTCCCAATCGATAGCTATCTCTAATATAAGATCCTACAATTTGTAAAATATTTAATGTAATTATAATAAAGGGACATTATGCTATCAATTCATATCTAATTTAACTAATACTAGCTACTGATGTAGAATCGATGACAGAGGTTTAGGTATGGCGTAATGAGAAATAAACCTGTTTTTGTGGTGACAATAGAAGCCGTTAATAGGCCAAATAGAACGTAAACCGGTTGACGGAGGTTAGGATGCGATTACTAGGGCTGTTGGCGAATTAACTCCGCCACAAGATTTTAAATATAATGTTGTACTTTAAGAAGAAACTGATTGGCACTTGCTGCGAAGGCCAGTTTTACGAAAATTAATGAAGTTTTAGTACAATTTTTATGGCAGACTTCAACTTTGTACCTCTGCATGTGGTAATGGGGTTTAGGTGCTATAATTCGTGCAACCACCTGCCTCTTGTACCATGAATTGTGAAAATGTAAAATCGGATATCTCCCCATGTAGCCTATTGGCAATTATGGTGACGATTTAGTCAGCATGTTCAAGTCATACAACTCTATCTGATCAGATTTTCATAAAGAGTATGTGGATGACCTTCCACTTTTATTCTGCAATAATTAACAATCGAAGGAATGTGGTAGCATTACCGTCTCTAAAATCAGCACACCGTGAGTGAAATTCTTATTAGAAATTGTCAGTCATTCAAACTGTTGTTGATCCTGACGAGTGACGACCACCGGATGTTGTGTATTTAGACCAAGAAAATCTACGTTTATGTTTACGTGTAAAACGACTATCATAATATACATATGCGGTACATTACACCCTCATACGTAACATTGCTTCTTGTCAAAATAGCTGAAGTATGGGTGGTAGATTGTAAACAAACGAAATGTCTGCAGCCGAGGTCAAAATCGTCCTGAAGTTGAAGTGGATCAATATTTGCGACTTCGCCTGAGGTTATTGATGGTGGTGGACATATAAATTTGATCCATACCGGAGGTAATGGGAGCGAAGCGCGTTTTTAATGAATTTCTTTGTTGGTTTTTATAGGTCTGGAACGATGTGTGCGGCGCAGGCATTTTATATGAACGCATGTGAAAGAAAGTATGCTAGAAACTAAAAAGGTGAAGTGCACTATCGATCTGGCGATATTAATGATTTAATGCTAATAACATGCAGAGGTTCATCTTCATTATGTACTTGGTATTTGTACGTCCAATTTTACCCTAATGTTTATATTCCGAACCTTGTCTGGCGGACAACGGACGGTCTTCCACTGCAAATTGACGTTGACGATTCTCGTTATAAATTCATTTTATACTGTTCGCTCGACCATTACAGCTCCCAAATCGAATATTTCCGACATCGTTCTGCATACCATTATAATTAAATGTACACAGAAATAGAAACCTTATAAATGGGCTAGTTTGATCCGGTCATAATACGTGCTCTTAGGCTCAGTCAAACTATTTTTCAAAAAATAAAAAAAATCAGTCCGTTTCGTGTACATTTAATATTCAATTATCACGCGATTCGCAGACTAGAATTCATTTAACCTCAAATGTTGAAATCGGAAATAATTCAAGATTTCCCCGAAATAAGTTGCAAATATGTACCTCTGTAATTGTCATGCTCGACATATCGTTTATTTTGCATTTATGTAAGATAAAAAGGGCCCGTACGAATATTTTTTCAATATTTATGACCTTTGTTAAATTTCGACATCTGCATTGCATATGAATTGACAACTCGTTAAAACTGATGTCCAGTTGTTTTTTCATCGCGTAATAAGGTTGTTACCTCCTCAAATTTATAGCTTTTTACATACGGTCTTTTCACAACAAACGAATATAATTGAACGGTCAATTCGCGGGCTTTTCCAAGGAAACTGGGTGCAACCAAGGTAAGCGTAAATCATCGTCCCGTAATGCCAATGCTAAATTCTCTTGTTTAATTACAATAACGGAATTACATTCACGGACCATGCGATCGATAATTAAATACCTTATAAATAACTTTTCGATATAGATGCGCTAATTAGAAAATGCAGCACGAGATTATTATTTTGTATTCGTAAGACCTCCCTGTGTTTCAAATCCGACGCATGAGGAGAAAATGTTTGCTACTTTTTTTATCCTATATGTTTTTAATGCCTCTGCAGTCAAATATATTATGTTCAAGGGATTTTTACCTTTTAGAAAAATTAAAAATTGGTAATCTCGGAGACGTTAGAAATTTCTGCTTTTTCACAGAATTTGTAAATCTAGCAACCTAACGTTAATAGTGTAAGTAACAATTACACAGAAACAAATATAAAAGGTAAAATGCATAAAACGATATACAGGGTGGATAATTTTTCGATGCTCACCATTAGTATCTCGGAAACCATGATAGATAGAGAGTAATAAATTGGAGAAAAGTTGCGCTATTTCTTGATGATTAAGATTCTGAAGAGAATTTCGAGATATTTTGATTCGTTCCTGAGTTATCACGAAAAATCTGAACATTTCCAATTTAAAGAAAAAATAATATCTTCCTAACGTGATGTTATTTAAATGAAACTTGGAACTTTTAAATTTTTGTCATCTGGCAATTGAATGGCATCAACAGAAATTTTCTAGGTCTTCTAGATTTTGAATAACGACAGTCAATTTTTGATTCTTTTGTGGCCGCCATATTGAATTTTGACACCATCAAATACACAAAAAAATTAGCTTTTCAATAATATAGTCAACATGAACTTTTTTGACAGATGTCAGAATTTGAAAAATGGTATGAATAATTTGTAAAATCCGCCTAAAAGATGGAAAACTATTGCAAAAAGGTACGCCGACTTTTTCAATTTCTTATAACATGTGAAAACAATTGAATTCAACAGTAACAAATTACGTCTTGTGGTAGTGTGAGTCAGGCTTTCACATATTTTTTCAAAAACAATGTTGGATACATTTTTGAGAAGCTAATTTTTCTGTGTATCCGGCGGTGTTAAAATTCAATATGGCGCCCATAAGAAAAAGAAAAGTTGACTATTCAAAATCTAGAAGACCTAGAATTTCTGTCAATGCCATTCAATTGACAGCTGTCAAAAATATAAAAAATCGTTAGGAAGATATTAATTTTTCTTTAAATTGTCAATTTTCAGATTTTTTTTGATAACTCAGGATCGAATCAAAATATCGGGGAATTTTCTTCAGATTCTTAATCTCCAAGAAATAGCGCAACTTTTCTCTAATTTAACCGACCCCGTATCTTTTACCGTTTAGGAGATCTCAATGGTGAGCATGGAAAAATTACCCACCCTGTATACCTGCTTACCTCCAACAGGTTGTAGAGAATTTAGAATGACCGTTTTACCGCTGTGCCACCACGCCTTTGTTATGATGAAGTTGGTTGAAGTTGTACACAAATATGAACCCAGGGCCGAAATAAAAAAACCTGATTTTCGCCCCTAAAATGATATTTCAAAAAAATGGCACTAAGGGTTTCGACGCTGAAAAAACACAACAGTCGAATTCAGTAGTAAAAATATACAGTACCTTACATGTTTTTTCGCAGCGCCGAAGGAGCCTTAGAATTACGAGTCCGATTTGGCTCAAAATTTAAGGAGCACCTACAAAGTGCTCACTGAATATGTGTGCCAAATTTAATTTCGATATCTTCTGTAGCTTAGGCTGTGGCGCTTTTCTTTTATGATTTCTTACCAAAAAGGTCCTAAAGATTTTCGCCCGGGAAAAACATCAAATCCAATAATAGAAATTCGAATTTTCTCCACTCTGATTCAATTGAGGAGGTCGAGTTTTATTTCGATGCTTGAATCCGTGCTTGATGAAATTTTACAACGCAACTCCCACCCCTAACAACCCCAACTTCAACATTTCAAATAGCAACCTCTCACATTTGATACATCATTTGAAAGGGCATCATGAAATGTTATGTGAACCGAAACAAACATTTTTGAAGTTAATCCACCACTTTTATGAGAATCGGTTCTGGTTAATAGAAATAATTATTGTTTTTGCTGTAAATTTTTAAGGAGTAAAATTCGTACTCTTTAAAATTATGTGGCACAAAGGGCCTTACTGTTATTTAAATTTTGATCATAGAGGTCGCTACAGGGTTGACGGATATAAAAAAGATGCAGCGTTGGATGGACAGTAAAATTAGCTTTCAAATGTTCTATTACAAGAAGGGGGTTGCCATTTGACTTTTGAATTTGGGATTGAAGGGTATGAGTCAGAAAAGAGAAAATCTGAATAGCTATGCCAAAAAGGGACCGATTTGGACCAAAATCTAATCAGCTCGTCCGCAAACTATACAATGTGCACATACCAAATTTCAGTCACATCGGTCCATCAGTTTGGGCTGAAGCGTGTCCGTCTGACAGACATTTTTCGGGAACCACATGTTTTTGGTGATTCGATTTTTCGATCGATTTTAGTAACTGCTCCGCGAGCGTACAAGTTGAAAACTACATTTGGTGGGTACTGAAGTAGATTCTGGTTTTCACTAGTAAAGACCAATTTTCGCGAATGGCGGTTATTTTTTGTTTCCTGGCTAGAGAGATTCAGATGATAAGTGGGTATAAGAGGTGTACACATTTGAAAACAGAGCAGAACTAAAGAAAAAATGTGGAAATAAACACCGACGAGATAAATTACTGCAAGTAGATGAAATAGCTTCTTGAGCAATTTACGAGCTAGCTATAACTGTTTGGAAGCGGTCCTAGAAGGAAATGAAAAAATAGAGAAAGAAATAAATGGAGAGGATTTGTAAATTTATTTTTACTGCTGGACTGATGGCGATGGTAACTATTATCCATCCATTGCTTCAGCTCTACTTCAGTTCTACTTGTTTTGTAGCTTTGCGTTCTGCCAAAAAAGTGTCAAGACGTTTCCTGAGTGGTAGAAAATTTCGATTATTCTGCTCTCTGCAGCTGTTTTTATGATAATTGAAACGTGTGTGGTCGCAAACAAAGAAATTACTATTATCGCCGCGACAAAATAACTTCAACAAGTGTGAAATTTAGAATACGAATCGAAGTTGCGTTAAAAAACGTTGAAGACATCGCAAATCGTGCGCTGGAAGTTTTTGAGGTTAAACCCCCGTTAAATGGTTGTTGCAGCCTCCTACTTGTAAAATAAGACAAAAACGTACGATGATAACACCTGCACCGTTTTGGAGCTCCATAAAAAACGTTTTTATTGCGTTGTGTTTTCCAGGTCACCATTAGAATGCTATTACAGTAAAATCTTCGATTGAGAATTAGATCCAGAGGATATTTAAGATTTCGAACGTCCTACACTTTGAGGTCGATATGTTCAGAAATTTATGACTTTCATAAATATGGGCTCATAAAATGAGCGACTAAATTAAAGGATCACGCTTTTGAACATCATAAACCAACAACATAGGCAGATTCAAGAGGTTAGGTATGACACACACTTATTTCAAAGCGATGTTGTAAATTTTGTAAAACTTCCATGCTCCTGACAGCGATCCTGCGTAAACTTTTCCGAGATTGCAAAAAGTAGAAATATCGCCATGCGGGCTCGGAAAGCAGAGGGTGCAGATTCGGACAGTATCTTCGTCGTCTGTAGGCGTGCGTTATTCTCTGTTAATCTGTAATTAAACCGAATCACGCAACGTGAAATGTCTAGTGAAAATGATGTAATTGTCGCTAATTGTATTTTAAGCGGGCTAAAAAACTGACTGAAGCAAGGGAACGGTCGCTAATTAAAATTGCAGCGTCCAGGATGCATACTGCTACAGTCGTTTGCCGTTTGCCTTTTACAACCGGTATCGGCCGGAACGCTATCTATGCTGGCGCAAACGATAATGGGCGGTACATACCAACGATTTCAGTCCTGCACTCCTATCGACACTTAACAGCGACCATAGCGCCTACGTCTAAACCGCACCAATTGATTTTTAAAGTGTGTGCGACTAAACGATTAGATCGTGACCATGTTCCACAACAGTTCGTAATTAGTGCCATGGACATGCCTTACGGACCCATCGCCATTTTGATACCGTTTTCTTACAATCAGTTCTTGTCAATATCGATATACGTACTACCATGAAAGAAACAGGAAGAGGAAACAGGTGATGGAATCTCAGATTTGTTGCCGTAATAGAACTTTTAAAGCCACTTTCCTCCAAAGGACCCCGCACTTTTCTTACGGAAATTGGGTTTGGGTCAGATTTTTTTCAAAAAAATCTATGTTGTAGAGCACGTCTCCCTGAGTAATTGTTACCATTGCGCCAACTTTGTGGACCTCACCGTTTTTTAGATATGGAGAGTTGAAGATGAGAGGGTGGTAATGCATAGAGTTAAAACGAATGTGAAGGCCGTTGTATTCGCCACGGTCAACGCTACATATTATCGCAACATTAAGCGAGGCATCATTTATAACTCGTTGAAGATGGCCATTGTTGGTATTTCTTCAGTATATTCAAGGCTATTTTAACACCTTCTGGATGGTCGTTAATTTGGGTCAGATTTCTTTTATTTTTTAATATATCATGCCTGTATACATCTAGTTTCTCGAGAATTTTTCATAAGTTTTGTCGTCCTTACCTCTTCGAGTAATTAGGGCTTAGAGTGAAGGTGTGACTTACATACAAAGTGTGGGACTTTTTTCGTGGTACGCGAATTGAGATTAAGAACGAAATATTTTTAAAATTGCTATCATAATAATATTACGTCTTATTAAACCGCACCCAAGCATAAATGTGTTTGAAATCGGTGAAACTTTGCTTAGTTGAAGATTTTCTCCAGGCACAACAAATGTAGAATTTGCGCCCTACTCCTTCGAAGAGGTAAGAACGAACTAACTTTTGAAAAATTATCGAGAGACCACATGCATTTAGGTGTCATATATTAAAAAATAAAAGAAATCTGACCCAAATTAACGACTATCCAGAAGGTGTTAAAATAGCATTGAATATACTGAAGAAATAACAAGAGTGACGATCTTCAATGACTTTCGAAAGATGTCCCGCTTAATGTTACGACAATATGTAGCGTTGACCATGGCGAATACAGCGGCCCTCATATTCGTTTTAACTCTATGCCTTACTACCCTCTCATATTCAACCCTCCATATCTTAGAAACGGTGAGGTCCACAAAGTTGGCGCAATGGTAACAATTACTTAGGGAGTCGTGCTCTACAACATAGATTTTTTTGAAAAAAATCTGACCCAAACCCAATTTCCATAAGAAAAGTGCGGGGTCCTTTAATGCAGGTGTCCATATCCTGATTTTTTTCCCATCAGAACAAATACTTACTTAAAAATTGTGTTAAAGGGGAATTAGAAAGAAAGAAGAGCTTGCCAGATGGCCAGTCAGATAAATAGGATTGAATGGGAATCTGGTAAGAAGGATAAAAGATATGAAGAAACAAAGAATGTAGTTAGAGTGAATGGAATAGAGAGCGAATGTTTCTGGACGAGAAAAGGTGTAAGACAGGGATGCCCACTCAGCCCAACACTGTTTACAATTTTTATAAATGATATTATGTGGTGTTCAAAAAGGGGCAGGCAGGAGGGAGCAAAGAGAAAGTGTGGTGTTTGGCGTATGCGGATGACCTGGTGATCGTAGCGAATGAGGAGAGAGGGATGAGAGAAATGATAAGAATTGCAGAGAAATATATGAAGAGAAAAAAGTTGGAAGTAAATGTGGAAAAAACCAAGATAATGGTTTTCAGGAAAGGAAGAGGGAGGGCAAAAGAAAATGAATGGAAGTGAAATGGGGATAATAGAGCAAGAAAGAGAATTCAAATATTTAGGGTATGTATTTAATGAAAGAAACACAACGAGAGCCCATGTAAGAGAAGTGGTTAAAAAAGCAAATAAGATGATACGAATGATCTGGGGAATAGGAGAGCGAAAGTTTGGGCATGATTTTAAGAGGAGGGGAATGATGTTTGATAGTTAGTGAAGAGTATGTTGATGAATTGAATAGAGATATGGGGGTGGGAATAACAAGTGCAGGAAAAGCATTTTGAGTGGGTGCTGGGCGTAGATAAAGAGACACACGAAAAGGAGCAAGTTGAGAGTGGAGACAGGTAAAAGGGCAGTGAAATATGAGGACAGAATGGGAGAAAGGTTGGACTGTATGATATTTCAGGAGTGTTGGAAAGAGAAAAGGAGAGAAAAAGAAGAATGGAAGGAAAAACAAAAATAATACGAGAGAAATGGATACGCATAGGAAGATATCAAACGACGAAGAGAACAGGGGAGATGGATGAATGAAGCGATGTGGGAGAGAGATAGAGACATAGATATACAAGAGAGGAGAATAAGAATAAAAGAATCAAGGTATAATGCAAAGTACCGTATGATTTTTTAAATTATTCATCAAAGCAACCGTTGGAAAACAAAAGTCGTATCTTTGATTACTTCTGATGGTTCAGATTTTACAGCTGTCACTTTAATCTGTCATCATCTGTCATTTGCAGAAATAAATATTTTCGAGTTTGTTTACAGTTTCACGGTTTTTCACGATGGTTTTCTTGGTTGAGCATAAAATATTCGCTGTCAAAGGTTACTTTCGCACTGGTTTTCAAGCAGAAAATGTGGAATGGCGTTACAATGTGCGGGCGTGTCTCGAAGAATTCCGGCAGCAGTTCCCAAATGTTGCCATTCTTGATGCTGATTTCTTTTCAATGGTTCGACGTTCAGTAAGCTTGTTTGAAGAGACAGGCAGCATTACACGAAAGAAGGGTAGTGGCAGACCGACAGTTCAGACAGAAGAAGCAGTCCAGAATGTTCGACAAGTCTTCGAGAATGAACCAACCACATCCCTGCGAAGAGCTGCCCAGCAAGTTCAGCTATGCTATAGCACCACTCGCAAAATCGTGAAGAATCAACTCCATTTATTTCCCTACAAAATGCAGTGCTATCACGAACTTTTACCAGGTGATCCCGACAGACGTGTCAGATATTGTCGTTGGTTTACTGATCATCTAATGAACGATGATAATCTTCTTATATCCAAATAAATGTTGTTACATAGGATGCAATCTTTTTTATTAATCAATTCAACACGTGTTTATTAGAGGTTATTTGCAGGGACAAAGGACTGCACTAGCAAAAATTCCCTAATTATTGTTTGTTCCCGCGAAAAATTTGTAATCCACTTAGGAACTTTGATGAATCTGTTCATCGACATGACCTTGAAGCTGGAAGCTGCCAAATTAAATAACCTAGCATTTTACCAGTTTGTTTATTGCTCTATTAAAATATCAATAAATAAATAAGGCCATCAGGCACATAATATGGCACTCATGGCAGTTACAGTATCTTTCAGAATTTTGCATCCTGTACCATCTGAGAATCCAACTTACAAGAAGACTTTACAGTGATGATGTTTTTCTGTTATCGTTATTCCTTCCGGAGTTCCCGAGAGTCAGCCTCTGCCACTACTCTGCCGAGTCTCCATTGTCTTGAGTGCCAGTGTGGCCCCGAGGGCAAATATTTTGTGCTCTGGCAAGCAAACCATCAGAAATCCACTCGAAAACACAAAAATGTTTTGTAAATGAAATGACAGTGACAATTAAGTGACAGCTTCAAAATCTGCTGAACCATCTGAAGTAATCAAAGATTCGACTTTTGTTTTCCAACGGTTGCTTTGATGAAGAATTTAAAAAATCATACGGTATAAGGACATCATATGTGCGGGCTACCGAGGTACTTGGACAGAGTGAGTACGAAAGGGAAAAGAATGATAGCGAGATTTAGATGCGGGAATGATGAGAGAGAAAACAGATTCTGGTTGGAAGAGGAAGGGAGAGTATGCAGAGTATGTGGAGAGGCAAGAGAGGCGATAGAACATATGCTGAAAGCGTGCGAGGGAATGAGAGAAGAGGAACGGGAGAGGGGAGGGAAGGGAAGACAAAACTGGAAGATAGTCGAGAGAAGAAGGATGTTAATTTCATTTAAATATTGTTTGTATATAGAATAATTATGATGTAACAAGGGCAGGGCTCATTACAACCCGAAAGCCAAAAGTAATAAAGTATATACATACATACATACATACATACACTAAAATAGATTACTATGTATAGCTATATTTATTTGGGTGTCCGGAAATTCATCGCCATCATTTCACCACCATCCAATTCACCGCCTCCAATTCACCGAAATACAAATTCACCGCCACCGCGTCAATTGGATTCAAACTCTCAAACCAGGGTTGAGCAGATTTAAATCAGCTGATTTTAAATCACGATTTAAATCAACTGATTTAAAAAAAAAATCATTGATTTTAATCAAGTGATTAATTTTATTTACAAAATGAACAAAGACAACGAAACAATTATTAGAAATAGATAGGTAAATAGATATCGACAAAACTATTACTTATTTATTTTCATTAAAATATTTAAACAAAAATACCACTTTTGAGGCTCCTTCTACCCGTAATCTGTTCCTTAATTTCGAGTGAACCGGACCAAATGAAGAAAACACTCTCTCAACTGAGGCCGAGGAAGCCATACTACAAAGTAACTGTTTTACAATATTTAAAACATCTTTAATTGCAGGGACATTTTCTTGTGACGCCCACCTTTCTACAGCTGACACTTTGTTTAAAATTTCTCCGGAAAACATGATTTTTCTTAAAAGGATCTGATTTTGCTGGCAATTTTATAATTATAGGTAGCAAACCAGTATCAGGATAAGCTTATTCTGCTACTGATAAAGCCTCTTCGGTTTAGCTTTCACTTAATGCAAAAAATGTTTTTGTTGGGTCCAAAATATAAGCTAGATAATGAAACGACGTTAAAGCTTGTTTATATCTATTTTTTTAAAATTTTAGTTGTTTTAGAGTCAAGTCCTCTCAGCATCAGACAAAAATGCATCTTTTGCTTGCAGCCTATCAAGCGCTACGGCTATTAGCTTTAAATTTTTTTAAAATACACTTGCTTATAAATCTACCGTCGTTCTACACACGCAGGGCAAAAATCTAAGATGTCCCGCCGCCGTTTTTTTGTTTCATTCATTTTAAAAAAAAATCAAAAAAATCAGATAATTTTTTTAAAAAAATCATGATTTGATTTTTTTATAAAAATCATGATTTTTATCTACCCTGACTCAAACAAAACTCAAATTAATTTGATTTCATAGATTTCATTGCAGGTAGGCTCTGTAATGGCATTCCTTTACCTCATCATTACATGATGTTTACTCAAATCTTAAGAAGAAAGACAGTGTTGGGGAGGTAAACCCTTGAATCACTTCATGATGGAAATTCCATCGTTGAAGGGTATGCATATGGAATTTGTTCCAAGCCCTGATTTCCGAGAAACAAAATAATCATTTATCTACAAAAAATAAAGAATATGGCTATGAGTCAAATGCGATAAATTGATTTGGCAGTGAATTGACGACTGTGAATTTTCCTAAACTCATCTAGGTATTTGTTTTCACAACAACCACACACCGTGTCCGTGATGATGATAATTGATAACATATTACAAATTAAAATTAGGGAAAGAAATCAGGCTATGAAAATTTGTTTAAACTTTGCGGCTGTTTTACACTGAGGCTTTGTTTATGTAACACATTATTTAGTTTATACAATATCTAAAAAATTAAAGTTTACTACCTCTTTTTGTAACAAGTCTGTAGAATAACATTGTTTGCGTGTTAACTAAGAATAATGTAACAAAGCTGCTTATTTTTCCTTCTTTCAACAGTGGCTTATAAACAAGAATTTTTGATTAGTTTGTTAGATATGTTATTTACTTCAAGTTTGACAGTTCTTTGTTACTGAATACGCAACCGCCTACATTTAAAATTTAAATAACCCGAACATAAACTGACTAACGTTATGAGGCTATTTGAGGTTGGTTCTTTATCATCCTCTCATCTTTTAGTATTGAAAAGTTTTTAAATAATAACAAAATCAAAGGTTCCCTTGTTTTTTAAATAAATACGTCATGTTGACTTGAAGATCAAAAGAGATCGTCTAAAATTAGCTTAATAATTTAAGAATATGCGAAGTGTGCGAACTATGCATTATGCATCCAGCATAAAACATGATGATAATTAAAATATAACCTTAACATTTCATGTAGGATCGTACGTGATGATGAGCGTAACTAAATTTAACTTTTATCGCTTACTAATTGTAAAATTTGAAAATTTCTAGAATAAAGCTTGACCTGTGAGAGCTTTCTGTATTTTATGACACTTCATCTATTTCTATCTGAAAGGGTTTTATGAACTCTCCCTGTTAAATATGATTCGGTTAGTCTTCGCTTGATCCCCGAAGCGTGTAATTTAAAAATGATGCGTGATCCATTCTGATGAAATTTGGTACTAAAATATTAAGTAAATCTTATCAGAGTATGTAAATGTTTACTATCATAATTTAATATCTTGTTTTCTTGCAGGTATGTACCGTCCGGTTTGTTTAAGCTAGATTAGCACGGTGGTAAGTTGCATGCTGCTGGCTACATGAAATTATATTAGATATTCTAAATACAATGTATTAAAATCAATTTGCACAGACTTAAGTAGTAACCAGTGTTGAAAAGCAACAATGAAACTGGTTACTAATTAACTGATCTCTAACAATTGAACCGAGAAGAGGCTAGTATTAATTAATGGAATTAATGTCGTATGAATAATTGACTAATAATTATAAATTCTAATTAAGCACCGTTTTATTACTTGCTAAAAAGGTGGTATTAGGTAGTAACAAGTATGATTTATGAACATTGTTTACTTACTGTGGGAATTTTTGAAACTATGACAATTTTAACTAAAAATGGTACTACATACATGTATGTCATGAAGAGAACAAAACAAGTCTTCTGCATTTCTAGAAAATGGTTATGATGTTGAAGCACAGTTATTTCAACTCTAACCTTGAGACAAGTTCCTTCGGTCTTCTGATGGGCAAATATTCCTGTAGACATCCACTAACAACCATAAAAACAAATTCCTTTATAACTTTTAAATAAGTATAAGGAACAATTACAAGATTCCGTCTGAGTATAATGTTACGAATTTAAAAAAATTTAAATGGCCAGTCTATATACGATAAAAGTTTTTATTTGGACCTGGTTTAAATTTTATAATAACACCCACAATTATTCATTTACGCCGAATCAAGCCGACCGTAAATTCGCAATAGAAAGCTGACAGTTTTGCAAACATATTCATTCAACCCCGAAACAAAAACTTCTGGTAATGAATAGAATAAATAACCGAAATCTGTGTATGAAGAAGTGTATAAAAATTGATATAATAAATCTTGGCCACGTCGCAGCCAGATACTCTCATTTCGTAAGCAAAGGAGGGGTATGGTTATTTTTGAGGACAGGAGAGCACATTATCTGTTAAAACCAGACCTGCGATGCGATATAATATCCATCCATCAAGCAGGGTGATCGACCGCATTTTTGCGTACTTTTAATAATTTATACTACCGTTAAAAGCTAATAGTTTCAATTTTACGATGAAAATCTGGTGGTTAAATAATTCCAACACGACTTTCAGCAATTCATTTACAACCCCTCCTTGTTCACGGAAGCTCAATAGCAGACAACATAATAGGCGTCATCATTTTTATTAAAATTCTCGAATCAACTGCAAATTATTATTGAAGAGGGTGAACCCATCAATGGTGGACACGTTATTCATGGCCTATCCTGGTGGGTTTCGATTCCACGGTTTACACTAATTACTAGTTCGCTTTGGATTTTCATCTTTATTTAACTTTCCTTCATTTCATTTGAGCTGGGGCAATCTATCATCTGCTATGGTTCCATTCAGAGTTTGAATACGTTGAATTCTAGATTTCATAAATTGTTGCTGACTGGAATCATGCAATGCCATTTTGAAAACGATGTATTTTAAATTACCTGATTTATAGATAGCAGCTATTAATCAATGTCATTTGAACAGTGCTTTAATGCAACATCATTATTAATGATATAACACACCACAAAATTAAAAATTCGACCGTCACAGCTTCTGTTTGTAACGATCTTGTTTGCCAAAAATCCGTTTTGTTGATTTATGAATTTTTTTATTTGATGGGTTGCTGACCCCAGAGGGTGTTTGGTGTTTATAAAACCTGGTAACCTAATATTTAAAAAGCCAGGTTGCATTTGAGACCTCTGAAACTGCCATTAAACGGCTGTTACGGTTACGCCCACTTCCTCAGTTAAATTAAACATGTCCGAATGCAGAACATAAAATAATGATAATTTGTAATCTCGTCATTTCAAGTTTCTTCTGCATTTTCTATTTTTCAAATTAAAATTTATACCAGGCCATATTAGAAGATTGCTGCTGCGCGATTTCCATATGTAAAGCACGTTCTATAGGTTTCTTGACGTAAAATGGTCGCTTATTTTCATTAAATAGTTTAAAACCCTGTTTACCTAACACTTAATCCTATGATTGCTAGCATTGCCGATTTTACGATACGAGAGCAACAAACTACACTGCTTTTACCCTAAAAAGTGAGGGCAAAGTGTAACGTCAATCCCTCGTGTTAAATTATATTATTGACTTAAAAATTTTGTGCCTTATTTTCCTAAGTTAATCAAAAAGCAAAAATATTCCGCTCTATGTAAAAATGGTGAATGCGCCTTGCAAAATTCTGGTAAATCTTGTGCGGTACGAAATAGAAAGCTGCAAAGGCTGAACCATTACCAAACAGCGGAAGATGTACATCAATGCGATGTGGATCCCCGTAGATATTTATTACCGTGGATGTGTACAGGGTGTACCATTTAAAATGAAACACCCTGAATAACTCCTGGAACAGTGATTTGAGGGAAGAACGCTGAAACAGGCCGATTTTTGTTTGGAGGGGGACACTTAAATCCGTGGTTGGCGAAATTTTCCAACGCACCCCCTACCCCCCACCAACCCCCTCTTCAAAATTTTAAATGGCAATACCCCACTTGTGATACATCATTTGAAAGCTAATTTCGTTGCGAGTTCAATTTTGTAAAAATTTTTGCATTTTGGACTTTCGTTGAACTCCAGTGCCCTCTACGGTCGAATTTTGAACTACGTTAGGGCCCTTTGTGATACATCATTTGAAAGGGCTTGAAATTCTCTGTAAACTGATGCATGAAAGAAAATCCATCCACTCGTTCAAAAGTTACAGCCTAAACTTGAAGGATTTCTATTCTAGGCCCAGAACCAGCTAATGTTTTTCAATGTAACTTTGGAACGAGTGGATGGATTTCAAAAATTCTTGCATCTGTTTACAGAGAATTTCTAACACTTTCAAATGATGTATCACAAAGGACTGTAACGTAGTTCAAAATTCGACCGTAGAGGGCGCTGGAGTTCAATAAAAGTCAAAAATTTTTACAAAATTGAATTTGCAACGAAAATTAGCTTTCAAATGATGCATCACAAGTGGGGTATTTCCATTTGAAATTTTGAAGAGGGGGTTGGTGGGGGGTAGAGGGTTTGGAATCTGGAATTTGGAATAAAGTTTTTTGATTAATTGATGAGGAAAACTATTTAATTGGGCAATTTTAAAATAATTTCTTTCTCTAGTTTGAGAATGCAAGGGTGGCAGGAGTTGAAGGGAATGTTAGTAAAAGGTAGTTTGCCATTTTTCTCTAATTCAAAGGTGAAATTAATGTCTGAATGTACATAATTTATGAAGTTAGGAAGTTTTTCAACTCAGAAGATAAACCCTAAAACAAAGCTATAACATCATCGACATATCAATGCCAAAAGAAAATTTTGTTGGAATATTAGTGGCTAAAAAGATTTAGTTTTCCAGATTGTTCATGAAAATTTCAGCTAGAAGAGGGGAAAGGCCTATTGCTAAACCTGTATTTTGCGAGTAGAAGTTGTTATTGAATTGGAAAAAGTTTTGGTCCAGCACGAGTTCAGCTAAAGAAAGCAGATTTAAAGCATGAGAAGTAAGGATTAACTTCGAAGTTAGAGGATCTTGTTGAGCCACTTTCCAATGAGTGAAACGGGTCCTAAATTCAATTTAAATTAAATAATCTTTAAATTACGTTTTTTACAGGGGCGTGTACTAAATTTGATTTTGAAATTTCTATTCTTTCTCAAGTTATCGAATGGAGAGAGTGGACGAGCGAGACACAAATCAAAGACAGGAGTACCTTCGCAACGCTCGGCGCTAAAAAAGGGAAATACGACGACTAAGTGGCTAATGTGTAGCTTTTACAGCTTCAATAAAACTGGTGAAAGAGTACTTGTGAAATCTCGCGGCGCCCATAGTGAACAATAAGTTTTATAGTAAGAGATAATTAATAACCCATATAAAAACAGAGATTTTTATAAATTTTATAATATTGCGTATAAAAGAGGAAATAAATTTCCAGCATGATTTATGGCACAAAATACGTAATTCCTATGACGGCATTGTTGAAGCTAGTAGCATCGCATAAGTTTTATGACAAATTATAGCAGAATTTTTACGGGTTATAATTCATACAATGTAACAAAGTTGCATTTTAGACAAAACGCTGACTTACCGCATAACATTTAAGGTGGAGTAATAAAACTTATTATATTAAGGAGCAATTACGGGACGTTTTACGATGAAACATGAGCACAAAGTCTGGATTGTGTTTTAGTTTTATTTGATGTAGAAAAAACGGCATGATGTAAGGGGAGAAACGTGTCTATTTTGGCCATCAATAATCTCATAAATCATGAAGCGGATGACGTACAGCCGGGAGATAAACAGATTTTTTGGGAACCTTACATTATCTGGAAATGTCAATTTAACGAAATTAATAGGAGGTAGTCACAAGCACTATCAACGAACGCTACGTATGGCGTGCCTAGGAGACGTAAATTTACGTTGGTTAGGCATAAATTCCACCAACGAAAAGATTCAATGAAGAATAAATTAGAAAGCAAGTCGCCTTTCTGGAACCGCAAACAACACCCTCGAGGACAAAACGGGACACGCTTCATCCTGCCTGGCGTATTTCCTTAACGATCACCCTTTAATTCACTCTCTAATCGATATTCTAGGTAATTACCACTTTTAATTACCGACAAATTAATCCGCAAATACTCGCATCTTAAAATTGCTTCAATCTTCCTGATTACCCACTGACTAAGTCATTTTCGATAAGCCAATCCACAAACATCTGAATGCCGTTGAACCCCATTTCAAAACAGCGTCAGCGTCTTTAATAATCAAAAAGTTTTAAAATTTATTATCATATGCTCAAATAACTCAAATACCAAACACCTGTTTTTTGAAATTTGAAAAACTGTCAGGGGAAATTACTGTTATCTGTTGCAACGACAGTTTATTGAGCGCACCGATTTTTTGCATTGTTAACCTCATATGCCACTGTTAGATTAGTGCAAGATAATCTAGGGGAGCCGGACCCGAAATGAAGGGATCTAATAAGAATGGTCCTTGATTGATGAAGTTATATAGTTTATTAGTAAACAAAGTACTTAGGCGCGCCAACCAATGAAGATCCCGACCCGACCATCCTGATGATGGCTATAAAAGTGGAATGTAGCCGACCATCTTTCTCCTAATCTGATTTCACGCCATATTGCTATATTTTTCCACTATATTATCTGTTTGTGTTATCGAGCAGCTGTCAAAACAGCCCTCGGTAGTGTGAAATGTAAGGTCTACAGTTTGCATCATAACCCTTTGCAACTAGAGGATTGTTTCTTTTTTTGAAATCGTACTAAAAACGCAGCAAGGAAATAACCCCATAAAAAATAAAACTATCAAGTTTACAGTACATTTAACAATATTCTGGCGCCGGACGTTTCTATCATTTATTTGCGCAAGCTCCACATTTTACCCCATACATTGTCTCACCAGTCACCACTAATGATTGTATTGCTTTTATCATGTTTCCAAAGAGGCTAGTCTATAGGTCCATTAACCCAGGTTGAAATATGATTATTTCCCAACATATAATAAATAATGTGTTTTTAAGGATTTAGAAGTTGTTTGCAAGGATTATGACGGATTATGACGGTTCCTTTGCAAATTCATTGGCCTTAAGACGGTAATAAAGTCAGATTTGTTGCTGTTTCTGTGGCTTATTATAATTATTTCGCCAAAGAACCTGTTGCCTTTGCCATCGAAGCTTAATGCTGATACATTTGAAATGTGCGGAAAACCTGATTCTGATGGTATTTCTGTTTATTGTAAGCCACAATAATGATAATAGATGGAGAAATTGTTTGCCAAGTCCAAGACTGCTAGAATTTGCTGGCTAGCTTCATGCAATGAATAATATGCAAGGAACAATGAAGCCTCCTTAATTTGAAGTCAATCTCTTCAACCATAGGGTTCGTATAGAGCCGTGTTCCAATGGAGAAAGGCGTGTTCTTGCTTCAAGTCAAGAATTCAGTGGGTGTGAACATAATAATATAACTGGTTTTAATAATCGAAATGAATCTTTACGACTATTATGATAATGTGAGCTGTTGAGCCGTTTTCCTTGCCATTTACAATAGTGTACGTGGGGCTCAAATTTGCTTGGTAAGGCTGCGAATAATTAGGCGCCAAACTCGACAACTGCAGCAGGGTCGAATGTCCGCCCAACTCGCGCATTCATCCTGCACTTGAGGCTCAGTTTCGGACAAGGTCGCTCTTTCCTCGAATCACCCGTTTTGACTTTCAATCCAATTAGACGAATCACTTAACCGTACAGTCTACGGTCTACGATAAATCAAATTGATTGCATTCGTTAACACTTTGCAGACAATGGAAAGTGGTTTGGATTTTTTCAGAGATTGACAAGCTAAATTGGTACATTAGTGCACTAGGGTGGAATCACCGAAAGCTGCTTTCTTGCAGCTGGGGATTACCCCAGACGTTATATCTCCGCTTTCTCTCTGATTTTCATTCTCCAGTGGCACGATGTGGCTTAATATTTATTATTCAAAAATCGTATCGAAAAAGAACAATAGTTTTGGCCTAACGGGACCCATTCACTGACAGGCTACAATTTTACAAAACTGGACAATTTTTTGTTTAAACAAATTCAAATTGAGCGTATTTTAAGGTGATTCATAATTATGTCTGGTGAATGAGCACCTTAACTGACAATCCCCTTCGATCTTTTATTTTATTTCACTAAGGCAAGCAACTCTATCAAAAAAGTGACTGGGGTGAGGCCATTGATATAGGTTTCCGTTCTTTGGACCCTTGTCGGAATGCGCGGTCCAGGTATACGAGCTGAAACCAATTCAATAGGTGATACTTGAGCTAACTCCTTGTAAATACGATTTCGTCAAAGGAAGACAGAGCCGTTCTTCTCCAGAAATTAAAACATATTGTATTCTCCACCATTTATCATTATAAAACAAAACTAGGCAGGTATAATATATCCCTGAAACCCCCGTGTTCTGACTGCCCACAACGCACATAATTCATTCGCAGTTGAGAATAAAGTCTGGCCCGGTCGAAGAACGAGTAGAGAAATCCATCTGTCAACTATGACAGCCCTATTGTCTAAGTTCTGCACCTCGTAGCTAAGGATTATATCTTGTTTTTACGCTTGACCAACACACAAAATGCCTTCGATATGGTCGGCGTCTTCCTCAATCCAGGTGATTTGAAAGGCTCTCAAGAGAAAGCACATTGCCAAATTTCACGCACGATATTTAGGGACTGTTGATGCAGCTGCTTCGAACACCACTTAACAATTACTTGAACGTGCTTCACACTCCGCAAATAAAGGCACCCATTAATTTTTTGCTGTTTCACACCAAGACACTCCTAATTTTGCTTACTATGATGCCACGGGCAATTTTCCTGTATCCTGTAACCCCCCCGCAAATCAAGGTTGTATAGGTAATTATTCTTGTTAATTATTGTTCTTTCTCTAAAAGTGATGGATGTTATATTACAAAAAACAACAGGAAGCTAAATTTTTTAAATTCAACAAGGTTATTGTTGTCCCTTTGTTATGTTATCGAAGCATCTGCTGAATATTCTATCGAGTTTCCATAAAATAATTGATTACAGGTAACTTGTTCTTAAGTTGCAAATTGCATTTACCTGGAGACGGGGTCAGATGATTAGTGAACTGTTAACTGTTAACTCTCCTATTGTAGATGCAATTTATAACTTTCGTAAAAACTATGCATCAGGGAACGGCATGTTATTTTAGCGGACAGATTTCATTTGTTGTAGAAGAAGCGTTGTAATGAAAGGAATGAAACAATTATCTCTAGGAAAACAGACTTTTGAATTGTATTGATGGCAAAGCAAATAGAAGGGGAGAGGCAGGAGCAAATGCAGAGGTGATGTAGAGGATCGTTTATCCTGAGAGGAAAGTAAACACTGGTCACTTTTCAGAGTAAGTTAACATTCACGGAAAAGATGAAGTCAGGAAAATAATAAACAATTGTGGAAAGCCATCGGCTAATTATAAAGTTTACCGCTGGTTTGGTTATTTGCCAAAAATTAAGTGCAGCCATAAATTTACAACGGGGAACTTTGTGTAAAAAGTTGACGTAAATGAAGAGGCAAAGTGGTATTGTGCAATTAACGTAAAAAGCCTCAATTAGCAGACAGATAAAATAAAGTGAATGTAATGAATATGTTTCAATTCTCTAAAAGTCCGTTTTAAATTACTTTCAGCACCCCACCATCGATTTTCTCAGGGTTGTTACGAGAATTATTACGATGTATAATATTAACGTGAATTTGTAGAAGTTGGTGTTACCTCAAGAGGCCAGGTTCATTGACAAAAGCGGCCATCCCCCCTTGCCCTCCTCCGGTCAGGCATTCCAACCATAGACCGGTGCGAAGTGCGGCCTGCGAACTTCACTGACCGCAATGCCACTGGCATTGTGCAAACTGCAAACCTCCACCACCAAACAAACCTCATCCAAATCATCCACCATCATTCGTTAAATCGATACCGCACACCTGCCCCAACCAACCCCACAAGAAATAATAGAAATTCAATACGTATCGATGCCGTTAAATTCTATAAATTGCCATTTATCAAGATTGAGCGAATAAAAGACTCGGTGTTTCAGCTCAATATTTAATCAGATAATATCTCGTCGGTCACTGTTTATTATTTATATTCTTTTTCCTTTTTGCCTCTCCTACATCGCCAATAGCCGACAAGTCAAACATGAAACACGTTATTTTTATAAGTCAATATTTTATAAACGAAAACTCAATTTTATTTTATATCTACAAGATACACGACGTTTCAAAACATTCTTTTTTCAATAATGCCGCCTGGAAGACTGTAAATATGCAAGAAAATTATTTATAGCGTTTAAATAAGTACACTATTGAAAATAGAATTTATTCATTTCAGCATTTATGCAAGGCCAGTGGGGGTCATAGTTAACTCATGTATGTACTAACTACCTCGGAGAAGGAAAACAGGTACCTTCAACATGTTAATCTCTTTTTTGGATCAATTTTAATGCAGTGGACATTCCTATCCCGGCGCCTCCACCAGAATTAAACAATTCATAATGCGAGAACCAAACATTGCTTTGCATAATTGGTGAAGGCGCCGGGGTATATCGCTAAAATTAACGATTCCTACTAAGTAAATCCCTTCTTTAGATACGTAAGATACTACAGTTGCCAATAATAATTTGAAATTGTCAAATGTACGCGTTCCTTCAACCCACCGTGGCAAACGTGGACGGAGTAGATTCTTGGAAGCGATTTAAAATTTCATATTTCATATGCCATGTTGAAAATTGGAACATAATTTGTTATTAAGTCGACATTAAAACATCTTAATGAAAATACTGAGCGTTAAGAATGTCGATATTAAAGATGTACATGTAGACATCAGAAAGAGAGCAACGTGTTGTGTTGTTCGCAGAATTAGCAGCCATCTGCGAGTCGGTGAACCTGAGAGTTCGCTTATTAGCCGCTGATTATGTCAGTTTTCGATTGTGATACCTATTTAGAGATTTGAATTCACTTTATGGTGCGTCAGAGGAATTTATGCAAGAACGATGTAATCGTAAATGTTCGTATTATTCTAGAATATCATGTGACACCATCATAGGAATATAATATTGGAGTTATCTGGCATCATGTTTTAAAGTACCGTCGGCAGATGCAGAGGACAAAGATCATTATAGATATATACAGAGACTTCTGCGAGAAGATTTGGTTTAGGGCGTAAAGAATGGAAGAAGTTTGCCAGAATGGAATGAAGGCGTTCAATTTTCGGCTGTAATCAAAGTATTACCGCCTTTGGATCGGATGGTGGCACATGTTTATTGTTGTAAGCCACGTGATTCCCTTCTCCTGTCGCTTCTGGCGTTTTTAATGCCGCCATCTGGCA
This sequence comes from Pycnomerus fuliginosus, assembly GCA_963924575.1. Lineage (NCBI taxonomy): Eukaryota > Metazoa > Arthropoda > Insecta > Coleoptera > Zopheridae > Pycnomerus > Pycnomerus fuliginosus. Next base: position 4,542,753 of record OZ004626.1, read on the forward strand.
TGTGGTGGTATTTTTCGCTCCCCTTGAAAGGTGCTTGATTTCCCGACCACTCAGAAATCGAACATGCATAATAATAGAGAATTTTCTGTTAAATTCGGTATGGAATTGTATGTAGAAAACTGTTTTGAGAAGCTATGTCATAGCTATTGCATTATCTTAAGTATGCCTGTAACCTGTAATCAGACCACTGATACGAAAGTAATTTTCAATTAAGACTCGCACTCTTACACGGTCATATTAAATTTTCAACCTTAATTAATTGGCCATGATGGAAGTTGTGTTTAGTATCTTTTTATCGGCTATATAAACCCCGTGTTTTATTTCAACCCATGACGCGTTATTTTACCTGTCCAAGCACACCTTTATTTACACCTTTTAACAATGGACTCATTGTGCTATTTCTAACTTCCAAAAATTAAACACTTCTTCTAATTCAGTAAGTGTTATAATTAGTTTACTTTACTAATTTTAAAACGTCTACATTCAAAATCTTTTGAAGTTGCCGCGTTACATTAATTAGAAAAGGACTCAGTGCAAAAGCTATGTATAGCTTGCTGGTCTTGTAAATTCCATTATAAATTTTGCAAGCGTAAGGGTGTTTAGTTTGATTTGTGGGAACCAAAATTCAATTTAGTGATGATATGGAAGTCGGCGGAAACGTGTTGTTTGGCAGTTATTTATGTCAAGGAAATGTTCAACATCTATCACTGAAACCATCTAAGAATTTGCGATGAAAATATTGGGTATTGGCCGTCGATTTTTATACGGTTCGTTACGCCCTGTCGAGATGGATTGCAAACGCCTCAGTTAGTCCAAACTCAGATATCTCGGTGCAATCTTAAAAAAATACACTCGATACGTCACTTCACCGGATACACCGTCCCGCGTGTGTAAATATTTTTTCTTAGCTAATTAGAAGGTAGATTTTTTCAGACGGCATTAATCTCCACAAATATTTTTCTTTCATGTTTAATTTACCGTTCACAAACGAACCGCAAAATTTTAAATTGCACGAGTCGAGTCCCCAAATGATTCCAAAAGTAAACTCAACTTATTAGGATAGATTTTCTTCACTTAAGCCACATCCACAAAAATAAATTTCCTCCCCCGGTTTTCGTAAGCCACCTATTGCGTGCTCGTGGATTATTTTCCTAAAAGATATTGTAATAACATTAATCTTTTTATCGCTGTGGAATTTATCAATAAAATACTGAAAAATCGTGTTCAGGAATGTTAATAATGGGCTTGGATCTTGATAAACATTTAATACATTGCACAGGGGATTTTATACGACGGCTCATATTTTCCAGTAAACTTTCTTAAAAATTTTAAGCAGAAAAATTTCACTTGCGAAACTGAAAGTTATATCCAAAGGAGGTTACAATAATTTCATGATCCAATCTTCTCTGTTTTTTAGCCTATATCAGCAGAATAGTATATGTATTGTGTAACTAGAAGGAATATATATTTTCCTTCGTGTTGCACATACTATTTTTTCGTCAATGGCAATGGCGCAACTAGACAGAAATGATGAAATTTGCACTCTTTTTCCATTTTCTTTCGTTGTACTTGTCCTTTGAATTTATATTGTACATAAGAAAAGACTGGGGGGCTGATCACTAGTGGAATTAGTTGTACATCCGGCTTGGAATTAATTCCGGAATTATGGAATTATTACGGAATTATTCTGGAATTATTTGGAATTGGAATTGGAATTAGATGGAATTAGTTGGAATTAGCTGGAATTAGTTGGAATTAGTTGGAATTAGTTGGAATTAGCTGGAATTAGCTGGAATTATTTGGAATTAACTGGACTTATTATGGAATTATTTGGAATTGATATGGAATTAATAAGGAATTATTTGGCATGCAATTATCATCCGAAAGCTTACGTTTCCAGGACTGCGTCATTTGCTAGACAACACGCACTAGCTAGTACTAGCTAGTACAGGAATAACGCTTTTTCCGGCCTAGGCCGGAAAAATATTCCTGTACTTCTCTTAAAAAATTGTTCGAAATTTCATTATGCGATCGACGAAAAAATAGTATGTGCAACACGAAAGAAAATATATATTCTTTCGTTCTAGTTACACAACATACTATTTTACTACATCATTTTTAACTTCTATTTCGTCTGTTTTTGATTTTCACTATGTATGATTGCCCATGATTGCCACCATCGCAGTTTACAATAAATATTGTATGTTTCTTGACGAATAGCGGTCTTAAAAGAAGGGCAGCCAAGGAAGCGGCAAGTAACGGATGGTTACAAAAGAATTAACATTTAACGCATTTACGGCTGTATAAATTAAATGTCAAAACAAAACAACACAGTCACCTACGATGGTACAATATTTTGTAACTACCCTGTATAATAGTCGCAACAATATGGGACCCTTGTCGTCGTGGCTAATTTGAGAGTTTTCTTCATATTTCTTACAAATAACGACATCACCTGTCACATCTGACAATATCTTCCGGTAATATGTTTCATATCCGGTGAAAGGCCAAAATACTTTATAGGCAAAATTTGTCAATGAGAATAGCATTATTGAAGCCCGAATTACAGAATTTTCGTTCAATTTTCAATTCTGGCGTAATTTCCTTCTGAAAACGCCATGTCAGCATTTGGAGATTTTAAATGTCAACCAGAACTATTATAATATAAAAGAGGATAACTTAAAGAAACTGAGAATTACCTATCAAGTTTAGTAATAAATTGATGTCAATGGATTAATGGGTGAATGTGGGCAATAATCCTGGCGTCTTTAAAATTTTGTATTTTTAACTTCTACGCTTCGCGGAGCAAGTTAATAAAATCGATCGAAAAATCGAATCGCCAAAAACATCAAATCTTTACGTTTCAGAGTCCTGGCAATACGAAAAAGTGGTTTTTAAAAAATGTCTGTCTGTGATCACGCTGCAGCACAAACTACTGAACGTATCGAGATCAAATTTGGCACTCATATTCAGTGGGCAATTTGTAGGGCCACATCGGTTCACGGAAAGTGCCTTTTTGGTACATCAACTTTAAAAATTTATACGCAAACCGGCAAACCCCCATTTTTCGCGTTACCATATGAATGCTCTTCGAATTCTGCTTCTAAAAATGTATTCACATTTGTGCCCTTTTGGCCAAAAAACGTGCCGTGAAAAAAAACCTATGCATAACTGTATATTTTTATTGCCGGATTTGATAGCTGATTTTTTTCAAGCCGAAAACTTTAGTGTCATTTTTTCGAAAAATGTAGTTTTAGTGGCAAAAGGGCCCTTGTTTGAATTTATTTCACAAAAAAACATATTCTTACTATCGGATTCGATAGCTATTGTATTGCCGGATCAAAAACCTTAGTGCAATAGTGCAGTTTTTTCGAAAATTTGCATTTTAGGGTCAAAAGGGCCCTTTTTGAATTTTACTTAGCAAAAGGGCATATTATCATTATCGAATTGGATAACTGTTGCATTACCGGGTCGAAAAATGTAATTTTTTTTTAATTCAACATATAGGTCGAATCGCCAAAAACATCAAATCTACCTACGTCTTCCAGTTCGAGGAGCTAGGGCATTTTGATGTTTTTAAAGTACGCTAAAAATCTTGGATTTTTGAAGTTTTTGCAAAAAGCTCACTAAGAAATGAGTACATCTTTCAAATCTGAATTTCAGGGGTTTTATTACGGTGTTGTCAAAAAGGGGGGTTTGTATTTAAAACTTCAAACCTAAGTTAAGTTACGAATTGAAAACGTCCATAAATTCGCTGTAACTAAGGTCTAGTGACAATTTGTTGCCGAGCCTTGTTTAATTGTTGTTGCATTGTCACTTTTAACACCAGTGTAAATGACTTTTAATACTGGTGTCTGAAAATGTCATTTTTAGTAATTGTCAACAAACGTTAAAACAACTGTTTTTAATAGTGATTGTAGAAAAAAAGAGTTTTGATATCTTTTATGGTATTACAGGTTTGCGTGAAATGGTTGGTTCTAAACTAAAGAAGTAATAAGGTTGTGAGCAATGACGATTTTATGTGTTCCGGCCGAGAAAGAAGATAATTGTATAAAAGTAAATATGGCGTCCCTGTAAGTAAACCTATAAATTAGTAATATCGAACAGTTCGCATTGGATTGCCAACCGTAAACAAACGGTTTAACACTATAACGAAACCAATAAAATAAATCAATACTAGTTTCCTGACTTTGAGTGTAATATTGCGTGTTTAACAGTGAGGCCATTCCAAAATTCATTTCCGACCTGCACTTTTAATTTAGCTCTGATTTATTTAAACGAAAGGGGAACATCAGAGTTTTATGTCCAAAAATAGTCTACTGGCTACAATGACATCGAACTACAAAAATCATAAATTATTACTGCCCAGCAGAAATTTTTCATGTTGCCACTCTTAAACATGATTTAGACAATTGCATAAATGAATTTGCAGCAACCTTCTGTCGTCTTTAAAAACAAGTAATTATCGTCGGCGTCCATTAGTTTGAATTGGAATTAAAGTTGAAAATGTATTACTTCAAGCTATTTGACTCCTATCTGGACGGAATGTCAATGAGGCATAAAATTCAATCGCTGTGTCAGCCCCTCTAAACAAATGCTCTCTAGAGAAATGCAAGAGGGGGATCTCACAGATTTTTATGTTGTTAAATTATTGGATTTCGTGTTAGAAAATTTTTCTCCCCGGACGTTGGAGAAATTCTCGGTACGCAAAATTTCAAATATTTATCTTAAATATTGAAATGTATTTGCAGGTCATCAACGTTGCATTACTAGATCCATTTTAGATGTGTTTGTCTTTTGACATTGGCAAACCGCAAAGCCTATTAATTTGTTTGCTTTGCAATGCAACAAAGAAATTACCAATTGCCTGGAGGATCCTCTTTTGTATACTTATTGTATAATGAAAAGTAGGTAGAGGAAGCCCAAAGTGGCTAAACCTTAAATGGTTTTAATTTGCAGTCAATATAACGGTGAGATGTAGGTAAAAATGACGAAACGCTATTGAAGAAGGGTCAAAGAGCAAGTGTCAGAATTCAATCTATAATTATCCATGGCTGGAAGAGTAAAACCGACGGACAGTTAATTAGAGGAATTAATAATTACGATGGTGTTGATGTGGATATTTGAAAAGATTTTTTGTGGGGGATTGAAAGGTGACCTGCGAGTTTAGTAAAGTACCGTTGTTTGGAGAAGATACGAGGAAGAAAAGGAAACGGTTAGGTGAGAACGAGAGCACGGAGAGCATCTCAGATAAGTTAACTTGTTTTTGGGAGTATAATCAGAAAACATATTCGGTGGAGTTTTCTTGGCGTAGGATGTGTAAAACTGCAACTTATTATCTGAAGGGCATCGACCGGACATATACGTTGGCTATACAATACTGCACACTGCACGTTCTTCTTATTCTTGTATTCGTATTCTGCTGTGTACATTTCGCTTCGAGACTGCGGGAATTCTTTTCTGACTGGGATCGACGAGAATCCGGTCCCCGTCCAGCGTCAGCTTCGTTTGCCCTGCATTATTCAGGTCAGGACTCACCACCAAGTATCCCAAATTAATACCACAGTTTTTACTAAGATTCAGAATGATCGGTTGCAGTCAATTAAACTAATGTGCCGTAAATTAGGCTCCCCTGCGAGTGATGCTAATGTATTTGACAAAATACAAGATATAGATATTTTAGAATATTGCTTAAGTGTCAATTCTAATTCACGGGTAAAGCGTGAGCTTTCACCAACCCCATTAGTCTCCTACCTTTAGATAACCTAATCACAATGAAGTGTGGTTTAGGTCATTAATATAATAACAGACGGCTTAACCTACGATAATAAAGACGTAAAGTGAAACAACATAAGTTTCGAAGGCGGAAAATAATTGCGAACACTCGGGTTTAGAGATAGAAGGTAACTAAGTCGTCAAATATTTCAAATTGTGACGGCTCTACTATTTAAAGATTCCGTTTAATGACTAGTTAGCCTCAACGTGTATTTATAGAACGTTTCAACTACTTCTCGACACCGAAATAATAAACCTATGACAATAACACCACATGTTTATGAGAACCTCCCAGTCTGGCATCCTTCCATCCACCTCAATCACTGCATTTCTTCGATACAGGTCCTAAAGTGCTCAAACTCATATTTAATTAACGCAAGGTACTGAGCCAGTTCCGAGAAGATTTCAACCAGTTTTGAACTTAAATCATCAAGAAATTTAACGCAAAACATGCTTTGAATTCGCACGGTTTTTAATGACTAGTATATGAGTACTTCTAGGAACTGTATACCTGAGTTTGCACAACTTACACCTATTGTTTTGTATTTTCAAGTTTTCAGAAAGTATGATGAATTTTTCAACTGAAAAGCTAATTGAAGTTTTTTGCCCCCCACCCCGTGGCAAGTGGTTTTCGGTATTTTCAGTCCGAATTGAGGTAGAGTTAAGATTCGGTTGAGGACATAACGTTTTTTTTCAAGGCCATATAAGGTACTTTGCTGATGCCATCGCCGAATCGGAACCCTCCTTTTATACAGGGTGGTGCAACAGTGCGTCGGGCTTCCATAGCGCCTAAACCATCCAAATTAGGAATTTCGTTGAAGTTAAAGTATAAATGAAGACGCATTTCAGTAAAATATTTTTGATCATATAGGATGGTCCAAAAAATCCTTTTAATAGCCCTTATTCGTCCCAAAAATGATACGGCCCTTGAATCTTTGGTTGCCAAGAAAAAAATTGCACTTTATACATCACTCCACTTAAAAATTCGCCATTTACGCGAATGCAGTTGTTGTAAGAATATAAGACGCGGATCTTGTTGTAGAGGCTCGGAGGAAGCTCTGATTCAATTTTAATTGTCACCCTATGTTCAAAATTAATTTTCAAAATTTAAGAACTTTGAAGTTGTTTTTCTCAACTTTTTCAAATGGAACGTCCTGTATATTTTTAGCTAGTGTAATGTAGAACTTATAAGCGAATATTTTTTGTAATACAAACATGTTGGTTATTTTCCTCTGTTTTCGAGTTATTCGGAAAAATTTTTCTTTTTTAATTTGTTCTTGAGGACATTTCCACTTCCCTTCTTTAACAACTTCATTTGAAATTTTGGTATTTCTGGTTGTAGGAGTAGGCACATTATTTTTATACTAAATGTTAAAAGTAATAGAAATGTCTTTTCAAGAACCAATTATGGTTCATGAACCAACATAGAGAAAATTTTGAACATTTATTTTTTTTTGTAAGTACAAGTAACAATTGTCTGCAAGCAAGAAAATTTGTAATATTTGCGAATAACTCGAAATCGGATGAAAATAACTAATATGTTTGGAGGACAAAAAATGTTCGTCCATGAATTCTACATTACACTAGCTAAAAATATACAGTGTGTTCCATTTGAAAAGGTTGAGAAAAACAACTTCGAAATTCTCAAATTTTGAAAATGAATTTAGAACACATTGATGGTGACAACTGAAATTGAATCAGAGTTTCCTTCAAGCCTCTACAACAAGGTCCTCGTCTTATTTTCTTACAAAAACTACATTCGCGTAAATGGCGAATTTTTAAGTAGAGTGATTGCAATTTTTTTCTTCCCAACCAAAGATTCAAGAGCCATAACATTTTAGAGACGAATAAGGGCTATTAAAGGGATCGTAAATATGCTAAAATATGCCGGGCATTCTATTTAAAAAAATTGGCAGTCTCAGAGACTGAGAAACTTCTTCTTTTCCACAGAATTTGTAAATATAGCATTTAACTTTATTTAACCAAGGTCGGGCGTGCGGGCGGTTATCGATGGCTGATTTTTGCTAAGAAAAATTCGAAAAGGGGCCTTTTTGTCCCTAAAATGGAAATTTTCTAAAAAATTGTACGTAGGTTTTTGATCCGGCAATACAACAGCTGTCGAATCCGATAGGTAAAATAAGGTAAAATAACTGTATTATAAATAGTCAGTCTTGTTTTATTTGATAAAACCCACTAGTTCTACTCAAAACTCCCAGCTTCCTTTCTTACATAAATAATCAATATGCTCCTTAAATTTTAGATGTTTATCCACTATAAACCCTAAATATTTGATTTTGTCAACTAACTCAATTTTATTACCGCCCATGACAATTTCCATCTGGTCTTTGACGTATACATCACACATCCTGTGAAGATAGCTACATAGCTTTTGTTTTTTCGCTATTCAACTTGAACTTGTTTAAAATTAACCATTGTTTTACATTTTCGAGATCTTTATTCAACTTGTTTAATGTGTCTTTTAAGTAGTTACCTTCTAAAAGAATTATTGTGTCATCAGCAAACATATGGAAACGACAATACTTCAATACATCAACCTCAATGTCATTGATGTACAAAATGAACAATAGCGGTCCAAGCACACTCCCTTGTGGAATCCCCATTCTACTAATCTATCTGTAGACATTTGATCGCTACATTTTAGTATTTGTTTTCTACCAGACAAAGAATTAACAAACGAAATTTTTGTGGCTTATAAATTAATATTTTCCTGTCCACTATCTCAAAGGGTCTTTTAAGTCCAAAAAAATTACGAAAACTGAATCATCATTGTCCGATAATTTCCATTCATTTAATAAAAATTGAAATGCAGTTTCACAACTAAAACCTTTCCGAAAACCGGATTGATACCTTGTTGTTATTTTGTTGTTCTTGTTGTTGTTATTTTCAGTAATAAAGCTTAGTAACTGTTTGTACACTGCCTTTTCTAAAAATTTTTCTATAGCTGGAAACATGTTAATTGGACGAAATTCGTCGTATATACAGTATAGGAACTGCCCGTATACCATTCTTTTCTTTCATATTGTGTGTCATAATATAAAGGGTGGCCCATAAAAAACCGGATTTTTTTGTTTTTAAATATCTTCAAGTTTTCGTACGATATTTTTCAATCTTATCCACAACGTAGCTGAAGGTTGAAATTGTCGATGCCATTCATCAGATTTGAATTTGCACCATCAGTGTCCTCCTTAAGAACGTGTAACTTAACACCATTATTTAGGCCAATGGGGTGGGGTTACAATTTGACGTATGACAGAGGCGTTCACACATGATCCAAGCCTGTCTTTTCCTCTTTCCAAATTAACTTTCAGAAATAAAATTGATCAACCCCTCAATTTTTTATGAATTTTTTTGTAAAATGTTAATTTTCGTAATTATCACAAATTGTGAAAGGGAACGGAAGACAATTTTTTTGTATCTTTGTTACTTTATGTCCAATATTTTTGAGTTTTATTCAGGATGTAACCAAAGGGTGAGCCTTTCGATTTCTTTCTTTGGGTTACAGATAGCACCATCATTGTTTTTCTTAAGAAGGTCTAACTTAACAGCATTATTTAGACCAATGGGGTGTGACTATCATTTGACTATGACAGAGACGTTCGCACATGATTAAAGCGCGTCTTTTCCTATTTGCAAAATAAGATTTCATTTATTTTATTGTTTTATTAACTTCCTTAATTTGTCACCATATTTATTTCCTTAATGGCACATATGCAATAACACTTTTTAGAGTACTTAATTAAATTTTAAAACAAAAAATTAAACATTTAAGTAAGGCATGATTTGACCACCGTCCAATCGTATGCAACATAACCATAGCAACAAATAATCAACCTACTCGATTTCCCTTTTAAAACACAATTTGTTATAAAAAGATTGTTGCAAGAAAATTGACGTAATTTTAGTTTTGACATCCATATTAGACAAAAAAAAAGCGGGCTTTAATTATGCGTGAACGCCACTGTCATATGTCAATGAGAAAGGTCATCCCTATTAGTCTAAATGATTTAGACCAATAGGAATGGGCTTTCTGTTAAGTTAGACGTTCCTAAGTAGGACAATGATGGTGCTATCTGTAGCCCAAAGAGAGAAATCGAAAGGTCCATCCTTTGGTTACATCCTGAATGAATCTCAAATGTATTGGATAGAAAGTAATGAAGATACAAAAAAAAGAGTCCTCCGTTCCCTTTCACAATTTGTAATTACGAAAATTAACGTTTTTCAAAAAAATTCATAAAAAATTAAGGGATTGATCAATTTTATTTCTGAAAGTTAATTTGGAAAGAGGAAGAAACAGGTTTTGATCATGTGTAAACGTCTCTGTCATGCGTCAAATTGTAACCCCACCCCATTTGCCTAAATAATGGTGTTAAGTTACACGTTCTTAAGGAAGACACTGATGGTGCAAATTAAAATCTGATAAATGGCATCGACAATCTCAACCCTCAGCTACGTCGAACATAAGATTGAAAAATATCGTACAAAAACTAACGAAGATATTCAAAAACAAAATAATCCGGTTTTTTATGGGCCACCCTCTAGTATTCCGTTGTTATTGTTAAAAATGCAACACAAGATCTGGCGCAGTCATCAGCAGAACGAAAATATTGTGGTCAGAATTGCGGCACCTTTTCTCCACCGACCGCCTTCTAGTCACCCTTCAGATAGTTAGTTAAAACGATATTAGAAGAAAGGTAGAAAAAAGAATAATTAAAGATGAAAGAGAAAAGAAAGAAATTAACTTCCAACTAAACCGAATTTATGAATCTGCAGTTCAAAACGGGGGCATCGCAGTTCGTTCCCAAGCAGGTTCCGTAATCTAAAAATCCAGCGAGTATGCAGCCTGGGCACATTCTCCCTACAATCAAAGGCGATATCTCCCGTTTCCCGATATCTTATATAAAGCCATTTATTGTGTGGAATAAAATCCGCACACTATAAAAGACAATTGACACATATGTAAATGTCACTAACCCTATTCAATTCGCTATCAGATGGAGATATCTAAAGACGCATACACATTATGAGAGTACGGATCGGTAGTATCAGCATCCGCGTCTTTTTAGCATCTCAGTCAGTATCTTACCGTTAACTCAACAAGTGGAAAACGAGTTTGAATACTTTGTAGAACGATAAATTTAAAAACGCCCACAAATTTCGTTTGTCTTTATCACCACAAAACAAAGCTACTAATTAGTTATTATAACAGGTGGTTTGAAGTTCTGAGGAATTAGAACGCGACAATCTAAGCTCTTATTTTCCATAATTAATTATGTTCCTATATGTGTACATTTTAGAATGAAGCTATTTATTAAAATGTCCATCACTGGGCAACTAACGCAATTTATAGCCGGCATGGAAAGAGTTGGAATTGTCTTTAGTATCTGCCGTATCAAGCTACTGGTTTGCCGATAGAGTTGTTGCATATGCATTACAGACGTAACGTCGTGGTTACTGTTGTTAAGTTTGTTTACGCCACTCGCACCTTATCTCTACACATTCTAATGAAGTCGACCACATTTTACGGTCACAATTAAAACAACTTCTTCTTTTCCGATAATTCGACTCCAGGAAATTGGCGCAAACAATGTATCACAAGGTTGGCGAAATTGCGGTTATTACACTTTTACAATCTGTCATCATTCTGTCATGCTGAGCATCACTTCGACTCCTGATTCTCCCCTTCTCCGTAGATAATGGGAAACGGAACACTCTTTCATTACCAGCAGTTAATCATCCGAAGCACATTCAGAATGACTGTGCGCTCTATTGAGATTTTTGATGTGTAATATCATCCAATTATTTAATGTTTTGTAATACTCCCCTATCATACGATGGACATTATCACATTTTATGTCACACTGATTAATACTAATTTTCTGAAAGAAGTTGTTGGGGAGATTTCTCCAGAAAAGCTAAAAGTACAACGTAATAATTAGGAAATATTCTTGTAGTCAAGCTATGTCATCACACAAGAAGATCTAAAAACTACTTAAGCCGCTGCAGGGCCAGTAAGTCCAAAACTTCTGAGCTTCAACGCTTTTGTTAGACGTGTTTAAACTCGCGTTGTTGAAACTCGTCTATTAGCCGTGTTTAAACTCGTTTGTTGGTCACGTTATTCAAATTTGTCTATTAGTCGAGTTATTGAAACTCACCTGTTAGTCAAGTTTATGCTCGCCTGTTAGTCCACTAAGAAAGACAAAGCTATACTGGCCCTCTTATGTTCTAAAATTGTTAGTGGCCAAGATTTGCGATATAGTATATTAATTCTCAACTGACCCGTGAAGGGACACGTCTCAGGGGCCAGTTGTGAATTAAAATTTGACAGGAAAAAACGTTGTAACACAACAAAATTTTACATCCCAATTTTGCGGCCTTCAAACAGGAGAAGATTTCTCGAAAACTGCCGAACGAATTTGAATGAAATTTGGAATGGAGGTTAGTGTTGGCCTTCTGGTGAGCCCAGTTAATTTTGTTGCTGATTCGCAAACGTCAACTATGAAATTTCAACGGGAACACCAATTTTTGTTATCAGTACATGAAAGGTCTTCAGATTCTATATCCAGAAATGTATTCACAATTTGCGTCTTTTTGGCACAAAAACAAAAAATTCGAAATTTCTGAAATTTGATAGATACCACTACCAGCCGAAGAGCTGATTTAATTTTGGTGGCAATCGGCGAACAGCAAGTGCCATTTTGGCATATCAACTTCGAAATTTTAGTAATAAACTCCCATTTTCTTTATCGTATCAGCACATGAAATGTCTTCAAATATCGTTTCCAAAAATGCTCTGAAACTTAACCTTAGCGCCCTTTTGGTAAAATTTTTAAAAATCCAAGAAAACATTTTAGGGTTGGTGAAATAAAATTTAGGTATGGCACGTAGGAAAATTACCTAATTTTGGTGGTAATCGGCCAATAACAATAAGTGTCTTTTTGTAATTTTAGTATGTTATTCCCCCGTTAAAAACAAGCAACTCTCTAATCACCCTCTAATCACAATAATCGTATCTATGGAAACTAGATTTCCGTCAATCAAATGTGCAAACAATGCTCGATCCTGATGTCCTGAAAAGTTGTGCTACATTGGAGAGTTGCTTCATTTAAATTTAACAAAAAATCTGTAGAAAGCCAGGATCCTGTTTGGAGGTGGGGGGTCCTTTGAAAGATGACCACCATTTATTTGTGATTTATTTGTGATTACACCATTTATTTTATCAGCACATGAAACATAAAAGGTCTTAAAATTCTGTTTGCAAAAATGCAATTAATCATGGTGCCCTTTTAGTAATGAGACTGGATTGAAATTTATAAGTGATATAGGATTGGATCATTCGCCAAGTGGGGAGGTTCTAGCCGCTTCCGTAGCTGTGCTTTTCAAAAGTAAGGAATAAATTGAAGAACTTTTTCGAGAGGAATATTTCGGAAATATCTTCGGACAGGTCAACCTTATTTTTTTGAGGTGCATCCGATGCTGCACTCTAATCTTTTTTTTGCACTTTCGGTTTAACCGGAAATGAAACTACTCTTGATTTTTCAAAGGAGATCATACTTTTTTCTCGACGGACTCGGAATTTACTATTTTTTTTGAGCTAGAAACATGTGTCATACCTGACTGGAAGTAGTCATCGTCACAGTAGATTTTCAAAAACATTGAAGAAATCGTTGAAAAATTGAGATTTTTCAAAAACGAAAATATACGTCAACTTTACTTTTTTGATGCTAATCGAAATGCCCAATTTTTTTGCAACTTGTCAGGTTTTGAACACTCATTTTAAAATAAATTACAAGAATCTTTAAAAACAGTAATTGCGCAATTGAATTTATATCGAAAAAACAATGTTGGGGTGTTTTCGCGTTTTTCAAAAATCTATTTTTCACCGATGAGAAAAAAGCATGATCCTATTTGAAAGGAAGCTCTGATCCAATTTTAGTTGTCTCCCTATGTACAGGATGTTCATAATCAATTTTAAAAATTTTAGAACTTTGCAGTTGTTTTTCTCAACTTTTTCAAATTGTACACCCTCTATATTTTTAGCTAATGAGTTGCTGTAGAATTCATAGACGAACAGTTTTTGTCCTACAAACATCTTAGTTATTTTCAGCCGTTTTCGAGTTGTTTACAAATATTATAATTTCATGCTTGAAGATAATGTTTAACACTAAAGTTATAACAAAAAAGCAAATTGTAATAAATTCCACAAATGCTCAAAATGTCTTCCATTTTAATCAGTACACAAATTGACAGGATGTTCAAACGATTTCGTCACTTCCATTAACACTCTTAACAGGTTTTGTTCGTTCTTCCTTTCTGCAATTTACATTCCCCGTTTCAACAAATCGTAATAACAATCTTCTAAAACTTTTTACGTCTCTCTGGATAACGCCTGGAATAAATTCTACTCGATTTATTTACCTTTTAAAACACAATTTGTTATAAAAAGACTGTTGCAAGAAAATTGACGTAATTTTAGTTTTGACATCCATATTAGACAAAAAAAAGCGGGCTTTAATTATGCGTGAACGCCACTGTCATATGTCAATGAGAAAGGTCATCCCTATTAGTCTAAATGATTTAGACCAATATGAATGGGCTTTCTGTTAAGTTAGACGTTCCTAAGTAGGACAATGATGGTGCTAATCTGTAGCCCAAAGAGAGAAATCGCAAGGTCCACCCTTTGGTTACATCCTCAATAAATCTCAAATGTATGGGATAGAAAGTAACGAAGATACAAAAAAAAGTCCTCCGTTCTCTTTCACAATTTGTGATAATTACGAAAATTAACGTTTTTCAAAAAAATTCATAAAAAATTGAGGGATTGATCAATTTTATTTCTGAAAGTTAATTTGGAAAGAGGAAAAAACAGGTTTTGATCATGTGTGAACGTCTCTGTCATGCGTCAAATTGTAACCCCACCCCATTGGCCTAAATAATGGTGTTAAGTTACACTGATGGTGCAAATTAAAATCTGATGAATGGTATCGGCAATTTCAACCCTCAGCTACGTCGAGCATAAGATTGAAAAATATCGTACAAAAACTAACCAAGATATTCAAAAACAAAAAAATCCGGTTTTTTATGGGCCAGCCCTTTATAAGTAACCTAAATTAATTTGTAGAACTTGTCAAAATTTAATAACCAAACTGCTTAGCCTTCTAGTCTTCTACGTTTTCAGGTACCCTGACAATCGGATTGCCAATTAGCAAAAGTTAGTATTTCACCTGCAATGTTAAGGGAAGTACCTAGATCCTTTGAATACAGTGTTAATTTGTGTATTGATCAAAATGGAAGATATTTTGAGCATTTGTTGTAGCTATATGATTTGCTTTTTGTTATAACTTTAGTATTAAACTTTATCTTTAGGCAAAAAATTTATAATATTTGTAAATAACGCGAAAACGGCTGAAAATAACGAATGTTCGTCTATGAATTATACACTACATTAGCTAAAAATATTTAGGGTGTTCCATTTGAAAAAGTTGAGAAAAACAACTTCAAAGTTCTCCAATTTCCTTGTACATAGGGTGACAACTAAAATTCGATTAGAGCTTCCTTCCAGCCTCTACAACAAGGTCCTCATCTTATTTTCTTACAAAAACTGCATCCGCCCGCGTAAGTGGCGAATTTTTAAGTGAATTTTTTTCAAAAATAATTTTTTTATTCTCAACCAAAGATTCAAGAGCCGCAACTAGGGTTTTCAATCCCAGACCGGGATTGGCCTCACGGGATTTTCGGGATTACAACATTTCAATCCCGGGATTAGATTACAAATTATAAAAATTCAGCCGCAATATACTTTTTTTTAGAAAAGGATGAACAGTGTCAGTGATAAACAAAGTAATATTAAAAAAAAGGAAGTAAAGCTATTTTCGTGTTGCCTTCTCCTGGAAAAAAGTCCTTAAAAACGACAATGCGTCCAAAGTGCCGTCCCCCAGCATAGATCTAATTTTTGTGCACTGATGATGCCAGTGTTCGAAAAAGCACGTTCCGAATCCACACTGCAAAATTTTCCTCCATTACCTTTATTTTCGAATAGGGTCATTTTCTATTTGATAACAGACTCTAAACTGAAGAAACTTGGCTTCCGTTAATAAATAAAAAAAAAAAAAAAATAATGTTATATTTATAGGTGCGTGTATTGCAGAAAGGTCGAAATTTGATACTAAATAAACACGCTAAAAGCTTGCAACTGGTTTTGTGCTTGTTCATCTAATCCCGAAAATCCCGAAAATCCCGGTTCTACAATGGCGGGATTTTCGGGATCGAAAATCGTCCGGGATCCCGGGATCCCGGGACCGATGATCCCGGGATTGAAAACTCTAGCCGCAACAGTTTAGGGACGAATCAAGGCTATTAAAGGGATCGTAAATATGCTAAAATATACCGGGCATTCCATTTAAAAAAAGTCACCTTTGACTTGTCAAATTTTTTTGAACCACCCTGTATTATTAAAAATGTTTTACTGAAATGCGTCTTCATTTATAGTTTAAGGATCCACTTCTATCTATGGATGGTTTCTACCCTGTATAGAGCAGAGACTCAGAAAGACTCGGAGAGAACTTTTGTTTTGCTCTCCATGGTCTTTATTTTGCAGGCAAGGAAAATTTTTATGCCAAGTCAAAGATAAGTAACATGTTTATCAGTCAGGCTCAGGAGATTAGTCTGAAAAGATTTTGAAGAAAGAAAATTAAGAGGCAATTATCAGTAATCCCTCCCTGTTCCTGCAATGGGGATAGAAATTTAAAAACCCATTTTGGTGATGTCTCCACAGTCCACTCTGTGTTATTTGCCTTGCACTCAAGAAGTGAAGTTAGTGCTGCATTGCATTGCCTACCGCCCGCCGGCTACACATCTCCGGTGTTCGGTATTCACACGTCAGTCAGGCACCGCAAAGCCGTTTGAATGCGTGCGTGTACATATTCATTTGTTGTTTCTCACTCCGAGGCCGCTACGTCCATTGTGGTGGTTGTAACCGGAACCCCCGAGTCCCGATGCAATGCACCGATCTGTATGTAAGCTTTGTCTCGGTTTAGCGAGTTTGATATCAGGAGGAAAGCAAACACCGCGAGTGCCAAGTATGAATGACGAAGTGTAGCACCGATCGCGCCTTTTTTGCACGGAGGGTGTCAGCTTTTATGCGTTTTATTCATATCTCGACGCAGCCCTCGACATCTTCACTCATTAAAACGCCACGGACTTGTTAATTAATCATCTTTGTCTTCACGTTCTTCCTGATCGATATTTCCCAGTAGTTGGATGTTGAAAGGTCGCAGTGTTATCATTTTCGCTTTTATTTCATTTATTTAGTGACGACGCTTTAGTTCCAGATTATTCGCCCGATCGTTTCCTCTTTCCGAGCGATAATTTTTGACAACGAAAGCAGATGTCGAACTGAAATTTTGTACACGGGTGTATATCACGAAAATCTCGGCGGGTATTGTTTTTGAACTAAAGGGTGGCCCACAAAAAACCGGACAGTTTTTTTTGTATATCTTCGTTATTTTTTGTGCGATGTTTTTTAGTTTTATACTCGACGTAGCTGAAGGTTGAGGTTGTCGATACCACTCATTGGATTTGAATTCGCGCCATCAGTGTCGTTCCTAAGGACTTTCATTTAACACCATTATTTAGGCCAATGGGGTTTCGTTACCCTTTGACACATGTCAGTGGCGTTTAGACAGGATTGAAGTTCTTTCCTCTTTCCAAAATGTTCTTCAAAATGAAAATTAATTAATCCCTAAATTTTTTGTGAATTTTCTCCCAAAGCTCTAAATCGCATAATTTGCAAGAAAACGTATAGACGATGAAAAAGGCATTTTTGATTTAGGTTGTAAATTGAGCAGATTAATCTGCATTTTTAATTTAAGTTGAAAATTAAGCAAATAATCTGCATAACTTTTTTCATCGTCTCTGTACTTTTTGTTGCAAATTATGAAATTTAGACTCTTGGAAGATAATTCACAAAAAATTTAGGGATGCGTTAATTTTCATTTTGGAGGACATTTTGGTTGGAAAGAGGAAAGAACGACCTTCAATCCTGTCTAAACACCACTGTCATATGTCAATGACTAACGAAACCCCATTGGTGTTAAATGGTGTTAAATGAAAGTCCTTAGCAAGGACACTGATGGTGCGAATTCAAATCCAATGAGTGGTATCAACGAATTCAACCTTCAGCTACGTCGAGAATAAAGCTAAGAAACATTGCACAAAATTAACGAAGACATACAAAAAAGAAAACTGGTTTTTATGGGCCAGCCTTTATATAGGACCTCGCGGATGAAAATTAGGGGTTGGAATCTTTTGGAACTCGAAATCTTGGTTGATTACAAAAAAGTTCTAAGCACGCTTAAGAACGCTACAATACTGAAAGCATCACCAGAAAAACGAAATTACGAAAACTTAAAAATCATTCGAGAGATCAGGACAGAATTTGGTGTGGTCATTTACAATTGCGTTGTATAGAAATATGGGAAAACTGTCACTAAGATCTAACAAGGGGAATGAAATTTAAGGGCTGAAGATGGAAATTTTTTCGAGAAAACTACCTATATATTAAAAAAACGCGGTTCGATAGGCTTCAGCTAAACATTGAGGAAAGGTCTTACGTGGAGGAAATTTAATCCTTGAACCATCTACAACCGGAGGAGACTAATTAATTGAACGCTAAAAAATGCACCCCCAAAACTCACCTCTTTCAACCCCGTAATACAAAAAATGAACATGGAGAAAAGTGTCAAGCAGAGAAGAGTAATTGAACGCAGAAAATTGCATACCCAAAACTCACTCAGTTCAAACCCGAAACACAAAAAGGTTACATGGAGAAAATTTTATCATTGGATTGCCTATACAATCAGAGGAGACTAATTGAACACAAAAGGTTGCACCACCCGCAAGCACAAAAATTTAAACACTTAAACTAGCTACAACCAGAGGAGACCATAATAATATAATAATAATAATAATAATTTATTACATAACTTGTCATTTGAAATAACATAATAAAGTAAGTACTATATAATTATAATTGGCATAATGACAAGGCACGAAAAGCAAAAAGCTTATTGTGTTGTGCTTTAGTTGTGATGATGAGTAATTAATAAATTAATTAACAAAATTAACTAATGGAACACCAAATAATGCACCCACAAAACTCACCCTCTTCAACTTCGCAACACAAAAAATCGCCATGGAAAAAATGTAACCCTTGGACTACCTACAATCATCAGAGGAGATTAATTGAATGCAAAAGAATTGCATCCCCAAAACTCGTCCCGTTCAAACCCTAAACCCACAAAAAAGAAGATATTCAATAAGTTGGAAGGTTTAAAAAAACACCCTGTATAAGATGATTAGTTGCCTGTAAGCTATTATTCTTTATAGGCAAATATGCATTCATTTGGTTATAAATCGTGTTAAGTCTCTGATCCTGTAGCACATCAGTCGTCTTCACTGAATCACCATTGAACTTTGAAGTCACGCTGTATATAACTTAATCGACGGCCGTCAGAGTATTATTTTAAATGCCCATCAGTTGTGCCATATCTCTATAAGAGCGACTATTGAACGAAAAACAATTGAAAAAAATCAACCCAAATTAATCCCTCTCCAGAAAGTGTTAAAATCAAGGTAACAATTTTTGCAAAAATACGAAGAACGGTTACAGATTCTTGCAATTATTTTGAGCCCAATTTTCAAAAAGGGGATATAAAATTATTTATATAATTTTTGTTATCTTAAATAACCTGCTCTTAGGAATCACCCGGTATATCTTCTAATAGTCCGGGAGGCAGTGAACATTTTTGGTATGTCATTTCAGCGAACTTGATTTTGCAATTTTCTAGTTATTTTCATGCTGCAGATAATTCTTGCGGTAACTCTTGCGGGACAGGGGCTTATGGCAACCAGTTTCATTTCTCAAAAATTGACAGCTCGGATACCGTAAAAGATACGAAATTTTATTAAATTAAAAAGAGGTTTTGTTTTTCAGGGTAGATTAAGAATCTGGAAAGAAATTGAAGATATCTGGCTTGGTTCTTGAAATACCGGGTGATTCAGTTTGGTATTCGCCCCCCTGTAACTTTTTTATTTCAACAGAAAAATTTATGAAACCATATATATTTGTTAATCGCATGACAAACTCTATTAAATGACGTAATTAAATCTTCAATATGATGACATATATGTCAAAATGACGATAGTCAATTTTTTTTCTCCAAATGACATGCTGTATATTTCTTAGCGGATTCTTGTAGACATTTGTTTTCTATATTCAATTATGTAAAAAAAGTCTACACTTTTACTAGAAAAATTCCGAAAAAAAAATTGATTTGATTAGGCATAATTTGAAAGTATCTTGTCAATAAAAGTAGTTAGCCATGGAAAAAATTGAATTATAGTGTAGTCTAAGTCACTCACATCGCAAGGACCGTAGTTTCTCAAAGAATTATTATTACTTACCCTTTTAATAACAATAATACCCCATTTACCTTATAACTAGTGAATAACAATAACATTATTACTATTAACGATCTAACAGGTAAATCAATTATAATTTTTGAAAAACAGGACCCTTCGTGTGAGGGCGACATTAGGCAACACCATCATAATTCAATTTTTTCCACGGCTCACTACGTTTATTGACAAGAAACTTTCAAATTATGCCTAATAAAATAATTTTTTTTTCGGAATTTTTCTAGTGAAACTGTGAACTTTCTTTACATAATTAAATGTAGAAAAAAAACGTCTACAAGAATCCGCTAAGAAATATACAGCATGTCATTTGAAGAAAAAAAGTTGACAATCGTCATTTTGACATAATGTCATCATATTGACGATTTATTGACGTCACTTCATGGAGTTTGTCATGCAATTTACAAATATATATGGTTTTATATATTTTCCTGTTGCAATAAAATAGTTACGGGGGGGCGAATACCAAATTGAATCACCCGGTATACTGAGAAAACTAAAAAATGTCATATTTTAATCTAGAAGGCTTAGAAAAGTTTTCGTCGCCTCATTTTATTCTTCGTGCAAGGTAATGTAATTGAAGCAAATTTCATAATGATCTGCCAATTAGTAACCAAGTTATAACACGTTGTCAATTTTCAGTCTTTTCAGTATATTTCAGTAACCAATCTAGAAATCTTAGATTTCTTTTCAGATTCTTAATCTACACTGAAAAATACAACTTTTTTCTAATTTAATAGAATTTCGTATCTGTTACCGTTTTCGAGATGTCAATTTTTGAAAAATTAAAATGGCCCCTGCCCCACAAAAAATGTATGGCAGACTTCCGTTTTAGTAATCTCCAGCATGAAAATAAGTATAAAAGTGCTAAACCAAACTCGCCGAAATGACATACCAAAAATGTTCACTACCTCCCGGACTGTAAACTAGATCGAAATGTTTAGGAAAAATGTAGCTACAAAATATGTAAAATCCTGAAAAATCTAACTCAAAGCCAAATTCCCTAGTAAAGTGTGCTGGAGGGATTCTTTCAGCCCCTAACTTTCGCACCTCTGCGTCCAGTGTGGGTTAAAGACCTTTAATAACCGTCCCCGGATGTATGACTACAAATCAGTCGAGTAGTTTTTGAATTAGAAATCTTGGGAAATCCGTAACGTATTAAGAGTCTCTTATGCAGCATATCAGGGGGGTTGCCTGGCAACGCTATATCGAAACGAGCCTAGTGAGCAACCAAGCATCCAGTTAAAACATGAGATTTGTCAATAACTCTTCTTTGATTGAGCCGACATTGTCACCATAACTATGAGTTACTCGGTGCTGTGACCAACGACGTCAGATATCCCCGAAATCCACTTTTCATTATTAACTGCAGTGCTATAATTCACTCTTCAGCTCCGCACCTCTTTACCGTCATGTTACTGGAACCGATTACTAAAATTAATGGAGATGTAGAAACGCCCCAGAACTGTCCGAAATTCAAAGGATCTTGAACAATTATTGAGATACGTGCTTGAAATGAGCGAGTGAGAAGATCTCTGTAATTAGAAGAAAGACTAAACTAGCCCGAGGAGCATAAATTTGCGATCAATCTCTTTTTGTGAGTAAATGAGTAAATGTGTGGCATAATCCATTTATCTTGTCTTGTAATAAAGGAGAGTGCTTTAATAGTGGCTAGAAAATCGCCGAAGAACAGCACCGTATCCAATATTGCAAATATACTGCATATCTCGTCTATGCAAATTGCGTCACAGTGAAATGGAATGCATATTCATGAACACTGAACAGTATTGCGACATCTCTCTGGCCAACAAAGTAATTTCTCCAAGTTGATAAAATGAGATTAAAGTTGTTCTTGTCTTGTACGAGTATACGATACGTTCCATACCAAATATCGTGTTTTTTATAAATTTGATGTAGGTCAATTGGAATATGACAGCGATTGTAGGTTTAATTGATTTATGTTGCGGTGACAATCGAAGGCCGTCGTGCACTGTGTTGTAATATAAAGTGTGACTTAATCAGAAAGGGGTGGTCATAGCCAGGTTCGGAAGTTTTAATTAGTGCATACATAGTAACCTGCGAGTTTTATTGATGGTTGAGGTTTTGCGTTTGACATTTCGGATTGTTTCATATCTGGTATAACCGTTGGCATTATTGCTTCAGATTTACAGGATTAATAACGTGTTTTAATAAAACTGGATCGTCATAGCGAATATATCTATATCTGACTCTGTTAGCACATTGACGGTGCTCCAGTTTGAGTGGTACGGTGATAATTATTGGGTCGCGATGTTATGTTAGTTATTGTTTTCTGATGTACTTCAGTTAATGGATTATCAGGAGAGTTCACAATTGTGACCACTCGAAACAGAAATCAAGGAGGATGACAGCGAAGCGAAGCCTGGAGCGGAAGCATCAAGATCTTTTGTCGGAAGTGGGAGTGAATCACTGCGGTCATCGGTGTCCGTGCGAACAGCATTTCACCCGCACGAAAAGTAACTCAAAGAGGTGGCGGTACTGAGCTGGAATCCTTGACCTTACCGCGGAGGAGGGACCTGCATCGGCCGTCGCCCCCGCGAGTCTTCGCCCCGACAACACGAAACGTGTGCTCGCTGCCAGGGTGCCTTTGATCGCCGCTCGATGTCATTCAAAAGTGCTCGTTAATTACTGGGGGCTGATCACTCAAAAAAATTGTGTACAATTAATTACAATCGGGAATTAATTACAATAATTCCAGTTTAATTCCATTAATTCAGATTTAGTTTCATTAATTCCGTCAATTCCGGATCAATTCCAGATTAATTCCATCAATTCCCGATTAATTCCATCAATTCCATGTTAATTTCTTGTTTAATTCCATTAGCTAATTTAATTCTTTTCCAATACGGGCTATTAGCATGACGCACTGACGCAGGTCCGCCATCTTTGTTGGCCTAGGTTAAGGTTGTTACCATGGCAATGAAGCTAAACAAAACGATAATTTCCTTATGTAGATTCAATTATCTCAGCACAAAGCTCATTGTGCACATGATGTAACGATTTAATCGATAGCAATTCTTGAATTTGTCAATATTAAGGTGTTAAAACGCAACACAGTGACTGTAAATAAAGAATTAGACGAAAAATGCAGTTTTCTGGAATTTGGACATGGAAATCTCGCTTTGTTTGGCTTCTGTGTGAGGCGTTGACTATGACCATACACAACAAAGATGGCGGTTGCACGTCATCGCTAATATCGCGTATACAGGGTGGTTCCCTTTTCACTGCTCACCATTGGCATCTCCTAAACGTAAGAGGTAGGAGGTCGGTTAAATTAGAGAAAAGTTGCACTATTTCTTGTCGATTAAGAATCTGAGGAGAATTTCCCGATATCTTGATTTGTTCTTGAGTTATCCCGAAAAAACTGGGGAAAAAACTGAAAAATGCGACTTTCAAGAAAAGTTCATATCTTTCTTACGATTGATGTTATTTAATTGAAACTTTGAACTTTTATATTTTTGACAGATTTTTGGGATAATTCAAGAACGAATCAAGATACCGGAGAATTTTCTTCAGATTCTTAATAACCAAGAAATAGTACAACTTTTCTCTAATTTAACCGGCTCCGTATCTTTTACCGTTTAGGAGATCCCAATGGCAGGGCCGCGAAAAAATTAAATTATTGCTTAATTGCTAAAATTATGATGAATAAGAACCAATCTCGATCCTTCGGACTAATGAAATTTGATCTATGTGATTGCAGTAAATCTGATAATAAATGGTAGATATACCTAGAGATGTCCGGAAATAACATTGAAATATTTCGAGAGGTGATTCTACATCGAAAAGTACGAAAAAGAGTTTCTATAAACATGTGTCTGGAAATCGCTCCGAAGGGGGCGCTCAAAATTTTATATACAGTGCGAACGTGGGCTGTGTAATATTCCAAATAAAAAATTCTTGGGTCATCTGCTGCAAAAATCACCTTAACTTTGTTTTCTCAAATGGAAAGATACTTTTTTCTCAACGGAATCTTAATCTACGATTTTTTCTGAGTTAAAATCATGTAGGGGAAGGTGGGGCAAAATGAAGTAGGGGGCAAAGTGAAACTAGCTATTTTTTTTTGTCAAAGTGTCGGTATCTGTGTTGTGATAGCTGAACTAGGTGCCCAATGAAGTTGTTAATTATACTGTGTTTTGGTTTGAATCATACCTGATTTGAATGGCGACAGTTTAGAAATTCCTGTTTTTGACTGTCTTGATGTAAAATTTCATGATAAGTAAATAATCAATTAAGTTGTGAATTAAACCAAATTATTATGTTTAACTTCTATGTGGTGGTAGCTTAGTCGTCTAGCCTTGTCTTGTAAGCATTGAAATTTCATTCATAACCCGACTTTTAATCAGCTGATAGACTTTTTTTCAAAGGAGTGGTGGGGTAAAGTGAAATGCCATGCTGTGGGGCATAGTGAAGTGATTTCATTTTGCCTCTTTGCTTATTGTCTCTATGTTTTCCATGATTAATGGCACCCTTTCTTATTTATAACAGTTTCGGTAATAGTAGGAGGAATTATAAGAATCAGGAAAACACTTGTGTCTTTCCCCCAGTTCCCGATGAAAGTCTCATCGATAAGCAACAAACTGTAGACAAAATATCCATAGTTATTCGCCAAAGATACGGGAGAGTACAATTTTTGTAAAAATCTAATTAGCATTACCATTTATTTGTTCTGTTTTTCGAGTTAAGTAAGATTTTTCTTTTAATGCAACTTATTTTGCTTGCCCTTTCATTTTGCCCCGCGCAATATTTCACTTTACCCCACCAGTGGGGCAAAGTGAAAAAAATGCAGACGGTTAAAACTTAAATTTTTTTTAAAGTGTTTATCTTGCGTCTTTGTTCTCATATATATTTTTACCAAATAAATATGTTGTTCTTTAGCACTAGTACTTTTATTTCAAAAAATATTCATTAAACTTCTCATAGTGAGGCGTTCTGTCTTAAGTATACCACTTTGCCCCACCTTCCCCTATCATACTTGACCAGAAGTGCAGTCACGGCCACCCTAGATTTTCAAAAACATCGAAGAAATCGGTCTAAGATCAAAATTTTTGAAAATTGAACCTTATTTTTTGGATACAAATTCAACTGCCAGATTACATTTTTAAAAAAATATTTTTGCTATTTTGGCTGATTGTCAAAAGTGAAATAAATTTAAAAGGCGAAGGCAAATAAAAAAAATGTAACTGCGCAGTTGAATTTGCATCAAAAAAATAAAATTGACGTGTATTAGCGATTTGCAAAAATCTTGATTTTTGACCGATTTCTTCGATGTTTTTGAAAATCCAGGGTGGCCGTGACTTATGACTTCTGTCTGGTCTGTGGAATATTCCACAGCCAACGTTTTGCATATTATCTGAATCTGACAATCTGACATAGGCAACAATACCTTACTTTAGCTTCAAATTTTAAGAATCCGTCAGTTTTGTAATTTAATAAATATTTATAAATTTATAAATAAATAAATAAAAAACGGTTGATTCTACAGTGTTACATCAAGAGAGGTTATTTTATGTAATTTTAGTCAGAGAACCATATTCCGATGAGAAACTGACAAAAAAATAACACATAAAATATTTTGGATGGAGAAAGCTGAAACCCCCCCTAAAAACTTGTCATTGCAGTTCAAGCGATTTATTCAATAAAAACCGAATTTTAGGCACCGCCTTCAGAAGGCCGTAGGTAGCCCCCTTAGGAGCAGTTTCAGGACACATGTTTATAGGAACTTTTCTTCATATTTTGTGCTGCAGAATCACCCCCCGAAATATTTCAATGTTATTTCCGGACAACCTGTATATTTTCGCGCTGTTTTTGCCTAATCACCCATAAATTTTCTTTGGTATGTCTGAGGTCACGTCACGACACGATAAGAAAATATCGTCCGAAATTTCAGGTATCTATTTGGTTTTATTTAATTTTGTTGCCGAATTAAAAGTATCGAAATTCTTATTTTCCTCTTGTCAAAGTCATTACAAAAATGTTATGACTCACCCGTTACTTAGGCGCGGTCCTGCCGAATGGTGAGCAGTGAAAAAAGAAGCACCCTGTATACTTATATTAATTTAGTGCCAAATTAATTCTTCACCCTGTATACTTCCATTATTTAGTGCCAAATTAATTCTTTCTTGTAATAACTAGACATAAAAATACCTAAGTTTTAAATTTTCAAGCCTGGAGGTACTCATTAGGTACTTTATACAAAATTTTCAAAACGGAAACATTTTAATTATTATTAAGTTAAGAACAATTAATTAATGTATCGCCGAGGTCGATACATTCTTCCTGGTTTTTTTCGTAATTTTCACGACTTGATGTGCTTCAGAAGGCTTGACCTGGGTGCTAGGGTTCTCAATCCCGGGATTGTCGATCCCGGGATCCCAGGATCCCGGACGATTTTCGATCCCAAAAATCCCGCCATTTTAGAACCGGGATTTGCGAGATTTTCGGGATTTTCGGGATTAGATGAACAAGCACAAAACCAGTTGCAAGCTTTTAGCGTGTTTATTTAGTATCAAATTTTGACCTTCCTGCAATACACGCGCACCTATAAATATAGCATTATTATATATTTTTTTTATTTATTAACGGAAGTCAAGTTCCTTCAGTTTAGAGTCTATTATCAAAAAGGAAATGACCCTATTCGAAAGTGGAGGTACATACTTTAGGGAAAAATATGCAGATTGTGTATAACAATTTGTCGTTTTTAAGGTCCTTTTCCAGGAGAAGGCAACAAGAAAATAGGTGTACTTCCTTTTTTTAATGTTACTTTGTTTATCACTGACACTGTTAATTTTTTTTAAATACAATAAATAGATAATAGATATTTATCCAAACTAAATCTAAAAAAAAGTGTATTGCGGCTGAATTTTTATAATTTGTAATCTAATCCCGGGATCCCGAAAATCCCGGGACTGAAATGTTGTAATCCCGAAAATCCCGTGAGGCCAATCCCGGCCCGGGATTGAAAACCCTACCTGGCGCGCAACAAACGTTAGTAGAACATTTTGTCTTTTTTCGTTTAAAAATAAAATATTGTATTTTATTCGGAGTTTAAGCGTATGGATTTAATTCTTTTTAAACTTCCATACTCCGTCGCATAATGTCGTCCTTAAACTCCTAATAAAATAAATATCTATTATTTTCAAACGAAAAAAGACAAAATTTTCTGCTAATGTTTGTTGCGCGTCACTTTGGCACTTATTTGCAGCAACAATGGCAATCATTGTTGCTGCAAATTGTTCTAAACTCCGGAGTAGTTTAAAACATTGTTGCATTGACAAATGTTTTAAACTCCTCCTAAGATTGTTTATAGGCCTCTCAAACATGGTGTCATAAGAAATGACTGTTATACTTTGTCAACACAGTCATTTAAGTAAGTAATTGTTAAATGACGTTTGAGGTACTGTCAGGGGTCATTAGGTACTTTATACAAAATTTTCAAAACGGAAACATTTTAATTATTATTAAGTTAAGAACAATTAATTAATGTATCGCCGAGGTCGATACATTCTTCCTGGTTTTTTTCGTAATTTTCACGACTTGATGTGCTTCAGAAGGCTTGACCTGGGTGCTAGGGTTTTCAATCCCGGGATTGTCGATCCCGGGATCCCAGGATCCCGGACGATTTTCGATCCCAAAAATCCCGCCATTTTAGAACCGGGATTTGCGAGATTTTCGGGATTTTCGGGATTAGATGAACAAGCACAAAACCAGTTGCAAGCTTTTAGCGTGTTTATTTAGTATCAAATTTTGACCTTCCTGCAATACACGCGCACCTATAAATATAGCATTATTATATATTTTTTTTATTTATTAACGGAAGTCAAGTTCCTTCAGTTTAGAGTCTATTATCAAAAAGGAAATGACCCTATTCGAAAGTGGAGGTACATACTTTAGGGAAAAATATGCAGATTGTGTATAACAATTTGTCGTTTTTAAGGTCCTTTTCCAGGAGAAGGCAACAAGAAAATAGGTGTACTTCCTTTTTTTAATGTTACTTTGTTTATCACTGACACTGTTAATTTTTTTTAAATGCAATAAATAGATAATAGATATTTATCCAAACTAAATCTAAAAAAAAGTGTATTGCGGCTGAATTTTTATGATTTGTAATCTAATCCCGGGATCCCGAAAATCCCGGGACTGAAATGTTGTAATCCCGAAAATCCCGTGAGGCCAATCCCTGCCCGGGATTGAAAACCCTACCTGGCGCGCAACAAACGTTAGTAGAACATTTTGTCTTTTTTCGTTTAAAAATAAAATATTGTATTTTATTCGGAGTTTAAGCGTATGGATTTAATTCTTTTTAAACTTCCATACTCCGTCGCATAATGTCGTCCTTAAACTCCTAATAAAATAAATATCTATTATTTTCAAACGAAAAAAGACAAAATTTTCTGCTAATGTTTGTTGCGCGTCACTTTGGCACTTATTTGCAGCAACAATGGCAATCATTGTTGCTGCAAATTGTTCTAAACTCCGGAGTAGTTTAAAACATTGTTGCATTGACAAATGTTTTAAACTCCTCCTAAGATTGTTTATAGGCCTCTCAAACATGGTGTCATAAGAAATGACTGTTATACTTTGTCAACACAGTCATTTAAGTAAGTAATTGTTAAATGACGTTTGAGGTACTGTCAGGGGTCATTAGGTACTTTATACAAAATTTTCAAAACGGAAACATTTTAATTATTATTAAGTTAAGAACAATTAATTAATGTATCGCCGAGGTCGATACATTCTTCCTGGTTTTTTTCGTAATTTTCACGACTTGATGTGCTTCAGAAGGCTTGACCTGGGTGCTAGGGTTTTCAATCCCGGGATTGTCGATCCCGGGATCCCAGGATCCCGGACGATTTTCGATCCCAAAAATCCCGCCATTTTAGAACCGGGATTTGCGAGATTTTCGGGATTTTCGGGATTAGATGAACAAGCACAAAACCAGTTGCAAGCTTTTAGCGTGTTTATTTAGTATCAAATTTTGACCTTCCTGCAATACACGCGCACCTATAAATATAGCATTATTATATATTTTTTTTATTTATTAACGGAAGTCAAGTTCCTTCAGTTTAGAGTCTATTATCAAAAAGGAAATGACCCTATTCGAAAGTGGAGGTACATACTTTAGGGAAAAATATGCAGATTGTGTATAACAATTTGTCGTTTTTAAGGTCCTTTTCCAGGAGAAGGCAACAAGAAAATAGGTGTACTTCCTTTTTTTAATGTTACTTTGTTTATCACTGACACTGTTAATTTTTTTTAAATGCAATAAATAGATAATAGATATTTATCCAAACTAAATCTAAAAAAAAGTGTATTGCGGCTGAATTTTTATGATTTGTAATCTAATCCCGGGATCCCGAAAATCCCGGGACTGAAATGTTGTAATCCCGAAAATCCCGTGAGGCCAATCCCTGCCCGGGATTGAAAACCCTACCTGGCGCGCAACAAACGTTAGTAGAACATTTTGTCTTTTTTCGTTTAAAAATAAAATATTGTATTTTATTCGGAGTTTAAGCGTATGGATTTAATTCTTTTTAAACTTCCATACTCCGTCGCATAATGTCGTCCTTAAACTCCTAATAAAATAAATATCTATTATTTTCAAACGAAAAAAGACAAAATTTTCTGCTAATGTTTGTTGCGCGTCACTTTGGCACTTATTTGCAGCAACAATGGCAATCATTGTTGCTGCAAATTGTTCTAAACTCCGGAGTAGTTTAAAACATTGTTGCATTGACAAATGTTTTAAACTCCTCCTAAGATTGTTTATAGGCCTCTCAAACATGGTGTCATAAGAAATGACTGTTATACTTTGTCAACACAGTCATTTAAGTAAGTAATTGTTAAATGACGTTTGAGGTACTGTCAGGGGTCATTAGGTACTTTATACAAAATTTTCAAAACGGAAACATTTTAATTATTATTAAGTTAAGAACAATTAATTAATGTATCGCCGAGGTCGATACATTCTTCCTGGTTTTTTTCGTAATTTTCACGACTTGATGTGCTTCAGAAGGCTTGACCTGGGTGCTAGGGTTTTCAATCCCGGGATTGTCGATCCCGGGATCCCAGGATCCCGGACGATTTTCGATCCCAAAAATCCCGCCATTTTAGAACCGGGATTTGCGAGATTTTCGGGATTTTCGGGATTAGATGAACAAGCACAAAACCAGTTGCAAGCTTTTAGCGTGTTTATTTAGTATCAAATTTTGACCTTCCTGCAATACACGCGCACCTATAAATATAGCATTATTATATATTTTTTTTATTTATTAACGGAAGTCAAGTTCCTTCAGTTTAGAGTCTATTATCAAAAAGGAAATGACCCTATTCGAAAGTGGAGGTACATACTTTAGGGAAAAATATGCAGATTGTGTATAACAATTTGTCGTTTTTAAGGTCCTTTTCCAGGAGAAGGCAACAAGAAAATAGGTGTACTTCCTTTTTTTAATGTTACTTTGTTTATCACTGACACTGTTAATTTTTTTTAAATGCAATAAATAGATAATAGATATTTATCCAAACTAAATCTAAAAAAAAGTGTATTGCGGCTGAATTTTTATGATTTGTAATCTAATCCCGGGATCCCGAAAATCCCGGGACTGAAATGTTGTAATCCCGAAAATCCCGTGAGGCCAATCCCTGCCCGGGATTGAAAACCCTACCTGGCGCGCAACAAACGTTAGTAGAACATTTTGTCTTTTTTCGTTTAAAAATAAAATATTGTATTTTATTCGGAGTTTAAGCGTATGGATTTAATTCTTTTTAAACTTCCATACTCCGTCGCATAATGTCGTCCTTAAACTCCTAATAAAATAAATATCTATTATTTTCAAACGAAAAAAGACAAAATTTTCTGCTAATGTTTGTTGCGCGTCACTTTGGCACTTATTTGCAGCAACAATGGCAATCATTGTTGCTGCAAATTGTTCTAAACTCCGGAGTAGTTTAAAACATTGTTGCATTGACAAATGTTTTAAACTCCTCCTAAGATTGTTTATAGGCCTCTCAAACATGGTGTCATAAGAAATGACTGTTATACTTTGTCAACACAGTCATTTAAGTAAGTAATTGTTAAATGACGTTTGAGGTACTGTCAGGGGTCATTAGGTACTTTATACAAAATTTTCAAAACGGAAACATTTTAATTATTATTAAGTTAAGAACAATTAATTAATGTATCGCCGAGGTCGATACATTCTTCCTGGTTTTTTTCGTAATTTTCACGACTTGATGTGCTTCAGAAGGCTTGACCTGGGTGCTAGGGTTTTCAATCCCGGGATTGTCGATCCCGGGATCCCAGGATCCCGGACGATTTTCGATCCCAAAAATCCCGCCATTTTAGAACCGGGATTTGCGAGATTTTCGGGATTTTCGGGATTAGATGAACAAGCACAAAACCAGTTGCAAGCTTTTAGCGTGTTTATTTAGTATCAAATTTTGACCTTCCTGCAATACACGCGCACCTATAAATATAGCATTATTATATATTTTTTTTATTTATTAACGGAAGTCAAGTTCCTTCAATTTAGAGTCTATTATCAAAAAGGAAATGACCCTATTCGAAAGTGGAGGTACATACTTTAGGGAAAAATATGCAGATTGTGTATAACAATTTGTCGTTTTTAAGGTCCTTTTCCAGGAGAAGGCAACAAGAAAATAGGTGTACTTCCTTTTTTTAATGTTACTTTGTTTATCACTGACACTGTTAATTTTTTTTAAATGCAATAAATAGATAATAGATATTTTTCCAAACTAAATCTAAAAAAAAGTGTATTGCGGCTGAATTTTTATAATTTGTAATCTAATCCCGGGATCCCGAAAATCCCGGGACTGAAATGTTGTAATCCCGAAAATCCCGTGAGGCCAATCCCGGTCCGGGATTGAAAACCCTACCTGGCGCGCAACAAACGTTAGTAGAACATTTTGTCTTTTTTCGTTTAAAAATAAAATATTGTATTTTATTCGGAGTTTAAGCGTATGGATTTAATTCTTTTTAAACTTCCATACTCCGTCGCATAATGTCGTCCTTAAACTCCTAATAAAATAAATATCTATTATTTTCAAACGAAAAAAGACAAAATTTTCTGCTAATGTTTGTTGCGCGTCACTTTGGCACTTATTTGCAGCAACAATGGCAATCATTGTTGCTGCAAATTGTCCTAAACTCCGGAGTAGTTTAAAACATTGTTGCATTGACAAATGTTTTAAACTCCTCCTAAGATTGTTTATAGGCCTCTCAAACATGGTGTCATAAGAAATGACTGTTATACTTTGTCAACACAGTCATTTAAGTAAGTAATTGTTAAATGACGTTTGAAAACAATAGATATTTATTTTTTTAGGAGTTTAAGTAAGACATTATGTGACGGACTATGGAAGTTTAAACGCCGAACGGAGCGAGGCGAATTAAATGCATACGAGTCACATAATGTCGTTTAAACTCCGAATAAAATATATTTTATTTTCAGAAGAAAAAATTGAAAATTTTCTACTCACGTCTGTTGAGCGTCACTTTGGCATTTTGTAAAATTACAAATAATGATGAAGTTAAACTCCTCCGGAGTTTAAACACTCCTCTCAATGTGGTGTCATAGAAATGACGGTTACCTTGTCAGCACAATTGTTATGTGACGTTTGAAAATAAACAATTTTTATAATAATAATATGATGGTGGATTGAAATTTATATAATAAGAGGAAGTAGGATTGTATATTATTTATCAGTGGGGAGGTTCCAGCCGCAAGTAATTCCAATCAATTCCAAATAATTCCATATCAATTCCAAATAATTCAATAATAATTCCAGTTAATTCCAACTAGTTCCAGCTAATTCCAACTAATTCCGGCAAATTCCAACTAATTCCTTTTCAATTCCAGAATAATTCCGTAATTCCGGAATTAATTCCAAGTCGGATGTACAACTAATTCCACTAGTGATCAGCCCTCCATTAATTTTCACCGGTAACAGGGTCCAAGTCCCGTTCTTCGTTCTTCATTAACACAACAATTAACAACGCGTTAGTTATCCAATAATTGATGGACTGGTCCCAACTCCCAATCAAGCTAATCTCCTCAACAACTGATAAATTGGGCAACTAACTGTTTACCAATTTGTTTAGTTTACAAATCACTGAAAACGACATTACTAACTAACCTATTGCCTTTGTATAGCGTATTCTGGATCATGATTCGAAAGCTAAACAAACCGCGCCACTGCGATACCTTTTCGCTCATCATTAAATAAGTTGTTGACATCCTCGTCGTCTCTAGGGTAGGGATAACCGAACTCCCAGGAACTCCACTTCCGTATTTGTTTATGCAGGTTGTTATTGAACTTAATGAACCTCGGATCAGGTTACTAAGCGTGTAAAATGGAATATGTTGATTTTAGTGCCGATGCATTCTGTTTTTTCTGGGATTTTTCACTACCTCGCTGGGTTCTTTTCGATCTCGACTTTCATAGTTCATCGACTTTCATAGTCGATTAACACTTGCGGAGTGGTTTTTGAAAAATGTCTGTCAGTTTACAGCCCAAACTACTTTGCTGATCTGGCTGCATTACATTTTTAGCAGAATTTGCAGGCCCTTCCTATGGTGACGTGAAAAATGGGGGTTTGCATTTAAAATTTCAGAGTGATGTGCCAAAGTGGCATTTGCAGTTTCTCGATTGGCTCCAAAAGCTTTTCAGATTTAAGTTATGTTATCAGATGCCCACGTACCAAATTTCACCCAAATCGGTCTGGTAGTTTTGGCTGTAGCGCGTTTACAAACGTACGTACCTACGTAGTACACACACAGCCACATTTTTAAAACCACTTTTTTGGGTTCCTGAGACCTCAAAACGTGAAGATCTGGTTGGTGTTATCTGAAACTCGAAAATTTTAGTGATTGCAGTAACCTCCCTTTTTTTTGAGCGGTGAGGTGGAGTGGGGAGGTTAAAAAAGAGCGAATTGATTTGCTCAATATTAACTGAAATATTCGGGTGATTCTAGTTAAAATGAGACACACTGTATCTACAGTGCGAGTGTAAAGTCTAGAACAAAATTCCTTAAATTTTTGCCCTTGATTTCTGGCAAGAATCCTCGGACAGGTCAATTCAATTTTTTTTATACGGATTTGATGGTGTGGTCGGTTAATTTGTCTCACTTCGGGTTTAACCGACTTTGTTTTCACAAATAGAACGACACTTTTTTCTCAACGACTCAACGGGTTCGGAATCTACGAATTTTTTTGAGATAGAAACATGTATGACCCTTGACCGGCACCTAGTGAAGTCACGGCCTCCCCAGATTTTCAAAAACATAGAATAAATCGGTCAAAAATCAAGTCTTTTGTAAATCGCAAATACATGTCAACCTTAATTTTTTGATACAAATTCAACTGCGCAACTGGAGCAAAATAAAAAGAAACAGTCAAAAAAATCGGATTGCAGTTCCTGCATCTGACGCCCTTATACAAATAAAGGGGGTCTGAATAAAATGAATGACATAGTGTGTGATACCCAATAAAATGTGCCATCCGGTAAAAAAAAGGTCACTCAAATCTATTGACTCTTTGACGAGTTTCCGGCATTCTAAATTCGACTCAAATTTCCGGGTGGACCACTTAAATTAATTGTCCGGCAATTTATCTTTATTATTGGATTCGATAGTTGTCTTTCAGGGTAGAAAACCTTAGGGTAAGTTTTTCGAAAAATGTCATTTTAGTGGCAAAGATATGTAAGATTTTTTAGTTTTAACGTTATGGGTTTATAATAATATAAAGCTGTACCTTCATATTAATTATTAACGTACTTCATTCATTACAAAGGCGCCACCACGCCGGCGGTAAAACGGCCATGCTAAATTTTCCTCAACCCGCAACCTATTGGAGGTATACCGGGTGGCCCATTCAAGACGATCCAGTCGTAATAACTTTTGAACGGAATAAGATATCGACTTGCGGTCTTCCACAGATTCCTTGGCATTGTGGGGTACTTGTTTCGCCATAGCTTTGACCTTGCTCAGTTTGCGCATTTCACCCCCACCCCAACCAACGTCAAAATCTTAAATGTCAATACACCCCGTGTCGTATATCAAATGAAAGCCCTTGGAAAATGCTATTCACTGTTCTAAGTAGTTTGAGAATTTAGCGAACCGTTTTATTTGTTATTAGCTTTTTTGGAGCATTAATTTTAGCATTCCCACACGGATCAACGAGAGAGAGAACCAATAGTGACCTATCCAAACAAAGCTAATAACGATTAAACTCGCTAGACATCTAATCAGTCACATTTTTAGTCTCGAGTGTTTCGAAACTTTCCACGGAATTAAAATTTCAGTAAATTCGAATACAGTACATTTTTGTCTCTAACATGAAAACCGTTCGCTAAATTCTCAAACTACTTAGAACAATGAATAGCATTTTTCAAGAGCTTTCATTTGATGTATGACTCGAGGTATATTGCCATTTAAAATTTTAATATTGATTGGGGTGGGGGTGAAATGCGCAAACTGAACAAGGTCAAAGCCATGGTGAAACATGTCCCCCTTAATGCCAAGGAACCTGTCGAAAACCGCAAGTCGATATCTTGTTCCGTTCAAAAGTTATTACGACTGGATCGTCTTGAATGGGCCACCCGGTATTGTTTAATACATTTTAACTTCTATTTTAAAATTGTTTCTGTGTTATTGTTACTTACACTGTTAATGTTATCGTTAGTGTCTACAAATGTATGTATGTGTCTACAAATTCTGTGAACAAGTATTTACCGTCTCTGAGATTGACATTTTAACTTCTACGCTCCGGAATCGATCGAAAAATTCAGAAAAATCGAATCGCCAAAAACATCAAATCTTTACGTTTTAGGATACTGCGAATCCAAAAAAGTGGTTTTTGAAAAAATGTCTGTGTGTCTGTCGTATGTCTGTATACGTTTATCTGATTATGATACATAACGACGCAACATTTTTTGGGCACTATCTCTATCTCTTTCAAATCGCCTTCAATGTGGTACGTGCGGGGCCCTAATTTTGCATTTCTTTTAATCAAAGCAATCTTTAATGTGACTAAAAACCATAAAAACAATTATGGCATAGTACGTTGCGACAGATGATAAGAATTACAATTTGATGACAATCGTAATTGCCATAATTGTTTCTATGGTTTTCAGTCACATTTAAGATTGCTTTGATTAAAAAAATGCAAAATTAGGGCCCCGCACGTACCACATTGAAAGGAGACAAGTGCTCAAATGAAAAAAATTAAGTCAAAAAAGAGTCCAAATGAAATGTGTTACCTGAAAAACTAGCATTTATTGATGTTCATTCTCCGTAGCTTTTCTAATTAAATTTAACAGTATACCATTTTCCTCTGTCGATTTTGATGAGATTTTTACTTGTTATGTCTGATAATAAGATAAACGTATAACCAAATATAATTTATTAATTAAAATCAGATCAGGAGTTTAGCCCGCCGTACTTCCATTATTAATGACTTTAGGAAAAACTTTCTTCGGAATTTTCGTCTTGTAGAGATGGCAAAAACTTTATTACTGCCTTTATGCTTGTAATGGGCCCTGCCGTCCCTACATCCCTAAATTATGTTGAATAAATATAAATAAACACATCATTAACTCATATAACTGAATTTTTTCTCTTCTGTTTCTGTCTTCTCTTCCCCCCCTCTTCTACTTCTCGCCCTTTCTACTTCGTTCATCCATTTTATTCGCTCTCCTCTTTCACTCAATATAGTCTTTCTCTCTCGTTCCTCCTCTCCCATTCCCTCACACTCTCCGAGTAGATTCTCTATTTTAATTATCACCTTGTATTTTTGCTGTTAAAATATTGTGTTATGGTTCTGGTACATCCTGTACATTTAGACCACACGTATTTTAAATGTATCCTTAAATAACAAAAATACCTCCCAAAAACAAATGAAAAGTTGAAATCAATATGTAAAAATGTATAGTTTGGTCTAAATTCTTGTAAACGATGCAAACAGCTCGGTCGCAAAAACGCGCTGTTCGATTATTTTCGATTTGAAATTATTAGTTTCGCGTTTCGAGAACTTTATTTATTACAGCCGCAACCGCAGATTTTAGCTTTATAACTTTTTGTAATTAAAACACAATTGTTATTGGAGGCTTGGACAAGAAACCTATCATATTATTTATTCCTTATCAAGCCAATATCCCCTATTGACGAGCCTAACATTCTTCAGTCTGTTTTCATGAGAGCCACATTCCATTCCAAGAGCGGACGGCTTTTATTGCGGGAATCTTTCATAGTTCATATGTACACCTACTTCTCGGTCCATATACATGGTCATTGATCTGACGGACGTTCCTGTCTAGTAAAAGACCCGATATGATATGCCTGTTTGTATTTTACGAAATCCTTAGATTATGATGGCGGACGTGGATTGATGCGATACGAGGTCAGATTAGGTTGAAAGGGCGAAGTTCCAAGAAGCTAGTCCTAGATCGGGTGTGACGTCGACTGTGGTTAGCGGTCGGAGGTCTGTCGATTCTGTCGGCCGGCTGGCCCTGCCTTTGTAGTCTGCAGCAAACAGCCATACACCCGCTGTGCTAAATAATATGTAATCCACATCAATCAACTCTAGATTAGTTTTAATATCGTTGCCATTGCCTGATGCCATCAATACGTGAATAAATTACGCTGGAAATTTCAAATTTTAGCCACTTCCGTCTGAAAGCGCTAGGATAAATGTGTACAAGAGTACGCATTGTAAGATTCCGCATTGATGATTTTTCTATAGTAGCGTCATCTTTTAAATGTTTGCTGCTAGCAGAGCTGGAGTATTTGGACTTCTTAGTAGTTAAATACTTATCTAAATACTTTTTCTGAAAAGTAATTAGTATTCGAAAATAATTGTTCGAATACTTATATTTGAATTTCGCGCCAATCATTCGGTTTAGCATGGTGAACGAACATGTGACTCACATGATAATAATAATAATAATAATGTAACTTTATTTGTAAGAGGAAAAATTCATTACAAAAAGGGGGGAAATCAGTCAGAAGACTGTTTTTCATTTTCGCCCTATAAAAACACCAAGGAAAAAACATAAATAAAATAAAAAATGTGAGTACATAAGGAAAAAACATAAATAAAATAATAGAATAACACGAAGACTTAAGACGGAAGGACAGTCGTTCAAAAACTTGAAATACTTATTAATAAGTTTCACAGCAACAAAAGAGAAGCAGCATTCGAATTTAGATGTGTTGTGACTAGGGATATCATATTATGCAAGTTTCTAAGATTATTATGATGGAGATCTGACAGTTTTCTCAAGAGTAGATGCAAATAAGTGGGTTGTTTTATTTAAAACAACCCACATTTGTAAAACCTTAAAGATTATTTCTGCTTCAATAGAAGCAGAAAAACAAATGATATCTTAAGAATTTTATGGGCATTGTAAAAGGGAGTTATATGTTCAGAATAAGGTACATTGAATGAAAATCTGAAGCAAGAATTTTGAAGTTTTTGAATACGATACTTAAAATTTTGATTCAAAAAGCAGTAATATATGATGTGATATATGATGTGAGCTTTGGCCCCGCCATCGGCATTGCATGAAAGTAGTGATGATGATGATGATGAGTGTGTATTGTAATCGACATAGATAATGTGTGTTTGTTACATATTCTAGTAGAAAAATCAAATGAAATTGAAAATTCCCATTATTTGTAATGTAAGGTCTATCTGAAGGCAAATAAGTTATAGTCCGGGAGGCAGTAAACATTTTTGGTATGTCATTTCAGCGAACTTGATTTAGCAATTTTCTAGTTATTTTTATGCTGTAGATTACTAAAACAAAAGTCTGCCGTAAATCTTACGGGACAGGGGCTAATGGCAGCTATTTTAATTTCTCAAAAATTGTCGGATACCGAAAAAGATACGACATTTTATTAAATTAGGAAAAAGTTGTGTTTTTCAGTGTAGATTAAGAATCTGGAAAGAAATTGAAGATATCTGGTTTGGTTCCTAAAATATACTGAAAAAACTGAAAAATGTAATATCTTAATCTAGAAGGCGTAGAAAAGTTTTCATCGCCTCATTTTATTCTTCGTGCAAGGTAATGTAATTGAAGAAAATTTTATAATGATCTGCCTATTAGTTACCAAGTTACAACACGTTGTCAATTTTCACCCTTTTCAGTATATTTCAGTAACCAATCTAGATATCTTAGATTTCTTTTCAGATTCTTAATCTATACTGAAAAATACAACTTTTTTCTAATTTACTAAAATTTCGTATCTGTTACCGTTTTCGAAATGTCAATTTTTGAAAAATTTGAATTGCCGCTAAAGTCTTAATAAAATAAAAATATCGACAACGAAAAGATCTACAAAAAGTCCGCGATAGCATATAAATATCTGTTACGGATAACCCACACTTTAAACACAAAGACGATCACGGTGGGCTACCCGGATTTTTTTGTAGATCTTTTTATTGCCGACAATTCCTCAAGTCATACTTTTGATCCATCTTCAAGCGTTGAGGCAGCGTTCGCGATTAAAGGTCGAAAACCTGATGATGGTCACAAAATGCAAACGAAACGTCATTTTGCAGGTTTAAGATTTTTGTCGTTCTATAGACGGCATCGTCTATCGGCATGCCATATTTCAACTCGCCAACTCATCGGGACAAACACAAAAATGCGACTTTGTTTTTTTATACAGTGTGTCTCATTTTAACTGGAACCACCCAAATATTTCGGTTAATTTTAACCGAATCAATGCGTTCTTTCTTTCTGCATGTAGAGCTTCAAAATCTGCACCTGCGTGATACTTCACTTTTTTTATAGAGCGAAATCCCAGCCTACTGCGATTTAATAAAAAGGCCAAAAATGACGAAATCGTATTAGGCATTTTTTTATCGAAAAATTTTATAAGAAAAAGTTGCTCAGGATGGCTACAAATGGCTAAATCCGAAATTTCAGGAGAAAATAAAAATGTTAAATTTCTTGAGGAAGAATCACAAAATAAGGAAAACTTCAATATTTTTGCAACATAATGGGTGCTGTGAAATAAAAAAACAATTCAAATGAATTGATTTGACATTTGCTATCGGCTATTAATGGATAAAATATGGCAAAAATATTGACGTTTTCGTTATTTTATGACTATTCCTCAAAAAATTCAACATTTTAATTTTTTCCTGAAACTTCGGATTTAGCCATTTGGAGCGATCCTGAGCAACTTTTCTTTATAAAATTTTTCGATTAAAAAAATGCCTAATACGATTTCGTCATTTTTGGCCTCTTTATTAAATCGCAGTAGGCTGGGGTTTCGGTTTATAAAAAAAGTTGAGTATTACACAGGTGCAGATTTTGCAGCTCAACATGCAGAAAAAAAGAACGCATTGATTTGGGTAAAATTAACCGAAATATTTGTGTGGTTCCAGTTAAAATGAGACACACTGTATACAGTATAGATAGATAAATGGAAAAAATTTATTCATCTAATTGTTATTTTACACTGTAAATAAGTATAACTAAAACCGTGTTTAGTAGCCGCCTGCATCAGTACATTCCTGCAGACGTTCCTGCATATTGTCAATTAAGCCCTGTCAATTTTGAACATTTACTTTTTCTTAATTTTTAGAATCCGTCGAGTTTTGTAATTGATTAAAAATAAATTTTCGGTTTTTAACAATATAGGTTCTCGAAAACGGTTGTCCCTACCGAGTAACAACAAGAGGGTCTTTTTTATGTGATTAGTGATTTTAGTCAGATAACCATATTATGGCGAAGAAAAAAGCCAGAGCCCCCCCCCCCAATTTCGAACGTTCCAGCTAAAATCTGCTTTTGGCTGATAACATGCAAAAACTCATTTTGCTGTAACCCAAACGGTTCTTGATTTATTCAATAAAAACCGTTTGGGCACCGCCTTCAGAAGACCGTGAGTTATTAAGATTTTTGGTGATAGCTTATAATTTCAACTTTTTCTCCGATTGTTAAATTTTGCCCAGCAAACAGCAAACGTCAAACAAACTCATTTCAATTGTTTTTTATTGCACATCAACCCTTTTATTGCAAAAA
Organism: Pycnomerus fuliginosus; assembly: GCA_963924575.1. NCBI lineage: Eukaryota > Metazoa > Arthropoda > Insecta > Coleoptera > Zopheridae > Pycnomerus > Pycnomerus fuliginosus. The sequence goes on from OZ004626.1 coordinate 4,584,111, forward strand.
TATTGAAGTTTTCGATATTTTTGATTTTTTCCTCAAGAAATTCAACATTTTTATTTTGGCCTGAAACTTCGGATTTACCCATTTGGGGTCATCCTGAGCATCTTTTCTTAATAAAATTGTTGTTGACTTTCTAGTTAGGCAGCTAAAATGTGAAAGAAAATGATTACCTAATAAACAATCAAAGACGATTATACTGAAAACACTCCATTGAACATTTTCAAAAAGCGTTTCAGTGTTAAACATTCAATTTTGATTAATTAATTACAATATTATTATTATTATTATCTAACATGTCTAGGAGACCTGATGGGAGTAACAAAAATGCACCTTCTAATAAACTTCCTGTTGTTCGCAAAGCACAGCATGAGCCCATAGCATGCGGAGAGAGGGTAACCGATCGATAAATTTAGAGGTGGGCGTGCGGAAACATTTACCAACCTGCCCGCTTAATGCTTTTGCGGGCGAGTGTACAAGAGTATACAAATTTGCACCTAACCCTGTAAATGCAAATATCTTTCTTTTTAATAGCTTCTGGTGCTAAAATGAATTACATGGGATGTTCCTTAGTGTTCAAACTAAATTTTGATCACCAAACATCCACTAGGTGCGTGCTCTTGTACACATTTACCCTACTTCCTGTAGCGACAGTAACTTAATTATTTTGACTATTGGCAAGCCACACCTGTTAATTAAAAACTTTCTCGGAACCAAGGTGCAGGCATTTGCATATAAGGGACAGATCTGTCGACATGCCGTATGTAACCCTCTGGTAATATTAATTTAAAGCGGCTAGAGCAAAGGGCGGCTACCAATATATCTCACCACGGGATGGAGTAGTTATTAGACCCCCCTTCGTTAAAAACCCCCCAACACGCCCTTCCTCCCCGAGAGTCGACACCTATACCGACCTACCGATGAACCACCAGTGATCTCTTGATGTGAAAGCCGACACTCACAGGTGTATTTTTTCGTACCTTTTAAAACTAGTTTAATTATTATAACGCTTGGGTTCCTTTATCATACCGTTCTGTATTCTGCAAATCATTGTTTTTTATACACACAACAACAATACATCTACATATCACTTGATTTATATAGTTCTCACGAAATCTTCTAATTACTGTCATTAACACCTTTTTACAACGTCTTCTTTTTGTTTCAGATTTCGCATCGACAACACAGACCACATCATCGACGTAAATAAGGGCAACGTTCAGTTTGAATACGATCAAGTAAATATCATCTGTCCCGTTTATACTCCCGGGACCTACGGGGACGACCTCGAGAAATATATTATTTACAACGTTTCTAAAGAAGAGTACGAAACCTGTAGGATTACCAACCCCAATCCTAGAATAATCGCTATATGCGACAAACCCTACAAACTGATGTATTTTACCATAACTTTTAGGCCTTTTACACCCCAACCAGGCGGCTTAGAGTTCTTGCCCGGCAAGGATTATTATTTCATTTCGACGTCGTCAAAAGACGATTTGCATCGAAGGATTGGGGGGCGCTGCTCAACTAACAATATGAAAATTGTCTTCAAAGTCTGCTGCGCCCCCGATCAAAACCAAAGGAATTTCACTGTAAAATCGAGTTCGACAACATCGACGACGTTAGGCTGGCCCGACGATCATAGGGATGTACAAGAAGTAACGACATCGTCTTCGACAACAACGCAATGGACGGTTAGGACCGAGAGCTCGTCTACGAGGAAACCTACCAAAAAAATGAGTGAGTTTTTATAAACTTAAGCTCTAAATTGTTCACGATTTGACGAAAGATTTTATCTGACAGTTTTTCATTTTGTTATTATGGCTCCTCGTCCGAATTTTAAGACTAACAAATTTTAACGGCACGAATTGCCGTAGTCGCACAGTCAATGAAGGCAAAATTTTATCAATTCTTGTCAAGTTACACACCTTCTTTGGACCCTGAAAAGCCCCCACGCGTTACTCACGATCAAGGGGGAAGTCCTGGGAACAGCCTTTTGTAACAAAAAAATTGAAATTTCATAGTTGCTTTGGAGTAAAATGCAGGGTGTCCTCGAATTCGTCCACGAAAATTTATGGGCACCCATAAAAATGTTTCGATTTCCGCTTCCTAAGGGAGCTGCAGCCCCCTAAAAAGTAAGGTCACTGGATTTCTCTCTTTGGAGAGGTACGTCAAACGGTATGCAGATATAACAGGAAACATATCTCTTTTAAATTTGTACGAAAATGACGTTAAATGACAGAAAAATTACCTAAAGTTGGCAGTTGTTTGTAAAATAGCTGCTTAGTGCTTGCAAAGTCTATTTTAGCTTATTTTGCAGTATATTTCCCATATTGTTATGTTATGGTTTTATAGTGGATCCCTTTATTAACCGTTCCGTGTTAATTTTTTGTGATTTTGGGTTTCCTTGCAACAATTGGTTTTACAAACACTAAATACAGTTAATTTCGTTTTACTATTTAAATATAGCAGCAGTGCAGCAACAACAATTTGCTTGAATTTAGCCCCAACTAACTATAAACACTCATCACTATTTATAATTAAAGATTTCGAAGTTAATGCACTTTATTTGCGGTTAAAATGAGTAAGACAAAGTCACATCGAACTGAACTTCATTTCTACTTGGAGGACCACTGAGTTTTATGGGCTGCAAACAGCACGTTTTTCTTCGTCAAAGACACAGGCAATCAGGCGTACAGGCGTCCTTAATTTCTCTATAAACACCACAAAACATGTACTTATGACAACCACGTAACCCATCCATCAGGAACTTATCTTCTCGGTGATCGACGTTGGTCATTTAGTGGTACTTCGTTTTGCTTCCCCAATTAAGAAAAATACAATTATTAATAAACGAGAAATCAAGAAAATTTTGTCTTTAGTGTTGATGACAACTGCAAACTGACAAATAATGCCATTGTCAGTGTCAAAAAATAACAATGGAAGCAAGTCATTTCTCTCTTACTTATTGTAAGGGTATGTTCTCTGTCCTTTTTATATCTGTCAACACTTTCGTTTCGGTTGATTGCCGTACCTATCCAAAGAGAGAAATCCAGTGACCTTACTAAAAAGGTGGAGCTATGTTTGAGTTATTTGCGGATAACTTCTGAACCGTTTAAGCTACGACAACCAAAGGGTCACTTATTTAGCTTATTGGACTACATAATTTCCTACAATTTTACCAACGTCGAACTATGAGAACCCTGATATTCTTGCATGGTCCTCATTTCTTCCAAACTTGTTGCATTCACTGGAAAAATTATGTCGGTTCGCTTTTCAATAAGTCTGTTTAAAAAGCGAACTTTTTTTGCCCTTTCATTTTTATCATGCGGAGCTTTTTGAGAAAAATGAAACCTAATGTAAGGATGAGTATACCTACTCCTAATTTCCGGCAAAATCCATAGCTTTGATAATCATAAAGGTGGCGATGTGGCTTATTAGGAAACATTTCTCGGCCCATGTCCATATAAAATTTTCTTTCTAGAATGAAGTGAAAAACCGTCCCATCATGAATTTGTTTACGGTATTTTATTTCTTCCATCACAAGTTTTGGAGCCCTCAACCAATAAAAAGCCATTTTTCTCAAAAACACACAGCGACGTTCAACAAGGGTATCTTTTTTAGGTAAAAACCTTAAAATTTTCAGATTTTGATATCAAATTGGAGAAAAAACGACTTTCAAAAATGTTTGAGCAATGTTTAACCGTTCTGAAGATATGTAGAAAAAACACTTTCGAGGTGACCCCCCCCCTTTCGGGGGACTTACCTCCCTTAAAAGACGTTTTTTACATATGTTCATAGGAACTTTTCGACATATTTTTATGTAAGGAAGTTCTGGTCAAGCGTCGGCATCATAATTACGGGACACCCTGCAGACAGGATGCGGGATTAAAACTCCACAAGTTTGATCTTAGTGCACCAAAAACTAGTTGAAAATGCTCATAAAACACGACAAACCGAAGGTAGTTTTGATTTTTATCAACTTCAACTTGAATGTCAACTGGATATCAACTTTTCATTGTCAAATGGACATACCTGTTTTTTTTTACTATAGTCTAAAAGCTAATTATTTTTTTCGGCATTTTTTAATGTGCAATAAGGCGAGTTTGGTTCTGAAAATAATTATAACTTTTTGTCAAAATTTGAATATTTTTTACTCAAAATTTTCGAATGTGTTGTGGATCTGGTAGAAACTTAGCAAAACAATTAAAATTCGTTATTTTCTAACACGCAAAATGCATTTCAAGATTTTTACGACACACTCGAAAAGTTAGCATTAAAAAATTGAAATGTTGACAATTTTAATTAATTCCGTTCTAAGTTAAATATACCACTATACGTCTCATAGAAAGCATGATAGGCCGACATTTAAAGCATACACGTTTTGTACAAAGCAAAGTAATGGAATGTCTCAAAAATGTTAAGTTATTACTGTTCTTACTGTATTCTTATTAAACTTTCAATTTTGGAATGAAATTTTGACCAATCGCTCCACATTCTTTTTTTCGTTGATTCGTGTCCTACCGTGTCATCACTTGTTCAACTTTTGACAAAAATTTTTATTTGCCGTGAACACATCCGGGGTACATTCGACCTATCCTAGCTGGGGTACATTCGACCGCTAAATTTTCGAGGTGTATATACCAATAATATTGCTGCAATTTTGCAAGCTCCAGCTAAAACCAAGACACCAGAACATCACCTCTCTATTTAATTTTAGTTATAATTTTGAAAACATCATTGTAAAGTAGTTTCTTTTTTGATTTCTTAACTTTTCTGTTTAATGCATATAATATTTCAGTCTAGAATAGTAATAAAACGTATCCTGTAAAATAAGATGTTTAAAGCATTGCCAACAAGAAAATCGAAAGTACCTCTCTAAGTGGTTCAATATACCCCAGCTAGGGGGTAGATTCGACCATTTTACATGTCAACATAGAAAAATTCATAAAATCAAAAAATTCTACGGTTTTAGAGTAAAGTTTGCCGTGATTAGCAGGCAATAGAACACTTATCAGAATGACGTAAAAGTAATTTTGATATCAACAATAGTATATTTTAGAAAAAATGGAAACCGACTAAGTGGTCGAATGTACCCTCCCTTCCCCTACGTCCATTTGAAAATGAAAAGTTGTCATCCAATTGACATTCAAGTTGAAATTGGTAAAAATCAAGACTACCTTAAGTTGGTGTTTTACGAGCAATTTCATTTGGTTTTTGGTTCACTAAAATCGGACAACAAATAACGAAAGTTATAGTGTTCTGGAGTTTTAATCACGCACCCTGTATCTATGATAGGTATAGCCTTGGAAAATTAGGTTTTAGTATTTATTGGCCGGTATGAATAAATGGTATCAAAGCTTTTACTTATAGTTCTATCCTTTTCTCGCGCACGAAAAACTTCTATTTGCATCCTTTATTAATGCAAGTATGAGCATCTTGTAACAGTTTATTCATTCCACCCATTCCATCCCATAACCCCTTCGTAGATACGAACTTATAATAATGGTGTCGCGGACTTTTGGGTATACATCTTTTCTAAGCCTACAATCTTCTATTTGTGATATTGTTATATCGTCAATATTAATATTATTAATGCAGCGGACAACGTAACTGCATGCATTGATTGCCCTAAAGTTGACCAATATTATAAGAATAACAGACCAACTACTCTTTCCTACGAGAAAGTTGGAAAATCTGAATTTCGTTCACATTTTTTGGATTCTGAACCACTGTGCCATTTGACATCGCAGAGAAAACTTGTAACGGCTCCCTCCGCAAGTAGAGGCTAAAATATAAAGTAATGTTCTCATTCCCTCAATTTACTTATAAAACGATGTCAAACGATTTTTTTTACCAAAAAAAGACTGCGATTTTTCAAATTTTTTTAAATTTTTTGGAGTTGGAAAAACTGGAAATATCGTCGATGAGATAGATCTCCAAGACAAAGCAGCTTTACAAATAGCGGAGCAATTTGGTAAAGAAATCCATATGGAGAAAATATACATGAACGAGGAGCGTTAACAAAAGTCATATTATTGAATTCAAATTGAGAGGTTGAAAATGAAAAAAGCCACTGCAATTTACAATTCAAGTCAGATTCTCTTCTTTCCGTCGATGAACCATATATCCGATGGTTTGTTGATTGTTTCAATTTCAGATGAGTACGAGAAGCATCCTAATGAGGTAATGAAAAACGAAGAACTGACGTACAGCAAAGGAGTATTACTATCAGCGGGTCCTCCGAGTTTTCTAGTGGTTCTTGCTTGTATCGCAGTGATCCGATGGCGGTGAGCTAAAAGACAAGAACGGGAGCGAGGGCTCGTCTCCAGTTCTACGTTCACACATGTTGACACTTATCTGTAGAATACTGTAAATTATTACCTAACGTGTCCGCGAGTGCGTGAATATCGGCGACACTCTAAATTATTGTGTTTTAATAAACTTGAGCGGAAATGCCAATTTTGTAGATAAAAGATAGTGCGATAATTAAGTGCTGCGAATTTTCAGCGCAATGCTGGTGTGATAAAAGTATTAAGAAGGCCTAACTACTTCTCGCCCTGTGCAATTTTCATTTAATTTAGGTATTTTTTCGAATTTGCGGGAAGTAATTAGACGTAATTGTTTGTACATAAAAGTGATATTATTATTGAAACGCTTCTGTAGTCCAATAATTCGACTGAAACACTTAAAAGTTTTAGATAAGGTAATAAATGCGTTTTAAGTACTTAACTTGCATTCCGACTAATGTTAGGTTTCGTTTACTCATTCTCAGTCTAAATTTGTTTTATCGAAGCTTTTGGGTGTGTCTGTCTTGTATTTTATACTATTAAATAGTAAGTGTGTCATTTTAGCGAAACTTGTATAAAGTGTAGAGCGTACGTGTAATGTATGTTCATTTAATGGATGAAATATTTTCTACTTCTCGTGTTTAATTATTGTTGTCTGGTCAGAATCATCAGAGCTCTACGATAGTTCATATAATTTGTGAATTGCTGGGGCCAACCAAAAATTATCAAATCAAGCCGATACTTATCAAATAAGTCTTAAAACTTGATTTGATTAATTAGTCTCTACAGTATTATAGTTACGGAAGTCGAGTGAAACAACAAAAATTGGCATAGATATGTTCTTTCTTTTTTCTATTTTGGCTAAAATCTTAGAATCACGGTCAATAAGTTTCTAAATTATACTTTTTAATCTAACCTCATACTCACTCTACCTCCGTACAACGTCGATACTCGACAATTTGTAATTCCTAACAACGTTTGTCGTGTACCGAAATTGTGCTTTTTGTTTTGATGTTCCTTGGTGTCTAATTTTTACTCATACTGATGCACATTTTAAGTTTCCTTTTGTAATTTTATATCGGATAGCACCTAAAGTCCTATAATCTGGTGCTTCAACTATTAATGTCCGTATATAAATATCGAAATAACAGATCGTTTATCTTCATAATGCCTTGCTGTATTTTATCGGCGATGATTTAAAAACGCGGATCGTCTGATTATTTTATTAACTTGCCATATTTTCATATTTATAAATATTGAGTTACTTATTCTGCGTTTTTAAACTATCTGTGCCAATATATGGACTAGTAGTAGAACTGTAGAGGCACTGAGAAATAAACAGGTATACACTTCAAGTAAAATCGTTTGTTATTTTTCGCTCCACTCGAACGAATCATTAAATTTTACTTTCATCGATTTAAAAGACGTTAAATCTAGGTAAGTGAAGGTCTTGTATAATTCATCAAATGAATTTATAGAGTACTTGTTGAATTTTTAATATCGTTTCATTACAGTGGGGTTATACATAACTGAATCGGCTTATGTCCATTAAAGTGATGTTCTTTTGACCAGATTTATAATTGCAACCCCCACGAACATCTTTTATAAACCATTTTTAGATCCTTTGTGTTAGTCGAAATGTTTGCGAGGACTGGCGGTTGCTAGAGCAACAAGCAGGACAGGTATTATCAGTTTCAATTTATATAATGATGTTCTGTAAGTCGAGATACACGCATCACATAACTCGCCATAGTTACCAAACTAAATCACTTCGAAAAATCACAGACTGGCATCTCCCAACAATCTGCTATAAAGGACACACGGAATAATTTATCCTCCGAACCGGCTGCGCGATCCTTTTGGACAATTGTACGCGTTTGCAACCATGTAACGGTTCCGAAATGGAACCCCTTTCAAAGATTAACACACTTTACACTACAATCATGTTTGTCACGTTAAGCTTAATCCAGAATTTATAACCTTCGCAATATGAGAAAAGCAGATTATTTATCACGCATTGTAAGGTAAGTATGGAAGAAATCGTTTTATTTTACCTTTGCAGTTCAAATCTTGTGGAATTCTTGATATTTCTGTATAATTTTTTTAATACCGGGTGTATCATTTTCCGCGCCGTATAGGAGATTAACATGGGAAAACGAATTTAATTTTTTCCTTGTTCCAGGAACAGATTTAAATCAATGGTAGCTTATCCAGTGGATAGACCCGGCTGGCCGGTATCCTGAAAAAAAAGATTACCTGCTAGTGCCCTTTGGTTACTTAGCAGGAATTTTTGAAAAATTGAATTTTAAAACGACGCGCGCATTACTTCGTGTACTTTCGGTGTCCTTCGAAGCTTTACGTAAATTGTCAGCCAGGGCCGAATCTGCGATTTTTGACCTAATTGTTGACATTAAGAAAGCCGTGGCTTGAAATTATTGTTTTAAATCTGGAGCAAATCGTTCTTTTTTGCCTTCTTGCTGACGCAGAATTAGTGTACCTACCAGCGGCGACAAGCAGCAGCCGACAAGGGTTCGGTCAGACTTGGTTGACGACCTAACCTCAAAATTTTACTTGGTCAAGTAAATTACTTTGAATTGCAATTATGAGGTAAGCTCTTACTCGGTGTTAGCGTTTAATTAATCAATTATTCTACTTTAGGTGGCAATATTGTTAGTGGTAGTTCGAACAAGGATCAGAAGGCATTCTCGGGTTTGGCAATGACCTCCCATCGTAAACTGTCTTTATCTTTTACGTTACCTATTTGTGTTAAAAAGTTTTGTAAGTGAAGACACAAGTAGGAGTTACATGTTTTCGTGGAGAGAACATTTTGTATTCCCTTAATTAGTTGTAGATAGTTAGAAGCAGGCCCGACGAAAGGGGGGGGGCAGCCGGTGCAAATGCCCCGGGCCCGGGGTGTTCTTAAGGGCCCGGGCCTGTCTCGCAAAATTCACCGAAAAGTCGAAAACGCCGCTTCCCGATTGTGCAATTCGCAAAATCGCTGAATTCCCAACAGCCTCATTGTACAGTCGAGAAAGTAAGTCATGCACCCAACTCTTGAGCGTTACACTCAGAAATTAGAAAACCAGCCTTCGATAGTGGTGCATTTCCATGTCATTAGAACCGGCAGCAATTAGGGGTTGTAATGCTGGGTCGAAAAACCTAGGACTGTAAGCCAGTTAAGAGTTATTCGCTCAAGAATTTGGCATAAAGTGCATTATTTAATTTTTCGACTGTACCATATACCATATTCTAATTTCGAGAATCCCAGATTATTTTTTAAAAAACACTGTGACCTTTTTTGTCGAGGAATCACTCTTTTTAGGAAAATAATCGTAAAATCAGTAAAAAAATCGCCTAGCTAAAGTTAAATTTTAAATTTTCTTCCTTGCGTTTGTATTCTGAAGTGCTGGGAAAATGCGTGACCTTGAAAATTTCAAAAATTTTCGGCTGCGGCGCCACTTTGTTTTTTCAGTTACGGATTTTTTAGGGAAGTTTAAAAAAAGCATTATTATTATTATTATTAAGGGGCCCGTAGATTTCAATTGCCCCGGGGCCCGCCGTGGCTCTCGACGGCCCTGGTTAGAAGATGTTTGGTAATGTTTAAGAACCCTGTTTGGAAAAGCAGCTGCTGACAACATCGGTACTGGTAATTAAATTGGAACTTGAGACATCATGTTGTATTTACCTAATAAAATGCTTTTTGAACTTATTTCCAAATTTTTCAGTTCAAAAGAATCAAATTTTGTCCATTATTGGCTAAATTGTTATTGAATATTAATCACTAGCAGAGTGGCACTAAAGAATAGATTGTTAAAACTGAGTAATGGAAGAAGCCAAAAACGCGTTTAAAATTCTTTATTAATAATAGTTTTTTAAAACATCGACAGCTGGCACAATTCCATTTTTGTATCTTTACATCAATCCTGACTAAATTGTAGCAATATTACAAACCACCACTACTTTTAATAACACTCCGTCATGCAGTGCATAAAGAATTAAATAACAATTAGTAACTTTCCAGTATAATTCTTCTTGCTCAATTTTTCAATGGGAATGAGTAAACGGATGAATTTTTTCCCTGGTCCAGGGCAGTAAGATGGCATGGCATCCTGAAATAAATGTGATCACTGTTTATTTATTATGAGGGAGGTACCTATCCCTATCACAAAAAGTATCCATTGTACCTACCTAATCAATTTAACTTGTTGGCAATCCACAATATCACAGTAAGGCTCATCCGAAGGGTTATTGGTAAATGGGTTGTTGGCCTGGGACAAGGGTTTTCTCTGGAATAAGCCGTTGTTATCCAACCAAAAGCTGTGTCAAAAGTCTTGTTGTCACCTGTCAATCCTGTCAGTCTAATTTCCATTCAGTCGACATATGTTTTTTCGCGCTAACGTTACCAGTCAGCCTGGTCGCCTACTTGGTCATGTTTTTGTCTTTTGTTTGTAGCATACATAAGAAAGAGCGCGACAACATTAGTGTTCACGTTACCTGGTCAACGTGGTCTGCGCAGTGACGCGTTGACGTTAGGCGCTTTCCTTTTACACATTTACCTGAGGAGCCTCAGTTAATCTCAGCAATTTGATTGGTTCATTTGTAATTGACCAATCAAATAGCTGAGTTTTCTCAGACAAATGTGTAAACGGAAAGCAGCTATTGTTGACACTGTGTAAGTACTACAACGCAAATTTACCCACCCAGCAGCACTACTTAACTGAACGCACCCCGCACGGTGTCAACAACCAGGCTGACTGGTAACCTTAGCGCGAAAAAACATACGTCGACAAAATGGAAATTAGATTGACAGGTGACAACAAGACTTTTGACACAGGTTTTGGTTGGATTGTTGTGATTATGAAATTAACATCGACGAAACAACAACGGCTTATTCCAGAGAAAACCCTTGTCCCAGGCCAACAACCCATTTACCAATAACCCTTCGGATGAGCGGATAAGTTAAATTGATTAGGGAGGTACAATGGATATTTTTTGTGATAGGGATAGGTACCTCCCTCATAATAAATAAACAGTGATCACATTTATTTCAGGATGCCATGCCATCTTACTGCCCTGGACCAGGGGAAAAATTCATCCGTTTACTCATTCCCATTGAAAAATTGAGCAAGAAGAATTATACTGGAAAGTTACTAATTGTTATTTAATTCTTTATGCACTGCATGGCGGAGTGTTATTAAAAGTAGTGGTGGTTTGTGATATTGCTACAATTTAGTCAGGATTGATGTAAAGATACAAAAATGGAATTGTGCCAGCTGTCGATGTTTTAAAAAACTTATTAATAAAGAATTTTAAACGCGTTCTTGGCTTCTTCCATTACTCAGTTTTAACAATCTATTCTTTAGTGCCACTCTGCTAGTGATTAATATTCAATAACAATTTAGCCAATAATGGACAAAATTTGATTCTTTTGAACTGAAAAATTTGGAAATAAGTTCAAAAAGCATTTTATTAGGTAAATACAACATGATGTCTCAAGTTCCAATTTAATTACCAGTACCGATGTTGTCAGCAGCTGCTTTTCCAAACAGGGTTCTCAAACATTACCAAACAACTTCTAACTATCTACAACTAATTAAGGGAATACAAAATGTTCTCTCCACGAATACATGTAACTCCTACTTGTGTCTTCACTTACAAAACCTTTTAACACAAATAGGTAACGTAAAAGATAAAGACAGTTTACGATGGGAGGTCATTGCCAAACCCGAGAATGCTTTCTGATTCTTGTTCGAACTACCACTAACAATATTGCCACCTAAAGTAGAATAATTGATTAATTAAACGCTAACACCGAGTAAGAGCTTACCTCATAATTGCAATTCAAAGTAATTTACTTGACCAAGTAAATTTTTGAGGTTAGGTCGTCAACCAAGTCTAACCGAACCCTTGTCGGCTGCCGCTTGTCGCCGCTGGTAGGTACATTAATTGTGCGTCAGCAAGAAGGTAAAATAGAACGATTTGCTCCAGATTTAAAACAATAATTTCAAGCCACGGCTTTCTTAATGTCAACAATTAGGTCAAAAATCGCAGATTTGGCCCTGGCTGACAATTTACGTAAAGCTTCGAAGGACACCGAAAGTACACGAAGTAATGCGCGCGTCGTTTTAAAATCCAATTTTTCAAAAATTCCTGCTAAGTAACCAAAGGGCACTAGCAGGCAATCTTTTTTTTCAGGATACCGGCCAGCCGGGTCTATCCACTGGATAAGCTAGCATTGATTTAAATCTGTTCCTGGAGCAAGGAAAAAATAAAATTCGTTTTCCCATGTTAATCTCCTATACGGCGCGGAAAATGATACACCCGGTATAATATCAAAAAAGTTCCAGTCCGATTTTAATTCGTATCAAGTTTCCCCCTTTCAATTTGTACCTCCGCAGAAAAATGATGGATTGAAATTTAAGTCCATTAAGGGCAAGATTACCTTAAATTATTTATCTGGGGGCTGGATAAATTGAAATTATGGAACGTTTAGGAAATTGGATATTAATGAACATCTTTTAGAAACGCCGCGTCTGTATCAGAAAACATTTTTGCTAATCTAAAGTACCATACCATGCACACTTAACATGGGCCAGTGTCTACAAGTAAATTTGAAATAAAGTTATATATTCTTGTTTGCCTCGACCCTCGCAACTGAACCAGGATTTCGCTTAGTAAGTATCGGAGATACAGGGCGCTCAATAAAAATGAGATGATCTGAATAACTTCGTATTAATGTGCTGATTTGGATAAGATCGCGAGACAGCTTTTTACAAGGGGGTAGAGTGACCCCTCAGTTGAAAGGCATTTTAAAACTTTATGCGATCATGATAATTTTTGACATTTTTCTGTTTGTTATTAATTGTTACTTAAGCACCATTGACTTAGTTTATTTTAAAATCCACTTTTATAAGTGCAATATTAAAAATATAATAATTCATAATATCTACCTTTCTCTCGATACGGCTTTAACTAAAAACTCACGGTCTGTATGAGAATATACCAATCACAAATTCTCTTAATGCTCTCATCAATTCCATATTTTCATGCTTTTGCTACGCACAGGCAAGCAATCAAAAGTCATATTTTAATTCATTGCGAAAAGTCCGGGAACATAGGACATGGGGGTCGGACTGTTTTGCAGTTCCATGCACAGTCTAAAGCAGGTATTACATTATGCGAGTTCTCGTACGATTTTGCAATGAAAATCGTAGGTAAAATATGAGCCTCTTTACATACAGCATACAGCAACACGAGATAGTCGAGTTTCGCAAATTGTCCCGAATTTTCTGCAGGGCCTGCTCCCTTGCATGGTGATTGCTGTAAAACTTACTTTTACAGTCATACAAACAAGGAACAAGGAAAGAGCTCCAAAGTTATTAATAAATTCTCAGTTCAATCTTTACTCCACTCAAAAATTTTGCATTACTTTTAGAAGTCATTTTATAAAGTAACTTACTTTTTTATTAGGGCTCATACTGCCCAGTATCCACAAGAACGTGAAAAGATCAAGAACCTAACCTACAAGGAGTCTTATCAGCTGTCACACAAAATTAACTGCGCATGCTCAAAGCTCAAATCGTACAGAAACTCGTATGGAAAATAGATATGCTGTTCTAATTTTCTCGTACACTTTCTTACACAACTCTTACGAGGGCTCGCACGAGAACTCGTGTAATGTAATACCTGCTTAAGATGACTAGTTTTTTTAAGGTACGCCCGGTTTATAAGTTCTCATGCAAAGTGTGGGCTAACAACTTTAACCCGCAATGCGCGACGTAACTTTAGGTATACAAAGCGTTCCAAGAGTCCAAGACTTAAAAGTAAGAATTAATAACAGACAGAAAAATGTCAAAAACTATCATGATCGCGAAGTTTTAAAATGCCTTTTAAATGAGGGGTCATACGACCCCCTTTGCAGTTAAAGATTTTTCTGATGGGGTCTGGGGGGTAGGGTCTTGACATGACAACGTCACTTGTGACGCAAAAAGCTACCCCTGTTCAATCAGAAACTGACCTTTCTCGCGGTTTATTCCAAATTGACACACTAACGGAAGTTATTCAGATCGTCTCATTTTTCTTTCACTGTCTAATCTAACACAAGTAGGTAGATTTTTTAGATAATAGAAGAGTACTAGTGCGTTGATAACTCGCTTAGATTTTCACGGTGCCCACGAACTCCGCCGAGGGTTACCCTTCTTGCAAAAATTACCTGAACCTTGCTTAATCTGGCGCATTAACTCCACCACCTCGGACTCTCGCCCGTTAATCATGCACCATGAGCTCCGCTGGCCCCCCTGCGTCGAAAATAATGAATTTATTTATTTCAATCATTATTTAGTAGAAATTAAGGGCGAATAAAATATCACATTACATTTATTTACCGCATAATTATAATTGTAACGATATAAATGTGATAAAACTTAGAAACTATTCACTACCAACTAATAACAAATTGCCTAAATAAATAAACATTATTATTAGTAACCTATGTAGTCATCATATGGCCGAACTTATATGACACGACTTCAATTTTTTTTTTAATACATCGCCAACATGTTTCGTCAGTACTCTTTAAAATGCGACACTTAAAAAACTTGTAACTTTCGTAAATTGCAATGAGGTTACCCCGCTGGCTCAACATAGATGATAAACTCATTTTGATGCTGCCTATGCCAACGCAAACTGAAAACTAATAGCACAATTTAACACAAATTTAACACCCCCTTTCTCTTATCAGTATTTGACGTGTTTGATGGGTAGGGGTGAATTACCAAGAGTCAAAATCCGCCCAAATCAATAAGGTCCAAACATCATTAGCGTATGATAATGATCTGAGCGAAGCTAATGTCCAGGATTACCTGGACCCTTTTCTACCTGATATGTTGTGGTGGAGTTAATGCGAGGGATTTTTCGTAATGAGGGTTCGTGGCGGAGTTCGAGTGCGCCCGATTTTCAGTCTATGGGCATTTTGAGACTAAACTATTTCAACTAGCCAAAATTATGCAAAATAAACTGACTGGATCTAAATATTCGACCACATATGTAAAAGTTTTTCTGCAAAACAAATATTAACAGAATTTGTGAAATAAATCGAAATAATCCTAAATATAATATAAATAAATGTCCGGGGGCGAACGTTCCGTATCCCACATATCAAAGCGGTGTGTATCCCTGTAGATGTTTATTCACCGTGTATGACTCACATTGTGGTATACTTGGTGGTTTTGGATGCAGATTATTTAAATCTGCACCACTTCACTTAGAGTGTGTGCCGAAACTAACCATCACAGCGGTTGGTTACGGTTGGTGCTGGTTATTTTGTGATTATATTGAAAACATGGTTTGAGTTTCTGTATAAATATGAACCAATATGAATGATTTAGAATTTAGCGACAATTTTAGTTTAAATAAAGCCACATTTTCTTTATTTACTGTCTGAAAATCTAGATCGTTTTGGGAGGCAATTACTGAAAAATGTTCACAGCGAAGTCGTGACCACAGCAACCACCGAAAAAGCGCGGTTGTTCATGGTTCCACATTAGCGCCTATTCAAGTGCTTTGAAAACTTTTTTGCTCTTAAAACAGAATATGAATACCACACGTAGAAGTTGTAAAATGCACATTTTATATTGCATCATAATAATTAATATTTGCAATGTTAATTCCATGACTTAAAATAATGTTTATGGCCCCAGGTTAACCTTTTATGAATTTGCTTCAACAAAAAGTCTTTGAACTAAGTACATCGAGAAAGTGCTCCTTTTTTCAGCTAAAATTTGTTGATGCTGCTTCTTCTGGGACCATCGGCCATCTCTCTTTCACCTCCGAACGTTCTGCGTTGTTTCTTTTGCATTCATTTGGGCCAAATATAATAGGTAATATGGGATGATTTTTTTTTAAACCTCGGAAGCAAAATGCGAATCAATTTCAAACGATCAACTGTCAAAAATGTCAAATATTTTGAGAATTAGAAGGCGTCTACAAATAACCAGAGACAAAAATAGTCCTGCATTTCAAGTGGATGTCACTTTTTCAGGAACCGTGTCCCGAAATGCAGGCGACCAACCGTAACCAACCGCTGTGGTTACTTTCGGTACACACCCTTAGAAGTAGTGCCGAAGGATATGTTTCATGATAATAACGGAATGGTGAGGGGGTGTCAATTTCAGATGATGAAACTTTTTGCTTTCAATTAGTTAGGGATTAAATTTCCTCCAAGTCAGTTACATGTGTTTGGGGGTTGAAGGGGGTGAGTTTCGTGGGTGCAATTTTTTGCGTTTAATTAGTGTCCTCCGGTAAGTAACTGCTGAAAATTCTGCAATTTGTTTGAGTACATTCTTGCGTTGTATGAATGAACAATTTCAAAAACCATTTGATCACAATTTGTTGTTTTAATTAATGCAGGATTGTGGCTGACAGAATTTGTGACACCTATTATGACATGTGTCCGAGTCGTCTTTCAAAAACAACCTTAAGAAAATAACAAAAATTTCTCAAAATCGTATTTTACTGAATAAAAGGAAAAATACGAGACCTGGATATAGCGATATTTTATATCAAACGAACATTATTAACATTATTTTGACAGTGGTATCATTTGAAAATTTCAAAATAACTGTATATTTTTATAATATTACTGGAAACGAACTTTTTTCATGAGCTTGAAGGATAACCCAAATCTTCCTTGAAAATTGGTTGTGGGGTGATTTTTGAAAACAAGTAGGTACTGCAATAGTAATTTTTTCAACAAAATTGACAATATCTTCTAGACTTCAATCCAGATGAAAACATTATTAATTAATGTTACTTGGAATTCATCATAAAATCCAATAAAATATTAAAATACTTACAGGGTGTGCCATTTAAGAAAACCTAGGTTTGTGTTGTCATTATTTAGTGGGACAGCCTGTATACAGGATTTTGTTTTTAAAATGTGCCTTGTTTGACCCTCTGCAACTTTGCATTTAACAATTTTTCGCTATCTCTATAATAGTGATGGAGATATCGACCGAATGCAGACAATTGGGACAACCTGTGAAGTATACATTTTTTCCATAAATCTCTTAGTTTCGTTGTAATTACTGTGTAAACCAAAAAGGGGCCCAAAAATGCGCTCTGTAGAAGCATGTAAAAAAATTTTTTTACTCGATTTCGTTCCCTTTGTACCGAAAGTCAACAGAAGTGACGTTTCTGTCCTGCAATGTTTCATACTTTGACATTAGGTACCGACTTCTATAAATTCCATTAATAAAATGATATTTATTAATCCGTCGACTAAAAAATGTTATGTGCACCTCTCGCTTTGCTCGTCTCGCAAATTCCAGGCGCGTCCATCAGCAAAATCGTTCTTTCGGATCTTGATACACAAATAACTACTATACCTATTCTATAAAATTTTGCAAAAAACTCAATTCCGATTTTTGCAGAAAAACCTTTACATTTGAGGTTGAACCTACTATCATTGCAATTTCGAAATTCTCAATAAAGGAATGTCGTGAAAAAGGACGAGTTAATATGAAATCATAGACGGAAACCACAAATCTGACCTCGACGTCGCACAGTGGTTGAAAATCAAATAAAGGTGGCCAAAATGGTCAAATTGAAAAAAATTATTAGCGGCTTGATGTTATTGTAATATTATTAGGAGATGGTCATGGAGCTTCAATGCGCCCGTTGCTATGGTTACCATGTTGTTTATTGCGTTTTATTCGAAATCAAATTTCTGTCACCTCAATTTTGTGTTTGCGGAAGATCATCTTTGGTATTATTTTTGTCCGTTCTGTAATTGTTCTTGTCCCTTATCACAACTTATTCCTGAAGTCCTATGCAATGAACGATTTGCAAGGTGGTAAGTACCTTTTTGATTGATTCCATTGCTAAGGGGTGGATAAAATAATACATTGACCTCAAATTACGTGTTGGCAAGATGATTAACTTAGGTGTCCTGTAAGGTCCGACTTTCATTGTAGCGAAAACATGTAGATTATTGTCTCCTCTGCTTGGCAACACAAAATTTAGGTGCTACTACCCGCTACCCTATAGTCAGGAATTTTTTTTATACCTCACCTTTCGTTCAATCGGCATTTTTCTAGCACATTTTAAATTTGCTTATCCCTTCAATGCCATTCTTACGGGATAAATTAAACACATTTATGTTTATTAAATCCCTTGTTATTACCACAATGTAAATTCACAGATGGTAACTCGAAATTTTTAAACCAATGAGATTTAAATTACGCGATTATTTACCTAGACGTAAATTATCAGTGGATATTTCTATAGACCCGTCTTTTTTGAGAGAATATTTTTCTAGACCATTCATTCCTAATTTGTTTTCCAATTTTTACCTAATTTTTACCGATCAGAGTATTTTTATTGAGCGAGTTGGATTGGAAATTCCTGATTAAATTATACGAAATAAATTAGCAGGGTGTTTGTTTAAGGTTGCCGTCTACGTCCTAGCTCGATAACCAGACGAAATATATTTGAAATCGTAGTTACGGAAAGTTTTTCAAATGTAGAAAAGCAGAAGCAATTGATGCGTGATTATGTTTTGCAAATAACAGGCGATGGCCAATTATCTGTGGAAACTACAAATAAATTAAAACATTTGCTATCCGATTTTAAATCAAGATGGCAGGCTTGCCGGCGCAATTCTAAACATTTTTATAAGAATAACGAGGGATGGCTGGCCCAACGAGTTGAAGTTGCTGTGAAATCGGAGGATTGCGATGGGGTCGGAAGGCCAAAAGTTGACTTTGCAAGCAGCAGTGAACGTTCAAAGAGGAGGAAAACGGAACATCTCCGAGCAACTGCATCCTCGGAACAACTAGCTTATGCGGCGCAAATGAAATTAAGGTCAGAAGGAGCGACAAATGAAGCTAGCATTATAAAAAATGCTATCTGCAGCAAATATGAAAATTTAAATGTTGAAACGCCTTCACATCCATATCCTTCATTTTCCTCAGAACAAGCGTTGTCCGTAATAGTTGAGGCCAAGCTAACTAAATTCCAATACTGTTTCCTACGATCTTCTGCTCGTCAAATCGGAAATTCACTTTATCCGCCTTATCATCACGTTCTAAAATCCAAAAATTTATGTTATCCGGAAAATATAACTGTGTCGGAAACTATTGCTGAAGTTTGTTTACAGAACCTGCTAGACCACACTGCTGAAAGAATTCTGAGAGTACAAGAAGTAGTCTTAAAATGTCTGACAAAGGTGCAGCTAGAAAATTTAAAATTAATTTGCAAATGGGGCTGTGATGGCACTTCAGGGCAAAGTGAATATAAACAAAAATTTGAAGATGCTCGAAATTCTGATGCCAGCATAGTGCAAACGTCACTTGTACCTTTGCAAATTGTAACTATTCAAGATGATTCTTTAAATGCAGCTCAAGTTATAGTGTGGCAAAATCCGCGACCATCCTCGACTCGTTATTGTAGACCTATAAGGTTACAATTCAAAAGTGAAACTACTGAACTAATTATTAAGGAGAAGGAATATATTGATAGCCAAATAAATGATCTCAAACCCCTCTCTTCTATCGTCGATGGTCGAGAAGCGATAATAAAATACGACATGATATTCAGCATGATAGATGGAAAGGTATGCAACGCGGTTTCTGCAGTAGCCTCAGCACAGAGATGTTACATCTGCAAAGCAACATCCAAAGACTTCAATGACATTGACAAAGTTCGAAAGTTGCCCACAGATAACTCACTGTTGAAATTTGGAATATCTCCGCTCCATGCATGGATAAGGTTATTCGAAACGCTTCTTCATTTATCTTATAAGCTAGAGACACAAAAATGGCAGGCCCGAAGTAAAGAAGAAAAAGCACGAGTTGAGGAAAAAAAGAAAACTGTTCAAGCCTTATTTAAATCTGAATTAGGCCTTATAGTCGATAAGCCGAAGCAAAACTATGGAAGCAGCAATGATGGTAACACTGCCAGGCGTTTTTTTTCTAACTCTGACAAAGCATCAGCAATCACAGGAATTGAAAAAACTTTGATTGATCGTTTTCACACAATTTTATCAACTCTGTCTAGTGGTTTCAATGTCAATGTGTCAAAATTCCAAGACTTCGCTTTAGAGACAGCACGAATTTTTGTAGCAAAATATCCTTGGTACCCAATGCCCACCACTGTCCATAAAATTTTAATACATGGATCAGATATAATAGAGAATGCAGCTTTACCTATTGGTCAACTATCCGAAGAATGTTTGGAAGCTCGGAACAAAGATATAAAGAAATATCGTGAAGGATACTCGAGAAAAATGTCTAGAACAAAAACATTAGAAGATGTATTTCTTCGACTTTTACTTTCGTCAGATCCCCTAATTTCAAGCTTGCGAAAGGTTCCAAAACGAGATATGAAGTCTCTCTCACCTTCTGTCCTGGAACTTTTGGTCGAACCAGAGTTGAGCGTCATGCATCAAATAGAACCGAACAGTGATGACAGTGAGTCTGACGTTTGATTTTTACCCATGGAGCATTATAACCTTAATATAATTAGCTATAGTTTGATATTCATCGTGGTTTAAATGTCTGATGCCGTCTTTATCCCCAAGTAAAATTCTGTGTTCAAATATGGGGTTACTAACTAGGTATTATTTCATTATTTTCCCGTAATTTAACTTAGTTTATAAGAGAACAATCATAATCTTAAAATCGTTTCGAGATGTCAACATTTTATTACCACTTACACTTTTATAATAAATTATAATTCTATGTATGCATACCTATATGGTGTATATATTATATAATATCATATATTATATGGGTATTAACATTATTAACAATATATATTAATGTATTAATTGTCTAAAACGTGTTTCTCGGGAATCATCTTATTTTCTAAAATTTTCGACTTTTTCGTTGAATTTTCGGTTTTATGCCTGTCTATTTCGGCCCTTACAGGGCTAAGAATTTTTACAACAATTTTCCCATAATTGCTCGTACCTGATATATACATTAAGAGGTATTAGCAATTTTGGCCACATATTTTTGATTTTCAACCACTGTGCGTCGGTGTATTTGATATGCAGCTATTCGAAATGAATTTGCTCATTATTCGTGGATTGCTGATCGCATGCGAACATCTCAAGATATAGTGACGTTCCGAGCCGTCGAACGAATCAGTTGCATGGCTGCATTTTTAAATGTCCCTTTAATAAATACCGCCCAATAAATTGAAAATGAAAATATCTGTTAATAACATCAATTAGGTTGAAGGTAAGTACATAATTCATTTTCCTGGTTTGGTGGTGAAGATTGAGTCAAATGAAGTTTTCGATGATGACTATTGACCTGCTACTGCATAGTCTGTTTAACGATCGTCGATCGATGACGATCGGTCTCCGTCAATAAGAACTTAGCAGTTTGTACTACATAATGCAGTAACTGGTCTATCTATCATTGTCAATTACCAATAACAAGCATTTATGCAGAGTGGCTCTTATATCCATACTCGGCGAATTGTCCATCTGCTCGTTCCCACCCTTGCGGTCATGACATACGGTCTCTCAAATCCGACGCGTTAGGACCATTGTATTTCTTAATGACTTTATATCTGATTGCGATATATGACTGTTGCGTATTTAAGATCTTACCGATGCACTCAAGCTTCCATTTAAATCAAACCGAACGAATCTTGAATAACTGTTAATTAGTGGCGGCAAAATTATTTGCCGTCTCATTGACGGAATGCACTTCAAAGTGTCGATCTCTATGACTCCAACAAAATAAAAACTGCTGGAAAGGTTTTTTGGAACATTTGTCACTGCCCTCTCATGCGGTCATTTCTAAATGTTTTTAATGTGCTCCCCACGCACGAAATTCCCTCGTTCCATTCAATCTCACTTCTATCAAAAGCTCCACTCTAGAATCACTCACCAAATTTCTATCAATTACAATAATTCCTAGTACTTTGATAAATTGATGTATGACATCTCCCAAGGTAATTTGATAGATCTTACTGATTAATTCCCAGTGAAATAATCCGATTAAATAGTAATGAACAATATTCCAGGCTTTCTGTTATATCGGATTTCCACGTCCACCGATGGTGTCCCCCTTCTAAGTCTTTACAATTGAAAATGGGCCGCTCCAGCCTTTTCATTAACACCACGATCGATGCAGATTCTGCTAAGGTTGCGTACGTGGATGCGGAAAATTACACGCAAAAAGCACTACAAGAAAATTAATGTTTCTCTAACCCTGGAAATGATCTATTCGATTTACAATGAAACGTCAATAAAACACTCTTTGGAGATGATTGAAAATGCGGGAAGCAGAAGAACGAGGTAATTAACGTTTTCCATGATGAGCCATTGATGTTGAAGCTGCGGCAATCACTGTTGCTATCGACATGAGGCAAGAAGCAATTAATAATTTTTCTAATTAGTCAGGTGTAGGTATGCATATCGTACATCCTGATGCTAGAAACTACACAGCATAATTTATTGATTCCACCTCTGACGCATCTTTCCTACCCTCATTAAAATCCTTTGAAAAAATATGTAGGAAGGGGTTTGAAGGAAAAAAATCGTTAAAAATTCAACCTACCCTACTTCTGAAATAACGATCAGTGATTATCGGTTAGTGGTAATGAGAAGCAGAAACTGCAGGGTACCTGCATTACTATCAATTAACCGGATATGACAACAAAGTATATTGCACATGTCAAGGGAGACGTGCTCTGTAGAGTACCCATTGTCTGTTTTATAGCCTTCGCATGAAATTTATGCTTTGTCCACCTACAGCAGCGAATTTAGGATTCGTAATGACAGTTCGAATATTTAGTTAATTTGTGTGTGGTCCTCAAATGATTGTATGTGTCAATGAAGGTGGCAGGAAAACAGGACATCATGTACGTGAGACGCGTGATTACGCTTTTGGATGTAATATAAGGGCGTTTAACTACCAACCAATGAGCTTTCTGAGATCCTGGCAGCCATAATGACAACCGCCCACGTTGAAACAAACACCTCTTTAAGGGTCCCCCCCCCCGATTTTTAATGTAATATAATATTTAAAACACGAAAAAATGGTGATCCAAAGCAATATCCCCTCGCGCAACTGAAGCCAAGTTAAGTAACCCTGTAATGTAATCCTGCAATGGCGTACCCGCGTAAGGACCAATCGCTTCAAACTAATTGTTTTACACCCCCTTTTAATAACAAAGCAAATATCCTCCGCCAACAGTCATTGATTGAAATTTATAAAATGTTAAATATGTAAAAACAATTGAAGGCCAGGGGAACCAGCTGTAAATAAGTATGACTTGTTAATTGCATTAAATACTTGTTGAACAATATTTTCATTTTTATGTTTGATAAAATAGCACCGCTATTCTTGGTACTGCTGAGCAACTATATAGGAATCTGTTATGACAAGCTTGCCTGAGGTATTTTTCCCTGAATTGTTTTTAAACTAAATAATAGGTACCTAAACAAATAGTTTGTGTCAAATGTAATTTGTGGATTTCTGTTACTAGTACGCACTTCGCCCTTTAGTAAAAAAAAGCTAAATTTTCATTTAACATCCGTGCTAACAAGTCACATTCAATTATTTTTTTCAAAATATGTACCAGTAGGTAATAGGCAGAGGATCCTTATTTCCATAATAGGTATTTTCCGAGAGTCGATCGAGACTGCTAATTTACTAATGAACTATGAACTCACTTAATCTCAACAGTTGGAATGGTCAAAATTCAAATAAATTGCTGAGATTAAGTGTCACCTCAGATAATTGTGCAAAGGGAAAGCGCCTTTTGTCGAATAAGTAGTCCAACTTTAAAAGACTAAGTAAACTGAAAGTGAATTGCTTATCAACCATCTGCAACAATCTGATGTTAGCTTTTTGGTAGGTCGAAGTACGTTAAAAAATAGTTATCTGAGAAATGGCGGAACAGTCAAGAAAAATCTGTGAGTTTTCTCTGATGGGCGTTTATTTTGTATTTTTGATGAATTTTGTTTTTGAATTTTGTTAACTTTGAAAATATCAAATTATTCAAGCAAGTCGATCCATTTACAGAAAGAATTTAGTTTCTGCAAATCACATATTTGCGGACTTCTGATTGTAAAATCTATACCGCCGCATATGAGACATATGAGACGTATATGTTAAAAAAACGTAAAAAAAATATGAGCATCCTGCAAAATTGACAATTTTTATATGCAAATACATAGCATTAGGAAATTATTCTAAAAAATCGCATTAGCCCAAAATGTTTAGTAGGGGTCTTAACAAATATCTTTAGCTCGGGGGAACATACGCCTCCCGCTATGTTTGCCTATAATGACGTCATAAAAGGAATTTCCTATAAAGGAAACAATTTAAATTAAGCTACATAAGTGTCTAAAATAAGGCTGAATATTGCTTACAATACTTTAAAAAGCTTAAATATTAGGTATCTATTCTTAAGAAAGCGAGCATTTTGGCTGTAAGACATTTTTTTATCTGGTAATGCCCGTAATTTTATCCTGATGTTTTTTCGATTTTCTTTATCGTATCACAGTTTGTCAAAAAAAATACGCTATTAATCCAAATTATTTCCATTTTATGAAATCCGAAATGATCGCTACTTTTTATGACATCGTATTCGGTTTCCACATTATTTAAAAAAATTAAAACAGTATAATTTATGCCCCATAGTTTAAACCAAATAATTCACCGAATTAGAATAAACGTGGAAAACTTCGCCCACAAACTACATAAACCGACAGCATATTTGAAACATTTTATAATTTTCAAAAATGGCCTTAAAAGCTTGTTACCTAAAAAAAATTAACAGATTACTTAATGTGGTCAATATTTAAAATTATCATGCGTCTTGTTTCGGGTTAATACAATGTGTCTCATTTTAACTGGAATCACTCAAATATTTCGGTTAGTTTTAACCGAATCAATAATGCGTTCTTTTTTTCTGCATGTAGAGCTCCAAAATTTAATAAAGAAGCCAAAAATGACGAAATCGTATTAGGCATTTTTTTGTCGAAAAATTTTATAAGGAAAAGTTGCTCCAAATGGCTAAATCCGAAATTTCAAGAAAAAATAAAAATGTTGAATTTCTTGAGGAAGAATCACAAAATAACGAAAAGTTTAATATTTTTGCAACATAATGGGTGCTGTGAAATAAAAAACAATTGAAATGAATTGATTTGACATTTGCTATTGGCTATGGATGGATAAAACTTAACAATCGCAGAAAAAGTTGAAATTATTAAGATAGTGTAAGATTTTCGTTTTTGTTAACAATTTCAAGGGACACCCCAACTAATCTGTTGCAATGTGCCACAAACAGCAAACATATGCGCTTCCATTGTTTTTTTATTTCACATCACCAGTTATGTTGCAAAAATATTGACGTTTTCGTTATTTTATGATTCTTCCTCAAGAAATTCAACATTTTTATTTTTTCCTGAAACTTCAGATTTAGCCATTTGGAGCGATCCTGAGCGACTTTTTTTAATAAAATTTTTAGATAAAAAAATGCCTAATACGATTTCGTCATTTTTGGCCTCTTTATTAGGTAAATCGCAGTAGGCTGGGGTTTCGGTTTATAAAAAAAGTTGAGCATTACACAGGTGCAGATTTTGGAGCTCTACATTCAGAAAAAAAGTACGCATTGATTCGGTTAGAATTAACCGAAATATTTGTGTGGTTCCAGTTAAAATGAGACACACTGTATAAAGCAAAAAGATTCGCCCAAGCCTAAAGTGAAGCGGTGGTCAGGCCAGAGCTGGGAGTAACTTTAGAAAAAAGTTACTTTCATGTAACTAGTTACAAAAAGTAACTAAGTTACTTAGTAACTAGTTACTTTTTTTCTCCCTGCGAAAAGTAACTATATCTAGTTACTCTGCTGAAGTAACTTGTAACTAGTTACTTTTGGTAAGTATCTAAAGACATAAAAAAGTAACTAGTTACTTTTCATGTATCTAGTTACTTTTAATGTATTTAGTTACTTTCCAAAGTAACTAGTTACTTTTTATGCAATTAGATACTTTTCCAATAATATCAACAATTTTCAGAAAAGTTGCAGGTGTAGGCAATATCCGTCAGTTTTAATTATATTTTACGACATTATTCTCCGTATTTCTATAGGCTGAGTAAAACAGAATTTTTTGATGCAAATTCATCTGCCTATTGACATTATTTTTTCTTTTTATTTACTTTTGAGATTTTGACAGATTGTGAGGTGAGAAAATTTGATAGAAATAAGAGAAATCAAAAAATGAAATTGCTCAGGTAAATTTGCATCAAAACAACTAACTTGTGTTTTTGCGTTTTTTTCGAAAATCTCAATGTTTCACCGATTTCTTCGATATTTTTGAAAATCTAGGGTGGCCGTGACTGCACTTCCGGTCAAGTATGATACATGTTTCTAACTCAGAAAAAAATCGTACATCGTACAAAGTTAAGATCATTTCCGATTGAACCGAAAGTGGAAAAAATTCCCTTAATATACGCGCAAGTGTTCCCCGCCGTGCGGGATTGGCCAACTTTTATTTCAATTCAATATCTTTATTACATCCAAAGATATTCAAGGTGGGAAGTTTTAAAAATAAACCTTGTATGTACATAACCCTAATCATCAAGATTTATAATTTTAGTGGACCATGATCTTTATTCTTTATTTAGTAACGCAACGCAATGAAACTGGCTTTCTCTAATTATTATAAATCTAGATGAACCTATTGGTATAAAAGAATTTTAATGGTACAACATACAAAGCGCAAAATATGAGTAGCTACTAGCTAGCTAGAGATTTTAAAAAATTATCCTCCGCCGAAATTGTCGAGGTATTTACTAAAATTTAAACCCAATCCCAACCATTTCTGTAACATTAATGAAAGTAACTAAATTACGCCAAAAGTAACTAAAATACTGTAGCTAGTTACTTACAGAAGTATTTAGTTACTTTTTAAAAGTATCTAGATACCAAAAGTAACTAAGTTACTTCAAAAGTAACTAGATACTATATCTAGTTACTTTTCATAAGTAACTTGTAACTAAGTTCTTTTTTCAGTAAAGTATCTAGTTACTTCAGTAACTTAAGTTACTTTTACGAAAAGTAACTTGAAAAGTATCTAGTTACTTTTTCAAAGTAACTTTCCCAGCTCTGGGTCAGGCATAAACCACAAAGACCGATCAATATTTCTCTCTCCTACTCGACTTGCAGCTGCAGCGGACCAGACATGTAGTGGTTAACGGCCAACTTCCAGAGTGGGCATTTGCTCTTTTCTAAACTGTACATACGTTGTTTCTTTCAACCGTCTATGGATTTGAAGGGAGAAATAATTTGATAAGTAAAAAACTGGGCAGCTACGGAAGCGGCTAGTACCTTCCCACTAGGTGAATAATTGAATCCTACTACATAAATTTCAATCCTTCCCATCAGTATTTAAAAGTGTTTTGTGGAGTTTTTTTCAAACGCTTTCAATTTTTTTTTGTGAATGCATTTTTGGGAACAAAATTTGAAGACGTTTCATGTTTCATGTGCTGATAAAAATAAATGGTGGTCGATCGCCTCCAAAATTAATTAAGTTCTTGGGCAGGTTATGACATCTCTACGTACTAAATTTGGGCCAAATCGCTCCAGTGTCGTTTGAGTTGTAGCGTGTTAATTATAAAAAAATAAAAAGGAACTAAGTGTGTATAGATTTTTAGAAACAGGATTTGAAGCCCTTTCACGTGCTGATAAGAAAATTTTGTGTAGATAAACCAAATTTCGTAGTTGATATGCCAAAAAGGCACTTGGCGTTTGCAGGTTAGCACAAAAATTAACTACTCTCACCAAACACTAACCTCCATACCGAATTTCAAGATCCGTTGTGAAAGTTTTCGAGAAATCTTTCTCGTGATCCTAGGACCTCGAAACGTAAAGATCTGGTGTAATTTCAATTTCGAATTTTGGAGTGCAATAACCTCTCATTTTTATATTGGTTGTGGGGAGGTTAAAAAACTGAAATACCGATTTGAGACGCCGTAAAAGATTCACTCTGACCGACCAGTGACCGATTAGATTGAGCCTCTCCTAGTCCCAGATTTATTGGGTAAATGACAGCTGCCAGTCAATCAGATAATGAGGTCACAATGAATAGATTCTTTTTATTCCTAAGGCGAAAGATATTTGGCAGCGATTACAAGTTTATGAAGGAGGTTGCCTGTTGTAGTCGACAGTAATTAACAAGAAAACAAAGTAAAATATCGTATAGACGTTGGACATTTTATGTAAATGGCTGAGCTATATTGGCTAAAAGCATTCTTGTGTAAAATAACCGGTCATGCCGTAATGCCGTCATGCTCGTACATTACCTGTCCCTCCTAAATGTGTTGATAAGACAATGAAATTCGGATAACAATTTCTTTATTGATTGCTTTTCATCGAATATTGTATTATTTAGGTAAGGTGTTAATCTTAATGACAAATCCACTATAAATCGCTGATATCAATATGGACCCTCAACGTTGGGTGTGTCTGTCTTTATGACACGATAAGTTTTCATTTCCAAACGCACCTTCTCGCCTGCAGACCACCTAACATAGGAGATATGAGAGCTAACACCTAACATAATCTTGACCATGCATTAAACAATTAACATAAATCACATTTATAATGTCCCTTTCAATATAAATGAAACTTCACGTGACGTTTCCAATTTACTAATTATTGTAGTGTTGGTTCTACGTACTCTATGAATTGTAAGATTTGTAAGGGTTGAAAGTGTGAAAAAGGTCCGATACCAAGTGACGGGTGGCGGCTTTTTCACAACAGACCAGGCCCAGACTCTATTAAAGGTGTGAATGTATCTCCAGATGAATGAACGAGAACAATTGGGACTCGAGTGTCGTTTACGTTTATCACGCTATTCACCACCAGTCTTGCTCAAACTACACCTGCACATTTTATGCAATCACTCTCCCTACTAATTACTTAGCACAAATAAATTATTCGCTCTGCCAAGTCGGAGCCTCAAACTTTTGACACATTCCCCTTGTTCATCCCTTTTCCAGACAAAAATGGTGGATACGCCGGGAAAGCGTAATGCTATTCTGTTTGACTACACATTAATACACACAACTATTCAATTATATTGGCCGGTTACACATAATATATTGATGCATCAATTAGTTATTTTACAATAGAACTAAATATTAACTGTTCTATCATTGTAGACAACAGATTCAATTTATTACGCAGAGTTTAGTACTTACATTATATTATATTTATAATAGTACACTACTTAGTGCTCGCGAGGAGAAAAATCGCTTAATTTAGGAATTAGGGGGCCCTTACGAGTACATCAAATTTTGGTTTCTTATGCTGCCCTCGGAATACTGTTGTTAAATTCATACAAGATCGTCTTGTGACAAAGGGCACGAATCCAAATTTTCTAGCTAACCCCACCGCCTGAAAGTTCGGGTGAAGAAGTACATTTTCTTGAAAATTCGCAAATTGTGTTTTTTATTAAATTTGAAACAAAAATATTCCCATTGATTCAGACGGAAGGAGAGTAGAGAGTTGCACTAGTAAAAAATAAGATTTACCGATTTTTTCTTGCCTCTGTATGGGGAAACAATAGTATAAATACTTAATATAAAGAAAATTCAAGTTACGAAAGAACTAATCGATGAGCAGGCACTCTTGTTTTAGCTAATTCGTCCGCTTGCTCCTCACACTTTCCGAGCGATAACTTGAGAACGGATTGAGATATCGGGCTAAAACTTGGTATACAGCTTTCTCTCTCAAAAATTAAGGCGGAGATTGCTTTTGGGCCATATCGGACCAAGGGGGTGGGAGCTAAAGGTGAAAAACCGAAAAATTATTAATTGCAATAACTCGAGAACTACTGGAGGTATCTTACTGAAACTTGGTACGCACGTTCGACCTTCAAGTCTGTTGAAAGTGAGGGGGTGTCAATTTCGGAGGATGAAATTTAGGGGATGAAAACCACAAAAAATATGATAACTTCACAAGGGTTGCACGCAGCTATTTGAAACTTAACACATACACATATTTCGATTAAATCTTCCGGAGAATGCATTATCAAAAAAATCGGGCAGATGGGGTAAAAGTTAGGGGTTGTAACTCAAAATTCCGCTTAATAAGTATTGGTCGAAAATGGAGTCATTCAATAGCTTTCTGCTAATGATTCAAAAAAGGTGTTATTCATATTTTGCGACAAACCACCCTTAAAGGCGCTACAAAAAACCCCTAACATGCAGAATCACATCAAAAATACGAGAAGTCAACTAGTCAGCGTATCAAGGCAGAATTTGGTGAGGTAATTTCCAGTGATACTGTAGGCGAATCAACAAATTTTCACTATAAGATCTAACAAGGGAGGTGAAATTTAAGGATTGAAACTGGAAATTTCTTCAAGTAAATGGTGGTATAAAATTGCGGGGTTCGATAGATTTCGGTCAACCATTGAAAAAAGAGTTATGAGTTTTTAACCAAGAACCAACCCCTAGGCTACTAACAACCCCTAAAGCTTTACAAGCGGATAAATACATTTTATTTATTTCTTGTGAAATTCTGTTGATTTATTTATGAACAACCGAAGTAACTAAATACGCAAGAAGTTATGTAACACCATAGAAATAAACTTACCCCATAAAGGGGTGAAATTAGTTAATGTTGAAAACATGAATCTCTAAATAACCGAAATTTTTCAACGAACTGAATTAGGGTGGTGAATTTGAAAACATAACTTACTTCAGAGTATATGGCCATGGGGGTGGTGAAGTAGTGGGTTGGTGCTTAGGGGTTGAAACGTCTATGAAGCCCTGTAATTTGACACAGAGAAACAATATACATGGTGTCCTGAAATTAGGCTGCAATATTTTACCAGTGCCTTTTACGATCAAAAATAAAACGTAAAAGTTCCAGAAAAATGCCTCCTAAGGGAGCTACAGCCCTTAAAAGGGGTACTCGAAAAGCACCTGCTATTTATACAAATTAAATTTCTAATGTTTCACAGCGCGGTTATCGAAAAAAATATTCGATTATACATGGGGGAGAAGTCTCTTTTAGCGTTCGGGAGACAACTTCACACCTCACGCTAAAATCTGTTATAATAAATAACTATTTTTATGTATATAAAAAGTGCCTTTTAAGTCTTTATTTGTCATTATTCTCAGGAAAAACTTTCAATTTGTTGACGTTTTAATTAAGAGTTTGGGGAAGGGAACTAACGAAGATACAGGGAAATAAAAGTGACTGGTTTTTTGGCCCACCCATTCTAAAGACAATCTAGTCAACAAAACAAAATTGTGAATTATTTCAATTCAATATATTTTTACTGTATTTTCATTCATATAAGTATGCTCATTGGTTGAAAGATGAAGTCCTACAAGTACCCTACTATACATATGTATGGTCTTTTTGAGATTTATTTGTGAATAATTTATCCACACATCCTCTGGTCTTTGAAATTAAAAGTAATGCCTTCGATAAAACGTTAAAATCCCTTATTCTAAGCAAAGTTTAACTGATTTTATTTTCGCTTACCTTCAGCAGATAATGTAAGGGGAGACTTGAGACTTGATTATATTGATGGTCAAATTACAAAGTTTTCATACAATTTTCATTATTTGTATTAAATCTAAATATTTGAAATTGGAGTCGGGTTATTTTGTTAATCGATAAGTACCAAGGAAGTAAATTGCTGAATTGTTATAGAATATTTATACCAATTTGAAAAACGAATAGCTAACTATTTTCCCATCTAAAGCACTAAAACTGTAATAAGCCGTCTTGTATCATTACTTGCAGCTAGTTACAGGATATCTATTGATTTATTAAATAAGTTAAAGCATTTCAAATGATTTCTCCAACTGAATTTATAGCAGTTTTTAACTTCTACGCTCGCGGAGCAGTTACTAAAATCGATCGAAAAACCGATGTCTGTCGTGGGTCTGTATGTCTGTGGTCACGCTACAGCTCAAACTGCTGAATCTATCGAGATGAAATTTGGCACACGTATTTAGTGAACATATCAGGTATACTGATTAGATTTTGTCCCAAATCGGTTCACGGTGCCTTTTTGACACATCAACTTTAAAATCCTAAATGGAAATCCCAATTTTTTACACCATACCTTAATAGCACCTTGTAGTGATGATGCGATTTTGGGTTCAAATCGACTGATTAGTGATTACATTATATCCAGATTTATACGTCTCTAATACATTTATTGCAACAAAATATTATACAGAAGAATTGTTGGCAATAAAAAGATCTACGAAAAAGTCCGCCACAGGATAGGTAGATGATAGGTAGGTAGCCTACAATCGATAATCGTTTTTATGTTTCAATTTTTTGTGAAAATTGGTTTGAGTGCTTATTGTGGGCTGTCCGTCTTGCTGTCGCGAACTCATTAATAAATCTTTTCTTAGCCAGTAATAAATTCTTCTATTTTTGATTTTGTTATATCTTTAACCGGTTAGGCAGTGTTCGGGTTTTTTCAGAGTTCACGTGTTGCATAACATAAGACATTGGCTAGAATGAATAAAGTGGTACAAGATGATGCTCACTTGCATTAATAAAGGATGCAAATATAAGTTTTTCGTGCACGAGAAAAGGATAGAACTATAAGCAAAAGCTTTGTTACCGTTTATTCATACCGGTCAATGACTAGTATGAATAAAGTGTTACAAGATGCTCATACTTGCATTAATAAAGGATGCAAATACAAGTTTTTCTTGCTAAGACAGGGATAGAACTATGAGCAAATGCTTGGTTACCGTTTATTCATACCAGCCATTGACCGGTGTGAATAAACAGTAACAAAGCTTTTGCTTGTAGTTTGATCTATTTCTTCTGCAAGAAAAACTTGTATTTTTATCCTTTATTAATTAAAGATTAAGCATCTTGTAACACTTTATTCACACCACCTGACGTTAAACATTGTGGCTATAAACGATCGGTAACATCTGACTATAATATCTAGCCGGTAAATTCCGTTAACGTTAACGTTAGTTATTGCTACCTATATTATTTATAAATTCTGTGAAAAAGTAGAAGTTTTTACCGCCTCCGAGATTGCCAGTTTTTTGCAACTAGATTGAATGATGCGAAGCGAACTTGTACATCATTTTTAATTGAATCTTGTTAAAAATAAATTTGAACCATTGGAAGTTTTCGGTGCAGTTTCTGTGTATCAGAAACTTAGAGTAAAGCCAGGATAAAAGAATTTATAATTAGAAGTGGGAGTTCAGTTCTGTCTCGGAAATTCTAAAAAGTATCCCAGAAAGAACTCATTACACATTTAATAAATAAATCAACGGACCCGTTTGATTGTCACAATGGTGAGAACTTGAAAGGAGAACATAAATATTTAAAAAGTATAAAACATTAATTTCAATATTGATTGATGGGTTGAATTAATGACTTATTTATTGAATCAGTGGCTTTTTATTGCTACTAATATTGCTTTAATACGAATCGTCGGATTAACAAGGGACAATAGCGTGGAGTTAATTAATGGGTCCAAAACAAACACCGTTTTCAACAAATTTAATGCTCTTATCAACACGTGTAACCAAAGCAGCAAGAAAAGATTTATAAAAGTAGCCAAGTAGGAATTCCGCACAATCATGTAATTATATGTTAATTTTCTTATTAGAATTATTTATGTGTAGGTTGTAGACATCTGAATGTGGAAATTTATGTGCATCTAAGTTCATTACTAGATGAGCAGATGATAAGCTTTTTCGTAAAGAATAAAATATGAACACTCCTAATTTAAACCCGTGGTAAAGTGGGCTAATAAAAATAAATCAGCGTGATATTTTTATGATTCAGGTAGCTTTTGCACATGGTCTTTAAATAAAGAATAAAGTGATCCAAAGACAAATAAAATCCGAAGGTTAATTTGGTATTTTAGCGCGTTTTGAATCATGCTAAAGGCGTTTTTTCGAACCATAAGTTATGATTACCTCCGCTAAAGATGGTCAGACAAGCAGACGGGACGGTCTTACATTTCTTATTTTCATGAAAAGCACATATTTGATTACGTTTATGGTCTTTACCAGCTGACTTTTTCTTATTTTCTTCAAGACTTTTAACTCCCATAAAAGTTTAAATTATTGCATAATTTCGGGTTAGACATCCAATTACATTAGTGGAAGACGAGAGGTGATATTTTAGTAAAGAATCTCTGCACAGACACTCTTGTCTTAGCAATTTCGCTTGCTGGTTCCACGTGATGTTTGTGAGCAGTTTTATACTCGAGAAAGTGTTGAAATATGGGAGTGAATCCCAATGAGCTCGACACAAAAAAATTAAACTTGAAATTGGATCCTAGTATCACCTGATGAAAAATTAGAATTAATGAAAGTGAATGTATTCAAAAGTCCACGTTAATATATGATCCGCGAGTACCTATACTAAAACGTCCCAGATATTCTAAAATTGTTGTATCAGATAATGTGTTTGAAGGCATTATTAGATTAATCCGAGCAAGAATATGGGGGCTCTTGTAATAAATTTCATAAGGGCCAATTAAGACATAACGTCCCTAATAATAACTGTCTCACCTAATCATCAAAAACAAGTAATAAAATGTCAAGTTTCCCGAGCCGTATTGCATCAACTTAATACTCGTCTCATTAAAACGCATAAATGAAAATTAATGATTTTCCTTGTAAACATAATGATACGTGTACAATTATTAATCCCCTTGGTCCTGTTATTATTTGAAACAGTCACAATGACTAATACAATAAATTCCTTGGAAGTTAATAATTTAAAATTGTTTTTAAGGGTTGTAGGGGGCAATGCTTATCTCCCTAATTTCTTCTTTTCATTTATTAATTCACAAATTCATTAATGTTTATTCTAGGAACTAAAATTGTATTTACTATTTAACTTCTATTTTTTTAATGTACTAATTCTTAGTTGTTTAAATTCCAGTTAATAGCAGCGAACTTAAAACAGCAGAAATAGATAATCCCCTTAAGTTGACTGTGATGATTTTGGAGCACTGAAGATGACCACATCTGCCGAAAGCGCTTTGCAAGTTGCAATATTAAATTCATTTTAATTTTATTAAAATGGAAAGAATGTATCTATTTAGAGCTAATTTTATTAAACATTAAATGTGTTCTCTTTATAAATTCATACTGTGGAAAGAAACCCTATACAAATCTAAATAATAACGAACTGACGTCACAAATACCGGCAGTAATTAACATTTTATATAAGTAGAGGGCGTCAATTTTGCAACTTATTTTTTTGCACCAGCAAAATCAATCGTCTGTGTTCCTTCATTGATGCCTGACAGCCTGAAGATGACAAATGTAAGTTTTTTATTTACCCCTGACTGACCATGTACGCGTACGGATTAAAAGCGCAAAAATTGTTGCGAGGTATAAGTAGAATATGCATTGCAATTATTTTAATATGATTCAGTTGAAGATTTGAATATATTTTTTTTACCCTTTTACGACGACTGAAATAAGTATGTACCTATACGTGCTGCCCAAGGGCAGGTATTGCCTCATAATTAAAAAAATTACAGCGAATCTAGCAAATAAAGTACCATGGCCCGCCCGTTTTTCGAATCATTCAGTTTTTGGGTTAATTTTTCATACACTTCTCGACAAAGAACTGATATCGATTAAAAATCTCAATATTATTAATCACGACTTATTAAGCACTTATTATTATAACGATCGATGGTGATGAAAATCTTTTTTATTTACATTCCTTATCGTTTTCAAATTTTTTATTCAGTCGATTTAACTGCAACTATTCTTTTTATTTTTCAATTTTCAGTGATTTTCACTAAAAAATAAAAATAAGGAATTAATTCGAAAGAGAAAGGCTCCGTCACAATCTTTGTAACACTTACTTTTGTGTTCTGTTTCTGTATAATATGTGATACGTTATAATATTTTTGTTT
This sequence comes from Pycnomerus fuliginosus, assembly GCA_963924575.1. Taxonomy (NCBI): domain Eukaryota; kingdom Metazoa; phylum Arthropoda; class Insecta; order Coleoptera; family Zopheridae; genus Pycnomerus; species Pycnomerus fuliginosus. The sequence continues at coordinate 4,620,321 of OZ004626.1, forward strand.
AATTCTGAACTAAATAAAGCAAGATTCTCTCTCTCCAGTTTTTATTGTTTTTTTAAGTCCTGGCTGAATTTAACAATTCGCAGTTTTCTTTGTTTTGTATTAAAATTTAAGACAGATTTTTTTTTCGCTGAATGTATGATGCTTAATAGAAATCCTGATCTCGAACATGGGTATATCCAAAAAAAAACTACACGATATATTTTCTTATTCTAAACTGCAAGGTGCTATTCGACTAGAATTGTTAAATTCCGTTAGGAGTTCAGGGCAAGAAAATAAAATATTTTATTAGATGAGGAGAATATAACTCAAAATCGGCGTAGTCTACTAAGTGTGCCCCCTGTCGACCCCTCGAGGCGAATAACGCCTTTTCTATTCTTCTGGAGCCTCGGGGGTCGAAAGTAGGACCACTGACCGACATGGCCGTTTAGGTAAGACTTTTTCTCCCCATTTTATGTGTAACTTTTCATTGTTATTTTAGTGCTGATGATGGCCTTGCATGGCTGAAACCTAGGTACACTTTATTAAAAGTTTTTTCGTGGGATCGATTTTGAGTTATATTCTCCTCATCTAATTCTACTTATTCTACTTATTCTACTCCTCCTCATTTATATTCTCCTCATATCTAATTCTACTTAGCCCACTTTAAGATGGACACCTCCAATTTTTTAAATATTTTATTGCAAGAGAGAAAGAATTTAGCTTTATTATTATTATTTACTTTGTTATAAATACCCACCTACTTCATTTATTCTTTCTTTTATTCAACAAATGCTCTTCTTGTGGCTCTACGATATCAAAAAAGGACACCTGTTAAAAGAATATCGAAAAGAGGGGGGCCCAGGGGCCCCTTATCAGGCGATGGGCCTCCTGCATCGCGGGGCTGAAGTTATTATAGATGCGGAATTCATAAGAAAACATATCATATTGCACTAACAAAAGAAATAACTTCAAAATTTTTGACGTCATTCTTTATATAATTTGCCTTTATTCAACATGCCTTTATTCAACATAAAATAAATGATGATTATGCTTTAAAAAAAAAAACAAAAAAAAGCATAAATATAGAAAATCAACAATTTCTGACATAAGTAGACATATTCTCCAAGATGTACCTACGCTTTCTTTCATACGTGTGCGAAAACTTTGAATTTCCAGTACACCAAAAGTCAATCGTTATTATTGTTATTGAGCTTATAGAATGTGACTTATTGAATATGGTTTTTTGTTAATATTTCAGAAACCACTTTGACTACGGTTTTCATATTTTGCACATTTAATTAGCTCTTGAGTACTTATGTTTTGTTACATTTTGTTTATTTATCAGTGAACGAGAAGGGTCGGATTAGGAGTGTACACGCCCCATAGAAATATACGTAAAAAAATGTATTCGACAGAAATATATCCGTTAGATATCCATTTTTTATGATAATTGCATTTACCATATCCAATGACAACCAATCTTAGTGATAAATTCACGCTTCCTACTGAAAAAAGCACGCTTCCTGTTGAAAAATGCACGCTTCCTGTTGAAAAATGCTCGTTACCTAGCGCGTTGCTAAGGATAAGATTGTGAACAAGTAGGCGATGTTTTTTGACACGTCAAATAATTTGTCAAAGTGCGCCATTTTGTTGCAATAAGTCGCGAGTTTGAGTGCCGTTTTGGTGCGGATTCTACTGAAAATATTGAATCATTAATTAAAGATGTCATCCCTAAAAATACGATACGCAATAAACAGAGCATTTGGCGGCAGTTTCAAGACTTTTGTGTTGCAAAAAAGTACGTCTTACCAGGTCTTACAAAGATCGACTCCAGTCGCAGAGATTACTGGTATTTTACGTGATTGGGCCGTAAATATGAGAAAGATGACTACAAAGAAGCGACTGTGAAAACAGTTTGTTTTCAAAAATTGTAAATTTTGCTCCAACAAAATTGTTTAAATTACATTCATAGATTATATGTTTAGGTAAGTACTGTCTATAATAGAAAATGAAAATATAATGGTTCATGAAATTATCTCCGCAAATATAACGCGACCTAAAATTTAAAATCAGAAAAAAATGCTTGATTTTGCACTCAAACATTCTTGGCTGAGGTAATTTTACGAAATCGAATGAGGACATTTATAATCTGATAAAAAGCCGAGAGCTTGCTCGAGGCAAGAACGCATTCGTGCAAAAATCTCGCATTTTTATCGATTTAAGTCTTAGGTCTTGTTATATTATTATTGATAAAGCAACTTTCCACTCTTGAATTTTTTCGAGAAAAAATCAAATTGTCGTCGCAAATTAGATTTTTACTCGAAACCGTCCGCGTAAGTACACGCAAAAATCTCAAGAAACTTTTTCCACGAGATTTTTTCGTTTACGCGACAATGCAACTTGTGGTAAATTTTTAAAGGACCCTATACGATAGTAGCCCAGGAAAGAAATTGATCTAGACGATACTGAACTTTGATTTCTGGTGTGGAGGTATAAATAGAATGTACTTACGTCATTGAATACAAAAATATAGAAATTCTTCCAGGCGGTCATATTTTTAATGTGGGTCTAAACATGTTTAGGCCTCGAAAATGCAATTTTCACGAATTCTTTTCTCAGAAACTAAAAGATACTGAACTTTCATTTCTCGGTAAAACATTCATCTGTCCCTCGCTTACCACAATCTAAAATTTGGTAAAGATTGCCTTATTGTATAGGGTCCTTTTACGAATATTTCTGTGGGGTAGGTACCCGCCTAATCTAGCCCTTGCAGTTGACTGATAAATAAACAAAATGTACCAAAACATAACTAGGTATAGGTATACCTACTCAAGATAGCTAATTAAATGTGCAAAAATATGAAAACCGTAGGTAAAGTGGTTTCAGAAATAATCCTAATAACTCGGAAACGATTGACTTCTGGCATATGATTGATAGGAACTTTTCGACATATTTATGTAAGGAAGAACTGGTTAAGCGTTGGCATCATAATTACGGGACACCATCATTGGCATCTCCTCTAAACGGTGAAAGATACCTACGGAGTCAATTAAATTAGAGAAAACTTGGGCTATTTCTTGGTCATTATAAGAATGTGAAGCGAATTTCTCGATATCTCGATTCGTTCCTGAGTTATCCAGAAAAATCTGAAAATTGCTATTTTAAAGAAAAAATCATATCACCTGAAACTTGGGACGTTTATATTTTTGACAGCTATCAACTATCGTTTCTTAAGATTCATTTCAGCTGGATTATCGATTTTTTTAGCTTTTCAGATCGATAAAATCACAGTTTATGATTTATCAACCTCGTCATCTTTCCATAATGCGATTTATGATTTATTACTTTACTACAGTCGATGCAATGCGCGTCCTCTATAGGTAGAACGAAACAACTTAAAGAGCACCACTTAAAATCGTCTCAACTTGCGCCCCTCGCCGTGAGATGGCGCCAGTAACATTATCTATTTCTGCGTTTACACTTCACATGTAAACGTAGTATAATGACCGAAAAGAAAATGACAGAAGGTTGCTAGACCCTCGATTTAATAAAAGTAAAATTATAAAATAAAAATACAAAAATAATCGAATTCGTAAACTGGGCAAGTAAGTAAGGCTATGATTGAGTAGTTTTATCGGAAAATTCTTGAAAATATTGGCCTCGCTCGAGGCCAGATGTTTTTAACGATGACCGGCCCTAGGTGTAAGGACAAGACGTTTTTATTTTTTTTGAAAAATTTAAAAAATCGTGATGGAGTTAATTAGTGTTCTCGTAGAAGGTTGAGGTAAAATGGATAACTATTTCGAAAGTAATTTGGATGATGTGTTACGGTGGGAACTTGTAGATCATCTTGAAGATTTGGCATCAGGTTTGTTAATTTGTTTCCGAGTTAAATATAATTTGAATAATGTTTAGCCCATGATGAAGATTCACGTAGTAGTTATGCCTGCCACAGGACTGAAGAGACTGTTCATTCCCTTCCGAGGAATTATATATCATTATATGGGAGCCACCCAAAAATGGAGGATAGAATTTATAGTACTTGTGGGCTTTGTGAGCAGGTTCTTAATCCCCGAGCTGTTTCTAGCCATAAAGATTGTTCAGGCAAAGTTAGACAGTCTCAACATTTAAGGAAAAAGGCTAAAAACAAAAAGAAAATACACTCACCCCTACCTTTACCTCCGTTGTTTAAAGTGAAAATTTCAAAACACAAACAGTTTTTCACAAATATTCTTTCAGAAGGAATCTCCAGGGCCGCCAGTTTTATCAAAATTTTCAGATACTGTCCACACACCTTCGAAGGTGGCCCCTGATATTCTACCTTCTTCTGAACTTAAGAATGAAATTGAACCGTCCCCGAGCACCTCATCTCCCCCCACCCCACCACCACCCCTTGTAGTAACTGCAGAGCGTGTGGCACCCGAAGAACCCACCTCCAGTCGTCATAAGAAGTCAAAGAAAAATACCAAAGCTAAAGAATACGACCCTAACCTTCATTGTGGTGTCATTGAAGGACAAAAAGGGCCTTGCACTAGATCTATCACGTGTTCCAATCACAAGGTGACTAGATATGCAACGCTTAAGAAAAATACACTATTTTTCCAGATACAGTTGAGAAAATCCGTGGTTGGGCGTAGCAAAAATATTCATGTATTAATAGCCGAGAAAAAGGCAGCTAAAGAGAAGGAGTCTCGCAGGAGGTCTCCTTCGCATCCAGTATCCATAGAACCAAAACCTCCAAATTTAAGCGAATTGCCTCGGGTGAGTTTTCTAGTTTTCTTTTCATTTCCAGTTGGAGTAGCCTTCATTGTTTATAATTTTATAGAATGAGTTGCATGATGAAGTTGAAAGTGACGATCCCTCTAATCAATTGGAAAGTGGATATTGTTCTATTGAAACTTCATTATCTACTAAAAGCTCACCTGTATTATATTTTAATCCAATCAGTCCAATATTTGTTGTAACTCCCGTTCAAGTAAGTGTTTACAGCCATTACACTATTATTGGTGGCTGATTATTTCTGCTCACACTGATTGTTCTTTCTGTTCAATTATTATTATTTGGTGGCACGGTTATTAATGGGAACTGGCATGAAAGTAATTCTCACTCTATACTCAAATTCACTTGACTTGACCTAAGTCAAGTCAAGTCACCTTCAATTATCTTGGGCTACAACTTTTATTTTAACAAAAATATCATCCTGCTTTCGTTTTGTTATCTACATCTGCTAAGTTTTGTCTTAAATATCTCATTTAAATCACATTGCAAATTCTGTAAAATGGCGTCAACTTCTTAGCTAAAATAAAATGCATCCAAGTTGCAAAAACGCTGTAACCGGAAAATGCCTTTTCTATGTATATTTTGTCTATTTGATTTTTGCGACTTAAATGCATATCTGAGTTGTATTTTCCATGGAAAAATTAATTGTTGGTGATAAGTAACGTCAAATATCACACTTATTTAGGCGGCCATGGTTTTAATTTGTTAATAGTTAGCTTTAATAATAACAACGATAAAGAGCAATAAACAGTCAAAATTTCTTAATTCCGCCTATCTGGCAAGCGCTAGAGATAGAAACTTCTAGAATATTATATTTTTTTATACTTTACGCGCTCCTGACAGTGCCTAAAGTTGACCTTAAACTTCTGTTATAAAACGAGTAAACGATTGAAAAAGCCTTATTATTTTAGCTTATACCATTTGTATATTCATCTAAGTTGTAAAAGCGTTGTAACAAGAAAACCCTTTTCTAACTTATTACATCCCTCCAATCCAAGGTCATATCTTAGCAGAAGTTTCCCGATTTGCATTTTACGACTTAAATGCATATCTGAATTGTATTTGCTATAATATTGCGAGCCATGGAAAAAAATGATTGTTGGTGTTAAGTAACGTCAAATATCACACTATCTAATTTTAAAAACGAATTAGAGTTTGCTGAACCGATAGTGATAGTGTTCACGTAACAAAAATAATTTGGGATGTCACTTTTTGACACCAAGAACAAAAAACTAACATTATTGATTTTGATTATTGAATCAGTTCAGTCAACCTAACTGACTATTTCATGGCTCCCTCTAATTCGTTTTTTATTAGATCTTACGGTAGTATTAACAAGATAACATTAATAATAATAATAACAACAATAAATGGCAATTAGCAGTCAAAAATTTTTCTTATTGAGCCTATCAGGCAAGCGATAAAGATACAAGCTTCTAGAGTATTACATTTTTTCTGCAACAATACGCAAAGTACGTACTTTGCACACTGTTGACAGCACATAAAGTTAACAATAATTATAAAAATAGTACACTATGTATTAAACAAGCTTTATTATTTACGTAAATAGCGTTTGGATATGCATCTGATTTGTAAAAGCGTTGTAACAAAGAAAATACCGGTCCTTTTTTATCTCATTAAACCCAAGTGTCGACTCAGATAACATCCCTGCAAGGTCAGATCTTAGCAGTTTTCTGATTAGCATTTTACAACTTAATTGCATATCTGAATTGTATTTGCTGTAAATATGGAAAAAATTAATTGTTGGTGGTAAGTAACGACAAATATCACATTCATTCAGGTGACCATGGTTATAGTATTAATACTAACAACAGTAAATAACAATTAACAGTTAAAACTTTTACTTAATTTGACCTAATTGGCAAGCGATCGAGATAAAGGGTGGCTTTAACAGCAAAAGAATTTACATTCGTTTACGATGTGTAAATTAAACAAACCATCAAAGCTACTTGTGATGGTACAATAATTTGTAACAACCCTGTACAAGCCAGGAACATCACATTCCTGGCAGTGCATAAAATTCAACTTCAGTTATAAAAATAGTACTATTGAATAAGCTTTATTATTTTTGCAATTAATTTCACTTTACTCTTAACACACTTATTATTTATTATTATTACAAAAAAAGTATACAAAACTGATTCACCCGATATAACTCCTAAATAGTCACATTTATAAATAAAACCTACCGCGTCGTAGATGTTTACATTACTAAACTTAAGGATTAACTCTAGAGATAAACGCAAAATAACGAAAGTTGTCGATATTCCTTATTTTCATCTTCCATCGTCTCCAGAGCAAAACATTTTCTCAGTCGAACTTCATTATGCATTGGCTGCGCCTCACCTCCTACTACTCGCTTTCGGCTTTGCATTTGAGTACTTTTACCAAAATGTTCATTTTATCGACCATTTTCATTATTGGTGAGATCTAAATAAACGAATAAAGTTGGCCATAGAATAGTCTGTTACGTTGGCTAAACTGAGAGTGACGTTCATGTGACAGTAGGAATAATTTTGATCTGTCACTTCTTAACCGTAAAGCCACAGCTTGACACACTTGATTTTGATTATGGAATCACTTTTTGCCAACTAACGGGTGTCCTAAAAAAAAACGAACGAAATATCTTTGGTAATAACTCGTGCATTTCTTACCCGATTTGGATGAACCTGGCCTTAAATTGAAGCCAAGGAATCAGGCTTTCGAACTGCTAAAAAATTACGACAGATGGTGCTGCAATAGTTCTCTTAGTGATACTTGTCTCAAAGGTTCATTTCAGGGGCGTGGGGATTGGTCAATTATCAACCAATCGTTATGAGACTCGCATAACTTTGAAGGGCGTTCATTTTTCTTCAAGAATCTTTTTTCAGAAGTTAATTTGGTTCACGCATTGACTTTCTGTGATCATTTAAAAAAAATGTGTTTTCACATTTTTTCATGCAGAATGACCATGACGAAAGTAACAATGAAGCAACAAGAGCTTAATTCTCAGTAATAACCTTTAAATTTACTCCAATTCGCATCCGCTTGGGTTTTTCATTCAATTAGATCCTCTATTACTGAAAATTAAGCTGAAAATGCATCACTGTTACTTCAGTTATGGTCATTAGGCGTGAAAATAAGGGAAAACGTGATCTTTAAAAGATCACAGAAAATTTATTCGTGAATCATAACGAACTTCTGAAAGACGCTTTTTGAAGAAAAGTAAACGTGCTTCAAGGTTATTTTTATCTCATAACCATTGGTTGTTAACTGACCAATCCCCATGCACCTATAGTAAGCCTTTAAAACAAGCATGGCTAAGGCTAGTGGTCTCTTGAATGAATCAATAGCCTGAATCTTTAGCTTTAATTTAAGTCCACGTTCATCCAAATCGGTTAAAAAATGGATGAATTGTCCCCAAAAATATTTCGGTTTTTTTTAGGACACCCGTTATATTGACTATTCCATGGCCAACTCTAATTCGTCATGGTTCATGGCAAAACTAAAGAGACTAAAGAGACTCGCGGGTCTGGTCGTAAAACTATCATCTACCCTTGAGTTCTGGTTGCGGCAAACCATCTCGAAATCATCAGAAGCTTGCATTGAATTTTTGCAATCAGTTGCGCGCGCTCTATAGTTATGGAGGTTAAAAATAAAACTGAGCGGCCGCTTGGCTGGCATTCGAACCTCCATAACTATCGAGCGGGCACACCCTATTGCGAAACTGCAATGCAGGCGTCTGATGATTTCGACATTGTTTGCCGCAACCAGAACTCAAGGGTATTAGATATCATAGTTTTACGACCAGATCGGCCAGTCTCAAAAAATCCTACTATAAGATTCCTGTAATTTTACATTTTACTGCTACAGTGCTATTCAGAAAATTTGTGGTAATGGGAGTCGGGAGGCTATGGAAACAAGTGAATCGCAATCTGTCTAAAGGCCTTTTTGTCTGAAGTTAGTTCTCACAGTCCCCAGATGTCACCAAACAAGTCCTTGGATAAAATGACAGATTTCATGCCCCCAAAGAAATCCCCGGTAAAATGACAGATGACATGTCCCGTACGAACCAAGTTTGGACTAACGTTCTTTCGCCAGATTGCGATTCATTTGTTTCCGTAGTCTGAATTTTTTGAACAGCACAATTTTCAATAGTCGTGAGATTAATGACAGCTGTCAAATGATTAGTAGTGAGAGGCAAAATTATAGGAGGCACCGTTTTTCTTCCATCAACATAAGTAGTGCCTGAAATAAAAAATTTTAGTTTTTTCTTGTTATTTTATAAGTTGCATGCCGTAAACATTGTGAGAATAGCTGGAATTATTTTCACCCTTCACTGACAATTTGATAAAGGTGGAAAGTAAATAGTAACAATTTTTGCGCTCGTCCTATTGTGCATGAAGGCTTCGAAACAGTCGAAACGTTTCAGTTGTTAAAAAACCGTTTTTTTCTAGTTCATCCAAAAAGAGAATACGGTTTTTGTTGAGGCAACGCAAGGAGAACACAATCCCCCTGCAAATGGTTATTTTCTTACAATGCCGGAACCTTCGGCTAATATTAAACTGTATAAGTCCCACCCAAAGCCTGCAGTATTACCAACTTACGGCGCAAGAAAAGTCGGTGGGGCAATTCTAGGTGCAAATCAAAGACATGAATATCACAGAAATGATATTCAAATGGCTATTACTACGAGAAGGATGGCTGCAAAATCGAAAGGTACAAACAAAGTTAATTGTAAAAGAGCTTCAACTGATAAATTGAGTGCTAGTGACGGTAAACAAATTAAATTATCCGCTGATATAAATGGTTTTATTTTACACACTACTGATGTGAGTGAAGTTGCTGAGACTGCTAATCATTGTATCCAAGAAAATATCAATTTATTAAATATGAAGTGATTGTAAGTGTAAATATATGTTTTTGCCTATGAAGTGTTCTAAGTATGACTAAGACTGTTTCCTTATAATACTCTCATATACGCTTGTGGCTAATTCTATTGGATATTGTAAAAATAACTTCCAAGCAAGCCACCCTATTATTCCTTTTTGTATTGTAATAATGTGTGTTAACGTACAGGTCAGTCAAAAATTAGACTGAGAAATACATTTAAGTCAAAAATGGTTATTTAGTGCTCAGCAAGTTGATCTCACAAAAGTGTACTAATTTATCATGGATAAAACTTAATTTTACTGTATAATGTACATATTGTATTTAGTTTTGTTAATTTTTGGTCTTTTTATTTTTATGACTGATGCCAAAATATACCAACAAGAAATATCCACACTATACTATACCTACTACAGAGTTTCCTCAGGCTTGTCGTTGATTGTGATTTTCCATGTAATGTAATAAATATTTCTTGTGCATTTAATAAATGTTTTGGTGTGGTAGTAATTAGAAAATAATTTAAACTAAAAGTAGCCTAGTTTTTATTTTTATTTCTTTTTGATCAGTATTGCTGTGTTTTTCAATTTATGTGTTTTTATCATTGCAGATTTTCATGCAATGCGTTAACTGACCTGTATATGTTTATATGGAATAGTCAAATGTTGCAGTGTACCTAACTTTGTAGCTTTATATTTCCGCATTTATTATAATATGCATTGTTTGTCTGTGATTGATTCACAAGCAATGCTCTTATGGCTGTGAATATTGCCAATTTCTGGGCTGGCAATCCTACTGCCCCATGTCTTGTAAAATGTCATTTATTTTACTGTAAATGATATTCTATAATCATTATTTCGTTTAATAAACTGTAGACTACATGTTGAAGTTTTTATCTATCTATTATCCATCAATGAAAAAAAGAAGTGTCTTCTAAACTTATAAATTTTAAAAGTTGAAAGGAGTATCGATCCATCTCTAAGATAGCTAAGCTATTTCACCAGGAAAATTGAAGTTAAAAATCGAAATTTTAGTTTTTTTGCGTTTTTATATATCGTGTCCCACTAAAGGTGAAGATATTTTCGTTACTTTTAGGAGTAGAGGAATTAAGTTTTTGCACCATCGTGCATCTTTTGAGGTACCTGCTCAATTCGAATTAAGTTATAAATCCAGCCCACTGCGACTTCAAATTTTGAATTGAAGTTTGGCAAAACAAGATTACAAACAATATTTTAAGTTTTTTCGATATGTTGATCACGTAGCAAAATATAGAAAAATGGCCCTACTCGCTATGTACCTCTAAGGATCATTTGTGTACCTAGTGCTGAGGATTATGTATAACTTAATTCGACCCAAGTATAGGTACTCAAATGTTGCATTTCATAAACGCAGGCGACTTTGCAAGAATATAGATCGCTACTCTATTTAAGCATTCACAAGATGAGACTGGCTTTCATCTTAAGTGGTCGTAAAATTGATAGGTAGGTACTGTGTTTCTAGTCGAAAGATCCCTCAGAACATCCTTATTTCCTGACAATCACTTTAAAATTCTTTAACTATGTATTTATAAATATTTTGGTGCATCACGATATCTGATGAAAATGAACACTTCAGTACCTACCTAATTACTTGCGAAGAAAAAAATTGTTTCGTAATTACGAATTTTTTAAGACACGCCCACTTCCAAGACAACGTGGGGCAGTCCAGTATCATCAATCAATGGTTTTTCCTCAACGCCTTTTGGTCACTTACACGGTGTAATTCGCGATAAATGCGCTGTGTGTGCTGTGCAGAAAATTTCGTAATTAGGTACCTAAGTACGAGAAAATAAAGTTTCGTAATTACGAAATTTTTTATTCACGTTCACTTGTTCCAATGCAAGACACTTCGTATAGCTTCTAAGAGCAAAATTCCACCAGGTGCGGTCCAAAATACATCAATTGATCTCACCCTCAAAGCCCTCGATCTTGCCACCTCGAAGGAGTAATTCATTATTAACGGACTTACCTGGGCACAGACACAGTGCACGTTCAGAAAATTTCGTAATTATGAAACAAAGTTTCTTATTTTTAAGACTTCCAATCCTAGATCCAAGGAACAGCTTTTAAGGGCAAAATATACCACCTGAAACAGTGCACGTTCAGAATATTTTGTATAATTACGAAAAAAGTTTCGTAATTACGGAATTTTTAAGACGCCCTCGTCCCATCCCAGGAACAGATTTTAAGGCCAAAATACCACCTGGTATGGTCCATAATGAAACAATTGGTTTTACCCTCAAGTCTCAACGCTAAGGTGTAATTCGCTATTAACGGACTTAGAAACAGTGCACGTTCAGAATATTTTGTAATTACGAAATTTTTAAGACACACCCACTTTCAATCCTAGTCCCAGGAACAGCTTTTAAGGGCAAAATATAGGTAACTAGAGTGGGGTCCATAATCAATCAATTGTTCTCACCCTCATGGCACCTCGTCCTCGAAGGCAATTCGCTGTTAACGGACTTACCTGGACAAAGTACACGTTCAGATTTCGTAATTAGGAAAAAAGGCCAAAAATTTGAGTTCAAAAAGATGCAATGCATTCTCAGGGCCTTATTATAAGATTTAAGAGGATGCTACATTATCTAAAGTTGATTTCACGTGGAACAATTAAAGTTTTCACATGCAACAATAAGAGGACTTTTTGGTGAATTGTGAAGTTCCGATGATAGTCTTCTTATAACTTTATCAAAATACATTATACAAGAAAAAAATCTGAAAATGTGTAAGGCCTACCCAAGAACGCACCCCTTTGATGTTACTAAAAATCTAAAAAATAACCGACATCGAATTCAATATAATTTTTAAGGAAATAAAAAAAAACTGATTTTTGATGTACCCGTTTGGGGGGACATAGCTCCCACATAATTAATTTTAAGGCAAAAACTTATTCTTACTTTTTGTCTTATTTTCACGTAAGGAAGCTGTGATTAGCTGTTGTCCCTATAATAATTCTGAGACACCCTGTATAGGAGCACCATACATGGATACCTAGAGACTTGTATTTGCTATCGATTGGGTTGGGATAATAAAAAAATTGTCGTTCTATTTGAAAAAATAGACTTTCAATTGTTTTTCTAAGTTCACGAACGCCTCTGATTGTGGACCCACCCATAAAGGAATTTTCTGATTTTGATGAAACACACAGATGTCCCAAGAGTTTCTCTTAAACTGCTGAGAAAACTTCAACGTTGCACCTCTTTTCTTTTGGTACCGAAGATATATAAAATTTTAAATAGGACAATTTTTCCTTGCGTGAAAATTAATAACATTTTTTTTGCACCAAAACCGTAATATTTAGCTATAGGGTATGTATATCAAAATACGCAGAATTAGATGCAGATTTAGAATGTAAATTAAAAATGGGTGTGTCCCATTTAAAATAACGAAGATGATATCGACTTCCTGTTAACCGGAAGTGACCGCTTCAAAATATTTTCTTTAAATTCAGAATTTGCTGTAGCCCCTGCCCAGAAATTTTCGCTGCCGAGATTTCACCCCTTCCCACGGGTGACTGTCACTCGTCGTGAAACACCCTGTATATTTTTTGTATTTTATAAGTAAGAATAATTGTTTGCAAACAAGAAAATTTGTAATATTTGCAAATCACTCGAAAACGGAAGAAAATAACCAACATGTATACATACAGTGTGTCTCACTTTGTTATATGGAATACCATAACAATTTTTTTTCTTCGATGTAGACCTCAGAAAGTGGTTTTTGGAGTAGGTAGTTATAATTTTTTCAAAAATATAACCACAGCCTACTCAGACCAAAAACAAATACCAAAAAAAAAATCCGAAAATTTTGGTAAAAACTAACTAACTACTCCAAAAACACAACTTTCTCAGGTCTACATCCATTCCATTCCATTCCATAAAACAACAAAGATACACGGGTGTTGCCGTCTAAAGTGAGACACACTGTATATTACAAAACATATTTCGTTTATACATTCTACATTACACTGATTACGGGGTGTTACATTTTAAACATCCTGTACATAGCGAAACAACTAAAATCGGATCAGAACTTCCTGAAAGCCTCTACAACAAAATTAATCCATTACCTACGCAATTAAACATCTTTCATATTTATTTTAAGCTTTTTATTAATCTCCCCACAACCAACATAAAAATGGTAAGTTACTGTAATCTCTCCAAAATTCGAGACCAGATCTTTGCGTTTCGAGGTCCCAGGATGATTTTTTCCTGAAATAGCTAAGTGTCACATGAAAAATTTAAGAATGCTTAGATGTAGCCTTCGGCATGAGAAATCGGAATAAATATTATAATAGTAAATAATCATTCTTAGATATTGCAGAATAGGTGAATTGCACGCTTAATCAACTCCAATCAAACCATTTACTATTATTTATTGAACATAAAGAAATTGCATTCTTGCCGGACAATTAATAATGAAATTGGATGGCATTGGACAGCATCAAAAGAAAATTGATAGAAATAGAAAGTGCTCCTATTGAAGAAAGTGAGGACTGATAAAAAAAGTTAACCCTCATGCCGGTAGAGATATCGTTTTATGCGATTTTCTGCATGTTAATGCAGTGGAGGTCATAAAACGTTGTTCTTGATTATACGCAACCGTTATGTCCAAATCTCGTAACTGTGTCAAAGTGAATAGCGGATCTTTTTGAGTAGATTTTTTTGAAATTAATTGTGGAAGGGAAAATTACAAAAATAAAAATCTGAAAATTTTTGAAAGTGTTATGACTTTCTCCGGCGATGGGTGGCCAAAAGGAAAAAGACGGGTTTAGAACCTCATATACTATCAACTGATGCGTTATGTGGGACAAACTGTAGTTTTACTCTTACTACTCTACAACTAAATCATCCTACTCATTCTCTGTCGAACTGTTACCGGAGTAGTTTGTTGTTGTGGTTTTAATTGTTGGATATTTTCTCACGTTAACATGAATAGCTTCTACACGGTTTTTGTTGTAAGTGAATTACGCTCTGATTGTTTTAATTTAAATTATATTGTAGGTGATAGTGATTTTGTTAAACATGTGCTCGGGGGTGGAGAAAAAGAGGATGAAAAGGGAACCGCCAGTTTACCACTATAAACAATATTATGGACCACCACGTCAAAAACCAAAACCTGTTTATGGCCCTCCGCCGATACTTCATCGACCTGTTTATGGTCCACCGAAAAAACCTAAACCAGTTTATGGCCCACCACCCTCTGTCTATACTCCACCTCCACCTATCCACTATACTCCTCCAATGTACAAACCACCCCAGTCTTATGCAAATCCTCCTGTTTATGGCCCACCTGATTACTCACCACCATCATTAAATCCTCCTGTTTATGGCCCACCTAATTACTCACCACCATCAAATCCTCATGTTTATGGCCCACCTAGTCACTCACCACCATCAAATCCTCCTGTTTATGGCCCGCCTAGTCACTCACCACCATCTACATCCTACGGGGTACCAATTCATTTTCCTTCACCCCCAGCTGATGATTATGGCCCTCCCCCAAGTCAACAATTCTCACCACCATCAACTCATTACGGCCACCCAGCTAACTTACATGATTTTGGAAGTTTCGACTCTCAAACTACCTCCTTCAGTCATGCAGATCATAATTTTGAAATCCCTCCTGAATTCAGTAGGCAACCCTTAACCTATGACACTTCATCCTCAAGTTACGGTACTCCAGGTGCCATAAACTCCTACGGCGTTCCTGTAACTCAACACGAACCTCCACTACGCTTTAGTCAGCCGCTACCTTCTTACGAAACGAACGCGCATCATAGAGCAGAAGACATTTTTGCCAACGATCACTTCATCTCCAGCTTCTCGGATTATAGAGCCGACAGCAGCGACCAGTACTCCAAAAAAATTGAGACCAAATTAAAGGCTCCAGATCCAACAGTTTCCTATGGAAAAGCTGAAACTACAAGTAAAGTGCCGAATCATAACTACGACGGTCCTGGAGTCCAAGATGACGATTTGGAGGTACTTCTGAAAGACAGGAAGAAGCAGAAATTCACAAATTTTTATAAACAGTTTGACGATTTGCCTGATGATGGGGAAGTGCAAAAGAAGCAGAAATTCAGAAGTTTTTATAAACAGTTTGACGATTTACCTGATGATGGGGAAGTGCAAAAGTCTTACTCTTTTGATTTTTATGGTGAGAAATCTCATTCTCTGGTCTCGCCTGAAAATTCACCCACGACCTATTAACCCTAAACGTGCACTTACTGTTATATTTATGAATTCATATTTATTGTACTGACTTAACCAAAGAAAAAATAAATTTTGAACTGTTTCTGTGTTTTTGCCAAAGAATTGACATTTTTATTGACAATAGTTTTCTAATCCTGAATAATGCAATTTACCTAAGAAAACTACATAACCATTTTTATAACTTGTGCCATTTTAACCTCCTCACAACCAATTTAAAAATGGGAGGTTATTGGGTGCGTTAAGTTAGGCCCCCCCACTAAACTAATTTATAAAAGACAATGTCGCGCTAATAATGCGCTGTTATGCACCACTTTTTTTTTGCGCCACCCTCATTGGTAACTTATAGGTATTTTTTTGTTTTCTGCATCAGCCCCCCCAGTTGACAAAATTCGATTATTCTTTCGGCAATCAATTGCGCTCTTATTGCGCTCCTTTGCTCCACAAAAAGTTTTGCTGCACCCCCCTCATTTCTTGAAAGTCCATACCAAATTTCATTTTTTTGATATTTGTTTACCTTCAGCGGCCTCTGTGCTCAAATTTTAAATTGCACTAGGGCCTTTTGTGACATCATTTTAAAAGGTAAAGGTAAAGGTAAAACCTATGCAAAAATTTTTGAAATCCATTGCCTATTTCAAAAGTTACAGTAAAAATAATCATTTCTAGGCCCATGCCAATAAATGTTCTTCTTTTGAAGGAGTGGATGAAATTCAAAAATGTTTGCATAGGTTTACAGAGGATTTCGTATTTTTTAAAATGATGTGTCACAAATTAAAATTTGGGCATACAGGGCCCTGAAGGTGAACAAATACTAAAAAAATTTACAAAATTGAATTATAAAATTAGCTTTCACACGATGTATGATAAGTGGGGGATTGCCATTTGAAATTTTTAAGTGGGGGTAGGTAGGGGGGCCGTTGCGAAAATTTCAACAAGCAACTGGGGGGGCTGAGAGTAAAGATTTTTTTTTCAAAAAATCGTAAAATTTTAAAAAATCCCAGTAGTACCTAAAATTTAGGTAGGTATAGCAAGTAGGAAAATTTACTTAATTTAGGTGACAAACAACCAATGACAAGTGCCTTTTTGGCATGTCGTCTATGAAATTTGAAACATGTCCACCATTTGTTTTATCGGCTCATGAAAAGTCTTCAATTCTGTTTTCAAAAATTCAATTAAATTTAGTGCCCTGTTGGCCATCCGCTATAAGTAATAAAGTTTTTGAAAAACTACCAAAACACAGACAGGTAGAGATTGGAGTGAAATTTATGTGTGATAGGATTCATTCACCAAGTGGGGAGGTTCTAGCCGCTTCCGTAGCTGCCCAATTTTTTAAGTCAAAATATTATTGTAACGATCAGTAAAATTCGTAATTGCTGGATCTCAGCTCTGGTTTTGTCTAAAAAAATGTTGACAACTTTTTCCAATCGTTATCGCTTACAAAAAGTCAGTCGTGTTCCTGCTTTCGCGAAGGTGCTTGTGAAACGCGATGGATTTTAGAAAATTCCTTATTTTTCTCGCCGTAAGTTGAGCCAAAACCAATTATTTTCCAACCCTAATTTTAGCATTTTTTACAAATAACTGCATCGCAAAATTTAAGCGATTACCTAGAAAACCAACTGAAGATAGTGCAAAAACGCTTAGCTAAGTATTCTTCAAGTCTATTCGAAGTGGATTTTAACGTATTAGGAGATCGCAAACTTGGATCTTCGAATATTCAAGTTTTCCTATTGTTTAACTTTACGTACGTTTTTGTCGATCGTGAATTACATCAATTTTCGCCAGAAGAAATGTCATTAAACAGCACCGGTTTTATCGTAGAAGATAAAATACAATTTGTAAAAGTATGCTTTAAAATTACGCAAACCAAACCTCAATTGTATGTTTTAGGCAAAAAATCTTGAAGATCTTGGTATAATTTTAGTAGCCACAAAATCAGGGATTGTGCACATTTTTGAAAAAAAGTCAAACACGTCCGTTTCCAAAATTCAAAGTATAGATTCTCCAAATATTTCCGATGCGACATTTTTTATAAACCAAGCCAGTTTGTATTTAGTAATTTCAAATTTTCAAGGAAACAACGCAGCCCCCGTTGTGTAAGTTGTTGGTAATTTTAATGACTAAACCTCTTTTTAGTTTCTACAAATTCACAGGAACGCATTTCGATGAATTCTATACAACTTTCCTAACAGCTGCGACCAAAGTAAACTCTTTTCGAAGCGGTGGAAATGAGATTGTCATCGTTTCTCAAAAACTGCCGCATTCCTCTGTGTTTTTATTCAGTTTTGAAAAGATCAAAAAAATCCACAAAATAGAAGCGGAGTATCCAAAAAACGTTCTGTCTTATATCTATAAAAATAATAGATACGTGGTGGTGTTTCATAAAAATTTCATCAGTCTTCACTTGTGGACAGGTAGATTTTTTTTTTGGAATTAGTTTAACAAAATTTTTGTAGGATCCGAATTAGTTTTTCTCCAAGAAATTTCTAGTTTGAGCTCTAACCGTGTGGCAACTACGCTTATCGACCAATATCCTTTCGTCTTAACAAGCGGATATGTAAGTTTAAAAATTTTAACTAAAAATGTAATTGTTTTTTAGAACTCGAGTCTGGCATTATATTCATTAATGAACAAGAGAATTTCTACTGCCAAATTGATGGATTATCCTAATTTTTCAAAATTGCTCGAATTGCAGCAGTTGGAAAGGACTGACAATAAACATAAATTATTAGTAGCCACTCAGGACCCTGACGGAAATAAACATCTCACAATTATTTCAGTCACGATTAGCGTCGTTACAGAAGGTAATTCAGGTATTAGGTTACGCACTAGTTTTTAAATTCAGCACTGATTTTATTATTTTTTTAACTTTTTGTAGCTCAGAAAATAGAACACAACAAAAGCTTAAGTAATTGCTTTCATAATTTAGAAATTAATTTATACCAGATTCGTAACAAAATACACATTCTTCAAAATACCACTTTGCGTAAAAAAAGAGAAGACAATAATGTAAGTATTTACTTAGCAGCGCTTAAAATTGAATGCAATTCTAGTCAACAGAAAATGGTTTTGAGGAGTTAAAGGAGAAATATGTCAAACTAAGATCTACCCTTTCTAATCTGGACCCTAGTATTTTGGTACTGTAATTTTTTCAAGTTCTTTACTAACTCTGTTTTAAGGTGGTAAATGGTTCAGTAATTTTGAAAAATATAACTGCTGATGAAGTTTTTGGGAAAGAGGCTCGTTTTAAAAAAATTAACGGCATCGAATGGGATTTGGATAAATTGTTAAGTCATCCTGCGGAAATTCAGGATCAGAAAATCAAAGCCAAAGTGGTGAGAGTTAATAATTTGAGAACAAAAAGCGATTTGTTTAAAGGTAAGGAATAGAAAATTAAATTTAGATCTATTTATAATTTTCAGATCTTCTTCTGAAACATGGGGATCAAATAATTTCTGGACCTGTGAGTGTGGGAGTGTTAAAAACAGATGTATTGAAATCTGACTCAATCAATAATATTTCATTTAGTAAAATTTATTTAAAAAGCCAGCCAGAAGTTATAAAGGGAAGAAAAACTTTCCCTAGTCTAAGTACAAAAAACATGAAAATTTCCGAAATGAATGAGGTTTGTTTGGAGTTTTGAAATTAAATTAAATTTGTTTTTGTAGGTCCCAGGAATAAAATTGCAGATACTGTTAAGTACCCCCAGTCTTCTCGAATACAGATTTGGCGATAATTTAAAAATTCGTAATCTTTGGGTAGAAACCATCAACAAAATAAATTACGAAACCTTCAAAAATTCCGTATTTCGTATTTCTGATCCTTACATTGAAGGCAGTGTTAGTTTCGCAAATTTGACGGCAGAAAACGGTAATTTCACTAGTATAAACAGCATGAAATCGTTCCTCACGACAAAAAACCAATTCATAAATTCTATGAAAGTCCCAAAAATTATCGCGGAGGACATCAACCCTAATTTTGTTAACAACATCAAATTTAGCGAATCCGTAGCCAAAGCTGGCGATTTAATTACAGGTAAATATATTTTCTGTAAATTTTGCGTTAAACCCGATTTTAGGGCCTGTAAAAATGAAGAACGTTTATGTTAAAAACGATCTCGAAATGAGTGGAAAGGTTGACGAATCATTTTTTGTCACTAGAAATGAACATATTGTCGGAACTAATGAATCGGATTTGTTGCAAATGTATGCTGGAAAAGTAAAAATAAAGGGGAATCTCACTTTAACTAATGTTGATCTGCTGAATTCCACAAAAATTGTTCTATCTGGGAAGGATTTTGGTGGCACGTTTGATCGGTTTTGGAGTAAAACTTCGACGCAGGTAATTTGAGGCCTCTCGCAGTTAATTATTAACCCCCAAAAATGGTGTTTTAGGTCATTCCAAACTATTTTGAAGCCCTAAACGGAATTTCCACCCCGCAGCTATACGCCCACTCTATCAATAACATCCACGTATCCGACTTTTTGAAAACCACAAATAAAAATATGCAATACACTAAATTTGGTTTTGAGAATATGGTGGTCAGAGGAAACGTAATCTTAAACACCGACCAACAACACTTTCCGAATCTGAGAAAAATTCAAGACGAAGCTGTAAAAACTAATGGAAGTTTCAATATTCGCGGACGTAAAACTTACAATGACACTCTAAAAGTTTACAAGTTAGAAGTTAACAACTTAAACAACCAAACTTTAGGTAATGTTGATCTGAAATTTAAGTTACAATTTGATTTTTAGGTGACAGTTCGATACAAAATTTAATCATAAAGGGTGATTTAATAGCTGATGAGATTCAAACCCTTTCAATTAATGGAATTAACATTACTGCGCTGCAGGAACAATCATTGTACGTCCATACACCGCAGAATATTACAGAAATGAAATTTGAGAATGTTTCAGGTAACTTTCTAAAACTTTCTTGTTTTTAACGATTTTTTTTAGTAAAATTCTTGGACGTGCGACAATTAAACGAGGATGCAATGGAGAAAGTAATTGTTAAATTGAATAATATCGATGAAATAGACAAAATTAGTAAAGTTATAGTCGATGGTGATGTGAAATTGGAAAAGGTTCAAGGTCTTAAGAAAATCAATGGTCTAGAAATTGACAGTTTATTACACCAATCTGTGAGCGAAGAAATATTGAGGAAGGTAATGTAGAAATTAAAAACATTTTTTCAGGCTGCTTCTTACAAAGATGGTATAGTTTATGGAAATATAACATTTACCGAACCTTTAAATATCAAAGACCTCTACGTTATCAATGTAAACGCTGTGGATCTTTCGGATTTAACTGAAAGACTTTTGTACAAAACGCAACCCCAAATAATAACAGCATCTTTCAAATTTACCAGAATTAAATCAGGTAGGTACATACATCACTTTGCAATGCTTCTTATAATTGTTTAAATTTTTTTCAGAAAACTTAGTAGCTCCTAAAATCAATGAATTCAACATTGAAAATTTGTTAGATACTTCAAGCCCAAATCTTCAAATTATTGTAGCACCTAAAGGATTGAAAATAGAAAAGATCAACACCATCAAGAACCTTAATCTAGAGCAGTGCGGGTTAAACCAAGCTGTCAGAAATATAGCAAAACCTCCTCCTCAAACTTTTGACCATGTTATAGTTAATGGTAATGCCACGTTTTGGGACAAGTCCTGCAACATACAGAATATTTTTAACAATGCAGTTACAAAGAGATGCTGTCAAGTCATAACGGGACACGTAAGTGCTTTTTCATTCGGTTCTGATTTAATAATCTTCATGCTTTCTAGGTCAGTTTCACCAACAACATTTTGGCAGACAATACTATCGTCAAAGGGCTCATAAGTGGAGTTAATTTTACTGAGCTTGCTAATGACGCACTTCTAACAGAATCTCCAGATCTAGATCAAGTAAACGTTTTACTAAAATACGCGAAGTAATTATTTCCACAGGTAATAACCGGAAGGAAAAGTTTTTCCCAACTACGAGGAAACAACATGGTATTTATGCAAAACCTGAAAGTTCTTACAATCAACAACTTAGATATTAACAAAATTGACCAGGCAATCGTAACAAAAGACTTTGCACGCAGTAGTGTTATTTACAGGGGCAAAAAAGTCTTTTTTGATGGTCTACAAACCAAGCGATTCTACGTAAGTAATTGAGTTTAGATTTTTTATTTTCGTTTGGTGTTTCAGACGAGATCTATCTCAAACGTTAGACCAGAAAATTTAGTTACTTTGACACGTCCTGAAGAAACTGTGGCAGACGCTGTCTTTGAATCAATAGAAATTGGAAACGATCTCAACGTCGAGTTTGTTAATAACGTGAATTTCAGTAAATTTTTACAGGAGAGACTTTTACTGAAAGATTCAGGGCAGAGTACTAATGCTACTTATTTTTTCGGTAAAATCTTGGTCAACGGTAGGTAGTAATTAGTTTCGTTTTTTCCGGTGACACAATTTCTTTTAGGTAACATGACAACGCCCAGCATTAATAATATTTCATTAAATAACGTCGTATTTGATAATAACAGTATTAACAATATTGAAAGTCCTAAGAGGTTTTTGAACGAAGTTGTTATACAAGGCGATGGTGTGATTGAATATTTGAATGGATTAAAATTATCACATTTGTACGAACAAGCTGTAATGAACAATGACAGTGATTTACAAGGCGACATGGTAATTTTGAGTTAAATTTTGAATTACTTTCAATTTCTTTTCAGAAATTCATGGAACCAAGCATTGTAGAAGGAAACATTACCACGGAATTCATAAATAACTTTCCCTTCAACTCCATGGTGGAGATCATAAAAGCAGATTCCATTAAAACGGAGGCAAACCGTATTGCAAAAATTTCAAGAGAAATCATAGAGTTTATTGAAAGAAACTTGGAGAGTGCCACAAGTATTCTTTTATGTTTTTTTGGATAGTACAACGATTTTTTTAGGAATGCCGATTGAATACATGTACTTGGAAAAGTCAACTAATCTACAAATTTCTATTCGAAACACAGTTGGAGCTCAAGTAGTCCACACACGTGATGACATTTTAATTCATGTTGAAGGAGAAGAACCTGGAAGATATTGTGGACTACCCGATCCTTGTAAATGTCCTATACAGTTGACAATGCAAATCTCGTCGGAACACTCAGTAAATGCATTTTTGAACAAAGGAACTCAAAGAATTTACAGCTATTTTGATGAAGGAGTTTCCATGAATTTCATAACTAATAGCATTAGTACAAATGCTTACTGCAGGTACGAGTTTCTTCCATTTCTTTTGCTCATCAATTTTTTAGAACCAATCAGACGAGGATCATGAATGAAATATCGTCTTTAACTTGGACTAGAGCCCCAACTAAGAATACCACTGGAGGATTTTACATGCACAATGAATTCTTTTCCGGTTTCATCAGCGGAGTCAAGTTTTTCACGATCCATGGAAACACCTACGTTCTCGTTGGAAAATACTACGAACCAGTTAGGGATTCTCACAATTTGCAATGTGTCATTTTAAAATTAGATCATGAGAAGAATGAAGTACACGAAATTCAAACGATTCCTACTGAAGGAATGTGGACAGTATCTCTGATCTACACTGCTGATGGAGTTGTTATTATTATCGGAAACGTGGGGAATGGAAGAACTTCTGAGAGAGTGCACACTCAAATTTATCGTTTTAATGAAAATCTTGATAAGGTTAATTACAATTCCTTTAGAATTTAGTTAAAATTTGATTCCAGTTTGAATTTTTACGGACCATCCCGTATTTTGGAGGCTTGTCTGCAGTTGGAGTTGTATTAGAAATGGATAGTCTTATAGTTCTCGCCAACAAACAATCCACTTTACACATTTTGAAATATGTACCCGAATTCGATAATTACTACTTCTACCAAAGTTTTCAGTTGGATTATCCCGTACTCTCAATGTCTGTCTTCTATGCAGGAGGTAATTTTTTTTTCTTTTCCGTTTATTAACATCAGTTTTCAGATTTTGGAATCAGCGATGCCTACTTGAGTGTTGTTACTGAAAACGACAGGTATTTTATTTATTCATTTCAGTTTATTGAGGGTTGGAAGTTGGAATCAACAGGACAGATGGATGGTATCAGGGGGCTCATACCGTTTAAGTTAAATAAAAAATTGTACCTGTTTGCACCTTCAGCAAGGATGAGTTCCTTGCTTACATTTGCAGAACACGATTCACATTAATGTTTGTGTTTAAAGTCTTAAATATATTTGTTATCGTTTGGTTATTTTTTGAGTTTTTCTTTTGAGCACTTTCTTATTTCTTCTGATGCGGTCTGCTTTTAGATGTTTTGCTATTTAGTCGTTTCTTGTAGGTTTCTCTATTTCTTGTTTGTTTCTTGAGTTCCTTCTTAGAATATTACGGAGGAGTAGAAGTGCCACATTTTTCTTTTTTTTATTTATAAATTACCACAAGTATTTGTAAAAATTAATTACTGGCTTGTCAAGTTTGTTTATCTGTCGTTTCCAATAGTTAACTAAATTTTTGATTTTATTTCTGTACCCTAAATGTGAAAATTTGCGACGACAATTTTTGATTTTTAATTTTTTTCTCAAAAACGGTCGCGTAAACGAAAAAAATCTCAAGGGTAAAAAAAGTTTAGTTTTGAGTTGCTTTATCACAAAAAGTGGATACCTGACAGCTATTTCTGTCGAATTCATTTTTTTACGAAAATTTCTCTGGGGCACCCTCCTAATCCGGCCCTTGTCGTTTACTGATCAATAAACAAAATATACCGAAACATAGGTACTCAAGAGCCAATAAAGTGTGCAAAATATGAAAACCGTAGATAAAGTGGTTTCTGAAATATTAACAAAAAACCATGTTCAATGGGTCACATTCTAAGCCCAATAACTCGGAAACGATTGACTTTTGGCATATGGTTGATAGGAACATTTCGACATATTTTTACGTAAGGAAGCATTGGCATCATAATTCCAGGACACCCTGTATACCTATTACCTACCTGCGTTGTAACTTAAAAGCGCGACTTGGAAAGTGAATTTTTAAGGTCTCCTGAAGTCTAAAATAAAGACGTCAACTTCTCGGAATATATCAAATTTAGAAAATATGGTAAAATCGCGGAAAATTTTGGAATTTTTCTCTGACGTTGGAAGGGGTTAAAAAAATAAGAATGGCGCAAAATGCATTTTCCTTTAAGGCGCCGCATTCGGATTGTAGGGCGAGTTGCAGCATGAGAAAATTTTGACGTAACTTAAAAGCGAGACCTCGAAAGTTAGTTTTTAGTCTCTTCGGAAATTTTCTAAGATGATCTCAGTCCAAAATAAAGTGGTAAAATTTTAGATTTTTTTAAAGAGCTAATGGAAGGAATTAGTTTCTTAGTAATTATTTTATTTTGCCAAATGCATGGAAAAAATGAAATTGTGATCAAAAATGACACCCCTTAACTCTGTGGCCCGCGTGCGATGCACGCTCTGCACCCTAGATTGATACCCTTTAGTATATGAATAAAAATGCAAAATTATTTTACAGGCTGTATCTTCAATACACTTGTTGCCACCTATCCGCGGATAGCCCAACTGAGGTTTTACCTCCGCGATCAATATATCTACATACTCGATTTTGGGTCGAGCCAGAAGAAGCTTCCATTCATTGTATGACATTTATTTAAATAAGGAATAGGTATCTACAATTAATGTACATAGACATATACAAATTTTTAAATATATTTTATTATTAGTAACATAAATATTTTAGCCTCAACATTACGGTTCAACACCTTCCAACAAAAATATAACGATGCGGTTTTAAAATATAATTCTTGGTCAACATATAGTAACGGATGCACGAAATATAAAAAAAATGCTGCTAGTAACACGAACAACAATGAAGAAAGGTTGTGATTACTTGCAATGGAGAAAGAGTTAATTTGGCCGAGTTTCTTTGGTATCCTGCAACTTTTCGCAGTCGGATTTCTTTCTCCACCAAAAATTAAGAAAAAAAATGTTACTATGTTGGCTTGGGTAGAATTTGATACGGTCAATATTCAGCTAAAGCTATAGTCGTGCGTTTATAAAGTGACGGTGCGTTTACATAGATGCGGTAATTTTTTGTTATTTGCCTTGAATTCACATGAATATGCGTCTGAGATCTGTAGGTGAAGTGATCATACTGCACTGGGGACAAATATTTTTGCTTCCCTGAAACAATAGGTACCAATCAATAAAATGATTATAAAGTTAAATAGGTACTTACTAAGGCGTGCAACCAGCAGTCCTCGCAATGCACATGCCAACACACAGTTGATATAACCGGTTTCTTGTAATGCTCCTAAACAAATTCAATTCAGTAATTTAATTTGGATCCCACAAATCTCACCAAACAGATTAAACATTTATAGTCTTCTGTCTCGGTGCTAGTTGCAGCTTCCCCGGAATTTTCAGTAGCTAAGGGTCTAATTCGATTTCTTAACTCCTCTATCATTTGGGATCGACTAGTCGGCTCCGCATCAGAAGTACTGACATTGCTATCACTTTCTACAATGATTTCCATGGTGACTTCGACGTCTCCACTTGAATTCACAGTAGCCACTTGAGATTGCACTCCTTCCTTTTTATTAATCTTTTCTTGCGCATTTTTAATTGCCACGTCGTTTTGTGTGTACTGAGATGGACCGAAAGCTTCTGGTTCGTCACCGTCTACGATTACATCGTCTTCGACTTCGGTTATTCGAGTATTAGTTCTTCTCTGATTATCGGCCCACTCCTCTAACTCTGAATCGCCTTCAACGTCCACGGTTTCATCCTCATCATTTATAGAATTCTGAAATAAATTATCACTAATTGTAAGCAGTGTTGTTAAGTAACTAGATACAAGTATCTAGATACATTTGATGTATCTAGATACGTATCTCGATACATTTTTTATAGTATCTTGTATCTAAAACATTGCATAAATACTTTAGATACACAATACCCTAACTCGCATTTTAATAATTTACAACTACCTCGAGACAACGACAACTTTAAAAAGTGAGAAGTTTTTTTTTCGGTTATAAAGCGTCAAAAATGCAGATGTTTGGGATTTCTTCTACACTCGCAAATAATCAATATCTTTGTGTTAAGGAGTCCAAAATAAATAAATAAATATTCATTTGCTTTACTCTTATTTCTTGATACCCGTAGGTATCGTACCCGACCCTTATACAATTTTTTAAATAATGTGCTTTTATTTCCAAAAAAACTTCGCATTGCTTAAGCATCATTCTATTTATTCTGATGGGTATCGAGGGTCAAGCGGATTAGCGTTTCTCTAGTAATTGCCTGAATCCTGCATCCTAATACCTAACAGGTATTCATACCTGCCCTAAATGAGTTTTTTTTTGTTTAGGAATAATTCACCTACCTACATAGGTGTATAATTGTAAAATATAGAAAACCGGAACCAGTAGGTAATAGATATAATATCAACTATTTCCGAAACTATTTCTATAAAAAAAACAACATAGAAGTCTTTAAATTTGGCAGATAGGAGTGTCTTTCTGTTTCTCAGACCCTCGTCTCGTCACAGACACCTGAAGCTGAGGTAGTAAATTGTTGCTTTGTCGTTTTTAATTCAGATATATCTGAAATGTATCTATATGTATACAGGGTGAGTCTAGTTGGACAAATCAGTCGCCTAGCGTTTAAGATATTGAAATTGGAAATTCAATTTTTGGATATGTTGTAGCTGATATGGTCCCCTACACATGGGACCCATAAAGAAAGCTCCAGTTTTATTCAAACCGAAATTATTAAATAAAAATGAAGGCTTAAAAATTTTTTTTCGGTATTGTTGAATTTTTTAAGGTTATTTAGTTAGAGAATCATTTTCTCTTTATGGAAACATAATTTTTTGTAGAAATAAGTTAATAATCTCCGAGAGACAAATTATTTAAATAATAAAGATTTTTAATTATTTCCTAAAGAAAGCCACGCATGCCGTGATTTGAACAACTGAAAGGCAGTCTAGCTTATACTGCAGACTGTACCCAGAACGACAAGTGTCAGTTGGAAATGTCATTTGAGGTCGTTTGTGAAAAAATAATGCAAAACTACGGGTTTTTGCCCTTTTCTTTACAGATAACTAGGTAATTTTTATTGCTTGATGGATGTTTTGCTAAATTCGTCGAATACAAGTGTCTCGGGTTCTCACACTGGAGGGGCCCGATTAGGACAAGTTAAAGTTTACACCCTTCGAGTTGAATTTTCTTGGTTTCGCTTGGCTCACCGCTTCTTTGTCTTTGTTCATTATATCAACACGTTGAGTGTCTTCAACATTTGCTGGACCCCTCAACATCCGATGATAAATCTTCATTTCGTAAGTGTGAAAAAATTGTCAGCAGAAATATTAAATTTTTAATAAAACAACAAAATCACCATATTTGACAGCATGACAGCAATGTAAACTGTTAGCAACAATTGCCAATTGCTTTCTGGCTGACGAGAATAGCTTTTCTTGGTCGAACCATTCGACTCCAAAAAACATCAATCGGGTGACAACCCGAGACACTTGTATTCGGCGAATTTAGCAAAACATCCATCAAGCAATAAAAATTACCTAATTATCTGTAAAGTAAAGGGCAAAAACTCGTAGTTTTGCATTATTTTTCCTTTGATTTTTCCACAAACGAAAGCAAATGACATTTCCAACTGACGCACTTGTCATTCCGGGTACAGTCTGCAGTATAAGCTAAACTGCCTTTCAGTTGTTCAAATCACGGCATGCGTGGCTTTCTTTAGGACATAATTAAAAATCTTTATTATTTAAATAATTTATCTCTCGGTTATTATTAACTTTTTTCTGCAAAAAATTATGTTTCCATAAAGAGAAAATGATTCTCTAACGAAATAACCTTAAAAAATTCAACAATATCGAAAAAGAATTTTTTAGGCCTTCGTTTTTATTTAATAATTTCGGTTTGAATAAAACTGGAGCTTTCTTTATGGGTCCCATGCGTAGGGGACCATCTCAGCTACAACATATCCAAAAATTGAATTTCCAATTTGAATATCTTAAGCGCTAGAGCGACTGATTTGTCCAACTAGACTCACCCTGTATAAAGCGTGTCCCAATTGTCTGTATTCGGTCGATATCTCCATTACTATTAGAGAATAATTGTTAAATACAAAGTTGCAAAGGGTCAAACAAGGCACACTTTAAAAATACAATCCTGTATATAGACTGTCCCACTAAGAAATGACAATACAAACATAGTTTGTTTAATGGGACATCCTGTATTTTATTTTTATTTTATTGAATGCTATGATGAATTCCAAGTAACATTCATTAATCATGTTTTCATCTGAAGCGAATGGTTTAGAAGATATTGGCAATTTTTCGGGAAAAATTACTTCTGCAGTGCTTATTTTGAAAAATCACCCCACAACCAATTTTCAACCTTTGGTTTTGGAAATTTAGCATGTCATTAAGGAAGGTTTGGGCTATACTTAAAGCTCTTGAAAATGGTCTTAGCTTCTCAAGTTCGTCCCCAGTAACATTATGAACCTTCAAAAATGTAGAGGTTAATATTTCGAAATTTTTAAATGGCACCACTATCAAATGTTATAGCCATAGGCTGTAAAATTAAATTTGCTTTCGTTTAATATAAAATGTTCCTATATCCAAGTTTAGTATTTTTCGATTTATGCAGTAAAACACAATTTTCATCTTTTTCTTCCTGATGTTTTTAGACGGTTGGCTCTGACTACATTTTATTGTAGGTGTCAAATGTGTTATCAGTCGAATTACAATTTCTATAGATCTAGTATTTAAGGTTGCGTTTCATAATTTGCCCAATTGTCTTTGGGCTACAAACAGGACCTGCAATAAATTCTCTGTCTGTAAAAACAAAACGTAATTATTATAACTATCACCATCAGAAACGCCCCCTATACCGAAAAGGTTTATTTCAACAGCTAACATGTTTCGAACACAAACTGCTCATCATCAAAGCATTGGCATCATAATCATTTTATTTAAACAGAGTACCTACCTGTTGTTTTTTAAATAACAGAAAATTTAAAAAAAATCAAGTCCGTAAGTAATTAATTAAAAAAGTACCTACCTATTCTAAAAGTACAATTGTTATCTATTTATTTCATTTTGGTAAGTACCTAAAAAAACACTTGATCACAATTTATGGTTAATTAACGCAAGATTCCGGCTGACAGAATTTGTGACACCTATTGTGACATGTGTCCGAGCAGCCTTTCAAAAACATTGTTAGGTAAAAATGGAAATTCCTAAAAATCACATTTTACTGAATAAAACGAAAAATTCGAGACTTGGATATAGGGACATCTTATATCAAACGAAAGCAAATTTAATGTTACAGCTTATGGCTATAACATTTGATAGTGGTGCCATTTAAAAATTTCGAAATTTAAACCTCTACATTTTTGAAGGTTCATAATGTTACTGGAGACGAACTTAAGAAGCTAAGACCGTTTTCAAGCGCTTGAAAGATAGCCCAAAGCCACCTTAATGACATGCCAAATTTACAAAACCAAAGGTTGAAAATTGGTTGTGGGGTGATTTTTCAAAACAAGTACTGCAAAAGCAATTTTTCCCACAAAATTACCAATATCTTCTAAACCATTCGCTTCAGATGAAAACATGATTAATGAATATTACTTGGAATTCATCATAGAATTCAATAAAAAATTAAAATACAGGGTGTTCCATTAAAAAAAACCAATGTTTGTGTTCTTACTCCTTAGTGGGACAGCCTGTATACAGGATTGTATTTTTAAAATGTGCCTTGTTTGACCCTCTGCAACTTTGTATTTAACCATTTTTCGATATCTCTAACAGGAATGGAGATATCGACCGAATACAGACAATTGGGACACCCTGTATATTGGATAATTTAAACTGGAAATAATAGGTATAGGTATAAACAACGTGATTTTTTTTCAGATCGCATCTCGCAACGGATCTTCACAAATAACCTAAAAAACCATATAGTATTGTAAATTATAATAAAAGTTGCATCTACATTCATAAAATACTCAAACTTATAAATGTTGTTTTTTTCTAGAATGATAACTCGCGTGCTTATTTACAATTGTATGTGCTTATTTAGTACTTATTTCGCTATTTTTTGGCGCCCTTTAATTATAACTATCACCAGAAACGCCCACTATACCTAAAAGGTTTATTTCAACAGCTAACATGTTTCGAACACAAACTGCTGATCATCAAATTCAAATTTGGCATTATAATCACTTTATTTTAACAGAGTACCTACCTGTTGTTTTTTAAATATCAGAAAATAAAAAAAAAATTAAGTCGGTAAGTAAGTAATTGAAAAAGTACCTACCTATTCTAAAAGTACAAATGTTATCTATTTATTTCATTTTGGTAAGTACCTAAGTGCTGAAAATGCTGCAACTTTTTTGAGTAGGTACATTCTTGCGTTCCATAAATGAACATTAAAAAAACGCTTGATCACAATTTATGGTTAATCAACGCAGGATTCCGGCTGATAGAATTTGTGACACCTATTGTGACATGTGTCTGAGCAGCCTTTCAAAAACATTATTGTAAGCTAAAAATGGAAATTCCTAAAAATCATATTTTACTCAATAAAACGAAAAATTCGAGACTTGGATATAGGGACATCTTATATCAAACGAAAGCAAATTTAATGTTACAGCTTATGGCTATAACATTTGATAGTGGTGCCATTTAAAAATTTCGAAATTTAAACCTCTACATTTTTAGAAGGTTCATAATGTTACTGGAGACGAACTTAAGAAGCTAAGACCGTTTTCAAGCGCTTGAAAGATAGCCCAAAGCCACCTTAATGACATGCCAAATTTACAAAACCAAAGGTTGAAAATTGGTTGTGGGGCAACTTTTTTGAGTAGGTACATTCTTGCGTTCCATAAATGAACATTAATAAAAAACACTTGGTCACAATTTATGGTTAATTAATGCAGGATTTCGGCTGACAGAATTTGTGACACCTATTGTGACATGTGTCCTAGCAGCCTTTCAAAAACATTATTGTAAGGTAAAAATGGAAATTCCTAAAAATCATATTTTACTGAATAATACGAAAAATTCGAAACCTGGATATAGGGACATGTTATATCAAACGAAAGCAAATTTAATGTTACAGCTTATGGCTATAACATTTGATAGTGGTGCCATTTAAAAATTTCGAAAATTAAACCTCTACATTTATGAAGGTTCATAATGTTACTGATGGAGACGAACTTAAGAAGCTATAAGTAAGACCGCTTTCAAGCGCTTGAAAGCTACCTTAATGACATACTAAATTTACAAAACCAAAGGTAGAAAATTGGTTGTGGGGTGATTTTTCAAAACAAGTACTGCAAAAGTAATTTTTCCCACAAAATTACCAATATCTTCTAAACCATTCGCTTCAGATGAAAATAAGATTAATAAATGTCATTGATTGTATTTTTAAAGTGGGCCTTGTTTGACCCTCTGCAACTTTGTATTTAACAATTTTTCGCTATCTCTAACAGCAATGGAGTTATCGACCGAACAGAGAATTGGGACACCTGTATATCTAGATACTTATTGCAAGTATCTGTATCTAGATACTGATGAAAAAAATGTATCTACCTAGTATCTAGATACTCCGTCCGAAAAGTATCTGTATCTAGATAGTTCAAAAAATGTATCTTTAAAAACACTGATTGTAAGTTTTTCTAACCTTTCTGCATTGTTCTACGTGTATATTGAGTTCTTCGGGGGTTCTATGAAGGCGTCCAATGCAAATCATACAACCATCTTCAGCTTTTCTTTTACGAGTTTTCAATCTAAGACGTCCTTGTCGATTGGATTTGATTCGCTGAAAAGTTTCCCACCTACCCTCAGGACCATTATCACCAGGAAGAGCTGGCGGTCGTCCAGGTTCTTGTTTTCGTCTTTTACTTGCAGCTAAACCAGTACCACTAATTTTACACAAAACTTCTAGTTCTTGCCCGTAATGTGCTTCAAAATCCCCTGGAGAAATAGAAATTCCACATATAGGACATGATGAAGGATCCCTCTTTTTCTTATTAATTCCAATATCTAGAAAGAATAAAGCCATTAGATGAATCGGTAAAGAAAATTTATTATCTTAAAGTTGTTCTCGCGTATTCCATAATGAGACAGATTGATTGTCAGATGATACAAAAACAAAACAAGTAATGTGTGTTGCACGGAATACATTACGTAAAGAATCTTGAATTTTTACATTTATGGGAAGAAATCCTGTGGACTACATTCCATTTGATATCACAAGCGGGAATATTTTATTCATATTTTAAACGTGAAGATTTGTTGGTCTGTGAAAGAAAGAAAAACTAAGATACAAAAATATATCAGTTTCATCTGAGTGATCCGGTGAAAGCCGTGAAATATATTAGCATTTGTCATGTTAATAGTCACGAGGGGCAGATTGGCGGATTTGGAGCTGAGGAAGGGACGGGACCCGCATGTCGCTGCACCTGCGGGCACGGGCGTCGGCGTCGCGACGCAGCTCGCCGATCCGTCAGAGGCGCACATCATTCATGGGATTAGCTCGGCTAACCTTGTTAATTGCCCGACTAGACCCGTGCCCGTGTGTACCCCAAACGTAAATCAGCACCGGCTAAAAGGGGATGAAGTAAGCTTAAGTCATCACGTTTGCTGAATTTACACCAGGGCCTCGCTCGATGCTGGCCTAAGACACCTATAACTTCGGGTTTGATTTACACTTTCAAATACGCATTGATTCTTATAATCCGCATGTAAGCTCCTCAACTATTCCACTAATTCCGATCGGGATACGCTCGAACTTTCCTTCATTTACTAAATTATACCTTTAGTCTATGTTCACCCTCTCAAACAACGGTATTAGCGAACAGATAATTTTAGGGGCGACTTCGACACCGGATTTCAAACTGTATCAAAAACACAGCTAGTTACATAAAGTTGACCATAGTAATGATAGTTGAACATTTTTATAGAATTACGTAAAAATACAGGGTGTCCAAACGATGCGTCCAATTATGTCCACGTCATTGATAATATAGATTATTTTATACATTAAGTATTGAACCAATCCAAAGCAGCATTTTGTATACCAGTAACCAATCAAATTCTGATTACAGTGATAATACTACAACGTCAACTTGACACTATACTTACTCAATACTTTCATTTATAAAATAATCTGCAAAATACGATTCGTAGTCTCTTGGTTGCCTTGTTTTTGACTCGCAGTTGACAACCATTCGGACGTCAAAACCCGCGGCAATCAAGAGACACGTCGTATTACTATTGATTATCTGTTAGTGACTGAAAATGTGCATAATCTAAAATAACTATGAACTCACATGGGCGGCTCGTGTAGGGGGGGGGGGCAGCGCAAAATTACATTTTGTTAAATGGAACATCTCGTATATCAACGCATTTTTGGTTTCTACGTGTCAGTCCAGTCTGTGCAACTTTTGTCCCATACTTACTTATCCTCTTGCCTCTTGCCTATATTCGTTTCTATATTTAGCTTTGCTTTTTAAATCTGTCCAGGACATGTTATACTTGTTGCTTTCTAATTGTTTCATAACGCTTCTCTTCCATGTATTAGTAGGTCTTCCTTGTTTCCTTTTTCCGGTTGGATTATATTCTAGAGCTTGTCTTGTGATATCTGCTTACTGCCTCTGATCTTCGTAATGTATTCCAATCCACCTCCATTTTCTCCTGTTTATTGTCTTTTGGGTTTGTTCTTGGTTTGCTTGCTGCCATAGTTCTTCATTGGTAACTCGATTTTGCCAAAATATCCCCATTATTTTCCGTAGACAGCTATTGATGAACGTTTGGTTTTTTTTATTATTTTTTGTGTGATTTTCCACGTCTCAGCTCTATACAGCAAGATGCTTTTAACATTCGTATTAAAATAAATATTCGCAATTTGTTTTGGACTGATATTTCTTTTGCTATCCATATTTTGCTTAACATGTTGAAGGCGGTTTGAGTTTGTGCTTTTCCTACTCTCATTTTTGTATCCTCTTCTGTGCCTCCACTGGTGTCTACAATACTTCCCAGATAACAAAATTAGTTAACTGTTTCCACTTCTCGTTCTTCTATCTGCATTCCAAGTTCCCTGGGATAGTTTATTTTCATGTTTCGTTTTTTTTTGTTTTAATTTTTAATCCTATCTCTTTAGCTGTTTTCGCCACTTTATCTGTTTTCCTCTGCATAAGCTGTGTTTTCTCTGATATTAACCAAATGTCGTCAGCGAATTCAAGGTCTTCAAGTTGTTGGAATACATTCCATCGGATTCCGATTTTGTTATCCGTTGCCTTCTTCATTATCCAGCCCATTGAGATGACCAATATTATTGGTGACTGTATGCATCCTTGTCGAACCCCTGTTTTAATGCTTATATTTGGTGATAGTCTTCCGTTGTGTAGTATTCGGACAGAATAGTCGTCATCTAATAGTTTAATCATTCGAATAAATTTACGTGGAATTCCATATTCTTTTAAGATTTCCCACATTATTTCTCTATCTATTCGTCGAATGCTTTTTCGAAGTCGATTAAATTTATATATAATTTATTTTGCCATTCGCCCGCTTGTTCTAGTATTATTCGTAATGTACAGATATGGTCGCAACATGATCTTCCACTTCCAAATCCTGCGTGGTTTTGTTTTAGCTTTTTATCAATTTCTGTTTTCATTCTTTCTAGCAGTACTCTGGTTAATATTTTACTGGCTGTGCTTAGTAACGTTATTCCTCGCCAGATTTCACACTTGGTTTGGTCACCTTTTTTGGTATTTTCAGAATTATTCCTTCCTTTCCAATCTCTTGGTAGTGTTTCTTCTCTCTGTATTTTATTTATTATTTTCTCCATGATAATAGCAGACGTTTAGATGTATGTCTGATATTTCTACCGGTATATCGTCGATTCCTGCGACTCTTCAGTTTTTCTTGTCTTAGAGCCGCTTTTATTTCTTCTATTGTAACTTCTCTTGTTTCGATGTCTAGAATGTTGATATTTCCTTCTTTATTTTCTTCTTGTTCTTTGTTGTTTCCTATTTGAGCGACTGTTGCTGTTCTACTACCTACATAATTCTTCAAAATACTCCATCCATCGCTTTTCCATTTCTTCCTCATTCCTTAAGATCGTTCCTTCTTTATTTTGTAATTTATCATTTGTATTATTTGACTTTTTTATTAATTGTCATATAACGTTTTTGAATCGTTTTGTTTCGCTGCCATTTCGGCTTTTACTATCAATTCTTCCTGGTGTATTCTTTTATCTTTTCTTGCACCTCTTTTTATTTTCTTGTCTATTTCACGATAATGCACTTCCATTTCTTTTTTCTTTGAGAGACTTTTAGTATTAAGAATTTTTTGCTTTATTAGCCGTCTCTCTTCAATTTTTTTGCCATCTATCTGGCGATTTCCACATTTTGTCTGTTTTTTCCGAATTCCTAGCACTTCTGTCGCATTCTTTCAGTAGGTGTGTTTTTATATGTATTTCAGATTGTTTCCACATTGTTATTTTCTATCTGTTCACTTATTTCTTTCCATTTATCCTGGAAATATTTCGTAAATTTCTCATTGATCTTATTTCCTTCTTTGAGCCACT
The DNA here is from genome assembly GCA_963924575.1 of Pycnomerus fuliginosus. Taxonomy (NCBI): domain Eukaryota; kingdom Metazoa; phylum Arthropoda; class Insecta; order Coleoptera; family Zopheridae; genus Pycnomerus; species Pycnomerus fuliginosus. The sequence continues at coordinate 4,656,857 of OZ004626.1, forward strand.
AAACATTGTACATACCTTTCATAACTTCCTCACTTTCTTATTGCAAGTAGTTTTATTTTAAATTGTGCTCTTACTAATGTCTACTCCTCTCAGTGCTCTTACGTCTAGTAGCGATCTTTTCCAAAAAAAAGCGGTGTGCCCCATACTTAAATTCAATTTTTTTTTTGAGTTATTTAATAAAATGTTGTTGGCGAAAACAAGACTTCAGTTGAAACTTAATATTTTCCAATTCATGAAGTTTTTCTCTTCCAAAACTTGTCTCACAAGGTCAGGGCTACCTGATGAGACACTTGGATGTCAAATTTCACGCATGTGTGGTGTCTCCGGTAAATTAACAAATTCCCAAGTAACATAAAATTTTTGGGTTTATAGTTTAATCCGTCTGGAGTTAATCATCTCCTTTAATTCAAATGTCGATCCTATTGTCACTATCACGGTTAAAAATGAATTTGCTAATTGACTTTGCTATTAAAATCATTTTTGTTGACTTTAGAAAATATTGCCGAAATCAATTTTTTCCCTATTCTGAATTGTTTCACACGGTTTTTGTTAAACATATTTTGCAACATCCGTTAACTGTATTATTTTGAATTATAAGTTATTATACACTGTAGAATTTGTCGTTTTAGAAACATGCACTTGTTTTCTCACCCTCATCAGTAACTCGGAATCGCATAAAATCAAATCAAATTCCATTTGAACTTTTGTTTTTTAATTTCTGTTAATTTGAAAATTTGCCGGAGACACCCTATGCAAGTGTGTTATCTTATCAATAGAGATGCAGATGGTAATATTACCTAATATTACCGCAAGACCGGTAACATTGGTAACTTTGGTATGTAACATGAGATTTTCTTGCAAAATTTTATGGTAGACAATAACTCAAACATTCCTAATATTCTTGCAGCCAAAAATAGGTACACACAATTTCACGGTTTCCTTGAACTAATCGCAAAAGAGGAACAACATTTCCTTTGATTTTAATGCCTGTTTTTGCATGTTAGCATTACATTTTAATCCCGCATTCCCAGATTTAGGGATACAAAATTTTTAATCCCCCCTTTTTTTGACATTTAGACAAGCATTACCATAACATGATAAACAGTAACAAGAAAAACTTGTATACTTTATTAATTAATTAAAAGTTTAAGCATGTTTCAACACTTTATTAATTCCACCCATTAAATGGTTCAATTTTGGTTTGTGAAGAACAATAATTGTTGTTGTTGGTGACATATTTTAGAATTGAATTTAGTATAAATCGGTCGATATTGGAAATTTTTTTTATAATGGTGTGATATAAGTAACGCAGGACTAAACTGTTATTGTTCCTTTAGGGTTATTTAAAGCCATCGATTTTATTTCGAGCTTTAAACAGCCCCTCCAGGAACAACAAACGTTTTTTTTGTAAATTACCAAAACTACCAATTTTACACCGGTAATATTCCCGATTTATAAATTACCGGTAATTTTACATCACTAGTCATCAGGTAGCCCTGACCTTACTCCTTACTTTAAGACAAGTTTGGAGCAAAACTTCTAGGCTTCGAAAATATTAATTTTTAACTGAAGTCTTGTTTTCGCCAAATTCTACACATTTTATTAAATAACTCAAAAACGATTGAATTTAAGAATGGGGCACACCTGACAAAACTTGCACATTCACAGAATGACACGTAAAAACCAAAAATGCATTGATAATGAGGGTGTTCCATTTAACAAAATGTAATTTTGCGCTGCCTCCCTTACACCAGCCGCCTATGTGAGTTCATAGTAATTTTACATTATGCACATTTTGAAGATTTTTGATATTAATGACGCAAACATAAATGGACTTTGACGCACCGTTGGGGCACCCTGTATATGTATTTTGCAATTTACTGTAGAAACCAGATCTTTAAATCCTCTAAACGCCCAGCTGTGTAATACGGACTTTAATTTTGGTTAGAAAATTTCTTTTTGTAAAATCAAAGAAGATAATTGGCTTCTTTTTACAATTTTACCTTAATCAAATCACTAGCAAAAGGTGCTTACACCATTATTCTGATGGAACGAATTAAAATTTCGCTCAATTTCTCATTAAAAACTTTAAAAGCAAAACACAATATTTGACATTGTCTTTGAAGTCTGAAATTTTATTACACTGCTGAAAATTAGGAGCTTGTCACATTTGAGAAGTTTTTAAAGATCTGGTTTCTACTGTATTTAGTTCTTCAGAATATTTTTTGATTTCCTTTTAGAAATGGGTGAGTGTCTTCCCGGAAGTTCCTCTTTGGGGAGCTAATTTAGTTATCCACCACTGGGTTAGTTATTTATTATTAAAATTCACTAGGATTTATAGGAATATAGCTGCGGTCTCCTTTTGGTCAATTTTATGGCACAAAGTTTAAGAAGACGTAAAATTAAAGTAATTTCACGAACGAAGTTTTGTTCTGTGTAGACACGGTTCGCTTTAAAGGATTTAAATGTATAGAATAATCCCCGACTGCAAACTGATAGGTAAGGGTTGATGGAGGATTGGGGGAGTAATAAGTAAGAGACCTAGTGGCACAAATCCACCCCTGTCGTAGAAGAGTTCGAGGCCGTTGACTCTGTGTATGACAGCTGAGTGGTCATTAGAATCGCAAGTGTATTATAATTCACTTTTATTCGCTGTCTTCTAGACGTTGTAAATACGAAAACATTTAATAGTAATTTAATGGTTAATTGGATTTTAATATCCTGAGAATTAGCGAGGTGGCCATCAGAGAGGTGCAATAAAGTTAGGTAGGGTGATGTTCGATTTAGAAACTCTCGTTAGGAATAAAAGGAACGTTAATAAACAATAACGGTTTTAATAAGAGTTTGAAGTGTAGGGAAGTTGGGAAGAGGTCTTAGAAGTTAGATTATATCCGTGCCTTTAGACAGACAATTTCAAACGACTGTTGTTAAATGCTCGCTGCCCCACTTAGTGTTTATAACAGATTTAATTAATTAATTTAGGCGCTCTACAGCCTTTTCGTAATCTTACAGCCAGTTATTACTTTGTAAGTATAATAACTGTAACACTACTCGACAATTTGAAAATTAATATCTTCATAAAGTGCCCCTCGCTGCGTTCTGCGATATTATTTAAGAGCGTGTGTCGCCCTTATGAAAGCTTATGTTCTTAAACCGCCGCTGGCTATACAATAAGCATTACCTGTGGATAGCTGGATACCCCACACGATTTATAGCAGGACGCAACATTATTTTTATACCATCATTTACCACAACAAGCCATATAATTATGAAACGACCCCAGTTACCCAAACTTACAATGTTTTAATGACAAATATGTCACCAACATCTGCCTGAAATTGACCTTTTTTCAACAATTCAGATGAACCGGTAAATAGTGTTAACCGCATGAATTTGTATTCAGTGCTTTTTGAACAAGATGGATTTTAGTCGAAATTGCTCCCAGGTATGCATTTAGTAACAGATGGTGTTACCAAGCTAATCGCGTTATTGATAGACAGTTGTGCCACCGTATACACGGGTAGATGAGTTTGTATTATCACTGTGACATTGTTTTTTTACAAGTTCTGTTAATTACTTTATCATAATGTGTTTCACACGCAAGAATTTCTCGGACCAAAAAATAGATGATCACACCTGACAGCTGTCATTCAGTCGACTCGTTTATAGTTTTGTTTTATGTCCGCTATGTCTACGGCAGTATTAATTTTGAAAAATATTCGCACAAAAACTGGTACATTCAAACAGTTCTTGTATTAATTTTATTGATGGAGCACATACCGATAAACTCGTCTTCTTATATAACTGAGAATGTCGACACCACTAACATTTAATCAAAATTCAAAAAAGTCCAGACACCTTTTTTACTTTCTCTTTGAAAATGCTCTCCAGCATAACTCCACTCTTCGGCCAGGCTTCAAAACGTGAGAGAAAAATTGTAACTTCCAGCAATATTTCTGACCCTCGTAATTTCAGTTGTGATCTAGTAATGTTTTGTGAGGACAAGACGGAAGCTAAGTCGATTCATTTTCCCATCACGCCCTGCCTGCTGTCCACAAAACAAGATATTAACAAAGTTCTGATACGGCCGGACACTCCGAGGTATATAAAGCTATTAATTTCAGATTTACCCCAATATTAACATATCCCATTAATAAAGACTATAATTTGCGAAAACACAAAGAAAACCAGAAGGTAAACACCTGAAGCTTATCTAACGATTGTTCCATCGAGTGACTTCTATCAACATTTAATCAGCTTGACAAGCTCTAATGATTAGAGCAATAACTAATTTGACTTAATATAGATTAGACTACTGAATCAATCCACCTGTTATATATTTATTTCACGTAGATTAGCTTTTAATCTGACTACCAAAATGCGATTTGACAGGTTTAAGATTGTAACATATGGTGAATTTGATATTAGATTTATATTAACCATACATATGGTACTTAAGTGATTTATAACCAACAAAACTGAGGGTATACCGGATTCTAGGACTTATGATCCTGTTTAAATTAGTGACAAGGTCGTAAAAGTAAACCCTTTTCACCGACATTCAGATAATGTGATTCCAATCAGCACTATTCAAAAACCCTCAAAGGCAGATAAGGGGTTATAGTTATGAAGAAATGCAAAAATGGGAAGTAGAGTTTCAAATTGATGGGATTAATAAAATAAGGGTCTCATCTTTTGTGAGTTTCAGTCTGAAGATCAGAGCTTATTCTGCTCTCGAAACATGTAGCTGAAATTTTAAACAAATACACACTTTGTGCCAGAACAGTAAAATAGTTTAATGCAAATGACACCGAAAAATTACTTCAGATCCTGTTAAGATTTTCTTTGAATAATAATTGTCATAGTAGATTGTTACATAAACATTAATAAACAACCTAATTGTCAAAGAGAAATAAAACTTATCTGTACCTTTCATCATGTTATTCTTTCGCGCAAATCGGTTGGCTGTTAAAGATTATCGAAAAATATCTTCGGTTTCTAAGTGTAATACAGAAAAAAGCATGTGTATGTGGAAGAAAAATACGTTTTGGTAAATCTAATCCATCCAAATTTTTTGTAACTCCGAAAATCAGAAAATTCAATAGTTTTACAAATCTGCTTAAAAGAAAACTTTACCACCTTAGATGACAGGTTTCTTGTGGCTATTTGCACTACGGGTCATCTTGCACTTACTGCTAGAGATAAGGGTTAATGTTAAGAGGCCTCTTCCAATATGCCAAATTTTGAAGGCCTACTATTGCATAAAGAAACAATCAACGAAGAGTCCTCAAAATTTGGTATACATTTGTGCAAGACGACACGTACTGCAAACAGCTAAACCTAGAGGAAATCTGATGACGTCCAAGGTGTTTTTCTTCGAAGCAGATTAGCAAAAGTTTCTCCAGTTACAAGAAATTTCGATGGAATAGGTAGATTTATGCCAAAATGTATTTTTCTTCAACATGCTGCACACGCTTTTCTATTTTCTTGATGGTTGCACAATCGTTTTCGATAATTCTTTGCTTTTGGAGAGAACAGATTTTCGCGAACGGATAAATTAGAAGGGGCAGAAGTTTTATTTCTCTTTGACAATTAGGTTGGTTATCTACCAGAGTACCAGCCTATACATGACAATTATTATTTACTATAGATAGCAGTTATAAATCAACTTACGTTCAACAAATGATTACCTGACTTAGCTGCAGATGGTAAACAAACGAGGACAATTTTTTATATTAAGTTACGGATCAGACCTCTACTTAGCAGGATCTGAAGTCATTTTTATGAAACTATTTTACTGTTGGGGGACACTGTGTACATACGTGGCAAGACTTTGAGAATTTTAATTCCAACTTATTGTCTTTCTTTTCTTAGATATTTGGAGTGGAAAGTTTTCCTTGGAACATCCTGTAGGTATAATTATGTATTTAAAGCGGCTTGAAAAGAAAAATATCGTAATTTACATGTAACGAACAGTAATTGCAATTAAGAAGTCCGCAAACCGAACGGGCACTCGAATTATTTCATTTGATGACAGGTGGGGTGGGGCTTCTCTAGAAGTCCAATTGCACCTTATACACGGTCTTCACTGGACCTATTCTATCATTAGCTTCCGAAAAATTGGAACAAATTCTCCATTTTTCCCGAAAAAGGACTATTAGTTCACTTTTTCTTGAAAAGTTGTTGAAAGTATCAATGCGGTAATAATAAACTCCCACCGACAGCGCCGCCAATTCTAGTCGTTTTAAGTAGTATCAGTACCCATTGAGCACTGGAAACAGTGAAATGAAGTGAAATACTACTTAAAAGATGAAAACAACGATGAATTTTAATGTTTAATGCTTTTATTTTAACTTATTAACTTGTTTACCTATACACTTACTATTTTTGTCATTTAATATTATATTATGTTCCCTATTCAGCTGTTGTAGATTTATTTAATTGTCCAGAATACTTTATACTACCGTAGGACAACTTTTCATTTTTTTTTGAAACTTTTCAAAAGAGCCCCGCACCATCCTTATGGGAAAATGGCTTTCTGTCGGATTGGCTGAAATTTTAGTATGTTGTAGATTTTGACCTCCTGATCAAAAGTTATCATTGCCACATTTTTGCCATCATAATAGCACATGATAAGTCCATGGGCACTTTTCTTACGTATATTATTAACATACTTTTATACAGGAGTCTGTTTGCTTATTATGCTGAAAAAACTATTTTTACGACGGTCCGAAAAACGTATGTATGTCCTTATGGGGAAAACTGTCCTTACGATTTCTTTGGGGCAATGATAACATTTGATCAGAAGGTCAAAATCTACAACATACTAAAATTTCTGTCAATCCGACAGAAAGCCATAAGGATGGTGCGGGGTCCTTTCATGAAAAGTTTCAAGAAATATACTTTTCATGAAAACTAACATCTCTATCTCTAATACAGGGTGGTACATTTTTCAAGGTAACTCCTAAACCATAAGAGATACAGACACAGATACAGACACGGTTTTGACAATGTCATACCATATCAAACAATGTAAGAATGACAAGTTTCGTAAAGCTATCTTAGTTAATAACGGCGTGAGAATTTTTTATTAAAAATCGACTGTTTTCGTTTTTTTTCTAACTTTGTAACGAGCAAACACTTGTCAAGTTTCTTTACAAATTCTTGATCGGCATCAAATTCCACAGCTTTTGTCTAATTTAACCGTGATGCCTGTATCTCTCATGGTTACCAATACATGCACCATGAAAAATTTACCACCCTGTATTTGGTGGAAGTAACATAATTTATCCATTTTTTGGAAAAAGAAGTCCCCAAACTGAAAGATACTTGGCACAGGGACCCCACTTATTTAACATATCCTTTAGAGGTCCGACCGCCCCTGTAGATGGTTGGACCAGACCTTCCATTTTCCCGAAAAAGTACTAGCAGTTCGCTTAGTTATTAGTTTTCGAAAAAATTGACATGAATTCCTTTTTTTTGTATCCCAAATGGTTCCATTTGGACAATAGGGTAGGTATAGTATATTTAGTAGCATAATAACAGACCTATAACGGTTTGACCAACAATTAAAAATTGGTGGAGAGGTAGCCAATATTCCAAATGCAAATATAACTGACGATTTTGAAAATGGGGAGTCATAAACCCTTAAATTATTGTTGAGTGAACCTTTGAACAAAAGCAAATAGGTAGTTAAATAAATTACGACGAGTTTAATTGCGATTAAGGAATTCAAAATAATTAATAGGGGAGAAATAAATCAGAGAGGGACGCATAAATTCATCAGAATATATGAGTTTGGAATGCGTGTGAAATAATACTTTCTGAAATAAAACCTGACAGGTCTAGGAGGAAATATGCATATATTAAAGTTTTCCCGTGTGCAAAAAAGCAAGTTTGTTCGCCGGGGATTTAGTTGGTGATTTGAGTTGGTGTTTAACATCAAACGGCTGCTCGCACCTCTAAAGCGTACTAAATCCTTTCCCGGATTTGTAAACGAGTCCGGGTCTAAACGCCTGTATGTGTGACTGACCATTTATCATTCCTGCTGCAGCCCTGCTGTCTCTCTCTCTTTTTAGACACCCCATTTCGCAACGCCGACCGTCATCACATGTGATTGTTGGCTATTTCCTTTGCATTTCTTGGACGTTGCTTGTTGCTACGTTTTATTACACGTCTTTGTGTTCCGATTCATTGTTGCATGTTTAGGCCTCTATAAAATGCGAGATCCCTGAAATTTATGGTTCGCCATCTAAATATCGAATTAAAATGCTTTAGTGGCGTGATTAATTTCGCAAAGGCGAACATGACAGCCTTATTTTGGATGAGACTCAAAACGACTGCTCAAATAAAATAAATCCTCGAGAAAAAATGTAACAAATGTCTTAACATAAACTTGGATGCCATTGTTTCCGGGCTGTAGGGTTAAGAGAGCGGTTTGAACTTGAGCAGGAAGCAATGGTGCGCGGACCATTTCCTCCAAAAACTGCTCTTCACACTCACATGTTCTCATATTCACACATACTTATGCAGCGACCCTACCGCAAACTACCCTTAACCCCCATATTATGTCGTCGATATAGATATAGACTCATTTGAATATTTAAAGCCTCCTTTATATACACTTTCGGAAAAGTAATACCACTACAAACAGAATTATTATCCGAGCTATAGCTCGTCTTAATGTATAAAGCCTTGAGAAAATTTCTCATAAATTTCGTACGGTCGTTTGATAAAAAATTATCAAACACTTCGACTTTAGTGTATTTAGCAAACAAAACACGCGTCACTTAAAGCCGCCAATCTCCACTGGCCGCCGCAAAACGGACATTCTCGCCCTCCTCGAAACATTGTTAGCCCTATAAATCCCTATGTCATTTTTTTCAAAGATTATCCCTCGTCCAGAAAAGCCACTTACAATCATACCGGTTTTTATGAACACACAACTTTTCTCCCACATCCTAAATAAAGCGAATACACAACAGTGAACAACTTTCTTTGGAATCGTTATACTAAAATCGTAGTATCATAAGGTTAAAGTTGTTCTTGACGAATTCTTAAAAAGTTGCACAAGTTACACCCTTTGACCCGTATCTTCAAAACTATAAGAAGTTTTTGTGTTAAAAAAAATGGGCAGCCACGGAAGCGGCTTGGTGAATTATCCAATCCTATCACCCATAAATTTCAATCCAGTGTTTTGGTACTTTTTCAAAATATTTACTACTTATTGTCAAAAGGGCACTAAATTTAATTGAATTTTTGTGTCAAATTTCATAGAGGACATGCCAAAAAGGCACTTGTTGGTCGTTTGCCACCAGAATTAATTAAATTTTCCTACTTGCTATACCTAGTCTTTCACTCTCGCCGAGACGAGAGCGAGAGTAGGCTCCTCTCGTTCTCGGTCTCGGAGATTACTAAAACGGAAGTCTGCCATAAATCTTGCGGGACAGGGGCTAATGGCGGCCATTTTAATTTTTCAAAAATTGACATCTCGAAAACGGTAACAGATACGAAATTTTATTGAATTAGAAAAAAGTTGTATTTTTCAGTGTAGATTAAGAATCTGAAAAGAAATCGAAGATATCTAAATTGGTTACTGAAATATACTGAAAAGACTGAAACGTGTCATAACTTGGTTACTAATCGGCAGATCAGTATGAAATTTGCTTCAATTAGATTACCTTGCACGAAGAATAAAATGAGGCGACGAAAACTTTTCTAAGTCTTCTAGATTAAAATATGACATTTTCAGTTTTTTCAGTATATTTCAGGAACCAAACCAGACATCTTCAATTTCTTTCCAGATTCTTAATCTACACTGAAAATCACAACTTTTTTCTAATTTAATCAAATTTCTTATCTTTTACGGTATCCGAGTTGTCAATTTTTGAGAAATTAAAATGGCTGCCATTAGCCCCTGTCCCGGAAGATTTACGGCAGACTTCTGTTTTAGTAATCTGCAGCATAAAAATAACAAGAAAATTGCTAAATCAAGTTCGCTGAAATGACATATCAAAAATGTTCACTGCCTCGGGACTATTGGACGAATTAGCGAGATAGAGAACAAAAAAATACGCCATCCTTAATAAAAAATTTAAGGGTCACAGATTTTCTCATTCACTATCTCGCTAATTCGTCCAAACCTGACTTTCAAATTAAGTTTTCGAGAAATTAAATAAATTCACAGAAATTCGACAGATTGCTCTTAAACCTTTTAAAACCCGGTTTTTAAATCACAGTAAACATAAATACATGCAAAATAGGTACTTTGATTTACGTTTTTTGTGATTTTTTTATACTACCGAGACTCTCGGGTTCTCGGCGAGATCTCGTGCACATGCTCTCGGTCTTCGCCGAGACGAGAGTCAATGAACTCTCGATCTCGCCGAGACGAGAGTCAATGGACTCTTGCTCTAGCGGGCGAGAGCGAGACCGAGACCGAGAATTTCTCGGTCTCGGGTGAAACACTAGACGTAAATTTTACTACTGGGATTTTTCAAAATTATGATTTTTTGATAAAAGGGCACTAAGTTTGAAGACATTTTTGGAAACGACATTTGAAAATATTTCATATTCTGATAAAGGAAATGGGAGTTTATTAGTCAAATTTCAAAGTTGATATGCCAAAATGACACTTGCCGTTGGCCGATGGCCACCAAAATTAAATCAGCTCTTAGGCGGGCACTGGTATCCCTACTTACCAAATTTCAGCCAAATCGATTAAGTAGTTTGGGCTGTAGCGTATTATCTAATGTTGTTACAAAATTTCGATTTATTTGATTTTATGCCAAAAAGGCGCTAAGTGTGAATACATTTTTAGAAACAGAATTTGAAGACCTTTCATATGCTGATAAGAAAAATTGGTGTACATCAGTCAAATTTCATAGTTGATATGCCAAAAAGGCACTTGGCATTTGTAGATTGGCAACAAAATTATCTGGGCTCACCAGAAGGCTAACTCTAAGCCCCGTTCCAAATTTCACTAAAATCTGTCCGGTAGTTCTCGAGGAATCTTGCTCACACACGTACATACACACAGACATTTTTTAAAAACCACTTTTTTGTGATCCTGGGACCTTGAAACGTAAAGATCTGGTGTTATTTCAATTTCGAATTTTGGAGTGATTGCAGTAACCTCCCATTTTTATATGGTTGTAGGGAGGTTAATAAGTTTGTCACTTATAGGAACATTTTTCTGAATTTCTACAATTCATCGAATATTTTGAAGAAAATTAACGCAAAAGACAAATGTAAAGAAGAATAAATGTTGCTGCATTATGTTGCTCCTTGTTGCGGTAAGGATTAGGCATGCCAAACAAGCTGCTGGAAGGGGTGAAGGGCTGAACTAAACACGCGTGAAACGTCGTCCTAGTACCGCAGGTTGGACTTCCAATATGTGATGAGGTATTGATGATTCCGGGATGTCTGAACCAGCTGAACCAATTACATTTCACAAATCCTTTGCACACCACTTCTCTGCGGTTCCCCAAAGGCAGATCCACAGGATTATCTCTCAAAGCACCGCTTGAGGACCGCACCTGCTGACAACTTAAATAATAGCCAACACTTATCTATATGGAGATGCGATTTAAAGCCACAAAAATTGTTTTTCTCTTTACTCCGCTGCAATAAGGGTGGTCACCACGTGTTGTAAAGATGACATTAATGACAATGTTCAGGACTAGTTCTGAAATGAATTAAGTTTGTCGATTAAGGAACCCTCTCATGAGAGAAGCGCGGATTGTCGAACTTTTCATGCCCCTACTTATTGCGGCTCAACTATGGAACAGAGAAGTTAGCGACCCTGCTGTATAAGCCGCTAAAATAAGAATACACACACATTCCAGTTTTTTATTAATACGCGTTGAAAAAGGTCATTTAAGACATTGTTATTTTACGATACGAATACGAATACATAAATGCTTGGCTTATGCCTTTTTGGGATATATTGTAGATTGTAAAACATAATGTTCTAGCTGACACCGTTTATATCTTCGCCTCTCGTCATGTTTTATGACTTTGCCGAGCTTTTCGATCTTTGACCATCACAATAGATACGTCCAGACTCAATCCTGCGAGCAATTTACAACTCAAAAAACATTAACGAGTTTTGGTAAAAAAACTCTTCGAGGTCAGGAAATGTAAATACAATGATCGATCTCCCGGGGTTAGCGTAAATAGGTAAATGGGGAGGTTGAGGATTTTGCGAGATGTCAATCCTGCTAATGATACCGCACGACCGCACCAAATTACCCTGACGCTGTGAAGCCGATAGAGGTGAGGGGAACCCCTGGAAGCATATGGCGCCTATGAGAGTTAGTTTTCCCGTTTGTAATATTCCTAATGACGAACACACGCGCGCCCGTCCGTTGCACTATAGAACACGTACTGCATGAAAACGCAACTTTTCCTGCCACATTAAGGAGTCGGAGGTGAGGAACACCCTCTATAATGGACCACTCGATCGGTTCACTTCACCATCGTAGCGGCTGCCTCAAATTAATAAAGATTCTATTTCGATTGGAAATCGAACTTCCTTCCGGGCCGGTATTATTAATTTTTTTCACATGAAAATAGCAGCTATGCAAATCGTTTCATTAAAATGCGCCGCACCGTTGCGAAATTAAAAAATACCGAGGTATTATTATAATTATATCAATATATTACAGAAATCGCTATAATAAATCTCTATTTACAATATACAAATTTATTGCATAGCTAACATTTATAATACTTATACAAATTGCTTAAAATAATATTAATTATTATCACGTCATTCTTTCTATTGAAAAAACTATTCTTTCAGAGACAATTTCTCTTTGAAGACCAAAAATTTCTTTTAATATCTAGAACAAATCGATTTATTGTGAATTGAATAAATTGATCATTACCGCGACGAGTGATTTTCAGATGCGTGTTGAATCGATGGAAACCGTAGGGATGCTGATTAAGGAAGCGACTATAGTCTGCAATCTGGAACTGGAAGTCGAAATATTGAAGCTGCTCTTGAGAGAAAAAAATTATCGAATCCTCCTCATAACAGCCGTAGAAATATTGCCCGTTTATATCAATTTCTTGGGGGTGTGAGTATTGTGGATACCCAAGCAAGTCTTTGTAATCAAATTGAGCCAAATTCAGCTCTTGTCCACCTGATGTCATCCAGCTTAGGTCCAAGGGTTGTTTGAGATTTTTGAAAGTTTCGAAACTTGGCAAAACAGGGTTGGGATTTGAATTTATGTAAGAAGACGATTCGCTAGTGTAGCTCTGGCTTCCATTCGGTTTTTTCCCCAATAATTCCATGCATAGCGCAAATTGGTCTTCCAAAGGAATTTCTCCAGAAAACCACTTTTCAGGAACTGCGGTTGTCGAATTGAACGCTGAAATTTTAGGTGTTAGGAATGAAGTGCAGTTGCGGGTAAAAATATACACCTTGTTTTTTCTAGTGAGTTCACGAAAATCAGTAATTTACTAAAAACATAAAAAATGGAATGCAAAAAAAGTAAAAAATTACCGGAAGATATCCCTCCTAAACAGAAGGGTACAAATTCTATGCGATTTAGGCAAGAAATAGAGAGAAAGAAGATATGGCCAGGCAAGTTTTAGATGGGAGGGGTACAGTGGACAACGTGTACATATTAAACCATTTATAGTAAAAAGAAATGTAAATAAAGAAGAGAAGGATGCAGGCGTTATTCATAGACAAAGGAAAAAACATGAGAGAAATAGGATTGAGTGACAATGTGGTAAGAAGGATAAAAGACATATACAGGGTGAGTCTGAAAGACTCCGCATCCTTTATACCACAGAATCTACTGTTCAAATGATGAAGCTTGGTGCAAAAATTATTGGTCAATTGTGATTCCTCTTGATGTTATAAACCGCCAAAAATCTTCATTTTTAAACGTTCTTTTTAAATATCTTTCGAAAGATGTATCGTAGGATTTTGAATTTTTCCACAGCATTCTTACAGACCAAGATGCAACTACTGATGGTACTTAAGACATTATCCAAAAAGCGGATCCCTGTTATACAGGGTGGCCCCGATGTTATTTGCCCTTGAACTTTTTTATGTTTGAAAATAATACTAATTTGCCTATGCGGCCGTATTCCCCGTTCAATTCTAAAATTTTTTTAGCTCTTAAAATTTTTCGAAACAACTAACCACTCACGAGGAAAATTGAAAAAACCGAAAACATGATCATCGTGATAAACCTACAATTTCAATAAAAATCAAAGTGTACGTTGACACGCATCACATTTCAACTGTTTTTTTGCATTGAAGGTGTTGTCCTACATCTGTGCCCAGAACCATTGCTCATAACTGAAGAAAAAACATTGTTGGTAATTTCACTTTTTTATGAGGTAGATTTATCATTGGTTTTAAGGTGATTACCTGCATCATGTTTTTGGTTTTTTCAATTTTTCTCGTGAGTGGTTAATTTTTTCGAAAAATTTTAAGAGCCAAAAAAGTTTTAGAATTGAACGTGGAATACGGCCGCAAATTAGCAATATTTTCAAACATACAAAAGTTCAAGGGCAAATAACATCGGGGCCACCCTGTATAACAGAGATCCGCTTCTTGGATAATGTCTTAAGTACCATCAGCAGTTGCTTCTTGGTCTGTAACAATGCTGTGCAAAAATTCAAGATCCTGCGATACACCTTTCGAAAGATATTTAGAAAGAATGTTTAAAAATGAAGATCTTTGACGGCTTGTAACATCAAGAGGAATCACAATTGACCAATAATTTTTGCACCAAGCTTCATCATTTGAACAGTAGATTCTGTGGTATAAAGGATGTGGAGTCTTTCAGACTCACCCTGTATAAGGAGGCAAAGAGTGCAGTTGGAATAAATAGACAAGAGAGTGAGGGTTTTTGAGTACTCAAATGCTCGTTCAAGGGCGGTCCTAACTCAAAATTTGTAAGACAGAAGTGAAGCTAAAAATTTCAAGATAACTTCAGAATGTTAAGGTACAAAGCATCAAGCATAACAAAAAAACACACTTCTACCTAAAGATTGTCCACAATATTAGCCCCTCAAACTTTTGAGCCATACGCCAGGAACAAAGACAAAGGAGTTGTACATCTTTATACATACACTTTTTTTAGGTGTTGCTCTCGTCTTGGGGGGGGGGGTAGGACCGCCCTTGTTGAGATGTTCAGAAAGGCGCAAGCAGGAGGATTTGGTGATAGTAGCGAACGAGAAGAGAAGAATAATTATTGAATTGATATGAAATGCAGGGAAGTAGGTATATGAAGAGGAAAATGAAATAGATGTGGAAAAAGAAGACGATGATATTCAGGAAAGGGAGTAAAAAGAGCAAAAAAAAGTGAGTGGAAGTAGAATGAAAGTGAATTTAAACATCTAGGATATGTATTCAATGAGAAGAGAATTTGCGGTACGATGATTTGGGAAATAGGGTAGAGAAAGTTTGCCCATGATTTTAAGAGAAGCGGAATTATGTTTGATAGCTTAGTAAAGAGTATGAAAAAGTATTTAAAGTGGGTGCTAGGAGACAGCGGAATATATGTATAATAAGAAAATAATCGAAAATGATTAAGTACAGACAGGAAAAGGTGTGGCGAAATTCGAGGAGAGCATAGAGGAAATAGGAGATGTTACAGGAGTGTTTAAAAAAGAGAAAAGTGATAAGAGAAAGAGATAGACGTATAGACGTACAGGAGAAAGGAACAAAAATGAGCGAATCAAGATTCAATGTAAAATAAGGGGACATAATAAGCGAGGGGTTAATAAGTTTCCTGGAGAGACAGTGTAAGAAGTATTGGCTAGAGGAAGAAGAGAGAGAAAAAAGAAATATACAGGGTTAGTACAAAGTCTTGGAAAGGTCCATCTTCTCTGTTATTCCTTAAGATTTGACTTTGAAACTTAGGACCTATGCACAGGTGAAAGCAGGTAATTCAAAAATATTTATAAAGAAAATTTTCCACTTCCGGTTTAGCCCGAAATGATCCTAATTTATTTTTTTTAAATGGAAACCCAAATTATTTCTCAACGGATTCGGAATTTTCGATTTTTTTTAGTCAAAACGTGTTTTATACTTGATCGGAAGTCAAGTCATTTGCTTTGTAAATAATTTATTACGTATCTAGATTCTTAAATTTTCTCGCCTATGAAAAACCTACTTACAATATGTAAAAAGTTTAGAAAACGGGAACTAGATAAAAATTTCAGGTGTATATTTTTTTGTGGAAATGATTTTACTTGAAATAATGCTTTTTTCGTCCATTTTCTTAGATGCAGAAATACATTTTTTCCACTTAATACAGTGTGTCTCATTTTAACTGGGGAACCACCCTAAAATTTCGGTTAATATTGAGCAAATCAATTCGCTCTTTTTTTCTGCATGTAGAGCTTCAAAATTTGCATCTGTGTGATACTTCACTTCTTTTTATCCTGCAATTACCTAATTAGAGAGACCAAAAATAATAGCGAAATTGTATTAGGCATTTTTCTATCGAAAAATTTTATTAAGAAAAGTTGCTCAGGATGATGGGCAAATCCGAGGTTTCAAGCCAAATTAAAATTGTTGGATTTCTGGAGGATATTATAATAAGGGGTTGATGTGTAATAAAAAACATTTGGAATAAGAGTTTGTTTAACATTTGCTGTTAGCTGTGGCTGGGAAAAATTTAAAAAAAAAGTAGGAATTATTAAGATTTTTGGTGGAAGCTTATAATTTTCAACTTTTTCTGCGATTGTAAAATTTTGCATGTCAAACAAACCTAGAAATTCAACATTTTTATTTTGGCCTGAAACTTCGGATTTACCCAATTTGGGGTCATCTTATCTTAATAAAATTTTTCGATAAAAAAATGACTAATACGATTTCGCTATTTTTGTGGGCTGCAGTGCGCCGAGATTTCGGGATAAAAAAGGTGAAGCATCACACAGATGTAAATTTTGAAGCTCTACATGTAGAAAAAAAGAGCGAATTGATTTGCTCTATATTAACCGAAGTATTTCGGTGATTCCAGTTAAAATGAGACACACTGTATAATTCTAGGAGTTATAAGAAGCTAATTTTTTAAAGGAAATAGACTGCTCTCTTTGCAACAGTAAATTAAATAGATCAAAAAAATCTACGTACATACAATACTAACTAGACGTGATTAGTGAAATAAAATATTAAATCTTGTTAGTCACAAAATCCATTGCAAGAACACTACCTGTACCAGCGGCGCTGTTAAATTGCGCCCTTACTTCCGGATCGTCAACATGCGGTACATAACACTGCAATATTTACAACTAAATTAGTAAAAAAAAATAATTGAAAAGAACCTGAACGATTTCTAATCACGTGATTTTTAAAGAATGCTCTTACAAATATACTTACGAATTTACAAATCGGGCAAAAGGGGGAGGTGCATTCCCCATAGACACTAACCATGTTCTTCTTGTCTTCATCATCACCAATTTTGACATTCCTCATTAATTCGAAATTTCGATCAACTGAAATCGAGTGTATTGCAAGGTCTTGAATAAAACGATCTGAAAAATTCAGAATAAATTCTATAGAACAATTCCATAAATTATCTTACCGACTTCGTAGGGCTCAATTCTTATATCCGACATGGTCTGTATATCAGACATGGTCTGTACGTGGAAGTGAAAAAATCGGATGACCGAACCGAACTGCGCCAAGCCCGGTAGCAAAGCAAAATAAAGGTTGATAAAGGTCACATGGGTGAAAAAATGTTCCACCACCACTGAAATTCCATTGGAGGTTTTATCGTAGAATTAACCCTCGATTAATTTTAAACTGCCGTAAATCTTGTGGTCGATCATCGTACGTAAGGCCAGCTGTTACATTTTAAGACCCCAACATTACTAGATATTAGTAATTGCACCCTCTACAACCCTTTTAATGACAAAAATCGATTCAATGTCGGAATAAAATTAGCTGTAAAAAGAAATTAAGGGTTTTAAGGAACGCGTCCTTGACTCGAAGAGTGGTTGACAACAGAGACCCTGCTTTTCCGAAATGTAGCTCAGCTTTTTGCGAATAAATTCTCTTTAGACTGGATTATTTGATTCTTGAGGCATTGTTAATGCGATTATAAATCGATCCATTTCTGGACGGGGAATGCCAATTGAATTAGCAGTGTGGCCAGCGATCAAATCGGCCTAATTGAGAGATACGAGCTAGTCGGCTGTAGCAACCAATAAGGACCTAATAAACCACAAGAACACATGAATGTCTACAGAACAAGTTATGGACCCTTTTGCATAAAAAATATGCAGGGACAAAGAAGTACAGCTTGATTGACAGTTGGGCTATAAGGATCAGTTCTGTCTCAAGCCGTCATTCAGTCTGACCGAATAATCTAAGATGACATTTAAATTTCAATACATTCGAAACATAATAAAAAAGGGCAAAGGCGTCTTAACGTATGACAGGGGATATAGGCGACGAAATGGAAATAACCGCTCGTCGCTCGTCTAAAATAACAATAAATATATCAAATAAAAACATACTATTACATGAAGAGAAGGGGAAATGAGAAACTTATAAACGAAATGTAACTGCCGCCGATCTTCAGACCAACGTGGCAGAAAAATGAAAAGCTAAATCCGGTTATCATAGCAATTTCCACGGCGCTCCGTGGAAATTCGTTCAGCGAGAAGCTACCTTTGCTCTGCACTCAAGCATTAAACCCTCCGGGTCCCATCGGCTCAACGCCTTCCGAGCCGCGTTTAGGAATCTTTATTAAAAAAAAAAACTTCCACCAATCGAATATTCGGCATTATTAGATTGGAATTAGTACAACATTCTGCTGAGTTGTAAATGACTTAGTTACGTAGATATTTCGTAGAAAGAAATTTATTGATATGTACATTCCGGTATTGATAAGTAAATAAAGAATGTCTGAGGAATTTTTTGCATAACGAAAGGCGCATGTGTTTATCGAATCGCCATGTTGAAAGACATACGTTACCGATTCTACGAGTAGACGTAGTGCATACATAATCACGAGGGATCGTTTCACCCCGACACATATCAAAAAACTATAACAGAAACATAGATCATGTTTTTGAAATAGAGCTACTATCACTAGAAACACCCCACTACACCGAAACACTTGATTTTCACTGCTGACGCGTTTCGAACACAATGTGCTCATTATCAAAGCCGAAGCTAAACAACCTACCTGCCAAAAAACTGAGATATTTATAGGCCCACCAGCGCAGCTCCATACCCCTTAACTTAACTTAAGTTAGTTTGTAGCGTTAACAATGTGCAGATGCTAGATGCAATGGAGAGTATCATAATTTAGCTATAAATTTTCGGGATTTATCTAAATTCGGAAAGCCGTTGTCAAGGTAAACAAAGATCAGGGTAGTGTAATTACAAATTAATTTTTGCTTACTGCTTTTATTTTTAACTTTCTCTCGTAGTTTTTTCCAGGGTTTTGTTGATAATGACTGGGTGTCGCGCATGCAAATATTCAGGGATGGATTCAGGGAATTTTGAAATTGGGGAAATTCAGTAGTGTTTAGGTTGCTTATTGTTAGAACTATTACGCAAATTGTACATTTACTAATCCATATGTCGTTCTCTTAACCTGTCAAAGTTTTAGCCGACTTTTCCGAAAAGAAAGTCAGTCAAATTGACAGGACAGCTATCGTTAGTGAAATGCTTTGGTCATAAGTTGTGATTGTTTTGTGGAATTTCAGGAGATGTCTACAAGAGAACTGATCCCTTATATGTTATGTCATTTACGATTATTATTTTGAGACCGCTTAGTAGATTTGAAGTTAGCTTTCAGATGCAGAGGGTTCGACCTTAACAAGAATGAGTTACTTATACATTTTTCTGTCTAGGACTCAAAAAGTGAACAGAAAATACAATGGAAGGGGACCGGGATACCTCGCCTGGTATTCTTGGTAGTATATAATCTCAATTTCCTTTGAAGACAGATTTTCAAGTCCATTGTTCGGAAGAATCAATGAAAATCTGTTAGATCGCGAGTTAGTTTTTCATGAAATGTTCAGATAGGAATCTGTGAGTCTTAATCCGGTTGTTTTTCGGTGAATCACTATCCATTCAAAATTTTCATCTGTCTCAGGATAAACAGTTCATCCAATTCGTACTTTTACTATAAACAAGAAACTAAAAAGGTCAGTGTTTTTAATTTGGATAAAGTAATTCTTAGACATTTGAATTCAAAGTCAAATTATGGGTATTATATTGAATACAGGTTTGAAAATGTTTCGCGGTCTGTGCCGAGGTGAGTTTCTGATATCTTCTGTAAATTCCTTAACACTTGGTATGAAAGAGTTGGGGAAATCAGTGGGTTGGAATGTGGTGTCTGCATCTTATCCTAGCTTGACTACCTGAAGAACAGGAAAAGTGTGCTACCCACTATAAATCAAAAAACGAACTTGGCAAGGTTTTAAAGTCCCAAAAGAAAGGCAAGGGTTCCTCCTGTAGCAAGGAAGTAGAGTCAAAACATCCCTGTGAATTATTTTATAAAACCTCCAGATAACATTGCACCGACACTGTAAGAGCAGAGTTTCAGCTAAGTATTTAAATTCTGGCTTTCATTAATTAAATTATGTGCACTTTGGGTTGATATAATTTTAATCTAGTTTTAAGTTAGATCTTAGTTTTAAGATAGGGCCATCAAGTCAAATTGCACTGTTGCTCAATTGTCAAAAAGACACCCTAACACTGCCATTTGTTTGTTTACATCACCTAGAAACTTTGAATTGGTTTATCCTTTGCTCTAAGACTGCTCACAAAACAACCAACGACATTCATCTTGTCTAACTCAGAGTTCTCAAAGTTCTACAAAAGAACCTCAAATCCATTCTAAACTCTAGCCGATTATTTTGACATAATGACGGAAATCGATCCATCATGTCATCTCATCCAAACAACCAATAATCTAATTTGAGGGTGGTGAAACAGTTCTCCAAAAATAGGACTAAAAGTCCCACCCATCTAGAAAATAAAAAAAAAAAACAAATAAAAGATAGTTACTGTCATTACTTACAGAAGCCATCAAACTCTGTATCGTGCTTCTGAGTTGGTCACAATACACAGCTGTGCTGTTTTCACAAAAGAGAACTTTGATCTTGATTGAATTACAAATCTACATTGACACATTTGTCACGATTTGTATTTTCTGAGACAGCCTTGTCTATAAAAATGTTGACAAAAGTCGAACTTTGATTTTCTCACAGTAAAACGTACTAGAAAATCCTCATACATCGAAGATTGTAAAATAATCTGACAGACCGATAGCTGAATACAGTGTTCTCATTCTGAAGTGTTCTTTTGAGTTATATTATGCAAAGATTGAAAGAACGTAGTGTTTATTTCTCTTTTGGCGTTCCTTCTCTACTAATCAGGGATACCTAGTAAATAAAGACGGGGGGTGTTAATTTAAAGGCTAATTAATTAGAAACACAACATAGTCTTAAACAAAGGGTCTTAAATGATAGATAACTAGACGATCACAAACTTAGGGCTAATTCGTTAAAGTAACAAATCCAGAAACCTGGGTAGTAAGGGGGCTGAAAAATATAACGTTACAGTATTCAGTAAACTTTAGCCGTTATTTTCACCAGTAGTTCGTCTATAACGATGGACCATAGCAGAGGGCATTGATTCTGTCCATCGAATTGTGGATGACTCAATATCTCTTTTTCAGCTTCCTTATAGTAATAGACTTAGTATGAGGTGTAGGACAAGTAAGAACAATATAAAAATTAGAACTACCTAATAGCGAGGAATCGCAGCAAAAAGTAAAAAGGAATGAAAATAGATTTCTTTTGAAAAAAGTAGAACAAAATGACGAAAATCCGGTTTGAAACAGATATTTTCTGTTCTATTAACTTTTGCAAAGAAAAAGCATTTGAAAAAATGTCATACGACTGAGAAGACAGAAAAACATGGTAAGATCAACAAGAAGGGCCAAAAGCGTGGGGGGTAGGTTATGTTTGTCTGGTTTGGGGTTGCATATGAGAGTTTCCAGATGAAAGGGTGGCCTGACCGCATACACCTATTCTCTAAGTTTAATTGGCTTAGCACGTGTTCCACTCATTGGGATTTAATATTCAGAGCAGTTGCCGTTCCGCCGGCATTGCAGCGCACGATCATTTTAATATGGAATTAGGCGGCATAACCGCTCTCATCAAATCAATTACGGGAAGATTTAACAACAAATATACAGTGAATTACACCATTTTACAGCTGCGTTCGCTTTAAAAGCCCTTTGCGTTGAAATTTAATCTCGTGACATCTACAACAAAGCAATACAATAAATTACCGATATAAAACAATATGAAAGCGCGCGGAATGCGTTAGTCTTTGCATTCCTTCCCTGGTGTCATCCCTCGCAGCCCAATTACGATTGCCGACCGGGGTTGAGGTGGTGGATTCGACCCCCGCATCTATCAGAGAGGACGCGACAGCCTTTGGAATGATTTATCTACAGTGTCACCTCGACGCCACTGACGCGACATGCGTCATCACCATCAAATGACCTATCGCTCGGCGCTCTCTCAATTGAAATGCTGTAATTTTTGGCAATTTTTCATAGTTTTAGGAACATCATTTACTATTTTATTTAATAAATCCAGGATCGGCGGTTATTAAATACCGCACCGCTGAACGCAACAAGTCATTTTCATTTATCACTCTCAGACCCTCAAAACATCATGTCGAACGATGCTACGCTTCGCTGCATTTATGCCAAATATCCCATTTCCTTATTGCTCACACTTTTATTGATCTTTGTTCGCCAATTACACACGAAAGAAACTGAACCGACAGCACTTAAAAACTTGTTCCGCTGCGTGCAACAAATCTCGATCATTCGTTGACTCACCCAGCTGCTCTCTGAAATCCGTTTACGGATGCTTTAAATCCGAAATTGGTGGAGGCGCCGCATAGGATTTTCAGGTGTTCGGGGTCCTTTCGTTTAAAAAATGACAGACAATCTGAACCTGAAACGCGTTTTCAACTTAAGTCAGATTCTATTAATTTACCCCTTGGGTTTTCTGTTCATATTTGGTTAGATAAACCCTTGTTTCGGGCTCCCCGAGGGCTAATATGAAGTCATAAGTATGAATAGAAAAACATGATAAATTTGAGACTGTCGTACGTACGAGAAGGAAGAGACAGTGAAGAAATTAAAATGATCGCAGGATATGAACCAAATGAAGATACGAGAAAGGAAGAAAACGATAACTGAGGTGCCGCAAGAGAAAATAAAGTAATAATGACTGACCTGAACGGGAGAGTGGGTAACAATAATTTTGGAATAGAGTGGTGTTTGTGTAAATTCGGAGAAATGAAAAACAATAATGCAGAAACAGAAAGAGTAATACATAAAGTAATGGCAGAAGGAGTAACACCGAAAGACTGGCGTACAGGAATAATAACATCGATTTTTAAAGAGCAGTGTAAAAATTATAGAGGTACATATTACATTACATTACAGTAACCAAAACGTTCGCAAGAATCTTGGAAAAGAGGATAAGATCCTTGATGGTACAAATTTTGTTAGTTTGAATTAAAACCAAATCGTGGAGTAAACGACGCCATATCTTCATCATTACGCAAATTGTGGAAAAAGCAATAAAGGAAGAAAGCCGTGTACTCATGTGAAGACTTAGAGAAGATCTACAGGGTGTTTTGCAACCGCGTGTAAGTTTTTTAACCCCAGATTGCCCATCGAAAATGGTAACGATTGGCACAAAATTGTTTAGGTCGAAGTCGTCTCCTAAGGAAGTTATAGGGCTTTAAAGTCAGCCATCGGGGGCAGTTTTTCTTAGTTATCTCAGGAACGGATTAACGGATTTGAACGAAATTTGGTGGACACTAGTAGCCAGTGAATATACATCTACATGGGGAATTTCGTTGGATTATGAAAACGGGATCCCCAGAAAACGGAGACACCTTTGACATTTTTCTTCCGGAAAGTGTTTGAAGGTCACGCGTTTTAAAACTGGTGGTGTCCGTTAGAAAGGGCAATTCAAACTGCAACTTTTACTATACGTGGTATTTTTTGATTTAATGCGTGGTTTTAGAGATATCCGTACCTGAGGTAACTTGAAAATTTTTCAAGGTCACGCATTTTAAAAATGGTGGTGCCTTTTGTAAAGAGCAGCTTAAACTGCAACTTTTACTATTCTTGGTATTTTTTTATTTAATGAGTGGTTTTAGAGATATCCAAATAAGAAAAACTGCTCCCTATGGTAAAGCCCTAACTTCCTTAGGAGACGACTTCGACCTAAACAACTTTGTGCCAATCGTCACCATTTTTGATGGGCAATCTAATGTTAAAAAACTTACACGCGGTTGCAAAACACCCTGTATATGGAAAGTATTACAGAAGAAGTGAACACCACAAGATTTGATAAAGGGAATACAGAGCTTGTACTAAGAATTATGTAAGAACAAGACATGAAACAGTAGGGGGAGTAAGACAAGAATATACACTAAGCCCAATTCTGGACGAGGCGATTTAAAATGCTAAGCAGGGAGCCAAGTCGTTCTAAGTAGGATACTGAAACATGGAAAAAATAAATTAATGCTATCAGACGTATGTTATGCAGACGACATAGTTATAATAGCTAAAAACCATAAATGTAAATTTAGAGATCTATAGAAAGGCGCTGCAAATCATAAATATGAAGATTAACCAGTATGGCAGGAAAGGAAATGCAGTAGCAGGAAATACTGTTACAAGGCGAACCATTGGAACAAGTTCAAGAATTCAAGTACTTAGAGACAATTATAGCGCAGGAATGGAGGGTGAAAGGGTGAAGTTACAGAAAGCATAGTCGCAGGAGGAAAGACTGTTTAATAGCAATAGAAACGCTTTCTTAGGAAAAAAGGAAATATTTAAAGACATAAAAGTATACATTTATACTTGCATATGATGCATCTGAGGCGTGGGTACTAGCAGAACATCAAAAGAAGAAAATGAAGGTCATAGAAATTGAGACCTTAGAAAAACTGGTAAGAAAACAAAAATGGATAAAGTGATAAACACAATGCGAGGCTAAATGTAAATGCAATAAGTAATACAATAGAAGATCAATTAAGATGGCATGGACATGTGAAGAGGATGGAAGGAACTAAATTAACGATTAAGGTATATCAGACAAGAAGAGAGCAAGGGGCAGACCGAAGAAAGAGTGACAAGAAGGTGTTGGAAAAGCAGCAGAGAAGAGGCGTAAAAGCGTTGGAACAGTCGCGCAAAATAGGAAAATCTGGAGAAAAATATAGAAAAGATCGGTCGAGAACAACGCAACTCCAAGCCTTATATGTGCCTACACCCGTGAGAGTAGATATACAGACTAAGTAAGTAAGTATGAATAGTATGAATAGACTATTGAAAGATGCCACAACCATACGGTGAACAATGGTTTATTACTGAGTATAAAAGTATGAAGGAGGAAATAGTATATTACGTAACGAGAGTTCTAAGAAGCATATTACGCACATGTGGAAGAAGTTGTATATAATTCCACAATGCGTAAATTGGTTCTCAACTCTAATTGCGTACGATAATTTTTCCACTACCACACTTACCTCCATTTAATTAGTTATTTACGTAACAAGCATAGTAAGTTGTTCTTTACAGTCGAGTCGGAGATATTGTCTAACGAGCGAGCGGTCGAGCGAATGTGAAAATCCAAGGAGACAAGTAAAGGCAACTTGCATGCGAGTTGTGTACAAAATTTTATTGTAATTATTTTGAAGCAAAAGTCTAAAACTAGGTACTTACAGCATGAAAGCAAACAAAGAAGTAGAGAGATGCCAGTAACCAGGAATGACCGAAATATTTTTGCAAATGCTGTCGAAGATACCAAGCCAAAGCCCAAAGCTCTTATCCAGCAACAAATTCATATTTTCACTTTATTTCACACATTCCAGAAATAAAAAAATGCCCGAATTATAAAATCTTGACAAACAGCGAAATTGAATGTCATCCATTTTTGTCATCGCCAACTAGAACAATAGAAAAAGACGCTTGTAAAAAGTCGTAACCAAGTCTGTAAAGCGTTGCTAGGGGTCTTTATTGCCGTGTTGTCGAGGTGACAACAACTTACCAAACCAAAAATGCAACTGTAAACAGCGTTCAACATAGTTTACAATAAAAAAATTAAAAGTTTTTTATAAATTAATGACAATGAATGTATGTAAATAAGTTTTACAAAGCTGCCAGTATACTATATTATGACGATTTCTTCAAGATACTTGCTCAGAGGTTGAGAAAATAGTGAAGAAATAAAACCTGTTGGCCCCAAGGCATTTCCGGACCAAAAGGTTCCCGGTCCTACGACATAACTTTTGCACACTTCTTATGGGAAATTTTTTGTTTTTTAATATGTTGTCAAATTGTCAAAAGTACACGCCCTTACAAATTAGGGTTGTACAGTTCCAGAAAAATGTTAGTTCTGCTATACATATAGTAAGTGAACGAACTTTACAATAATGGTCGTAGGAAAAAGTACATGTTTCTGTTATCTCTCGAATGCTATCCTTCATAATCACCGGAACTAACTGTAAAAATACTCCTTCTGCAGTACCTACCTAACACAAAAGCCAGTTTTAATATAATTAACAGAGAGAAAAACGTCCCATTACTACAGTACATTCTTCGGCGAACATTTTGTTAGATTCTGATTGCTTGCTTGTTATTTATTGGAGAGGTCCCGGGTAAACAAACGGTTTCTTTAATTTTCAGTCGCATAGTATATCTGTATATTTTACAATAATGTAAGGTTTTTTCTTACCTGAAGTTTTGTGTAAATGAAGCTTGGAACTGCTATACTTTTCTGTAAATATGCCAGGAGCTAAAACAATAAAGGGCAATTATTAATAGTCGGGACGAACATTTCTTGGAACACGAATTGCCCAATTTGATGTTTTTTATTCAGTTCAGTGGACATATACGAGAAAAATTCAAAAATATACTCTTCTAAATTTTGTCTTAAGAATGAAGACACCACGGTAAAATCTTATTGATAGTCCGATTTTGATAGTAAATGTTCATATAGCTAGTGAAATTTCAAAGTTGGTAATCCTGTTCGCACTAAGTTTTAAACTTGGAGGCAGATTTCATTCAGTAAGTCATTAGGCTGTACTAAATTTTTTCTCTCTCGCACATATTTTCAGCAAATACTTTCTTTTCTTATAAGGTCTTGATGGAATTAAACAATTCTAAAATGTAAGGAAATAAGTCGTACCAGTTTTCTTTTTTTGAATATATCCATATTTTATCAGGCAAGAATTTCGCTCAATAGAAATTCTAATGGCTTCAAATATGGATATATTCAAAAAAAAACAATACCACGACATACTTCCTTATTTTCTAGAGTATTACACGGCTAGAATCGTTAAATTTAGAAAGGGCTTTAAAAAAACACGAACATGTATGTACGAGAGAGAAAGAATCCAAACCAAAGAAGACGAATAAGCTATCATAGACGTTTTACATGGGCAACGCGAGTATAACATTTTTAATGAATAGGTTTTATGTATGGTAGTTGGTATTACTTAATTCAGTTGTATAATGACATGTTGGGAGATTTTCAGTTATTTCAGTTGTTCCCCCTTCTGATGAGAGAGAGAGAGAGAGAGAGAGAGAGAGAGTTGGACTGAGTGTCATGATCAGAAAAAAAATTTGCGAGAGGTAGCAAGACAGCAATATGTTTTTAACATCTATTTTCTTTATGGTCGATCACAAAGTCAACGCCATCTATGATCGGTTTTGTTAAGTGTAAATTGTATCCCTAGTCCGGAGGCAGTGAACATTTTTGGTATGTCATTTCAGCGAACTTGATTTAGCAATTTTTTTTATTTATTTTCATGCTGCAGATTACTAAAACAGAAGTCTACCGTAAATCTTGCCGGACAGGGGCTAATGGCAGCCATTTGAATTTCTCAAAAATTGACAACTCGGATACCGTATAAAAGATACGAAATTTTATTAAATTAGAAAAAAGTTGTGTGCTTCAGTGTAGATTAAGAAAGTGGAAAGAAATTGAAGATATTTGGTTTGTGTTTTTCAGTGTAGATTAAGAATCTGGAAAGAACTTGAAGATATCTGAGAAATATAATAGACATGCAACTTGAAGAAAGCCAAAGTGGATTCAAACAGGGAAGGAGTATACAAGGCCATGTCTTTACTATAAAGCAAATAACGGAGAAAAAAATTGCAGAGAATAAAAAAGTGTACGTGGTTTCCATAGATATATTAAAGGCTTTTGACAGCGTACCACGCCAAACGATCTGGGATAGTCTGCAGAGAAGAGGAGTAGACAGAAAACTAAGAAAAAACACAACCAGAAATTTGTCATAACGAAAAATGGACAATCAGAAGAGTTCCTGACCAAAGAAGGCTTAAGACAAAGAGGAGTTCTGAGCCCACTATTGTTTGTAATGATTATGGTCGATGTGATGAAAGAAACAAAACAGAGAGTCAAAAAGCTGCAAGTAGGGTATCACAATATGGAAAGGGTGGATATTGCCGAGTGTGCATTTGCTGACGATCTGGTAATATGTACAAAGAATGAAAAAGACCTTCAAGAAAATTTGAAAATATGGAAAGAAAACATGATTATTAACAAATGGGAAAAACTAAAGTGTTAGTAGTGGGAAAAGGAAAAAGCGAAGTACAAGTTCAAATAGACGGAGCAAAATTAGAACAAGTACCTAGGTGTTCAACTTCACGAAAATGGAAAACAAGAAGCAGATATTAGCGAACGCATAAGCTCAGCGGTAAAGTTGTATCATGCACTGAAAATTGCTTATACAGGGTATCCCAAAATTCGAGAGCTAGCTCTCGAATTCGAGTAAATCTCGACAAAATAAGGCTACAAGTTCATATAAAATTTTTTCCTCCGCGGCCTCCCTGTGGAGATATTCGCCCTTGACGATGAGTTTTAAAATTCGTTTTTTTCCAATAACTTTTTTATTATTCAAAATTATTTCACTATTTTCGGAACACCTAAGCCTTTTTTGACGCTCTTGCCAATGGTGCAATCGAATTCAATGTAACTTTTAAGGGGGCTCAGCTGAAGAGCCCCCTGGGCGCCCTAAGCCCTTGAAAATAGTGGACATTTCTACATAAAAAATTTTATATGAACTTGTCTCTTTATTTTGTCGAGATTTATTCGAATACGAGAGCTTGCCCACGAATTCTGGGACAGCCCTGTATACATTTTAAGCCTGGTGAAAATTTGTTTAACTTCAACCGATATTTTTCAAAAATCACTTTTAGGTTTCTATTACTCTAAAACATAAGGATACCTAATAATTTTGGCAATTGAATTTTGAGCGCGATTCAAGAAATTTTGAATCTCCAAGTTAGGAATTACTTCATGACACTAATACCGGATAATTAATTAATCGCACTCTACCTTCAAATAGCATCAGACTGATGATGCTGTGAATTATGGAACAAAACACCACCTGATAAACACCGACGGCGTCGGCACGGCGGGTGCGACGTTTTGAATATTCCATCAACTGGGAAATTGGCCGAAACCCGTAGAAATGTTTTTCTGTTTTTGCAGATAAGTGCCAATGAAACACCATTTCCACCTCATCAGTCGATCGAACCTCTCTCTCTCCAGTCCTGCGGCTACTTCAGGCACATCAGCGCATTGAAAAATGGTGGATGCGCCGGGATAGTGATCGAGTTTTAGGTTTCGCGACAGGATTTATCACATTCTCGTTGTGGATATTATGCAAGTTAGCTCTACATTGTCTTGCGAAGTCCTAAAAATAAACGGTGAGGTCTGGGGGGGTTGGGCTGGGTCTATAAACGTATATTGCATGTTTTGCTGAAGTGCACGGGTTAAGCAATGGTTGAACAACAAAATAGGTTTCTTTAAAGTGGCCATAACATATCATAAATGTTTTGCAAATGTTTGAGCTAGTTTTTAGTTGGTTATTCGAGCGGGGATAGAAGGCGTGTAGCGCAGTCCTTACGGCGTGGCCAGCATTAACCACGCCTCCGCGATCGAAGTTACACCTGAGCCATAATATTCATGTTATTTGTATTTTCTATATTTTCTCCTTCAACTTGCAAAAGCTTATTTGAATCAGAAAAATACTGCCCTGAAAAATTGAAATTTTTAATCAGGACTCACCTGGTTACAAAGGTCACCTGTTAGACGCATTCTAATCTAACTCAAGGAGAAAAGGTGATGAGAAGAGCCTGGGGTAATCTATTGCTCTGCAAAGGGGTCATCCGATTGTAATAATAGGGTAACGCTAACCTTAAGAGGGGAAATGAGACCAGAATATTTTATCACGAATACATTATTCTCGGGGAGGGAATACGAGAAAAATATGGTATTAGTGGATATAACTCGCAGAAAAACGGATCTCTCACCACAGGTGCAACCCGTACATCTACATTTTAGATTGCCTCTTTTGTCTCCCAATTTGCTATTCATAAAGATGTCTGAGCTATAAAAACCTCCCTTTCTTTAGAGAATTTGAAAAGCCGGTTTTTCATCACATGATTAAAAGAAAATTTACAAATTGCCCGAATGAAGTCAACATAAGTTTCTTCTTACGGGAATTTATACGATCAGCGAGCAATCATTTAGTGGGCAGAGCTTCTAAAAAGTGGCAAGCTGTCACCAATATCCTGCACAATTTACTGTTTCATAATATGTTCTGGCGATATTAAAATTTGTCATGATTGATGGAACTTAGACAACAAACGGCTATAGAATAGAAAGTGGGGAGCGGTCTCGACAACCTTTTATTGTAGGACAACACTGCGGCATCTAGATGACATTTTTTACCGCGAACTGAAATTTATTAGGTTATTTTGTTCATCAGTTTGTTACTGATTTTTTCTCTTTGTTCAGCTCTCTTATAATTTCTGCTCAGCGAGGGCCCTCTAGTTAATAAATGCGCAAAAAGTGCCATTTGTCAGCAAGTAGTGATTTTTGACCCCTCTGTCGGAATTTTGATTAGGCATAAATAAAAAAACAATCTTTTCTGCATTTTCTAAAGTCTATATGGGTTCATTAAATTGGCTTGCTATATTTTCTTAACAGGTGTTGTGACTGTTGTGAGGTCGTTGGGCAACTTTTTATTAAAAAAATCTACAAAAAATACGATTTTTACCCTGCAATTGAATACGATTAGGTATAAATGAGTTACAAGCTTCTGAAGTCGGAGAAATACGTACTTTCACCCTGCAAGCGGTATACGTAAAATAGGAATAGCACTATCTTGGTTATAATAGACCGATAAAAAAGATACAGTGTTATGTTTACGGTTGCAATAATAATGAAAAATTCAAACTAAAGGGTAGCCCATAAAAAACCGGACAGTTTTCTCTTTTGTATATCTTCGTTAGGTTTTGTGCAATGTTTTTTAGTTTTTTTATACTCGACGTAGCTGAAGGTTGAGGTCGTCGATACTACTCATTGGATTTGAATTCGCACCATCAGTGTCCTTCCTAAGGACTGTAATTTAACACCATTATTTAGGCCAATGGGGTTTCGTTACCCATTGACATATGACAGTGGTGTTTAGACAGGATTGAAGGTCGTTCTTTCCTCTTTCCAAAATGTCCTTCAAAATGAAAATTAATCCATCCCTAAATTTTTTGTGAATTTTCTTCCAAGACTATCTAAATCGCATAATTTGCAACAAAAAGGACAGAGACGATGAAAACTCGGCAGTCATTTTTGTTTAAGTTGTAAATTATGCAGATATATATTAGCTTAATTTAGAACTTAAATTAAAAACGCAGATTAATCTGCTCAATTTACAACTTAAATCAAAAATGCCTACAGAGTTTTCATCCACTCTGTACTTTTTCTTGCAAATTATGCGATTTAGAGGTTTGGAAGAAAATTCACAAAAAATTTAGGGATGGATAAATTTTCATTTTGAAGAACATTTTGGAAAGAGGAAAGAACGACTTACAATCCTGTCTAAACGTCACTGTCATGTGTCAAAGGGTAACGAAACCCCATTGGCTTAAGTAATGGTGTTAAATAAAAGTCCTTATAGGAACGACACTATGATGGTATAAATTCAAATCCAATGAGTGGTATCGACGACCTCAGCTACGTCGAGTATACCTAAAACTAAAAAATATTGGACAACTAACGAAGATATACAAAAATAAATCTGTCCGGTTTTTTATGGGCCACCCTTTACATCGTTTTGCCACTTTTCTCGATAAAGACAAACATCGAAAAGTTTACAAATAGTGGTTGGACACAATTAAAAGCGTAATTTTCGTTAGAATAGATATGCCCACCTATGCTCGGTTCACTTCAGAGACACGGATTTTCATAATAATAAAAGAGTAGGTACTTGAGGGCAAAACGAAATTATTTTTAAAGAAAGATACTGGTGGTACACCTAAACCTTCGGCATGTAGGTACCTTAGTTTATAATTTAAAAAATACGGCTTTTTTATTACTTCGGCGGGGTTGTATAAACATTTAGGTACCTACTCTCTCTTCTTTCGAAAATGCGTTTATTATTCATATTCTAAAAAAATATTTATGCTTAAAAGTAACTAAATTAATATTTTATTTGTTATATTTTACAATACAGGGTGGTGAAATTTTCGTTGCCCACCATTGGGAATTCGGAAACCATAAGTCCTCGAGAGTAGGTTAAATCAGAGAAAAGTTGCGCTTTTTTAAGGCGATCAAAAGTCTGTAAAGAATTTCCCGATATCTTGATTAGTTCCTGAGTAATCGCGAAAAAACTGAAAATTGCGATTTAAAAAAAATGTAGGTATAGTAACTTAAATTAGAAAGAAGTTGCATTTTTTCAAGGTGATTAAGTATTTGTAAAGAATTCTCCCTTATCTTGATTGGCTCCTGAGTTATCTCGAAAAAATTGAAAACCGCGATTTTAAAGAAAAATTCGTATCTTTCTAACGATTGGTAGTATTCAAATGAAACTTGGAACTTTGCTATTTTTGACAGTTGCC
This sequence comes from Pycnomerus fuliginosus, assembly GCA_963924575.1. Taxonomy (NCBI): domain Eukaryota; kingdom Metazoa; phylum Arthropoda; class Insecta; order Coleoptera; family Zopheridae; genus Pycnomerus; species Pycnomerus fuliginosus. The sequence continues at coordinate 4,689,832 of OZ004626.1, forward strand.
AATTCAGTGGCATTGACAGAAATTTTTTAGGGCATCCAGATTTTGAACGACAGTCAACTTTTCTTTTTCTTGTGGCCGCTATATTGGATTCTAACACCACTGGATGCACGAAAAAATTAGCTTTTCAGAAATGTAATCAATATGGACTTCTTTGAAAAAATATGTCCAAGTTTTTTGAGTCACACCATGCCAAGGCGTATTTTATTACCGCTGATGGATTCAATTGTTTTCACCATCATGTCATAAGAGATTGAAAAAATAGGTTTACTCTTTTGCAATTGTTTTTCATCTAAGTTTATGCTGATTTTACAAACTATTCATAGCAATTTTCAAAATTTGTCGATCTGTCGAAAAATTTCATGTTGGCGGAATTTTTAAAAGCTAACTTTTTTGTGCATTTAATGCTGTTAAAATCTAATATGGCGGCCATAAGAAAAAGAAAAGTTGACTGTCGTTGCTTAAAATCCAGAAGGCCTAGAAATTTTCTGTCAAAGTTGTTGAGTTGACAGGTGTCAAAAATATAAAAGTCCCAAGTTTCACTTAATTACCACCAATCGTTAGAAAGATACGAATTTTTCTTTAAAATCGCGATTTTCAATTTTTTCGAGATAACTCAGGAACCAATACAGATACTTAAGAAAAAAATGGGCAGCTACGGAAGCGGCTGAAACCTCCCCACTTGGTGAATGATCCAATCCTATCACTAATATCACTTAAATTTTACTATTTACTATGCCTAAGTTTTACTCCACCAAACCAAATGTGTTTTCTGTGAGTTTTCTGAATTTTACGATCTTTTGCCAAAAGGGCATTAAGGTTGAGTACAATTTTGAAAACTAAATTTGAAGACTTTTCATGTGCTGATAGAGAAAATAGGAGTTCATTATTGAAATTTCAAAGTTGATATGCCAAAATGGCACTTGCCGCCCTCGGATTGCCACCAGAATTAAATCAGTTCTTCGGCGGGTGACGGTATCTCTACCTACCAAATTTCAGCCAAATCGATCCAGCAGTTTGGGCTGTAGCGTGTTATTTAATGTTTCCTCAATACTTCGAATTTTTCGATTTTATGCCAAAAAGGCGCTAAGTGTGAGTACACTTTCAGATACAGAATTTCAAGACCTTTCATGCGCTGTTAAGAAAAATTAGTGTTCATCAGTCAAATTTCATAGTTTACATGCCTAAAAGGCACTTGGCTTCTTCGGATTCGCAACAAAATTAACTGGGCTCACCAGAAGGCCAACACTAACCTGCATACCAAATTTCACTAAAATCCGTTCGGTAGTTTCCGAGAAATCGTGCTCACATACGTACGTACATACGTACGTACATACACACAGACATTTTTTAAAAACCACTTTTTCGTGATCCTGAGACCTTGAAACGTAAAGATCTGGTGTTATCTCAATTTCGAATTTTGGACTGATTGCAGTAACCTCCCATTTTTATATTGGTTGTGGGGAGGTTAAAAAACGCAACTTTTTTCTAATTTGAGCTACTCTCCATCTCTTATGGTTTCCGAGTTCCCAATGGTGGGCAACGAAAAATTCACCACCCTGTATAAAACTTGAATGATTGATCCATTGATCAAATGAATTATAATAATCGCTGAAAACCTCTCACATACTTCTATGCTAGCACTTATGACGTCACCGCGAGCCCCCACAACCAGTTCACAACTTCTTCTCACTTGAGCATTTTTTATTCTTCAATTTGAGTTTCACGTCGATGATAAAAAAATTGAATAAACTAGATTTACTATATGGGAATTCTTTAGTAACTTTCAAGGTCTCGTCACCTTTATGGCACTCGATTTTAGAAAAAAAATTAAAATGAACAATTTGATATGTATGACAGTAAAGGCCCATCCAGATTTCGGGATTTTTGACCGATTTACCGGAACCGACTTGCCCCACGTGCTAAAGCTGCCAGTGCTAGGTATGGGACATTTTCTAAAGAAGTTATTTAATTTTTAATTTAATCGTTTTACCCGGTCAAAAAATTTGAGGTCTGGATCGGCCTTTAAATAACTAAATGCCAAAAGTAATTTTATCGTGAATCATCCTGCATTTATTGCACTCTGTTTTTCAATATTTTTATTAAAGTATCTCTCCCAAAATTGGTGGTTGAATGCTCCGGAGGAATTAATTATGAATTTTGGGGAAGCGCTTGAGTTTTGATTGTGGCGGTTAGGCATGTGAAATCGGGGCTACTGATGTGGAATAACCCCTATAACAGTGTAATAATCCGGTGGAAATAGCATTCCTGTCCGATGATAAATACTGCCTCTCGTAATATCTTCTTTCAAATAAAAGGTCAATTTTACAAATGTTATCAATGTAATATGTTTATAGATCGTAAGAATCCCCGTAGACCGCACAGTTTCATCTCACTCATTTTCGTTATGTTTTGTAAATTTATGTCCCCAAATATTAGGTCGTGTTTCTGACAGCACGAGGTTTAGACGCTATATATCCACTGTGGTTACGTCTCTCTCGCCAACGCAATAACCGCTTTCTTACATTCGTAAATAAATGTCAATGATTTAAACAGGATTATTATTACCGCAGGGGTTCCTACCACTTTTCATTCTAGTACAATAACCACAAATATCAACTTTCTTTGCAATTAGTGTCAGACGGGACAATCTCAAACGTCTTACTCCAAAAGTGGACACGTTTTGTTACGCGACGGACTGAAAAAGTAATGGAAATAAATACAATTTTGCCAGAAGGAAGGGAATAATTCTTCCCCAGATTTTACACGTTTTTAAGCGTTCAAGTGTCAGGCAGTTACTCCCCTCCGTTTAATTTAATCAGCAGTTGAATAGCTAAGTTTTCATTTATTTTTATACTTTGTGACTCTTATTATTACTTTGGAACTCTAAACTCTACCTTCTTTTATCCTATTAGTCAATTATGTTGCTTTAATTTGAGTTATTTATTTGCTAATTAGAACGACTTGTTAGCTAATGTTGCTAGGCTACTCTAAAATTTTTCTAAAAGTCAGTTTTAATTAAAAACTTGTATCTTTTCACACAGAAGAATGTATAAGAAAACATTCGAACACGAGAATGAAATGTAAAAAATCCTTTATTATGTTACTTGAAAATACCTTGCAGCATGCAAAAAGCAGTTCAATGGCAGAACGACGGACGCATGTCCCAATAAGTTCTTGTACTATCTGGATTTATTGGTAGCAATTTATCAGATTCACCGAAAAACAAAGCGAAGATCCCTCATGTGAACCCTATTTAGATTTTCAGCGAGTCCGTATAGGCAAAGCGAAAGATAGTTTAAATTTGAAAGTACAAAGAGGGTCGAAAGAATGCAGCGATATTTTAAAATGTTATCTGGATTGGGAGTATCGGCCTCGGTGCTACAATGTGTGTAATATGTTTGGTTTGTCGGCTTAGATATACTTGTTAGCCTATCTGTGAAGGCGGCGCAAGGCGGAGCTTCCAAAGACGGTCGAATGTGAAAGCAGACGCCGACGTCGGGACGTCCGATTGTAAAGACGCCCGTTGAACTTTACTCTAAATTGCTGTAAAACAAGCAAAGGGTAAAGAATTCGTCTGGACTAAAGGGTGCTACCAGTGAATCATATCGATACTATAATACACACGGACACATTTATAAAAGTGCAGTCCTCTGACAACACCATGCACCCTGCAAACAGGGGCTAACTCAACTGTCAGAAACTGCAACACTAATATGTGACTTCCCCTCATGTAATAACTTGTTAGCGTTTGTCACTTCGATGGAACCAATTTCTGTCAATCCGATTAAATCTAGCTTTTGCATAAAAATACTTATTACTGTAAATATCGTCATGGTTACTTTATTTTATATACTCGTAACATGAAATTTCTTTTCCGAGCAAATACGGCTTTCATCTCGATTATATTAAAGAATAGGTAGAGAACTAACCCTTGAACTGCTGTAAGCTCGACGAACGTATTTCGCGAAGGCAATTTTCAGGTTAGTTCGCGGTTGACGATCCTCTCTGCGTCTCATTCTATCTCGTGCATTCACGATATTAACCTGTTTCCTTCCTGTAGATTGCTGTAGATTGTGGCAATTTGCTGCAAAGTGGTCCGATAACACTAGGGCTGACATATGGCTACACATGCTGCTAAGAAGATACGATATAAACAAACACTGTTCTTTGCATATCTTATGTACCCCGTATAATGGGGATCCTCTGAGAGGGTAGTTTCTGAGACCATTATGACATAATAGGGTTTTGAGCGCGTTATTACAACGTCCTTTAAGATGTATTACCTTTTTTGTAGCATATTATTTAAAACATGTAAATGAACTTGATCTATTTACCGTAAAATTATTTACGGGCTACCCCAAGTATTTCTCAGGCCGTCACGAAGGGTTAACAAATTTCCCTATTGTCGCACGATTTGTTTAGTACTAATGCACTTTTATTATTTGATTAGGATCGAATCCGTTCTGGTTCACTTGCCCCTGCGAAGGGAGCAGACGCTCCGAAATGAGAGACACTCATCCACGCGTTTTGTTTTTATGGAAGCATTTAGCGAGATCACATTCCTGACATCTCCACCACTTTATCCATTGTCACAAATCACAGAATCCGTCCCTGCAATTACCTAACTATTTATTGTCTCAGACATGACAATAGACGAAGCTACATTTCAAAATAAAACCAGGTATTTGCGGCTAAGTCTCGCATCCCATAAATTTCACTTGATTGCGGATATGTTGCTACGAATCTTGCAGACGTTCACTTTACTTGTCACGGGTCTAATGTTATCGTACATTGATCGGAATAAATTTCAAGCAAACCCTATACGACAATGATAGAGTTAATTTGGGTTATTGCAATAGAATTAGCAATAAGTGATAAAATTGAGTAGCTCCAATGATTTCAATATAGTAGAGTTCTCAGCGCTGAAAAAGCTCGTTAAAAAGGGGAAACTTTATTCCCAAAGTGCAAAGTGCAAAAGGGCACTATCCAAAATTTTTGAGATATTTTACTCCCTAACAGCTCTTATCAAGCTAAAACATCCTGCGTTTAGCGTTTAGCCTCAAAAAAAACTTCAATTTTCAAAATGCACTCGCTACGTCCCGAGATCAATATCTCCGTTAGACACCTCGAAAAAATCCACAAATTTCACCGCCTTTTTCCGTTTCTCAACGATTTTCTCCTAAAGTACGAATCCGATCGGAAGAATTCTTGGTTAGGATTGTTGCTCCATTCTTTGCGATCAAGATGGCCAATTTTCATAATTCTAATTCCATAAATAAATTAATTACAAATTTACATACAGACTCACCCAAACTCGTCTTCGCTTGGAGTTGTCGATCCCTCGCTTCCCGTCCCTTTATACGTTTTCCGCGTCCGGACAACAGCCGCTATAGGTTCTCGATACGGGTACAATAAATATTTTTGCTTTATATGGTTTGAAAACACCTTTTTTCCAAAGAAGTTTTCATAATAATAATTACTGCATTTTAAAATTCATATTTTAAGGGGAAGTTTTACCTTTACAAGTAAAACCGATCGCCCCATAAGGTTCCTATAGGAACTCAGCGATATCACGCTCGTCGCATTTTCTAGACTAAATCTTTGTTTTTCAGTTTCTTATAAAATTTTTCCCACACTTAGCCAAAATATATTGAGATATTCGCAGAGGTAAAATCCTCCATTAACAGCAAAAACAAAAAGATTTATTCGTGTATTTCAAATCGTTACTTGATTAATCGCTATCGTTCCTCAACAATATTCTGTGCCTTTGTATACTTTCTGAGAATGATGATAGTTTTTAAATAATATATATTGTTCGATTTTTTACATGACTTGACCCATCATACACCGGCAAGAACCACTGCAAGTTATAAATTGTTTTTCTTTGAGTTATTTACATGCTTTTGATTTTAAATAAATCAAACGTCATCAAATAAGATTTGTCTGGGAAAGCTTTCAATGCACTAAAAACTAAAACCAATCCAAAATCTTCCAAGCTGCTTCGAATATGGTTGGAAGTCATAGTTGAGTCTAAAAGTGTTCCTATTTTTCAAACATCATTGCCAGCTTTTGCAAAACTATGACTAGTCCAGTCAAGTTAGGTTTTTAGAAGAAATAATTTATATATTTTTGAAATTTTGGCTACGAACTCCTGATGGCACCTGAAATGAAATGCCGAAAAGTTATCACCCCTAATCAAAAACATTCCTTATGAAATTCTGTAATAAAAAAGTACTTTTGATTATTTTACTTATCCCCACCTAACTCTCGCAAACGACATCCGAAGTTGTAGAACAGTCATAAGTCATAATAGATTTTTGAGTAGAACTTATTTATACATTTATGAAATTTTGGCTACGGACTGCTGATGGGCCCTGAAATGAAGGGCCGCAAACTTAACATCCCCCAAGTGTAAGCTTCATCTCTCTTTTGGCGAAAACCTACTCCCAGACGTGGACATGGCGCTAGTTTTTAGCATTTTTCGGCGAAACTATCAAACGACAAAAAATTACTCTAATCAAGAATATTCCTCCTGAGAATCTGCATTAAAAAGTCCTTTTCATTATTTTGCTTATCCTCATACCTAAGGGCCGGTTTATCGATGCTCAGTCAAAACTGACTGTTATCTATCTGACAGTTTATTATAGCTGACAGATAAATCCGATTCACGTTTATCGACATCGACTTTGTCTGTCAGTTACGTGCCTGACAGTTTGAGTTGTGTTGGCAACATTTGGTGTAGCGGAAGTTGAATTCTATTGGACAGATTTAAATTTCGCGCTAATATAGTCGACTGTTTCTATAGCAATGCCTTACGGTCTTTGTTTACTGCGCAGGTGCTGATGCAGTTGAAATTTGTATTGATGACAGATAAGAAACGAGGAGTAGACTTTTCTGCCTAAAATCCAGACGTGCTTTGAAAAGTAACCAGCAGGAGATGTAATTGAGGATAAGAAAACGGATGGTAGAAGCAGGAGGTTTGAAAGAAAGTTCAGGAAATCTTAAGTCTTAGCAAATTCCTCAAAATAGTTTCAGGTACATTCCTAAACTTAATATTAGCTAGATTCATGTTGAAGAAAACCAAAGATTCACCTTCTTCGTCATTTAAATGACTTTGGGCGATGCTAACCGTCGGTTTTCTGCCCTAGCTGACACTTCGAACTGTCAGTCAGTTTGCCCGGCACTTTAGCAAAGACTTTGCAGTCAACTTGCTGTCGATAAACAGTTTAACTATCGGATAACGTAAACTGTCAGATATTTTCATTTAACTGAGCATCGATAAACCGGCCCTAATTCTTGTAAACGACGTCCGAATTTGAGGATTGTTTTTCGCTCGCACTGAAAATCAATCTAGCGGTACCCTCAACTTCGGACGTCGTTTGCAAGAATTAGGTGGGGGATAAGCAAAATGATGACAATTACTTTTTAATGCAGAATTTCAAGAGGAATATTCCTGATTAGAGTAATTTTTTGTCCGTTTGATAGTTTAGCCGAATTATTTCTTCTATTCGTCTTTTTTAGATCTAAAATGACTGGACTAGACATCCATACTTGACAACATGCATCAGGTGTATATACATGATTTATTTTAAAACCTATAGCGGCTGTGGGCCAGACGCGGCAAACGTAAAGGGAGGACAAGCGAGGGTCTGACAATTCCGAGCGGAGACAGGCTTGCCTGAGTTTCTATATAAATTTGTAAATAATTTATTTATGGAATTAAAATTATGAAAATTGACCGTCGTAATCACGAAAAATGGGGTAACAATCCTGTCCAAGAATTTTTCCGATCGGATTCGTTCTTTAGGAGAAAGTCGTTGAGAAACGTAAAAAGGCGGTGAAATGAGTGGATTTTTCGCGGTGTCTAACGGAGATATCGACCTAGCGAAGATATAAGTATTTTGAAAAAGGATTCTTTTGTGACTAAACGGCTACAGATAACGTTCTGAAATTTACGCAGGATGTTTAACTTGATGAGAGCTGTTAGGGAGCAAAATATCTCAAAAATTTTAGATAGTTTCCATTTGCACATGACAACTTTGGGAATAAGGCTTTAAGCTTTAATTTCCCAAAGTTTTGGGTTTTAGGATTAAAAGGCCCACAGGGTGGTACATTTCCTCCTAGTAGGATCCACCAAAGCCAGAACCAAAGCCAGAACCCGTTACCGAGACAGACCCTCCCATTTCTATCGAAACAATAAATATGTAATTGTACGATTAATTTGGAAGCATCTAAAAAATCCCCGGTTTGACTTTAATCTCTATTATATGTAAGTGAAAAATTGTAACTAGCATTACCAATAAATGATAAAATTGCGTGTAAAAATGCGCACTCGAGACTTTGTTCCGATAAAATTTGAGTTGAGTGAAGACATAGCACGGGGCTGTAAAAGTAACAAGCATGTTAACGCGGCAATGTCTAAGGCAATTACCATATTTTAAAAGGAAAGGCAAGTCGTTGAAATAGCGTAATCCGGCGGACAGGTATTTCATTAGCGTGTGCCTTAACCCCTTTGAGTTTGTTATCATCTTAATTGGTTCTTTTTATCAGCGAGTGGATAGACGGTATTAGTGATATTTTGGTGTCAACTGAGATATAGGAATCGCTTTGACAGACACCTTTTGATCGTTGAGCCGTTGGTGCAAAAGTCGAGGGGACAGCCGCCGTAAAAAGTCTGATACTAACATAATTAAAGTACAAGCAGTGTAATTTTACTTAATTAAATTCCCTTCTTTGGGCGGACGACAGAAAGAGCGCCACACGGCAGGGAGACGATATGAACTTTTTCCACCCGATGAACATTAAAACTCGGCATTTAATTTCATCAGAGATCTAAGAGGAGATTTTTGACCATAAAAAGAAGAGACGGTGAGATCGTTTCGTAGTCTTGTTAGATAGCGACTCTGAGCAGATGGACTTTTAACTCTTATCTCGCGAAAATAAAAACATAAAAACGTGTCAAGTAGAGGGAGAATCTCTCAATGAGTGTAATAATGTCATAATTACCGTGGTCGAAGAGGAAGCTGGTCTTGGCAAGAGCGTGGGCGGCAGGAGGAAGGCCTGGTACTGAGAACGTGTAAGCGCCGCTGCTTGCGCTGAATCCACCCCCAAACAAGGGTCCTACTGCAACAAAGGAACACATGAACATGAGATACGTTAAGTTTGTGACCGTCGACAAATCACACACATCGTTTCCATAAATCAATTAAGCCGACTGACTGAGTCGCATACCTATCCCAGCCCAGAAGCTTCCTCTCTTGTATGTAAAGCAGGAAATTCAAACCGGGACCGCGTCTTCTACAAAGCATTGCTTTCTAGTCTTGAAGAGGCTCTTAACTCGCAACCGCTGTAGAAGAATCCGTGAAATCGTTTGACTTTTTTAATTTCCTATACGATGAGCCCGTTCTACAAACAGTAGTGGGAAAACGTCGGCATTTTGAAAACAATTCAAACATAAATAAGTTGTCTGCAGGTTTTCGGTCTGCAGAATGCGAGATACACGCCGCCGCTTGTAGCTACACCAGTCTCAGTTATGTATGGAAATAAATTACCTACTGAAATCATTATCACTAAAAGAAGACGTTAAAATTGTAATTACAGTTCGGATAAAATTTAAATAGTTTTATGAGATGCATGAGAAAGGTAAACGAGAAAAGAAAGCACATGTCAGGTATATCTACGGAAAGTCAAAAGGCCACAAGTCAGATGAACGATGCGTATAAATCCGCAATGTCTACCATGACAGTCGGCAGATGTTAACGAAGGGACCCAAGCATGGGCAAAGGCTCGACCGATGACTGGATGATAAGGTAATAAGCAGACCAGTCCAATATTTAAATACATGAATTATGTAGATATGTACTTATTCGATTGGACATATTGATACTCCACTGCTTGTTATTAATAGGCACAATTTACACACAATACCATCTAAACTCCGTGGAACCTGCGTTTGAATACAATTTATATTCAAATGCACGTCCATTTGTAATTGCAAGAAGCTCGCACTCTGCAAATTCAACATTTCCAAATCAATTTTCCACGCGATATGAAAAAGGAGACATAAAAATTTTACTGTCGAATAATTTTGTTAAGAGACAAATTTTTCAAGTATGGAACATACTCTCTAACATAAAAAGCCATGTTTGCAGTAAATATAATAACAATAAAACGTAAATTGATTTCTCACGGGGCATAGGGTGACTTCTGGAGGGGTTATATGCATGCATTCACAGCTGGATAGGTAAAGGGACTAGGCGAGGACAACGTCGAGCTCCCTCAAAGCAGCAACAATCGCTTGCACCGACAATTTTTGTTATCTAATCAAAAGTCAAAAATTTTGTTGGCTTTAGGCTGATTCAGACTGAAATTTAAAAAAACATTTTGACATAAAAAGGCTTCAATACACGCAGATCTACCAAAACAATGAACAGGTTGCTATTTTGCCCAACATCATCAATTTTTAGTCAAGTCTAAAAATTTTTTTTGCTAATTTTGTTCACTGAAAATTGCGAATGGTGCTGATAAAAACTTGAACAGTATTTGACGAGGATGTGATGTTAAAAATATCAGCTACCGTATGACGATCAATTTGAAAGCTAATGAACGATGCAAGAGAGAATCAATTAGAGCCCTATTTGTCAAAGAGCACAACACATAAGTGACTTCTGGGACACCTGCTTTACGGTCCAGTGCACTAAATAGCCGTTTGCAATGCTCATTTTAAGTGTGCCACCGAGTCATTGAAAAGAGAAGGTATGGTGAGTCCTCGACGGGGTGACTTCCCCTCGTTCCGAACTAACACAACCCAGTGTCATTTCACCGAGATTAATCCTATTACCACTCTCGTATTTGACCGATAATTCAGGCGTAACCGTTATAAACACCACTATTTAGACGGATGTATTTCATGTTCTGGAAAGCTAACAATTTGTCAACAATGAAATATGTTGGAACAAACAGATTCGTGAAATGAATTTTTTTAATCTTACACTATTCCAGAATTTCAAAACGGTCCTTCTTAATCCGAGTTAATACCACAAATCAAACGTCAGAAGTGAATGCCTTTTGAAATTGCATCGAGGTGTCAGTAACTCTATACATGCGGCTAGCAGAGGTCCGGAAGTCCATACATAAAGGAATAGTCAAACGTCATTACAGTTCTTTAGAATTGCTGGAATTTGTACCTAGTTGCGATCTTTATTGGCATTCATACCCCTTTTTGAGGATTAAAACTTAAAAGGCTAACATCGCTCCAGTATTTGCACACGAATTTAAAATGATCAAATAAAAAGGGCAACAGAAAATCCTAAAATAAATTACCTCGTTAGCAATTTCGGGGTGCAAAACCAAGTCATGATGAAAGTTGAGTGGTGAATAGTGGAAGGCTTAATTAGTTGGATCGATGGATCAGTCGGCCGTAATTGAAATATGGGACATGGCCAAATAAAATAACCGTCGTAACTGTTTGAAATGATGTAATTTAACGCATTTTACAGGGTGGAGAACGTGATTTTGTATTCACGAGATGTCGTACTTGTTAGTGGTTGGGCAATCGCGACGCAGAAATCCCGGCAACACGTACACACTAATTGCGCTGTGATGAGAACGTGCGTTTTACTCTTTACTCATAGAGTTATAGCCGATTTGACGCCGCAAAACGTCCATAATTGCTCCTGTTATGTTAAAATTAAACACTCGATGGTTTTGGTCCCCTGTTTTAGGAATTAGGAATGACAAAGTGTTCAGCCGTTTTTGTGACCGGACCAAGACGGCACATGGCTTTCGCTTTGCAGCCAGTTTTGACGTCCGTCGATAAATTACACCTTTACATCAATCGCTGGCACTTTACGATGACTTTATGGCAAAACATTCGGTATTAAGTGTTTGGCCCTAAAGTCTTCAATGATTATGCATATTAACCTCCCCAATCCCATCACAATTTAAAAAAATGGGAGGTTACTGTAATGACTAAAATTTTCAAATTCGAGATAAGACCGGGTCTATCCGTTTTGAGGTCTCAGGAACCCAAAAAAGTGGTTTTTATAATGTGTCTGTGTGTATGTTCGTACGTACGAAATTTGGTACGTGGGCCTCTGATAACCTAACTTAGATCTGAAAATTTTTTGGAGCCAATCGTGCAACGGGAAATGCCATTTTGGCACATCAACTTTTAAATTTTAAATGCAAACCCCCATTTTTCACGTCACCATAAGAAAAGCCTTCAAATTCTGCTTCTATAAAAATGTATTCACTCTTAGTGCCTTTTTGACACAAAAAATATTCGGGATTGTTAGCGTACTTTAGAAACACGATACAGCCAAAACCTCTGGACCGATTTGGCTGAAATTTTGTACATGAAGACCGTATTATACCATCCTAAACAACTTTTTTTAACATTATTGTCAGCAGCAGGAAGGTCTTTAAATACCTGTTCTAAATACGACACCGAACGGCAAACTAGCCAAACCTCTTGTAATAGGGTTAGCCCCTTAAATACAATAAAGATTATTATTATTATTATTATTATTATTACTTGTTCTAAATAAGACAAAATTCATTGGCATTTACTGCTCCTTGGGTAAAAAAATGAAATTTTGTAATAACTCTAAAAACACATTATAGCCCAAACTACTGGATCGATTTGATTGCAATTTAGTACATGGAGATTGGGTGACCCGTTGAAGACCTGAAAGGCTTTTGGAAGCAATTGGTAAATGGGAAGTGCCATTTAAGCATATCAACTTAAAATTTTAAATACAAGACCTCCCTTTTTATGTCGCCATTAGAAAGACGATCAAATTCTGGTTCTAAAAATGTATTCACAGTTTCTACCATTTCAGTGGAAAATAGAGAAAAAATTCTTTCTCATTAAAATGGAGCGGGCTGACAGTGGATGATATAAAGTGGCAGTTATTTTCAAAAAGGTGGCAAAATATTAGCCTTTAAAGGAACATACTGTCAAATGTGATGGGTGATGTTCGAGGTAATCTCGGTATTTGTTAGAAAATTACGAAATTAGTCACAGACGAAAAGCATAAAATAATTTCTGTTGAATTGACTACTATACAGGGTGAGTCTGAAAGACTCCACATCCTTTATACCACAGAATCTACTGTTCAAATGATGAAGCTTGGTGCAAAAATGATTGGTCAATTGTGATTCCTCTTGATGTTATAAGCCGCCAGAGATCTTCATTTTAGTGCCGTATTTAACCGTTCTTTTTAAATATCTTGCGAAAGGTGTATCGTAGGATTTTGAATTTTTGCACAGCATTGTTACAGACCAAGATGTAACTATTGATGGTACTTAAGACGTTATCCAAAAAGCGGATCCCTGTTATACAGGGTGGCCCCGATGTTATTTGCCCTTGAACTTTTTTGTGTTTGAAAATATTGCTAATTTGGCTATTCGGCCGTATTCCCCGTTCAATTCTAAAACTTGTTTGGCTCCTAAAATTTTTCGAAAAAACTAACCACTCACGAGGAAAATAGAGAAAATCGAAAACATGATCATCTTGATAAGCCTACAATTTCAATAAAAATCAAAGTGTACGTTAACACGCATCACATTTCAACTGTTTTTTTGCATTGAAGGTGTTGTCCTACATCTGTGCCCAGAACCATTGCTCAAAATTGAAGAAAAAACATTGATAGTAATTTCACTTTTTTATGAGGTAGACTCATCATTGGTTTTAGGGTGATTACCTGCATCATCTTTTCGGTTTTTTAAATTTTTCTCGTGAGTGGTTAGTTTTTTCGAAAAATTTTAAGAGCCAAAAAAGTTTTAGAATTGAACGGGGAATACGGCCGCAAATTAGCAATATTTTCAAACATAAAAAAGTTCAAGGGCAAATAACATCGGAGCCACCCTGTATAACAGAGATCCGCTTTTTGGATAATGTCTTAAGTACCATCAGCAGTTCCTTCTTGGTCTGTAACAATGCTGTGCAATAATTCAAAATCCTACGATACACCTTTTGAAAAGTATTTAAAAAGGATGTTTAAAAATGAAGATCTTTGGCGGCTTATAACATCAAGAGGAATCACAATTGACCAATAATTTTTGCACCAAGCTGCATCATTTGAACAGTAGATCCCGTGGTATAAAGGATGTGGAGTCTTTCAGACTCACCCTGTATACACAGAATGCAAAGATCCACGCGATGGGGAGGTTCCAGCCGGTTCTCTGCTGCATTTTTTTTAAATTAAGCGACAGATTTTTTCAATTTGCATGTAAATTTGTCGATTTCGATAAAATTTAGATCAGTTCCTAAAACACATCAGGTCACAGACTTTACTGAAATTTTCTTATGCAGTCAAACTGGCACTAACATTTTTGCACTATTTGTTAGACCCTGAAACGAAACTCCAAATTCTTAGCTTGAGTCTATTCATTTTTAAATTATTCCAATCTTATTAAGTCAAGCTGGTCCAAACGGAAGTTGATAGGGACGGGAATGAACTGAGTCATCTGGAAAAAATTGCTAAAAAACTTGTGTTAATCCTTACAAAGTTATTAATTAACTGCAAAGGTATGATTTGTATGACGGGTGCAAACTGCAAATATCAGTTTCTTTAGACAGACGTAAACAGAGCGATTTGTCTGTGTAAACAGGGTTTGCAGTGAAAATGACAGTGACATTTCAATTTGAATGTTGGGTTCATGTCCGCAATCGGTCGACGCTATGTGGTAACTGCTACGGTTGGCGTCGGGGGTTCGACCAAACCGACGCGACGCTTGATTGCATGCATCAGTTCAACTCGTTACTGAATTGAATACACTTTGAATTTTTTTTAACAAACTAGACTTAAAATATTCATTTAGAAATGCACGAAGGGGTGCCAAGAGCGTTAAATTGCTTGTCAAAACGAAAGCTAAGATGGATATCAATATCCCCTTAGATCCGTTCAAAAAGTGTCATTACAAATTCAATTAAGAAGATACACATATCTCGAAAAGTGACAAGTAAATCCCCCACATTTTAAATCCGAGACGACTCGGAACGTGTTAGCATTTTTACATGACAAAAAAGGTTGTCGAATGTAAAAAGGGGATTCTGCATGTTATGACCGTGTTAAAGAGTCGACTTATTCATCTGAGTTAAAGTCGCCGCCTTCGCTGAAACGTCGGCGGCTCATCCTCAATCTGAATTGTTAATGCTGCCAGGGGTGTATTTAGATAAAAAAGAAACCGCAATCAGATGCCATCGCGCACCATAAACTACATTGTTACGCCATCCGTGCCTTTCCATTTATTGGTGATCGACGGTGTTTACGTTTATTTATGGCCGCTAAGCCGCCGACCAACTCTATGACAGGAAAAGCGATAATAAAACAAACTGCCGGCTTAACCCCCAATTACACCGCAGGTTAACTAAAGCGTTTCCAAAAAAGAAGTTATTTATAATAAAGGGTGTCCCAAAAAAAACCGAACGATTTATTTTTGGCTATAACTTTATTATTATTCGACCGATTTTCCCCAATTTGGTACAAGACGTAGTCAAAAGATGAGGCTCTTAGAATCGACAACCATTTTCCAGATGGCGCCACTAATACATTTTTTATGGCAGTTTTTTACAAGACCACTTTTTGATCGGCTGGAGTTGAACCATCTGTGAAGCGATCAAAATTAAAATAGTGTAAGCTTAAAGCTGATGCTTTTCTCTTCCAAAGCAACTTTACAAAATTTTATTCTGAACGTTCTTGATTATTTTACAATTTTTTCTGTGATGCTGTAAAACAGTTTTTTAAGATTTATTTTATATTTCGCTACCGATCTTGACACAATTTTCAGAATCTTTCGTAAAATAACGTTAGGTACTTTGCAGGAATTTAACTTAAGTACTTTCTGCTTAGGTACTAGGTATATCGTTATACAAAATGTTAAAATAAATGAAACCCAAAAAAAATGGTCTAACATTGACTTGTTTGTGAACTGGGCAAGTTGTTCTTTAGGTTATGAGTGTTATAAAGCACATATTTGGTTTATTTTAGAATAAAGCATTGTTGTCTATTCCAATCCAGCCTGTTATCTGCAGTCGCTTTTAGTGCTAACATTTTTTATTAATTACACATTCATATTATTCTCTTTTAATTTTTTAATCAAAGGTGTTCATAAAAATTTGCTAGGGTGCCGCCATCTGCAAGGTAACATCATTTTGTGAAATATTGATCGTGTTACTTAGGATTCTGCAAATTTTGCCAAGATCGGTGGCCAAATAAAAAATTAATCTTCAAAAATCCTTGTTTTAAAGCATCACAAAAAAAATTATAACTTAATCGAGAACGGTCAGAATAAAATTTTGTAAAGTTGCTTTGGAAGAAGTAAGCATTAACTTCCATTTCCCACTAATTTCATTTTGATCGGTTCACATATGGTTCAACTCCAGCCAATCAAAAAGTGTTCTTGTAAAAAACTGCCACAGAAAATTTATTAGTGGCGCCATCTGGAAAATGGTTGCCCATTCTAAAAGCCTCATCCTTTAACTACGTCCCGCACAAAATTCAGGAAAATCGCTCCACTAATAATAAAGTTATCACCAAAAATAAATCGTTCGGTTTTTTTTGGGACACCCTTTACATTGTGGTTTCATTACTCCAACCCCCCAAATCCTAAAGAGGCTACGTTACCCCAAAGGGACCCCAAACCCCCGAACAATCCTGCAACAGCTTTTTCAAAAAAAATATTCTACTGACCTGACCTGACTAGTACGAAAGTTGTAGCTGTATTTTGATTGAGTTGTCTTGGAATTGTGAGGAGAATGCAGTAAAATATGTGGTCAGCAAGGTTGTTGGAATTAATATAGCCATTATCCGTGTGCGAGATAATTGCGGTGTTGAGGGCGCGGAGTCACGTGTGAAATCGTATTAATTAGCACCTGAGTGCCGAGCGGTTTGATGCTTAATAGATTCAGCAGGGAGCGAAAACTAGCTCGACGAGATTGACGAATGTAATTGAAACCAGACCTGTTAAATTATACAATCTGTAGAAGCGGTAAGTTGACAAAACACTGGTAGGATTTATCATTTGTCACAAAAATGCATACCTAACAAACCGCGGCATTCGTTTTGCAAAAAGTTATGACCGCTTCTGCATTTCAATTAAAAATGTGCAAACATTAGCTCGTCATTTATGCTTTGTGAAATTCCATAATTGATTGTGTTAGCGAAATGCTGGGGTCTGGTTCTGGATGTAATGAGAGCTACTCCAGCCGGAGATAAAGACATATTTCAGTTTAAAAAACCGCTGGGTAATAAGACGAACTGATAATGGTGGTTAAAGCTTGCAGCGGGACGGCGGAGCTTTAATGAATATGCCGCTCTTTTGTAATTATTGCCCCCTTTCACTTCCACCTTTCGCGAAAGTTCTCCTTATCTACGCCACTGTCCTCTCCGTGGACCAAACACCCGCTGCATAATGTCCCAGTCAAACGTAAAGAGTTATGGCCACCATAAGCCTTTGTTTTTAAAACTTTTTATGGCCATTTATGTAACACTGCGAAGTTGCTGACGCTCTCACGAGCTTTTTCAAGCCTTTTCAATTTATATTTGCAATTTCATTTTTGGTTTCTGTCTTTGTTTCTTAATTTGCAATACTCTCACTATTTTGACTTTTTTGTTGTTGTAGGGTAAGTACCAACTACAACCAACTTTCTCTTTTTTTCGTTACAGAACAAAAGCTGTTGGAAAAATGCTGCGAAAGCTTGGAAGGAACATGCATACTTTTTTCAGCAATGCCAGAAACTATCTGAAAATTTTTTGTTTAAATAGCATCTAAAATGCGTTTTCGGCTAAAATAACGCCTAAAACGCGTTTTTGGCTAAAATATCATCAAAAACACGTTTTAAACTCCCCACAACCAATATAAAAGTGGGAGGTTATTGCAATCACTACAAAATTCGAAATTGAGATAAAACCATATCTTTACGTTTCGAGGTCCCAGGATCACGAAAAAGTGTTTTTAAAAAAATATCTGTGTATGTACGAATGTACGCAAGATTTCTCGAAAACTGCCGAACGGATTTTAATGAAATTTTGAATGGAGGTTAGTGTTGGCCTTCTGGTGAGCCCATAGTTAATTTTGTTGCCATTCCGCAAACGCCAACTGCCTTTTTGGCATATCAACTATGTATGAAATTTTACTGATGAACACAAATTTTTCTTATCAGCACATGAAAGGTCTTCAGATTCAATATCTAAAAATGTATTCACTCTTAAATTTTGAAGAACCATTAATAAATAACACGCCACAGCCCAAACTACTATATCGGTTTGGCTGAAATTGCCGATTGGTGGAGCAAAATTTAGGTACCTAATAACAACTAGAAAAATTTACTTAATTTTGGTTACAATCGGCCAATAACAAGCGCCTTTTTGGCATGTCATCAATGAAATTTGAAAGATGACCACGATTTGTTTTATCCGCACATGAAAGGTCTTCAAATTCCGATCAAATTCTGTTTCCAAAGATGCAATCAAACAAAATTTTGAGAAGTTCCCGAAACACTTGTGAATTGAAATTTATAGGTGGTAGAATTGGATCATTCGCCAAGTGGGGAGGTTCTAGCCGCTTCCGTAGCTGCCATTTTTTTACGGTGCTTCTGAAAAACCATGCATGCATGGTAGAATAGACATGGGAATAAATTTCTATTTAATAAAGTTCACCGAAAAATGCTCAAAGAATTCGATTTTTGTTTTGAGGGGGACCCATTAATCCGTGATGATGGGTGCTAGGTATTTCAGAACCCAGATCAACCCAAACTTTAGAATTTCAAATGGCAAGCCCCCACCTGTGATACATCATTTGAAAACTAACGGGTGTCCTAAAAATAACCGAGCGAAATATTTTTGGTAATAACTCGTGCATTTTTTACCCGATTTGGATGAACCTGGCCTTAAATTGAAGCCAAGGAATCAGGCTTTCGAACTGTCTAAAAAATTACGACAGATGGTGCTGCAATAGTTCTCTTAGTGATACTTGTCTCAAGGGTTCATTTCAGGGGCGTGGGGATTGGTCAATTATCAACCAATCGTTATGAGACTCACTTAACTTTGAAGGGCGTTCATTTTTCTTTAAGAATCTTTTTTCAGAAGTTAATTTGGTTCACGCATTGACTGTCTGTGATTATTTAAAAAAAATGTGTTTTCACATTTTTTCATGCAGAATGACCGTGACTAAAGTAACAATGAAGCAACAAGAGCTTAATTCTCAGTAATAGCTTTTAAATTTCCTCCAATTCGCATCCGCTTGGGTTTTTCATTCAATTAGATCCACTATTACTGAAAATTAAGCTGAAAATGCATCACTGTTACTTCAGTTATGGTCATTAGGCGTGAAAATAAGGGAAAACATATGATTTTTAAAAGATCACAGAAAATTTATTCGTGAATCATAACGAACTTCTGAAAGACGCTTTTTGAAGAAAAGTAAACGTGCTTCAAGGCTATTTTAATCTCATAACCATTGGTTGTTAACTGACCAATCCCCATGCACCTAAAGTAAGCCTTTGAAACAAGCATGGCTAAGGCTACTACGGCAGCGCCATCTGTCGTGGTCTCTTGAACGAATCGATAGCCTGATTCTTTAGCTTTAATTTAAGTCCACGTTCATCCAAATCGGTTAAAAAATGGATGAGTTGTCCCCAAAAATATTTCGTTCGGTTTTTTTTAGGACACCCGTTAATTTCATTACGAGGTGTAAAAGTTTTTGATATTCGTTAACCTTCAGGGTCCTCGATTAGGACCCTTTTTGATACATCATTTGGAAGGGCATGAAATTCTCTGTAAACCGATGCCAACATTTTTGAAATTCATCAACTCCTTCAAAAGCTTATAGGAAAAACAAATAATTATTTCTATGCCCAGAACCAGTTCATACTCTTCAGTGTAACTTTTGAAGGAGTTCATGGATTTGAAACATGTTGCACCGGTTTACAGAGAATTTCATGCCCTTTGAACGGTTATATTAAAAAGGGCCTTAATGCAATTTTAAAGTCGACCATAGAGGGCGCTGGAAATGAACAAATATCAAGGAGTTTTACACCATTGGATTCGTAATGAAATAAACTTTCAAGTGATGTATGTATCAAAAGTGGGGGGTTGCCACTTGAAATTTTAAAGTTGGGGTTGATGGGGGGTTAGAGGGTGTGTTCAGAGACAGCATCCACCACGGATATGTGTCCCCTTCAAAACAAAAATCGACCTGTTCGAGCATTTTTCGGAAAATAGCTTTAAGTGTGATTATTTTCAAATCTCCTTTTAAACCAATCAATTAGACTCATTTTTAAATTTCTATCCAATCAAGTTCATTTAAGAGTGATTAATGCATTTTATCGGTGTTTGCACGAGTCATTTAATCGTTTCCGATGACCACTTGATTTTAAACACAATTTGTTCACTGCTGAAAATCACCACTTAAACAAAATTATGGGAAATAAAGGTCCACAAATACGACCACCAAACACAAGTCTTTCCAAAAACCATATTTTAGGTGTTTTTGGACATAAAGAACGCTGATTTCTTCTGGATATATCCTAAAAACTCAATAACATTTTGTTTGCACGGTTCCTAACCTCAAACGTCATTAATATCAATGAGCTATAAAGGCTCGTTCGCAACATCATATTGGGCTTTTGAGTATAGGCAACCCCGGTTTAAAAAATCATAATTTTATCAAAACAAGAGTTTAATTTGTGAAATAATCTTACCGAATACCACTCGTGCATCGCTATTGCAATCGGTTAAATTTTAGAAATAATTACTCAAGCTTTGTTGCCGTATAGGTAAAACAATTCGAACTAAATTGCCATTTATTATCAAAGATTAAAGCTCTCGGGCTTTAATCAGATAATAAATGACAATTTAGTTCTCATTATTTTACCACCGGCAACAAGCTTTCGTAATCATTTTCAAAATTTAACCGATTAAATAGCATGCACTTGTGGTATTATAAGCGATTATTTCCAAATTACCTTCTAAACCAATCAATCAGACTCATTTTGAAATTTCTATCCAATCGAATTCATTTAATGGTGATTAATGCACGAGTCATTTAATCGTTTACTTGACTACTTGATTTTGAACACAATTTTTTCACTGCCGAAAATAACTACGTACCACGTAAAATCAGTTAAGGGAAATAAACGTCCATAAATATGACCACCAAGCACATATCCTACACGCAATTAAAGTCTTCCTTCCACAAACCATATTTTAAGTGTTTTTGGACATAAAGGACTTTGATTTCTTCTGGATATAATCTCAAAATTCAATGACATTTTGTTTGCACGTTTCCTAACCTCAAACGTCAATGAATTATAAAGGCTCGTTCACATCTTATTGGGCTCTTGAGTATAGGCAACCCCGGTTTAAAAAACCGCTCTTTTAACAAAATGAAGAGTTTAATTTGCGAAATAATCTTACCGAATACCACTCGTGCATCGCTATTGTAATCGGTTAAATTTTAGAAATAATTACTCAAGCTTTGTTGTCGTTTAGGTAAAACAATTCGAACAAAATTGCCATTTATTATCAAAGATTAAAGCCCTCGAGCTAAAGCTCTCGGGCTTTAATCAGATAATAAATGGCAATTTAGTTCTCATTGTTTTACCACCGGCAACAAGCTTTCGTAACCATTTTCAAAATTTAACCGATTAAATAGCATGCACTTGTGGTATTATAAGCGAAAAAATCGGCCTGTTTCGTTTTCGTTTGAGACACACAATTGCGAAGGTATTCATGCCCTTAATTTGTGTTTCACTCGCTCGTCCATCCTTTCCAGACGATAACTTGAAAACGAATAGAGATATAAAGCTGAAATTTCGTACACCCCCTCGTATCCCGAATATCTTTGCGGGGATTGCTTTTGGCCCATATCCTACCAAGGAGGTGAAGATTATAGTGAGAAACGAAGATTAAATATTAATTAATAATTTGCCTGTGGCTTTAGATTGGAAGTTATAACTTGGTGCATGGCTATAACCCCATAATGTCTCAGTTGTGAATGACTTTCAATAAAATTCCACCAGAAGAATGAAAATTAAGTGATGATTTCCGCTTGGTAAAAAATCTGTCGTAAATGTCAAAAAACTTGCTGAGATTTTAGTGTTAATTATTTATAGGTATACAGGGGTCCGGAAACAACATTAGAATATTTCGAGGGTTGATTCTACAGCTCAAAAATTCCAAGCTTTCGTAAAATACATATACATCATCAGGAAATGCTGGAGGAAAAAAATGTCCCAATTATTTGTAAATAGAGAAAAGTACAAACATTTCAGCCAGCATTGCTTTTAACACCCTGGAGGTATTTATTTATCGATTTTCCATTTCAATTTTTAAAAACCGAACAATATTTTACGAAATTATCGGACGGCAAAATGACAATTTACAACCGAGAAACAAGGCAATGAAGACTCCGGGGTGGAATTCGTTTGTAGGTGGTGGTGTTATTTCAGCGAACAATACGAAAGTATTTTTATGGTTTAACGGTCTTCCTCTGAGGATATATTACTTTCATTTCGAATCAATTGCAATCCATCTGGGGAACGAGGGCCCAAAAGGAGAAATCATTCTCACCCGCAATTAATGACAATCGAAATTAAAAACGTAAAGACCATTATTGGCTGTAATTTATCTTGCCAGGTTTGCAATGAAATCCTTATGAACGTGTGATTTGTGTAAAACAGGATGTGTCTTTGATTTTCACGGTTTAACGGGTACGAAGAATAGGGTAGAAAGCAATCTAGAAACATTATTGGATGTTACTGTGTTTTGCGGTGTGAAAAGCCGCAATAACAAATCATATGTAAGCTTTTACTAACAGATTTTAACTGTCTATGTAATGCTAACATAATGCGCGGTGTTATGAGGGAAATTAGGCTTCCACGCAATTTTAACGACCAAAGTGGTTTGTGTGTTTTGTGGTTTTTAGTTTTTATTTCAACACTACTTACTTATTCCCCAATTATAATCGTATCGTGCCACTTCATTGATAAAAATCCCACTAATTAACGACAAAATGAATTAAATCATAAAACAAGAATGTATATGTAGTTGAAATGTTGAAATCGTTTGTGGAAAATTGTATTTATTGAGGTATGGCCAACCAATTATACACACTTGCTGAAAATATTTACTTTTTGTAACTTGACTATGATGTGAATCATAAAAACAATTCGTGAGGTTTAAAAGATTTCAATGTGTAAACGATTTGCTACAATTCCAGGTGGTCACAAGCCACTTTAGCGGAAGAACAATAGTTAACATTATATGTTTATTTAGCCTAAGCAGTTGGGCTTCATCTCGATATATAAACAGAACTGAGCGGTCTTAGACAAACAAATAAAAAGCCATCTCATCTCGGTATGATATATTTATTTTTGGCCCCTTCACTCGATTCACAAAAAAAAATAAAGGTTATCCCGTCGTCCTGGCTGAAGTATATTTACGGCTGGGAATGATGGTTCAAAATTTTCTTTTTTGAAGAGAGTTGAGAGAAAGAATAAGAAACTACATATTTTAAGGAATTTTTGGAAACTAAGAAATAAGGGAAAAATCACAAATAGAGGAACAAGAAATAGATAACACCAAACGAAAAATAAAGACAACATGGGCAGGGAAGATGATAATTTGATAAATCTTCCATCAAAAGAACTATCAGAAGATTACTTTAACAAGCATCGTAGGAAAAATATGTAAGAAAATCGGTTGAGAAAACAGATAGAAAATAAGATTCACACTGTGGATTCTGGACAAGAAAACTATAAAAGTATATACTTTGATAGTATTGAATGGGAAGTTCTGAAAAGCAGAAATGTAAACGTAACGTAATCAAAAAGCTAAAACTTTTGGAAACTAAGAAATAAGGAAAACAGCACAAATAGAGGAACAAGAAATAGATAACACCAAACGAAAAATAAAGACAGTATGGGCAGGAAAGATGATAATTTGATAAATCTTCCACCAAAAGAACTATCAGAAGATTACTTTAACGAGCATCGTAGGAAAAATATAAGAAAATATGTTGAGAAAACAGATAAAAAATAACAAAACTATAAAAGTATACTTTGATCTTTGATAGAATTGAATCGAAAAAAAGAACGCTTGGGAAGTTCTGAAAAGCAGAAATGTAAAAGAGAGCTATAGTACAAACATAACGTATACAGGATGGGTAATTTTTCGATGCTCACCATTACTATCTCGGAAACCATAATAGATGGAGAGTAGTTTAAATTGGAGAAAAGTTGCGCTATTTCTTGGTGATTAAGATTCTGAAGAGAATTCCGCGATATTTTGATTCGTTCCTGAGTTATCACAAAGAATCTGAAAATTGCCAATTTGAAGAAAAATTAATATCTTCATAACGTTTGACGTTATTTAAATGAAACTTGGAGCTTTTACATTTTTGACAGCTGTCAATTGAGTGGCCTTGATAGAAATTTTCTAGGCCTTCTAGATTTTGAATGGGTTCTCGTTGTTCGATTTTAGTAAAATTATAGAAACGGTTGAGAAGTTATCTGCAAATAACTCAAACATAGCCCCACTTTTAGGTTGTTCAGAATTCATTGTTGACATTACGCAACCGAATTAATGCACTTTAAAATTAATTTTTTTTGAAAATTAAAATATTTGTAATTTAAGTTTCGAATTTTAATTTGAGATCAAAACATTCAAGACATTAAATACGAACAGTTTCTTCTCATGAATTTTTTCGCCGAATTGATGGAGAAGCAAAATATTGAAAAATTACTCTTTCCGTACATTGTCCTCTAGGTTTACTTACTACTCACGCTCGAGTTGAGTAAGTTTTAAAAGATGGATCCGTAAAAGTTTATAATTATAACGGTGCAAAAATTTATAACCCTACTCCTAAGAGTACCGAAAATGTGGTTATGCCCTAATATTTTTCCACTACTTTTAATATTGAAAAATAAAAGGCGTTGTTTTCAAGTGTGCAGAATTCTTCTTAGTTTTAAATAACCCCATTTAAAAAAACAGTTTAAATAAATCAGTTTACGAAACGATAGTTAAAATTATGGTCAACCACTGGCAAACTGTTGGTCAACAACTGGGTACACCTTGGTCAATTTCTGGCAAATTGTGATTTTGAATTCATTTTATTTTTTCTTATATCCACCATATCAATGGAACTTGACAGTCTTCAGCTTGGCAATCAAAAAGTTGATTAGGTTCGTATTTTAGAAATTATAAAAGGCTAAAATTGAAATTGTCCTTAACTGGTCAACTTCTGGGCAGGTGACTCTAGATAGGTACTCGGGAGTCGGGAAATGCAGTTTAATTAAAAAAATGTGTAATGAAGTTAAAAAAAGTTAATAATGTGATTTATCCTTTCAATATGATTCCACAAATTTTAACAAACGCGAATTTCTGCGATAATATTCCCGCTGTAGTGAATACTCATAAATTAATTTACATTTTAACGGATAATTATGCACATAGTCTTTTGAGTTTAAATTCCGTCATTCCATATCGATGGCCTAGTGGCAATACCACCTATCAACATTTTGACAGTTTTAGAGGAATCAATAAAAACTGCCTCGATCTTGATATAAGGGCACCATTACTGTTTCTTCATGTTACTTATACAGGGTGTTCCTATATTCATAATCCTAACTCCGGGACGTTATTCCTTACATCATTCTAGGAAGAAAAGTTCTTATGGACATATGTCCGGAAATGCTTTATAAGGGTGCTACGCCCCTTCAAAGGGGTTCAGTTTTCTGAAAATTTCTCAAAAAATATGAACAACAGGATTCTGAAATTCAGAGCAATGGTTAGTGCTATAAAGAGCCTTCTCCTCAATTTTTTTCAGATCTTTAATAACATCAGAGGTGTGCGTGCTTGAGGGGCCTTACACATTTTTTACACTTTCTTCTGTTGTGGGCCATTTTTTTGCTAAATAATAATAAAATCGTAATCTCTGGTCTATTCCACATAAAAAAGGTGCTCTTGTTGAATGTAGTTAGGGCTCACCATTTTCGAATAAAATGATTCCAGCTAGTTTTGGGGGCGAAAATTTGTGATTAGCACTTTGTTTTATCTACCTAATTAGTGAAAATAAAGATGGAGGATGATTCCTTACATCATTTTAGGAAGAAAAGTTCATATTAAGATACGGCAGAAAATGTTTCCTAAAAAAGCTATATGGTCCTTCGAATGGAGTCTCGGAAAAAATATTAAGGACCATAGTCCACTTAGGAATTATTTACCGCCACATGTCCATATGCACTTTTCTTTCTAAAATGATGGAAGAAATCATATTCTGAGTATTTTTTCACTAAGTAGGTAGATAAAATAAATCTTACAACAGAAATTTTCGCGCTCTAAAGCAATCAAAGTCACTTTAATCGAAAAGGGTGCGTTTTAGCGACATTCAACAAGAGCCTCTTTTCTGGGTAGAATCGACCATCGATTAAGATTTTATTAGTATTTAATGACAAAAATGACTACACAACAAAGAAAATGTAAAACAATGTGTAAGGCTCTCCAAGAACGCACGCCAGTGATGTTATTAAAAATGTGAAAAAGCGAGGAGAAAGCTCTTTATAACACTAACGATTATTCCAAATTTTAAAATTCTATTCTTAATATTTATCGAGAAATTTAAAAAAAATTGATTTTTTGAGTACCATTTTGAAGGGGCGTAACTCTATAAAGCATTTCCGGACATATGTCCATAGAGACTTTTCTTCCTAGAATGATGCTTTAAGGAATAACATTCCGGAGTTAGGACTATGAATATAGGATCAGCCTGTATACATAGAAAGAAATCGAAAAGTTACAAGTTACAAATTGCAAGGCTAGGTATACAAAGCTCATTACTTTTCAGTCCTAGTATTTTATTGTATTTTAAGCGGCACCTGGCACTAAACAATAAACATGATGGCACCAAAACAGCTAAACAGTTCACTTATTCAACTTTTTCTACTTCAAATACTTTGCTTTAGAACAAAACTAAAAAACGAATATAATGATGAAAAACTAAAGATAGGTACTCGGGAAATGCAGTTTAAACAAAAAATGTATAATGAAGAAAAGTTAATAATGTGATTTACCTTTGAAAGATTCCACAAATTTTAACAAACACGAATTTGTGCGATAATATTCCCGCTGTAGTGAATACTCATAAATTAATTTACATTTTAACGGATAATTATGCACATAGTCTTTTGTGTTTAAATTCCGTCATTCCATATGATAATTTGATTTTATCGCCGATGCCTGTCACCCGATCAAAGAACAAAGAAGCAAAAAATCCACTTACTCCGAAATCCTCTGCTGTCGTCATGAATTCCAGGCGAATCGTTGTCAGTAGCCTGTCCATGTGTAGCTTCCCCATCCTCAGACATATGGGCATCCAAGCTTTCTTCCTTCACAGCAGTTTGGGGTTGTGGAGACATGGAAGCGCTCGCAGGTGAACACGAATCCGTCCTGGGACTCGGACCCAGAAATCTCTCCTCCGACGGTGAAAAAATTCCATGTCCGTGATGAACTGAATCACTGTTAGTCTCGATTTTTAAACACTTTGGCGGCGCGAATGCCGACGGCGACGGAAACGCTTTTAGGTCTGCAAGAGGGCGGAAGGCTCCGGAGCCAAGGGATAAACTCGGGTGCAAGAACTGCGGTTGAAGATGGTTCAGAATATGAGCAGGAAGGCCGCTATACGCCTCCATGTGTCTTAAGCCAAAGCTCGAACTGAAGGGTCGGTGCAATTCTTTCGAGGCCTCCGACATGGCGAACTGAAAATTCACATAAAAAATTCATACACAGTAAAAAAAATTCTAGTTGTACGGACCTAGATTGGCCTCAGTTTGTGAATTAAATAGGATTTTGATTTGTTTATCATGTATCCGCAGTGAAACCTGCTGGAGTTACAAACTAATTTGTTAGCTATGTCTAGTTTCTTGGTTTTTTGATCATTAAAGCAGTTTGTCCACATTCTATTCCATCAGAAATCTAGTTTGAAATCTGTGAATTTTGGGTTCAAACTAGATTTCCCTTAGATTTAAAGGAGAAAAACCGTAAATGTAACTGGTTCTCCGCTACAATGTTACGGTGTGCCTTTGCATCAGCTGCAGATAAAAAGAAGTGGTGGAGACGTTCGTGCTTACTGAAATTGTGTTGCTGTTCTTTTTTTGATAAGTTTTCTCAAAATATTTGTATGAAAAAAGTTTACCAAGTGGTCATGTGCACAATTATTCTTCTCAGGAATAATGTAATGCTATTTGAATTTGATTAATGTTTCAGCAGAAAATAGATCTGTTAAAATTTCGCCTTTGCAATCTAGGCAAGCCAAATAGAACCGCAGTAAACAAAGAAAAAAAACTAAATAAAGCACCAGAAAATCAAATGATTGCCTAAAACTTGTATTCAGTTCATTAAACTGAAGTTCCACTAGAAATAGTTAAATTTCTAGTAAAAATTTAACTGGAACTTCCTTATATCAAACCGTACAATATGTGGCCATAATTGGAATTTCAATTGCGACAGACCAGAAATCTATCTTAACCTATCGACTAGAACTTCCGTAATTTTATTTCAACTAGAATTTTAACTAGAAATCTAATTGTTGGACTCTAGTTGAAAAATATTTACTGTGTACGATTCGGTGACAAGGAAATGATTTAAAGCCTTTCATTTGTCTCCAGAATAATTGCTCATTGTTACTAGAGCTGCAAATGGGGTTGTCAAAATGCTAATAAAATGCAACCATATTAATGATGAACGGCAAATTGCTGCTTAAAAATTAAATTGTCAACTAAACGTTTTCTAACATTTTACGACCATTCATACAAATTGACTTCCAAATTTGCCAAAGCTTTTATAAATCTGGCAGTCTTTTAATTTCCAAGCCATTGTCCAAGAGATACTATCAATGACTTTTAATTGAACCAATTTTAACTAACCTGCGGATTGAACGGCCGCTGGATTCGGAGGGCATCCTGCAGGCCTCCTGCTTGGGAAAAAACTACAAGAGCCGGCGAATTTAAGTGTGCTGAACTGGGGACATAAGCCGAGTTTTCCATAACTAAAATTATTTAAATTTTTATTATGTAGTAGTGTTAAAAACTGCTTACCTGTAGCGCTTAGTAGAGAAATACCGCACCACGTTAACAGACTTTACTCGAAAATTTCATGCACATCGTGAACGACTACCCGGATAAGACTGACAGGACAGGAGCAATTTCCCTCTCCCAAAAATGCACGTTGTACTCCCACCCCTAAATGTTCGCGCACCACGTGCACGAGTCATTGAATAACGCCCTTTTAATACTTTTTTGTTGTTTCGGGAGGTGGCATGTACGTTACTTCCTAATTACAATATTAAATTGTCTATACTACAATCCATAAAATTCTGAGTATAAATCTGGACTACAGAACCATACGGTATTAAGTCACACTTGTCAACCTTTATTAACCACTAAAGCATGTTGTTTAAGTATATTTGATTGCCCAAATAGAAATTGTGATGAACCTATAGTTTAAATTGACTTTAAAGCATCACGTTTTTAAAAATGTGACTTAACTCTAAGGTTCTGACGTCCACAAATATGTAGAACAATAAATAATAAAAATAGGTAGGTAATAATAATGTCTGACATGTCGCAAGGATTAAAAAATATGTCACTATACCTTTTTTTATTATGAATTTAGCACCAGAAAGAACCTGCATTTTTGTTACCAGTTTACCTAATCCAATAGTAAAATGCGCTGAAGGTCCACTCATCATATTTTTTTGTGAAAATACGCTACCTTGCTAAATAACGTGAGCGAAAAAAAACGCTCACGTTTTATTTATACAAGACGTAGCTGAGGGTTGGGGATCTCGATATACCATACCCATTACATTTTAGATAACACCGTCTTCGCCTTTACGCTTCAGAACTCTTATTTAATACCATTATTTAGACCAATGCGGGCTTACGCATTAATATATAACAATTAACAATACGATTCTTTGAAAAATGTCCTTCAAAATGAAAGCCTTAATTTTTTGCGAATTTTCTTCCAACACCATAAATTGCTAATTTACAACTAAGTAAATGCTGAGAGATGAAGGATAAACCTACTTTTGTTTGAGTTGTAAATTATGGAATCTTATACACTATATGGTCTTATTTAAGTTGTATAGGTATCACTGAAAGAAAAATCGACGCATATTCAATGTAAACGGTTGTTAATTTTGTGATTTGGTTTTTTATTAAAATTTGTCTGATGTAGGGTTTCATTCGCGCAATGTATGCATGTACATGAGTTCATCAATATATGTAATGTAAGTGATGTTCTTTTGATTCATGACTTTTCATTAGTCCAATAATATGGATTTAATGTTAGGTACATTAATATTTTACCTATAAAGGCAGAGCTGGGCAAGCTACTTTTGATTTGGTAGCTAGTTACAAGCTACAGTTACTTGTAATTTTAAGTAGCTAGTTACTACGTATTCAAGCTACTTCATGAATAAAAAGTAGCTAAGCTACTAGTAACTAGTTACTGTATTCGTTTTTGCAGCTACTTTTAACAACTACTTTTTTAAATTTACCGCGCCAAAAATTAAAAACTTAATGGATCGTTTTTGTGTTTGGCCCACGACAGTATAATAGTTCCCCAACGCTCTTGAAAATGATACATTTAAGGGAATAATGTCTCACATCACGTCACAAAAGCAGACTCAATTATCAATGGTTTCGGTCAAACTGGTGAATAAATTAAAAAATAAATTTGCATAAATTATGAGGTAGGAGGTAGGTAATAATCTTTCAAAGGTATCTCTAGTAGTAGTTTAGCTACTTCGAAGTAGCTTAGCTACTTTGAAGTAGCTTAAGCTACCTCAGTAGCTTTTTTTGGTAACTAGTTACCGAAAAATCGGTAACTTTCGAATACTGAATGAATTTCTCTACAGCTACAGCTACAAGTTACTCAGATACACTAAGTAGCTTAGCTACAGCTACTTTCACAGAAAAAGTAACTAGCTACGTAGCTAAGTTACTTTGTAGCTAGCTACTGCCCAGCTCTGTATAAAGGTACGTTATTTCAGTGTATTAAATTTTGTTGAAGACAATAGGTATATTGTAAGTACTAGTACAGTACTACCAAGTACTAGATTTATTAAAATAACGTATATTTTATACAGTTAATATAACGCATTCAATGCATTGTAAATATAGCATTTTATGTAGATTCTGTAAAATATACAGAATTCAGGAAAGCAGGGTAAACTGAAAAATATTGCAAAGGTTTAAAAATAATACAAAGCAAAGCAAAATTGAAAAAACCGAAAACATGATCATCGTGATAAACCTACAATTTCAATAAAAATCAAAGTGTACGTTGACACGCATCACATTTCAACTGTTTTTTTTCATTGAAGGTGTCCTACATCTGTGCCCAGAACCATTGCTCACAACTGAAGAAAAAACATTGATGGTAATTTCACTTTTTTATGAGGTAGACTCATCATTGGTTTTAAGGTGATTACCTGCATCATGCTTTCGGTTTTTTCAATTTTTCTCGTGAGTGGTTAATTTTTTCGAAAAATTTTAAGAGCCAAAAAAGTTTTATAATTGAACGGGGAATATGGCCGCATAGGCAAATTAGCAATATTTTCAAACATAAAAAAGTTCAAGGGCAAATAACATCGAGGCCATCCTGTATAACAGAGATCCGTTTTTTGGATAATGTCTTAAGTACCATGAACAGTTGCTTCTTGGTCTGTAACAATTCTGTGCAAAAATTGAAAATCCTACGATACACCTTTCGAAAGATATTTAAAAATAACGTTTAAAAATGAAGATCTTTGGCCGCTTAACATCAAGAGGAATCACAATTGACCAATAATTTTTGCACCAAGCTTCATTATTTGAACAGTAGATTCTGTGGTATAAAGGATGTGGAGTCTTTCAGAGTCACCCTGTAGGTATTAGGTATCACTGTGCTTTATTTTTGAAAATTACCGTCTTCGTGGTTTAAATTGAAATAACAAATCACTCGTTTCACCCTCGCACTCGCCCATCCTGCTTAAGCCTAATTTTCTAGGAATGGAGCCATTAGGATCTTCCCCGGTCCCGGTCATAAAGGTGCAGATGTGCGGTAGGTATGCAGGAAATGCATCAAGTGGGCGACACGACGACACCCACCGAATTTTTTAATACCACGTTAAAAGTATCGATACAAAACAATAAGTATTAGATAAAAGTTGGAAGTTTTATATTTTGACAACTGTCAATCAAATGGCATCGACAGAAATTTTCCAGGCCTTCAAGATTTTGAGCAATGACCATCAAATTTTGATTTTCTTATATGACCGCCATGTTGAATTTTGGCACCATCCGACATAAAAAAAAGTTTGCTTTTCAAAAATGTAACTAGGAGGAACTTTTTGAAAAAAAGTATGTTAGGTTTGAGTCAGACAACTTCAAAATCTGTTTTATTGAATTTTCAATTCAATTGTACCTACTAAACTCAAAAGAAATTAAAAAAGTTAGTATACTATTTTATAATTTAATTTCAAAAAGTTTTATACTGACTAGGTATACCTAATTGATCATACAAATTTTTGACGATGTTTCGAAAAAGGCAATATTGATTATATTGTTGAAAAGCTAACTTTTTTCTGTGTCCTATGGTGTCAGATTTCAATATGACGGCCATAAAAGAATCAAAAGTTGACTGTCATTGCTCTAAATCTAGAAGGTCTAGAAAATGTTTGTTTAAAAATTTAAATGCAAACCACCATTTTTCGCGTTACCATATGAATGCTCTTCGAATTCTGCTTCTCAAAATGTATTCACGCTTGTGCCCTTTTGGCCAAAAAATGGTGCCGTGAAAAAAAAACCTATGCATAACTGTATATTTTTATTACCGGATTTGACAGCTGATTTTTTTTCAAGCCGAAAACCTGAGTGCCATTTTTTTGAAAAATGTCATTTTAGTGGCAAAAAAAAATTATTTTACAAAAAAGCATATTCTTTTTATCGGATTAGACAGCTGTTGTATTGCAGGATCAGAAACTTTAGTGCAATATTTTAGAAAATTTCCATTTTAGGGACAAAAAAGGTCCTTTTTGAATTTCTCTTAGCAAAAGGGCATATTATCATTATCGAATTATATACAGGGTGAGTCTGAACGACATCACATCCTTCATACCACTTAATTCAAATGATGAGGTTTGGTGCAAAAATTTTTAGGTCAATTGTGATTCCTCTTGATGTTATAAGCCGCCAAAGTTCTTCATTTTTAATCGTTTTTATTTAATATCTTCCGAATGGTGTATCGCAGGATTCGGAAATTTTTTTACAGTATTGTTGCAGACCAAGAGGCAACTCATGATGGTACTTCAAACATTAACCAAAAATCGGATCCCTGTTATACAGGTTGGTCCTAATGTTATTTGCTCTTGAAATTATTTATGTTTTTAAATGTTGGTAATTTGTCTATGCGGTGTTATTCTTCGATCAATTTTAAAGCTTTTTTGGCTCTTAATTTTCGTTGAAAAAACTCACCATTCACCAGCAAAATTGAAAAAGCCGGAGAAATGACAATCGCTATAACGCCTTAAATTGCAATAAAAATCAAATATGCGTTGATACGCGTCATATTTCGATTGTTTTTATGCAAGGGAGGCGTTTTTCGATAACGGTGTCCTGAATTCATGTTCATAACTGAAGAAAGACTTGGGTGGTAATTTCACTTTTTTTAAGTGAAATTTTACCATTGCTTTTATGGTGATTCCTTGTAGCATGTTATCGGTTTTTACAATTTTGCTGGTAAATTGTGAGTTTTTTCAAAAAAATTTAAGAGCCAAAAAAGCTTTAAAATTGATCGAAGAATAACACCGCACAGATAAATTACCAACATTTAAAAACATAAAAAAGTTCAAGAACAAATAACATTAGGACCAATCTGTATAACAGGGATCCGATTTTTGGATAATGTTTGAAGTACCATCATGAGTTGGTCTGCAACAATACTGTACAAAATTTCCGAATCCTGCGATACACCATTCGGAAGATATTAAATAAAAACGATTAAAAATTAAGAATTTTGGCGGCTTATAACATCAAAAGGAATCACAATTGACCTAAAAATTTTTTCACCAAACCTCATCATTTGAACAGTAGATTAAGTGGTATGAAGCATGTGATGTCGTTCAGACTCACCCTGTATATATTATCGAATGGTGCCATTTTTTCTAAAAATGTCATTTTAGGGGTAAAAAACATTTGTATTTTAGATTTTAGTAAATGAGCGCCGGGCGTCTCAGCCATCCACAACCGTCCTCACGCCGACCTTGGTTAAATAAAGTTAAATGCTACATTTACAAATTTTGTGAAAAAGTAGAAGTTTCTACCGTCTCCGAGACTGACAATTTTTTATGCGTAAAGTCGAGAACGGGGAACTTATGGGCTGTGGAGGGGTAAGCGCAGAGCAGGCGGGTGATCGAGAACCGTGGAAGAGCTTCGCGTTTATCATTATCATTATAGTCTTTTGATAATTACTGCCTTATGTTTGTAGTAAAAATTATTTTAAAGGCTCTGTCGTAATCGGAAGTGATTTGGTCTTCAATTTTGGAAGAGAGGTATTTTTACATTTGAGGGGTCGTTTGCGAGTTATTGAGTGCGAAACGGCAGACGGCGGTAAAAGCGATCAATTTTTCACCGTTGTGGGAACGGTGATACGAGCGTCGGCAATTCCTAAGCCCCATAAGAGCCAATACATTTTCAAAATTGTTTTATTTTGAATAATTTGCCCAGGGCAATTTTTGGGCAACTTTGGATTTAAGATTAATAAAATATAAGTTCATATTTTGTGAAGGTTTCAGCTTTTACTCTCCAAACCCCCACAGGGTGACACCTTCTAGACGATCTGGCACTCTTCTAATACGATTTTTCGCTCAATCGAACAATCGAAGTTAAACATTTTTCGTGGGCCATTAAACAAATCCAGTTTGACAGATCGCCAGATTTTCCAAATGCGTCTCGACAATTGTTTTACTTACCATCGTCCATTCTCTGGCTAAATGCGTGCTGTTATTTTTAGTTGCCTAAAAATACGAATTTTAAAACATTAGAATAATTTTAGGGAATCATTATGAAAACTTCTTTGGGAAAAACGTATTTTGAAAGTTTCAAACAATATAAAGCAAAAATATTTATTGTATCAATATCGAGAACCTATAGCTGCTGTGGACACGGGAAACGTAAAGGGAGGGGAAGCGAGGGCCTGACAGTTCCGAGCGGAGACAGGCTTGTGTGAGCGAGAGTTTATATAAATTTGTAATTAATTTATTTATGAAATTAAAATTACGAAAATTGGCATTTGTAATCACAAAGTATTGGGCAACAATTCTGTTCAAGAATTTTTCCGATCGGATACGTACTTCAGGAGAACGTCGGGGCGAATTTTGAAACAGGATTGTGACTTGATGGATAGAGATATTTTCTCCAAATATTTTTTGTAATGAAGAGTGGTGAGCATCGAAAAATTACCCACCCTGTATACTGTCTACTACTACTGCTACTTGTGGCATCAAAATCAGAAAATTTCTTTATGGGGGCTTACAGACAAATGCAACGACCATTTTTTTACTGCCTCATTCCGTGGCAAATCCGATTCCTTATCTATCCATGATAATTGTATAGGCCTTCCTATACTCAAATCTCATAGTTTTGAAGTTATTTGTATTTGTCAACTTTTTTCGTGGATACTGTATATGCTGGCCATCTAAATAAATAAGGTATAGGCCTATCCTTTTTCACAAAGATTTATAAATTTGTCTCTTACTAATTTAAGCAAAATCATTTTAATTTTAAGTTATTCATTATTCATTTCGTCCAGTGTAGAGTGATCATACCTAGTGCAACATCGGTGGAAATGCAAAGATTTACATTTTGCTTTGAATTTACACCAGTGGAATGCTAACGTTAAATGCTATAGGGTCAACTGTGAACTTCTTATGAATCTTCCAGATTTTGAATGAGATAGTAGTAAATTCGGAAAATCTCAGTTAATGTTAGAAATTGATAGCAGTTTTAATGGATCGCCTAGCGGTGATACTAGAATAGGCAAACAAATGTCAATAACTTCAAGACAACGCAATTTCGGTATAGAAACACCACACATGGATATTGGGCAGATAGGGAATAACATTTCCTATCGATTAGCATAAGCAAAAATGGTCCTTTCATTTGAAAAAAATTGAGTTTCAATTGTTTATTCTAAGGTGACAAACGGCACTGACATGTAAGCCCGCGATAAAGCATTTTGATGTCCCAAAACGATCCTGCTGAGAAAATTTCGAAGTTCCAGCCCTTTTGGTACCGAAGATATGAATTTTTAAGTAGAGCGACTTTTTCCTCTGTAAAAATAAAAAATATTTTTTTGTACCAAAACCTTAACGTTTAGCTATAGGGTAAATTGCAACAAAATACACATTCAATGTAAATAAATTTAAAAAATGGGGGTGTCCAATTTAAAATAATGAAGATGATGTCGACTTCCGGCTTAACCGGAAGCGACGCCATCGTAACAATATATTCTTTCAATTCAGAATTTGATACTCTAACGCCTGCCCACAAATTTTCACGGCGAAGATACCAAAGCTTCTCAAAAGATACGGACTGCCGCTTGTTGTAAAACATCCTGTAGTATGTTAAAATTACTTTCCATTGATTATAACCAATTGTAATTAGTTAATTGTAATTAGTTATAATCAATGAGTAAACACGTCGAAATACATGGTTATCCCAGTATCCCTATATAGAATACCACCCGATATTTAAAGTGGTTTTTACTCGCAGTTAATGAGATCCTGTCTCTCAAAAGCTTTCTTAAGCTATACATAACTCGAAAACCCTGAGACCTAGCGAAAAAATGACAGGTATAAATGTTTTTGGGTTAAATCTCGTCTTTCGAATGCTTTTTGACTCATTTAGATTGATTGAATAGGTTCCGAGAAAAATGAAATAATGTGCACGGGTGCACAGCCGGTCGCTGATCGGCGTGCCGAATTCGGGGATGCGAAGGTTTAAATATGACTGCAAAAGCAAGTCGTGCAAATGATTATCGAACTAATATAATGGGTTTTCGGCGTACAATATTTCAGTCGGACCAGAAAAATTGCATTATGCAAATAGTTCATAATTTTTTTCTGGCTTCTTCTGCTCATAGGGGTTTAGAAGTACTTGAAGAATCATTTACTGGTTTATAACTCAAAATGGTCATTTTTGAATTGTGTCGCTTTTCTGACCGGGTGCGAATCGAAAAAATACATAGGTATTTCTATTTCAAAATATGCAATTAATAGAATTAAAATTAAATGAAGCGATTCATTAGAAGAAAAGTTTTAATTGAATTTGTGAGTAAAACATTAACATTAATAAATGTTTGAAATTAAGAACAAATATGCTTATTCAAAAATATATAAACATCAAGTTTAGTTTCATCACTTCAAGAAAATAATAATTTTGTCTGCAACCGCACCTATTGAATATCAGTCGCGTAATGTATGCAACCCGGAATACAACACACAATGCTATCCAGTATTCGACCCGTTAAAAAATAAGAATCTTATTTCAATGGGTTCGAGTTCCGTGTCTGTTGGAGTATGTATGATGGTTACCTTGGCCCCTTTGGAGGCCCTTTTATTCTTCGCATCTTCGCCTTAAGGAGACCCCTTATGGTCTTTGCTCCCCGAATCTTGTTTTCGGTTTTTTCAATTTTTCTCGTGAGTGGTTAGTTTTTTCGAAAAATTTTAAGAGCCAAAAAAGTTTTAGAATTGAACGGGGAATACCGCCGCATAGGCAAATTAGCAATATTTTCAAACATAAAAAGTTCAAGGGCAAATAACATCGGGGCCGCCCTGTATGACAGAGATCCGCTTTTTGGATCAGCAGTTGCTTCTTGGTCTGTAACATTGCTGTGCAAAAATTCAAAATCCTACGATACACTTTTCGAAAGATATTTAAAAAGAACGTTTAAAAATGAAGATCTTTGGCTGCTTATAACATCAAGAGGAATCACAATTGACCAATAATTTTTGCACCAAGCTTCATCATTTTAACAGTAGATTCTGTGGTATAAAGGATATGGAGTCTTTCAGACTCACCCTGTATTATGTAGATACTTGCACACACATTTTAGAAAAGTTTTTTTGGTACCTACCTACTTTTAGTGGATTTTAGTACCTACCTATGATAGGCAAATTTGAAGCATTCTTGGGTGCGTTTTACTGCCCATTGTATCACGGTAGGTACACTCAGCACCCTGTTGCAAATGACCAGTAGAAGTGCTATAGAAACCATTAGAAACTGCCACTGGTTTGTGTTGGTATTTAATGTGTATACTGGTCTGTACTGGAACGATACAACTGGAATGTACTTGGAATACCCCACGAATTGATTTTTATAATGATTTCTAATGGATGCTACTGGTCCAGTAGACTGCTTGGAAATACCAGTAGAAATGACAAAACTATTTCTTCTAAAATCTAATGGATTGTACTGGCTTTGTATTCGTACTGGGAAAATCCATTAGAATTAGAGTAGATGGCGCCAGTTGCAGAATTTGAGCCAATAGGAATCAAGCAAGTCCTGCCTGTTTACAATTCATATCATCTTTCGTATTAGTAGGTAGCCATCTTTGATGCGGTTGGTGTTAGTCATTGGCAATGTTTTTCTTGGAAGATTTTCGTGAGTTTCTGATTCCGTTTAGGAGATTTGGGTGAAGTGTGGACAATGTATCGTTGAGGACAATTTGGAACAGTTTAGAGTGTTTAGGATTCAGGATGAGCGTCAGCCCGCCAGCGAAGTCAACAAAAAACCACCATCTTGCTTTGACAAAAAGCCTGAAGTAAAAGTTAGGTACGTTATTTGGCAACCCCTCAAATTCTTCAAATTGCTTGAAACTATCAAATGATCGAGAGAAGGAGTGGAAGAGAAAAATGCTCCTCACTAGGTACCTACCTAGCGGGTAAAGTTAAAATATTTCGATCCTGAAGTCTGCTATCTCTAAAACCTACTATATTGAACTCTTTTTTGTACTTTTCACTCTGAAAACCTAACTTTTACGTTACAGATCATTCAACATTGGCTGCAGGAAATGGACTTCGCGAGAAAAGAAGGTCACGCCATCATACGCAGAGCCAAAAGCGTTCCATTAATATTTGTATTGTGGATTTCCAGTGAAAATATTTTTTGTTGGATCCTATAGTGTTTTTATGGGAATCTCTTGTGGATTCTACTGGTTTCCATTGGTGTTTGTTGGAACTGCCCAGTGCGAACCAGGGCAAATTTCTGTTGGTTTGTACTGGGAATTACCCGTGCAAATACACACATTGAAACCAGTAGAATCCACAAGAAAAATTTTTCAATGGTTTCTACTGTAATTTGCAACAGGGCAGATTAAGTTTTGACCAGAGGTCTCTAATAATGCAGATGGATTCTCCTCGGATTCTCACAGCAGACCCTCAGGGTTGTGATAAAAGGTTCTCCCACTCCTCGATTCGTTTTAACAAATAGATTTCCCTATTTCATTTTAATTTTTTAACTTATGTATATAAAATAAGGTAATAAGCAACAAATTCTTCAACTTTTATAGATCTGTTGATATTATTAAATTAGAAAAGTGGGACAACCTTTCACAAACTACATATTATCTTGAAGGTCTACCCAGCAAACACAGAAGGTCTGGCCGTGTTATGGCAACTGTCCGGCAAGTCCGGCACTGGCAATAGAATTACGGCCGTGTACTGGCCAGACAAGAATCGGCCATACGAAAGCAGCCTCAACGTGGCCGTACTATAAGCATACGAACAACGGCCAGACAAAGACAGCCATAGCACGGCCGGCCTCTGGCAGCCCTAACCCGGCCGACTCCTGACAGCCTTTGCCCGGCCGGCCTCTGGCTGCCTCATTCTGGCCGTATTGAAAATGTTTCAGTAGTTAAATAATATGATGATAGTGATTAATTTGATAATGTAACCCTTACTATCATACAATTCGCAAAATTAAAGAGTATTACATATTTTTTAAATAACTGCCAGTTAGTTTATGAACAAGATACGAACAAAGCAAAGTATGAAGTGAAGCGGCCTATAGTAGCAAGAAACTCGACTGTCGTCCAAAGAATCCGGGTTCGGTTCCCGGTGGTGAAGCGTTTTATCACGTTTTTTTGGTCCCGAGGTAGTTCCGGCCTGAACGTGGCCATAAGAACGCCGTAATGTGGGCTCAAACAGAACCAGACCCGGCCCGTGCCTGGGCAACGTAGATCGGCCGTAACAAAACCAGAGGCACACATGCGGACGGCGCCAGATCTGGCACTCGCTTCTGGGCCGGTTCCGGCTTGTCCGGGCAGCCTCATTCCGGCCGGCAACCGGCCATAAGATTGAGGTTTGCTGGGTACTCTCTGTGGCTCTGTGAGCACAACTTTAATCTCCTAATGTACCCACTAATGTTATTTGTTTGTTGAATTTGACTCCCAAATTGATTCCATGAGACGTAAACCAATAATAATTCGACACATACTATACACCATTTGAATTTTTATCAGTTTTATTAATTTTTAAAAATCACATTCCAGGAACATGTGCAAGCTTGTGATTGGTCGATTTGACAACC
This sequence comes from Pycnomerus fuliginosus, assembly GCA_963924575.1. Taxonomy (NCBI): domain Eukaryota; kingdom Metazoa; phylum Arthropoda; class Insecta; order Coleoptera; family Zopheridae; genus Pycnomerus; species Pycnomerus fuliginosus. The sequence continues at coordinate 4,730,468 of OZ004626.1, forward strand.
ATCTGACAGTTGACATCACCTTTGACGTTTTGAAAACATCGCCGGGTCGGAAATGTCTTTCTTTATAAATCCAAGTTCCTTAAAGCAATTTTCCTAAAATACGTACTCAAGTTCTTCCTTTATTACCATTCTCTTCAGTAATGTTTAAAAAATTAATTTTGTTTTCTTTGGTTTTGGACATAACCTCAAATTATGTCTACGGGACTTCGAGGGAAGATGCATTGAAATCCATGAGATTCCCACCCTGTAAGGCCTGCAGAGTATTCGTGGAATCGTTTAAGAGGGTGAGTTTTTCATTTTAACTAAATTCCGAAAGCGAGTAGTCAAAATATTCAGGGAATGGAGAAAACGAAAAAAGGCAAGTTTGAGGGAGGCGATACAGCTTGGGAGGAAGAAAAACTAGGAAGTTATGCTACAAGTGAAATTCGATTAGTGGAAATTCAAGAAAGTGTATGTGCTGATGTTGTTGAAGGGACGAATCAATGCTATTCCATTCATGAACTATATGACTCTGAGATCGAAGACTGGTGGTTCCATAAACAAACTGAAGAACCAGATTTCTACAGCTACTTTTGTATTACTGCCATAAAACATTGTTGTCCAGATTTTCATTACGGCCCTGAATGCACTCCCTGTGAGGGTTATCCTGATAATATTTGTGGCAATAATGGTAAATGTAAAGGATCAGGAACTAGGAAAGGAAATGGGCAATGTGCCTGTGATTCAGGTTATTCGGGACCATTTTGCGACTCTTGTGCAGAAAATTATTACGAATCTTACCGTGATGATAAAAAACTTCTATGCTCGAGATGTCATGTCTCCTGTGATGGAAATTGCTCGAAAGCTGGCCCGGATGGTTGTTTAAATTGTAAATCTGGTTGGATATTCAGTGATGATAAAGGTTGCTTAGATGTAAATGAATGTGCTTCTTCCGGATCACCCTGTAAACCCACTGAATTCTGTGTGAACAATGAAGGGTCGTTTAAATGTTTAGTCTGTGATAAATCGTGCGCTGGATGTTCTGGAGATGGTCCTGATATGTGTACTGAATGTTCTTCTGGGTATACTTTAATAGATGGCATGTGTTTAGGTATTTAATTTTTAAAGGAACTGAATTTTAATGTTATATTTGCAGATTCTGAGCAAGAGAGGCGTAAGGAATATGTCTTCTTCACTCGATATTTAACTTATCTGGGACTTTGCATAGCTACTTGTATAGTTTTTAATAAAAGCGTGTATTTGGCAGGTATTATAGGGATAGCTGTTGCTGTTTACATTTCAGTATCAGAGTATATGTTAAATGCATCACCAACTCCTAAAACGGATGAATTAGCTCAACAAATTTTGGAAAAAGCACTGTAGGAAAATTTATTTATTGTGTCTAGTCAGATTACTTTTCAATAAAAGTTTAGAACTATTGCGCAGATTTATAAAAATAAGTGATCAGAAAGCCAAAGATCTAATAAAACTAGGTAGATGGCTTGTTGCCTTGATGCTGTCATGTAGGTAGTGGAGAAGTGTAACAGAGAACAAGAACAAGCATAATCCTTTCCTTTTCTCAAGGCAGTTGTCAGATTAGATTTGTATGACATAACAAAGGACACACTGAGTCGTTCTCAGTCACACTTCTCACATACAAAATGTTTGGAAATTGTCATACACTGCCTGCCAAAATCGATGCACCTCAGAAGTAGGTACCTAGCTGGTGAAATACAGTCTTAAGATTTTAGTAGCGTATTTATTCGACTTATTAGGGCAAATAAATAATTAGCATTTTTGCGAAAAAATTGTAGTTTTTCAATTTCGATAAGATGATGAAGATGTGTGTTTTATCGGCTTCTTAAACGGAAAGACAGGAAAAACTTGCGCATGAACAAGTGTTAGTTGGCCGGTAAAGTAGACAACTTTATTCGACTGAAATTCTGGTTTTTCATTTACTCTCTACCGGGTGTGAATGAACCAGTAGGCTCACCCCCATTATTTAACTTCACCACTTAAAAAAAAGGGAGGTTACTGCTATCACAAAAATTTTCGAATTTGAGATCTCAGGAACCCAAAAAAGCGGTTTTAAAAATGTGTCTGGGTACATGTTTGTATATTTAAATAAGGCGCACATAGGTATATTACCAGTGATGTTCCCATCAATTTTTTTGAGGGTATACTACCGGTGTGGCTGACCTTTCCTACAATCTGTAGAGGGGAGGGGGGGTAATGACAACAAAAGAGCTTGAAATTTTTTTTTATATACCTCCTATAAAACGATTAAATCCTAATTAAATATGTATCGGATCCCGTATTATCGTGCAGAGTGTAGACAAGAAGTGTCCAAGTCGTGCATAGTACTCGGCTTGACGTTAGATTTTCCATGAAAAAAACACATTCAGCAAGTTTTACGAAATGCCACAGAGAATATCTAAGTTTTAATAAATTTATTGAGAGTATACGCTGTATGTCCAGAATTTCGCTTGGAGTATACGGCGTATATGAAGTATACCCTATGGGAACACGTCTGTATATTACACAATAAACTGCATTTTTTGAGATTTAGAGAGATATTGAATCACTTCCTGTTTCAGCGGAAATGGATCTACCATTGAATAATTAAATGGGACAGCGTGTATATCTTAATAGTTTCGAGTTCTGTATTAAATTCTGAGTAGGTACCACAGAATTTTTCAAATTTCAGACTTTTTTTCAAAAAATCTTATTTTTAACTCTTATCTAGATTGTTATGACCCCTCAAAAAGTAATCTAGAGTCATTAAACACCTCATCAAAATTCATTTTAGGCTTCTGATGCTTCTATCAGTAGAGGAAGGTGGGGCAAAGTGGTATACTTAAAGTTAAGACATATAGAACCCGTCACTACGGCGAGAAATTTATTGAATATTTTTCGAAATAAAATTACTAATGCTAAAGAACAATAAAGTACCTATTTATTAAAAAAAGGTTTTAAAACATAAAAACGGTTAACATTTTTGAAAAAAATTAAGTTTTATACATTTAAAATTTCAAGGTCCATTTTCGCAGAAACCGGCTATTACTCGATCAAAATCTCTCTAAATGTAAAATAATGCATTTTATCATATATTTGTGCCAAATTTCATTCGAATATATTTTTAAAAAAATTGGGCGAGCCTGGTTTCTTTGACACCCGGTATTAATCCGGTATCAGCGAACTTGATTTAGCAAAAGTTATTTTCATGCTGTAGATTAATAAAAGAGAAGTCTGCCGTAAATCTTGCGGGACCGGTTCTAATGGCAGCCATTTTAATTTCTCAAAAATTGACAACTAGGATACCGTAAATGATACGAAATTTTATTAAATTAGAAAAAAGTTGTGTTTTTCAGTGTAGATTAACAATCTGGAAAAAAATTGAAGATATCTGGTTTGGTTCCTGAAATATACTGAAAAAACTGAAAAATGTCATATTTTCATCATTTTATTTTTCGTATGTACAAGGTAATGTAATTGAAGCAATAATTTCATAATGATCTGCCGATTAGAAACCAAGTTATGACACGTTGTCAATTTTCAGTCTTTTCAGTATATTTCAGTAACCAATCTAGATATCTTAGATTTCTTTTCAGATTCTTAATCTACACTATTATCGTTTTCGAGATGGCAAATTTTGAAAACTTAAAATGGCGGCCATTAGCCCCTGTCCCACAAGATTTATGGCAGACTTCCGTTTTAGTAATCTCCAGCATAAAAATAACTATAAAAGTTCTAAACCAAACTCGCTGAATAAATGACATACCAAAAATGTGTTCACTGCCTCCCGGACTATATCTGTTCCCGCCAAAATAGTGTTTTTTTGCTTCTAATTTAAATTTAAAATGGACTATCTGAAGACCTCTTGCTGCAAAAAGGGGATAAGTCCATAAAATCAATTTTGGAGTAAAATGACAAAAACGTGTCTCTATTGAATTTCCCAACATATGAAGAAGAAAATTATGGTTGTTATTTGGGTAACCCATCACTTATGTACTTAATGTTGCACCCCAGTTACCTTAGCTTTTATTTCTTTATTATTAAAAAATTGTTTTGAAATTCACTCGTTTTTGCACCAAACTTATACTTTTGCTAAGGTTTGTGCGAGGGTTTGTACAATGATCTTACTGAAACTTAGTTATTATTTTTAAATCAATAATATTAATCATTACAAAATGTATATTTTGAAGGTAGGTACTAAAAAGGAGATAAATCGGAAGTTACCTCGTTTTTGCCCTAAACAAAATGTAGGTGATAGGTATGTACTTACAATAAACGTTACAGCGTGCTAAATTTTGACCCTAGGGGCAGCAACGCTAAATCCGGCCCTGATTATTCATTTCACGCTGAGGACGTCAGCACGCACGCTGCGATTGGTCAAAAGTTACCAGAACTGTAAACTTACCTTCAGAGAAAGAACACCGTTTAAGCACACAAGTAAAACAAGGACAGACAATCGAAATTTGTTTCTGATCTGACATTTGACAGGTGTATGACAGTTTAAGATTTATAACCTCGAATATTTTTATGTAAGTAACTGAACCGATTGTTTGAAATAAATAGTATTTACATTCTAGAAAACATGGAGAAACGTAAACCAGCTTTGTGAGCAATTAATAAAAATGTACGAGACTTGAAGATGGCAACTGAAAGCTCGCAAGCTCGATCTCATTTTGGCAGCATTTCATTCAGAGAAATTCACAAAAATGCCTGGTTGAAGCGCATTTACCAGAAAAAGGTACGTTTCACTTAATACCATTTCGAAAAACAATTCAGCTTTTTAGAAAAGAGAAAAAATGTGGGTCGTGTTTTGTGTCCATGATGATTCAGATGCCTTCCTAGAAACCTACATCGATAACAAAGTAGCTGTGTTACATAAACCCAACTGGCATGTTTATTTAAATGAAATACAACACATATCACCTACAATTTGTCCCAATGAGCAAGAGTATGAATTTGTTTTGACCCTTAAGAATGAGGTGGTTAGGTTTACGGCACAGTCATGGGACCAGATGCTTGATTGGGTTACGAGTCTTCAATTGAAATTGCAGGAAATGAAGATTTTGAGCCCTAAGGATAATTTGTACAGTCGGGCAGCTGAGCCACGGGGGCCATTGTTGTCTACTAGGGACCCAAATTCTCCATTGCCACCTCCACCCACCACCTTGGATGAGTTGTTACCAGGGGTTGAAGGTATCGAGATTGAAACTAGGAGGAATGGTAGAGGGCCAGAATTGAGCCGACAGATGTAAGTTTTACTTAAAAACACTGAAAGTTGTCAGCACTGATGATGTCGCCTCTTGGTGTTCACGCCGGTAACCGGGCCGGATGAGTTCGAATACCCGAGAAAGAGGTGTTGTTTAAGTTCACATCATTTTTATACTTTGTTTTATAACTTAAACAAGTCGGTGTTAAAAAAAGCATCTAAATGTCGAATGTATGAATTAATGGGGAAGGTTTTGTTGAAAATGTAGAAAACTCATCTTCTTTCTGTGACGTCACGCGGTCAGTTTCGAAAAGTCCATATGAACTTCGGAAAAATTATCAGAGGGTTGAATTTTTGTATACACGTTCCTTTGATAGTCCTAAATGAAATACTAAAAGTCCCCTAGAATCCGAGTGTGGCTTCGGATGATATTCCACCAAGAATTGTTAAAAATGCTTTTCAACAAATATCTCCTAAAATATTGGCTTTTGGACAAAAGAGGTGGTATACGAAATTGAAGCCCGCCCCATGCTCTACAAAAAAAGTGCTATTCACTTTTTTGGTAGAGTAGACAGTGTGGCCGTAACGCGAAGGAAATGGAATGCGTGACTCATGCCTGCGAGCGTCGCATAATTATTGAATGCAAATGTTGTTTGTCGATTTTTATTGTTTTTTAAAAATAATATTTCATTAATGTGTAACTAAGGTAACTAAGGTACGTGGAATGAGGTAGGTGTTAAAATTTTTCTTACACTTCTTCGATTTGCTATTGTTGCTTTTTGATTTTGCATGGAAATTTTCATAAAATTCGCCAAAGGGATTAAATTTTGCATACAGTTTCCTATTATAGTTCTAAATGAAATACTAAAAGACCCCTAAAATCCCAGTGCCGCTTCCGATGATTATGATACGCCACCAAGAAAGTGTTAAAAGCTGTTTTTCAACAAATATCTTTTAAAGTTTTGATTTTTCGACAAAAGAGGTAATATACAGTATTAAAGCTCACTTCATTCTCTACAAAAAACTTTCTATTGGTTTTTTCGGTAAAGTCGCAACATGAGGCGTCAGATGACACGACTTGCTTCTTTTGGTGCTAAGCGGATTGTTTCATAAAAATATCTTTATTCGTTTTTATCCAGTGGCGTTCATCGCGCAAAATCTCAGAAACGTCTTCTGGACTTGGTCTATGCTAGTAATCTGCAAAAAGGGGCTGAAAATAATTAAGTAAGAACCTATATTTTGTGGACCGTCAAAAAATGTAGGTATTCACGAGTCACGACCGATTATTTTATAGAATGCCGGTAATTTAAGTAGAATAAAAATTGATCTTTACCTTGATCTTTGCTAATTTCATTGATGTAAAGTGTAACCAGAGATGATAAAGAAAAATTACGAAAAGCTTGGTTCAGCAGGTTTAAGGTCCATGTACCAGAAAAATTAATAGAAAGTTTTTTGTAGAGAGTGAAGTGAGCTTTAATATTGTATATCATCTCTTTTGTCGAAAAGTTAATGCTTTAAAAGATATTTGTTGAAGGGCAGTTTTTAACGCTTTCTTTGTGGCATATGATCGAAAGCGACACTGGGATTTTAGGGGACTTTTAGCGTTTCATTTAGAACTATAACAGGAAACTAACGGGTGTCCTAAAAAAAACCGAACGAAATATTTTTGGGGACAACTCATCCATTTTTTAACCGATTTGAATGAACGTGGACTTAAATTAAAGCTAAAGAATCAGGCTATCGATTCATTCAAGAGACCACGACAGATGGCGCTGCCGTAGTAGCCTTAGCCATGCTTGTTTTAAAGGCTTACTTTAGGTGCATGGGGATTGGTCAGTTAACAACCAATGGTTATGAGATAAAAATAACCTTGAAGCACGTTTACTTTTCTTCAAAAAGCGTCTTTTAGAAGTTCGTTATGATTCACGAATAAATTTTCTGTGATCTTTTAAAAATCATATGTTTTCCCTTATTTTCACGCCTAATGACCATAACTGAAGTAACAGTGATGCCTTTTCAGTAATAGTGGATCTAATTGAATGAAAAACCCAAGCGGATGCGAATTGGAGGAAATTTAAAGGCTATTACTGAGAATTAAGCTCTTGTTGCTTCATTGTTACTTTAGTCATGGTCATTCTGCATGAAAAAATGTGAAAACACATATTTTTTAAATAATCACCGAAAGTCAATGCGTAAACCAAATTAACTTCTGAAAAAAGATTCTTAAAGAAAAATGAACGCCCTTCAAAGTTATGTGAATCTCATAACGATTGGTTGATAATTGACCAATCCCCACGCCCCTGAAATGAACCTTTGAGACAAGTATCACTAAGAGAACTATTGCAGCACCATCTGTCGTAATTTTTTAGACAGTTCGAAAGCCTGATTCCTTGGCTTCAATTTAAGGCCAGGTTCATCCAAATCGGGTAAGAAATGCACGAGTTATTACCAAAAATATTTCGTTCGGTTTTTTTAGGACACCCGTTATATGCAAAATTTCCGCCCCCTGAGAATTTTTCCTGAAAAAATGCTAAAATGACAGGAATAGTTTCCGAGCGGTCCGGCGCAACAATAAAAATCACTAAACAACATTTGCATTAAATAATTATGCGACGCGCGCAGACATTAGTTACGTATTCCTTTTGCTTCGTGTTACGGCCACACTATAGACTCTACGAAAAAAAGTGTATAGCACTTGTCTTGTAGAGCCTGAGACGGGCTTCAATTTTGTATACCGCCTCTTTTGTCCAAAAACCAATATTTTAGGAGATACTTATTGAAAAGCATTTTTAACACTTCTTGGTGGCATATCATCCGAAGCCGCAATCGGATTCTAGGGGACTTTTTGCATTTTATTTAGGACTATCAATGGAACACGTATACAAAAAATCACCCGTTTGATCATTTTTCCGAAGTAAAATTCTATGGGTATTTCCCTATAAGATCTAAAATTGCTCATAACTTCTTTAGGCGTTATTGTTACATTGTATTTGCACCCTGTTGGGTGAGCCTCTTTGATTGACTCAGTACTCAGTTAAGTGCGAGTCCCCCAATTGTATGACTTACGAGTGTTTGGTACACTCAGGAGATAAAGTTATAGCCCGAGACCCGCTCACAATGTGGATATATTCTCACAAGTCTTATAAAAAAGATTAAAATTGAACGTGAAAACCTCTTTATTAAAACGACCGGAGTGGGATACAAGCCTTCACAAACCTTGAGTGTCTTTTCTAAGAATCTGTCGACATTCTTCGAGGTCGAGAGCCAAAACTTTATCTCCTGGGTGTATTGACAAATAAAAGTAAAAACTAGCAATATTTTTTCGAATAACAAAATTATAAATCAATTCGACAGGAGCACCCCATTGTCCCAAACGAGCAGCTTGTTAGATACTCCCCAATTACGGCGAGGTAGCACTTCAGTGCCTGAAGTTTTCACCTTTGAAAACATTTCAAGTGAAGATTCCACCAATAACTCAGAACCCTCTAACTACGAATATTTGTTTAATCTTCAAAGTAACCCAGGTAATGTAGGATCAGATTGTAACGGACTCAGGGGCAGTGTGTGCTAGGCTTTTTTTCTGTTGTTTCAGTTGTCATTACTATTTCTGCCTTTTGACAGGAATTTTGACGAAACTAAAAGGCCTAACTCACACTGCGCTATTGTATTATACAGTACTTTTCAAGTACGGATTAAATTCAACAACTTTTTCTAGAGGAATATTTCGGAAGTATCCTCGGACAGGAGTACCTTATTTTTTTGAGGCGCTTATTCCTCTCGAAAAAGTTTTGAATTTATTCCTCACTTTTGAAAAGCACTGTACTCTCCATTCATTTTCTATTGAAGTGACAGAACGTCAAAATTTGAATTTTATGTTGGTATGAGGAAATTTTGCAAGAAATTTTACTAACAGATGAAGCGATTTCAATGCGATACGTCAGAAAACATGACAAATGTCAAAATTCTGCAATTGCTATGAATTGGCCCAAAATGGCCTTTGTGTGCGTGCAGTTTTGAGTAAAGTGCAAAGAAAAACATTCACGAAAAAGTCCCAGGTACGTTTATCTGTGACACTGCTTCTAACAATAAAAATAAACCCTAGAAGATTTGGGTTATGCAATGTTTTTGCTTTCCCGCCTTTCTATCAAATTGTCAAAAGTACAGGCCCTTGCAAATTAGGGTTGTACAGTTCCAGAATAATTTTAGATCTTCAATAGAAAATGAATGGAATTTAGGTATGTAGTTTCTAGCACTATTTCACTTTTCAGCGTACCTCTCCGTAAAGAGGAAAAGGATGCAAATACTTTGATTCCCAGTACTTTTACAGAATTGCATCTTTTTCCCACTTACAGGAAGGTAATTTAGAAAATGGAAATAGGTACTTTCGAAACGCTCTTAGATTTCAATAAACGTATGAGTGTGCCTTTCCCAGGTCCGTCCAATAGAGAAGATGACTCTTCTCTTCAAAGGCCTCCGGCGCCTTACAAAACATTTAGGGAACAGCAAGCACTACATTTACAAAAAGAAATGCAACATTCCGGTGGGGTTAGAGTACAATTACGGAGAAAGGATTGTGTTAGGTCAATTGCATTTGTGGACGCTTTTGAATCAGTTTGGATTTGTGGATGGAAACAAAAAGTCCACCCACAATTGTACAATGCACTTCACGTTGGAGATAGAATAATCAGTATTGCAGGAATATCTGTGGAAAACGCGAATGAAGCTTATAGAGTATTGCAATCTCACTATTGTAGTTTATATGTAAGTCCGGGTTTTTTATTTTTATTTTTTTAGTGTGAGTTTCAGGTCGATATTTTGATTAGAAGAGTTCCATTTGGACAAGTATTTCTGTTCCACCGAGAGACTGAAGGGCAGCCATTAGGAATAGTACAAGAAAACAACACGGCAGTTATAGAAACGGTTGAGGAAAACAGTTTGGCAGCAAGGCAAGGCTTGACGGCAAAAACGAAAACTTGCGATGGTCTTTCTCTAACCAATTGGGTTTTGACTGAAATTAATGGAAGACCTCTCAACTTATTCTTCAAGAAAAATCAAATTAGAGACCGTCTAAATTGCGTTGGCCGAGAGATATCAGTCTTGGTTCAACCCTTGGACTTGGTAAAACAACTGAAGAAAGAATTGAAGGCGTTCAAGAATTACAAGGAATACATTTTGCAATAACATATCCAGCTTTATCAAACTACTGTGATTAAACTAGAAATACTTTTGTATATTTTTTTATTTTACTCCACATTTACAAATATACCTTGAGATAAAAACTGATTACTTATTTACTAGGAGGACTACTGATCTTTCCCGCAAAAACTACAGCGCTCGTCGGCTTGTCCACGATGAAATACAGGAAAGGTTTGTTTGCCAAAAATTTCGGTGGTGGTGATTTGTACGCGAACGCAGCTCCTGCAAAAAACGACATAGTATACAGGTTATCCCTCGACGAGCGTCAGTTAGCCGTATCTGGAGAACTGTTTCTAGCATCGCCATGAAAAGTTGTACACAGGAGTTTCAATTAATTTTGAATCGACGTAAAATATTTTCATCAGGGACGCACTTCCGGTTATACTGGAAATAGGTACTAATTTCCTTATGTTAAATGGAACACCCTGTATAGTATGATATTTTGGGATTCTACGTTTAATTCTAGTTGAACTTTTACTAAGAATTGCTATGCAAAAAATCGACCGTTTTTGAGAAAATCAAGAATTTGGCTTTATTATGTCAAGTGCAGGCCTAACTTCAAAAAGCTGCGGGATCCTTACAGTATGAAATGAGAAAACGATATTAATTTGGTATGAAGTCTAATGTAGGGTGTATCCGCCCCTAAACTCAAATTGGGTCAAACACATACAGGCTGTTCTCTGCAAATTTTTAAACATCATCAACTTCATTGGTCAAAAAGTTAATTTTTTCGATTTTATGGCACATCGATGCAGAATTTAATTGTCTATCATTTTAATCTACATGTTTGCCATAAGATAGTTGATAGTTGGGGCATTCCATTTGAAAAAATTGACTTTTTGACCAATGAAGTTTCTACTGAATTTTGGCGTTTTAAGGTTTTTTCTTTTCAAAATGCACTTTTGATTAAATATTGCCAATATTTATTAGTTCTGTTCTATTTTGGAACTTTAAGTTAAAGAAAAGTACTCTTCTCGAAGTGTCTGAGCCACTAGAAGTTTGAAATTTGCACCAATCGATTCTCCTTCAAATTTGAGGAAATAAAATAGGTCACACTTGCGGTCGCAAAAAACTTTTGCAAAATGTATGCTTTTTAGTGAATTTCGCGTTTTAAAGTTTTTATCAGGAAAATTACTGGCAATTGGTTTCACTAGAGTCTTTAATAAAACAAAATGTAATTTTTATTAGTTTTGTTCTGTTTTGGGACTTTAAATGAAAGAAAACCTACTTTTCTCGAAGTGTGTAAGTCCTAGAAGTTTAAAATTTGCCCCAATCGATTCTCCTTCAAATTTGAGGAAGTAAGATAGGTCACACTTGCGGTCGCAAGAAACTTTTAGAAAATGTAAAAATATGTAGTTTCTACTGAATTTTGGCGTTTTAAGGTTTTTTCTTATAAAAACTAGTGGCACTAGCATCTCTTATAATACAAAATCCAGTTTTAATTAAAACTTGCCATGATTTATTGATTTTATCGAATTTTGCAGTTTTAACCCAATGAAAATCTACTTTTCTCGAAGTGGATGGCTCTTAGAAGTTCGAAGTTTATGCCAATTGATTCTCCCTCAAATTTGAGGAAGCAAGATGGGTCACACATCAGGTCGCTAACGGTTTTTAAAAAATCACCTTCCAGTGTATACCTCTTGCTGAAATTGAATTTTCGGTTTTTCACGTGAAAAATGAGTCGCAGTTAAGTCTTTTTAGAGTCCCCTGACAGTACGAAATACGCAACCCCCCTCCACACCTTAGCTGGCCCACAACCAAGGGGCTCCTTCATATTGATCAGCCCCCGGGCCCCAATATTGCTTAATCCGGCCCTGCCTATTTCCGTTATAACCGGAAGTGCGCCAAGATGAAAATATTTTACGTCGATTCAAAATTAATTAAAACCCCTGTGTAGGTACAAATTTTCATGACAATGCTAGAAACAGTTCTCCAGATACGGCTAACGGACGCTCGTCGAGAGGGTACCCTGTATAGTGATGCAAAATAATAAATTTCGCGATTTCAACTAACCTGACGCCGCAGAGGCGACCGTTCCTTCCTCGTTAACTTCTATCTCCGCCTTTTGAACCAATTTCGTCAGCGCCAAAAAATGAGGAAACATCCCTAAGAGATTCGCCTTCTGATCGTTAAAAACATCTTTAAGCCCCATCTTAAAAAATAAAGTCACGATTGCAGATTTGCGAAAATTTTACCTTGTCCAACACCACGTTTAAAACATAATCGGATTGCACTGAAAATCGTGGAATATAAACTATAACATCTTCGTCGGCGTATTCATCTTTGGCTGTATTCAACGTGTCTATTATTTTTTTAAACGAAGACTTCATCAAACCGTTGAGAGTATTTTGCAAGGTTTCTCCTCTGAAGGGCAAAATTAGAATCATCGACATTCGTTCGTTCTGAAAAAGTAGGAATTATTACGGAAACATTAAGTTGGAGGAGTACATGTCCGTATGGAAGTTCCACAGCGTACGCCCTCAGAAAATCAATCCTTGCATAGGGAAAGAAACCCATTTGATACATCATATCCACTTCGCCTATTTTATTAAGGTTTTCGTCGTAAAATGCTTCTCGCTTGGTCGCCGATCTGTTAAATGGCGTATTCCATTCCCCTTTAAAATATAGAGTGCTAGCCATAAATATTTGTGTATCTTGTAAGTCATCTAAAAATATGAGTAGCAGCAATTTAAAACGCCCCAAAAGTCTAGTTTTTTAAACCTGGTTTAATCAAGTCCTGTATTCTGTTACGTGTAGCTTTGGCAACGTAATCGTTTATATTCCTGGAAGCTTCCTGTTTGTTCGAGAAATCTATAGGCCTCACGTCGATTCCGTAATATTTTCTTGTGACGTCACGAAAGGATGGCTTTAGTTTCTGGTCCCACGTTGCAAATATAGATGTGCTTATGTCTAAGTTTATCCCTTCATCTTGAGTCTGTGAAATTGCGCAAACAAATTAGCAGGAAGTTTATCTTGAAAGCGTGCATTTTGCAAATGTGAGAGATCGTGACAAGCATTAATTAGTGTTTTCCGCACGAAACAGTAAAATATTTTTAATGGACATTTTTCGAGTTCTTAATTTACGGAGAATTTGATTTTTATTTGTTTCCGATTATGGAAATTTTCATTTTTCCACCTTGAAAAACATGTAGGCGAACAACTCCCCGGGGAAACGTAACCTACATGCAAATGTGAAAGATCGTGACAAGCATTTATTAGTGTTTTTCGCACGAAACAGTAAATTTTTAATAGACATTTTTCAAGTTTTTAATTTGATTTTTATTTGTTTTCTAACCAATGGAAATTTTCATTTTGCTACCTATGAGAAAAATGTAGGCGAACAAGTAACAACTCCCCGGGACTAGGGCTGTGCGATATCGAAATTTGAATATCGATCGATTATCGAAATTTGAATATCGATCGATTATCGATATTTAAAATTGTATCGATATACCCGCGGATATACCGATGTAGGTATCGATGAACCATCGTGATCATCAGAAAAAACGAGTACAGTGACGTGACTTTAGGCACATGTTTTTCCATCTAAAATACCGATGACTAAATATACCGATTTATCGATGTACCGACATATCGGTACCTATACTATTGTTGTATCGATATCGTTACTGTGGTGTTATCTGTAATTGAGTAACATCTTAAAGTTTCAAAAGCTAGATAGATATACGTAATCGACCTTTTTCTGCAGTTTGTTGATGTTTGTCAATATTTAAATCAATTATTGATTGAACCGATTTGTGATGTAAATTTTCTTCAAGTCGATTAAATAAGTATATAGTAATTCCTACCAATCCATCACTTGCTTAAATTGTTTATACACTGCACGAAAATATTGATGTCTCCAAGACGTATGTACGTAAAGTAATTTTCTCAATTAATTTCAATGTTGGCCAATTGTCAACAAATGACTGAATCAAGCCGAATACCTACATTTACCAGAAGTCAGAACTTCAGAAGTGTTAAAAACTAAGAACTTCGGTGTCTTCGTCAAGTAAACATTGTATACATTATATGAATCGATATACGGCGGTACACCGATATATCGATATAATCAATATACCGATATATTATCCATATATCGATAACTTATCGATATTGCGGTATATGGATAACACACTTTTATCGATATATCGATAATCGATACATATTTTACGTTGTAACTTAAAATCGGACCTAGAAAATGACTCTTTTAAAGTCTCGTTAGAAAGAAAATTTAATTGTATACAAGATGATCCCATTTCTAACAGCTTGAAGCCTAAAATAAAGTCGTCAACTTGTAGATACTTCAAATTTAGAAAATATTATTTGGTGAAATTACGGAATATTTTGGATTTTTTTAAGAGCTAAGCATACGACTTCGAAGAGGACTAAAAAATGACAAGAATGGGGCAAACCGCATTTTTTGAGACGCGCTATTCGTACTTTATGGCGAGTTGAAGTTCATTTTAACTTTTTACGTAACTTAAAAGCGGCCCCTCGAAAGAAAATTTAATTTTCTACAAGATTTACAGGGAGCAAAAATTTCGGAGCAAAAATCAAATGCTGCAATTACTGCAAAATCCTGACAGGAAATAATAAATAAAAGACATTGGTGTAAATTGATATTTGTGGAACCATTTTCGGGCCCATCGAGTCAGGCTAATGAGTGCGCGTTAGCCATAACAAACTATATTCTATATTGTGTTTCGTTTTTCCTATATTCTACACAAAAATAATAGTATATTTAGTCATTCAAGCAGATTACTTTACGCATATTTTTGTATCATTTATATTCATTATTCTAATTACATAAAATTTTCTATTCCCACATTTCCATTTTATTTGTATTGGCATAATTTGAAAACAGAATCCACCGCTCAATAATTTTTCCGTGAGCAATCCCGGGATCCTGAAAAATCCCGGAATTGATTTTATCGAATCCCGAAATCCCGAAAGTTCCAATCCCGTGCGGGATTGTAATCCTGAAATCCCGAAAGTTCCAATCACGTCCGGGATTGCCATCCCTAGTTTGCACAGACGTTGCTTAACTTTAAGCTGCACTCAAATTGACAGAAATGACATTTTTCTTATTGTTTAAACGCCATTCTTGTCATTTTAAGTTCCGCTTAAAGTTAAGCAACGTCGGTGCAAACGGTCATAAATTAGAGGAATTTTCTGCTTTTTAAGCCACAGTCCGTTGTCTCAGACATCTTTTACTGCTGTCAAAATTTCAATAGGTACTCTATCTCTTTTTTTTTGGCACAGATATCAATTTTTAAGTATTACGAGATTTTCGTCTCTAAAAATGAAATAATTTTTTTTCTCGGAAACTATGTTACAACAAAATTCTCATACTTTGACGTAGAATCGGAATGTGCTATGAAAATATGGATGTCCCATTTAAAATAACGAATTTGATGCCGAATTCCGGTATAACCGGAAGTGCGGCAATCTTGAAAATATTTTCCTTCAATTCAGAATCCATTGAAACCCCCAGCTACAAATTTTCGCGATTATGACGTCTAACGGACGCTCTTCGTGAATGACCCTGTATAACCGCTTGAAGCCTAAAACAAAGTTGTCAATTAGTCAACTTCACGGAATACTTAAATTTAGAAAATATGAGAGAATGGGAGAATGGAAAATTACCGAAAATTTTGAATTTATTTTTGAAGCGCTAATTTGCCGCTGAAATCCCTCACGCGTGCGTCTCGCTTGGCGCGGCCCTGAAAATCGGATTCGCCTCACCACAGGTAAATTCTTTTTCCACACGAGACAGCAATAAATCTTTACATTTTTTTTTCAGTTTACTTACCTTTAAGGAGTTTGATAGATCATTAAATTGTTTTCTAAACTCAGTCTTATCTCTTGGTATCCTTAGCACAGATTCCAACTCCCTCGCCGTGTTGTCTCTAGCTCCTTCATCAACAACTGATAATAATGTCCATACAGTAAAAGGCGATAGTGCTAAATTTGCAGATTTTTCCGCCAAAGCTGCAGTATTCTAAAAATAATTTGCTAAATTGTTCGTGAAATTCAATCACTAAACTTGAACTTACCGCCAGCAATTCAATCCCGAAGGCATTTACCGAATCGCTGATTTGAGCTTGCACTTGTAACAAAGTCAACACTAGAAAAATACCTAAAAGAGATTTATTCGTTAAGGAAAAAAATCGCTAGCTACTTACATGTGCCAGTTAAAAATGACATCGTGGTTTATATGCAAAACAACAACAATTATTCTCGATGCAGTTACCTATGATGGTTTTGCTTTCACGCAGCTGGTTGTTTAGATGTTCGCTGCGACCTTACCCGTAGATGACCTTTATATATTATGTCTTCTCTTATTAATTCTTGACGATCACTTTCCACGCATTTTTATTGTATTTACTTGATTACTACACGAGTGCACATTAGTCACACAGAGCTGTAACAGCACTAAAGTCGTTGTTAGTGTTGTTACTCAATCGAACCAATATTAATTCTCTGGAAAAACCCAATTTTAATCTACACCCACTTCAACTTTTTTATTTCCCTGTTCCCTCAAAACGGATTTATGCTATAATTAGTAATGCTCGAATCTATTATTTCGTCTTAAAATTTAAAAAATAAATATTTGCAAGAGACATAAATACAAAGAAAGCATTCATCAAGAACGCAATAATATATTTTTCTTTAGTTTTAAAGTACAGCAGATTTTTGACTTCAAATTAACACTCTGAAATTGTTTGCAATTCAGTCATATCCTAGTGGGGAATTTTGTAAGGAAGTATTGTTCTGGAAATTCCGAAGTTAATCCACTTATTATGCATCCTGCCTAAGCCTAATGGACACTTGAGAATGTCGGTAATTGTAAAAAAAATTAAAGTCAGGAAAAAATCGTGATATAATAACAAGAATACATTTTAAAGAATCCGTCTAGGATTCAAAGAATCCAACTAGGATTCTTTAAACTGTATATAGGTCTACTATATCCTTATTCTTTAGTACATACCGATAGTACCAATAACCTATACTACACTTACATGAAAAATGGGTTCATAAGGCTACGTATTAATATTTTGATAATTTTGAACAGTTATTATTCATCAGTAATTGTTTACTATGTTTTCAGGTCGTGCCTTCAAATGAATTATAACTAGGTACATTTGTGAAGGCCACAATGTGATGAATTTTATGTGCTAAGTAATATTTGAAAGCCACCATATCATCAAAGCATGTAGATGTTTATCCCATTATGATGGATATGCAACACTCAACACTTAGATAATACCAATACTCTTCAACATTCACACACAACACGGAATATCTTGTGAATATTCATTTTAGGTCAACACTACGTATGTATACAGAGTGTCCCAGAATTAGGTACGTTCTCAAACTTATCACTGCCAGATTATCCTTGCCTTAAAATAGATTCAAAATTGTTAATAAACCGTGGCCTTCAAATGCTTCATCAGGGAGCTACGCCACTCCAAAGGGGTACTAGCAAAAATTAAATTATTAAATTATTCAAAATTGGTAAATGATAGGATCTTGAAATTTGGAACTGTAAAGGGGTCCTTCTTTTGGATTTCTTTCAGATTTTCACATTTTTTGCTTAATTTTCTTTGTTATGGGCATTTTTCGCACCAATAAGTATTAAATATCGTAATCTGTAGCCTGTTTTACACAAAAAGTAGAAACTTCTACTTTTTCACAGAATTTGTAAATGTACCTAGCATTTAACTTTTTTTAGCCAAGGTTGGCATGCGGAGCGGTTGCATGGCTGATGCACTCGGCGCTCATTTATACTAAAATCTAAAATACAAATGTTTTTCACTTCTAAAATGGGCATTTTTCGAAAAAATGGCACTAAGGTTTTCGATCCGGCAATGCAACAGCTATCGAATTCGATAATGATAATATGCCCTTTAGCTAAGAAAAACTCAAAAAGGGGCCTTTTTGTCCCCCAAATGGAAATTTTCTAAAAAATTGCCTTAGATTTTTGATCCGGCAATATAACAGCTGTCGAATCCGATGGTAAGAATATTTTTTTTGTAAAATAAATTGAAACAAGGGCCCTTTTGCGGTTTTGCCACTAAAATGACATTTTTCGAAAAAATGGCACAAAGGTTTTCGACTTGAAAAAAAATCAGCTATCAAATCCGGCAATAAAAATATACAGTTATGCATAGGTTTTTTTCACGGCACCATTTTTTAGCCAAAAGGACACAAGTGTGAATACATTTCTAGAAGCAGAATTCGAAGAGCATTCACATGGTAACGCAAAAAATTGTGGTTTGCATTTAAATTTTTAAAGTTGAGTGCCAAAAAGGCACTTTCCGTAAACCGATGTGGCCCAGATTCTAATCAGCACCTACAAATCTCCCACTGAATATGTGTGCCAAATTTCATCTCGATACGTTCAGTAGTTTGAGCTGCAGCGTGATCACAGACAGACACACAGACATTTTTTCAAAAAACACTTTTTTGGGTTCCCAAGACCCTGAAACGTAAAGATTTCATGTTTTTGGCAATTCGATTTTTTTGAATTTTCCGATCGATTCCAGTAACTGCTTCGCGAGCGTAGAAGTTAAATAGGCTCTTATTAAATGTCCCCTAGACACACCATTTTCGAATAAAATGGCTCTAATTTTGAGCGAGAAGATTTGTCAAAGAAGGTGTTATTTTATCTACGTATTAGTGAAAAAGAAGTACAGGGGATGTATCATTTTAGGAAGAAAAGTTCATATGGATATCAAGCAAAAAAACTAAAAAATGAGCTACGACGGTTCTTCCAAAAACTTTCCTATTTTTCGTGTGCCCATTGGGAGGGTAATTTTTCAGTTTTCAATGTCCATGTCCATAAGAAGTTTTCTTACTAAATTGATGTAAGGAATAAGGATGCATACCCTCTGTATTTATTTTCACTAATTACGTAGATAAAATAATACCTTCCTCGACAAATCTTCTCGCTCAAAATAAATTAGACCCATTTTATTCGGAAATTTTGTGCCTAGGCAACATTTAGAGGTTTTTTTTGTGTAAAACAAGCTACAGATTACGATTTTTTGACTACTATTGGTGCGAAAAATATCCATAACAAAAAAAATTGCAAAAAATGTGAAAGGCCTGTTGGGATCTTGGAAACTATAAGAGGTGGAGAATTGGTTAAATTAGAGAAAAGTTGCTCTTTTTTAAGGTAATTAAGAATCTGTAAAGAATTCTCCTTTATCTTGATTCGTTCCTGAGTTATCCCGAAAAAACTAAAAATTGCGATTTGTATAAGAAAAGAAAAATTCATATCTTTCTGACGATTTGTTTGTAATTGAATGAAACTCGGAACTTACATATTTTTCACAGATGTCAACTCAGACAGAAATATTTTCTAGGCTTTCTAGATTTTGAGCGACGGCAGTTACCTTTTCTTTTTTTCTTTATGGCCGCCATATTGGATTTGAACACTGCCGGATACACAAAAAAATTATTAGCTTTTCAAAAATGTAGCCAGCTTAGAGTTTTTTGACAGATTGTCAGAATTTGAAAATTGGTATGTATGAGTAATTTGTAAAATCAGACTAAACTTAGAAGAAAAACATTTGCAAAAACCTACACCGACCTTTTCAATCTCCTGAGATGTGAAAAAAAAAATTCATCAGTATGTAATAGAATACGTTTTGGCATCGCGTAACATTTTTTTTCAAAAAAGTCCATGTTGATTATATTTTTGAAAAGCTAATTTTTTGTGTTTAGTGACAAATGATGATCCAGTCGATGGACCCGACTAATAAACAGACATCTTGTGGATATATAGGGATGTCATACTTGTCAATACTCAACACAACAATCAACACTCTATAACACCATTCTGCAACAGATTATTTCCGTATTTTGTAATCTCTGTTCTGGTCAGGTTTATGCATTATTTGCATGAAACGACAAAAACATGAACACGTAGCTTTATGGCGAACGGCACTGTCGATAATTTCCACTTACTAAAACTAGGAATAGTACGAATGGTTTATTTTGTGTAAACAAAGATGGTACAGTAACACCAAACGAGGAATGTTATAGAAAATACATTTTATGTCAACTAAACGAAAATAAATTAGTATAAATTAAGGTCTTTATAAGACTTGGTAAGGCAGTAACAAAAAATAAATAGATGTCGATATGAATTAACGTAATTACATTACATAGCGAATATATTACTTAACGTCTTATAGTAAACAGTGGAAATCAATCAGACCCGAGGCAGCACAATAATTCTTTTATTTTCTAACTCTTGGCCAGTTTAGGTTGATCCCTGAGCTGCGTGGAAGGCAATGGGCGTCAGGGATCAAGCTATTTTCCATGCAATTAGATCAATTGTTGCTGTCTAGGATCACTCAACAAGCAAAACAAATTAAAAAGTGACTAGATTACGTGCAATCAACGCTGTCTACTGCTCCAACCAAGAGGGGTATGTTGAATTTGGTGTCTTTACTTTTATATTAAACTGTTTCAAAGTAGCCTCCAGAGCCTGTTGGTTCCCCGAGAAATAAGCAGAGATCGCATTATGAAACAGAAGAAGCTGTTTATGCATCACTTTTATCTGAAACAAAATCTTTGTTGAAGATTTTTATTTTATCTCCAACAATACTTACTCTATTTTCATCCAAAAATTTCATTTTGATTGTAACCTCTGCCCGTAACTTCATGAACTGTTGACGGTGGAGCTCGTAACCCTGCTGAGCCTCCTCCAATCCAATCGCTCCATCAGGTTTAGAGGACATCGATTCGAGATCAGTGCGATAAGCATCGTACTCAATTCTAGAGGCTTCATATTGTCTGATACTCTGTAACGTATCTTCAATAGTCTTATTACAGAGGGTATTAACGGATGATATAAAAAAGTTTAATGCCCCTAGAAGAGTTTCTCCGTTTTTCGTGAGGTTTCGTTGTGTTTCAGAGTTATATAAAAATTCTTCCTGCAGCTCGGGCGATTTCTGAGCAAGTTCTGAGAATGCCTCGCCCAAGTCGTGCTGGGTTTGAACTACGTGGTAAAAGTGGCTGGTGAAAATCCGGGCAAGGCGGAGGATATTGCAGTATTTCTTTTGCGTCTCTCGGAGTTGCTCTATTTGTGACTCCAATTCTAAAACGCAAGATGCAAGTTGTAAAATAGAAAAAAAGTTAGAAGTGAAACTTCTGTAGGTGCAAATGTTCAAAATTTTACTGACGTCATTACATAATTGATGCTTATAAGTGCACAGATCATGAGATGGCACTGGCAGGAAGATTTATGCAACATTACATCTCACTAGCGAGAACTATCACGTATCAAGTACATTCATTTTCCTATTAAACTTCTTGATAGTGAGATGTAATGCTCAAGAAACCTTCTTGCCAGCAACCTTCTTGCCAGCAACATATGACATAAATCCACTTGCAATTAAGCTCCAAGTCAAAAATTCGTAAAAAAGTAACGAAAATTGAGATTTTCACTATTGGATTCGCCAATGGGCAAATACGGTATACAAGGTGTCCCGAAATTAGTGCACTAAACTTTACCACTGCATTCTTCCATGAAAAATACGAAAAAGTTCTTATACAGGGTGTCCGGAAATAACGATGAAATATTTCGGGGGGTGATTCTGCAGCTCAAAATATGCAAAAAAGTTCCTATAAACATGTATCCGGAAATCGTTCCTAAGGGGGCTACGGCCTTCTGAAAGGGGCGCCTGAAATTCGGTTTTTATTGAATAAATCAAGAACCGCTTAAAATACAGTGACAACTTTTTGCACATTATCTAACATCAATAAGCGCCATCAGATTATGGTATCTATCAAAAGCAGATTCAACCAGGGGCGTGGAAAATAGGGGGGGCTTCAGCTTTCCCCACCCAAATTTTTTTACGTGTTATTTTTTAGACAATTTCTCACCGGAATGGTTTCCTGACTAAAATTACATAAAAAAGCCTCTCTTGTTATAACATCGTAGGATTAACCGTTTTCAAAAAAATTAGATTTAAAGATCCATTTGCATTTCCTAGGCTTATCAAACGATTTTTATTAAATTACAAAACTGAACGGATTTTAAAAATTAGTATCTAAAGTAATCTAATGTTGCTTATCGATGTCAGACGGAATGCAAAAACTTAATAATTGACAAAATCAAAATCGAATTTTGAGCGCCCCCTTAGGAGCGATTTCCGGACCCATATTTATAGGAACTTTTTTTCATATTTTAAGCTGCAGAATCACCCCCCGAAATATTTCATCGTTATTTCCGGACACCCTGTAGATATGTCGAAAAATGCCTCCTAAGGGAGCTAGGGCCACTTTGAAAGTGTTTTTTTCTAAATATCTCCAAAGCGGTCTTTAGTAAGTCTTTGATGCTGAGTCCACTACTATGGAGAAAATTTTAAAATTTTGTTCATAAGCGTCTCGTACAGGAGGGCCTTAGGACTAAATCTGCTCAAACATTTTTGTGAGTCGTTTTTTCTCAAATTTGATTTCAGAATCTGAAAATTTGAGGTTTTTTACGTAAAAATGGTACTGATGTTTGACATCGATTGGATGCGCCCTTTTCGAAAAAATTGGCTTTTGATTGGCTCAGGGCTTCAAAATTTGTGAGGGAAGACATCAAAATACTGTAAACAAGTTCATGAGCTTCTTTACAGTATTTTGAAGTCTTCAATCACAAATTTTGTAGCCCTGAATCAGTGCAAAAGCATTTTCTTCAAAAACAGTGAGAGTTCAATTTCGTGGTATAAAAGTGGGTAACTGTGGCACTCAAAA
This sequence comes from Pycnomerus fuliginosus, assembly GCA_963924575.1. Taxonomy (NCBI): domain Eukaryota; kingdom Metazoa; phylum Arthropoda; class Insecta; order Coleoptera; family Zopheridae; genus Pycnomerus; species Pycnomerus fuliginosus. Next base: position 4,753,626 of record OZ004626.1, read on the forward strand.
TACCTAAAATTATCAGATGCTGCGTGATCAGCAAAAAAAATTAAGTTTAACCTACTTGCATCTCATATGCTTGAAATTCCAAAGAAAATCACAAGAAAATGGATTTTCCATACTCTATCCCATCAATTTTGCACATTTTCGACATGGAAAAAGAACTTCAAATCGATTTTCCTCAAAAACGACCTGAGCTTTCGAGTTTCAACTAGAGCACCTTTTTTACGTAAAAATGTACAAGGAATTCAATTTTGTGTTCATAATTGACCCAAGATGTCGTACAAAAAAGCTCGATAAAAAAATGTCCGCGGCTCCTCCACTCACGCACGTCCCTGAAACTTTTGTCAAAAACCGTTACATCAGTCTTGTTCAGCACAAAAATCTACGACAAAATTCAAAATTTCGTGACCTTATCGTAAGCTGTTCCGCAGAAATTGCAGAAATAACTATTTTTTTTACTCCTTTTGAGGGGCCCTAGCTCCCTTACGATGGATTTTTCGAAAAATGTTTACTAAACTTTTAGTCCTAATTTTGATCATAGAAAGCACTGGTAAAATATTGCAGCCTAATTACGGGACACCCTGTATGTTTATATCCGTTTTGCATATTTTCCATAGAAGTATACACTGGTAAAGTTTGGCGCACTAATTTCGGGACACCTGTATTACAAATTTTCTTATTACCGGTAGAATTCGAAAGATAATCAAATTTACGCTATTCAGGAACTTTAAAATAGCAACTTTTAAAAATTGATGACGTATGTGCTAGCGATCTCACCTTTCTGCACAATTTCTTGGTGTTAGAACCCAGAAGATGACAGTTGCCACTCCATTAAAGACTTGATGAAACAAAACAAGAATGAAATAAAACAGGTTGGCTTACTCCACAACGCAGCTCATACGTCATCAAACTTGATATTTCATTTTACTGCTTATATTTGAAAAACAAAAAATACATCAGGGCTCATTTTAAAAGGGCTTTCAATTTGAACAGTAATTCAAAGGTACCGTAATTTTCCCATTGTGCTTTTAAGATTTTTGCGATTTTCAGAAAACCAACTTTCCACTTTGGAAATAAGCATGTAAAAAATTTTAGAAAACACTGCTCCAAAAGAAGTTTCACTTCAAAAATAGTAACCCTACCAGCATCAACGGTTCGCGAGGACTTTCCCAGCTTCTCGAACATCAACTGTTTGGTACACTTGTACGTCGATATGGACCAATTTTTGAGATTTTCAATTCGAGAGGACGTCTTAAGGATGGTAGAATCTTCATTTTGAGTTGGGGTTGTGGGTGTTAAAATTGCTGGTGAGCTCGTGCAGGTCGACAGGTTTGTGGGCACCGACCGGGAATATGGACAAGCGGGGTTGGTTTGTACCTTGGGCACAGCATTGTTCCTGTTTTCATTTGGAGGGGTGTCTTTTAACATGTCATGTATGCTGGTCCTTTCTAAACTGGCGGAGCTTTTTATTTGGGCCATTTCCTGAAATTATTTATTTACAAAGGGCTTAATTATGAAAATTACCATTAACAAAAAACACTACCGAACCAAAATTCATAAAATTTAAGCTAGGCACCCCGGAAGTTTACCGACATTTTTAGTTTGTGGTGGCTTGGCTGTCACTTTTTTGACATTTTTCAGACCGGCAAACTGAAAAAACGTACAGCCCCCACTCTTTAATCGACCTACTAGATGGCGCTGCTGCTTGAATGACAGAAAGAGTGAGAACTGTCATGGCCACCTAACCTCACATTCGAGCATTGTTTATTAATTAAAAGAAAAACCATTTCTTTAATAATTTATTCTTAGCCTGAAAATAGCGATTTATTTTTAAAAATGACCTGATTTTTTACACCCAATTGTTAAATTATTTGTTGTTTTTTTTATTAATTTTGTGGAAATGGACGCACAAAATTTACGAAACGTGAGTTTCTGTGAAGTAGTGGATTTGTTAATAACTTTTGTCAGTTTAAAGATTTCCTCCAACTCTACAATCAAATGACTGAGAAGTGTTTTTATCGTTGCATGGAGTTGACTAATTCCTGTGGCCTGAATCAGGATGAAATCGATTGTGTGGATAAATGTGCGAATAAGTTTATGAAATTTAATAATAAATTGATGATGAACTTTGTTAAAACACAGTCGGAGGTGATGGAAAGGAGGATGAAGGAAGTGGAGGGACAGCAACAAAGCCAACTTGTCGAAAGCAATTCTTAGTGAGCCTATACAGCTACAGCCGAGAAAGGGATATGTATTATTATGTAGTCAACCTTTTAGTTTAATTTTATCTGTTATTGTTTAATAAATTGTTGCATTAAATTACTGCACTAATTTCTTTTGCATATGCTTTAGGTATACTTTTTAAAAGAAATAATTTAGGTTGGTATGTTCCTAGGTAATTAACTGTCAAAATGAAGTAAGACATAATAAAAACAACAGTAACATACAACAATAAAACGTGAGTTATTGGTAAGTTTTTTACCCAGTTTTTTATAAAAAATTGTTATAATACCCAGGTATCCCTAGTAAAAATTACCTAAGCATTATTAAAACTGATAAAAACTAATAGGTCTCTTTAAGTAGTAAGTAGCTGAAACCGGAATTCACACTAAAACCATATATATGTAACCTAATTGGGAATTCCAGATATACCTACACTTTGATTTGCTACACATACAGAAAATTCAGAATTGAACGAAAATATTTTTAAGATGGTCGTGTCACTTCCGGTTCACACCAGGAAGTCTATATCATCTTTGTTATTTTAAATTGGTTCACTCCAATTTCATTTAAGTACATTCTGAATATGCATCTAATTCTGGGTATTTTCATATAAAATACTCCATAGAATATTAGGTACACACTTTATGTATGTACCTACAGTTTTGGGGTAAAAAAATATTTTAAATTTTCACGGAAGAAAAAGTCGTAATTTGTATCTTCGGTATAGGGGAGAGTGGGGCACAATTAGCAGTCGGGCGGTTTTGTCAAGTTTAAAATTTCCGCCCAAATATTAACTTTAACATTCATTAAGTGCCTATATAACTTCGTTTGTTTCAATTTTAGCAGTGGTAGAGACAGTTTTGTAGTTTTTGTGGATATTTTTCTTAAACCTTGACTGAATTATTTTTTATGTATCCTTTGGTGCATGAAATTTTGTTGAATCTTTCTTATATTCCTATGTATGATTCTAAATGCGACCTACGATATTTACGGAACATATGCCGTTCACAGAAATCTAAAAATAATTTGCAGTTTTCGTAGCATCCGTCAACATTTAATTTTTGTAGCGATGGGGCACATTTAACATGATCAAGTGGGGCACCTTTGACAATATATTACGTATGGGGATAATTATATAAATTTTGTAGTGGTCCAGTTTTCAACAAAATGGAAAGTTATGTATTGCAATAACGGCCCAATAAGAGTTCAAAGTGAAGTTTTTAAGGAAAAAAACGGGAAAAACTTTGATTAATTTTTTTTGATCTAGGAGTCAACGATATTTCTAAAATAATCATTATCAAATCCAGTTTTCAACAGTAAGTCAGTAAGTCAGTAAGTACTTCGAATATCGAAGTTATGATTTCTGACTTACATAATTTAACATGAAACTATTCACACGTTTTTTGTAGGTATTATGTTAAAAGTGCCCCGCCACTGACAGTCAAATGTACCCCACCTAGGGGGCACATTTGTCACTTTTCACCAAACTGAAATATATTTTCTTACACAAAATATTGCGGAAATAAAATCATTCATTATGAATTATTTGATCAATTATATCACTATCATCACACTTACATAAATATTATAATAAAAAACGGTAATTTACTTTAAAAAAATTGAAACAAAAGGGTGTCAAATGTGCCCCGCTCTTCCATACATTTAACATGATCAAGTGGGATACATTTATTGATCTATCTAGGTATACAGGATGGTTCCTTTTTCACTGATGCTCAAAATTGGCATCTCCTAAACGGTAAAAATACGGAGTCGGTTAAATAGGAGAAAAGTTATTGTGAAAAATCTGAAAACTACGATTTTAAAGAAAAATTCATATAACTTTCTTACGTCTATAATAATGTAATTTTAATGAAAGTTGGAACCTGTGTTTTACAGCTGTCGATTGAATGGCATTGACAAAAATTTTCCAGGCCTTCTAGATTTTGAGCAACGACAGTCAACTTTTTTTTTAGACTAGATACACAATAAAATTAACTTTTCAAAAATGTAATGTACGTACGTGGGGTTCTTTAAAAAAAACATGTCAGAGCTTGAGTTACACGGCGCCACGACGTATTTTATTATTGTTGCATTCAATTTAGGCTAATTTTCAAATCATTTATAGCAATTTTCAAATTTTGACTATCTGTCAAGAAAATTCATATTGGTTACCTACCTACATTTCTGAAAACCAATTTTTTTTGTGTTTATCTAATAGTGTTAAAATCCAATACGGCGGCCATAAGAAAAAGAAAAGTTGACTGTTATTGCTCAAAATCTAGAAGGGCTAGAAATTTTCGGTCAATGCGTCATTTAATTGACAGCACCAAATATATAAAAGCTCAAAATTTCATCCAAATAGCATCAATCGCTGTAAGAAAGATATTTTTTTCAGTAAATTTTCCTGCTTTCTATGCTTAAATTTTTCTCCACCAACACCAACCTTAGTAAAGTGTTTTCCGGGATTTTTCAAAATTTCACGATCTTTTGTCAAATCGGGCACTAAGTTTGAATACTTTTTTGGAAACAAAATTTGAAGACTCTTTTATTATGTGCTGATAAAAACAAATGATGATCTTCGGCGGGTTACGGTATCTCTACCTACAAGTGCTGTCAGACGGTTCCGGGTACCCGAATACCCGGGTAATTTATTTCCGGGTACCCGGATTACTTAGAACCAAGTTTACCATTCTCGGATTTCCGTTTTAATTGCGCATGATAAGATAAAGTTTTCGCTTTCGGCGCTTCGACAGCAAATAACTTTTTATGTTTTTTTTATACTTACTTTCAAATTTCGCAGACCGAAGCTAAACGCAATAATAAATAACGGCCAGAAGTCAAAACAAAACAGCACAATTTCTCATAGTTTTCGGACCGCAATTTAATAAAATCAACAAAACTAAGTTATTTGTTTTATTTTCATGGCATATTGAGTTGCAGAGCGGACGATAAACTGGAATGAAATAATTAATCTCGTTGAAATACGGGTTCGGGTAGTTATTTGAACGGGTCCTCGGTACTAAACCCGGTACCGAACCTATTACCCGTTACCTGGGTATTTATTTTAACGGGGCCTCGGTTCTAAAAAATCACGGTTCCTGACAGCACTAACCTACCAAATTTCAGCCACATCGATCGACTAGTTTGGACTGTAACGTTTTATTTAATTTTCCTTCAAAATTTGGAAAGTGTGATACATTTTTAGATTAGAAATTGAAGGCCTTTCATATGCCGATAAGAAAAATTGGTGTTCATCACATCAGTCAAATTTCATAGTTGATATGCCAAAAAGGCACTGGGCATTTGCGGGTTGACAACAAAATTGACTGTGGCCACCAGAAACGCCAACACTATAAGTTATAACCTCTATACCGAATTTCATTAAAATCTGTTGGAGTTTTCGAGAAATCGTGTTCACAACGTACCTACACGACAGACATTTTTTAGACACAACTTTTTCGTGATCATGGGACCTCGAAACGTAAAGATTGGTGTTGTCTCAATTTCAAATTTTGAAGTGATTGCAGTAAAAAGTTTCAATGTTTAGATGTTCTGATTACGACTTACTAGGAAACTATTTATCAAAATCAGACGTTTCATCCGGCTTCCTATTGATTCATTTCCCATTGTAAGTGGCGGTTTAAAGAATAGGTGTCTCATTGATGGTTTGCGGTTCATTGATAAAACTGAGCGCATCGTCCGCTATAATTGCGTCAAGCGTGACGCGTATTTTGTTTTAATATCAAACAATTTCGTAATAGGTAAAGGCGATAAAGTGAAAATTAAATGAAGCAATGAGATAAATATGTAGATAGCTAGGGTACCTCTATTTAATAAATTTTGCTGGTTAAGTGCATATAAGTTTATGGAGTTCATTTGCAATTATATACAATTAATTTAGTTGTTATAATCAGAGGCGCGCGAAGCATTATTAGGGCGGCGGGGGTGGGGGTGCATGTTTAAAATCCCCCCCGGTGAATTTTAAAGGTCCAAATTTACTCGTTTTCTCTTTTCTTGGCGTTCGCAAACAATAAACAAAGTGAATCAAGTGTAACAAAATGCTTGCGCTTCAAATATAAAAAGGAAAATTTTCTTTTCTTGAGAAAGAATACAGATAAAGCAGTTAACAGTCCTCCAGCGCTCAAGCATCCCTTTTTTTTTAGGAAAGAAGGCAGGGCCGGATTAAACAATAGTGAGGCCCGGGGGCTGATCATATGAGGGGACCCCTTGGTTATGGGCCAGCTAGGGTGTGGTGCGTATTTCGTACTGTCAGGAGACTCTAAAAAGACTAACTGCCATTATTTTTTAACGTGAAAATCCGAAAATGCCGATTTCAGCAAGGAAGGTGATTTTTTTAAAAAGCATTAGCGACCTAAAGTGTGACCCATCTTGCTTCCTCAAATTTGAGGGAGAATCAATTGGCGTAAACTTCGAACTTCTAAGAGCCACCCACTTCGAGAAAAGTAGATTTTCATTGGTTTAAAACTTCAAAATTCAATAAAATCTATAAATCACGGCAAGAGATGCTAGTGAAACTATTGCCACCAGTTTTTTCCAAGAAAAAATTCCGAAATTCAGTAGAATCTACACACTTTTACATTTTCTAAGTTTTTTGCGACCGCAAGTGTGACCCATCTTATTTCCTGAAATTTGAAGGAGAATCGATTGGTGCAAATTTCAAACTTCTAGTACTCACACACTTCGAGAAAAGTAGGATTTCTTTCATTTAAAATTCCAAAATAGAATAAAACTAATAAAAATTGCATTTTGTATTATCTAGTGAAACCAATTTTCCTGATAAAAACTTTAAAACGCGAAATTCACTAGAAAGCATAATTTTGTAAAAGTTTTTTGCGACCGCAAGTGTGACCCATCTTATTTTCTTAAAATTGAAGGGGAATCGATTGGTGCAAATTTAAAATTTCTAGGGCTCACACACGTCGCGAAAAGTAGCTTTTCTTTAATTTAAACTTCCAAAATGCAATAAAACTAATAAATATTGGCAAGTTTTAATTAAAAGTATATTTTGTATTAGCAAAGAGTCTAGTGAAACCAGTTGCCAGTAATTTTCCCGATAAAAACTTTAAAACGCAAAATATACTAGAGAGCATACATTTTGTAAAAGTTTTTCGTGACCGCATGTGTGACCTGACCTATCGGCCACCTTATTTCCTTAAATCTGAAGGAGAATCAATCGGTGCAAATTTGAAACTTCTAGGGCTCACACACTTCGCGAAAATTAGCTTTTCTTTAATTTAAAGTTCCAAAATGTAATAGAAGTAATAAATATGGGCAAGTTTTAATCAAAATTACATATTGTATTATCAAAGACTCTAGTGAAACCAATTGCCAGTAATTTTGCTGATAAAACTTTAAAACGCGAAATTCACTGGAAAGCGTACATTTTGTAAAAGTTTTTTGCGACCGCAAGTGTGACCTATCTTATCTCCTCAAATTTGAAGGAGAATCGATCGCTGCAAATTTAAAACTTCTAGGGCTCACACACTTCGAGAAAAATAGCTTTTCTTTAATTTTAAGTTCCAAAATGGAACAAAACTAATAAATATTGGTAAGTTTTAATCAAAATTGCATTTTGTACTATCAAAGGCTCTAGTGTAACCAACTGCCAGCAATTTTCCTGATAAAAGTTTTAAAACGCGAAATTCACTAGAAAGCATAAATTTTGTAAAAGTTTTTTGCGACCGCAAGTATGACCTATCTTATTTCCTTAAATTTGAAGGAGAATCGATCGGTGCAAATTTCAAACTTCGAGGTCTCACACACTTCGAGAAAAGTAGGATTTCTTTCATTTAAAATTCCAAAATAGAATAAAACTAATAAAAATTGCATTTTGTATTATCAAAGGCTCTAGTGAAACCAATTTTTCTGATAAAAACTTTAAAACGCGAAATTCACTAGAAAGCATAATTTTGTAAGTTTTTCACGACCACAAGTGTGACCTATCTTATTTCCTCAAATTTGAAGGAGAATCGATCGGTGCAAATTTAAAACTTCTAGGGCTCATACACTTCGAGAAAAATAGCTTTCCTTTAATTTTAAGTTCCAAAAATAACACAAAATAATAAATATTTGCAAGTTGTAATCAAAATTGCATTTTGTATTATCAAAGGCTGGGGGACCGGAGGCTAGCCCCCCTCTTAATCCGGACCTGAAAGAAGGGCGGCATGAGCTAGAGGGCGCCCCCCTAGCCCCCCTGACGGCACGCCACTGTTTATAATGGTAACTTTATGCCCGCATCTAACCGTCTTTTAATATAATATTATCACATCACTATCAAGAGAAAAAGTTAAAAAGGCGTTGTACCCGTATGTTTTAAAAATTGTAAGCCAAGACATGCGCTAACGTGTGAATCAAACCAAAACAGAGAGGGGCAAGAAAACTGTTTGTCCGCGAAAGCACCCCTTCGCTTATTTCGGGAGTCTTTTATTCCATCCCTCCCTCTTTGCTGCAGCATCATTCATCTGCAATTGTGGAACATGTGCGCATTGCTCGACGTCGAGCCGGCGAGCGAAGTCATGAGCATGACGCGTAGTGGTGGATTGTGTTTGTTTTCGTGTTTAACAGTGCGCTAATTTTGTTTATTTGGACACTGAAGACGCGATAATGGTACTATTCCGTCACTCGGAATCTGCACACACAATGCTCAGTGCCGAGGGTGTGACCGACGCCGATAATGTAATCACCATTCCATCCCCGTCTCAAAATTTAGACGACGGGCCCTTGCCAGAAAAACCATTCCAAAAAGGTAATTCATAAAGTTTTGTTTAAACGAAGCCAAAGACGCGTGTCATAAACCTATTAAGTATAACTCTATAAGATAATTTTCTACGTCCTTCTTAATCCTTATCAAGCCTGTCGGTATGTCCCGGAACCCACATAGGATTGTTAATGGGGGCGAACTGAATATTTACCAATCGATGTTGAGAGGGTCGCAATCATAAACAAATTGTCAATCTCGTAGACAGTAGAAACTTCTATTTTTTCACGAAATTTGTAAATATACCAACTAATTACACATAAATCAATTTAAAATAGTATATAAAATGTATAAAACGATATACGATATGATGGGTATATCTAACCCGGACTGGGGAGAATTTAGCAAGATAGCAAGGCCGTTTTACCGCTGTGCCACCACGCCTCTTGTTATGAAGTCGGTTGAAGTTGTACTATAATATAAATGACATTTTTCGAAAAAAAATGAAACCCTGCAAGACAATAAATTACTATCGAACCCATAAAAATATAGTTATACAGTGTGTCTCATTTTAACTGAAACCACCCAAATATTTCGGTTAATATTGAGCAAATCAACTCGCTCATTTTTTGCACATGTAGATCTCCAGAATCTGCATCTGCGTAATACTTCACCTTTTTGTTATCCCGAAATCTCAGCCCACTGCGATTAATTAAAGAGGCCAAAAATAGCAAATAGCAACTTTTTCTGCGATTGTTAAATTTTGCCCAGCTATAAGCTAACAACAAATGTCAAACAAACCTATTTCAATTGTTTTTTTGCTACACAGCAACCCTTTTGTTGCACAAATATTGAAGTTTTCGATATTTTTGATTCTTTCTTCCGGAAATTCAACATTTTTATTTTGGTCTGAAACTCCCCACTTAACCATTTGGGGTTATCCTGAGCAACTTTTCTTAATAACATTTTTCGATAAAAAAATGATTAATACGATTTCGCTGTTTTTGTCCTCTTTAATTAATCCGAGAATTAATCGCAGTGGGCTAAGATTTCGGGATAAAAAAAGGTGAAGCATCACACAGATGTAAATTTTGAAGCTCTACATGTAGAAAAAAAAGCGAATTAATTTGCTCAATATTAACCGAAATATTTGGGTGGTTGCAGTTAAATTGAGACACACTGTACATAGGTTTTTTCGAGGGTTTTTTTCGCGGCGGTGGAGGGGCCTGCGATTTACTGGCCTTATTTGGCTAAAAATTTAATGAAACATGCTTTTTAACCGATTTCTTTGATGTTTTTGAAAATCTAGGATGGCCGTGACTTAACTTTTGTTTTTAACTTGAGAAAAAAGCCAAAAAAAGTATACCTAATCATTATAATAAAGTATAAGAAAAATTTTAAATACTACATTTTTGTTATTTTAAATAGCAATGGACGGTTTTTTTTACGCGATTCGAAAGATATTTTAATTCTCTTTTCATTCATATCTAAAAATGTTACCATAAGTTTCAAAAATGTCCGCCAGAGGCAACCAGAGGGCCGAAATATTTTTAGTCAAGTTGGCTGTGATTTCCGCCATTTTAAAATGACTATTCAGATTAGTACAGGCTCGAGTACAGGAGTCCTACTGTAAAATGCGCCTATTGTCTAAATTACATTAATTTTCTAATGCAAAGTTATTCATTTTTTGGAAAAAGTGTAATAACATAGGATTTTCAGAGGTTTTCAAAATTCTCAGTTAAGAATACTTATTCCCGTTTGATATATCCTGTTTATTGACGTCTATTAGAGAAAGAAAGAACCAAATTTATGTTCTAGCTTAAAAAAGGCGGTCTCGGAGACGGCAGGAACTTCTACGCCGCACTGCATTGGATTAATAACAGCAGCATTTATTAAATTTTTAAATATTTAAAATAAGAAAGTTGCTATGCCAAAAGGGCACTTCGGGTTGACTGATCGGCTTCAAAATCTAATCAGCTCCTCTCCCGCACAGACAATAAAATAAATTGCCACTAAAATGACATTTTTCGAAAAAATGGCACTAAGGTTTTCGGCTTGAAAAAAAATCAGTTATCAAATCCGCTAATAAAAATATACATTTATGCATAGTTTTTTTTTCACGGCACCATTTTTTGGTCAAAAGGGCCCAAGTGTGAATACATTTTTAGAAGCAGAATTTGAAGAGCATTCATATGGTAATGCGAAAAATGGGGGTTTGCATTTAAATTTTTAAAGTTGATGTGCCAAAAGGCACTTTCCGTGAGCCGGTGTAGCCCAGATTCTAATCAGCACCTACAAATCTCCCACTGAATATGTGTACCAAATTTCATCAAAATCAGTTCAGTAGTTTCGGCTGTAGCGTGTCCACAGACACACGGACAGACACACACAGACACACATTTTTCAAAAATAGGTTTTTTGGGTTCCTGGGACCCCGAAACGTAAAGATTTGATGTCAGTTCAATTTCGAATTTTTGATCGATTTTATATACTGCTCCGCCTTGAGCGTAGAAGTTAAAAACATGTACCTTTCCATTTAAAATCAACGTAAAATTTGGCTTAGAAAATCATCGTTTCAGCGAAAATAAAGATTTAGCAAAGTCAAAAATGTCTAAAAATGTTACCATATAGTATATAAATGCCATAGGTAGCCAGTGGGCCGAAATATTTTCAGTCAAATTGGCTGTGATTTCTGCAATTTTAAAATTACTATTCTGTAAAATGCGCCGATTGTCTAAATTCCATTAAATTTCTAATGCAAAGTTGTTCGTTTTTTGGAAAAAGTGTAATAATATAGGATTTTCAGAGGTTTTCAAAATTCTCAGTTAAGAATACTTATTCCCGTTTGCTATATCCTGTTGATTGACGTCCATTAGAGAAAGAAAGAACCAAATTTATGTTCTAGCTTAAAAAACATGTACCTTTCCATTTAAAATTAACGTAAAATTTGGCTTAGAGTATCAACGTTTCAGCGAAAATAAAAATTTAACAAAGTCAAAAAACAAACAACTTTGCATTAGAAAATTTAGGAAAATGTCGATGAAAATGTTTATGAATTAGACAAGAATATGCACATTTTAGAGGAACTCCTGTACTAATCTTGAATACTCTTAAAACGGCATAAATCACAGCCATCATTGAAACTTATAATAACATTTTTTGATATGATTATAAAGAGATACGAAGGTGTAGAGGGGCCACATTTTTAAAATTTGCTTTTGAATCCAAAATTGTTAACTTGCGAGTCGCCAATTGTCGAGTGCGAGTCGCCAATTGTCGAGTACGAGTCGACAATTGTCGATCGGGCCAGCAATTGTCGATCGGGAATCGACAATTCTCGGGTCAACAATTGTCGAATGCGAGTCGACAAATTTGGATTAGAAAGCAAATGTTAAAAATGTGGCCCCTCTACGAAGGCGTAGACATTTTAATTCTCTTTACGAAGGCGTAAAGAGAATTAAAATGTCTTTCGAACTGCGTAAAGAAACCGTCACCTTGCTATTCAAAATACAGAAAAGTGTAGCTCACACTATCTATCCCCATTAAAAAATATTCTTGTTAATCTTGTTACGACAATTCAACGAAAGAAGCTTTATTTGGAAACGCTCGAGGAGCAGTTACTAAATTCGATCGAAAATTCCTCGGAAAAATCGAATCGCCAAACATCAAATGTTTACTTTTGGGGTTCTGGTTAACTACTGGACCGATCTGGCTGAATTTGGTGCATGCACATAGTATAACCTACGGAAGAGCTGATTAGATTTTCAGCTAAATCGGTACCGAGTGTCAACGAACCTGTAACACGCCATTTTTTTGAGTATCAACTTGAAATTTTTATTGGGTTCATACCTATAAAAACGCAAATTTTGACACGTTTAGAAACTTTTTGTTACTTAAACCGGAAGTGAAGTTAACTTCTGTGTTGTGATTATGATAACGGTATTCTCCGAGGTATTCTCTCTAACAATTTTGTGGTAAAATACATTTGAACCACAAAAATTTGGCTTTCAATTTAGTTAATTTCCAGCTCAGTTCAAAACTGAAACTGCTACCCCTCCAAGCGGACAAATCAATTATTTAACATTTGCCTGAATTACTTAAATCAGCAATTTTAATCACTAGCTGACATTTTTTGTTTTTTCAATAGAGAACTTTGCGTGTTAATTTTTCGTGAATCCGGCGATATAAAAAATTAACAGTTAGAAATACGTATACTTAAAACCACATTAATGTTCTCTTTTCACCTACTTATACCTAACGCAAATCCTGTGAATTATGGTCAATTTCGTGTGAAATTTGCGTCGAATTACAAATGTTGAAACTTTTACTTTTTATATTTATTTCCATAATTTTATTACAGTCTAGTTATTACGTAGAAACAATAGAAATTTGATTGGAATACAATGCAACCCTGCATTTTAAATTCAAATTCACACAGCTTTTACATTTCTTTATAGATTTTTCCTGTTGGGATCGTAATCCTTTTAATTTGAGAGATCAGAGATCCAGACAGTACAATAGTCTCGTGTATAAACAAGCCGGGTAATTAGGCACTAAAATAATTTATGAATTCGTTGTTTTATGTATCCACTTAAACCTGCCTTTTAAAAAGATTTAACGGCGTGATCGGTTTGTTATTCTTGTCAGTATTTTGAAGTTTTCTTTCAAGCATCCTAACAAAGTTTTATACTTACAGTCACGCAACAGCTCCTGGTTTTCGCATTTTCAACTTTTTATTAGAAAAATTAGCGCATTTAGTCTGTGATATTACAAAATACGATTTTGATTAAAACTTGCTATTTTCGATTGACTAAAAAGTTATGCAAACACTACTTTCCGCGAAGTGGGTGAACTCTAGAAGTTTGAAATTTGCACTAATCGATTCTCCTTCAAATTGAGGAAATAAGATGGGTCATACTTCAGTTAAATTAATCTTAATTAAGCCTTTTCCTATACCTACATCATTCTAAAATTAACCTTTTGATCAAGATTTAAACTCGGATTTTCAGCATCAGCGTAAAAGTTATCAGCTGCGAAAAGCAAACAACCATATTTTAGCTAGGTACAGAAGACGCCGCGCCGACAGGAAACTAGTCCTTATTGAAAAATAATTGTAAAAACATTGAATTTGTATCCTTGTAAAAGGTTCAGGCTGGTACCCATAAAGGCACAGTTTTATAAGCGGCTATAAATATTTGAAGAACCTCTTTGTATAATCAATCCTGAACATGGCGTTTTGTTGAGGGACCCTCATAACCAACCCATTGTAAGAACCAAAAGAAATTCTTGGATGGGCGGTTGACAGTAATAAAATTCCTGAATATTATCGAAGGGTAAATACGGGACGATTTAAATAGCTGACAAAGAAATCCATAAATAGCTCCCCACTTGGAGATCTGTACATCATTACAGGACGGTGTTAAACGATTTTTTCTAATTAACATGTGTGTTGTCTGTTAAAAACCTACAAAGTGATGTACTTGCCGCCTCTGCAGTCCATTTTGGGGAACGTTGCTTAAGATACTGTGACATCATGTTTACATAAATTTGCAGACTATCCGTGATCAATTACTTTCTATAATTCGCGTGAAGAGTGGCATTGAAGAGGATAATAAAAATTTATTTTGACGAGGGTCTACGGCAGTTTACCTATGAATAAATCAGTTCTACCGATCCCAAACAATGAAGCTTTTACAGTATATCGACCAGAAGGTCCTGACGAGCGTGTGGCTAAAGATTTATGGTACTTGGAAATTATCACGGATTTCAAATAACCTACAATGTAATATGACTAATGAAGCTGTAAGGTGATGAAAAATCGAGCTTGAGACCACCCAGCAGTTTTAATAAGGGCTGTCAGTTATTTAAAAAAAACAATATAAGTATTAGCATGCATCAAACCTAAACTTGGTTCTTTTTTAGAAAGCTAGACTGTATTTGTTATTCTCCTTTAATTTCCAGCGATCAGATTCGTAAAAAAATACAGTTCACCGATAAAAAGTCAATCTCTTACGTATTTATTTACCCCCGATAAAATTCCACTGAGGTCGAGAAATGTGACTTCTTGCATAAATTGATTACACATTCTTGGTAGGGAAAAATCCAAATTAAATTAAATTACGCTGTAATTTACTCGGTTGTTAGTCAATCAACCGTAAATAAACAAGCTCAAATATGGTATTTTATATTAATTCCTAACCTAGTAATTAAGTGAATTAGAGTATTGAAACACCTTTGACCTTCTTATCTGGTTTAATTGTTCTAATGGGAAATTTCTTTGTCCGAGTTCAAGACTTCCAAGTAAGTCATCAAAAAACTGACAACTTGCATAAAAGGCGAGGTTGGTCCGTGTTCGATTGCCCCATAGTTCACAAAAAATTGAGATTGCTAATTCGCCGAATGGTAAAAAACGTACAAAATTGGACCCAGCCTTGAATTCAACCACACGTGGGCTGAATTGAAATAGATATTAGATACCACAATGCGTGCTGCAGAAATGTGGGACAACATTGCAGAATTTTTATTGCCTAGGCAGAGAAGACGATTTTCAATGCCCCTTTTTCTTGTAATGACATAGTGAATATTTAAATCATAGTATGTACTGAAACGGGTGATACCTAGTCCATCCAAAAATAGAAGCAAAAGTACCTGTGGGCATATGTCCGGAAATGCTTCTTAAGGGAGCAAAGTGCTCCTCAAAAAGTCAATTTTCTTAAAATTATTCGAAAGTATAAAGACTAAGGTTTTGAAATTTGGAAGAAAGGGCTTTTTCTGCAGTTTTTTTCGGATTTTAATTTCAATCAGAAGCTTTCAAAAATTTTTGATGCGTAGCTCCCTAAGAAAACATTCCGAACATATGTCCATAGGAACTTTTGCTATTATTTTTGGATGTGCTATCACCCATTTCAGTAACTACTATGATTTCAGACTCGCCCTGTATACATAAAGACGTCATTAAATCATATTAACTGATTCCTTTCCCGTCTATTTTTTGTTTCTGTCTTCTCTGCCCTCTCTTTTCATTCAGTATACTGTTTGTTTCTCTCCATTTGCTCTTCTCTCATTCCCTCACACTTTGGATCGTTTCTCTTCCTCTTCCAGCCAGAACTTGTTTTCTCTCTCCTCATTTACGTATCTGAATCTGGCTATCATTCTCTTTTCTTTCACACTCTTTCTCTCTCCAAATTACTTGGTAAAACTCCCCATATTTGGCATTGCATCTTGATTCTCTGAATTTCCTTTATCCCTTATTACATTCATCCTTTCTAATTCTTCCTAGCCTAACCATTCTTCTCGTAGTATTTCTGCCTTTCCTTCCTACTTTCCTCCATCTTTTTCTCTTTGCAACACTCCTGTAATATGTTAGTCTCCTCTTTCCCCCCATTCTATATATCCTCGTATTTCACCACCCATTTTCGTACTTCTTAATTTCTTCTCTTATCTCGGTGTCTCGCTATCTACTCCATACTTTCCTGCAGTCTCTCCGCCTCCTCTTCTCCTTTTTTCGCTTTTTATAGCTCTTGATGGCTGTATTCCTTATTGCCTTCTAATTACTCCTTTCCTTTTTTATTACTTTCTTTGTTATGCCCTTATTTCTCCACTATTTATAATTCCCCCTCTAACGACATGTGGTCTGAACTGTTTTCTGAACTTCTACTTCCCATGCTTCTTCATTTACTATTACGTAATTTATTAAAGATTCCCCATCTACTTCTACATTATGTAAACTCCCTCCTTTCTTCTCCTTCTTTATCTCCGTTTAATACTTCCACGCCGCTTTTCTTTTCCCAATGATTCTAAGATTCTTCCCTCTTTGTCCTCTACTTTGTCTTTTGTTTCCTTTCTTGCACTTTTTATGTCTTCTTCCAGGTTCTTGTTCCCCTCTCACCCAGTCTTGCATAAAGTCCCCCCCTATAAGTATCTATTTTCTCTTCTATTTTCTTTTTCAGTGTTTTCATATCTCAGTTTTTCCTCTTTTATTACTTTGATCCCATCTTTTATTCCTCTTTCGTCCTCCCCGTTTTTTGTTTTCTAACTCCTTGCCCTTCCAATCCTTCTCCTCCACCCATGTCTCCGTCAATTTTACGTTAAATTTTTTTTATGTAGTTCTACACTTCCGCTTCTTATCCCGAATTTGTTTCAATACAGGAATTTACATTCTTTTGTCCATATCTCGTCCTGCTTTCCTTTCTGTTCCATTTATTCATTTTTCTTTTGTCTATTTCTTCTAGACCATTTCCTCCTATTGTACCGTTGTTGTTAGATATTTTTACTTCGTTCTTTAACTTTATTTTGCTTTTGTTTCTTTCCCGTTTTCATGTCCTTCCGAAAAAGAATATTCGGTTCGCCAAATTTGGTTCTCAAGATAGACCGCAGATACAACGATAAAAAATTCCAGCGAAACGTTATAAATATTAATAATATGGGATATAATAGAAGTGGGTTCAATTTCCTAAAAGCGAATCAGCAGGGATCAGACCATAAAACTGTCACCCGCAAGGCCCACAGTGAATGACAAATGTGTCAGATTGCGTGAAAGCTGTGCCTTATCGTTAATAATTTTAATATTGCCCCTCTGTTATTTATTATATAATAATTTGTTAATTAAGAAGCAATAGATCGATAAAACTGTACAATTTCAATAGATTATGGTGTAATTATGAGTCACTATTGTTATTGAACAAGCAAATATGGTTAATTAAAATATTAAGGTGTAATTTATAAATAATTGGTTTCATAATTGTCGAGGAGGCGACTAGTAACTTCTCCCCATTCCTACAAGGTCTGATCCGTACATAATTGACGGTCACTTTAAAAAACTGAAAACGTGATAAATCTACCTGCAACCGGAAATTGGCGATACGGAAGCTCTTGCCAAGCATAGAAATGACCCTTCAACAATACTTTACATATTGGATAAAAATCATTTTAAGCCATTCCTGCTATTTGCATAATAAGCGCCTGCCACAATATGTAGCTATTTAGATCTAACAAAGATTTCAGACCGCAAAGGTCACATTTGTACATTGCTCACACACCTACAGAATGTTTCTTTCAAAATTTCTTCAACAGAAGTTGTCAAAGTTGTTTACTATAATGACTAAATTAAAAATGTTGTGATTTATAGAATCTGCTGATATTTTGCGAGGCCAAAATAAAGCGCTGATCATGTTATTTGAATTTTTCAAACAAGGTCAAGCTCATCAATTTAGAACAGGACATCCTTCGCTGCCTTCTCTTGCTGAAAATTTACGAAATTCGCGCAAAATTATTTACTGTTGTCGGATAATTGTGTAACTCAACGAGGTGAAAAATTGATCCTTATTGAGTGCAGGATGTTTCTAAACTCTCCTTTTCATTATGTTTTTCGTTTGTTTAGATATGGAGCAAACAAAACAAAGTAAAGTCGGAGTCGTTCCTACAGGACACAGAGACAGTGTGAGTGAGGCTTTTTAACCTCCCCACAAACAATTTAAATTAAAATGTGAGGTTACTGCAATCACTCCAAAATTCGAAATTGAAATAATACCAGATCTTTACGTTTCAAGCTCCCAGGATCACGAAAAAGTGTTTTTTTTTAAATGTCTGTGCGTATGTGAGCAAGATTTCTCGAAAATCGCGGAGCGGATTTGATTGAAATTTGGAATGGGGGTTAGTGTTGGCTTTCTGGTGAGCCCAGTTAATTTTCTTGCCGATCCGCAAACGCCACGTGCCTTTTTGGCAAATCAACTATGAAATTTGACTGTGAACACCAATTTTTCTTATCAGCACATGAAAGGTGTTCAAATCCTGTATCTAGAAATGTATTCACACTTAGCGCCTTTTTGGCACAAAATCAATAAACCCGAAATTTCGAAGAAACATTAGATAATACGCTACAGGCCAAACTACTGGATCGATTTGGCTGAAATTTGATACCAGCCGAAGAGCCAATTTTATTTTGGTATAGCACTCGGTTAATGGCAAGTGCCATTAAAATCTTGAAAAATACTATGAAATTTGAAAGATGACCACCATTTGTTTTATCAGCACATGAAAAATCTTTAAATTTAGTTTCCAAAAATTCAATTAAACCTAGTGCCCTTTTGGCAATAAGAAATACAAATTTTGAAAAACTTCAAAACACTAAAGTAAATACTGGATTCAAATTTATAGGTGATAGGATTGGATCATCCACCAAGTGGGGAGGTTTTAGCCGCTTCCGTAGCTGCCCATTTTTTCTGTTGTTTTGTTAAACGGGCTTTCAATTAACAACAGTGATTCTATTCATCCTCCACTGTTTATTGATTCACACCGCATCTCTGATGTCCGTGGCAATATGATTCTACTTTTAATGCATTAGTCCTCCCCCCCCCCCCCCGTAGATTGTAATGAACCTGAAAAAGCCTGATTCACATTGCACCTCTGTCCGTTTAGAAAATGATTGTGCTTTTAATGCATTAGTCCTCCTCGCAGATTGTCGGCATAATTATAATTTTAACTACAGTAAATAAAAATAAAAAGTCAGTAATGCAGGAAATAATATAATTACTTCATTGAAGATCGATTCCCACCAAAGAAGGAAATAATTGCGTCACTTGAATTAATTTCGAAGTAGGTAGTCAATTATGACCGCAGTTCCACATGATCGCCATAGCATTCAATAGTTGACATTCTCGTTTTTCTTTTATGCTCAGAGATGTGAATTTGTTTTAATTTAGCAAGTAAGGGTTCGATTTTTTCGTGTTATCTACTGGTCATAAAGGTAGTTCCGTTAGTGTTTCCACCAGTACGGTCCTGAGTTACTGTTCACGCTCAACAGGCGTATCGTAGTCTTCCTGCGTATTTCGACAAATACTCGCACGGTGAATGTGTTGTTATTTATGTGCTCCAAGGCAATTTTTCATGATTTCCCCGACATTGGTAAGCTTAAAAATTGGCAAATATTTTAACAGTTTATCGCAAGTTTATTCGTTCATTTTTCCAAAATGCTTCCAATAAAATTTCAAAAAGCTTCGTTGAGCCCCGTAAAGAACCGATGATATATAAAACACACAAATGATAACGATAAGAATTATTTTGCTCAACACGGTTCAACCGACAATAATTCCAATAAACATGTTTATCGTAGTATATTATTACTTTGTACCGTGTTACAGACCTAAAACAAAACAAAAATAAATAAATAACAATAATGATAATAAAACATTATCCTTTATGGTAAAATTGTAGGCGTCAGTATTGTTTTGAAGCCGTAAATATATCGAAATTTAAATAATAAATAAATAAAGGGGTTTACGTAAATTGTATTTTCTGTCCATGGATTATTTGTAAAAGGAAACTTCACCTGCTGCATTAATTAAAGGTATAATAATAACACTATATTTTCTGCGATGACTAAACTAGAAATTCTTGACTTCAAGTGAGAAGCGGTCACATTATTCCAAACCACTGCAAGGGTGACTCAGATATCATCGCAATTCCATCACGTCTCTTTCAATTTGATTTGAGCCTTCCTCATAATTCACTGCTTATCGCGATTTTGCTTTGTAGAGTGCAATTTTGATTAAATTTGCTTTATTGTTTGTCTGCCAATTTTAAATTTGCCGCCTTCTTTCTGCTTTCTGTCCCTTAGCTGCAAGCTGTTCAGCAGTAGAATAAGGAGACATGAAAAATGCATGGTTTTAGTGCCGTAGCAGAATGCGGAGGTACTCTTGTCTTAGCTTATTCGCTCGCTCGCTCTATCGCTCGCTCGCTCGCTCGCTCGCTCGCTCGCTCGCTCGATCGCTCCTCAGTCTGTCCGTCGGATAACTTGAGAACGGATTGAGATATCGAGCTGAAACTTGGTAGGCAGCTTCGTCTCCCGAAAAGTAAGGCGGGGATTGCTTTTGGGCCATATCGGACCAAGGGGGTGGGAGCTAGGGGTGAAAAACCGAAAAACTACTAATTGCAATAACTCGAGAACTAGTCGAGATATCTTGCTGAAAATTAGTATGCACGTTCGACCTTCAAGTCTGTTGAAAGTGAGGGGGTGCCAATTTCGGGGGATGAAATTTAGGGGATGAAAACCACAAAAAATATGATAACTCCGCAAGGTTTGCACGCAGCTGTCGGAAACTCAACGTACACACATATATCGGTGAAATCTTGTGGGGGATGCGTTTTTTCGTAAAATCGAACAAATGGGGTGGAAATTAGGGGTAGCAACTCGAAATTCCGCTTAATAAGTACTAGTCGAAATTGGCGTCATTCGATAGCTTTCCATTAATTATTCAAAAAAGGTGTCATTCATATTTTGCGAAAAACCACCCTTATAGGCGCTACAACCCCTAACATGCAGAAACACAAAAATACGAGAACTCAAAAACTACTCAACGTATCAAGGCAGAATTTGGTTTGTGAATTTCCAGTGACATTATAGGTGGATGGACAAATTTTCAAAAATATCTAACAAAGGGGATGAAATTTAAGGGTTGAAACTTGAAATTTCTTCAAGTAAATGGTAGCCTAAAATTACGGGGTTCGATAGATTTCGGTCAACTATTGAAAAAAGGTCTTATGAGTTTTCAATCTAAAACCAACCCCTGGGCCATTAACCACCCCTAACTCTTTGCAACTCGATAATTATATTTTATTTATTTTTTCTGAAACCCTATTGGTTTATTTATGAACAATTGAAGTCAGTAAATACGCAAGGAGTTATGTCACACCGGAAAAATAAACTCACCCCTGTAAATCATAAAGGGGTGAAATCATGAGGTGTTGAAAACATGAATCTACAAATTACCTTAATTTTTAAACGAATTGGGTTAGGGTGGTGAAATTGAAAACACAACTTCCTTTAGGGCATGTGGGGGTGGTGAAATAGGGGGTTGGAGTTTAGGGGTTGAAACGTCCATAAAGCCCTGTAATTTGACACAGAGAAGCAATATCTTCTGCGAAACTGTGACATCTTACACACTGCATCTTCGAGAAGGGAAGATCGAATTTTAGGAGAAAATTATCGAAGGGGATGAAAGTTAGGGGTGGAAACTCGAATTTTCAATGAAGAATGTATAGTTGAAAATATTACCATTCGATAGTTTTCTATTGATGGTACAAAAAAGGTCTTATTCATCATTCGCGAAAAACGACCCTTAAAGGCGGTACAACCCCCTAACATGCCGAAACAAAAAAATGCGAGAACTCAAAAACTGCTCAACGTATCAGGGCTAAATTTGATGTGGTAATTTACAGCGCCACTGTAGGCGGATGGGCAAATTTTCATTAATATCTAACAAGGGGGATGAAATTTAAGGGTTGAAACTGGAAATTTTTTCATGTAAGTGGTGGAATAAAATTATGGGGTTCAATAGATTTCGGTCAACCATTGAAAAAAGTCCTATGAGTCTTCATCCTAAAACCAACCCCTACGCTACTAACAACCCCTAAGCCCTAGCAAGCGGAGTAAATATATTTCATTTATTTTTTTTTTGCTTTCTTCTAATTTGTTATTAATTTAAAGTGATTTTCATTAATTTTTGACCCATCCACAATTTTTCAACCCCTTTCATGATATGTGAACCCTCAAAGAGCAAAATTTACCCAGACCGCTTCTTTTTCGGGTGATTTCCGCTGGTTAATTTTGTAAAATTCGCGCAGTTTTGCCTTATGAATTGTTCTTGCCTTTTTCACTTTTTCGACCCCTTCGCAATGTTTCAACCCCCAAAAGTCAAATTTGCATAATTGGCTTATTTTCGTGTTATTTTCTGTAATTCTACTTAATTACGATTAATTCTCATCCCTTTTAACTTTTCATCCCCCTTTACAATTTTTCAACCCCCTAAGTGTTTATTTTGCAAAATTCACATAATTTAGTTTTCCTTCGGTAATAAATTGAACTCAATTGGATTATGTTTATCTTTTTCACTTTTCCAACCCCCTTCGCAACATTTCAACCCCCAAAATCTAAATTTGCATAATTGGTTTACTTTCGTGTTATTTTCTGTAATTCTGCTTAATTACGATTAATTCTCATCCACTTTGACGTTTCATCCCCCTTTACAATTTTTCAACTCCCTAGGTGTTAGTTTTGCCAAATTCGGATATTTTCGTTTTTCTTCTGTGATAAATTGAACCCATTTGGATGATGATTAAATTTTTCACTTTTTTCATCCCCCTTCGCAATGTTTCAAGTCTTCAAATGCTAAATTTACATAATTGGGTTAATTTGGTGTTATTTTCCGTAATTTTACTTAGCCACGGTTAATCCTGATACCTTTTGATTTTTCATCCACCTTTACGATTTTTCAACCCCCTAAGTGCTAATTTTGCAAAATTCGCATAATTTCATTTTTCGACGGTTATAAAATTGAACGCATTTGGGATTCAGTTTACCTTTTACAATTTTTCAGTTTCCTTCGCAATAGGTAGGTATAAGTGCTTATTTCAACCCCCACAAAAGTTTTAATTGCATAATTTGGTTATTTTAGTGTTTTATTTCGTAATTCTACTTAATCCACACTTCATTTTCATTCCTCTTGACTTTTCATCACCTTTTTTCATTACCTTGGACTTCTCATTCCCTTTTTCAACCCCCTTAGTGCTAATTCTACATACCTACTTCGCAAATATGATGTTTTTTTGTTAACTCTCTACTGTTTAATTATGTACGGCCAATTTTCATAATTTCGTCTTTTTAACACCACTGTGCGTCTGCGGAGGCACTACTACTAGGTGCAGATTTATAAAATCTGCACCCGACTCCACCAGTAAATTCAGCTCGCCCCTACATACACATTAACAAGGTAAACATCTACAGGGACACACATCGCATTGATATACATCTTTCGTTGGCTTTTATAATGTTGTTTTTCTATTTCGGTTTCCAATTGAACACTTTATAGCACTCAAACGCGTTCTCTAATGTGCTCTATTACAACACGGCTTGTTTACATCGTACCTAACCTAGACAACTATTGTGTCTAACAATCGAATTAACTGCCAAGCCAAGCCTGTCTTTGAAAATGACAATCTGAATTTTTCATGAAAATATTATCAAGTTGGGCATCCGAAATTAGGCGTAGAAGGGCCACAACAAATATTTTTTCCAGTCGAATTGCAACTTTTTTTCTAACAATTGTAACTTTTTTTCTTACAATTGTAACTTTTTTCTTACAATTGTAAGATTTTTCTTACAATTGTAACTTTTTTTCTTACAATTGTAACTTTTTTTCTTACAATTGCAACATTTTTTCTTACAATTGCAACATTTTTTCTTACAATTGTAAGATTTTTTCTTGTAATTGAATTGTAACTTTTTTCTACAAGACATAAGGATAGGGGTGCATTAGCTTTCCTTTCAGTTATTGAGGTTTGAGGGCAGTTGCCTACGAAAGCGCTGGAGGGCCACATGAGTTATTTTTTTAAGTGTAAATTTACAGACATTAAGTGTAAAGGACCCTATACGTTAAGGGCGAATTCTCGGCCCCGTCGAAAATGACCAAATTATTTTTTTTTAGTGTAAGTGGGACCAGATGTTTGCTAAAGTAATATTATAAGTCGAGAGTAACAATACAGGGTGCCCCAACACCGATGTGCAACGTATTTATGACCCTTCATTTTGAAGTTATCATTTTTACAAAAATACAAGCGCGAAGGTATCCCCCTGTACATGCGGAGCTGATCAGCGTTTATTTCATTTCAATATCTTTTTTACGTCCGAAGATATTCAAGAAGCAAAGATTTAAAAAAAAACCTGTATATCTTGAAAACGAAAAATTCTCTTTATTATTTTTTTTTATGGGCATGAATTATAATCTCCTGAATCGATTAAGACTAAATGCAAAAAAATTGGCCCAAGCAGTCACACTTTAAATTGAACCTGCATTTCAAGACGGCGATGTCAAAATTATGTAATATGAATAGGAATCCAGGATGGGCCTATATTGTTGCTTAAATCAGGTTGTTATGTGTCATATATGAAATAGCATGATGTGAATTATCTGCAAATTCACATTATGGTTATCTGTTCGTACTACACGGCAAGAAATCAGCTTGGTTTTGAACCAAATTGTATAGGATAATATACTTAAAATTACTGATTTTTGAAACTTTATATTTTCTTAACTAAAAATTACTCTTCTTTTATTTTTCAAGGATTCATTAATTGAGCATTCCTCTTTCCAAAACTACAAAAAAAAAGAAAATTCTCCCAAGCAGTCACTAATGACTAGGGCCCTTTACATATAGTACTAACTGTAAATTTACAGATAGTAAGCGTAAATTTACAGATATACGAAAGTACGAAAGCGCTGGAAGGCCACATGAGTAATTTTGTTAAGTTGTAAATTTACAGTAACTATGTGTAAATTTACATATAGTAAGTGTAAATTTACATATATAGCTTTTAACTGTAAATTTACAGATATAGTCGATATAACTAAGTACCTAGTTAGCTCGCTAGCTAGTAAGTGTAAATTTACAGATGGTAAGTGTAAATTTACAGATAGTAAATGTGAATTTACATATATATGAAAGCGCTAGATTGCCACATGAGTTATTTTTTTAAGTGTAAATCTGCAGTTACTATGTGTAAATTTACAGATAGTAGGTAAGTGTAAATTTACAGATAGTATAGGTACTATTTGTGTAAGGTCATCAGTACACTAATGTATCTTAGAAATAAGTTGTCAGAATTCCCAACAGAACAGATCGTAGCGGAGCTTGATGTGGTAATTTAGATTGATTTTATCATCTAACAAGGGAGGTGACATTTAGGGGTTGAAACTGGACATTTCCTCAAGCAATTGATAGCTAGGTACCTAGTTATATAGACTATATCTGTAAATTTACACTTACTATCTGTAAATTTGCACTTACTATCTGCAAATTTACAGTTCAGTACTATTTGTAAATTTACACTTACTATCTATAAATTGACACATATGAACTGTAAATTTGCACTTACTATCTGTAAGTTTACACTTACTATCTATAAATTGACACATAGTAACTGTAAATTTACACTTAAAGAAATAACTCATGTGGCCCTCCAGCGCTTTCGTTGAAATGTGATGCACCCCTATCCTTATGTCTTGTAGAAAAAAGTTACAATTGTAAGAAAAAATGTTGCAATTGTAAGAAAAAATTTTACAATTATAAGAAAAAATGTTACAATTTAAGAAAAAATCTTACAATTGTAAGAAAAAAGTTACAATTGTAAGAAAAAAAGTTAAAATCGTAAGAAAAAAAGTTACAATTGTAAGAAAATCCTATAATTGTAAGAAAAAATTTTACAATTGTAAGAAAAAAGTTGCAATTCGACTGGAAAAAATATTTGTTGTGGCCCTTCTACGCCTTCGTACGAAATAGAAAAAATTGTATAAAAAACGTGTTTCATAAGGCTCTTATCGCACTCGGATTTTGTAAAACTCGGGCTTTTCGTTGTCCAAACATCCTGGTGCGATAATAATTGGCCTTATGAAACGTGTTTTTTAATATACTATTTCTTTCTGTTATGCATATAAGATGCACTGGCACTATAAAAAAGCCAAATGAGAAACAGTAGAAAGAATTTACAACAAACGAAAGACTGATTTCTGCTGGGCTGCTTTTTCAAATGTTTTGTTAGTATTTTCGAGTTATAACTGTCGGAATCCAGAAAACCATCAAAGCTGCAACGAAAAATAGTTACGTTCAGCAATTATCGCCTTATATGGGCGAATTTTAGTTGTGTTGCAAGATTTATGTGCAGCGATTTATATATCCGCGGTTGTTGAACCATTTTCTTGTTTATATCCGCAGATTTTAAAAACTCGGTTATAAAGTATTAAAGAGAGTTATTACACGTATGATTAAGACCTCGTCGAGGGCACTTAAGGCGGCGACTGTATTAAAGCAATTAAGAGATGAATGAATAAAAACTCTGTGAGAGAGTTAATATTTGTCTTCCCGCGTACCGAAACCAATTCACACGCCTCTAAATAAGGAATTATTTTAGTGTTTTGTTACAGACTTAAACGGCAGCATTTCCCAAAAATGGAGACGGTTGCGTAACTGTTGCGCCTCTTTGAGAGGCGTTAGCACTCAAAACAGTCCGGAAGCTTCAAGGGATACTCTTTTGAATGCATCTAGTCCTCGAATTCTAGTCAGTACTCCTCATGCCACGTCATCACTACGACTGCCAGGTGCTAAAAAAAGTACTGTACAGGATGTACTTCGTGCTAAATTAAGTAGGATTCACGTGGGGTTGAGGAGAAGACGGGCACTGTCAGTTCAAGAGTTTTTTCATAGCCCCACTCACGAGCAGCAACCCCAACCTACTACTTTTTATGTACCATCCCCTATTTCGCCAGATTCTTCCTTACCTCTAATTGACAGCCCCTTAAGGCAGGGAGAATCCAGAAGAAGGGCAAGATCAAGGCAAAGAGCTGTGAATTCTGTAAATTTAAGTACATCAAGGGATTATGGTTACGACAGTTGTGAAAGTCAAGGGTACGACTCTCTACCCTACGAACCACCTCCTGACTACGATTTAGATGATACCCCTACGCCTGCAACAAGAAGATGGTCGGTTGTTGGAAGTATTTTACAAAAATGTAACAACGATAAATCCGTAGTTAAGTTAGAAGACGTTGACATTAAAATTCCCAAGACAAAACTAAACCGTAAACACTTCGAAAGGGCAAGATCACACTCGCCGAGTAAAAATAAGGAACAAACGAAGACCGTTAAAAACGAATCAACCGCAAGAAATTTCAATTCTAAAGTAGTTACCTCTAAGAGCCATTATGAACTTATTAAACAAAGACCGGAAGTCGAAGAACGGATGAGTGGTGAACATAAACAGGTACGTATTCCAACATTAATATGCCAATATAAAACACGTGACTTCAGGACTGGTTGGAGGAGTTGGAAGAAGTCGAGGAAGAGGAAGAAAGCAAATTTTGTACTTTGCCACGTGGGGGCGGAAGTACCTTCACCATTCGACAAGTCGTTTTCCAGAAGGGCCCCGGATATAAGGCGTTAGGTTTTAGTATTGTGGGTGGAAGGGATTCTCCCAAGGGCAGCATGGGAATCTACGTGAAAACTATTTTTCCCAACGGCCAGGCAGCTGATAGCGGGAGCTTAAAAGAAGGTACAGAATTGTTTTTTCAACGTCACTTACTGTTAATGACACACTACATGTCCGCACTTCTAAACCGTTCTAGAATTAAAAGGTTAACAAATTTAAGCACTTTAATACCGTACGTATGGGACACCGGCGACATGTCCTGTTAATGTTGGCACACATTAGTTTCATCAAAATTGTACAACTGAAATTTCGAGGAAAATTGGTGCAAAAAATTAATTCACAATATTTGAGTCCCTACGTTTTTATTTTTAATTTTTTTCTCGAAACATGTTGGGATTCGGTGAAATTAGATCCCATTCAGAAATATTACTTGAAAAAATCATTGCCTATCTCGCTGGGATGGGAATTTACTAAATTTATCCGAAACTCAACAGCAATTTTGTAGCATAAAAATAGGAGTCGGATTGCTTGAAAATGACAACGCTTGCAATTTTCTGTAACTGTAAGGCTACGTGCTAATATTTTGCTTGTTTTAAACAGTTTCAGTATTGATTGTTGTGTTTTAAGTCCCTGATATTTATGAAGGCGATAACGTTTTATCGGTAACAGATACAGGGTGGGTAATTTTTCGATGCTCACCATTGGGATCTCCTAAACGGTAAAAGATATGGCGTCGGTTAAATTACAAAAAAGTTGCGCTATTTCTTGGCGATTAAGAATCTGAAGAGAATTGCCCGATATTTTGATTCGTTCCTGAATTATCACAAAAAATCTGGAAATTGCCAATTTAAAGAAAACTTAATATCTTCCTAACGATTGATATTATTTAAATGAAACTTGGAACTTTTATATTTTTGACAGCTGTCAATTGAATGGCATTGACAGAAATTTTCTAGGTCTTCTAGATTTTGAATAAAGACAGTCAACTTTTCTTTTTCTTATGGGCGCCATATTGAATTTTAACACTGCCAGATACACAGAAAAATTAGCTACTCAAAAATGTAACCAACATTAACGTTTTTGAAAAAATATATGAAAGCCTGAGTCACACGACTCGCAAGACGTAATTTATTATTGTTGAATTCAATTGTTTTCACATTTTATAAGAAATTGAAGAAGTCTGCGTACTTTTTTGCAATTGTTTTTCATCTAAGCTTAGGCTCATTTTGCAAATTATTCCTACCAATTTTCAAATTCTGACATCTGTCAAAAAAGTTCATGTTGAGTACATTTTTGAAAAGACAATTTTTTTGTGTAGTTGATGGTGTGAAAATTCAATATGGCGGCCATAAAAGAATCAAAAGTTGACTGTCGTTATTCAGAATCTAGAAGGCCTAGAAAATTTGGGAGCGCGACGTAGCGTGGAAACGACGTAGCGTGGAAACGACGTAGCGTGGAATTCGTGAGTACTCGGTTTCTGCAAACCAGTGGTACCGCACAGTAGCGCACTATAAACACACAGCGCCTGCGTCGCATTTCCACGCTGCGTCTCAAAATTGAATTCCACGCTACGTCGCAAAATGATTTTCCACGCTACGTCGCAAAATTTATTTCCATGCTACGTCGCAATATTATTTTCCACGTTGCGTCGCGAAATTTAATTCTAATTCTAGCTTCAGCTTAGCTGGTAGGAACGCCTACCTATACACCTGGGTAGTACCTATTGCGTTCCAGAGATGGGGCCGGCCTTAATAAACGGTTCCTAAAACTTTTGTTTTTTTTTCGAGTTTAACAACTTTACTTACCACCATGATAATAAAAGAGAAGCACTTCAAATACAGCAGGCTAAAGTTTCCGCTTGGACGTATACAACTCCTTTTTAAAAAGTACATAACCTTAAAAGTTATTTATTTTTCTATATGATGTATACCTACATGACTAGAGAGATCGGCAAAATATTGTTGAACACGTTAATGCCATTTCATATACAGGGTGTCCCAGATTCAATGTGACGGGCAACATTTCCGAAGTCACTGGAATTTCAGTTTTGCGGCATATCTTGGTATCAGGTCAAGATATGCCGCAAAACTGAAATGTTTCCTTGCACAGTTCAAGATATTTGCCCGCCCCGCTGCAACTATGAGTGTAAGAACTACGAAACGATTTAAAATAGCAAGATAATCCTTCTCTTGATAAGACTGGACGATACTGAACAATCTAAAGGGAGTCAATGCTATGCGGGGGCCTTCATTGTCTCGATGTTTGGTCTTCTCGACGTTTCGAATGTTCGATGTCCAATCGCCTTCAAGTGCATATTAAATTGACGATTGGTGATTGAAGTAAAGGAAAAGCCACGAAAACCAAAAATTAAGAAAGGAGAAGTTTGAAAAATCGGTGTTGAAAAATTTTTATTATCAACCACATTCAAACCAACTAACCGTACCCACTAGGCCGAAATCATTCAATTTACGCGAAAAACGTATATGACCAAATCTGTTGAAAATTGTGTGCTCTTTCTTTTTCATAATAAGTATTTTTGCCGCAGGATGCACCAGAACTGAAATAAATGCAAAAAACTGTTTCGCGCCCCCATTGAGCCAATATGGGGGACCTAGCCGACTACCTACGAGGTTGCAAAATGAGTATGTTTTAAGACACCCCCAAACCTACGAGATCCCCAAAGGACCCCGCACACTTCTTATGGGAAATTCAGATCGATAGATTTTTTTTGTTTTTTAATATGTTGTAGCCAGAGCGATGCTGATTAAAACGTCTCACGGACGCAACCTTGTGGGGCCTACGGTTTGACCGTTAAAGCACCCCAAAGACAGGGCCGAATTCCATCATTCAAATAATTGAAAAATCGATATTTCAGCTATCTTTGGAGATAGAGCCTTCGCTTAAAAAGTTGTTGGTAGATATTTCGCCCAGCTCTCTTGCCATGCCACATAGAAAAACAAATGACGGTCTTTGCCAAAAAAAGGCCATAGCTTTGCTTAATGTATTTTTTCAAATAGACTAGGATTTATTTGAGGTTACCTCCCTTTATTAGCGTAATGTATCAAACATACAGGGTGTCCCGTCTCAGAGTGCAAAAATTTCAGCCACAGATTCCTTGCATAAAAATAAAAGACCCGTATTTTTTTGTTTCGCTAGATGGGCCCCCATTTCGTCACTAGGGCTCCTCAAAAGTGAGCCCCAAAAATCCAAAATTAATTCCCACGTCGTAACCATTCAACCGATTTTGCTGAAATTTTGCACAAGACCATTACGAACGATGAAGATTTCAATAATGTAGCTGATGATTTCGTGGTGCCCACCATAGGCGCCCCCGGGGCCGCCCTCAACATTTTCGGCCCAATATCTTTGTTAACGTAATTAAATTTCCCATTTAATTACACACCATCCGATGCTCCATTGAATTTAGAAACTACGCTACCTCTTGCACTTTTTCTGTAAAATGCACCATTTCCAAGTAAAATTAAGAAATGTGGAGCCATACACCTTAAATTAAATGCATATCTGTATACTCCGAATTTGCAAAATTGGCTGCAATTATAATATTTACAAAAAAAACAAACACAGTGCCACAGTGGTGCAAAACTGACAATAATTTAAAACTTTAACAAAGCCCTGACATTAATCGCGCTATAGCTATCTTGAAAAGTCTTTTATTAGTGCTGTAGCAGAAGCGGAGGTAGTATGTAGTATTGTCGTTAATGATTCGCTCGATCGCTCGATCGCTCGTCCAGGCTGTCCGTCGGATAACTTGAGAACGGATTGAAATATCGAGCTGAAACTTGTTCTTTTATATCGGGTGGGAGTTAGTGGTGAGGAACCGAAAAACTATTAATTAGAATAACTTGATAACCAGTGGAGGTATTTTACTGAAACTTGGTAATACATACGCTTAGTCCAGTCATATTAGATCTAAAAAAGACGAATAGAAGAAATAATTTATATATTTTTGAAATTTTGGCTACGAACTCCTGTTAGCACCTGAAATGAAGGGCTGAAAAGTTCCCACCCCCCAAGTGTGCGCTTCATCCCTTATTGCGCGAAAACCACCCCCAAACGTGACATGGCGCTAGTTTTTAGCATTTTTCGGCGATACTATAAATCTAAAAGGGGTTGTATACGTTCAAGCGGAAACTTTAGCCTGCTGTATTTGAAGTTCTTCTCTTTTATCAGCATGGTGGTAAGTAAAGTTGTTAAACTCGAAAAAAACAAAAGTTTTAGGAGCCGTTTATTAAGGCAGGGCCCATCTCTGGAACGGAATAGGTACTACCCAGGTCTATAAGTAGACGTTCCTACCAGCTAAGCTGCGGCTAGAATTAGAATTAAATTTTGCGACGCAGCGTGGAAAATAATATTGCGACGTAGCGTGGAATTAAACTTTGCGACGTAGCGTGGAATTCAATTTTGCGACGTAGCGTGGAATTCAATTTTGAGACGCAGCGTGGAAATGCGACGCAGGCGCTGTGTGTTTATAGTGCGCTACTGTGCGGTACCACTGGTTTGCAGAAACCGAGTACTCACGAATTCCACGCTACGTCGTTTCCACGCTACGTCGTTTCCACGCTATGACATGGCCCCGAAAATTTCTGTTGATGCCATTCAATTGACAGCTGTCAATAATATAAAAGTTCCAAGTTTCATTTAAAAAACATCAATCGTTAGGAAGATATTAATTTTTCGTTAAATTGGCAATTTTCAATTTTTTTGTGATAACTCTAGAACGAATGAAAATATCGGAGAATTCTCTTCAGATTCTCAATCGCCAAGAAATAGGGCAACTTTTCTGTAATTTAACCGACCCCGTATCTTTTACCCTTTAGGAGATCGCAATGGTGAGCATTGAAAAATTACCCACCCTGTATAGCTCATTCTATTAAATTTGCACTTTTTTGGAAAATTTTCTAATAGAATCTCATTAAATACAATAAAATAAAGATATAAACTAACTGGCGGAAAGGAGTTTTTATTTATTTACATAAATTGAAGATGTTTTATATCTAACAATTGTTAAAAAATTAAAACAAAGCAGCCGGCGGAATACAGTTATTTATTTAAATGTTGAACCTCTTACATCTGAACTGCCCTAACTTCCCATATTTGGCAACTACTCGCTTTCGGCTGCGTTGAACTTTCAACTGGCACAATTTGAGAAAAAATGTAATTCAAAAAATAAAAGTTTACCTGACAAGACCTGAACTGCCCGAAAGTGGTAGACGCGCTGCTCTTTATTTATTTATTTGGACGGCTTTTGGCATAAAAGAACCATCCCACAAAATATCTTTATCTAGATAATGCCCCGAAAATATTAAATATTCATCAAAATTGACAGGATAAATGAACATATATTAAAATATGCTTATTAATTAAAACTCTTCGAAATACAGATACCGGCAGCAGAATTTATCGAGAAAGTAAAGATGAAAATATTGCGTTTTTCAAACATTTGGAGTTTGCACTGAGATCTTCGATGTTTTTGAAAATGTAGAGTGGCCGTGACTGCACCGGTAAAATGTGATACTTTTTTAAAAAGAAATTCGTAGATTCCGAATCCGTTGAGAAAAATGTAGGTTTCCATTTGAAAAAGCAAAACTAGGGTCATTTCCGGTTAAACCGGAAGTGATTTTTTTTATAAATTCTTTCGAATTCTTTGCTTTCAACTGTGCATAGGTCCCAAGTCCCACACAACAGAGAAAATGAACCGTTCCGGTACTTTGTACTAACCCTGTATAATGTCCAAGCAGGACATTCTGCCGAAATAATGATTAGGGTTAGCAAAACATACGTATTGGTTCCATGTAGTTTTAGCCTATGTAATTGGTGGATTAGCATTTTTTAATGAAGAAATAATGTGATTATGACTTCAGTTTAAAAATTTAAAATTTGTGGGTTGGATCCTTTATGCAAAAAGCTGTTCATTTATTTAAAGACAAAATGAGATTAAAAAAATATGCCTTCTGCCAGTTGTTTTATTTCCATTTCACATTAGTAAATGAGATTCTATTGCAACATTTACGAAAAACTCGAAAAAGTGATATAAGGAGTTATATGCAAAACTGGTTATTTCCTAATTTCCGAAGTTTGACGAATGTTTATGCACTATTTTTTTGTTTAAAAAGTTTGTTGCTGACTATGGCTTGAATTCTAATTGATGCCGTAAAAATTTACGGTACCATAAAAAAGTTAGGCGCGTAACTTTAAGATGTCGCTGGCGGTCAAAACTAGGTAGATTTCTTTAATTAGTTACCATGTGGGATACGTAACATGACAAGTAAAATTAAAGAAATCTACCTTGTTTTGACCGTTAGCGATATCTTAAAGTTACGCGCCTAACTTTTTTGTGGTACCGTAAATTTTTACAGCATCAATTAGAATTTGTTTTCCGACATTTTATAAGTAATTTTTAGTCATTAGCAGTTACAGGATGTGCCTAAACACACATACAAACGCTAAGGGGTGGCCCTTCGCCGTATTTTAAGCCCAAAGTTGCTATGTACGTACGTCTTAAATTGCTTAGTTTCCAAGATACAGGGTGTGTAAATCGAAATTTTGTTTTTTTTTATTTTTGGCAAGGCCTCGGGACGAGGTAATTAGGTAAAGCTTTCTGCTTATTGTTCATTCTGATACGTAAAATGTGGTGCATAGTCACCTATAACTGCTTTTTTCTCATAAGTCAGTAATAAATACGACTCATATTCTGGACTTCAGAACCACCCGGTATTAAGTCAAAATTTGATTTTCTTAATAAAACCGTTCTTAAAATTTGTCAACGTTTATTAAGCACATCAGCAAGTGTACGCAGATGTCCCATAATTATATTTTATTTACCAGTTAGAAATTTTGATGAATCTATAGGGTCAATCCATTGATATTCAACAAATCCGGATGGCTCATAATTTTAAATTCTCACCATATTCACACAAAACTTTCCTTTTTACGTTAGATTTACTAATTCGGGCTTGATTTACCAATTTCTTGCCTCATTTGTTAATAAAAAATTTTAAATCGAGTGATTTGCTTTAATATAAGGCTTTAGCAATTTAATTATTTTTCATACCTTTGCTGATGGAACTACATTTAATTATATATCGTTCGAAAGCTGAAACAATAAGGACTTCAATCAGTCTTTTACCACTGATCGAAATCTACGGGTACCTCTTTTAAAGGAAATTGAAACTCCTGTTTTTAAACTGAATTTTTCAATGATTTTATTTTTTTTTTTTTATGGCTAAAGCCCGAAATATTAGGACCATTTTTTTTTTGGTGAAAGTGAAGAAGGCTCTTATTTCATAGCCACAGTTTCATACGTGTAGTCGCTTAGTTACGTCCCCAAAAAAAATCATTAACTTAACTCATTTTGCAATTTTACCACTATTTGAATTGTCATATCTCCGGTGGGGGACCAGATAAATATATGAAATTTTGACACAAAAAAGCCTTCAACCGATTTAGTTAAATGCCGAAATCTCATCTTTGAGATTCATCTATAAGCATTTTTTTTGCGGCCTTAAAAATCGTCTAAATCGACGTGTTCAATATAATTTTGACACGAAACAAATGGTCGTTTCTATAGCAAAAAGTTATTAAGTCGAATATTTTTGTCAAGTAGTTATAGTTGTCATATATTTTAAGAGTTTTGTTCGCAAGAATTATAAACAAATAAATAAAGAATTCCTCATAATAGAAATAATGAAGGTCTGTATATTGTTATTTGACATGTGACACGTCTACGTTTACACTTAATCGAAATTTGCGCAAATTTGTCAGCGAAGGACGTAATATAACACTTGGGAGTGTTGTTGGATGGACAATACAAAAATTTAAAAAAAATCGTGAACCTTCGAAAATTTTGGCATGGATGTTGAATGGAACTTTTTCGCTACATTACATGGTAAGGGTGCCTGCGATGGCGTTGGAGGAACCGTGAAACGATTAATACAAAGAGCAGGTCTACAATATCCAATGGATAACCATATCTTCAATTAAGTGTAATCGTAGATGTGTCACAACTCTTAAAATATGTGAGGACTACAACTACTTGTCAAAAATATTCAACTTAATGGTAACTTTTTGCTATAGAAACGGCCATTTGTTTCGTCACAAAATGATATTGAACACACCGATTTAGACGATTTTTAAGGCCGCAAAAAAAATACTTGTAGATGAATCTCAAAGATGAGATTTCGGCATTTAACTAAATCGGTTGAAGGCTCTTTTGTGTCAAAATTTCATATTTTTATCTGGTCCCCCACCGGAGTTGTAAGAATTCAAATAGTGGTAAAATTGCGAAATGAGCCAAGTTCGTGATATTTTTTGGGGACGTAACTAAGCGACTCCGCGTATAAAACTGTGGCTATGAAATAAGAGTCTTCTTTACTTTCACTAAAAAAAAAATGGCCCCAATATTTCGGGCTTTAGCGATTTAAGAAAAAAATTACAATCATGAAAAATTCAGTTTAAAAACAGTTGTTTCAATTTCCTTTAAGAGAGGTACCCGTAGATTTCGATCAGTGGTAAAAGACCGATTGTAGTCCTTATTGTCTCAGCTTTCGAACGGTGTATAATTAAATGTAGTTCCATCAGCAAAGGTATGAACAATAATTAAATTGCTAAAGCCTTATATTAAAGCAAATCACTCGATTTAAAATTTTTTATTAACAAATGGGGCAAGAAATTGGTAAATCAAGCCCGAATTCGTAAATCTAACGTAAAAAGGAATGTTTTGTGTGAATATGGTGAGAATTTAAAATTATGAGCCATCCGGATTTGTTGAATATCAATGGATTGACCCTATAGTCTAAAATTGAGTTTAAAGCACGTTTTTAAAAATATGACTTACAGAGCTGGGAGTAACTTTAGAAAAAAGTTACTTTTATGTAACTAGTTACAAAAAGTAACTAAGTTACTTAGTAACTAGTTACTTTTTTTCTCCCTGCGAAAAGTAACTATATCTAGTTACTTTACTAAAGTAACTTGTAACTAGTTACTTTTGGTAAGTATCTAAAGACATAAAAAAGTAACTAGTTACTTTTCATGTATCTAGTTACTTTTCATGTATTTAGTTACTTTCCAACGTAACTAGTTACTTTTTATGCAATAAGATACTTTTACAATAATATCAACAATTTTCAGAAAAGTTGTATTCCATAGGCTGGGTAAAACAGAATTTTTGTATGCCATAATTCATCTGCCCATTGACATTTTCTTTTTATTTACTTTTGAAATTTTGACAGATTATGAGGTAAGAGAAAATTTGATAGAAATGAGAAATCAAAAAATGAAATTGCTTAGGTAAATTTGCATCAAAACAACTAACTTTTGTGGTGTTTTTGCGTTTTTCGAAAATCTCAATATATCACCGATTTTTTCGATATTTTTCAAAATCTAGGGTGGCCGTGACTGCACTTCCGGTCAAGTATGATACATGTTTCTAACTCAGAAAAAAATTGTACATTCCGAATCCGTTGAGAAAAGGGTGTCATTCCATTTGAAAAAACAAAGTTAAGATCATTTCCGGTTAAACCGGAAGTGGAAAAAATTCCCTTAATATACGCGCAAGTGTCCCCCTCCGTGCGGGATTCGCCAGCTTCTAT
Source organism: Pycnomerus fuliginosus (assembly GCA_963924575.1). Lineage (NCBI taxonomy): Eukaryota > Metazoa > Arthropoda > Insecta > Coleoptera > Zopheridae > Pycnomerus > Pycnomerus fuliginosus. The sequence goes on from OZ004626.1 coordinate 4,791,142, forward strand.
TTCAATTCAATATTTAACTTTCTTTATTACATCCAAAGATATTCAAGAGGTGGGAAGTTTAAAAAAACCCTGTATGGGCTGTATGTACATACCATGATCATCAAGATTTATAATTTTAGTGGACCATGATCTTTATTCTTTGGTTAGTAACGCAACGCAATGAAACTGGCTTGCTCTAATTTATCATAAATCTAGATGCACCTATTGGTACAAAAGAATTTTAATGGTACAACATACAAAGCGCAAAATGAGTAGCTATTAGCTAGCTACAGATTTTAAAAAATTATCCTCCTCCGAAATTGTCGAGGTTTTTAATTCAATTTAAACTCAATCCCAACCGTTTTTATAGCATTAATGAAAGTAACTAAATTACACCAAAAGTAACTAAAATACTGTATCTAGTTACTTACAGAAGTATTTAGTTACTTTTTAAAAGTATCTAGATACCAAAAGTAACTAAGATACTATATCTAGTTACTTTTCATAAGTAACTTGTAACTAAGTTCTTTTTTCAGTAAAGTATCTAGTTACTTCAGTAACTTAAGTTACTTTTATGAAAAGTAACTTGAAAAGTATCTAGTTACTATTTCAAAGTAACTTTCCCAGCTCTGATGACTTAATACTCTATGGTTCTGACGTCCAGATTTGCAAAAGAACTGTGGCGTACCCCTACTTGACAGGAAAAGTACGCAGTATGCAGTAAGTATACTTTGCAGATTACCCCTTATGTGGTATGAACGTATACCAAATTTCATCCAAATATCTTGAAGCGTTTTTGAAATATTAGCAGAAAAATTTTTTTTTAATTTGCGCACCCTGTAACTTTTGAAAATTATAAGCACTATAAATAATTAGAAAAATTGCTAAAATCGAGCAAAATATTGAACAATGACGAGGCTTGACACAAAAAATAGCGATGTTTCCATTTTCACCAACCCTTATTAAGCTAAAAAACTTAATTTTCGTAATTTCTCAGGTGACGAAATTTTGGCTGTAAACTGTAAACCCCTCCACGGTGCGTCGCATCAAGAAGCGATCGGCGTATTCAAACAAATCCGTTCAGGCCAGGTGCTGCTACACATTGGACGAAGAGTGGCCAAAAAACCCCGTGAAAAAATTGCTTAAGTTATTTTTTTCAAATGTATTCCAAAGACTACCTAGTATAGACGTTTATGTATTTTAATTTTTATACCGCAAATAAAAATTATAAATTTCATGTTTTTATTTATCATTTCGTGTGCTTAAAATTTTTGGCTAGAGCTTCTTTATTTGGCCCACTTCCCCAAGTTAACGAAAATAGTCCTTTCTCAAACTCCAAAGAGGCTTCGAAGGGCTGTGTGAGCAGGGCTTTTATGGCAATTCTTTTAAATGAACGCACGATGAAAGGGTGGTGATGGAGTCGACGATCAATCCATTCCATCGTTTTTTCGAAACAATTTGGCACAGGAACAACGAAATCTGCAATTCCACGTTTCGAACAATTTTCAGCGGTGAGTATTTCTGAAGTTAAAAGCAAATCCAAGGCTTGCTTATGTCCGATTTTCTGGCAGAGACTGAAAAAATTTAAATTACATATTTGAAGAAAAAATTAAAAATACCAAGTTGTTGCTCCCCAGACTGTTAGAATTCCCATTTTTCCCTGCACAAAGCCGTATTTAACATCCTCCGTTGCTATTATAAAATCGCAGAAAATCGATATTTCAGCCCCTCCACCTAAAGTAGGGCCTTGCACTAAACATACGCTAAATATAGGGAGCTGCTGCAAGCGTTTTAGGGTATCCTGCATCCAATTACTCATATAAAGTGCTTCTTTTTGTGTGCCGGAAGCTCTCGCAAAATCCAAATCACCTCCAGAGCAAAAGTTCCCTCCTAGGCCGCAAAGCAAAACAGCTTTTCCGTCTTGCCATACCTCGAGTTCTTCGATGCATTGCCGTAGTTTAACCATCATGGTTCCTGTTTGTGGGAAATTTCATTTATTTTAAATTAATTTAATTTTCAGCATTTATAAACTGTGAAAATAATTCTCTGCGGGTAGTTCATACATAAAATTTGAACCTTTTCTAATTTCTCACGAATACGAACGAGTACGATTGGCTTAGAAATTTAAGGAATCGTATTCGCGGGAAGTTTGAAACCTAGTGGAATTATTTGCTGAAGATTTCCATTATATTAATATTAATAATTAATACTGTTCTTAAAATTATTTCTACTTACCAGTAATTGCATTGCGTTTTAGTGGATTGTTCAGGTAAATTACGGCAAGTCCTTTGTGAAAATAGTCTCTTGAGAAAATTACATCGCCCCCGACGAATTTGTTTAAATAATTTTCTATAATACAGAAATCTGGCCCAGATGACATTCTGAAGCATAGGTTATTACTTATTAGTACTCATAAATTTAACGCTTGCGATGGCACCTAATGATACTTATATAAGTACATACCTAATTATTTGAATAAATTTAAAAATCTTTATCATGGTCTTTTGACCTATATTGGAATTTCAAATACTTACTTAACATAGGATCATCACTCAGCAGGGTAGATATGAAACTACAATTTTTTTACCCACCGCGTCCGTATTGTAACTACTTATCTCTGTTACAATACATCAAAATTATACAGAATGACTTTCACAAAATCAAATATTAAATATGTAGGTGCTTTCCATTTTATACATTTATCTGAGCAGCCTCAGTTAATCTCAGCAATTTGATTGGTTAATTTGAATATTGAATATCTGCTAGTTAGGTAGGTACTGTATAAGATAACCCTAAGAGGACAAAATGATTTTTAAGCATAAAAATTAATTGATTTGGTAATTATGAATATTAGGTAGGTACACTTATTCGCGAAAAGATCGGGACACTCAATTTCCTCTATGTCCATTTTTTGAGTTTGGGGGCTGAAGGGGTGAGTTTTGAGGTTGAATTTTTTTTCGGTTGTCCCGATTTTTTTGCGAGTAAGTGTAATTATATCTGAAAGTATTTTAAGTCAAGTAGAATTGTCATCAAAATGACGGAATGAGAAAAAATCAAATATTCAACTGAGGCTGGTTTCGAAACATTTGTAAATTGTGAAAATAGAGGTATACCTATATTATACAAGGTTAATCAAATGTATGAAAACAGCCGATTATTTCCCAAACGATTCGCTTTATCAAAAAATTGCTCAAATAAGAGTTGAATGATAAATTTAAAGGCACGTTTTTGGGTTAATCCTTTTTTTTGACATTGACTTTACCAAGTAATGACGTCATCGACATTTTTTTTAAATGAGAAGATATGTCAAGTGCAGTACCGTTGGAAAGGTAATTTCTTTCTCTTTACAACGGTGTGAAAAAATCAAATCAATTTTCGAGAAAATGTCAATTGGATGTGTTGCCAAAAATATGGATTTGGCCGTCTATTTCACAAACTATGCACTTCATCAAAAAAGTGTTCCAATAAAAGTTGAAAGGTAAATTTAGGCGCATCTTTTGATGTGACTCGACATGATCTTGTTAGAAAAATGGGTATGATTTGCTTTTCAACTTTTATTGGAACACTTTTTTGATAAAGTGTATAGTTTGTGAAATAATCGGCCAAATCCATATTTTTGGGAACACATTCAATTGCATTTTCTCGAAATTTCCATTATGTAAAAGCATGATTTTTTCACACCGTTGTAAAGAAAAAATTGCCTTTCCAATGATACTGCACTTGACATATACAGTGTGTCTCATTTTAACTGGAACCACCCAAATATTTCGGTTAATTTTAACCGAATGAATGCGTTCTTTTTTTCTGCATGTAGAGTTCCAAAATCTGCACCTGCGTGATACTTCACTTTTTTTATAGACCGAAATCCCAGCCTACTGCGATTTAATAAAGAGGCCAAAAATGACGAAATCGTATTAGGCATTTTTTTATCGAAAAATTTTATAAGAAAAAGTTGCTCAGGATAGCTCCAAATGGCTAAATCCGAAATTTCAAAAAAAAAATTAAAATGTTGAATTTCTTGAGGAAGAATCACAAGATAACGAAAAGCTCAATATTTTTGCAACATAATGGGTGCTGTGAAATAAAAAAACAATTGAAATGAATTGATTTGACATTTGGTATCGGCTATGGATGGATAAAACTTAACAATCGCAGAAAAAGTTGAAATTATTAAGATATATAGTGTAAGATTTTCGTTTTTCTTAACAATTTCAAGGGACCCCCTGTTGCAATGTGCCACAGACGGCAAACATATGCGCTTCCATTGTTTTTTTATTTCACATCACCCGTTATGTTGCAAAAATATTGACGTTTTCGTTATTTTATGATTATTCCTCAAGAAATTCAACATTTTTATTTTTTCCTGAAACTTCGGATTTAGCCATTTGAAGTGATCCTGAGCAACTTTTCTTTATAAAATTTTTCGATAAAAAAATGCCTAATACGATTTCGTCATTTTTGGCCTCTTTATTAAATCGCAGTAGGGCTGGGGTTTCGGTTTACAAAAAAAGTTGAGTGTTACACAGGTGCAGATTTTGGAGCTCTACATGCAGAAAAAAAGAACACACTGATTCGGTTAAAATTAACCGAAATATTTGGGTGGTTCCAGTTAAAATGAGACACACTGTATGTTCTCATATAAAAAAAATCGATGACGTCATTACTTGGCAATGTAAATGTCAAAAAAAAATTGATTAACCCAAAACGTGCGCCTAAATTTACTATTATTTTGAGAATTTTTTGATACAGTGAATAGTTTGGGAAATAATCGGCTGTTTCCATACATTTGACTAACCTTGTATGTACAAAATGCAGAGTCAAACGGCAGGCACCACCCTCTGTACTGTAAAAATCTTTTAAAAGGGTCTAGCAATAATGATTATGGCTCATTAGTAGGGTATTGTACCTATTGTGCGGCAATGGGCCATAAACTTTCTTGCTAGACACTTTTAAAAGATTTTTACAGTAACTTTCTATAAGATATATGGCTGCCTTTGAACTACCTACATTTCGACCAGCAGTGGTCCCAAAATGTTTTTATTTCATTGAATAACGACGTCACTCACTTTATTTACAATAGGCTCCCTGTATATTTCTCTATTGTATCAAGTAGCATTTTTGATTCTCTTTACATATATCCCTTTAGCTGTAATAAAATCGTAACGCTTACATAATAAATTTCGGGAAAATATTAAGTATAGGTATTTAGGTACTTAATTGAAAGTGCTCCCAAAAATATGGATCTAGCCGTTTATTTCACAAACTATTCACTTTATCAAAAAATTGTTCCAATAAACGTTGAAAAGGTAAATTTAGGCGCATCTTTTGATGTAATTCAATTTTTTATGTTCTACGCTTTAGCGCAACAAGTTAATAAAATTGATCGAAAAATCGAATCGCCAAAAACATCAGTGTTTTACGTTTTAGGTGGGGGCATTTCACACCCCAAAAATTTGTACACCACTGCCGAATTTTCAGGACACTGCCGTAAATTTGTACACCACTGCCGACTGTGAAGTCCCCCGACTGTCGAATTTGCTCAATTTTTGCAACCACTGCCTAACATTTCCCACTAACACTGCCGAAAATTTGTACACCACTGCCGACTGTGAAATCCCCCCCAGTTTTAGGGTAATGGGGATCCGAAAATGTAGTTTTTGAAAAATGTCTGTCGCTGTGATCACGCTGCAGCTCAAACGTATCAAGATTAAATTTGGCCCACATATTCAGTCGTGGGCAATTTGTAGGAGCTGTTTAGATTTTGGGCCACATATCAATTCAAGGAAAGTGCCTTCTTGGCACACCAACTTTAGAATGTTAAATGCAAACACATGGTGCCCTTTTCGCCAAAAAACGGTGCCGAGAAAAAAACCTGTGTATAACTGTATATTTTCATTACCGGATGTAATAGCTGATTTTTTAAGTCGAAAATCATAGTGCCACTTTTTCGAAAAATGTCATTTTAGTGGCAAAAGGGCCCTTTTTTGAAATTATTTTACAAAAACGCATATTCTTACTTTCGGATTCGATAGCTGTTGCATTGCCAGATCAAAAACCTTAGTGCCATTTTTACGAAAACTTGCTTCAGAACAAAATTTTTGCCAAAGGGGACACTTTTTCGGGACAGAGCAGAGGGAGTATTAAAAATTTGAGAAAATATATCTTCAGTAGTGTGAATACCAGACATTTTCCAAAGACAGCTTTTTTGGGATTGCAGGACTCTAGACTGAAACAAGGTAAAAATTTGAAAAACTTTATTTAAAACCCCAGAAAAACAACACAAAACCCCACAAAACAGTAAATAAATCACCAAACAAATGGCAAAATTGCTTTCCTGGCCTTAGGATAATTAGGAAACTCTCGAATATAACTTTTGTGCTTACCCACGGCCCAAACGCCCATCTGGTACAAACCAGCCAGAGCAAACAGAAAAGCTGAAACAAGAAATATACATAAAGCATATCTTATGAGACGATTTACCAGGTAAGGCTCCTGTTAGAAGTGAAAAACCAATCCAAGAACCATATTCATAGGTATAGTTGGGGCAGGAAACATAGTTGAAAAGGCCATTGAAAGGGTTGGCGTCTGGCAATGGAATTTTGCGAACCGTTGTCCCTGCTGGGCGAAGGTTGCTTAATAGAATATGGACACTGAGGTTACCCAATTCACAGAACTGAAAGATTTTAATTTTTTATAAATATTTTGTTCTTTAGAGTGGGCTTTGAAATTCAAAACTGTCTCTGATTTTGATTTCATTCTAACGAGGCTAACTTGATGAACCGGAACTTATAAACACTCTGTATTCAAATTCGTTCTAGTTAGCTCTGGTTGGAATAAAATGTCAGCTGGCTTTGACACTTGGCAATTTTCTGTTTCCAAAGCCTCCTATGATCCTTTATGCACTTACAATAAAAATGGCAGTTCCTAAGTAAATCATCCATAATGGAGGTTCAGTATGTAACGGATGGTTTACATGGTAAGATATATAACCAGCAAAAGACCAATAATAGGAACAATTTTTGAATAAGTTAAAAATAGGCATTGTCCCATGCGAAAACTTATGGACAAAGGCAGTTTCCAATATTCTTTTCACATAATGGAAAGTCCACAGATAACTGGCAAGACTAGAAAAACAAAATTAAAAGTGAATTTTCCAATAAAAAGCCTTACACAACTGTACTTTGTACTTTAACATCTACATTGCTGCAATAACTATTAATTACTCGCAATGGAAATAGATTGAATGGAAATGTATTTCTAGCAGTCTCACCAAACCCTTCACTCAAAACTTGATCAGAGTAAAAACATGCCGGGAACCAGTAAAACAATCCATAAACAAAAATCGGCCCTGCGTATTCACAATAAAAAACTGTATTCCATGGAATTTGGGGTCCTAAATCTTTAACAAAAATCTTTCCAGGTGACTCAAAGTTGATTTTTCCAACAGCTTCAGAATCCTTCACGTCCTTGCTCTTAGGGCCATTCCTTATCGACTGTCTCTCAACTAAAATTTTAAACTTCTTGGAAATTTCTTGCTTCAAATCTTTAACAGTGGCAGAGTCATTAACTGAGATTCTACCCAAAGATTTTCCGGTAGTTTTCACCACTTCCAACTTAAAAAAGAAGTTGAGTTTTACGAATTACAACTTTAAAAAATCACCTCCCAAACCATTTTTAAATGTTTTCGTTGGTATGAAGTCTTTTTGTGCTTAAAACGTACAAATTACGATGAGGATGTTACATTAAGACAACCTTCAACTTTGGAATGAGTTTTTAGAATACTTAATATCAATGGAAAATTTAAATATAATTGTAAAGCAAATTTTGTAAAGGTGGCTTATGTCAGTATAACCTCAAAATTAAAAACAAGTAACAACAATCGAACAAATACGTCATCATGGCGCGACTTTTAATTCCTCATACACTGCTCACCAAAAAAAATCTACAGACTGCTCTAAAAAAAAAAAAAAAAACACTAGAACAGATGATAGGCATAAAATCAATGGATTTTGTAAAGATGGCTTATAACCTTAACAGAAGATTAATGGAAAAGAGCACTAACATGATGCCTACAAAAAGAAAATTATTTTATTTTCAACTCCGCTGCATCAAAGCATTTGCAAATTTAAAGTAGCAACTCCTCACTTACGATACATTATTTGAAAGATAATTTTAGTACCAATTCAATGCTGTAAAGCTTTTTAATATTCGTCAACCTTCCAGCCCCATCAACAGTAAAATTTCAAATTACATTTGGACCTTTTGTGATACCTACTTACATCATTTTAAAGGGTATGAAATCCTCTGTAAATCAATGCAAGAATTTTTGAATAGAAAAAATTATTACTTCTGGATACGTTCACTACAGCTGGAAAGCTTATCACAGATGACGTCACGCGCCTTACTCAAACCGATCCTGCAGCGAATTGAGATTCTTTGGAACAATTTTATTTATGGCAACATTTATACAATGCTATAAATCTATCAATTAAACTCATTTTTAGAGTGAAGTGCAGAGCGAGAGTTGAGATCGTCAGTGTAAGTAAACATTAAAGCAGTCTATACGGCAGACAAGATTCAAAAACCTAACAGAATTTGGAATAGTTAAAAAGAAAGGGAAAAGCATATTAAAAAAGATATAAACTGCACTTTAATATGTAAAATAAGTGAAACAGGAATAAATTCAATAAAAATACCACAATGTAAAACCATTTACTTTTCTTGTTTCGTCTCATCTCTGAAACGCTGAACGATTGGCTGCAAAATTTGACGCTGTTCCAGCAACTTTGCGATTTGAGTTTTGTAGATTCCTTCATTTTGTTGCAAACCCTCGATGACAGCCTTAGCCTTTTCAAATTGCCTAAAACTCCCAAATTATAAATTTAAAATGCAAAAATTATCTCACTCTTTATAAAATTTGGCAGTAATCACAGCTTCAGTTCGTTGCTGCTCTACTTGAGTACAGTGTTCTTTACATTGGTTCATCACCTTGTCAGTTTGATCTAATAGGCAGCTAAAATAGAAATTGTTAAAAATTGTCACACACGATAAACATACTAGATTCGAGTTTTTTCAGTCTCCAAATCCATTACTTTATCTTGTAACGTCATATTGACAGCAAGAATCCTTTGCAGTTCCTTTACAGCCTCTTCTTCTTTTGTCTGTGCAATTTTCATACCGTTATCTTCGGTTTGAATTGCTTTATCTTCTGGGTCATTCATGATCTCCTGGCCCTTTTCTGAGTCCTCTGCATTTTCAGTCCTGGCAGAATGTTCTACATTGTCTTTGAGCGGTAGATCTAGATCTTTACCACATTGAGAAATATTAACTAAAACTGATGCAGTTTCGAGTTCAACAAAGGTTTTAGCAAATACTGAATGTTCAACTTCAGCCTTCTTCACTTTCTCTTCTGGCTCATTCATGACCTCCATGTCTTTTGCTAAGTTGTCTGCATTTGCAGTCTTAGTAGAGTGTTCTACACTGTTTTCGAGCGGTAGATTTACATCTTCACTACATTGAGAGGTATTAGCTAAAACTGCTGTAGTTTCAACATCAGCTTCCTTCACTGTTTTTTCTGGATCATTCATAATCTCCTGGTCTTCTGAGTTCTCTGCATTTTCAGTCTTAGTAGAAAGTTCTATATTGTTTTTGAGTAGATTTTCAGTAGATTGAGAGGCAACTAAAACTGTTGTAATTTCAACTTCAACATTCTTCGGTTTTTCGTCTAACTCATTCATGACCTCCTGGTCTTCTTCTAAGTTCTCTGAATTTTCAATCTTAGTAGAATGTTTGAGCGGTAGATTTAGATCTTCATTACATTGAGAGGCATTAACTAAAACTGCTCTAGTTTCAACTTCAGCATTCTTAATTTTGTCTTCTGACTCATTCATGATCTCCTGGTCTTCTTTTAAGTTCTCTACCTTCTCAATCTTAGTAGAATGTTCTACACTGTTTTTGAGCGGTAGATTTAGATTTTCAGTAGATTGAGAGGTATTAACTAAAACTGTTGTAGTTTCAACTTCAACGTTCTTCATTTTCTCTTCTAGCTCATTCATGATCTCCGGGTCTTCTTCTAAGTTCTCTGCATTTTCAATCTTAGTAGAATGTTTGAGCGGTAGATTTAGATCTTCATTACATTCAGAGGTATTAACTAAAACTGCTCTAGTTTCAACTTCAGCATTCTTAATTTTGTCTTCGGACTCATTCATGATCTCCTGGTCTTCTTTTAAGTTCTCTACCTTCTCAATCTTAGTAGAATGTTCTACACTGTTTTTGAGCGGTAGATTTAGATTTTCAGTAGATTGAGAGGTATTAACTAAAACTGTTGTAGTTTCAACTTCAACGTTCTTCATTTTCTCTTCTAGCTCATTCATGATCTCCGGGTCTTCTTCTAAGTTCTCTGCATTTTCAATCTTAGTAGAATGTTTGAGCGGTAGATTTAGATCTTCATTACATTGAGAGGCATTAACTAAAACTGCTCTAGTTTCAACTTCAGCATTCTTAATTTTGTCTTCTGACTCATTCATGATCTCCTGGTCTTCTTTTAAGTTCTCTACCTTCTCAATCTTAGTAGAATGTTCTACACTGTTTTTGAGCGGTAGATTTAGATTTTCAGTAGATTGAGAGGTATTAACTAAAACTGTTGTAGTTTCAACTTCAACGTTCTTTATTTTCTCTTCTAGCTCATTCATGATCTCCGGGTCTTCTTCTAAGTTCTCTGCATTTTCAATCTTAGTAGAATGTTTGAGCGGTAGATTTAGATCTTCATTACATTCAGAGGTATTAACTAAAACTGCTCTAGTTTCAACTTCAGCATTCTTAATTTTGTCTTCGGACTCATTCATGATCTCCTGGTCTTCTTTTAAGTTCTCTACCTTCTCAATCTTAGTGGAATGTTCTACACTGTTTTTGAGCGGTAGATTTAGATTTTCAGTAGATTGAGAGGTATTAACTAAAACTGTTGTAGTTTCAACTTCAACGTTCTTGATTTTTTCTTCTAGCTCATTCATGATCTCCTGGTCTTCTTCTAAGTTCTCTGCATTTTCAATCTTAGTAGAATGTTTGAGCGGTAGATTTAGATCTTCATTACATTGAGAGGTATTAACTAAAACTGCTCTAGTTTCAACTTCAGCATTCTTAATTTTGTCTTCGGACTCATTCATGATCTCCTGGTCTTCTTTTAAGTTCTCTACCTTCTCAGTCTTAGTAGAATGTTCTACACTGTTTTTGAGCGGTAGATTTAGATTTTCAGTAGATTGAGAGGTATTAACTAAAACTGTTGTAGTTTCAACTTCAACGTTCTTCATTTTCTCTTCTAGCTCATTCATGATCTCCTGGTCTTCTTCTAAGTTCTCTGCATTTTCAATCTTAGTAGAATGTTTGAGCGGTAGATTTAGATCTTCATTACATTGAGAGGTATAAACTAAAACTGCTCTAGTTTCAACTTCAGCATTCTTCATTTTTTCTTCTGACTCATTCATGACCTGGTCTTCTTTTAAGTTCTCTACCTTCTCAATCTTAATAGAACGTTCTACACTGTTTTTGAGCGGTAGATTTAGATTTTCAGTAGATAGAGAGGTATTAACTAAAACTGTTGTAGTTTCAACTTCAACGTTCTTCATTTTTCCTTCTAGCTCATTCATGATCTCCTGGTCTTCTTCTAAGTTCTCTGCATTTTCAATCTTAGTAGAATGTTTGAGCGGTAGATTTAGATCTTCATTACATTGAGAGGTATTAACTAAAACTGCTCTAGTTTCAACTTCAGCAGTCTTAATTGTTTCATTCATGACCTCCTGGTCTTCTTTTAAGTTCTCTACCTTCTCAGTCTTAGTAGAATGTTCTACACTGTTTTTGAGCGGTAGATTTAGATTTTCAGTAGATTGAGAGGTATTAACTAAAACTGTTGTAGTTTCAACTTCAACGTTTTTGATTTTTTCTTCTAGCTCATTCATGATCTCCTGGTCTTCTTCTAAGTTCTCTGCATTTTCAATCTTAGTAGAATGTTTGAGCGGTAGATTTAGATCTTCATTACATTGAGACGTATTAACTAAAACTACTCTATTCTTAATTTTTTCTTCTGACTCGTTCATGATCTCCTGGTCTTCTTTTAAGTTCTCAACCATCTCAGTCTTAGTAGAATGTTCTACACTGTTTTTGAGCGGTAGATTTAGATCTTCATTATATTGAGAAATATTAACTAAAACTGCTGTAGTTTCAACTTCAACAAAGGTTTTAGCAGAAACTGAATCTTCAACTTTTTCTTCTGCCTTAAGAATCATTTTAGAACCAGAACTGTCCTCATCATCCGTGAGGTCCTCGAACCTGAACGAACATTCTTGACTCTGCAAATGAGGAAATTATAAAAACTTTCCGGAACAAACTTCCTACTTCATGATCGCAGCTCAAGAACGTCTCATCTGCTTCACACTCTAAATTGAGGCGATTTAGACTTTCAATGAGGTCCGAAGCTGAAAGATTTCGTGGATGTTCTCCCTGTTGGTAAAAAGTTATTTCAATAACATTTCTTTAAAAAAATTACTAACAGAAAAAGGAACTGGACTGAAGAAGATAAGATCATCACTCAATTGGGCCTTGAAACAGAAAATTTACAATTTTTATAATTGGAAATAATTATTTATAACAACGGCGGTTTTCTCACCATTTTCTGAAAAGGCAGGAACTTAGAAATCGTGTTCGCCAATTGATTTGATACTTTCTTGTCGTTTTTTTGATGATTTTGGATGATTTGTTGTTTTTCACTTGTTTTTAACAGAGGCACATGGCCGTTAAATTTTCAAAGTGACAGGACTGACAGGACAAGCGGAGATAGCCGAGGCACAGGAAGCGAGGGTGCACGAACAAATTTTTGAAGTTTATTGCCAAAAATAAAGTAAATTCCACGATTACGTTAGTTTAAAATTGTGGTTTGGGTGTCTCATTACTGGTTAAACAGGCGAAATAGAATTTTTTTAGTTTATTTTGATGAATTATAAAGGCTAGGCTGTTAATGCGCATGCGCTAGTGAATAACTGAAACTGTCGCGTTATCCAAAAGATGGCGTTCGAAACTGACAGAAGTGACAGGTTGGAATTCTGACAGGTTACGGGGAGGTCCTTGTTTTGTTATTAAACATGAAAATTGTTTAGTTAATTAATGAAAATTCCACGGTTTCCTGCAGCCGAAGCCCTGTCGAAAATGCGTCTGAATCAGTCACCCCCAAAAATCAAATGACAAAATGTGTACCAATGAAGTGGAAGTCCAAACGGATGTTTTCAAATAATGTGATAAAAAGGACTTTTACAAAAATGCAGGCGAAGAAACGGTACTTGCTGTTAGTGTCCTGCGCCTTTTTAGCCTACTGGTACTTTGGGGGCTACCGTTTAAAAACCAGCAAAGTTTTCATCGAAGAAGACCTCCCCGAGTTCGTCAATATCCATCAAATGTATACAGGAAGTGTCTCGAGACAACTTTCAGCTTTATACAAGAAGTGCAGCATGGAGACTTGTTTTGATTTTAGTCGATGTCGAGAAGACTTCCGTGTTTTCGTATACCCACCAGAAGATAATAGTGTGCCGAGTCCGTCCTACCAAAAACTGCTCAATGTCTTAATGGAGTCCCGATATTACACTGCCGATCCTAGAACGGCTTGCCTATTTGTTTTAAGCATAGACACTCTGGATAGAGATCGTCTCAGTAATGATTACTTGAGGAACGTTCAGAGTCGTCTGCAGCGCCTTCCACACTGGAATAACGGCTTCAATCATGTCATTTTTAATTTATACTCAGGCACTTGGCCTAATTATACGGAAAATAATCTCGATTTCGATACTGGAATGGCGATTTTAGCAAAAGCCAGCATGTCTGATAGCCACATTCGCAAAGGATTTGACGTTAGTATTCCTCTCTTTCATAAAATTCACCCCGAGAAAGGGGGAGAACCTGGTTCAGTTGTGGCAAATACTTTTCCTCTTGAGAAAAGTTATTTACTCGCTTTTAAAGGCAAAAGATATGTGCATGGGATTGGTTCTGATACGAGAAATTCTCTTTATCATCTTCATAATAGAAAAGACATGATTATGGTTACTACTTGTCGACATGGAAAGAGCTGGAAGGACATGAAAGATGAACGTTGCGATGAGGACAACAAAGAATATGACAAATATGATTATGAAGTTCTTTTACAAAACTCAACGTTTTGTTTGGTTCCGAGGGGGAGAAGATTGGGGTCTTTCCGGTTTCTGGAGGCTTTACAAGCGGGTTGTATTCCAGTTTTATTGTCAAATGGATGGGCCTTGCCGTTTGCACATGTAATTGACTGGAATAAGGCAGCAATTTGGGCAGATGAAAGACTGCTTCTTCAAGTAATTTATATTAAGTTTAATAAGAAATTAATTTTTTTCTTCAGGTTCCTGCTATGGTGAGATCGATTCCTACGTGGAAAATCCTGCAGTTGAGGCAGCAAACCCAGGTGCTCTGGGAAAGATATTTTTCATCAATTGAAAAAATCGTTTATACAACATTAGAGGTAAGTTTACACTACACGTTCAAGGTCGCGAATTGTATGTGTTTGTTAAATAACAACTAGAATGTTACTTAATGCGTCAGAAATATAGTAGCCTTGGGCTTGAGACTTTAGTCTTCAGTTTATTTTTCTACAATTTAAAGTACATTATAAATAGAGAAATTATTATTGGAGTGTTCCAAATTTACTTATGCAGGGTGTTTCCATCTTCGGACTTAGACATTGGTCCTCAGTTTATTTTTATACAGGGTGTCCCGTAATTAGGCTGCAATATTTTACCAGTGCGTTCTACGATCAAAATTAGGACTACAAGTTTGGTAAACATTTTTCGAAAAATCCATCCTAAGGGAGCTAGAGCCCCTCAAAGGGAGTAAAAAAAATAGTTTACGATAGGGTCACGAAATTTTGAACTTTGTCGTAGATTTTTGTGCTGAACAAGGTTGATGTAATGGTTTTTGGCAAAAGTTTCAGGGACATGCGTGAGTGGAGGGGCCGCGGACATTTTGAACACATTATGAACACATAATTGAATTCCTTATACATTTTTACGTAAAAAAGGTTCTCTAGTTGAAACTCGAAAGCTCAGGTCGTTTTTGAGGAAAATCGATTTGAAGTTCTTTTTCCATGTCGAAAATGTGCAAAATTGATGGGATAGAGTATGGAAAATCCATTTTCTTGTGATTTTCTTTGGAATTTCAAGCATATGAGATGCAAGTGGTTAAAGTCGTTTGTTTTTTGCTGATTACGCAGCATCTGATAATTTTAGCCACAGTTACCCACTTTTATACCACGAAATTAAACTTTCAAATCGATTTTCCCCGAAAACGGCTTGAGCTATCGAGTTTCAACTAGAGCACCTTTTTTACGTAAAAATGTACGGTGAATTCAAATTTGTGCTTACAATTGACACTAGGTGTCGTACAAAAAAGTTCGATATAAAAATGTCCGCGACCCCTCCACTCACGCACGTCCCTGAAACTTTTGCCAAAAACAATTACATTAGTCTTGTTCAACACAAAATTCTACGACAAAGTTCAAAATTTCGTGACCCTATCGTAAGCCGTTCCTCAGAAATTGAAGAAATAACTATTTTTTTACCCCTTTTGAGGGGCCCTAGCTCCCTTAGGATGGATTTGTCGAAAAATGTTTACCAAATTTTTAGTCCTAATTTTGATCGTGGAACGCACTGGTAAAATATTGCAGCCTAATTACGAGACACCCTGTATGTTTATAGGAACTTTTTTCATATTTTTCATATTATTTCATATTTCATATTTTTCACTTATACAGGGTGATTCCAATTTCATTGTCTAGTCGTGGGCTTGAGACTGTCTTCAGCTTATTTTTGCTTATTAAAGAGGTTTAGATTAGAGATGCAACGGATAGTGATTTTGGCCGGATACCGGATATCCGACCGAGTCTCTGGCCGGATAGCCGGATATCCGGCCAATTATACGGTTTGAATTAAGCGCGCAAAAATATGTGAACTCGAGGCATGAGTAGGTAGAGTACAGCCGGCGCAGCGCGAGATAACACGATGCCACTCGATCAGGTGAATCGTGTGTGGTGAGCGGGTTAAGCGGGTAATCCCAGCCCAGTTGTCCTTGAAAAGGAAATGCTAACAGGTGATAAAGAGAGTAAGGGTAGTGCGTACAATACAATTTTATCTAAAAGCTCCAGAAAAGTGTGTACAAGTGTGCAATGGCATCGCTGAATCATAAAAATTTTATCCATCATAATTTGCCACTATTAAATTTCAAATATTAAACTTATAAAATTAAAAATAAAAATTTGATTTTGTAGCCGTCTATATTCTTGAAGTAAGTATCCGGCTTCGGCCGGATATCAGGTCACTATCCGGTATCCGGCCGGATAGTAGAAAAGGGACCGGATAGGCCGGATACCGGATAGTAACCGGATATCCGTTTCATCTCTAGTTTAGATAGAGAAATTATGTTATTAGATCCAAATTGGGGTACAACAGTGGGTAATTAATGTACTATATACAGGGTGATTCATTCACGAAGACAGTTCATTAAACAAAGGACCTCTCACGATTTAAATGGATTTAGCTGAATTTTTGATATGTTGTAGCCCAGTCAATTCTGAACAACAAATATTAAGGCCAAACCATATCTTATGATCGACCAGTTTTTCCGTTAGAGGTCGCCAAAATCGCTATTTTTCGATATTTTTCTCCTCTGCATTTTTTTTTATTTATTTACTAAAACTAAAAAAATTAACATGTCGTTCTTTAAATTAATATACATTGACCATATTTGGAAAATCTCGTGGCGCATGTTCAGCTACCCTGTACTAGACAGGGGCTGTTCTTCCACATGCTCCACGTTCTACAAAGAAAAAATAACAAAAACGCAAACACTGTAGAACACATTTGGCAGAATATAAACTACAATAATAAATGCCTTGGCCAAACCGGTGCAGCAAATGCGGAGAGACAATTTATACACACACTAGGAACGATTGAGAGAGAAAAAAAAATTTTTTAGGAATCAGAACCTTGAGTAGAAAGCAAAAATTTAAATAATTTGTTTTTAAACGTGGGAAATGATAAAGTTTGCCATTTCATGAAGTGGGCCACGCAATTTCGATTTCTTCTTTGCAAAACAGCGTAAGCAACTAAAAAAAACACATTTGCCCTTTTGGCAATAAGTAATAAAAATGTTGGAAAACTACTAAAACACTTAGGTGGAGACTGGATTGAAATTTATAGGTGATAGGATTGGATCATTTATCAAGTGGGGAGGTTCTAGCCGCTTCCGTAACTGCCCATTTTTTGTTAGATGCAGTCTTTAAAGTGTATACCAGGTTGTCTTCGATTCTAAAGTCAGTTTATAGGTATTTTGATGACCCATAGGTGACTCGTCTGGGAGGGGCGCCGAATTTTTTTTTCTTAATTTTTTTGTTTCCATAGTAACGGCAACAAACTAGATTATTAATCCTACCAAAGCGATAATCAGAAAGGAAAGTTATCGTAAATTTTTTGCATTATCTCACAAACGATTGGTTGTAGGTAAAAACACCAAGAGGGACAAAAGTTGAGAAAGGAAATTTGCTGTTAGGAAAGTATTGTCATTTTCAGTTTTCTTTAACGGCTAGTGTTTTCTGAAGATTTTCCTTAAAAGGACCTACCCAATGAGGCCCTTCTCATGAAGCGAAAATTTTCAAATTACCACCAAATGTAGCCATTCATACCGTTATTAAGTGTGCCAAATCTTAAAATCGTGCCGCTTATAATTCTCGAGATATTTAAAAAAAACTGCATTTAGGTCTTCACGTTCAAAGGTCAATAACTCCCAACTGGTTCATTTTTGGACCATGGTTTATTAAGAATTTTAGACCTATTTTGCGACAAGGAATCTCATTGCGACGTTTGAGAACACAATTCTGGGACACCCTGTATTTTCCGGACGGAAAAAGTCGCTCGAAATGAGAATCCAGACTTTCACTTCACGTCAATGCAAGGTGTTCTTTTAAAGAAAATATTAAATATTAAAACCACTGAGTCAAAATTAAAAGTGCTATAGGTATCGTTTTAGGAAAAAATTGAAAATGGAAAAAACTTCAAATCGATTTTCCTCAAAAACGGCCTGAGCTAACGAGTTTCAACTAGAGCACGAGGCAGAGTACGAGGAATTCAAATTTGTGTTCATAATTGACCCAACATGTCGTACAAAAAAGTTCTATAAAAAAATGTCCGCGGCCCCTCCACTCACGCATGTCCCTAAAACTTTTGCCAAAAACCATTACATCAGTGTTCATCACAAAAATCTACGACAAAGTTCAAAATTTCGTGACCCTATCGTAAGCTGTTCCTCAGAAATTGAAGAAATAACTATTTTTTTTACTCCCTTTGAGGGGCCCTAGCTCCCTTAGGATGGATTTTTCGAAAAATATTTACTTAACTTTTAGTCCTAATTTTGATCGTAGAACGCACTGGTAAAATATTGCAGCCTAATTACGGGACACCCTGTATATCTATTATGTTATTAGATCCAAATTGGGTTACAACAGTGGGTAAATAATTAATGTACTATAGGGTGATTCATTCTCGAAAACAGGTGATAATAATAATAATAATTTGTTTGTAATATACAAAAATGGGCAGCTACGGAAGCGGCTGGAACCTCCCCACTTGGTGAATGATCCAATCTTATCACCAATATCAAGTAAATTTTACTTATACAAGCCTAAGGTGTTTTCTGTGATTTTTCTAAGTTTTACGATCTTTTGCCAAAAGGGCACTAAGATTGAATACAATTTTGAAAACAAAATTTGAAGACTTTTCATGTGCTGATAAAGAAAATATGAGTTCATTATTAAAATTTCAAAGTTGATATGCCAAAATGGCACATGCCGTTTGCCGATTGCCACCAAAATTAAATCAGCTCTTCGGCGGGTAACGGTATCTTTACCTACCAAATTTCAGCCAAATCAATCCAGCAATTTGGACTGTAGCGTGTTATTTATTGTTTCCTCGAAACTTCGAATTTTTCGATTTTATGCCAAAAAGGCGTTAAGTGTGAATACACTTTCAGATACAGAGTTTCAAGGCCTTTCATGTACTGATAAGAAAAATTAGTGTTCATCAGTCAAATTTCATAGTTGGTGTGCCAAAAAGGCACTTGGCGTTTCCGGATTGGCAACAAAATTAACTGGGCTCACCAGAAGGCCAACAGTAACCTCCATACCAAATTTCATAAAAATCTGTCCGGTAGTTTTCGAGGAATCTTGCTCACATACGTACATACATACATACGTACATCCGTACATACACACAGACATTTTTTAAAAACCACTTTTTTGTGATCCTGGGACCTTGAAACGTAAAGATCTGGTGTTATCTCAATTTTGAATTTTGGAGTGATTGCAGTAACCTCCCATTTTTATATGGTTGTGGGGAGGTTAAAAAGATATTACCAAAAGGACCAGAAACAGCCAGTGGCTGATCTTGGTTCTGACTGACCCATCGAATTTTAGATTAGTTATTATTAGGTTTCACATTGGGTAAGCTCTGAAAATAAAAAAGCGTGTCTTTGATTAGTTCAGATTAACAATTTTTCATAAGCTACTTATACAGGGCGCAAAAAATGTACCGATATGTACAGCCACGGGCAAAAGTAATGTAATTTTGATATCCCTACTCTTTTTTTTCAGATTATACGTGAAAGGTTGCCAAATCAACCGTTTAGAGATGGCACTGTGTGGAATCAACTGCCTGGTGCTTTAGTGACTTTATCGAATTTTTCCGACTCGCCCCGTAATTTCCCGTTTCACGTAGATAGCAGCGATGTTCAAGACAGCTTCACTGCTGTCATATACTGCCAACTGGGTCTTTCCATAACTCAATCTCCATTGTACAGGCTCGTTGTAAATATTGCTCGCAGTAAATTCGTTTCAAAGGTATGCGTTTCATAGTATATTCTTTAATAAATGTATAATGCTAGCCCATATTACACTCAGTTTCGGCTCGTGTTGTAAACATTCGAGCTATACGCAAATAACACATCATACAGGATGTTTGAGAACTATAGAGCCGAGCTTTACCGCAATATCCTTAGACGAATGATGTTAAACTGTTTGTTGCCTATACTAAAATAATTAATTGATTAATGGAAAACAAATGAAAGCTATAGTTGAAATATCCTAAGAGTCCCAGTCTCTCATTAACAGACGTGGAGACACACGTTTCATTTCCGTCGCGCTCTATGCCACAGCCACCCGGCATTGAACCTATAACAACAACAACATATACGTTCAATGCCGGGCGGCTGTGGCATAGAGCGCGACGGAAATGAAACGTCTGTTAATGAGAGTCTGGAAGTCTTAGGATAATTCAACTATATGCGTTAAATGCATGATTTGTTATACATTAGCAAAACTCATTGCGAAAATAACATTTTTTTACAAATTCTTGCAGATTATTATCGTCTGGTCGAACGATAAGCGACCCCCAAGCAAAAGTCGATGGCCCCCCTTGCCTCGCAACGTTACGCTACACATCTTGCAGCAAGGAGGCGAGCCCACAAAAACAAGTATTTCCCAACGTTTCTACCCTCATCATCAGATCCAAACTGACGCAGTCCTATCATTGGACGAAGACACCGTCCTAACAACTGACGAAGTTGATTTCGCCTTCACAGTGTGGAAAGAGTTTCCAGATCGCATTGTTGGTTACCCCGCCAGGTCCCATTATTGGGACGATTCTAAGTCAACTTGGGGTTACACTTCAAAGTGGACTAACGATTACTCAATCGTTTTAACAGGAGCAGCTTTCTATCATCGCTACTATAACATACTGTACACAGAATGGCTGAGTCCTTTATTACACAAAACAGTTGAACAAAGCCAAAATTGTGAGGACATCCTCATGAATTTTTTAGTTAGTCACGTGACTCGAAGACCGCCAATTAAAGTAACGCAAAGGAAGCAATACAAAGAACAACCAGCTGCAGGTAGTTGGTCGCCGTGGAACGATCCCGATCATTTTATTCAAAGACAGACTTGTTTGAACACGTTTGCCGCCGTGTTCGGATATATGCCGCTTCTACGTTCCAACTTAAGACTAGACCCAGTGCTTTTTAAAGATCCTGTGTCTAATAAACGGAAGAAGTATAGAAGAATTGAGTTGGTGGGCAGTTAGTATATTTTTAAAAATTTTAGTGAATGCTTCAATCTTTATTGTCGTAGTTACCATTTTTACTTTTATATTTTTTCATGCAATTTGTGGATGCAAAGAGGCTTAATATAACGTTTTTTGATCTGGTCATACGATTTAAATTGTGATTTTATTGACTGAATATTGTGGGGTGGGGTGATTTTGATTATGTATATATTTTATACAAATGGGACGTGGAACGGCTTAGAACTATTTTAAGGACTGAATATTAAGCCAAAGAATTTCAAAAATTGGCCGAATCTTTAGCATCCCTGTATTGATATTAATTATATGTACGTTTTTATTGAAAATATTATAATATATCTTTTTATCTAAGCAGATACTTCATTAAATTCACCTTTTCATTTATAATTATCAAGCATATTATATTAGATTATATTTATCAGTGAGATGTAACTATAAGTAGCCTCAGATGAAAATAAGTACTTAGAAAATGCTTAAGAAATTATGAGGAATACGTCTATTAGTTTCAAAATGTAAGCAAGGTATGGTTTGTAAAAACTTCTCCTACATAACACAAAATATTCTTTGAATTCTATACTGGAGGACTAAGTTCATATATCATTTTCAGGAATATTCTAAAGTAGGTACGTCAAATGTCTCGCCATATTTTCACCACAAAGTCCAGAACATGCCACTAATATGTAGGATATTTCATGCATTGGGTGTCCCGAAAAAAACCGGACAAAATATTTTTGGAAATAAGTCTGCCATTTCTTAACCGATTTGGATGAACGTGGTCCTAAATTAAAGCCAAAGAATCAGGCTTCCGACTGTATGAGAAACTACGGCAAATGGCGCTGCCGTATTAGTCCTATTGATACTTGCTTTAAAGGTTTATTTTAGCTGCATGGGGATTGGTCAGTCAACGACCAATCGGGATGACACCCGAATAGCCTTGAAGATCTTTCTTTCTTGTTCAAAAATCCTTTTTCAGAAGTCGATTTGTTTTAAGTATTAATTTTCTGTAATTTTTTAAAAAAATGTGTTTTTGAGTATTTTAACGGATTAATGGCCATGACCAAAGAACAGTAATGCATATAAATGTTAATTTTCAGTTATAAATGAACGAATATGGTGAAAACAGTGGCGCGGATGCCAGTGGGGGGCAACTGAACAGTAATCATTGAAAATTAAGCCCTATGTGCATCAATGTTACTTTAGTCATGGTTATGGAAGCATGAAAATTTTGGGAAAATCATAGAAAATTAATGCTTACGCCAAATGGATTTCTGAAAAAATATTTTTGAAGAAAAAAGAAAGATCTTCAAGGCTATTTGGGTCTCATAACCATTGGTTGTTGCCCGACCAATCCCCACGCACCTAAAATAAGCCTTAAAGACAAGTATCAATAAGGCTCTACTACAGCAGCTCCATCTGTCGACGTTTTTTGCAAAGTTCGGAAGCCTGATTCTTTAGCTTTAATTTAAGACCAAGTCGATTCAAATCGGTTAAGAAATGGCTCACTTATTTCAAAGACTATTTCGTCCGGTTCCGTTATATTCAAGATCCAGGTTCATTTTCATATTGATGCAACTTATGATGTAATTGATATGAACCCACAGCAAGATTCTCATTTTTCTAATACTGAATGACGAGTCTAACCACATACCATAACTAAACTCTACCATTAGGTTATGGTTCACAGGCCTACTCTATTCAT
This sequence comes from Pycnomerus fuliginosus, assembly GCA_963924575.1. NCBI lineage: Eukaryota > Metazoa > Arthropoda > Insecta > Coleoptera > Zopheridae > Pycnomerus > Pycnomerus fuliginosus. The sequence goes on from OZ004626.1 coordinate 4,814,005, forward strand.
CATGAATATCTGCTGTATATTCTGGGAATATGCAAAGCATACTTAATAGCTTAATTACAAAGAGTGTGCATAAGGAATACTATAAATATCTGCATATTCATGCAATAAAATGGACATCCTGTGAATCTACTTGGAATTTAGGCATCTAAATGCAAGGAAGTCATTTGCATCTTATATCCATATGTAATTCTATAAAAATCAGGTGGATATGTGTTATGATGTTATGAATGACAAATTACCCAAAACGGGACGGTCTAATTTGTTGAATGATGATTGAATTTGTTAATTTTTGAAGGAGGAGAACCCAGGGATGCTCCAGTATGCTCATTCAGCAAAATTTCGCATGGAAAGTACCCATTCAGTAAGATTATGTCTTCCAAGTCTAAAATGTGGTGGTTTTCTGGGAAGAGTGTGAATTTGACATCATTAGAAAAGAGCATTCTCGATTTCTGGCAACAAAAGCTCTCGGTATCCGTTACCCGTGCTCATTATGGTAGTTTTCATCGTGGCTCGCCCAACTAGTTTTGTCGCGGGTTTCTTCAGCTGCGCTGCAAGAGTGGAGAGTAACCGAGGAACTTCTTTTGGGTTCATAAATGTACGGTTGAACACCTGACATCGTAAAATCTATTATTTAACACGATTTATTTTTTAAATTTGTGCGACAACGCAGAGCGTCCTGCTTTTATAGTGGAGGGTAATAGGCTGCGTTCATGTGGTGGAACAAATGTGACGGCACGGCTATTTTGTCACGGCTATTATTTCGCGCTCTTATACATATCTCATTAACTGTTACGAATTTCAATATAATATTTTGCCTGTGTGTTCATGATAGGGTACTAATAAGTTTGAAACAAAAAAAAAATGACTTTCATCTCGTGACAATGCCTTTAAGACAAAACTTTTCACTCCTGAAAAATAAGTAGATTTCTTTAATTACTTGGCATGTGCAATACATGACAACTAAAATTAAAGAAATCTGCTTGTGGTGACCGCCAGCGACATCTTCAAGTTACGCGTCTAACTTTTTTGTGGCTCCGTAACTTTTTACGGTATCAATTAGAATTCAAGACTCGGAAACGATCGACTTTTGTCATATGGTTGACAGGAACTTTTCAACAAATTTTTATGCAAGAAAGCTCTGGTTAAGCGTTCGCTTCATAATTACAGGACAGCCTGTATACATATCAGGTAAGTAGTTTTAAGGAGACGAAAAAACAAAACCCGTTTTTCTGTAACCTTTATTATATTTATTAAACCATACAAAAAAAAGCAATATAAAGAAATCACTTTCACAGAAGATGTAACCGTTTCACTACATAATTTTCATTCGTACAATACAATCATTCATAAATTATAGTATTTTAAAACTGTATGCATGTTATGTTAAGAAATAATATAAATAACTAAAATTAAAAGATCGGTAAATAAAATTTTTAAATACAGATAAACAACTGTTGAATATAAGATGAATAATTTCTTTTGCACTTGTCTATTGCATGTATATATAAAAAGGTGAAGAAACAACATTGGGCGGGAGCAGATTATAGATTGGGAGATAAAAAATTAAAAAATCAGTTTTAACTACCTGTAACCTGCTCCACGAAGGAATGTAGACACATGCAAACACAATATGATGTACATTACTGGGATGAAAGTGTTGTTTAGTCACATTTTCATCATGTTTATAACATGCAAATAGTATCAATATACATCATACTGTTACTTGGTATATGACAAAACACAGAACGCCGTGAATACATCCAACCTAGCCCAGACTGGTGGACAAGTAGGTTCAGGAACTCGAGAGAATAAATTACACCAAAGTATAGCCACACAAGTCCATATCAGGTTTCAAAGGAAAATCTGCAAAATAAAAAAACATTCATGACTAGTAGTAGTCAAATTGTTGAAAATGGGCGAGCTCGCAACGATGAGGGCAGGAAGAGCTGAGCAGACCACCGCCCGGGTTAGTACAGGTTAGGTAGGAAGAGAGGCGTCCACCAGCCAAAGAGGCCAGCGAGGGAGTTATTGTATGAAATACTCAGGGTGGTCCGAGTCTTTCTCAAACCTCTTGGCCTCCTCTTGCATGCTCTCTTTTATTTTCAAAATAGCAGCCGATTCCGTTTGGTCCTGCAAGGAAAGCGACCTTTAGTGGTTAATTGTCAGTCTACAAAGCACAAGCACCGGCCACCGCGTTTTTACTCACGTTTTCGCCTGGTCCACCGAATCCTCCCAAATTGTAATCTCCCATCCCACTCCCGCTGTCTTCTCTCGGTGTGCCCGGTCCCCCGTTTGCAGGTGAGTTTTTCATTCCATCCATACCATCACCATTTAACACCGGGCCCATCGAGTTTGGGCCCATCGGACCCATCGGGCCTCCCTCCGGACCCCCACCCATCTGGAATTCACCGGGCATGTTGCCACCCACTGCCGGTTTCATTAGCGTGTACATATTTTCGTTACCGGAATTCGACGAATCCTGGGGACTGGGCATTATGGGGGTTCCAGGACCAGGTGGACCGGCTGATCCTGGAGGGCCCCCGTAATTACCCGGCGACGAGGAAGAATAATTCATCGGCTAAAAAAAAACAAATTAGGCGACTAGAATAAGGTAATTCCATGCAATCCCTAAAACTGCTGCCGCATCAAGTCACATATTAATGAAAAAAATTTGGTATGTTACTATCCAATGTTAAACAGATATACGAGGTTTCAAAGGTTATTTTTGGTTTCTATAGGATTTTGAGGAATATGAAATCCTGATCAGCAAAACATGATATTAAATAAAATCATATCTTCTTAAGTATAACAGATATCGCATTGAGCCAAAGTTTACCTGAAATTTCAAGGTTTTGCCTATAATCTCATCGTCACAATTGCCGAAAATTTGTTTATGGAAAAAATCTGGAAACATTCACGAAAGAATAGACAGTGGTTCAGGAAATAAATTGAAAATCAGGATCTGGACGACACTAAATTTTGATTTTTGGCGTGGAGAATAAAGTGTTCTTACAAGATTGAATACAAATCACGAAGTATAACATTAAGATAGAAGTGTGCACGGTACATCTCAGCGAGGGTGTGTCCCGTATAACGTTCGCCTGTGCTAGAGAGAGAAGTCCGAGACAAAGACCATGCGTTGGGGCCGACCGCTGCCCGGTTTCAATGTAGATTTAAATACGACGGCGTTAGTAAGTTAAAGACATATTGCTTTTTATGGCTTCAAATAATTATATTAAACACAAAATTCATTGTTCTTTATCGTGTTACATTATAATGGGTTCTTAGTTTTAGAATGGTTTAGATTTAACATGTGAAAATGATATAAATTGCGAAAAGCAATAACTAAGTGTACCTACGAAAATTAGATTTTCATGAGTTTTGCAATTTCGAAAATTTTCTTGTTTTCTTTGCATAGAGATTTGAATTTTGATCCTAATGTTTATGCGAGGGGGCAACCACTGCGTTAGTCCGAGGTACACCCTTGATTTAGTCCGCCTTAGTCCGTTAGTCCGATTTAATCCAGTTTAGTCCGATTTAGTCCAGTTTAGTCCGATTTAGTCAAGAGTTTGGTCCATTTTAGTCCAGTCTAGTGCTGGAAATATTAAAAAAAGTGGCAGTCTCGGAGACGGTAGAAACTTCTACTTTTTCACAGAATTTGAAAATGTATCAGCAGGAATAAATTAACTTGTGACGATATTTTTCACCCCTAAAACATTTTTTGAAAAAATGGCATTAAGGTTTTTGATCCGACAATGCAACAGCTATCGAACTCAATAACAATAATATGTTCTTTTGCTAAGAAAAATTAAAAAAGAAGCAATTTTGCGCCTAAAATGCCAATCTTCAAAAAAATAGTACTAAGCTTAGTACGAGGTTCTTGATCCGTCAATGCAACAGCCATCAAATCCTGTAGTAAGCAAATACTATTTTGCTAATACAAATTCAAAAAGAGCCTTTTTGCTACTAAAATAACATTTTTTGAAGAAATGGGTCTAAGGTTTTCGACTTGAAAAAAAATCAGCTATCCTGTCCGGTAATAAAAATATACAGTTATATGGTATTAGGAAAAAGGGACACCGGATCACTTCCGGGCTGGTGTGGGAGTGTCACCTTGCTTTGGAACGTTTAGCAGAAGAAAATGTCGTAGAACTACTATGGATTCGAGGACATACTGGAAACTTGGAGAATGAAGAGGCGGACGGAATGGCGCGGCGGGGCTCTGGCATGCCATTCCTGGGGCCTGAGCCTGCGCTACCTCTGTCTATGTCCACTCAAAAAACCCTAATTAAGCAAAACACCCTGGAACGTCACACAGAACGCTGGGCAAACCTAGAAGGTTGCAGACAGGCAAGAGCTAACATCCCAGCTCCCTCCCCTGGAACTGCCAAAATCTACCTGGGTCTGAGCAGACCTAATCTTCGCAGACTCATAGGGATATATGGACAGGCCACTGTCGACTAAACAAGCACCTGCATACGATGGGCGTCGTCACGGACCCTATATGCAGAGGCTGCTTAGAAGAAGAGGAAACAGTAGAGCATGTGCTATGCCAATGCCCAGCACTTGCATCAAAACGAGGATCCATACTGGGGGAACTCTGGCCGAGTATGGCCGAACTCCGCAATGCTCCACCGGGCCTGGTCCTCCGTCTGGTCAATACAATTGGCTGACTGGACCAGACTGACCTGAGAGGTTTTGCGGAGCAAAGAGGGATGGTACAATGGGCCCAAACTTGTGGCCTGAGTGCCGGCTGCATATTGCACACCTCAAAAATAATCCAGAATCCAGATGGTATTAGGAAACGAAACTTTCATCTTACGCAAAGATTGAAAAATTCCAACGTTGCTCTATTGTGAATTTTGAGTTCAATATGAATACCTGCAAAAATAGTTTGAAAAATTACTTCTCGGATAGCCTTTACTGGGAGCAATTCATAAAATTGTATGGACAGTAGCAATGATTTTAGTTGTGAGGAAAGACGAAAGTTTCATTTCCTTTTAGTATACATAGGTTTTTTTCACGGCACTGATTTTTGACCAAAAGGGCACCAAGAGTGAATACATTTTTAGAAGCAGAATTCGAAGAGTTTTTATATGGTAATGCGAAAAATGGCGGTTTGCATTTAATTTTTTAAAGTTGATGTGCCAAAAAGGTACTTTCCATGAACCTTTGCGACCCAAAACCTTATCAACACCTGATAAATTTCATCTCGATACGTTCAGTAGTTTGAGCTCTAGCATGATCACAGAGACACAGATATTTTTCAAAAACCACTTTTTTTCTGATTCCCAGGACCCTACAACGTAAAGATTTGATATTTTGCAAGGAAAACAAAACATCGACAAAAAAGAACCAAGACTTGAACAATACAGTTGAAATAACGAAAAAAATTACTGATGCCGATTGTTCCGGTACACACATTAAAGAAATGCAGCAATAGCATTCCACATCGCATGCTCGATCGTGCAAGTGTGCAATCCTAACCTAAAATTAATCGAGAAACGAATAATAACAACTCCGGATATTGTCACATCGGCTGTCACCCATTGTAATTTTTTCTTTTTTGTCTTCACTTGATCAAGAGCATCTAAACATCTGACAGCTGCTGCATAACTCACTTTAGTCCGACTTATGCCCGGTTTCTGAAATGTCCTCTTATTGGTTCCATAGTTAACCGACAGATAAAGTTATTGAGCCGATAACCTATGAAATCGTTTCTGAAAGATATCGTTCCATAACTTATTGGTCGCATAGCTAAAGGCTGATTAAGCAGTTACTATGCATACCAACAGATGTCGGAGTGTTCGCGGCTGACTTCATCCTACAAGTTTAACGAGGGAAATTTAAATTTCATCCCTTTAAAAATAGCGACATTGTCAACACTTGCAAATGATATGTTTTACAAACAGCGCCTACAATGTACCTCGGTATTATAGATATTGGGGAAAACGAAATTATTCATTTAAGTAGGTAGGTAAGAATTTACACCGGCGCTAATGACCCATTTCCTGCTTAGTGCCGAATATTCGCGGAAAGATTTGTTGCAAACAATGGTATAGGAATGAGGGATGCTATGGGGTGGGAAATTGCGTTTCCTGTAGACTTGAGTTTGAAATCCCATTTGAACTCATTTGTTTTCTACACTAGGACCAAAGCTGAAGAGAAAACAGATCGAGGAAGTTGACCAAAGAATGAGTGAAGAATTAGAAATCTTCAAGTTAAGACGACAAGCTTTTATTGAAGAAAAAATGTTACAGGACCAAAAATTGTTTGAAATGACAACTGATCGGTTGTGAGAGTGACGAGTGCGACTTGACTTGTGCGTTGGCGATACATCTGCATCTTTCTCTAAACCCGTAATGCGCACGCGTCCATAGCTAACGAACAGTTATCTCGACGGTAGAGGTCCGATAAGTTAGCAGGAGATTTATGGAACCGTTAACTGGTATTATACGTTTCGGAAACGATTCTTGGACTTATTGGACGCTTATCGGTCCAACAACTTTATCGGTCTCATAAATGTGCTTTCAGAAACCGGGCATTAGTCCAGTTTAGTCCGGTTTAGTATAGTTTAGTCCGATTTATGCCCGGTTTCTGAAATGTCCTCTTATTGGTTCCATAGTTAACCGACAGATAAAGTTATTGAGCCGATAACCTATGAAATCGTTTCTGAAAGATATAGTTCCATAACTTATTGGTCGCATAGCTACAGGCTGATTAAGCAGTTACTATGCATACCAACAGATGTCGGAGTGTTCGCGGCTGACTTCATCCTACAAGTTTAACGAGGGAAATCTAAATTTCATCCCTTTAAAAATAGCGACATTGTCAACACTTGCAAATGATATGTTTTACAAACAGCGCCTACAATGTACCTCGGTATTATAGATATTGGGGAAAACGAAATTATTCATTTAAGAAGGTAGGTAAGAATTTACACCGGCGCTAATGACCCATTTCCTGCTTAGTGCCGAATATTCGCGGAAAGATTTGTTGCAAACAATGTTATAGGAATGGGGGATGCTATGGGGTGGGAAATTGCGTTTGTTTTTAACTAACGTGGAACTAACCTCCAAAAAAAACGTGTTTAATGACAGCTGATCGGTTGTGCGAGTGACGAGTGCGACTTGACTTGTGCGTTGGCGATACATCTGCATCTTTCTCTAAACCCGTAATGCGCACGCGTCCATAGCTAACGAACAGTTATCTCGACGGTAGAGGTCCGATAAGTTAGCAGGAGATTTATGGAACCGTTAACTGGTATTATACGTTTCGGAAACGATTCTTGGACTTATTGGACGGTTATCGGTCCAACAACTTTATCGGTTCCATAAATAAGCTTCCAGAAACCGGGCATTAGTCCAGTTTATTGTTACATATACTTATGTTTTTCTGAGCGTCTTTCGTATCTGTGACGAGCTAATGGGACTATTTTCCTTGGCAGGATGTTCTATTATGTATTAGTAATTAGTATGAAGAACATCACGGAAATTTTGTAGGAATCACATCTTTTGTCAGTCGGTTTTTTAAGTGGAATCTTTCATAAACAATAGAAAATTATAATCTTCATCTTGTAAGAAATAACCTACGCGAGTCCCTAATAAATTATTTGTATGATTGATACTTCAAGTCACGGCATCGTTTTGCCTCTCCTCAAAATATTTTGCACACACGGCATCAGAATGGGACAATATTTTGTCTTTCGCGGAATTCTTTTTATCCATCTCTTTAGGAAGTGTAAACGTGGACATACGGTAATGAAATAATTGAAGAATAATTATGTGCATCGGACACCGTGTGTTGGTCCTGTGCCGCCGGCCGCATCGAGTGGTCTTCGCCTCGGATCTCTCTCTCTCGCACGCCCGTGCGTTATGCGGACCAACAATCTGACTCCGTGTACACTCCTATCCTAATATTATACTTCGTGATACAAATATATAGAAATTTCCCCAGGCGGTCATAATTTTATGTGGCTCTAGCCGAGAAAATGGCAATTTTCACGATTTTTTCTCTCGAAAACTAGTAGATACAAACTTCTATTTTCCCCCCAAACATTCATCTATCCCTCGCTTACCAAAATTTAAAAATTAATAGAGATGGGCCCAAGCGGTCGTCTTATTGTATAGGGTCCTTTCTACATTTTTTCCTGGATGAAAGAAAAAGGCTCAAAGCTAGATTGTTTCGAAGTTATAGACAGTCGATTATGTACTTTATATAAAAATAGTGCCGACTTAATATAGCTAGCGGTGTGTCAGAAATAAATTGCAGAATATACTAGTTTCAGTTAAAATGGTCAAATTCAATGCGATATCTGTTATACTTTAGAAGATATGTTTTGCTATCAGGAGAAAATTTAATTTTCTTCAAAATCCTATAGAAAGCAAAAATAGTTTTTGAAACATACCAAATTTTTTTCATTACAATCTGAGACTTCATGCGGCATCAGTTTTTAGGTATTGCAATAATCAGTAAACTCACCGTTGACGTGTTCGGTTGCCACTGAGGCCTTCCACCTGGTCCCGTCATCGACATGGGTGGCATGGGCCCACCTGGGCCTAAATTGCTATTAGGTGGGGGGCCTCTTAAACCCGGTCCGTAACTTCCAGGTCCCAATGGACCCATTGATGGACCTCTTGGAGGATTCATTCGGTTCATTGGACTCATTCCTGGGGGTCCTACAGAACTCAAATTCAATCTTCAAGCATACCATTGGGTAAATACAGCAACGGACACCAGCATGCCAGCACCATTATTGTCGCAACTGTATACAAGTGTTCGTCAACTCATTTAACACGCCTACTTATTTACAATGTTATTTTATGGAAAGCGCGGTTCGGTTAAATGGAAGCCTAAAATTAATACGGCATGTCAAGTCATTAAGTTTATTTGACAATTCAACTGAAACATGGCCCAAGCAGCACAAAGTACTTAAAAGTTTAGTTAATATCCTCAGCTTTTTGTACTTTTGGATGATATCGTATTTTGGGAAGCCTGTACTGTAAGAATGTTTTAACAGTACCTACTTACAATTTTTCAAAATTAACTTAAGACAAATTAAAGCTTATTGGGATTATTTTTTTTAAATCGCACAATTCTTATGGAAAGTGGCTTTCGGTAAAATTGTCTGAATTTTTGGTATGTTGTAGCCTTCATGATTCTGAACAAAACTTATCATTGCACCAACCTCCAAATATGGACAGTTTTTGTTACAGAGTCCGGAAGGTAGAATTTTGCCATAAGGTTGTACACATCTTCTCAAAAATTTAACCAACATTGACGTTTTTGAACAAGTGGAAGCCTGAGTCACACGACCGCAAGACGTAATTTATTACTGTTGAATTCAATTGTTTTCACATGTTATAAAAGATTGAAGAAGTCGGCGTACTTTCTTGCAATCGTTTTTCATCTAATTATTCACACCAATTTTCAAATTCTAACATTATTGAAAAGCCAATTTTTTTGTGTATCTGATATTGTCAAAATTCAATATGGCGGCCATAAAGAATCAAGTTGGCTGTCGCTATTCAAAATCTAGAAGGCCTGGAAATTTTCGGTCAATGCCATTCAACTGACAGCTGTCAAAAATATAAAAGCTCACAGTTTCATTTAAATAACATCAATCGTTGGGAAGATTTTAATTTTTCTTTAAATTGGCAATTTTCAGATTTTTTGCGATAACTCAGGAACGAATCAAAATATTGGGAAATTCTCTTCAGATTTTATCAATCTGCACCTACTAGTAGTGCCTCCCCAGTGGGATGAAAAATTAAGATGGCCCTTGACAGTGTTTGCAGTCAAAAATTAACAACAAAAAAAAATATCAAAAGTAACGGGGGTCGAACAGTTGTGGAAGAAATATGTACAAATATCAAAAGTAACACGCAAAATAAGCCGATTTTGCAATTACATATGTTTTGGAAGAGTTGAAATGTTGTGAAGGGGACTGAGGAGTTTGAAAAAGTGAAAATATAATCTAAATGTAAATAAGCAAATTACCCAAAAAGGAAAACAAAATCGGGTGAATTTTACTAAATCAGTGCTCGGGGGGATTGAAAAGTTTTGAACGGAGTGAAAATTAACTTTGGTTAAGATTTATAAAACGAAAATCGAAATTGTAAGCCTTGATATTTACATTTAGTAGTTTTTGAGTTCTCGTAGTTTTGTGTCTCTGTTTAAGGGTGGTTTTTCGCAAAAGATGGAAAGATATCGAATAAAATTTCGGGTTGCAAACCCTAATTTCCACCCCATGTGTCCGATTTTGCGGAAAAAGTATCCCTCGACTTCATCGAAATATGTTTATGAGGGGTTCCGAATCGCTGCGTGCAACCCTTGCGGACACCCTCGATCTTATCTTCAACAGACTTTCTGGAGTTATTGTAATTAATAATTTTTCCGTTTTTAAACTCCCACCCTCACGACATGGTCCAAAAACAAGCTCCGCCGAGTTCTATGTTTAAAATTTAGAAATTTTACTCTATCCTTCCGCCTTCTCTTACTGTTGGCTTATGCCTGTGACATATGTTATTTTACGAGAAAAAGGTCTAAAACAACAAAAATATGCAAACCCCCGGAAGAACGCACGCGTATGTTATCAGAAATCTGAAAAAAAAAACAAAAGAAGGTCCTAGCCTTTATCGCATCATCTGTAGGTATTTGGATAATTAGAAAAAAAACTGAATTCTCGAGGACCCCTTTGATGGGGCGTAACTCTCTAGTGAAGCTTTTTCAGCTATGTGTCCAGTGATTTTTCTGAAGGTACGATAAAAAGTAGATAGTTCAACGTTAGTACTACTTTTTTTATTGTGAATAACTGTGGCAAAAGTTCTAATTTCGGCTTTATTTCGTTTTGTATTCCGAACACAAACGATGTTTCCTGGGTTTGTTAAGTCTTTGAGAATCTCCTTGAAGCAGGTACCGAATGAATCCTATGTTTTGACATAAACGTGGAAATTCAGCCTGCTAGATGGCACTGGGTTTAGACAGGACTTCCTCGATATTCGCTTTTTGTGTGGAAGAAAACATCTAAGCAATATGTCAAAAATGCTTTGATTTGACCGCGTGTAACGTCATCACAAAACTGACATTCATCGAAACAAAGAAATACGTCCGTTCCTTTGTGCTGCTTGAGATGGCTGTTGAACGTTGGACCATATACAAAGCGATCAGATAAAAACATGAAGTTTTTTGAAAACACGCCCTTGTGAGACTGTCAAATACTTTTTTTTTTCAATCATTTGTTGATCACTCGACCATCCATACCACAAATAGTACTTAATGACGTTTCCGTTAAGAAGCACCTCTCGGGTCTTATTACTGGGTTAGACTAAGGTAATTTGCTAAAAATGAAGGAAGCATGAGGTTCAGAACACTCGTAAAATGGGAGATCCAACATAATATTTGATGAAATGATTCAATAAACGTGTATTAAATCTTACATGAAATGATAGCTGCAGATTGTTGGACAACCCTTTAAGTATAAGCAAAGCAAGCAAAGTGTATATGCGTATGAATGTGTAATGGTGAAGGAGCGCATTGCCTACCTTGCCAACCTACAAATTCTCCGCCTTCACCTGGAGACAGAAATAGATGCATTACACGAGGCATATCATGAAATTGCTTCATGCTTGTGCAATTCTTTTACGTTATAATCAATATTATTATTATTAATTGATTACATGGTCAATATACTCAAATTTTAAATAAAATTTAGTAGAAAGCGCTTATCTTTACCTTGCCTTGTAGGGTCCATATTATTGGGCATCATTGGCTGTCCAGGAGGCTTTAAATATATTATGTTAATGAAATGACTTTCATTTAGGGGATGATTGTTGTTTAACTTTAGAAATTAGTAGACCAAGGTACATACTCCGTTAAAGTCGCTTCCTATTTGAGGCATGCGCACTCCAGGTCTGGGTCCTGCTGGATACCGCGGTCCCATGAAAGGTTGTGATGTCATCATCTGTGAATGTGGGGGAGGTGGCTGTGAATGTGGCGATGGCTGACTCGAGGGGTGTGTGGGGGGAGACGGTCTCATCGTTGAATTCTGAAATAAATTTAATCATTTAATTTAACCGCGACAGCGGAGCTGGAGTTCCTTCTTTATAAAATGACAGTTTATCCATTCTTTGTATTTTTATCAGTTATAAAACACATGTATCACGTCATTGATTGGTTAATAAAGGTGGTGTGCATCAATCAACAATTATTGAAATTTAACTCACCGGAAAGAATCCTGGGGGTATTGGGCCGCCTGGCATTCCATCCGTGGGTGGCATTTGTCCCAGCGGGCTCGGTGCTGGACCAGCGTTCTAATTTTGTAATTTTTTAGAAATTAAAATTATTACTGTACGGTTACTTACATGTGCAATTCCATTAACACCATAACCAGAATTGACGAATCCCTAAAACAAAACATATTTATAGATTATAAAATAAATAATGCGCACTATACATAAACAGTTATGTATTATACCCGAAAATGTCTGTCTGAGATATTTCATACTTTGATATTACAAAATTGTTTCTCTTCTAAACACAGGGTACAAATTGTATGCGATAGTACAGTCAGAAAATATATGATAATGCGTGGCTATGGAAACAAATCGCAATCTGTGCAAAGTTAGTTCGTACAGGACATGTCATCTGTCATTTTATCGGGGGCTTGTTTGACATGACATTTGTCATTTTATCTGGGGAATGTGCGAACTAACCTAAGACAAGCGTGCTTTCGACAGACTGCGATTCACTTGTTTCCATAGCCTCCCGTTGTCACATTACTAGTGGAGAGATTGAAGGAAGAAATAAAAAAAAGTGATATTGAGGAGATATTCAGCAAGGCGCAAGCAAGAGAAAGTGCGGTGTTTGGCGTATTCCGATGATTTGGTGAATGTACAGTCTGTTTCAGCTAAATTTTCCGCTTTCAGATTAAGTCGGGAGTCCCCAAACAAAGTTTTGCCCATTGCTCGGCGGCGAGCAACAAAAGACAGCAAAGCACCGACACTTGATCCCAAAGCGGAAAATTTAGCTGAAAGAGACTGTAGCAAACGAGGCGAGAGGAAGGAGAGAAAGATGTGCAGTGTGTTATTTCACTTTGAGTGGAAACACCCAAATATTGCGGCTAATATTACCCAAATCAATCCGTTCTTTTTTTCTGCATGTAGAACTCGAAAAGCTGCACCTGTGTGATATTTCACTTTTTTGATAGGCCGAAATCCCTGCATACTGCGATTAAATAAAGAGGCCAAAAATCGAGAAATCTTATTAGGCGTTTTTATTTCGAAAAATTTTATAAGAAATAGTTGTTCACGATGACTCCAAATGGCCAAATCCGAAGTTTCAGGCCAAAATAAAAATGTAAAATTTCTTGGGAGAGAAGCCTCCAGTTCAATATTTTTACAACAAAAAGTGTACTGTGGCATAAAAAACAATTGAAATGAATTGGTTTAAGTTTAATCAAGCAAACGTTTGTCACTAATTGCATCATTTGAAAAAAGATTTAACTTTAGGATTTTCTCTCAAGAAATTTAACATTTTTATTTTGGCCTGAAACTTTGGATGTGCCCATATGATGTCATCCTGAACAACTATTTCTTATAAATCGTTTCGATAAAAAAATGTCTAATACAATTTCTCGATTTTTGGCCTCTTCTCCTCTTCATTTAATCGCAGAACGGATTGATTTGGTTAATATTAACCGAAATATTTGGGTGTTTCCACTCAAACTGAAACACACTGTATATGATGAGACAAGGTTGGAATAAATGTGGAAAAAAGTAAGATGATATTCAGGAAACGGAGAGGAAGGACAAGTGGAATGAGAGGATCAAGAAATAGAATTCAAATATATAGGATAAGGTATTCAACGACAGGAACACAAAAAGAACCCACGTAAGAGAATTGGTTAAAAAATCAAATAAGGATGAGAAGAACGAAAAGGATAAGTTGAGAGTAACGACAGGAAAATGATGGGCGGTGAAATAGGAGGATAGAATGGGAGGAAAGAAAGAAATACTGCGAGAGGAACGGATACGCAAGGGAAGAAATAGAAAGGTGCAGAGAGCAAGGCAGATGTATGAGTGTCGTGATGTGGGAGAGAGATAGAGACATAAATGTACAGGAGAACAAAAATCAAAGAATCAAGATATAATGCAATACAGGGTGTTTAAAAAACATGTGTACAAATTCTTCCAGTAGATTATCCAATTAAAAACAAGTTAAAAGGTTCCTATGAACGTGGGTCAGATTTTGCCTATTAAGGGAACTAGGCAGTCCAATCCAAAGGCAGTCTCCTAAGGAGAGCTCGAAAACATGTTTTTTTAATGAATTTATTGATTATATGAAATGGATCGATTATTTCGAAATTTTGCAAGGGTAATAAAAGTTTGTTTAAGTAATGCTACATCTAAAACGAAGTAAATAATGTTTCAGGGGCTATTGATGTAGATTTTGCATTGAAAATACCGGAAAATACCGCATGTATAACACGTCGGTAACTGAATGTTACTTAATGATACTTAAGACATTATCCAAAAAGCGGATCTCTGTTATACGGTGGCCCCGATGTTATTTGCCCTTAAACTTTTTTATGTTTGAAAATATTGCTAATTTGCCTATGCGGCCGTATTCCCCGTTCGATTCTAAAACTTTTTTGGCTCTTTAAAATTTTTCGAAAAAACTAACCACTCACGAGAAAAATTGAAAAAACCGAAAACATGATGCAGGTAATCACCTTAAAACCAGTGTCTACCTCATAAAGAAGTGAAATTACTATCAATGTTTTTTCTTCAGTTGTGAGCAATGGTTCTGGGCACAGATGCAGGACAACACCTTCAATGCAAAAAAACAGTTGAAATGTGATGCGTGTCAACGTACACTTTGATTTTTATTGAAATTGTAGGTTTATCACAATGATCATGTTTTCGGTTTTTTCAATTTTCCTCGTGAGTGGTTAGTTTTTTCCGAAAACTTTAAGAGCCAATAAAGTTTTAGAACTGAACGGGCAACACGGCCGCATAGGCAAATTAGCAATATTTTCAAACAAAAAAGTTCAAGGGGAAATAACATCGGGGCCACCCTGTATAAGAGGGATCCGCTTTTTGTATAATGTCTTAAGTACCATCAGTAGTTGCATCTTGGTCTGTAACAATCCTGTGCAGAAATTCAAAATCCTACGATACACCTTTTGAAAGATATTTATAAAGAACGTTTAAAAATGAAGATCTTTGGCGGCTTATAACATCAAGAGGTATCACAATTGACCAATAATCTTTACACCAAGCTTCATCATTTGAACAGTAGATTCTGTGCTATAAAGGATGTGGAGTCATTCAGACTCACCCTGTACAAAGTTGCTGTGCCAAATTGCAATATCGTAAGTTAAGCGGTTTTCAATATTTGCATACAACGTGACATTTTTAAAATTTCTAATTAGAGTTGGCCGTGCCCGGAATGAGGTATGTTTCAATTTAGTGCATATATCAAAGCCTGTTAACTCTTTCGACATAACCTAACTAAGTTTCGACATAAGTCACTGCAATTAGAAATTTAAAAAATCTCACGTTATAATGGTGAAGTGTACTGCGGGTGGCGCCAGCTCGCGAATTAAATGAAGAATTATATACAAAATCTTAGTTGGAAATTATTTTACTGCCATTGTTTACAGCGATCATCATTATGACGTGGTGAAACAACTACTCAGAGGGCTGCATTGAATTACACACCACGTCACGCTGCGTCGATTGTCTCGTCAAACGAGCACCGATGTGACGTGACGTGGTGTGCAATTCAATGCAAGTAGGGGGTGTTAAGCCCTCTGAGTAGTTGTTTCATGCGATCTGCAAACAATGTTGGCAAAATAATTTCCAACTAAATTCTTGTATATAATTCTTCATTTGTACGTATGTTTCTCAAACACCCTGTATACGGGGACATAATAAGTGAGGGATTACCAAGTTACCTGGAGAGTGTGAAAAGAAAAAGAATGACGCCTAGATTCAGATGCGAAGATTATGGCTGGAGGAGGAAGAGAGAAGATGCAGAGTGTGTGGGAGACGAGAGAGACAATAGAACATCAGGTGAATGAGAGAAGAGGAAAGGGAGAGAAAAAGACAGAAACCAAAGATAGAGAGGATAGATAATTAATATGATTTAATGACATATTTATGATTTATGTAATTTAAATATTTAGTAGGTATTAAGGATGACGGGCGCATTACACGCCAAAAGGCGTAATAAAATTTATTATCACTAGTCACTACTACCCTTAGTGACGTATTGTCTATTTGTAAAAAATTAAAGTACCTACAATTTACATTATTTTATGTCTGGAATGATTTGTACGGGAAGCAGACCGCACGGAAGTACTTGAAAAATCAGTTTTTAATTAATATGTGTTGAAATATTTCATTAGAAACTTTTGTTTTGTAGGTGGCTTTAAAAACAAAAGAATTGACGTTTTCGTACTTAAATGCGAAAACGAACCATCAAAGCCATCTACGATGTTACAATCGTTTGTGACAAACCCTGTAGGTACCTTAATAACACCCTGTACAAATATTTCGTAAACCAAATAAAATATGAAAATTCGCTCGGACAGGTCGATTTTTATTTGGAGGGGGACACTTAAATCCATGCTTGGCGAGATTTCAAAACTCACCCCTTAACCCCCACCTACACTCACTTCAAAATTTTAAATAGCAACTCCCGACTTGTGATACATCAGTTGAAAGTTAATTTCATTGCCAATCTAACGCTGTAACAATTTTTTATATTTGTTCAATTCTAGCGCCCACTTTGGTCGAATTTTAAGTTACATTAGGGCCCTTTGTGATACATCATTTGAAAGGGATTGAAATTATCTGTAAACTAGTGCAAGAATTTTTTAAATTTATCCATTCGTTCTCAAGTTACAGCCTAATCTTGAAGGATTCCTAGGCCCAGAATGTCTTTCAATGTAACTTTTGAACGAGTGGGTGGATTTCAAAAATTCTTACATCAGTTTACAGAGAATCTCAAACCCTTTCAAATAATGTATCACAAAGGGCCCTAATGTAATTTAAAATTTGACCACAGAGGGCGCTAAGAATTGAACAAATATCAAAAATTGCTGCAACGTTAGATTGGCAATGAAATTAGCTTTCAAATGATGTATCACAAGTGGGGGGTTGCCATCTAAAATTTTGAAGTGGGGGTAGGTGGGGGTTAGGGAGTGAGTTTTGAAATTTCGCCAAGCATGGATTTAAGTGTCCCCCTCCAAATAAAAATCGACCTGTCCGAGCGAATTTTCATATTTTATTTGGTTTACGAAATATTTGGGGTGGATACTTTTCATTGGAACATCCTGTATTTTCACCTTCATTAGTAGTACTAAAAAAAGCAAATCAGCACGCGTTGTTTATTTATATTAAACACGTTTTCGGTGTATATTACACGCGTACGATTCAGTTTTTAGTATTAAATATCGGTCATTTGATGCGACGGAACTGACCTGCCCTACCACAGGAAAACGTCTTTTTTTATTGGCGAAGAAGTCTTTCTTTTTTGTTCCGGAGGCAACGCGATCATTTTTTATGACGCGGCGCATCGCGCGTGTGCAGGAAACTAATCCGCGTCTAGCCGGCAACAACAAATTGTTTTAGAGAATAAAAAAGGATTAAAGAATTGAGACAATTTTTTGATAGTAATAATTAGGGGTAGTAATTATTTTGAGAAAAACACTCGGTCAAACGAGAAAAGCAGTGTTGCCATGCGTTAAGCAAGAGTATTGATCCAACTGTGGCGTTGAACGAACGGCAGAAAACGCGAACATGGACAAAAATACTTACATAATCGTGAAAAGCTTTTGCTTCTGAAGAGTGTTCGCAAGTATCCCTCCGCTCGGGGGCGGCGCAATATAAATCCCAAAAAACGCTGGAAAATTATTTTGAGTTTTTTGAAAAAATACAAAAAAAATCTTACCACCACCACGAATGTAAAAATCCTGGAGGTTCCCCTAAAGTTATATTTTTCTCCCACCGGATCTGGAATATTCTGTCAATAATTTATTAAAAAAAAAAAAAACTTACCTCGGATAGAAACGTTTGTGCAGCTTTTTGTGCACCAACGTGCAGTAAATATTCGTAAACGTATAACGCCAACCTGTTAAAATTAAAAATAAATAAATTAAAGATTGACACGAGCCATTGTTATGGTTACTGTCAACAACCAATGGAGTACAACTCAGGAAATCAGGTATAATTATGTAACCATAGCGAAACATCCATAATTAATACTAAAAATAAAATGTTTTTAAATTTTGACGTCTGAAAACATTGATAAACAGAAATCGCCACGTGGGTTAACTTATTTTCAGCAATGCATCCCAGGATGAAAGTGGTCGGACGATAGGAATAGGAAATCAAAATGACAGTTTAAAAATTAAAAACTCACTTTTCTCGTGCTTGTGCGTCGGACGGCACCGTTGATCCCTTTCCTTTCGCGTACATTTTTAAAACACAAATATAAACACACAACAAATTTTAACCTACATAGATTTAATAGAAATTAACTATTTCAGGGAACACGCTGAACTACATGATACAAACTTCGTGTTCATTTTACGTCCAAACAGTAAAACTTCACTACTTTCACATCCATCAATATTCTCATTGTCTAATTTTACAATGTTTAGATAAAACACTGTACATCAATAATATTACAATACACACGTTAAATTATTCGACGCCGCACTCAAATTCTCAACTGAGACTCTTTCTTCTGCGCATGAACTTTCCTGATCCCGTCTCCTGCGTTGCCGTCACGCGTGAACGAAGCGTTTACTCGCCCTTCAAACACTTCAAAATCTTTTCCCAGTTCCCAAATTTCTTTATATGAACGTCATTCACTGAGTACTTTCATTATTTCAAGGAATTTATTGCTATTTACGAGTACGAGGTAGTGACACGTCACATCTTGGCAACATGGAGCACATTAAAATCTAGCAGCCGATACTTACGCAATACGCATGTGCATTAAAAGGAGGCGGAGCCCTTTTATATAAATAATTTTCCATTTGACTGTTATCCTAATCATCCCTTATTTACTTTACTGCTTGCAGGTAAAAACAGGTGCCTCATCGATTATGTTGCTGATAATTTATATTTAGACGTTTCTTATAGCTTTTTACAAATATAACAAAACAACTATGCGGGATTCGTTAACCCTTAATTCAACGGTGCTCGCGGGGTTGCCTACCATAAAATAACCGCTTTGCGGAAAATACGAAGCGATCAATTAAAAAGTTATATTTTATCTTTCATTTATGATCTTTCAATTCAACATACTGTATGGTGGTATGATGACGTGA
Source organism: Pycnomerus fuliginosus (assembly GCA_963924575.1). Classification (NCBI taxonomy): domain Eukaryota; kingdom Metazoa; phylum Arthropoda; class Insecta; order Coleoptera; family Zopheridae; genus Pycnomerus; species Pycnomerus fuliginosus. The sequence continues at coordinate 4,833,350 of OZ004626.1, forward strand.
GATTTGGAAACAGTTATTTTGACTTTGACGTTAACTGTCTACTTGACTTGGGCATGGTGGTGTGCACACTGCGTTTGGAAAGTTATGAAAATATGAAAATCTTGATTAGTTTAGTTTGCCTCCCTTGACAAAAAATTACACACACAAAATTAACAGTTAACAAATCAATTAGTATGCGACACAATTACTTAGAGGACCTCGCCCGGCTACATAACATGGAGTGGGGGAGACAAAACAAAGGAACTATGGATTAGGTCGGTATATTGGCAGCAATATTGTTTCATTGGCCAAGGCTGTCACAGGCATTTTTGGGTGAATTTAGATTTGTTTTAAATAATAAACCTACAAAAAGAGATATTTCTCTAACAAAATGTCTTATTCAACAATACAACAATGTTTAATAAAATAACTGGTGGCTATAACCTCTGGTTAAAGGTGTTTGAACCAATTACCCAATTTTCCTTAGTCGTTATTTCCCCACAAACGCAATGAAATGTCAAGTTTACGTGTGAAACATCAAACGTTTTGCCTTCGCCAAAATTCGGCACATTTTCAACAGCCAATCTATTTCTTTTTGTCGCAAAAATTCTCCTTTCCTCCTTTCTAATGAAAAAAATACCGCTTTTTTTTGTTATACCTAGGTACTAGCAGAGTTGAACCAATTTATATGATGTTTGTTTTGTTCATTAGTTTGCAGCGTGATTGTTTCTACATTGTTTAAAAAAATAAAAACACTGTGACTGTAATTTGTGCGCCAGAAGTTTAAATCAAATTTAGCCAATTAGAACAGGACATTCGGGAAACTCCTCCCACTAACTACGTACCGACAGAGTGCAGCCAATAACACCGAGTAGTTTGTCGGCCATTTGTCAGCATATATGACGTCATATATGCTAACTCCGAATTTTAAAGGTTCTAGAAGTTTTGAAACATTTTATTTACTGAGGTCTTGAAGTGTGCTCTTTATTAGTTTATAATTTTAATTTTATTGGCTAAATGGCAGTTACGTCATCACAATGTCTGACTACAGAATAGAATTGGCGCTTTCCTTTTACACAATTATCCAAGGAGTCTGAGATAATCTCAGCAATCTAATTGGTCAAAATTTAAATGAACCAATCAAATTACTGAGATTACGTCAGGTTTCTGAGATAAATGTTCAAAAGGAAAGCGCTTAATGTGATTGATTTTCATCTTCACCCTTTTTGGGGCTAAGAACTGATATTTTAAAAAAATACTAGGGTATATGATTATAATTTAATGAAATAAGATATACAGATTGCACTCTCAATTTATTTAAAATCCACTTGACACCGACACCATCTTGTTGGAGACAAACAATCACGAAACCATTACCATCTGTGGACAGTTGGGTATATTACAACCAATTTCTCTGGAATCCTCAAGGGTTCTGGATTCAAGATAATCAAACAATATGGGTTTTTGGCAGTATTTGCATTCCTATAAAAACATATAAACTTCCTTTGTTTCATAATCAATACAAACCTTTTCACACTGCATCCCTGTAAATGGTAAATTCAGTTCTTCCCAAACTTCCTTAAGATCAACTAAAAGTTGGTTCATAGCTTCTCTAGAATGATGTGGTGTTGGTGCCAACCGCAACTTCTCCTGTCCTTTTGCAACAGTTGGGTAATTAATAGCTTGAATATAATGGCCTCTACTTTTCAATAGAGCATCAGAAACGGCGGTACATTGTTCAGGGTTTCCAATTTTTACCGGAATGATATGACTGGGGGTGTGTTCCACAGGGAAACCATTTCTTAGCAGAATATTTCTTAAGTATTTCACGTTATCTTGGTGAAGTTTTCTCAGGGCTCTCCCTTCATCTGAGGCAAGAATCTCTATAGCTTTATGCGCTCCAGCAAGTACAGTTGGAGGTAGTGAAGTTGTAAAAATAAAACCAGCTGCATATGATCTAATCATGTCAACTAACTCCCCAGACGCCGCTGTAAGACAAATATTAAATTTACTTTAATTAACCTTTAAACATACCAATATAGCCTCCCACGTTTCCAAAAGCCTTCCCCAAAGTTCCTGAAATGATATCCATTTTGTGCATTTTTCCGTCCCGCTCCCCTATTCCAGCACCGTGTTTTCCATAAAGGCCGACTGCATGAACTTCGTCCACAAATGTTAAAGCTCCATATTTATGGGCAATATCACATAACTCTTCCAGTGGACATACAGCTCCAGTCATGGAATGCACCGTCTCGAATGCGACTATTTTAGGAATGTTGACGCTGAGTTTTTGCAGCAATTCTTCTAAGTGTGCGGGATCGTTGTGTCTGAATATGTGTTTGGGCACTTGGCTGTTGCGGATGCCTTGGATCATTGAGGCGTGGTTGCCGGCATCAGAAAATATATGACATCCTAAGATTACAAAACAGTTTTTGATATGTCTAAGCTTGTACTTTGTGGTGGACATAGCCGAACTTTGCAAGCAAGTGCTAATAGCGTATTCGAATCATTACAAAGGACCCCGCACCATCCATATGGAAAATGGCTTTCTGTCGGATTGGCTGAAATTTTAGTATGTTGTAGATTTTGACCTCCTGATCAAATGTTATCATTGCCCCAAAGAAATCGCAAGGACAGTTTTTGATATAGAGTCTTGCCGAAGATAAACTTTTCCCCATAAGGACATACACATTTTTCGGACCGTCGTAAAAATACTTTTTTCAGAATAATAAGCAAACACACCCATAAGACTCCTGTATAAAAGTATGTTAATAATATACGTAAGAAAAGTGCCCCTGGACTTATCATGTGCTATTATGATGGCAAAAATGCAAATTAATTTTCGCTGCATGTAATAAATTTTATCTTCGGCACCCTCTGGAGCAAAAACTGTCCGTACGATTGCTTTGTGGCAATGATAATTTTTGATCAGGAGGTCAAAATCTACAACATACTAAAATTTCAGCCAATCCGACAGAAAACCATTTTCCCATAAGGATGGTGCGGGGTCCTTTGTACAACGAAACTGAACAGACATGCGCATTAAGGTGGTGCAAGTTTTAAGCAGTATTCGCTTGGCGATGCTACCAATTGTTGCAATTCTTGACAGATATTCGATTGGGTGCCTACTGCAGTTTGTATGGTAATAATAATTATAACAGATCCAGGAGACGTAGTAACTGATTGCACCAAATAACATGTCACAACGTGTCCTACCTTTCATAACGAAGTAAAATATGCGTGAAATAGCCTAAAAACATACATCCATCAAATAACGTGAAAATCAAGTAGCATTGCTACCAAACGAATACGCTATTAATAACAGGCTTGTAAGCTCCGCCCATATCAGCTGATTAAGAACAAGTGCCATTAATGACGTCATACCTGGTAAAGATTTGGCCAAGGTGAACAAGGTGGAGTCGTTGGCAACAAAACAGGACGAAAACAGAAGCGCACTTTGTTTTTGGTGCAGTTTGGCCAACTGATTTTCAAGTTGCTCAGTAAGAGTGGAGTTCCCGGCAATGTTTCGGGTTCCTCCTGATCCAGTACCATATTTTTCTAAGGCATCCCTATAACATTGAATCTTAGCCAAATCTAATCATAAAAGATAAGGTCAAATTTTTGGTCTCTTGAGATTTGTGACTCATAATTATCTTAAAAAGTCACGTCCTTGGCTTGGTTTTTTCCTTTGACATGAATTGAAATTCCAAAGCCTACCTAAGATAATTTTGCTTGGATTACCTCATCTCAGTCAGCTTTGGAATTTAAGGTGACTTGATTGTCAAAGACTTAAAAAGTTTATTATTGCTGCTTTACTAACCGCACAGCCTGCTTGACTTCTGGGTGGCAAGACATCCCCAAATAATCATTGGAGCACCAAACAGTAATTGGTTTTTCCCCCCACGAATACTCCAAAGCATTCGGAAACTGTCCAGGACCAGCGAGTCGATTTACTTTCTTAAAAATCCTGTAGCTATGCTCCTTCTTTTTCTTCAAAATTTGTTCATGGAAAAAATCGTCATAAGCGAAATTATTGTTTCCAGCTTCAATCGTGTCATCATTTTTGACTTCCTTAATAACATCTGTGACTTCCTTCAAAAATGGGCAAGCCGAAGCAGGCTCTACAAAAACTAATTTATTGCATAATAGCATGTTATAACTTACCATCAACTTTTACATCCTGTCCAGCAACGGTAGTCATGGTGGACACAACTGGGCACAAATTCCCGTACATTTTAAGCAAAATAGGGGCGTAATTCTTGACATAATTTGGGCTTAACCGCGTTAAAAAGGGGCAAGGCATGTTGGCAAAAGTAGATAGGCCTGGAATTTCTCATTACATAACCTAGAAATGTAAAAAAATTACTTACAGTTTACGTTGAAGGAATGTAATCGCCCAAGAACGAGTTTCAAGTTAGTGGTGAGATTATTCTGAAACGATGAATTAAATAGAAAGTGTTTATGTAAATTTTTCTTGGGGGACAGCTGACGTACAGCTCAGGTGATCAGGAATGAAAGTGTGTCAAATTGATGTTCAAGAATAATTCAAGAAACTTACGTTACGATCAACTCGTCGATTTTCAATAAACTGAAAATAATATAAACAACCTTGACTGATAAATGTACGGTACGATTACAAAACAAATTTGTAAAAACTAGAGTCATGCTTACTTGTGTTATTGCCTTCCTGTTTTTAAGAATTTTAATTATTTATATCGAAATTGTTTGGAAAACGCAAATTATCTTTTTCTTCTAATATTTTCTTAAGGAAAAATTATGTAAATCGAATGGAATTGCCTCTCTGCGGTTGACCAATGAGGTCTAAACATCAGTGACGTAGTATACATGCCGGAGCCAATCCCGAGGACGGGGACTGGGAGTGGTTATCGAGTTTTTTTTTAACTTTTATCAAGCCAAATCTAAATTGTAGTTTTTCTGATGAATTGACTTAGGTAATAGTATTTATTGTACTTGGAAGAATTATGATTATCTTTTACTTGCGCATGATGCTGACTTCAGAAAAAAAAGTAGTCACGGCATAAAGCGCCCGATCCCCCGATGTTGCCAAAATGATTCTGAAATATAAAACTTTAAAAAGTAAATAAATTCAGTCACTTTTGTTTTCAAACCTAATGTTCGGATTATGCTGCCTAGGACCCATTATGAACAAATAAAGAGCGTCGTACGCAGGATAATTATTTCAGATAGAAATGCGTCATTGCATTTGATTTTTCGTACAATTTTGACGCAATTTAGGAATGCGAGAGACGATCTACTCACGAAATGCGAGGGGCAAATCTATGAGCAAAATCTTGTACGCACTGATTTCACCATGATTAGCTCCTACACGCGGACCTGATTTCACCTTAACACATTTGTTGCAATAATTTCTCGATTTTTGGAATTATTGGTAGGTACCTATTTTGTTCTATTATTGGAATTTTTGTGAGGTTATTTGGAATTTTTTTGGAATTGGAATTTTATCGTAGAATGAAGGGCTGCCCCACAATATCATTTACACCGTTTCGATTCAACTGTCAGTTCAGTGCATTCTGTGGTGCAGTTATGCAGAAGTCACGTTATCACGAGTGAGTGACACGTGATCAGTGACTCAGTGAGTCAGTGATGCGCTTTGCCCAAGCTTTGCCGTGGTGTTGAGATGATGTCGGTTGTCATCCGTAAAAAGATTGAATCAAAATGCGCACGCGTTGATTTTGTTTGATTTCACGTGATTGCACCTTGATTACACCTGATTTCGTCCGATTTCACCTAGCTTGATTGATACTGATTTCACCCATAATGTATACTTGTATACACCTAGGTACCGTCAAGTGGGGCGAATCGGGACAAGCTGTCCATAATTTCTAATTTCGCCGTTATATGTGTTCTGTCAAGCTTTTCTGGGTTGATAAAGCAGAAACCTATTAGAGAATACTCCGGCATGACTGAATGGATGAATTTGGTTCGAAAAAGGTATACTTATACCTACACCTTTTTTTTAAATGATAATTTGTTACCTGGTAAACTTTGGTTCCACGACTATGTTATTGAACTGATGTTTGAGGTTATGCAAGATTTTGGTACATATATGCAAAATGAAGGTGTGTGTCCAGATTGACACCAATTTTTTTTAAAATAGGGATTCACTTTGTTCCAATTCACCACATAGAGGGGGATTATTGGAGATTTTCATATAAAATGAATTCGTGTCCCGATTGCGTGAAATTGACAATTTAAAATCTCACAGTCATCCGAGGGGTCGAGCCTAGGGTCGAGCGAAGAGGACAGAGGACTTTGATAACAAATCTGAATAAGTTAATTATTAAATAATATTTTCGTAATTGTTAATAAAGCAATAGTGTTAAGTAGTAAACAGAGATTTGTCTTGAATCAGCGTTAGTTTATACAGGGTTAGTACAAAATCCCGGGACTTTGTACGCAGTACATCTCCGTTATGTCTCAAGATTTTACTTTGAAACTTGGTACTCAGGCACAATTAAATACGGGAAATTCAAAACTGTTTTTGAAAATTTTCTTGGACTTCCGGTTAAACCGGAAGTGACTCTAAAAATTGTTTTTTTAAATCGAATCATACTTTTTTTTCAACGGAAATCTACCAATTTTTTTAAGTAAAACACATGTATCATACTTGACCAGAACTCAAGTCGCGGCCACCCTGGATTTTCAAAAACTTCGAAGAAATCGGTAAAAAAGCAAGGTTTTTCAAAACCGCAATTACACGTCAACCTTATTTTTTTAAAGAAAATTCAACCGGCAAATTATATTATCCTAATAACGTTACTTAATTAAAAATAATCGATATTCACACATATTATGTATTTTTTGTTAGCCATTGTAGAGAGACACTTTTCAGATAAATAAAATATGCGTCACAAATAAAGATTTATAATTATATTATAACTCGAGCTGTTTTCTTATCAGTACATCCGCTCGTTCAAAAGTTCCAGCGTAAACTTGAAGGATTATTTCTAGGCTCAGAACCAGCTCATGTTCTTCAATGTAACTTTTGAATGAGGGAATGGATTTCAAAAATTTACAGAGAATTTCAAAACCTTTCAAATGATGTATCACAAAGGTCTCTCGTGTAATTTAAAAATTTTAAAAAACCAAAAGACCATAGAGGGCGCTGAAGTTGAACAAATCTCAAAAATTCTTAGAGCGTCGGATTGGCAATGAAATTAGCTTTCAAACGATGTATCACAAGTGGGGGGTTGTCATTTGAGATTTTGAAGTTGGTGTTGGCGGGGTTTAGGGGGTGTGTTAAAAAATCTTGGTAGCAAGGCCAAAAAAAATGGCCCATTTGGCTCCACTTGACGGTATTTCGAAAATATACAATATGTGACTTTTTTTAAAGTTGCAATTTGGCTTTTCTCATGAAACTATTTTTCTTCAAAATCTCAAATGGCAACACCCCACTTGTGATCGATACATCATTTGAAAGCGAAAATTTCATTGCCAGTTCAACGCTGCAAGAATTTTTGGTATTTGTCAACGCACTAGGGCTCTTTGTGATACGTCATTTGAAAGGGTTTGAAATTCTCTGTAAACTGATGAAAAAGTTTTTGCCATGCATCCACTCATTCAAAAGTTACATGGAAGAACATGAGCTGGTTCTGGGCCTAGAAATCCTTTAAATTTGATGCTGTAACTTTTGAACGAGTGGATGGATTTCAAAAATTTTTCCATCAGTTTACAGAGAACAAACCCTTTCAAATGACGTGTCATAAAGGGCACTAATGTAATTTAAAATTTGCCCATAGAGGGCTCTGGAATTGAACAAATATCAAAAATTTTTGCAGCGTTGGATTGGCAATGAAATTAGCTTTCAAATGATGTATCACAAATGGGGGTTGCCATTTGAGATCTTGCATGAAGTTGGGGTTGGCGGGGGTGCGCTGAAAAATTTCACCATGCACGGATTTAGGTGTCTCCTCAAAATAAAAATCGACCGGTTTGAGCAATTTTTTATATCTTTTATAGTTCTTAGAGAAAAGTGAAATTGCAACTTTTTAAAAAGTCACCCGGTAGATAGGCATCATGCAGAGATTTTTCGATACTTATTGGTACCTATAGGTACATTCAAGTTGCCTACCTAAAACTCCATAATTATCATAGGTATCTACCAATAAATATGTAATAACTATACAGAGTGTCCCAGATTCAATGTGACGGGCAATGTCTCCATCGTGACTCGGAAGTTAAATTCTGAAAAGTCGACATCAATTTTGTTATTTTAAATAGCAGTAACATATACAGGGTGAGTCTGAACGACACCACATCCTTCATACCACATAATCTACTGTTCAAATGATGAGGTTTGGTGCAAAAATTTTAGGTCAATTGTGATTCCTCTTGATGTTATAAGCCGCCAAAGTTCTTCAATTTTAATCTTTTTTATTTAACATCTTCCGAATGGTGTATCGCAGGATTCTGAAATTTTGTACAGTATTGTTGCAGACCATCAAGAGGCAACTCCTGATGGTACCTCAGACATTATCCAAAAATCGGATCCCTGTTATACAGGCTGGTCCTAATGTTATTTGTTCTTGAACTTTTTTATGTTTTTAAATGTTGGTAATTTGTCTATGCGGTGTTATTCTTCGATCAATTTTAAAGCTTTTTTGGCTCTTAAATTTTTTTGAAAAATCTCACAATTTACCAGCAAAATTGTAAAAACCGATAACATGCTTCAAGGAATCACCATAAAACCAATGGTAGGTAAAATTTCACTTAAAAAAAGTGAAATTACCACCCGAGTCTTTCTTCCAGTTATGAACATGAATTCAGGACACCGTTGTCGAAAAATGGCACCCTCGCATAAAAACAATCGAAATATGACGCGTATCAACGCATATTTGATTTTTATTGCAATTTAAGGCGTGTTATAGCGATTGCCATTTCTCCGGTTTTTTCAATTTTTCTGGTGAATGGTGAGTTTTTTCAAAGAAAATTAAGAGCCAAAAAAGCTTTAAAATTGATCGAAGAATAACACCGCCTAGACAAATTAGCAACATTTAAAAACATAAAAAAGTTCAAAAACAAATAACATTAGGACCATCCTGTATAATAGGGATCCAACTTTTGGATAATGACTGAAGATATTAAATAAAAACGATTAAAAATGAAGAACTTTGGCGGCTTATAACATCAAGAGGAATCACAATTGACCTAAAATTTTTGCACCAAACCTCATCATTTGAACAGTATTATGTGGTATGAAGGATGTGATATCGTTCAGACTCACCCTGTATAACTTTTTTGAGGGAATCGATTCAAGCTTGTCAAATGTAGTCTGGAAAACCCAACATATGTCAATTGTTTGCATCAGCCGTTTTGATTTTATAATAATTTTTTGATAATTTAATAAAATCGGGGAGGCCGGCAAACGTGATTGATTATGGACGCGTTTGAGGCAATTAACCACTCTAGCTATTTTGGGTACTTTGGGAAAAAAATGTCAGAAAACTGGACCAAAAACCATACCATTTTATAGACCACTCTTGATTATTGAAAAACTTTCTATACAGGATGTGGTTAAATTCACCAAAATAGCTTTGAGAACGAGCATCACGTTGTGTTCGAAACGCGTTACCTGTGTGAACAAGTCGGCCTCCCCGATTTTATTAAATTACCAAAAACTTATAAAATCAAAACGGCTGGTGCAAAACAGAATGACATGTTGGGTTTTTCAGACTACATTTGACAATAAGCTGGAATCGATTCCGTCAAAAAAATTGTGGGTTTCTATTTAAAATAACAAAATTGATGTCGACTTCCGATCTAACCGGAAGTGAAGTTATGAGTGTTATTCTCTGAAAAGATATGCGCCAGACATCGAAATATACTGTCAAAATTCATAATTTAACTTCGAGTCACAACCTAAAGTAGAATATAGAATATAATATCATATTCTCGATCACGGCAGAATGCGAGTCAGGTGCTTTATTTGATACACAGCTTTTTGTTTAAGTACATAGATAAGAATAAGAAAATCCTGCGTGTTCTGTTTTTTACAATCTTTTAGGTATTTACCTACCTAAGTAAGACAATAGTAAAGTTATTACAAGTTACCTATATTATACCTACAGTTCCTTTGTACCTGCATAAGACAACACGGCGGAAGTAATTAATAATCATCAGTTATAAGTACGACCCTACCTTAGTAGGTAGGTAGATACTTTATTACGTCAAAAAATGTTACATCAACCCATAAAAAATAAGTTTAAACGATTACAATTACAAGATAGGAAGGTACCTACATAATTAGTTACTTTACCGAGTATACCTTGATGTCCGTAAAAACCCATCATTAAGTAAGTAGGTATAGGTATTACCTACTTACTCTTTTTTCGAAGAGACAAGCTGTTGAAAAATGTTTTGGAATCTTAATAAAAAAATTCACATTCCATCAGTTTATTTGGAACCTCCCCACAAGTAAATTTCGGAAATTAAAATTTTTAGATTTTTTTGCCAAAAGCAACCAAATTTCAGTTAAATCGGCACTGTATTTTTATATAGGTAGGTACCTTAATGTGAACACTTTCGAATAGGCAATATAATAAGATTTTGAATTAGTTATTTAGTAGTTTCTTATAATCATTTAAACAGTTTGGTATCTACCTATTTTTGATACCTCTTGAATAGATGGTTCACTTTCAATACAAAAGAGTGAAATGTATAGAGTACGTGGAAATACTAATAATGAGCAACAATTAAACACATTCCATTGTTTTTCAGAAGTGTAATTATTCTTAATTATCAATTTAAATTATTTCGTATTCTTCGTAAAATGTAAAAATTGAATACTTACGTTGAACACAGACATAATAAAAAACGCGCGATTAAATCATCTATAGCTCCGCACGGAGTGAAGACTAAAACTAAAAAGTTCACTGAACAACCTTTAAGTAAATGCTGCATCATTCCATTTAGCATTGAATGGGTGAGTATAAAATACGTATATCCGATGACGGTAGACACCAATCCAAAGAGAATAATAAGAAAAATACCGATTAATTTAAAATTTTATTTAAAGCAACAACACGATTTATGCAATTAAAAATGTAAATTAGTATTCAAAATAATACTATTTTAAAATAAATCAATTTCAAATGGTTCAAGTAGTAAATACTTTAAGGTGACTTCCATAACCCTAATATAAAGGCACTAAATTTTCAATTTATCTATTCTTTTATGGCCGCTCGTTTTCTACGTTTATTTAGTAAGGGATTATTGGAGTTTTCCAGGGTTTTTATTTGCACTTGATCATAATCTACCCTCATGGTAGCTAAGGAACGCGTCATTTCTTCTTGAACTTCAGGCCACATTTCTTCTCCTTCTTTTAACATTTTATGAGTGTGTAAAGGGGTTTGAGGAACAGCAGTATATTGCTAAGGAGAAACATTTATTTTAATTTAAACAAAACCATACTCACAGCTATCCATCTATTGCTCATGACTTGGTCAATTGTAAAACGTTTTGCAGGATCGATATTTAGCATTCCATGAATAAGATCTTTGGCGTCTTGACTTACATTCTGCCATTCAGGATTCGGGAATGTATACTGGCCCATTCTTATCCGGTTCTTCATTCCAGGAGAAATTGCCAAACCGTGGTTGCTATAAAACGGTGGAAAACCACACAACAAAATATACATGATCACACCTAAAGACCAAATATCACAGCTCTTGTCATATTTTTCAGGTCCTAAAACTTCTGGTGCTGAAAAACACAGGTACAGCTTTTAATTTCAAATTTTACATGTACTAACCGACGTAATACGGTGTATAGCAAGGGGTTTGAAGGGTATCCTTAATAAGGGTTTCCTTAGCAAAACCAAAATCTGTTAACTTAAGTACACCGTATGTTCCTTTTTTTGAATAAAGTAGATTCTCAGGTTTTAAGTCCCTGTGGGCTATGTTATTATCGTGAAGGTACTTCACGGCAATGCAGATTTCGTGCATCACTTGCGCAGCTTCTGAAAATCAAGTAATTACATCTCATTCACTTACTTACTATAGAAGTAACAGGTCAAAATTTGAGTTTTTTGGCGAACAAGCAGATTTTGCAGGAGATTGAACCAAAAGTGCCTTAACGAAGGAGATTGTGGAGCGATTTGTCAGGTATTGATACGGAAAAAAGGCAGCTTCAACCCTTTCACAATTCAAGAAAAGTGACAGTTCAATAATAAATTAATGAGACTGAAACGTATTATTGAATTACAGAGTTTTCTTCTAATGTTGAATTTAATTCTATGGCTATATGCAAAAGCAGTGCCTAATTGTTTATCCTTTGATGTAAAGCACCTAGACACAATTTTAATTTGTACTTGGATTTCCGATATTAAATAAATTCACACAAATTAGAGAGAGACAGACAATTACCTCGTTAATGCCGGTTTCTAAACGCAGTTATGGAACCGATAACTTTACTATGCAATTAGATTGGCGACAGTTCTACCTGTAACAGGTAGGTTTCTCATCAATCTAATCGCACTATAACTTTATCGGTTCCATAACTACTTCTAGAAACTGGACATAAAAGTTGCACTTTATTTTTTTGCAACTGTAACCAATCTTGTACTAATATAAATAAATACCTAATAACAGTGATAGAATACCTCTTTCAGTAAATGCTCCATCTGGTCGGTCTTGAATTCTTTGAAAAAGTTCACCACCCTCCATACTAGAAATAAAAAAATTATTAGATACATATTGTGAATTTAGAAAAAGTTTATTACACTAAGTACAGCGTGGTCAAACGAAAACGAAAACTCCTATGAACCCCAACTTTAGAATTTCAAACAGCAACCCCCTACTTGTGATAGGTACATTATATTTTTATGCACAGAAACAGTTCTTCAGTGTAACTTTTGAAGGAGTTGAAGGATTCCAAAAATGTTTGCACCAGTTTATAGAGAATTTCATGCTCTTTCAAATGGCATGTCACAAAGGGCCCCAATGTAATTTAAAATTTGACCATATAGGGCGCTGGAGTTGAATGAATATTGAAAATTTTGATACCATTGGATTCGTAATGAAATTAGATTTCAACTGATGTGTCACAAGTCGGGGGTTGTTATTTGAAATTCTAAAGTTGGGGTTGATGGGGGTATGTTCTGAAATAGCGCCCATCAAGCAATGTGTTCCCCTCGAAACAAAAATCGGCCTGTTCGAGCATTTTTCGGAAAAATGGCTTTAAACCTGAAAAAAACGGCCTGTGTCGTTTTCGCTTGACCAGCCTGTATGTCGCTCGATAAAAAGCGAATGAAACTCATTTTAAATTAAATTACATACATGGAACTTTACGTTTTTTTATCACGTTACATGTTAATTCAAAATATGACATTCTTGACACTTAGCTTAATAGTTTTTAAACATGGCCGCTATGACGTAATGTTGCATCTACAACCTAAATGTACAGAGGGGAATGTTTGAAAATTTAATGAAATCAACTAGAACACAAATAGGAAAAACAAAAGTAATGTCTTTGATTTCAGCTGTTACCAGTATATCAAGATATAGGTGTAAAGTAATAAAGAATAAAAATACGTTTTTCTTGCAAATAAAAAGGATAGAACTATAACAACCTATGTATTATCCCGCTACCTATTGACATGATAACTTTTTGTACTTCAAAGCTTATATACTGAGGATTAGTTATGAATCAAGTTACCTGATTTTAATAATACATGAAGAAGTGACTTGGTTCGTTTTTTCCTAATGACTATGATTTATACTAACCATTCCATAACAACTAGCAGACAGGTATTGGTATTATATTTGTTCTCATAAACGTCAATTACATTAACTATATGTCGGCAGCCACTAGCCCTCCAATGTAGATCAACTTCTCTTCTAGCCTTAATGCTGTCACCCAGTATCTAAAAAAAATTCACTTACAAGGGTACAAGGGAATCACTAAACTACCTTTAAGGCAAATTTTTCTCTCGAAGTCTTTGAGAAACATTCTACAACTTTACCATTAATCCCCAGCCCCAAAACAGTTTTGGTTATCTCGTAGTCGTCATTTATTGGTGTCCTCTTCGGCGTTCTTTTAGCAATATTCGATCTGTCATTCATTTTTAACGTAAAAATGTTTGAATAAATGCATGAATAACAAAATTGTGCCCTGACGAGATCTCCAAAAATTGACAATTTTTTGACAAGTCGATGACACTTATCATTGTTTTAGGGATTTTCGATTCTTGGGTTTTAGGGAAATTACACTTTTCTAACGCATTCTCGGGTGCTGCCATCTATATTCCTTTGCGTCGTTTAGGTGTTTAACTGGTTGCATTTTGATTTTGCATATTATTATTTGTGATTAGAGGTTATGAGTCCTCCACTTTTTGTTTATTTTTAATTTAAAATGAAAATAATTTGATAAATGGATAATGACGATGATATTAGTTTCTGGAATGAGTCTTCACATTTTGGTCGATTAAATTTCTTCGATGATGATGAAGTAAGTTATTTTGAGAATTGTAAATACGAAGTTATTTTTCAGGACAATTTTTTATCAGATACTGATACAACCAGCTTTACTACCTTTAATACTATTGTTCCAATTCATTCCATTATTTCAAACAAATCTCTGGTTTTAAGTAAGTATTAATTTTGGTATAATAAAATTAAAAGCTGGGCCTTTACTGAAGAAAATTTTGGTAATTGTTTCATATGCGCTCAAACGCCAAAATACCTTATTTATAAGCAAATTTTAACTGATTTCATATTAGTTTACCTCTAGCAGAGGTTAATGAAGGGGGAGACTTGAAAATACCATTATTGATGCCCCAAATTACAGTATTTTTGTTCAATTTTCAATTGTGACGTAACTTTTTTCTGAAACGTCATGTCAGTGCCACAAGGACAATTGAAATATAAAAAGAAGATAACTCAAAGAAACTGACAGTTATTATCTATACTCAATGGTTGAGTGAGGGGAATCCTGAGTTCTTAAAATTTTGTGTTTTTTCTTGACATTCCTATTCTTATGGGAATTACTGCATTCTGATTAAAAATTCGCAACAAATTTGAATGGTGCCCTTTTGGCAATAAATAATAACAAATTTGAAAAACTCCCAAAACACTTAAGAGACTGTAGATTGAAATTTATACATGATATAGCATTGGATAATTCACCAAGTAGGGAGGTTATAGACGCTTCCGTATCTGCCCATTTTTTTTGTTAATAAACTTTACTGTCATGACAACTAGGCCATTTTACGAGAAATCTTATCTAATCTAAATTATTCAGGACAAAATTCTCTATGAAAAAGGTTGTGAAAATTTTTTTCCATGAAATATACTTTCCGAGCTACAGCCCCTAGAAAACAATTATTTTTACAAAAACAACCGAAATTTACGTTTCGAGGTCCCAGGATCACGAAAAAGTGGCTTTTAAAAAATGTCTGTGTCTGTGTTCGTTCGTTACGTACGCAGTGTATGTGCGCAAGATCTCAACAGATTCAGAATCTACTAAGTGCAGTCACGGTCACCCTAGATTTTAAAGACATAAAAAAATCGGTGAAAAATGTGCAATTACTTATATTTTTTAAAATTAATTTTTCGATTTTCACAAATTGTTGAGACAAATTGTAGATTTCTATATGAAAAAGTATAATTAGGGTCATTTCTGGTTAAACCGGAAGTGGAAAAGTATTCTATTAACTTCCCTAAGTCGGTACTTGCCTACCATTGACGGTTGCAAAATTTCAGATCGGTAGCTTCAACACTTTTCAAGATATCATGCCGCGACACCCATTATGAAACACTCGGTGTGTTTTCTTCACGGCACCAATTTGTTGCCAAAAGGGCACCAAATGTGAATACATTTTTAGAAGCAGGATTTGAAAATGTTTCCTTATGGTGATGCGAAAAATGGGGTTTGCATTTAAAATTTTAAAGTTGATGTGCCAAAAAGCACTTGTTAACGGATTTGGCCCAAAATCTAATCAGCTCTTTCTTAAATCATAAAATGTGCACATACCAAAACGACTTTTTTGGGTTCCCAGGACCCTAAAATCTCGCACCCTGTATAAGTAACAATTACACAAAAACATATAAAACTCAGGGCCGAAACAAGGAAATGTGATTTTCGCAGCACCTAAAATGAATTTTTTTTTCTGAAAATATCACACTTGGCTATTGGTAATGTTATTTCAAAATGCTCGCAATTCAATGTAGAATCTTGACGGGAAAAGTATGCACCTACACCTGAGCCCCTGGGCTAGGTACAAAAATACCAAGTTTCATCAAAATATCTTAAAGTGTTTCTGAAATATTACCAAAAACTATTTTTTTTGGAATTTGCGCACCCTGCAACTTGGAAACTAAAGATTTTAGGACATGTCCAGAAAGAGTTTTCGTCTTAGAATAAGGCGAAGAATCACCTCCTGAAGTTTGTCGGTTTGTAAAACCACTATTTTTGGGTTCCTAGGACCCTAAAACGCAGATTTGATGTTTTTGGCGATTTGATTTTAGTAACTGCACCGCGAGCTTAGAAGTTAAAATTTTTTGCAAAGCTAATGGTTCAATTTATTCAGTTCTAGATGATGCAAATTCTATTAGTGACGATATAAAAACACCCGAGGATGCAGTACGAACCGTTTTTTTGAATCAAAAACCAAGTTCCTTTGGACACTATCGCTCTTTAGAATCAAAATTAGAACTACTAGATTCATCCATAAAAATCGGTGATGGAAACATTATTATTTCGGTAAGTGACGAAATTTATTCCAGCTTTTCCTAGAATTATTTCCAGGTTATTATCTTTCTGAGAAATTCACTAAAAAGAAACATTTTCTATACCTCACTGTCAAAGAGGAAAGTTGCCATCAAACATTTTTCAAATTACCTTATCGAAAAAAATAACTATGAAGAACTAGCTGATTTTTATATGTAAGTAGTACCTAGCATCTTCAGATTAATTTAAAATCTTGTAGGGCAACTGGAAATGTCTCCAATTTGGTAAGAATTTAAATCCTTACTAGTATTTAAGGTTGTTTTTTAGAAGGATATATATTATTTTCTCTGTAAGGATATATGTGATCAGCAAAAATTGTGTAAGAAACTAGAACAGCTTATGATTGATCACGTCCAAAATTTGATCGAGAATAAAGTCGAAATTC
Source organism: Pycnomerus fuliginosus (assembly GCA_963924575.1). Classification (NCBI taxonomy): domain Eukaryota; kingdom Metazoa; phylum Arthropoda; class Insecta; order Coleoptera; family Zopheridae; genus Pycnomerus; species Pycnomerus fuliginosus. The sequence continues at coordinate 4,850,481 of OZ004626.1, forward strand.
AAGATACTATTCTCTTTTTAAGTATGTAGCAAAAGGTAAGATGTACGTTAAAATTGGTGTTGTAGAGTGGCAAATGGAGAAGAAGTTAAACAGCGGTTCCATAATTGACGCTTTGATAAATTTGTCTAAGCTTAAATGGGACGATAACGTTCTGCTAGAGTTCAAGAAAAAATTTAAACTTGAAGACTTCCAGTTTGATTGGGTTTTGGTGAATATGTTATGTAAAATGAATAATTGGGAGAAATTGATATCAAGTTTTATAAAAACGGTATAAGTATAATTTAAAAACTTTTGTAAAGAACGCTTTCTAGGCCCGGGTAATAAAAAAACGTAGTTTGAAATCATCAATAAGAGCAGATGTTTTTGTTCTCACTTTAGGAAAATACAAACCACCGGGAAAAGTTTTGGAACAATTTTTACCTCTCGTGGGAGACGTGGATAGATGTTTGCATTTAGCGGAAAAATTCGGTTGCCATGTGTACCTTATAAATTATTACAAAGAGCAGAAGGATCGGACGTCTCTCCTCCAGTGTTTGAGTAAAGTGGAAACTGGAAGCGAAGAGTTTCACTTAATCAACAGCGCCTTAAATTCGGTAAGTTTTTTAGTGAATATATTTCAGTCATTTGAGCTGTTACAGGAAATTAAATGGAAAAATTAGCTTAAACGAGCTTATTTCTTTATTATCTAGGAAGAAATAATACTGATACATTTACATGCCTTGTTGAACACTTAACGTAACTTAATTAAAATATTATACTCATCAGTTAACAACAATAAATTAACACTTGTTTACAACTTATAGTAACAATTTAACTAAAAGTTCTTTTCTGTACAGGTTCTAGTGTAAGTACCTAACTTAAAATTACGTTTACAGGAACTTCTCGTGAGTTTGATTTCTAAGATCACTGGAACTTATTTGCTGTACATTTTTTTAAAAGCAGATATTGCACGAAATTTTCATTGGGAATTCAGTATCTGCTCTTAGAAACAAGACTAGTACATAATACATCGTTTGTATTCAGGGTGGCGAATAAGAAAGGAAATGAACCGTTTCGCACTATTCCAGTAATGCTGGAATGGTGAAGAATAAGCGGTAGTGAAGATGACATCGCGCCTTCTAGTGGCCATTACCAACAAGCAAAATGTGGTTGGCCTCCGTGCTACAAAGCGCATTGTGTCATTTACACCATCGGTCCTAAGAATTGAATGTATCCGTTTCTTGCACGCCATCTTGTACCTCGTGGGTTCTTATTCAAAACTGCATTAATTTTACTAATCCATTCTAAATCATTGAAATGGTTATCACATCAGTTCTTTACACTTTGGAGAAAGATTTCTCAAACTTTAATACTTCTTGTAATACTTTTCGTGCATCCGAAAAAGCTACGGGTTGCAGGTTTTTTGGAAATAAAGTGATTATAGGCCGTTGAACACATCTTGTAGGAATCATTGGTAGTTGCGTCCATTCTGGATCAAAATGTTGCTCTGAACACAGCCGCTTTATTTTAAGTTCGGTACCTACGATATTGCACTAGGCAGCCTAGGAAGACACAAAATGGTGCTAAGGCGTGTCTCGGTCGGACGAACCAGGTCTAGTAAGGTGATTACGTTTGGGTGGAGGCTGTAAGGGGAATAACCTATGCTCGGAAGGCCAATAGACTTGTCGTTCACCATCGTCAGTCGGAGGAACAGCAGTTATGGAGGGTACGTACTGTTCCGGCATCCAGTCAAAGGAAAATGCACTTTGAGTACTTGGAGTTGCTGTGGGTGTAGGTGGAGCACTTCCAATGTAAGGACTTAGCTCTTGGTGACATAAGTCAGGAACTTTTTGAAGGGTGTCGGACCAAGGAGGGCTTGGGTTCCATTGATCCATTAGATCACTTGGATCCACTTTAAGAAGGGTTCTTGGACGCTCAATCACACGTGAAACTAAAACTAATCCAGTGGTTCCTCCTTCCGCGTCGGAGCTTTCTACATCTCTTATATCTAGTTCAAGGGTTTGAAGTTCTTTGGACTTTTTGTTGTATGAGTAGTCTACTGGTTCTGAGTCAACACGGCGATGGTGGTGATGATGTTGTGTATGATGGGTGTGTGTACTTCCAGTATGATGTGTTATGTGAGGTTGCAAAGAAGTGGGCATGGTTGTTAGGTGAGAATATCCGGTAGTCTCGTGCGTGGTTGCAAATTCCGCTCCTTGAGGATGATCAGGGTAGTAAAGAAGTCGTGAGGAGGGCCCCACATCGTATGCTAATCCATACTGAAGTTTATTCTGAACCGAGTAGTAGTGATAAAGCCAGCTGTTGGTTCTCATAACTGCTGCTTCAGCTTCACTGAGCACCTGATTGGTGCAGACTATGACTGGTTGTTGATTGTTTTCTGAGCTTTCCTTGACTTGTAGCACGCAATGCATCCAAAGCCATTCTCCGGAGCGTCTTTGAAATTGCGCCAGAAGGATACAAGATCGTTCTTGTTCCGATTGGGTGACTGTAAACAAAGTCAGAGGTCGGAATTGTATGGCAAACTTCAACTTACTGAGTCGATGTTTGGTTTGGGCCTCACGCGTGCATTCCCAGTGCAGCAGCCGGTACCAGGACACCCCCTGGAGATCGGCGCGCGGAAAGCCCAAGTAGAATTCACCGCTGCAACACAAATGTAACAGTCGTCGTGATTTATGGTATTCGGTGTCACCGGCTCTCCCGCGACCCGGTGACCTGGACCGCCCCGGCATCACGAGCAACCGGTGATTTATCGCACGAGCGAACAAAGCTCGCTTGCTTTACTCAGGCACCCAAAATTCCTGCCCTTAATCTACTACTTAATACTCACTTATTGTCGATGTGAATGAATCTCATGTCCATCGAGTGGATAGACGTGAAGACGTTCGTGGCGCCCTGCACCACGCATTCCCGGGTCTCAGGCATGGCCACTGGCGTGCAGGTGGCCAGGAAGACAGGTTCGTTTCGACTGCATAGCGGTAAAAAAGATAAATACCGACCCTGCACTAGGACTACCTGTGACAAATACACATATGAGATTCTTTGGGCTTTTTCACCATTTCTAAATTAAAACAAGCATCAAAAGAAACCGTCGCAAAATTGTTGATTTTGAAAATTGGTAAAAATGTCGCAAGTTCTGGGTGGGATACTGAGTATTGTTATCGCATGCTAAACAGACGAGCCACTCGTGGTCATCTTGTTTAGGTATCCAACATTATTTAATTACATGTTTATTCAATCCGGCGACTTTTAAGATTCAACGTTGGGATCCTTTAGAATTTCCGCCTGTGATTCATCATAACTTTCAATGAAACGCTTGTCATCCTGTTCAATTTTTTAAGCTCAAATATCGATCTTAAATCAGTTAAATTGTTATATAAGAGATCCTCTTTGATGACAAATTACGATACCACAAAAGAACAATAATAATTTTTCCAAAGACATGCTGCATTGTAAGTGTGCAACTTGTGTTTAGATAGATTCCTGCAGTATCTATGGTAAGTACTTTGTGTAGGTGTGGGTGGAATCATTGCTGCTGTAAGAGGTCGGGAAGGGGGGCGCGACCTGTTGAGGTTACTGCATAGTGAAAGGCAGATCCGGCATTAATACATTCAACACGAGCTATCCATGGATCTTTTATATAAGGCACCAGAGCACATAATCGGGGTTCCTTCCGCTCAAAACTACCCCTGGCCTTTTATAACTAAATATTTTTATAAATAATTACGTAATAAACTGCTCAACAATTCAATTGGTCCACCCGGAAATTTGAGTCGAATTCAAAATGCCGTAACTCCTCAAGCAGTTGATCGATTTGAATGAACCTTTTTTCCGCGGATAGCCCATTTCATTGGCTACGACATGAAATATTCCGCGTTTTATGCAGGTCCCCTTGATTTGATATACAGGGTGTCAGAGCCGGTTACTGCAAAACGGCGAAAATTTAAACCACCCCCGATTCTGAAAGAAATTTTTCTAATTTTTTGTGCCTGGTTCAGAAGACGTCTTAGGTCCATACCTTCAGACGTTTTTTTGAAATTTGCTCCATCTCCTCTAATTAGGGTGCAGGCCCAAAAAAACTGTTTTTTCACCGGTAGTTAATAGCCTCTTTAACTTCTACTCAATTTTTAATTTCTTGAGGTCTATGTATGGCAAAAACTTTACTCTAGGACACCATGAGGTCAAAATTAATCTAAAACAAGGCGTCCCAGAAAAGGGCCCGTTGAAATGGACCCAATTTTATTCTGCTTCCTAAGTGATCTTTAAGTAAAGACGGACTACATTTGAAACGATGTTTTCAAAGAGCCACTTGTCCTGGACATTTTAAGATGCTCTTCGTCTGAATTGGATCACAATCACCGGTGCTCAAACCAACTTTTCAACTGACTGTTTTCAGACAAAATACAGCCCCCTAAATTCGTGAAACCAAGGTGACAAAAATTAAAATAAAGAGTATATCTCATGGGCAAGGTAACGATCCTTCAGGCTTTGTCAAAATTTTTGTCGCCTTGGTTTCACGAAATTACAGATGTGCGAAATGCCTGCTTTTTGTCCGAAACCCGTCGGCCAAAGTACTTGTATCAACACCGCCAAATGTGATTCAATTCAGACGAAGAGCATCTTAAAATGTTCGGGGTCTTTGACGGCATCGTTTCAATTTTGGTCCGTCTTTAATCAAAGATCATTTCAGACGCAGAATAATTTGGGGTTCAGTTCAGTGGGCCCCCTTTTCTGTGACATTTTATATCATTATAATTTTGAATTTATGACAATTTAGAATGAAGTTCTTGCGTTACAAGGACCCCCAGAGGCCCCAGGAAATTAAAATTTGTGTACAAGTAAAGGCGCTATTAAGCATCGGTGAAAAAACTGTTTTTTTGGGTCTGTATCCTAATTAGAGGAGATGGAGCAAGTTTCAAAAAAACGTCTGGAGGTATGAACCTGAGGCGTCTTCTCAACCAGGCAAAATAAATTAGAAAAATTTCTTTCAGAATCGGGGGTGGTTTAAATTTTTGCCATTTTGCAGTACCCGGCTCTGACACCCTGTATATCAAATAAGGGAGACCTGCATAAAAAGCGGAACATGACATGTCGTAGCCAATGAACTAGGCTGTCCGTGGAAAAAAAGGCTCATTCAAATCGATCAACTGCTTGAGGAGTTAGGGCATTTTGAATTCCACTCAAATTTCCGGGTGGATCAATTGAATTGTTGAGCAGTTTATTTTGGATCTTATTTTGGACTTAAAAAACTGACTAGATAATAGGGTTCCCAAAGCAAAAAGATTTTTATTTTTAAATATAACTCTATTATTATTATTATTATTAGATGAGTCTTTTAGAATCGACAACCATTTTCCAGATGACACCACTAATAATTTTATGGCAGTTTTTACAAGGCCACTTTTTTATTGGTAGGAATTCAATTATTTGTGTATCAATCAAAACGAAATTAGTAGGATGTAGGATGAAAGCTAATGCTTTCCTCTTCCAAAATAACTTTACAAAATCTTGTTCTGAAAGTTTTTTATTGTTGGGCGTATTATTTATTTCAGTACCTAAGGAGCGTGAGAGCCACCCCACAAAAAGACTATTACTATTATTATTTAGAAATTTGTAAAAAAGTATAGCAATTTCTACCGTCTTCGAGACGATGTCACTTTGCAAATAGCTTCGCCCTCGCAGATTTTTAAGAACGCATTTGATTTAAAAGATGAACAATAAATATTAATATGTAAGTAGGAAATAATGTTAGCACTAAAAGCAGATTAGATTGGACTATGTAAACAAAAGTTCTGGATTTTTGAAATATACCAAATACGTGCTCTGCCTCTGTAGCCGTTATAATTATTGGTCAATTGTGATTCCTCTTGATGTTATAAGCCGCCAAAAAATTTTCATTTTTAAACGTTCTTTTTAAATATCTTTCGAAAGGTGTATCGTAGGATTTTGAATTTTTGCACAGCATTGTTACAGACCAAGATGCAACTACTGATGGTACTTAAGACATTATCCAAAAAGCGGATCCCTGTTATACAGGGTGGCCCCGATATTAATTGCCCTTGAACTTTTTTATGTTTGAAAATATTGCTAATTTGCCTATGCCTATTGCCCGTTCAATTATAGAACTTTTTTGGCTCTTAAAATTTTTCGAGAAAACTAACCACTCACGAGGAAAATTGAAAAAACCGAAAACATGATCATTGTGATAAACCTACAATTTCAATAAAAATCAAAGTGTACGTTGACACGCATCACATTTCAACTGAAGGTGTTGTCCTACATCTGTGCCCAGAACCATTGCTCACAACTGAAGAATTCAAAATCCTACGATACACCTTTCAGAAGATATTTAAAAATAACGTTTAAAAATGAAGATTTTTGGCGGCTTATAACATCAAGAGGAATCACAATTGACCAATAATTTTTGCACCAAGCTTCATCATTTGAACAGTAGATTCTGTGGTATAAAGGACGTGGAGTGTTTCAAACTCACCCTGTATGTATGTGAAAATTTAAAAACGTCTAAATTTGAGTTCCTTGAACAAGCTAAAATACAGAAAGGGACTGCAATATAGATAGACGAGGATTTCACCTAAGAAATATAGGATATAGGAGGAAAGAAAAAAGAAAAAGGCTTACGTAATCCTAGACTTAAAAAAATATCGAGTTAACCGACAATGTAAAAACTATAGCACTAGAAATAGAAGAAAAGTAAGGAAAATGTCAAGAACAGAGTATAGGGATACCCAAAAAATATGACATGGGTGATGAACAAGATAATGTTACACTGGAATACGAGAGGATAAAGTAAGAAATGATACCCAAAAACTAAAACTAACTGGAAAAGGCAAAAGAACAACTAATAAGCACAGCTTGAAGCATAAGGAACAGGCTGTCAACTATTCAAGCTAAGAACGCGGAATGTGAGAGGTACCTACTTACGAAACAGCAATAATAATGGAAAAACATAAAAAAGGATATACTTGCACTACGAAAATTACCGGGGTATAACCCTCCTAAACACGGGGTATAAATTGTAAGCGATAGTAATAGGGGAGAGATCGACGGAAGAATTAGAGAAAAAGAAGATAGGTACTGCCAGATAGTCAGGCAGGTTTCAGAGAGGGGAGAGGCACAGTGGACAAGATGTAGATATTAAACCATTTAGCCGAAAAAGAAATGCAACGGAAAAAGGGGGATATGCACGCGTTGTTCGTGGGCTTCAAGGCAGCGTTTGATAGTGTGTACAGAGGAAGATTGTGACATGAGAGAAATAGGGTTGAAGGAGGGTCTGGTAAGAAGGATAGAAGAAATATATAAGGACAAGAAAGAGCGTAAGACAAGGATGTCCGCTCAATCCAACCCTGTCCACAATTTATATAGGCGATATTGATGAGATGTTTAGAAAAGCGCAAGCAGGGTGGTTGTGGTGGGCTAAGAGAAATGCGAGAAATGATAAAAAATGCAAAGAAAAAGGTTGGAAGTAAATGTGGAAGAAACTAAAGATTATGGTATGTATTTAGGAAAGGGAGAGGAAGGGCAAAAGAAAGAGAGTGGAATTGGAATGAAAGGAGAATACAGCAAGAAAGAGAATTCAAGTATATCTAGGTTAGGTATGTATTTAATAAGAGGAACACATGGAGAGCGCATGTAAGAGAATTGGTCAAAAAAGCAAATAAGGTTGTAAGAATGATTTGAGAAATAGGGGAGAGGAAGTTTGCGCATGCTTTTAACAGAAGGGGAATGATGTTTGAAATATGAGGACAGAATGGGGGAAAGAGGAGATTTTAAGATATTACAAGAATGCTGGAAAGAGAAAATGAGAGAAAGAAAGAGGGAAGGAGAGACAAATATATTACGAGAGCAACGGATACGCAAGGGAAGATATGGAAAAGCGCAGAGAACAGGCGAGATGGATGAATGGAGCGATGTGGGAAAGAGACAGAGACGTAGATGTACAGGAAAAAAGAACAAGGATCAGAGAATCAAGATATAATGCAAAAAATGAGTGCTTGGAGAGAGAAAAGAAATGAGAATTATAGCGAGATTCAGATGCGGAAATGAGGAAAGGGAAAATAAGTTCTGGTTGGAGGAGGAAGAGAGGAGATGCAGGGTGTGTGAGGAGGCGAGAAAGACAATAGAGCATCTGCGGAGAGAGTGTGAGGGAATGAGAGGGGAGGAACGATTGAGAGAGTATATTGACTGATAGGGGAGAGGGAATAAAATGGACGAAGGAAGTAGAAAGGGCGAGAGGTAGAAGAGGGGGGAGGAAGTTAAGACAGAAACAGAAGATAGAAGGTGTGTTTATTTATATTTACTGTACATAATTTAGAGATGTAGGTACGGCAGGGCCCATTACACGCCATAAAGGCAGTACCTAATGAAGTTTTTCTATCTATTTGCACTTCAACGATCTAAACAAAACAAAAATGAGATAATTACAATAAAAGCATATCCTTTCCTAATTAGTGGTGAGGATAAAAGATATTTTGGTGTGGGCTTTACGGTCAGTATTTAGTGGAAAAAAATGGGCAGCTACGGAAGCGGCTGGAACCTCCCCACTTGGTGAATGATCCAATCCTATCACTAATATCACTTAAATTTTACTATTTACTATGCCTAAGTTTTACTCCACCAAACCAAATGTGTTTTCTGTGAGTTTTCTGAATTTTACGATCTTTTGCCAAAAGGGCATTAAGGTTGAGTACAATTTTGAAAACTAAATTTGAAGACTTTTCATGTGCTGATAGAGAAAATAGGAGTTCATTATTCAAATTTCAAAGTTGATATGCCAAAATGGCACTTGCCGCCCTCGGATTGCCACCAGAATTAAATCAGCTCTTCGGCGGGTGACGGTATCTCTACCTACCAAATTTCAGCCAAATCGAACCAGCAGTTTGGGCTGTAGCGTGTTATTTAATGTTTCCTCAATACTTCGAATTTTTCGATTTTATGCCAAAAAGGCGCTAAGTGTGAGTACACTTTCAGACACAGAATTTCAAGACCTTCCATGCGCTGTTAAGAAAAATTAGTGTTCATCAGTCAAATTTCATAGTTTACATGCCTAAAAGGCACTTGGCTTCTTCGGATTCGCAACAAAATTAACTGGGCTCACCAGAAGGCCAACACTAACCTGCATACCAAATTTCACTAAAATCCGTTCGGTAGTTTCCGAGAAATCGTGCTCACATACGTACGTACATACGTACGTACATACGTACATACACACAGACATTTTTTAAAAACCACTTTTTCGTGATCCTGAGACCTTGAAACGTAAAGATCTGGTGTTATCTCAATTTCGAATTTTGGACTGATTGCAGTAACCTCCCATTTTTATATTGGTTGTGGGGAGGTTAACAAACAAGCAATTTTGATCCAGTTTCGGATGCAGGGTACAAACAGAAAACTTAGTGTATTAAATTGGAAGGACCTCGAGATATGGTGTTAAGATAATGGTAGGGAGAAAAAAAGTTAAACAAGTAGGTAAAAATTGGTTCAATCGCAGTGCAGGATGTTCTGGATGAGCCAAACCAAGCAAAAATTGAGTACATGAATAACAACACGGAGATAAATAAGAGGAAGCACCAAACCTCAAGGAAACGTGAAAAAAGAAAGAACAGAGAGGAGAAACTACAAGCAATAGAAGAAGTGAGAAACTTTTTCCAGGTAATGAAAAAATACAAAAGAATCTAGACAGAATATAACATCGATTTGCAAGAACAAAGAGATGATACCCAAGGTAAACTAAACAAACCAGGGAGTACTTCGAAGAACTACCGAATCCAGAAAATGAACCATTGCAATAACTGAGGAAGTACCGAAATATGGGCAAATGGAAGAGCCAACTGCATTGCAAACAGAAGAAGCAATTATCTATGCCATTCAGAATATGGGATAGCGGTTGTAGATGCGACATAAAAAATAGTTGTCAGAATCATTTACAAAAGACTTGAAGTATTACAAAACAGTCAAGTGGGAGAATACCGGGGAGGTTTTAAAGAGGGATATTCAAATATTTAATCTGAAGATGATTTTAAAAGTAACAGCTATGAGTAACATCTCGGCCTTCACTTATTATTCATCAATTTCCAAAAAGCTTTCGACTCCATCCCCAGGAATATGATATACCTTGGCATGAAAAAATTACGAATTCTCAAACAATAGAATATGTGAAAATTACTGCATGAAACGCAATATAAGCTTAAAGGGCGAATTGGCCTAAAGCAAAGCGACCCCCTATCGACGGTACTCTTCAGCATGGTCCTGGAGTCGATGTTAATAATAATTAATAGTTATTATTAGTGAAATCTGCACCAACGTTATCATCTACAATCGCAAGCAACAGATGGTATAGCATTCACTGACGATGTAACGCTATAGTAATTACGTAATAATCATAAGAAGTAGGACAATTTATCATGTTGGGAGGTTCCAGCCGCTTCCTTAGCTGCATTTTTTCATTTATATCGGTTCTCTGGATGGTTCAACTCCAATCGAACAAAAAATAGCCTTCCAAAAAATACTCAGAAAAAATTTCTTGGTGCCGTCACCTGGAAAATGTGATGGACTCTAAGCCTCATCTTCTGACGACTACGTCCGGTACAAAATTGTGCGAAATCCGTTCAATAATAATAAAGTTATAAAGTTTTTTTCGGGACAACTTTGTAATCTTGATTCGTTAACTAAATTCTAATAAATTTGAAAAACTTAAACGATCGTTATACCTTTTGGTCTCCAAATCGCATTTGTCGCCTCGCATTTCTCGAGACGTTCATCCTGCAGAGGAAAAGCCGAACTTCATCCGCAGGATTGTTGCTATTGGATCCAGAATTGACTGGCCTACCTAACTCGCACTGGATCGCCTGATGATCCTGCTTGTCAATAATATCATATACACTATCCCCATGGATTAAGAGATCCTCCTGCAAGAAAGAATTCCTGTACAAAAACAGCTTCCACCTAATGATATAATTTATAGGTGTTACAAATGTGTTTTTCTTTATTATATTAGTGATGTTGTGCATCATAAAGGCAATGGACGATGGGTGGAGTTGCTAACATATTAATAAGGCCTAAAACGCTGCGTCATTGACGTTGATGACATAGAGTTAGTCGGTTTCATTGCTTTACTTAACTACTTTAGTAGTTAAAAAGCCTTTGAAAACCGTAGGATTTACATACGAACAAATTTTACCCGCTAATAAATTTCTTTTGTAAAAATTTGTTAGGATTTCAAGCGCACTCTTAAGCTTAAAGCTCAAAAGGTTCGCTCACCTGTAAAACACTCACCATGGAATGTCCCAGGTACTCTGCAGCATTGTCTGATATATACAACAACTTGCCATTTTGAGTCATCATCATCAAAAAGCCGCTTAAAGCCTGCAACAGAAAATAAATGTTATGTTTTCCATATCGAAATTGGATCGATTTTTAATAATTCAAAAAGTATGGAGATGGAGTGGTTCCTAATGAACCAAAAATTACCGCTATTTCGCTATCCGCTTACGAAATGGACCCATCAGTTGGTTGTCATTAGATAAAATACTTGTCTTGCTGTGTGCTTTATTTTTTTTACTTTAAAACTTGTTGCTTCACTTTTAATCTGCTCTTCGATATAACGGAAAGTGTCAACGAAGTTTTGTTAAAGATTTCTTTTATTGTTATTTGCTCTCAGCTTATTTTCATCTGTCTTGATAGTGTTGTATTTATACATACATATTATTCAGATCTTATCAGATCATGGTGAGGCTGATTTTAGCGTCAATAGTTATATAAAGCTAAATGTCAAAGACTAGCCTATTATTTATATCTTATTGTTTAATCAGGATGTAATTTATTCATTGTTGATTTGCAGAGAATTTAGGCCCTTCAAGTTTTGTAAATATGGCTGAAAAATTTTTAACTATATTTTTTGAGATTAAAATTAAGATTTACCCACACGAAACAGCTAAATAATGAAAATTGATTAGAAATCAGAGTTTAAAGTTATGAAAGTTAGTGAGGTTTAGATTAATAATGTTAAGCAGTTCAGCCCAAGCAGGCGAGAGACCATAATGTAGTGCTTGCAGCATGTAATATATCCTTTAATGATCCCCTATCGAAGTCGAAGATCTTAAGAGTAGAGCGAACAGTCTACAACTTTTTATAAGATTAATAATAAATTAAAAAATACGCTTATTTAAAAATGAATCTTTTAGACTGGGCGTACCAGGGGTGTGTCGGTTTCAACTTCCCCGCATTTGCTACACTTATAAACTAGATGATTAATCTAAAAGGTACTTTCAAAATTGGATCATAGCTCGTTAGCGAGTGAGAAATCCCACAATTCCACGGTTTCACGCTTTAGCACATCTCTGCCTACATTTGATAATTATCTCAAAATGTGATCTGTAAAACAGATAAAAAAACGAAAATCTTAACTTCTTTAAAACGCAACTAAAGAGACCTCGTTTGCATATTTAAATAGCTCGCTTTTCCGGGACTAAACCATCTCACGTACGTTGTTTATTATCTTCGAGAAATATTACTTTCAGTGGGCTGTCACCTGGGATTTGCGCGGGCTCTAAATTTTCAAACTTTCTCCTAGAGGGAAAAAATGCAAAAATTCTATCCTGCAATTTCCACTGTTTGCTGTTTCCCGAGTTTCTCAAACACAAAAAATACTTCAGGATGTTTTATAGATAGAGTCATAATACCAATTAGAGGCCCCTTTGAATTACGGAATTTTTAGGAAATTTCTAATAAAGCGTTGTTTGACTTTTGAGCACAAAAAGAAAAAAAGTAATTTTTTGGGTGGAAACTTGAAAGATTTAAGTATTTATTTAAGCCACGGCGGACAATTTATCATGTACTCAATCGACCATTTGTCGAGTAGAGAGCGTTACAGTTCTCTATCACTTCTGTTAACACCGCTTGTTTAGACTAAAATCTTTGAGCTGAATCTTTCGAGCTGCCATCCAAGTGCACTTCGCTTATGAGGGCCAATAAACCTGAAACCGGTAGCAGCTCGAAAGATTGAAGCATTTAAATTTATTTAAAAGGACTCTTTACAACTTATAACCAACTCAAGTTAAGATTTATGAAAAATTTGGTCTTTAGCTTCACGAATTACCGAATTATACATATATTAACCCACATTACATACTAATTATAGGTACAAACCGCGCATTATATCTTGGCGAGAACTTTGAATTCAAATTGTGGTTTATTTTATTAAAACCACCTGTTTGATAGCTGCAATTGTTGATTGACTACTAAAAGTGGGTGATTGCACTTTCAAATCGGTGTCTTTAACAAAATAAATCCCCAACTGCGTTCAAAATTCTCGCCAAGATATAATGCGCGGCCAGAGGTACATATGTATGTACATATACATATTTAAAAAAAATTAAACAAAAATCTTGTGCTGTTTTATTTTCGGGAGTAAATACATACCTACGATTAATCTAGGTATATCATTAACTTCTACGCTCGCGGAGTAGTTACTAAAATCGATCGAAAAATCGAATTTTCTCAAGTATTTATCCTCCCCCTGAACCATTTTTTCTATCATAGTCAGTCGTTTTCTCACTCTTCCATTCAGGTTTCAAAAGGTCAGGTAGGTCTCTCTCTAATAACAAACGTATCGGGGGCAAAAGCTACGGTGGCAAAATGTTCCGTAGACCAATATTGTGAGCAGAGTCAAAAGCTTTGGACAATCACAAATCGCATGAAACCAATTCTAATAACTGACTGTCATCAATCCACATGAGTATTATTTTGTCCCAGCCTTTCAAGCACTGTTTTTTTCTCTGTATCCATTTTGCTCAGTATTAATTTGCTTGGTTTTTAGAAATGTTTTGAGTCTAATTTTGATTATTTCTTGCATTTTTGATAGACAGGAAGAATGGCAGTTGGTTTGTAGTTATTGAGATCTCTAGAATCTCCTTTCTTTGAAAATTGAAAGGATTTTTGCTCTCTCGGCGGCTTCAAGAAAGGCTCCTTTCGCGAGGAATTTCTTAATTATCAAAGCAGAATAGAATCTACAGTGTGTCTCATTTTAACTGGAACCACACAAATATTTCGGTATATTTTAACCGAATCAATGCGAAAAGTTGCTCAGGATCGCTCCAAATCGCGAAATCCAAAGTTTCAGGAAAAAATAAAAATGTTGAATTTCTTGAGGAAGAATCATAAAATAACGAAAACGTCAATATTTTTGCAACATAACGGGTGATGTGAAATAAAAAAACAATGGAAGCGCATATGTTTGCTGTTTGTGGCACAGATTAGTTGGGGTGTCCCTTAAAATTGTTAAGAAAAACGAAAATCTTACACTATCTTAATAATTTCAACTTTTTCTGCGATTGTTAAGTTTTATCCATCCATAGTCGATAGCAAATGTCAAATCAATTCATTTCAATTGTTTTTTTATTTCACAGCACCCATTATGTTGCAAAAATATTGAACTTTTCGTTATTTTGTGATTCTTCCTCAAGAAATTCTACATTTTTATTTCTTCTGAAATTTCGGATTTAGCCATTTGGAGCCATCCTGAGCAACTTTTCCTTATAAAATTGTTCGATAAAAAAAATGCCTAATACAATTTCGTTATTTTTGGCCTCTTGATTAAATCGCAGTAGGCTAGGGTTTCGGTTTATAAAAAAAGTTGAGTATTACACTGGTGCAGATTTTGGAGCTCTACATCCAGAAAAAAAGAACGCATTGATTTGGTTAAAATTAACCGAAATATTTGTGTGGTTCCAGTTAAAATGAGACACACTGTATATAGAAGTACTATGGACACTTTTTGTGATGAGTCCGGAAAGTTTGTTGGCGAACGAAGTGAGCTATTTTTTCTTCGAACGTGGAAAAATAATGAAAAATGATTAAAATTACTTGAAAGCAAACTTGACTCCATCTAGTTTTCACTGACCTTTGATGATTTTATTAAAAATTTAAGGATTTGAAGTTTCTCAATGACAAATAACATCCAAAAATGTCGGGTTACAGTGTGTACAAACGTTGAAAGTTGTGGAAAAAACAAAATATTGCTATTGAGAATTTAAAAGGTAAAAAGGTAAATTAAATCTGTACTTAGAAAAACCATTTCATAGTTTTCAACAATTTTGATGATCTAACCACGGCCGTTTCTTGCTCCAGGCCGTGTCCTAACCATTTGGTAATGTGGCGAGAGGAGATTTACCGTCAATTTGACAAATTGTCACAGATTGTCATTAAAGTGAAATTTTTGCAGAACAGACCAAAAATATTTGAATCTTCACCAATTTCAAATGATTAACGTACTGGAAACGAATATTTTTCAGAAAGTGTGTAAGATGTGTGGGATTTAGTAAGTTTATAGTGATAAATTTTGTTTACAGATCCATTTAACTACTTTGTGGACAACAGGGTTTTGTAAAAAAAGATTTCACCGTGTTTGAATTAAACACTCACTAGAATTGAGCTTTTATCATTAGGAAGTTTAGATAGATACCAGAAAACCATTTTGACTGGATGGATAAATCACATTTAAGAACACGACTTATTTCATCATTGCAGCGATGGTAAAAGGCAGGAATTAGACCATTTTCGTCTGTAGAATTTTGTGTAAAGTCGACACAATGACTTAGGTATCCTGGCGCAATCAAACTGCTAAACGAAGATTATCAAGTGAAATTGATACCTAGTCATTATTTTTGGGCAGCTGTAAAATGTATTTCTCAGTCCAACTTGGTTGCTCATTATTAGAACCGTGACAGTACTAGACTCTAATTAGGCACCCAAGCTTTCAAAAATAAAAATTTAACAATTGTCTATACAAACTACGTATTTTCCAATATTCTCAATAAACAAATAATTCAGTGTAAATCTCAAGTTTCAATGATGGTCTCTAAATTATAAAACGTGGAGGACTCTCAGTTTGCTTCGAAGGTAGTTGTTTGACGCCCATCAGATGCTAGAAATCATGCAAGCTGTAATCTTGATTGAATGAGCTTTGTGTTGTAAAAAAAATCTTTTTCTGGGTCAAAAACTGAAGTTATGTGTCGGCACCAAAACGTGGAGGATTCGCAGATGCTTCGAAGGGAGTTTTTGAGACCCAGATGCTCAGAAATCATCCAAGCTGTAATCTCGATTAAATTTGAAAAGAGTTTTGTAAAAAATGTTTTTCTGGAAGCAGAATTCGTCACTTTAAACTTGCTTACTAGGGCACAACTTACAGGCTTTCTTAAAGTATTGAATTTTAATTCCTTTATCATTCGAAATCGATAAAAATACAAATATTTTTGGTAATTTTTGCAAATGTTTCGCTTGAATGACAATCTGTGACAATTTGTCATACTGACGTTAGATCTCCTTTGGCAGCGTTGCCAAATGGTTAAGGACAGGGCCTGGAACTAGAGACGGCCATGATCTAACTCGTCGACGGAGCACAAAGATTTTTAACTCCTCCCGTCAGGGGATCACAACATTTTTTTACTCTGCCCAGCTATTTCTGTTACTGAGACAACGTTTTTATTATGCTAGATATGAAAAAGATGAACTTCTACAAAGCATGGACGTATTTTTCGTTATCGACTAATGCAGGCAACAGCTTAAAATTGAAGTCACTGTACAACAAAGTGGTTGGGTCACATCATGAGGATGGAAGAAGATAGATTGCCCAAGAAAGAAACGTGGAGGGAAGAGCTAAATATGGGGAGTAAAATGGAAGACAATGGAGGGTTTGGAAAGGAACACCAAACTAGCCTTCAAGGTACAGGTGACTAAACTTTTTCCCTACAGGATAAGTTTTGACGAATATTGTTGATTGACTAATTTGTTTTAAAAAACTGTTATGATCCTCCACCTCTAAATCACTAGCGATTGTTTACTGAGGCTAATGCTAGGTACCAACATTTTGAGGTTGCAGTTCCTGTTAATACTGTTATCCAGGGAATCTTCGCGATAAAGCAATAGCAAATAAATTTCCGCATTATCTATCTAATGAAGATTTAGAAAACACTTAAGTCACTATGTGCAGTAAATTAAATTTAGTTGTTGAGTGAAGATCAAGATAAACCCAGTAGGTATTGTACGGTTTTGTACGCTGCTCTGGTATTTAGCTTGTCCGGTTACCATCGATTGTGTTATTTAGCTCCGGTGCAGTTTCTCCCTACATGTCATAGGTCGTCGTCACTCTGCTACAATTTAAAAAGTAATGATTGTTACTTTCACTTTTAACTTGTTTGAATACAATTTGCTGTTGGCGAGTAAGATAAGGTAAACCGAGGCTTTTAAGGGTTTTTCAATAAGAATATATATATATAATATTTACACTACATTGCCTAATCCGCGTCTTAATCGATACGCTTGTGCATGTATCTGGATTGCTTCACCACATATTGCCATATTTAATGACAGGCTAGAGCCAGATGAAGAGCGGTAGATATTGCGGGCGGGTCCGTGGGAAAGTAGCCGTGTACCCCTCGGCTTGAGGTCACGAGCTGACCCCGGTACAGCCCCTCGCCCCGCGTTTCCTCGATACAGATCCGCCCAAGTGCCCTGAACTA
This sequence comes from Pycnomerus fuliginosus, assembly GCA_963924575.1. Lineage (NCBI taxonomy): Eukaryota > Metazoa > Arthropoda > Insecta > Coleoptera > Zopheridae > Pycnomerus > Pycnomerus fuliginosus. The sequence goes on from OZ004626.1 coordinate 4,868,012, forward strand.
GCCCTGTTCGAATGCGCTCGCCTATAAAGGTGGTCCAAGTAATTCTTTTTGCTCCGCTTCTTATCTCAAACATTTTCTCTTGTTTACGTACATTGCTAACATTTATACAACCGATCTTCACACTTCCACCTTTCGCGATTACAAGGTGCACAGGTCACAAGTCTTCAATTTGCACCTTATAAGTTCACTAACGTCAGGTCCCTAATCCCGATTACTTTATCACGAGTTTGTTGAACCCAAAAGCAGATCAACACAGTTGAACGTTCGTCTTCCTTCAAAGATATATCAAAAATTGTTTAATGTCATTTGCGATTTTTTTCTAGCCTTAACTTTAACGCAGCCTTTGATTGATGCTAGCCTAAGCTACGCTATACAATTAATTTACGATTTTTTACGTCTTACTTAAACCCACTTAGCGCGAGCATACATAACATATAATTAAGAATATTTTTATGGCATTTTTGAGATACTCTTTCAAAGTGGACTTGTTGCATCATTGTAATATATAATTAGTGGCTGAATTTCAATATTCACATATTTCACGAGGGACCGTGCCTAGAATCATTCAACTGCAACAGAACAATGAGGCTTTAAAACGATTTTACATTTGATTGCTGGAACGAAACTGGCGTGCAGATACAGATATCGCGAAAAATTTGATTATTTCAAAATGCAGCAAAACCTTTACGTTGGCATTTAACTTTGTAATTGTTTGCGGTTGGTGGAATATGTTTCTGCGAGAATTCTTGCCTCCTCTTATCATTCACATTCTCAGATGCTTATTGGGCTTCAGTTATTTCACTATTTCTCTCTTTTTTAAAGGATTCTACTTGAATCTTATTATTTCTCAAAGGGCTATTAAGTAGCTACAATAATGATATTTATCACACATGGTGACTTCTTTAAAAGTTGCAATTTAATTTTTCTATGGAACTACAAAAGATATAAAAAATCGAACGGACAGGTTGACTTTTATTTCGAGGGGGACACTTAAATCAGCGCATGGTGAATTTTAGCAACGTACCCCCCACCCCCAACCCCCACCAACCCCAACTTCAAAATTTCAAATGGCAACCCCCCACTTGTGATACATAATTTGAAAGCTAATTTAATTAGCAATCGAGTTCTACAAATTTTTTTGATACACTGGCGATCAAATGTACCGATGCACTCATATTTGTCGCTGCTTTAAAAACTGCTATAACTCTGATTTGATACTGGTTTTCACTGTGCGGCCAATATTGGCATAGGCCTGCAATCGTCGCCCGACAAGGGAAGAAACAAGCCCTATTTAAATGTTAATTTTTTAACCATTCCCATTTTCAAGTACACTGCCGATCAATTGAAGTGAAAATTTGAGTCGAATTCAAAATGCAATACCTCCGTAAGGACTCGATGGATTTAAATGGGCTTTTTTTACCGGATAGCATATTTCATTGGTTATTACTCAGTATGTTGTACGTTTCACCCAAACTCCCTTTATGTGATATACAGGGCGTCAGATGTAGGCACTAAAAACTGGCGGAAGCTTAGACCACTCCCGATTCTTGGAAAAAAAATTCAGATTTTTTTTGACTTGTTTACAGAACGCACCAGGTCCATGCCTCGAGACCTTTTTTTCAATTCTCCTCTATTCTTTTCAATTGGGGCGCAGTGACAAAAAATTCGTTTTTCCGTGGACCGCTAATAACGCTGTTTCCTTATGGCAAATTTTAAATTTGTTGAGGGTATTGTAACCCAAAAACTTCACTCTTGAATACCATGACTTCGAAATTGACCTAAGTCAGGATGTCCCAGAAAAGGGGCTCACTGAAATGGAGGCAAATTTATTCTGCCTACCAATTGAGCTGTAATTGAAAGCAAATTTAAGTTGACACTATGCATTCATAGAGCCACTCATCCTAATTATTTTAAGATTCACTCTGCTTGGATCCGATTAAAATTATCGATGCTGATATCTGTTCTTTGGTTGACGGTTTTCGGACAAAATGAAGCCATTTTGCACGCCTGTATTTTCATGAAACCAAGGCAACGTAAATTTTGACAAAACTGTCACTTGGCCTAAAGAATAGTTACCTTATCAACTAAATATGGCTCCGTGTTTGAATTTTCGTCACCTTGGTTTGATGAATTTAAAGCGACACATTTTAACGGAAAACCGTCAATCAAAGAAATGGTATCAGCAAAGCTAATTGTAATTCGATTAAAGCGGGGAAAATTCTAACATGATCAGGATGAGTAGGCCTATGAAGGCATTATGTCAACTTAAGTGCGTCGTCAATTCCAGATCATTTGGTAGGCAGAATAAATTTGCCTCCATTTCAGTCGACCTCCTCTTCTGGGACATCCTGACTTAGGTCAATTTCGAAGTCATAGTATTCGAGAGTGAAGTTTTTGGGTTACAATGCCCTCAACAAATTTAAAATTTGCCATACAGAAAGAGCGTTATTAGCCGTCCACGGAAAAACAAATTTTTTGTCACTGCGCCCCAATTAAAGAGAATAGAGGAGAATTGAAAAAAAGGTCTCGAGGGATGGACCTGATGCGTTCTGCAAACAAGTCAAAAAAAATCAGACATTTTTTTCCAAGAATTGGGAGTGGTCTAAAGTTCGGCCAGTTTTTAGTGCCTGGATCTGACGCCCTCTATATCTCATAAAGGGGGTTTGGGTAAAACGTACAACATACTGAGTAATAGCCAATGAAATATGCTATCCGGTAAAAAAAGCACATTCAAGTCCTTCGACTCCTTAGAGAGTTATGGCATTTTGAATTCGACTCAAATTTTCGGGTGCATCACTTCAATTGATCGGCAGTGTAAATTTTTCAGAATTTTTTTGATAGTTAGAACTGATGCAAGGTGCCAACGTCTCGAAACTTGCCATTTTGCGTCAAAAAAGGCAAAAAAGGTAAATTTCACGAAACGTCAAACGGATTTCAGTGATTTCAGTGATTGTTGAGGTGACAGTCATTGTAGAGATGACAAAGGAGTATGGTTAGGCACTCAGGACTAAAAAAATCCGGAACCTCTCATAATTTTCGTCCTTTGGGTTATGCTGAAAAAAATTAAGAGGCATCGATAGCCCGCTGTTAAAATCAATTTAGAGTTTATCTAAAACAAGGGTGCCTCGCATTCTGCTACGGCACTAATACCAAAAGCAATTAAAAATTCCAATTCAAGCGATAGCAATTAATCGTAAAGCTAGCCGAAAATCCCTAGCCTCACGCAATGAATTTTCTTCAAAAACTGAATCAATTTAATGTGAATTGTTTTGCAACTTCTTGGAAGCCTGCTCCATGACTAGAATTTTGAACTGAAAAGTTATTTTTGGGAATTTTATTACAAAGTCGCAAATTGTGTCGCTTAAAAAAAATTTGTAATTTTCAGGCCCCCGCGGAGGAACCTTTTTTTCCGTACTTTTGGTGTGCTCTTTTATTAAAGCGTCCATTTATTTAACTCTACTAACAACCCCCTAGTTTGAGAATCACTTTTGGGTTGCGGAGATTAACAGTCAAAAACAGTTTTCTTACAGCCTCTCATTTCAGAAGTGTCTTGGAGGCAAATTGGCAAAAAGGTCCCGAAATGTTGATCCTGTGCATCAGTTCTTCTAACCATTGAAAAAATTCTAAAAAATTTCTTTTGGAAATGGGAGTGGTGAAAATTAACATTTTTAAATAGGGCTTGTTTGTCCCCTTGTATGGGGGCGACGATGGCAGGTTCATACCAATATCGGCCGCACAGTTGCAAGACGAACAAGGCAACCTCAGCAACAGTGAAGACCAATCTCAAATCAGAGCATTTTTTTCAAAGTTGTAGCAGGTCAAATTTAAAATTGCATTGGGGCCCTTTGTGATACATCATTTTAAAGGGTATGAAATGCTCTGTGAGCTTATGGAAAAAATTTTGAAATCCATCCACTTTCTCAAAAGTTACACCATAAACTTAAAGGATTTCTAGGCTCCAGAACTAGTGTAACTTTTGAAAGAGTGGACGGACTTCAAAAATTTTTGCATAAGCTCACAGAGCAATTAAAGCGATGTATCACAAATTGTCCTAATGTAATTTTAAATTTGACAACAGAGGGCGCTGGAGTTAAATCAATATATCAAAAAGTCTCGCAGCATTGGTAGGTAAGCACTTTACTAGGCCGCGTCTAGATAAATGGCCGGCGCGTGCAATAATTAAATTTGCCGCCCCCCGGTTTACTTTTTAATTATTTTTGCAGAGCTTAACTTGTTCAATTCTTGATACAATTTCAGTAAGTACGTCAAATGAATTAAACAAATAATACAAGAGACTGAAAAAAGGAAAAAACATTTAGACATTACAAGTTGGTTTTCGTAAAAATGTTTGTACAGAGTAGGAATAACCAAATTTGTCGTCTTTAAAGAATTGTCGACATAAAATTCGTTGTGCAACATTGAATATAGTTCTAACTATTTTTTTTTAAAGAGAAAAGCCCCAGCACAAAATATCGTAGCCTAAGTGAGCATTTGCACAAGAAAAGTAATACGGTGACAGAATTTCAGCATATCAGAATACTAGAATTTGAATAAGTTCAGTTTTATTGTTGTTTCATGCTAGGTCAGTTTCAGTACACCAGTCTTTGACATTTCTCGGTCGCATTGACTATATCATTGAAAAAGTATACTGAAAGAAATTTTCAAATCTCTACAACAAAAAAGCACGAGCCCAGAATACTACCCTGTGATGACCTGAGATATTTAGAGAGTTTCTCGGAAAAACTGCCCCATTAGAGTTTTCAATTTTTTTAACTGCGCCTAAATGAAATTTTACACAGCTCAAAGAATTACTCCGAACTTTTCCAGTTTGTAAGTAAGTATGTAAGTAAATAAATAAGTAAGAGACTTCACAAATAAACAGCAACGTGCTCCAAAATTCGAAATTGATATAACACCAGAGCTTTATGTTTCAAGGTCTCAGGATCACGAAAAGGTGCTTTTTAGAAATGTCTGTGTGTGTGTACAGGGTGATCCAAACTCCAAGCCCAGGCAATTTTTTTTTGGAAACGGTTGGACTTGTGTTTTTTATGATATTCGTGATTTTTTTTCATATCAAACGTTAATACCGGTTATGTTATGTTATAATAAACCATTATGTTTCCTGTAGTCAGTATTTAATCTTTTTTATAGAGAAGCCTGAGATGACATTCTGGTTGCCCATAAAATGAAAACGGTTCAAATTATGAAATTTTGGCATACCATTTTTGAATCGGCATAAAAAAGGACCTGATGTCCAATGGTGGAAAAAATATTATTTCCGAACTCGCGACGCCGACCGTCGTTGCATGAAATGTTCTATATGCACGCCCAACCGCAAGTGATTAAGATTCCGTCGAAACTACGGAACGGATTTCCACGAAATTTGGCATGGGGGTTAGTTTTGACCCGTAGGTGGTCTGATTAGATTTTGGTCACAATGGGCGAATGACAAGTGCCTTTTTGGCATGCGAACTGTAAAATTTGAAAGATTTACACCAATTTTTTCTATCAGCAATTAAACGGCCTACAAATTTTGCTCCAAAATGTATTCACATTTAGTGCCTTTTTGGCATAGAATCCAAAACTTCGAGATTGCCCTTCATCCACAATTTCTTCATTGATCCATTTGCTTCGTTTCAACAGTTTTCTTGGAAATGTCTCGGGAAATGCGCAATTTAGGTAGTAGCAAAATGTGTGAAGAAGTATATTTCCTTTGACATTTGAAATTACTTTTATTCATTTTTGTAAATAGTCGTTTATAGTGTTATAGAATGATTGGTTATTGATATAGACAAAAGCTGCTCACGCGAATATTCAAAGGTACACCGAAATAATAATAATTAATTAATTTTTGTAACGCTTTACTTGGAACCAAATTCACAAAATCGTTACAGCATTAAGTTCAGTAAATACAACAGCAAAGCTTTCAAAGCAAAAGAGTTTGCTATTCATTATTATTCATAGTCATTCACATAATTTGTGTGCCTATAATCTGAATATCATCTCAAATAGCTAAACAAAGCATTTTTGGAATTTGCTCTATTGCAAGAATTGAAGTGAATATTTGTTATTCGGCGTCACCTGCTTTAATAGGATAACCAATATAGGTCATTGATAAAAATGCAACACAAAACCCTGTCTGTCGGCGCAAGAATTATGTTCCTGTCATTTTTATTATCAGCTTTAATGCATTGTCTTATTTTGATGACTTTACATATGAAAAAATACAATTGTGGCCAGAGATACCTCAACTCCCGCTTGACGGGGCCCTGCGGCTTTATATGTGCTGATTAGATTTTGAACCAAATCGGCCAGTAAATCAAAGTGCAGTAACTTAAAAAGGGCTGCAGACATCGAGTCGAACTTATTCTTTAAAACATTTGTACCATTTGTACCCATACACTGAAAAAATTGGCAGTCTCGGAGACGGCAGAGAAACTTCTACTTTTTCACAGAATTTGTAAATGTAGCATTTAACTTTAACCAAGTCAGAATTTGTGAGTCAGAGGTCGGACGTGTTGGCGCTTGTCGATCGCTGATGCTGTCGTGCGCATTGTTCCCGGCGTTCATTTACTAAAATCTAAGACATAAATGTTTCTCACCCCTAAAATGACATTTGGTGAAAAAATTGCACGAAGGTTTTCGATCCGGCAACAGCTATCGAATTCGATAATAATAATTGCTCTTTTGCTATGAAAAACTCAAAAAGGGGCCTTTTGCCTCTAAAATGGCAATTTTCGAAGACATGGCGCTAAGGTTTTTGATCCGGCAATGCAACAGCTATCGAATCCGCTAGTAAGAAAATACTTTTTTGTAAAATAAATTCAAAAAAGGCCCTTTTGCCACTAAAATGACAGTTTTCGAAAAACTCGCACCAAGGTTTTCGACTTGAAAAGAAATCAGCTATCACATCCGGTAATAAAAATATACAGTTATACATAGGTTTTTTCCCGGCACCGTTTTTTAGCCAAAAGGGCACCATGTGTGAATGCATTCTCAGAAGCAGAATTTGAAGAGCTTCCATATGGTGATGCTAAAAATGGGGGTTTGCATTTAAAATTTTAAAGATGATGTGCCAAAAAGGCACTTTCCGTGAACAGATGTGGCCCAAAATCTAATCAGCACCTAGAAATTGTCCACTGAATATGTGTGCCAAATTTAATCTTGATACGTTCAATAGTTTGAGCTGCAGCGTGATCACAAATAGACATTTTTCAAATTCTCAGGACCCTAAAATGTAAAGATTTGATGTTTTTGGCGATCCGATTTTTCGATCGATTTTATTAACTTGCTGCGTTAAAGCGTAGAAGTTAAAAATACTCGTGGATGGTAAATAGTCTCGTAAATTGTGAATACGTGGGTGTAAGTGATGCGATCATTAATTGCTTCATTCCTCTTCGTTTGTGCGAAACTACGAAGTTTCTGCTACAATTATTTCGAAAAGGATTCATAGCTTTTGGTAGAAATTTCGTGATCGGAGTATCGTCCAGCGTGTGAAAGTACAACGAAATCGCCTGTACCTAAAATATGAATTTATGAAGAGGTATAGAAAAATAAAAACAAATACCTTTCGAGAATGTTCAATAATATGATGCAAACACGCAAGTGGGTAATTGTTTCATTTAAGAAGCTAAGTCAAGAATTCCCACGATGGGCTTTGGATGCATCAGCCAAACAGCAATTACTCTCTAACCGCTGAATACATAATTCAAGGAGGCAAAACGGTTTGCAATAGACACCATCACAATATCATATGGGTAAGTACATGCCAGGAGAATTATGAAAAACAAGATCTAGTATCGTGATTAGATGGTACGAGCTTTTCAGTAATAACGAGAAGTACCTATTTAACATTCTTTGAACTTCCGGATTGATCTGCTTAATCTCTGAAATAATATAGTTTTGCCTGTAGGATTTTTAAAATCACGGCACCTTATTTTGCCAATAAGTCATAAATTTTTCATAGAAAGATGCCGACCGGTGATATACTACGAGATAATTTTAGTATCATTAATAATTGTTGTTGAAGTAATAAATTATTTTTATGTACCTGTTTGTGAATCACTAATGTAATGGGTTATACGGAATAAATAAATATAATCTAGGCTAGGATGTTATTCGAAGCACACTTTATGTATTATTGTTCTGATAAATAATTATTCAGTGAGAAACTCACCTTTGAAAATCCTATGTTGGGCGTTGGTGGCTGGTGCAATCCTACATCATGACATTTGAAAGCTGTAACAAGACAAACATTGCTAAGAATCGTCTTGACTTTTTTTGCGTTACTTTTTCATTTTCTTCGCTTCAATTCTAATTAGACTTGCTGACTGAGTTAATTGACTAAATGTTACTGGCACAATAATTATGGATATTAAATACAAACATGCACATTACAAAACAGTTATAAGTATAACAATGGGTGAGCGACACTCTTAGTTCTAGCAGACACCCAGAAAATTAGTATTTATGGTAATCTTGCAGTATTCGGTTAATTAGCCGTGGAATATCTATATTTGTTTAAATATACCCAGCGGAAACTATTTTGTGCGCAATTAAACACTCACAAATTCTTCTTTTGGAAATTCTTGACACGTTATGTACAAGAAGAACCACTATTGACAATGAGTGTGCCTAAATCACGTATTCGGCCGAAAAAGTCGGAATTACCCATTGTTTATTGAAATTAACTTCTACAATATTAAGTCAATCAACGTCCTTTTCGAGTCTGGTGACAAAATCCTCCATTGATTGGCCTGTCAATTAACTCTCCACAGGACATGTATACGTGCTTGCGAACGCTTCTTATCTGATCTGTACGTCACTTTAAAGACTCTGAAATGTTTATGGCATACTGAAGAATATGTCGAACTGGCGTCATCCACTTGCAATTCGCAATTGCACTTTTTAAAATACATCCCATTTAAATTAAGTGTCCGCTTAGACGTATTTATTCCTCTCCCGTTTAACTCAACGCTGCCTCTCAAATCACCCGTATCACCTACTTGTCTAGTCGAGCCTTTATTCAAAAATTTGCCTCGTAAACTTCTATAAACGAAACCTCCACCGCTGACATATGAAACGTGAAAATATTCTACTGGTTACAAAACAATCAGCAGATGATCATTTATCACGTTGAATTAAAAATCTATATGATATGTGAAAGTTATAATTAACTAGTTCTTAATTACTTAGCCACAATAATGATCGTGCTGTTAATATTTCGCACATACTTTAAAAATTTAAAAGCATCTTAACGGTTTTTACCTTAGGGTGATTCTTAATGCATTCTAAGACCTTTCAAATATATTTCTTAAATTGAACGTAACAATCTCCAAGAAAAGTTATTTTATTTTATTTTGATTGACTAGTGACAAGCCGATCATATTTTAGAGATCGTCTCAAAACAGGCGTTTCTCTGAACCTTACTATGGAACTCAAATATAAGAAAAATCTTTTCTTTAATATTTTTGAGGACTTTAATCTCCCCACAACCAAATAAAATGTCCGCCGAAATTACCGAACGGATTTTCACGAAATTTGGCATGAGGGTTAGGTGGTTTGATTAGATTTTGGTGACAATCGGCGAACGACAAGTGCTTTTTTGGCATGTCAACTATGAATTTTTTTACTACCAAATCAGAGTAAAAAAAATGTGGATTGTGTGTTTTGTACAGAAAACTAAAGCTTACACGTAGACTGGTTTAGTTGAGGGTTGGTCTTTGCCTGCGAAACAGCAAAGGACCCAAGAGACTTTTTTTGCACAAAACTAATTGTTCTACAACCTGCCGGAAACAAACTGGACAGATTTTTAATTTTTCATTGAAAACTAGTTGAACAAAACAGAATAAAAAAACTTCAGTCAATAGAAAACACTATAGTGATAATAAATGATTGCATCAGGGTGATGGACATTTTTCTGATTGTCAACATTACGCAACTTGCAATAAATTATCATGCAGTTTCTTTCATCTATTATTAAATCGATTTGTTGATTTATAATTGATTTTCTCTTAATGAGTTCTCGTTGGTTTGAACATAATCCCAACAGCATCAAGCATTTGCACCCCAAAATCGCTGTCACGTAACCATTAGTTGATTATGCCCTAAAGTAACAATTTGTGTCGTTATAAATAATGACGATAAGCTCAAGCAATGAAACAAGATCTCGCATATTTTGCGCAAAAGTGAAATTCCTGCATTATTATGATACAAGTTATAAAAGGCGAGCATAAGAGTTTGGAGCAATGATTTATAAAGGTATAAACATTATAGAGTACGTAAGAATTATGAAGTACGTACCTTGTTGAAAATAATTAGCTTTTCTGACATATACACAGACTAGTGCCATAAGCTGAAGTTGTGAAAGTCGCTGTCTCGTTGACGGTGGTAAAGGTAATAACTCACGTAAATTCGCTATTTCTGCATTTATTAGATCTCTTCTTAACTTGCTAGCTCCTTTGGTCGATTTGTTTGCGTCAAACCTTCAAAACAACCACTATTAAAATAAGCACCATAAGAGGGTTGTTTAGCAGAAAATTAATTGAAAGAAAAGAATATTAGTAATTTACTGATGTTAAAAAGTAAGGGTATAGTTAAATCCGTGATTTCAGGGTGAAGTTTTCTAAATGGACTTTTTCGACACGTCACTAATTTAATAAATAACTAAAATAACATTAGTCACGGTTCATTTCGTTTCCAATGAATGTAAAGAAAGCATTTAATTGATTATCCATCGTTTTTTCAGCTTTTTGTGTATAAATTGTTAAGCTCACATCTTCGACGAAATAATCGTTTTCATGGTACCGCGTTAGTTAATAATTCATCGCTCCGTCACTATCAGAAAAACTTGCTATTTTATAAGATGAACAGTTTAGTTTCGCACGAATTGTTACACTAATAGACATATCTAAATTACACATACATCAAAAAAATTATGTAAATCAGTAAACCCATGTCGGTTTACTTTCGGTGAAAAAATGTCATTTTCTAAGCCATACCGCTGAGTCACTTTCAACGGAATTCTACACCAATTTCTTACTTAAATTTCTATTACGTTTAGCCGAAAAAGTCAAATAAATCACATTCTTCAAAAACACAAAAAATACCTATGTAGGACGTATTTTATTGAATTGCGCATGGAACGAAAAAGTGCTTTTGTTACTAAAAAAATGATTGATCGTCAACTAAAACGAAAGAAATTTTAGTGTACAATTTTAATAGATTTTAATTATCTTTAATAGGTAGTTTTTAAGGCAACAAGTGAGCTTTGAAAGCTCATTAAACGAAAAAAATATTGATGGCCAAATTACAACTTGTATGATCTGATAAGCTCTACCTAAGTGAGCTTTACTGGAGATTTTATTGAACAAAATGTATGGTTCGTAAATTTTTTAAAAGAAGCTTTACTGCTCCTTGATTGAGAAAGAGCCCTAGAAATAAACTTTTACGAATTAGGAATAATTTAAGATCAAATGGAACTTAAACCTGAAATCACGACGGGAATAATATTTTATGTATTTTACCCGAATCGGCTTTTAATCCATCTTTTACCGCTAATATTTTACAACTTTAGATTCATTAGGTTTCGTAACAATGAGTCATATAATTCGCGCAGTTAATCCTGAAAGAGATCTTGTTAAAAGCCCAAGTGTGTATTCGTAACGGTAGGTTATGTTGACCGCCGTGAACATGTGGCCAATCCTTAATAAATCGACTTGTTAATTACTGAAACTGCATATCTTACATGTTGGTATAGTTTTACGTTTCTTCTGACAGTCCTTAGGGGCGATACCGTTTCCAGCTTAAAATAAAACAAAAAAAACTGAAAAAATAAAGCGTACACGCTTTCTGAAGTTATCGCAACCCAGGCTCTAAGTGACCTATAAATTTTCTTTAGATTATAAATTAACTAGTTAAGAGTGCCGCATACTCTCTTTTTCTTGTTTGTTGCTGTTTATGTCTTCTTCGGAAGAGTTTTAATTGCATAGACTTCAAGAATACGTTCTGCACAATATATTTTGCAATTTTTTATAAATTTTGATAGTGATATCCAGTTAATTAAGTGTCACAGTCAGTTTTATGGGAACCAAGGTAATTCGGTTAATAATTCGTGCGTAAGAAATTTCTGATCACGTAAGAACCCCCTATGATGAATTAGTAGTAAAAATCAAATTGGAAAGGAAAATCTGTTTTAGTTTTTATTACAATTATTAATAATTATAAACCGGATTTTGCAATGCTTAGATCAGTTTTATTCATAAAATATGATGATTCCGGGAATGGGAGTGACGTATTTTAATTAACGGCGCTATCCTATTTTCTCATAAAATCCTTTAACATTGAATAATATGTAAGAAGCTTCTAAGAAATATAGGTGGAATATTTCAGTATAGTAAACCTAATTTAAATATAATCCCAGTGTCTCAACAATGATTAACATTGTCTATAACGTCGTATTATAATACCCACAACTCAATTATACGCACATTATAAATTACTGAAAGAAAATTTTTCTAAATTGTAGCCTGCATATAAACCGTCGTGATTTATTTGAATTGTGGCACAGACCATAAATTAAATTGCATGAAAATGATTGACGTAATTACTCTGAATTGGTTGTGGGGTTAGAAACGTAAAATGTTACAAGACTGTTATAGCGCGACCTCAGAACGTTCCTGTATGGGTATGGGTCGACGTTCCTAAATTTATCGGTTCCGCTTGACCGAATTCGATCAAACTCATTTTTGGGGTCACGCGCCTGGAATGCTGCTAAATTATTCTAACTTTTTATTTTTAATTGGTGAATTCAGGATGCTTTACTCGATTGGGGATTTGCCTCTTAAGGATGATTTATTGATCGCCGTTTTGTTTTATTGTCTATTTCAGGCCGTTTTAACGGATTTTAAATCGCGAATCGATTTGTTAATGTTAATTTACTTGAAGGCTATACCAAAGGAGTGCTGAAGTGGAAACGAGACTCTCTGCCTTCAAAATTTTAAGTCAAAAACGAAATAGAATGCAGTTTTTCTTCAGTTATACGTCTTGCAAAAATGTTTAATGGATGCCAATAACTTAGTAATTAATGTATCACCTAGCACCTATTTTCAATCCAGTGAAGTGTTTCTGGAGTTTTTCAAATTTTTTAAACTTTTTGCCAAAAGGGCACACGGTTCGCCAGAAATGGAAAATAGCAAAAAAAATTGCGCAAAGATATCAACGGTAAAAATCGATTTCTGGTGAACTTCTGGTGAATTATTAACCTAGAGCAAAATCGTCCTATGCTTACTTTTCATTTTAACCTGAAAAGTGTAGTTTTAAAAAAAATTACTTACTTAAAATTAACGTTGCTTGACATTGAGTTAGATATGGCGATTGCGATTTTTCAGTAGATCGAGAAGCATTGTGCAATGAAGAAAATCCGCTTAGCCTTAGCAGCTTGTGTGCAATTTGTTTTGGCAGAACTAAGGGTATGAGAAGGATCTAAGAAAATACTATTCAAGACTTCCTCATTCCGAATTACTCATCCCAATAAGAAAAGTTCATCTGTTTGACTATAGCTAAAATTTGTTCAATGTGCTTTGCGCCTACTTCCAGAGGAAAATCACACGTTTGTTATATTTGTACGAAAGCAGTACGCGATGTTAATATTTTGGGAATAGCTACGTAGGTATGTACCTCGGTTTAACCTAAGGCGTTTTTTCTCGATCTTATCTTTTCGAATACAAATTAACACATTAATGGGCTCTCACGATTAGTCAGCTTACCCTTTTTTAAAATTTATATTGAAATACTGTCACGTTACCGCCAGTTTCAAACTTTTCTAGGAAGGACGATTCAAATCTGACATTATTTTGAAGGTATTTCAATACAAAACAAGATTATTTCCTGTGCTTTCAAATGTAAGTTTGTATTTCAATACTTAAAACCGAGAAAACACGCTTCTAAATGTAAAGAAAAATGGCATCTGGGAATTTTGATCTCTTGGGATGAGTAATTCGGAATGAAGAAGTCTTGAATAGTATTTTCTATGTTTTGGGGGGCATTTAAATGTCACCATTCAAGCACGCATTTTAATGCTAGAATGAACTCATTCTTAAACGATTTTTGGTGACATTTTGTTTTCAGGAATTGTATACCTGCATTAATTACATTAGATGACTATCAAACACAAATCCAGACATGGGCAAATCACCGATGTGACTAATCTAACTTTTGCACTATTTCCCCAAATTAATGTAACTTGCTAAACTTTTTTACAAAAATCTCAAGATAAAACATAAATTAAAGCCAAAAAGAGAAAATAGTATAAAACACTCGTTACAAAAGGTACAAATTTCGAGCTCGTTCTGTTAACAAGTTACAGAACTTTTGTAACTTGATTTAATATACTGTTTTTGGATAGAACTCATCTTTCTCATAGTTGGTACTTTTTGAACTAGTTTTCGTTGCCAAAGTTACCTTTTAGTGAACTGTGCAATAAAAATTTTGTTGCACAAACCTGTCGAAAGATCTACCATAGCAACAAAAAATTTAAATATTATATAATATGTAATATTATATTCAAATATTAATCATTTAAGAAACTACGTAATTTATGTAAAAACCCCAAATAGTAAACAAAATTTTATAAGACACATACGTGTAGAAGTCTCTTTAGTCCATTCGCGGCTTTTAAAGCGCTCGTAAACTCGCGCTTTAAACTCATGCACTAAAGAATTACTTTTTACACTTCTCTTAAATAACTATTAAGTAGGTACGTAATTTTTTTAAACTACACTTTTCAGCTTAAAATGAAAGGTAAGCATAGAACGATATTTTGTTTCATTCATTCTGATTGCATTTTTGAAGACCTTTCATGTGTTGCTAAAAACATCATCTTTCAAATTTCACAGTTGATTTGACAAAATGGCTCTTGTTGGCCGATTGCCACCAAAATCAAGCAAATTTTCCTACTTCCTTTAACTAAATTTTCTGGGATTTTCAAAATTTTACGATCTTTTGCCAAAAGAGCACTAAGTTTGAATACATTTTTGGAAACATAATTTGAAGACTTTTCATGAGCTGATAAAGAAAATGGGAGTTTATTATTCAAATTTCAAAGTTGATATGCCAAAATGGCACTTGCCTTTCGCCGAATGCCACCAAAATTAAATCTGCTGTTCGTCGGGTTATCGTATCTCTACCTACCAAGTTTCAGCCAAATCGATCCAGTATTTCGGGCTGCAGCGTGTTATTTAATGTTCCCCGAAATTTCGGTTTTATTTCATTTTATGCCAAAAAAGCTCTAAGTGTGAATACATTTTTAGATACAGAACTTGAAGACCTTTCATTTGCTGATAAGAAAAAATTATGTTGATCAGTCAAATTTCATAGTTGATATGCCAAAGGCACTTGGCGGTTACAGATTGGCAACAAAATTAACTGGGCTCACCAAAAGGTCCAGCACTAACCTCCATACCAAATTTCATTAAACTCCGTTCAGTAGTACATACATAAGTACGCCCACACAGACATTTTTTAAAAACCACTTTTTCGTGATCTTGTGACCTAGAAACGTAAAGATCTGGTGTTATCTCAATTTCGAAATTTGGAGTTATTACATTACCTAACCTCCCATTTTTGTATTGGTTGCATGGAGGTTAATTCAGGGTGTCTTACGAATATGGAACAGTATTGGTATTTCTGGACTTAAGCGAGGCACAGTTATAAGATTTGGCTCTTCCAGAATTTGACGCATTCGGAATCTATTAAAAAACTTCTGATTATACCGGAACTAGGGTTCAACTTTGAAATTTTAAATAGCAACCCATATTTTTCATTGAAGATTCGGATAGAGGAAGAAAAATGAAGCCTGAAACACCTAAAACACCAGCCGCCGGAGTTTAAAAAAAATGCCCAAAGCAGTGCTTTGGAAAAATGGCTATAACTTTTAAGCCACAGGCAATAAAGAAAAGAATGCACACCATTGTAAAGTAGAAAGACCGTTCTACGTTATGCTTGTCAAAAAGTCCTAAGAAAGTTGATCCAAAGTTGATTTATAGAAATTGTAATACTGGAAATTTGAAACCCGAATAACATTTTTTTCTTAAATGGCACCCTACAAGTTTTTCTACATGGGTGGGTGCAGAATTGTATCCTCTTTTCAACGGTGTCAAAAAAAGAGACGTGTAGGTGGCGGTCCATCTCAATATGTGTAATTTAACCTTATCCTTAAAAAAAGAAACGCTCTTTTTTCCATAAGAAAAGAATGTTATTCGGGTTTTAAATTTCCAACATTTCAATTTCTTTAAATCGATTTTGAATCAGATTTCATATGACTTTTTGGCAAGCATAATATAGAACAGTCTTTCTACTTTACAATAGTGTGTCCTTATTCTTATCATTATCGTCCGAAAGTTATAGCCACTTTTGCACAGCACTGCTTTGCGCCTTGTTTTTTCTAAAAATGTTAATAAAACCTAGGCGGGTGGTGTAAGCGAGTTATATGTTAGGTGTTTGAGGCTTAGTTTTTCTTCCCCTATCCAAATCTGCAGTGAAAAATGGGAGTTGCTATTTAAAATTACGAAAGTTGGACTAATAGGATCTGGATGTGTCAGTTTCCGTAACTGCCAAATCTTATAACTGTACTTTGCTTAAGTCTACTGACAGCGAATGACGCATAGTTTTTCTTGGTTACAATTAATGTGACAGCATATTACCCTGAAAAGGAAGATGTTGTCAAATGTGATGTCGTTATTTGTCAGAAAAGTATGAAATTAGTCGCAATGACAAGCGGTTTAAATTTTCAGGTTCGATTGACCGTATTTATACGCAACTTCAACTGACTTCGTAATAAAGGGATGGTGGCACAGCGGTAAAACGACCATGCTAAATTTTCCGCATCCCGGGTTCAATTCCCATCCCTTCGTTTAACTTTTAACTTTTAACTCTTACTTAAACCTAACGTTAGTTGCTATATTATTTACAAATTCTGTGAAAAAGTTTGTGTGGAAAGGATAACAGATATTTAGATCTCAATTTATAATCGAACAGATGAGACTGTATTGAAAAAAAATTACATAACAAGTCCTTGAGAAATTGTTTCATTTTTTCAACTCTCAAAGAACGAAACAAAAGGTATCTATTATTATACCCGCGTTCATAATAGCATAGTTCATAACTATTGTATTTATGAATTATTATGCATTCAAACAGTACAGAATTATTGGTATCACAAAGACAATTTATATTTGTCAGTAGTAAGAGGATTATAACCATTAAACATTTTGGTTTTCAGCTCAGCAGGGGGGGGGGTAATTTTTGTCCTTGATCTTGTTCCTTTTTGAACTGAACCGTGCTAAGTATTATGTACGGTTTCGTGGACAAAAATTATAGGGCAATAATATACACAAGACATAGTTATGGTTATTGCTTAATTTTGTCATCAGTAAAGAGATAATTTAGTTTAACATTCCGAGTGAAAGGCAAAAAGCTGATGACAGTACGTCAATTTGCAATTTGATGAGTTGAGTTGAGAGAGGTAACAGTAGCCTAACTGTTGGTGGTTTTATTGTTGAATTACAGACGCATGTAAAGCCGGCTCTTGATATTGTATCGGCCTGCATCTTGAATGTATGCAAAATAGGTAAGGAAATAGCGCAGAATCGGTGCGGTCGCTAGAAAACGAGCAGCAGGAGGTAGGAGGACGAGTCAGTACTGGATGATGGTGTAACGAACGAACCGTACCAGTCTGATGCTTCAGTTTTAGCACAGCCTTTTCAGTTAGAAAGCACATGCTCGCTCGATGCTCGATTAACCAGCGGCGTCGTTCTCTTTGTTCCTCCCCCGCTGAAGATCCGTAACAGCGCATAACGCACTGCGCACACTAGGTCACAACACGCGCCCATAATACTCCGGTTCCTATCCGCACTACTCCGGGGGATAGGTACTGTGTCTGTGTGCTCTGCTTTTCCACCGCGATCTTTTCCTGCACTCTTCAGACAAACTCAAAATTTTAGCTCTATTTCTCAGTTTTCCTGAAACATTACTAATGCTTTTGGTACTGCCGATGTGTGTTTTGTTCTTCCAGCGTGACCTTTTCCTGCACTCTCAAGGCGAAGTCAAAATTTAAACATTAATTTTTTGAAATAAGGCATTTTTGATTACAAAGACTCTTTTTCAAATTTCCTGAAACGTTACTAAGGTTCTAGTACTAAGAATTCTTCTGAATAAAACGCGAAGTACCTGGCGCTAAAAAGAAGACCAGGCACCTGCTGATATCCAGAAACTCTCAGAATACGCATTATTATTATTATTACTATTGCCCACAATTATTGAAAAAAAAGTTTTAGTGTTCGAAGGTATACAGGATGTCTCAATTGTCTGTATTCGGTCGATAACTCCATTGCTGTTAGAGATAGCGAAAAATTGTTAAATACAAAGTTGCAGAGGGTCAAACAAGGCACATTTTACAAATTACAATCATGTATATAGGCTGTCCCACTAAGGAATAACAATAAAAACATAGTTTTTTTTAAAATGGAACACCCTGTATTGAATTCTATGATGAATTCCAAGTAACACTCATTAATCATGTTTTCATCTGAAGCGAATGGTTTAGAAGATGTTGGCAATTTTGCGGGAAAATTACTTTTGCAGTACCTACTTATGTTCAAAAATCACTCCACAACCAATTTTCAACCTTTGGTTTTGTAAATTTAGCATGTTATTAAGGAAGGTTTGGACTATACTTAAAGCTCTTGAAAACGGTCTTAGCTTCTCAAGTTCGTCCCCAGTATCATTATGAACCTTCAAAAATGTAGAGGTTAATATTTCGAAATTTTTAAATGGCACTACTACCAAATTTTATAGCCATAGATTGTAAAATTAAATTTGCTTTCGTTTAATATAAAATGTTCCTATATCCAAGTTTAGTATTTTCGATTTATTCGGTAAAACACAATTTTCATCTTTTTCTTCCTGATGTTTTTAGACAGTTGGCTCTGACTACATTTCATTGTAGGAGTGTTATCAGTCGAATTACAATTTCTATAGATCTAATATTTAAGGTTGCGTTTCACAATTTGACCAATTGTCTTTGGGCTACAAACCGGACTTGCAATAAATTCTGTGTCTGTAAAAACAAAGCGTAATTATTATAATATATCACCAGAAACGCCCACTATACCGAAAAACTATTTTGAGTAGGTACATTCTTGCGTTCCATAAATGAACTTTAAAAAAAACACTTAATCACAATTTATGGTTAATTAACGCAGGATTGCGGCTGACAAAATTTGTGACACCTATTGTGACATGTGTTCGAGCAGCCTTTCAAAAACATTATTGTAAGCTAAAAATGGAAATTCTTAAAAATCATATTTTACTGAATAAAACGAAAAATTCGAGACTTGGATATAGGGACATTTTATATCAAACGAAAGCAAATTTAATGTTACAGCTTATGGCTACAACATTTGATAGTGATGCCATTTAAAAATTTCGAAATATTAACGTCTACATTTTTGAAGGTTCATAATGTTACTGGGGACGAACTTGAGAAACTGAGACCGTTTTCAAGAGCTTTAAGTATAGCCCAAACCTTCCTCAATGACATGCTAAATTTCCAAAACCAAAGGTTGAAAATTGGTTGTGGGGTGATTTTTCAAAATAAGTACTGCAAAAATATTTTTTCCCGCAAAATTGCAAATATCTTCTAAACCATTCGCTTCAGATGAAAACATGACTAATGAATGTTACTTGGAATTCATCATATAATAGAATAAAAAATTAAAATACAGGGTGTTCCATTAAAAAGAACTATGTTTGTATTGTTATTCCTTAGTTTAGTGGGACAGCCTATACACAGGATTGTATTTTTAAAGTGTGCCTTGTTTGACCCTTTGCAACTTTGTATTTAACAAATTTTACCGAATACCGACAATTGTGACACCCTTATATCGCATATTGATATCAATTTATTTGCTGCTCCAGATATTTAACATATCGATTGCTCGTCTTTTATGCCACAATATTAATTGCAATAATCTAACAATTGAAGAGAATTTAAAAAAAGTCGATTTGTGTTCTATAACCTGAAGCCCTTTAAACGCAAATTTCAACAGTTATAAGAAAAAAATATAATATAAATTGCAACCCAAAGCAAATAAAAAGTAGGATCTAATGATGACTGAAAATTCTAATTAGGAATATTAAATTGTCCGGAAACTGACCAAAAGAACGATGGTATAATAGTTAAAACATATATCTTAGCAGACTTATATCATCGCACTATAGAAGTGATGGCTCGAGTTCCGAGTTTTGTGTTAACTTATTGCTACAGCTGTAGAACAGGATAAATTCCTTGTAATGTTTGTAATTAGATAACAAACTAAAATAAGTTAATTAATAATATATGTGTAAGTATAATCAATCACAGCTGTCAATTTGCAAACAATAGCGATCTAATTCATCATTTGCTCGTTATTGTAAAAGAAGATGATGTAAAAAAGAAATGCCGAAGTGAAGATTTATGTGTTAATAATCCTGTTTAACAAAAGCACTATTCTATTACAGTTTCTTATCATGGTAAAGCTTGTGTAATAATTATTCGTTGTTTTGTGGAAATTTAATGCCACACTTCACCAATTAAAAGCGGTGATCAATGTAAGAGATTCATGTAATAATAAATACTGTGTAACGGTAGTATTATTTACTTATATGTAACTATTTTATCTTATACGGCGTTTTAAAAACTTACATAGAGGTATTGTCAAGACAACTTTAATAAGTTACTCTCGCGACCTTAAGAATGTGTCTATGAGAAAATCTTTACTCACTGTAAATATATTGTTTAAAAGCGTAAATTGCGGTTGTCTCGAGTATTTACCATTTAAGGAATTCTAAAAGTTTGAAATTTATTTATAATTGACAGGGAATTCATTGTTAACAAATTGTATAACTTTTATTTGTGCTACCTACATTTGTATCAATGTACTTTAACGTTTTTAAATGACAATGCTTGACGAAATTTTACACCAATGTTAAAAGTTAAAAACCACATTTTTGCTTAAATATTTATTAGTTTTGTCACAAAATTTTTACCCACATGTACACATACAGAGTGAGTCAAACGTGGAAGGGCCACCCTCTATAACTTCCTTCGTATCGGATGAATCCGAACCATTTTTGGTAATGCCACCGAACTATATTTCGACCACTTTTTGTTTCATTGAATAACGACATGTCACTTTGTTATTTTAAATCGCATCCTGTATATTTTTTTATTGTAGTAGGAAGCATTTTCGTTTCTCTTTACAACGGTATAATAAAATCATACTCTTACATAATAAAAATTTCGAGAAAATATTAATTGAATGTATTCATCTGGCCGTTTATTTCATAAACTAATCACTTTATCAAAAAATTGTTCCAATAAAAGTTGAAAAGTAAATTTAGCAGCATCTTTTGATGTCATTCATTTTCTCTTGATATCTTCTTCACTGAGTCTCGTTGAGTAGTGAAAGATCATGTCGAGTTAATCACATCAACAGATGCGCCTAAATTACCCTTTCAACTTTCATTGAGACAATTTTTTGATAAAGTGAATAGGTTGTAAAGTAAAGGGTCAGATCCATACTTTTGGGAAAACGTTCCATTGATATTTTCTCGAAATTTTCATCATGTAAGAGTATGATTTTTTCACACCATTGTAAAGAGAATCAAAAGTGCTAATAAATACAATAAAGAAATATACATGGTGCCATTTCAAATAACAAAATGACATGGCGTTAGCCAATGAAATAAAAACATTTCGGGACCACTGATATTGTCGAAATGTAGTCCATAGTTAACCTTTTTACTTCCCCAAAAATGTTTCTGATATGTTGGAAACGAAAGAAGTTATACGGCCGCTCCAGTTTGACTCACCCTGTATAAGCAGAATATAGCATAAATAGCGATTTTTACATCGCCAAAAATAGGTAATGTTTACGTGCCAATAACTCAGGAACGATGGCAGTTATTCCAAAAAAAACCAGCGCAAAATCAGGAATATCTTGGCTAAGTGTGCATAAGTAAAATTTTATAACAAAATTCCGAAAAACAATGGTTTGGTTCAAAAAAGTGACGAGCATGATATTGCTAGAAACTTTATGGTTTTACTTGCAAAGGTAAAACTTCTCCTTGAAACTTATTTGTAGATTTTAAATATCATTTTCTTCAGTTTTCGTCTAAGCCTATAGAGTGGTAGGTAATACAGATTTTCTCCTCTCCTACTTAATTGAGAAAAAATAGCTCGAGCAGGTCATTTTTCGAGGGAGGAATTAACCCGCGCTTGGTTAAATTTTAGAACGCACCCCCTAACCTTTACCAACCCCAATTTTGAAATTTCAGCTAACAACCTCCCGCTTGTATAATGCATCATTTGAAAGCTAATTTCATTACGAATCTAACGCTATAAAGCTTTTTTATATCAGTTCACTTCATAACTCTAGGGTCTGCTTTTAATCACATTAAGGCGTTTTGTAATACAGCGTTTTAAAGAGTATGAAATGCGCTGTAAACCTATGTAAACATTTTTGAAATTCATCATAAATTATTTCAAAACTTACACTGAAGAATTGGCAGATAGAAAGAATAACTGTTTTTGCTGAAACTTTTGAAGGCGTGCGGATGGATTTCAAAAATTCTTTGCATCGGTCTATAGAGGAGATCGTACCCTTTAGAATGAAGGACCTTAATGTAATTTAAAGGGCACTGAAGGCGATGGGGGATGAAAGGATATAAAAAAGTTTGCAGTGATGAATTGGCAATGATATTAGCCTTCAAATGATGTACCTACCTATCGCCACTTGAGATTTTGAAGTTGGGGTTGGCGGTGCTTTGTAAAATTTTAATAAGCATGGGTTTACGTGTTCCTCGAGCGATTTTTCCTCAATTTTGTTAAGGAAAGGTTAACTTTTTTTACGAAAATTGGGTTGCCGAGAAATGAGACGGGATTGAGAAAAAGAGACTAACAGTTTGTTCGAGTCTAATTTCTTAAAAACACAGAGTTTATAAACAGTTTAATCAAATAAATTTCGAATGTATCACGACAAAGTAATAATAATTAAAATAAATGATATTCTTATTATAAATCATAAACATAAATAATATTGAAGTGGAAGCATGCTTATGCTATTTTTGGTTTCTGATCGTTTTTTTATTCACTTTATATCATTTTTGTGACATCAGGATCTAAGAAATTCAATTAAAGCAGTGCAAGAGTTCCTTTTCTCAAATCAGATAATATCCCAATTTGGGAAGGTATATTTATGAAGGAACGTGCAAGCCTGCAGTATGTACCTATAATGCAGTAATATATTATGAAAATCACAAATACGTTATGCAACAATAATAATGCATTTAATAGGTAAATTAAAGATATATAATAGCTGTTGTTTATTTATTGCATTTAAAATAGAGACGGAACAGCAAATACCGCCTGTGATATATGGGTAATAAAACAATAATCTATTAAACAAATTGAGCTTGGCAAAAACTGAAATGACTTTAAATAGAAAATCCGTTAAGTGCTTGTTCTAGAGTAGCAATGGGTGGTCTAAATTAAATATTATTTTAATACACACATTTGACAATGCCCGAGTCCTTTCAAAGACCTTGTAAGCACTGATTAATAACAAGCAATGTTTCTGTGGCCTGTCGGCTTTTAAACAATAGCATTTCTGCAGAAGATGTTCACTAACATTTATAATACCGACGTCTTGCTATTAAGATTTTCGTATTTAGCCGTGGAGGAATATCGTCCGAATTTTTCCCTCTGGTATGTTTGTATAGTTCCAATGCAGCATTATGGAGCATGACTGGTTAAAGAGGACTAAATTATTGTTGCCGTCCGTACATTCCATTATTATATTGTAATATTCGTGTGTTAGATTATTTTTATTGTATCAACAATCTTATCAACAGTAAACGTCGTTTTTAATGTCCAACCATGACAACAAAATTGTCATTTCTCTAAGCGTAAATTGTTTATGGGCAATATTCCTTAATTTAACACTCTGTATTATTGTTTTTCACTACCTATCGTAAAATTTATCTCTTGCCACTACATAAAATTAACTATTAGTTTCACTATTTATCAAGTCGTGGTTTTTGATTAAAATTTAAACTCTCACGTAAAATTAGAATTTGGAATAAATTTCAGGATGTATTGTTTGGGAGCTTTGGGGATTGGAAAATGACATATTTTCATCAATTTGTATATTATGAACTTGTACTTCAATTTTTAAACAAATAAACCGGAAGAATGAAATGATTAAGATATAATTTGGCAGGTTTAAGAGAATTTAGCCCTGAGAAGTTACTTTTTAGTATAGTTTTTAAGTTTTAAATTATCTTTGATAGTTAATGGTAGATACTTGTCTCTAATTTTGTGCAAGATTATTGCCCATACAGCACGGAATTAGATTTAGCGCTACGGGCTTTATTTGACCTACGATCACTTCCCACGGACGGTTCTTGTGATATTTTTTGTGCAATAACGGCCATCAATATTAAATTAGCTCGTAAAAACAAATTAATAATAAATTCCTTGAATTCACTTTCCAAAAACATCATATAATTTTAATCCACTCCGGCAAGTGATCGGATTAGATTTTTATTACAGGATTTTATTAAAGAATGCAGATTGAGCAACGTCGGTTTGTGACTTACCGTCGCATTCAAGTCTCCGCGCATAAAAGTTTATTGCCGGATTTTTACGAGAATCGATTTCAATTTAATGGTGACAATTCATTGATTCGGTTTAATGCCTATGTAAAAATGAATTAGAGAAGATAAAGTAGAGAAAAGCGTAGGAAAAGCTTGAGGGAGACGAGCTGAGATTACCTTGTAAACATGTTTAACAATAGCGAAAAAGCTGCATACGAAGTAACACATTTATTTACACACGAAAAAACGGCGCGAAAGAAATGAAACACGTGAACTGTTTTAGCACTCAGATACGTTCGCGTAGTTGCAGTACACACAGACTTTGAGTGGTACCCAGTGGAACCCCGAGAACTAACGTTCAGCGCCCTTCCAAGTTGCGAACGCGGCCCCTTCTATCCAAGATAAATGATGCTACAATGTTGTTGGATTTTCACGTGCTATACCTTTATTTAGCGGTCTCCTGAACTCTTTTACATTTTTTTTTACTTACTTTCGGAACGCCTTACTGATATCTCTGCTTTGAGGATTAATACTCCATCGAATTCTTCAGAGTGCTTTAATCCTATTAATTATTGAACGTAGGTATCTCTTCTCTTTAGTTTCCTAGTATCAGGATAGCATATATTTTCGCAGTTTTTCAGGAATGTAGTTTAATTAAACAAAAAAAAAATTGACGTTTTACCGCTGACACTGAAAAATTTAATATAAAGTGCGTTAAGAAGAATACAATTAAATACATACGAAGCTTTTATTAACTGTTTCAAGTTCCTGCGGAAAAAAATTTGCAGAAAAGTCTATTCATTTTAAGCTTGCGGTTATGGACAAAAAAATTGTAGTGGGTATCACAAGTTTACAATTACAAATTAGAGCAAAATTTGTTGTTAGGTTCTGTCAAAATAATTGTTCTCTTGCACATTAATTTTTCAATTAATAAAGGGTGTCCCAGAAAAACCGGAATGATTTATTTTTGGCTATAGCTTTGATATTATTGAACCGATTGTGCCCAATTTTGTACCGGACGTAGTTAAAAGATGAGGCTTTTAGATTTAGAGTCATCCACCAACAATTTTCTGTTCGTATTTATTACAAGACCATTTTTTGATTGGCTGGGGTTGAAGCATCTGTGAACGTTCAAAATAACAATTAGTGTAAGGTTAAAGCTGATGCTTTTCTCTTCCAAAGCAAATTTACAAAATTTTATTCTGAACGTTCGTGATTAATTTACAATTTTTTTTGTGATGCTCTAAAACATGGATTTTTAAAATTTATTATCTACTTCTCTACCGATCTTTAGTGATACTCTAAATCTTTCACAAAATAACGTTGCTTTACAGGCATTTAACTCAAGTGCTGTAGTTACGAAGTATTAAAAATAAGTTTTTTCCAAGATTGGTAGCAACGTAAAAAATAGACCTTAAAAAATCCGTGTTTAATAGTACCGCAAAAAAATTTGTAAAAAACGAAGATCGCCCAGAATAAGAATTTGAAGAAGAGGAAAGCATTAGCTTTCATCCTACACAAATTTCATTTTGATCGGTTCACAAATGATTGAACTCCAGCCACTCAAAAAATGGATTTGTAAAAAAACGCAAAAAAAATTATTAGTGGCGCCATTTAGAAAATTATTGTCAATTCTAAAAGCCTCATCTTTTGGCTACGTCCTGTGCAAAATTTGGGAAAATCGGTAAAATA
This sequence comes from Pycnomerus fuliginosus, assembly GCA_963924575.1. Taxonomy (NCBI): domain Eukaryota; kingdom Metazoa; phylum Arthropoda; class Insecta; order Coleoptera; family Zopheridae; genus Pycnomerus; species Pycnomerus fuliginosus. The sequence continues at coordinate 4,894,397 of OZ004626.1, forward strand.
ATAAAAAAGTTATAACCAAAAATAAATCGTTCGATTTTTTTGGGACACCCGTTATTTTATTTTATGTTTATTATAGATAATTCTTAGTAAAAATATTTCCCTATTAGCTATATTTAATTTTGATTGATAATACCCTTGAATTTTAGTAGTAGGTTTAAGTTAATTTGTATGTTAAGGAGATTTATACATACGGAGGGGGCGCGGGGGCGCGTAAAGACAAAAAAATTTTCTAGTTGTGTGCTATTACCCGTATAGTAAAAATAAGTGGGTTTGTTAATTCCTGGAATATAGAGAAACTTAAATTAAGTGTTTGGGATTTTTTCTGGATATTTTAATTTTAGGTTAACTTTGGGCCTGGGAGGGGGGATAAAGTTTATAAAGAAGGGCTTAAATTGTGTAATGCTTTTAAGTTCTTGAAAATGTCGATTCTTTTAGGGGTTTTTAGATTTTTTAGGGGGTCTAATTATAAGGAATTGATTCTGTTGTTAGGGGATTAGGGAAATCTTTGAGCATCTTTGTTTCTTGTTTACAGGGGGATAATTTCTTTTTTGTTTTTCTTAAAGGATTTTACTGTTTTTAGAATAAGGTTGTTTTTAGGTTTTGTGAATTGATATTCTACCCGTTTTGTATAGGGGATCATGCATTTTTTATGGGGTTTACATTTTGAAAAGGGGTTTATAAAGTGAGATTCTTTCTTTGGGGTTTTAAAATATTAAATGATTGAGAGAGAGTTTTTCTTTGGGATAGGTTGTTGATTTTTGTTTTTTTTTATTGAAGGTAAAATAGGGGTAATTTGTTTTGTTTGTTAATTTTTTTTAGTAAGTGTTTGTTTTAGGTATTGATGTCAATTAAAGTTACATTTTTTCCTGAGTGAATTTCACAGTTATGGTTTCTAATTAAAAGAGATAGAGAACATGTGCAACGATTCTGCCAAATTTTGCCTATAAATGTGCAGATCTCTTGCGCATAACGTCACAGGATAGAAAGGGACTTAAAGGATTGGAAACCTTAATTCTAGCTAAATAGCACTCTAGAATAAAAGGAAATATTATTTTGTCGTATACAGTTCTCTTTTTTTTAAATACGCTCATCCGTATTTGAGATTAATATTTCTGTACCTACTGAACACATATTGAGCGAATTTTTTTCAGGACTTTCAGAAAACAACAAAATGTAGCCAAAAATATCTTGATGATGAAAACCAAAATTTTTGCTTTTTTTAAATTTTTACGGCGGAAAAGGAATTTCAATCAAACACCACTAGAAAGATTTAGAGTTTATAGCACACTAGAAATGAGGAAAGGCATGCCCAGGAAAGTGGAGAAGAAAATGGAGTGCATTTAGGGTCCCAGAGAAGATCGTACGAGGTTCTTCAAAATCGACGAAGGGGAAAATATTTTTTTAGTCGACTTAATCTGATAGTAACAGTTAAAATTTTCATCTTCCTTGAACTGCAAGTAAACAGAAATTTACTTCATCAATTGGTCGTTCCTTTATTAAAATGGCGCGAAATTCTGGGATATTTCATACTTTCACATTACAAAATTACGTAAAAATGATTAATTTGTTACTAACAAATGTTATGTGCACCTCGGCCGCGACAGTATCTTCCTATCCTCGCCTGTTTCTCATCTAGCTTTGCTCGTCTCGCAAAAAAAGTCAGAAAAGTCATTCTTTCAGACCTTGATACACAAATAACTATTCCTGCTACGCTTATATCACTAAAGTTCCAGCTAACAAACTTTTTCACCAATTTCTTATTTAGGCACCCTTTCCATATAAAATTAAACTTCCAAGTACTTATTCTTAGTTAACATTCACAAGATTTTTGCTCACATTAAAGACTGCTTTGAAACTTAAATTATTTATTAGTTTTGGATTTGGACAGCTTTTTTTATGATTTGGTACTTCTTTTATTGTTTGCTTATAATGTGAAGTTTAATCGTTCCAAAGATCTCTAAAAACTAAAACTCCAGTTAGAATCAAAAGTTGTGCTCACTTAAAGAAAAAGCAGTTATTTTGCCACTCCACTATTATAAAAGGCCATAATTGGCAAAAACGCCATCAAAAGCGTTTCGAGGTATCGACCTCACTCATCTTTTGCGCCCATTAAATAAAATCTAAAAAATTATCCTACAATGAATTGGGTTGCTCAAACTTCAACATTTGCGCAATATGTTGGAAATTCACCCTGTATGTCCAAGCATCATAAGATTTTTAAAATACTATTTACGCCAGCCAATTATCTAAACGGCCTAATCAGTCTTACTCTGGATGACATTGAAAACCTTTCAATATTGAAAACTTTTAAGACATACGATTGGTTAATTAGTAATCTTTACAGGTGTTGTCACGGGAGATTGATAAATTATGCCTAATTCAATTGAAAATCTTGGCAACAGGTAAAAGTTGTTGTTTGAGTTTTCAATTGAAATCGCTATTTTATTAAGAATCACAGCCGAAAAGATTACCAATCCGATATCTTAAAAGTTTTTAATATTGATAAGTTTTCAATGTCATCCAGAATAAGACTGATTGAACAAAAAAGTTTCAAGAGGTATGTATAGCTATTTTAATACTCAAAAATTCGAGGTGGACCACTTGAATTGTCGGACAGTTTATTACGAGATCTTCGTCTTGGATGAAAATCGATTTTTTTTCCTGAATGGCAATGTTACAACAAAATACTCACAATTTGATGTAGAATCGGAATATAAAATGAAAATACCGAATCTAATGGACACTCTTCCTTAATGACCCTGTATAGAGAATAAAGTGCGTGGTTTCCCCTAAAATAAAGCCTTTATGGACTAGCGACAACCTGTGACTTGGCAACAGTGCGAAAATCGGGTATCGTACTCAGCTCATCATTCTGAACGAGAATATATACGGCTTCAGTACGTAAGGTTTCCACAAAACTTTTTTCTATAAGTTATCGAATTCTTCACAGTTTTTAATTAAAGTTTTTATATCCAAATTAATTGCAAAGAATGAAACCAATTGACGCCATGCTATTAGAGGTATATTTTATGAGCGTAGCTAAAAACAGACGGATTATTATTTTGATGGGTGATGCGTAGTTTCGGTTATATTTTCAAGTGACAAGTACATTTTAGATTCTCTGACATGTGCCAGCAGGTTTATTTTTTCTGTTTTTTAAGCCATGTTATAAACGAGCGAGAGCATCAATCAGAAAAATATGTACTTTTGACAAGAATTTAAAAGCGTCCTAGGAAAGTTAATTACATCTAAGTAACAAATTGATTTGAGAGAGTAACTTTCATTTTTTTTTTTACAAAAATATGGGAGTTGAAGCCCGAAGCAAGATCAGTTTGGGTGTGATCCATTTAGGTCATGCAGAGCAAGTAAAGTCCGCGGACAATGACCAAGCTCTGTAATAACAGGTTTCGTCTAGTGCGGGTGGATGTAGCGTGGACCATGTTGAAATGCGGTTACATCGTTCGAGATATTACGCTCATCCCTCCGCCTACATCGCTGTCTTCTCTTGCATACGCTGGGCTTGATATTTTTTTAATCATCACAATTTTAGACACAAAAAATGTATGTTGAATTATTTAACATTTACATTTCACATTGCAACTATAACCTGATAATGTATAATATTTAATAGCAGTCTTGAAATATACAAAACATTAGACAACATAACTTTCTTGTTTACGTGCCTTTAAATTACAATACGTACTAGACAATACGTATAATTTAATATAGTAATTGATGATATTGCTGGTATCTGAATTAATCACATACATTAATTATCGGCTATCTCTTAAACATTTAATTCTTTAATTAAGCTATTATTTTATTTTATGTAATGCTAAGAGGTATAATAAGGTGTGTTATTTATAATGTATTGGAAAAGGATAACGCTTTCGATTATCCATAAAAAAATGAACTGATTTTCCCCTGGCAAGGATAATTATTATCCTTTATTCGAGGCCCCATCTACTGTTTTCAGTTGGAGACTACGGAACGTATCTGTAGTTTCTCTCCGAGTTCCCCAAGAGTGAATTATCCTTTTCTTGTTACATCACAGCCGCCATCTACGGCTTTCAGGCAGAAGCTACGAAACGTATCTGTAATTATATTAACTTTTTAAATATGCCTAGTTAATGCAAATAAAAAAAAATAAAAATAAGGGTTTAAGTGGATCGAATGTAAGTTAATTCTAATGAAATGTGCTTAAAAATTGTGAAACCTTCAACTATTCGACGTGAGATGGCATGAACGTTTAAAGTCGATACTCGTTTAAGATCCAAAGATTATTCCATTATCCTGCAGGATTATTATTGTTATTGACACTCCAAGAATAATAAGATTCCAGAAAAGTGACTAATAATTTAATTTTTTGACGCTATTCTCGATTTTCTGTCAGTTAAAGTAGAATATGTAGAACGGAGTTCTTTAGAATTGATATGAATTTTTAAACCTTCTGAGAGCTGTCAGGTTTATACTACCAGAAAGGAAACAATAAATTGACGTTGATAGAAACTGCAGGAATCGTTCAATACGTACATTCTGAATTTAACAAAATAATGTATAATAATTTATATAGAAAAAAGTGTGTACAAGAAAAATCGAGGAAAACGTTGGTTTACGATCACAGCTTCAGACGCAATCACTCAGTATCTGAAGCGCTTCTATTTAAGTAAACAGGTAGCGACTATTATTCTTTTCTGGCAAGTTTTTCTTTGTAACCCTTGTCACAGTATATTCTTCTAAATGAGAAGGAAAGGGAATTACATTCAATTTCGCCATTGTTCGGTAAATATATTATATTCTATTACCAGCGTGTCAGCGGGACGAACATCCAACGTAATCACGTTTTAATCCTAGTTTAACGAAACTTATAATGATTGATGCATTAGGATACTTATTGCAGCAAAAAAGCAGACGAGTTTATTAAAAGTTAGTTGGGGGAAGTTCAATGTTAAGCTTTTTAGCAACTTTAAGTTATTTTACGTTGGAATAATTTATTTTATATTATATAAGGTAAGTCTAAAGTAATTTAAACCGTACTATTTCCGTTTAAAAACGACTGTAATACTTGGCAATTCCTTTAGACTTACCCTGTATAACAAAAAGAAACTTACTAATGATCTATATTTTATTATATAAAAGTGTATTTCTTGGAATCAGCTCACAATGAAAATAAACGCATGCGATAAAGAATTTCCCGGGAAAACTTTCATTTCCAACTAATGTCATTTTAGAATTTTTATAACTCTATAAAGTTAACTCCAGTCAATCCAGAAGTTAACTCATTTCACTTGGGATTTTCTTTTCAAATCTGATGTAGTCTCTACACTTGCAATATCGATTTCCTCTTGTGACAAAAGGACGAAAGACGACAAAAATTTATAGAACATTTCTTGCCACACCTATATTTCTCTTTTATTGCGGAACAATGAGGAATATTTCAGATATTACCTGTTTTATTGCCAACTTTTGTTTGATATACCCCTTTTTGTCAAGGAATTGAACTTAAAAAAGAACAGTATGTAAAGTAGGGCAGTGATGATTAAGGGGATATTCAACCCAGATATAATAGAACGATCTAAAAATAAGGGAAATCCTCATTGTTATTCAAGAGAGGATAAGAAGTAGGTCTAAATAAGGAACAGAAGTAGTAAAAAGGGTCAGAGGATGCATAGAGAGAACAAATAATCAAGAAAGTGGACAAATCGATTGATGTCGTCATAAAAGCAGATAGTTCCCGTTGAAAATTTTTCTTTGCAGTGGGTTATTCATTTTGCTGAAAAGGATTTATAGCAAATTGTTAGTTGGCATTCTATGGAAGGTGCAGTAGAGGCCGCGACAGTTGTAATCATTACGTGATAAATAGCCGCAATAAGTTACGAACAGAGGAACATCGTATTGCTTCTGACTATCTCCAGCATATTGCATACGTAATTACCCTGAAACTAGACCGCAGGTCCTAAATCAGACATCAGCGCAGATGCAAGTGGTAGATTTATGCCATATTTGAAATGCCAACTTCGACACCTCCATATCTCGAACATAAACCCTTTGATTAATTTTCACGTTTTAAATCCCGCTCTTCAACCATTAACAACTTTAGGGCTCTCCCCTTTCAAATTGCTACTTTAATTTTGGCAAGTGTAAGATTCAGTGCTAGGCTAGCGTTAATTGCAATTCCAAGTAGCGCAGGTGTTTCTGTCAAAGTTTTAGTTTGTTTAGGGCAATGTGATTTAGAGTTGTTAGGAAACATCAAGTGTAACCCTGCAAGGGTCCACCTGGTCAGCGTATCCAAGACTATGGTCGTCTTCCGGAAGGATAAGACCGAGAGGACTGTTTATTAGAATATTTTTGAGACCCCAGTAGAAAATCTACATTTCCATTCTAGAAATCATAACCGACAAGGACGTATGACATTCATAAAATTAGTTACCTATGTACCTAATGAGATTTAACTGCAATTAGATAAGTAGGATTAATTCGTTAATTCGTCCTCGTGAATCATCCATAATTTGACACTGATAAAGAACTTAAAATGCAAGCTCAGTTACCGAGAAGATCCTTAACTAAATACAGTCTTCAAACAAATGTAGCTTTTTTAAATAAAGTATATCAATTAAGAGCTTCTCCAGAAAGCACTGCGAGGATGGAATAATTTACAGCAATTACGTAGAGTGAAATTTTGTATTTTAGACGTTTAAGTCATTTTAAGAGGAGCTACAAAATTATGTAGAAATAAAACTATGAGAAACTTTAAAGCTCTCGCGCGGCGCCTCCACCAATTCTGCATATTCCTGGCGATGCGATGGCGGTCCCGTACCCTCGACCTTGTCGCAATTGAAATTGTCTTTATCTGCGATTTTTAAATACTACGTTTCTTATGTAGGTAGATAAAACTGTTTTTTCGCCGTTGACGTTCTTAAATACAAATTGCTACTAAAGGAATGCCCTTTAAAAACTGGACAAAATTCTTTTTTCAATAGTAGCAAATTTTATTACTGCCTTTTGGCTAACAATGACCCCTGCTATACATACTAAATATTTAAATCTTATATTTACACCTAAATACGTCATTAAATCATATCAACTGAATTCTTCTCACGTTTATTTTCTGTTTCGTAGGTCTCTTGCCCTTTCCAATCTACCTTTACGCCCTTCATCCATTCTATTTCCTCTCCGATTTTATTCCGTATACTCTTTCTCTCCCTTTCCTTTCTCTCAGTTTCCCTCTCCCTTATTACTGCATTCATCCTTCTTCTCTTCACATTTCTATTTCGTCCCTTGCGTATCCGTTCCTCTCGTAGTCCTTTTCTCAATATCTCCGTTAGTTTTCATGTGACGCTTTTCATTTTTATGCCAGATATAACTGAATGCCAAACTGTAAAATAATCACTAGATGGAAAGAATAATAAGTAATGAAAGAAGGGATGAGAGCAACATGAATTAATAAAAATAATGTAACAAGTACACTCAATTACAGAAAATACCAATCTGAACAAATGATTAAACGTGTATCAGGATCAGCTTAACTGAGGAACCAAAAACTGATTCTATTTAAATAGGTACCAAATGTTCCGATAATTAGCGATTTTAATGTCCTGAAAATGTCAGTATGTTCAGAGATGATATTGAAACAATTCCACATAACCGAAATAGGAGATTTAAGCAGAATGTTATATTGATTTACAGTTGAAATGCAGCCTATTCTATTGTTAAGCAACAAATTTTTCTTCTAGTTTGAAGAAAGTTTAAACCAAATCTAGATAACAAATCCTGTTCATAGCTTCTGTCTGGATAAAAACCATTGAGAAGAAGGACAAAAATTTGAGAAATGTTCTCTGAACAGATTCCAGAGACATAATGTGGTTAGCAAATGATGGAACAATATGCTGACTTCAGTCTAACAAGTGAACAATATAATATTTTAAGACCTTGAACATTACTAAACTCTCCACAGTTTCTATACAGGGTGTCCCGTCTCAGAGTGCAAAAATTTCAGCCACAGATTCCTTGCATGAAAATAAAAGACCCGTATTTTTTTGTTTCGCTAGATGGGCCCCCATTTCGTCACTAGGGCTCCTCAAAAGTGAGCCCCAAAAATCGAAAATTAATTCCCACGTCTTAACCATTCAACCGATTTTGCTGAAATTTTCCACAAGACCATTACGAACGATGAAGATTTCAATAATGTAGCTGATGATGTCGTGGTGCCCACCACAGGCGCCCCCTGGGCCGCCCTCGACATTTTCGGCCCATTATCTTTGTTAACGTAATTAAATTTCGTAATTAATTACACACCGTCCGATGGTCGGTTGAATTTAGAAACTACGCTACCTCTTACACTTTTTCTGTAAAATGCACCATTTCCGAGTAAAATTAAGGAATGTGGAGCCATACACGTGCTTATTGGCAGACTTTTCAAGATAGCTATAGCGCGATTAATGTCAGGGCTTTGTTAAAGTTTTAAATTATTGTCAGTTTTGCACCACTGTGGCATTGTGTTTGTTTTTTTTTTGTAAATATTATAATTGCAGCCAATTTTGCAAATTCGGAGTATACAGATATGCATTTAATTTATGGTGTATTGCTCCACATTTCTTAATTTTACTTGGAAATGGTGCATTTTACAGAAAAAATGCAAGAGGTAGCGTAGTTTCTAAATTCAATGGAGCATCGGATGGTGTGTAATTAAATAGGAAATTTAATTATGTTAACAAAGATATTGGGCCGAAAATGTCGAGGGCGACCCCGGGGGCGCCTATGGTGGTCACCACGAAATCATCAGCTACATTATTGAAATATTCATCGTTCGTAATGGTCTTGTGGAAATTTTCAGCAAAATCGGTTGAATGATTAAGACGTGGGAATTATTTTTCGATTTTTGGGGCTCACTTTTGAGGAGCCCTAGGGACGAAGCGGAGGCCAATCTAGCAAAACAAAAAAATACTGGTCTTTTATTTTCATGCAAGGAATCTGCGGCTGAAATTTTTGCACTCTGAGACGGGACACCCTGTATACATATGAAGCCATATACATTAAATGCTTTCTCTACCATATTCAATATAATTAAGCCGAAGAAAAGAATGTTTGCTGTCAAATGTCACCCCCAAGTCTTCACTGTAACAATCAGACCACCTTATGTTATATGACGCGCAAGTCGGAAAAGAGAACGTTTTCGCGCTTTGAAACGCAAACGAAACGCTGTGCTGCCCAAACGGTTAAAGATATCCCAAAAAGTCCGCGACAGAATACACGTATCTATAAAGGACAACCCACAATAACACTCAAACCGATTTTCATAAAAAAGCGTCATAGAAACGCCCAAAATCGCATCATACAAGGTGCTCATCGAACAATAAACATGTGAGTAAAATTTCATCTTAATATCTTCAGTAGTGGCGCCTTCGGCGTATCTTTGATGATTTTTCTGCCAAAAGCCCTAAATGTGAATAAACGTCCTGGAGCAGAATTTGAAGCTATTTCCGACGTTGGTGTGAAAAATGGGTTTGCATTTATGATTTTAATGTTATTATGCCCAAAAGGCACTTTTCGTGGACTGATTCGGTCCAAAATCCAATCAGCACCTACAAAGTGTCCATTGAGTGCGTATGCCAAACATCAAGCAAGGATTTAAGTGTCTCCCTTGAAATCAAAATCGTCCTGTCCGAGCCAATTTTCATAATTTATTTGACTTACGAGTTATTCGGGGTGGTTCCTTTTGATTGGAACGCTCTGTATATGTATCGAGAGAGAGACCAAATACAGTTTCATTATAAAAAAAAATTAACTGACATACTCCTGAATGGAAGTTGAAAAACATAACTGTGGCGGGCATTTGTCCATGTGTGATTTTTAAAGGCGGGCATTTTACTTGCGGGCTCTTGTCCGACGGGCTTATGTTCATTAGTTCATATTATGTGCAATGGATGAGCATGTACGTCCATCGAAAGCAAAAGCAAAAGTCGTGGAATAAGCCCGTGAATTATGAGCCCGCCTACAAAAATTCCGTGATGTAAAAAGTCCACGTGGAGAAACACCCGCAACTCGTATCGAGAGATAATATTATAATGTGTAATGTAGACTCTTGTATACTGGTGGTAGCTCGCTTTCGGTAAGGTCGAAAGCTCGCAGGGTTGAAACTATTACCTCCATATCAAGAAGGGAAGGGAGCATATACGAGAACATGAGATGACCATAACGGATTTTCAGTATTAACCTCCCCACAACTAATTTAAAAAGTAATCAGCTACGGAAGCGGCTAAGACCTGCCCACTTGGTGAATGATCCACTCCTATTTTCAATCCTCAGTCTACGTCTTAAGTGTTTTTTCAAAATGTTTATTATTTATCGCCAAAAGGACACTGAGTTTAATTGCATTTCTGGAAACAGAATTTGAAGACCTTTCATGTGCTGATAAAACAAAAGGTTATCATTTTTCAAATTTCATAGATGACATGCCAAAGAGGCACTTGTTACTGGCGGGCTTATTGCGCGGCAAATGCTGGGGCAGAGAATTGGGTAATGATAGAAAGGCAAGGGCAGAGGATTCAAGATTCAAGAATAGAAAAGGGAAGATATCAAGGCTAAGAGAAGAACTAGGAGTGAAATCGGCAAAGGAAACAATAGACGTTGTGGAGACATTTAACAAGACTGGAAGAAGATAGACATCAGGTAAAGAAAATATGGAAGGCCCAAAAATTGTTAGGAAAAAACAGAAGATATAGACCGAGAACAACATGGAATAGTGCAAGAGATGTCAGGAATAGACTGGGACTCAATGAAAGAAATGAAAAACGTTTTCACTCGCACATAGGTAATGGCTTTTATTCATTCGGCTCGTGTGAACTTCATTCTCGTGAATGGTAGTCTACATTACGTGCTCTTTAAATAAGTAATAATATGAAATAAAATAGCCGACCGACTTATGTCCACTGGCTTTTTACATCACGCGATTTTTGTTGACGGGTAGGTATTTTACTAGTGGGCTTATTGCGCGGCAAATGTCCAGATGCTGGGGCAGAGAATTGGGTAATGATAGAAAGGCAAGGGCAGAGGATTCAAGATTCAAGAATAGAAAAGGGAAGATATCAAGACTAAGAGAAGAACTAGGAGTGAAATCGGCAAAGGAAACAATAGATGTTGTGGAGACATTTAACAAGACTGGAAGAAGATAGACATCAGGTAAAGAAAATATGGAAGGTTAGGAAAAAACAGAAGATATAGACCGAGAACAACATGGAATAGTGCAAGATATGTCAGGAATAGACTGGGACTCAATGAAAGAAATGAAAAACGTTTTCACTCGCACATAATGGCTTTTATTCATTCGGCTCGTGTGAACTTCATTCTCGTGAATGGTAGTCTACATTACGTGCTCTTTAAATAAGTAATAATATGAAATAAAATAGTAGGAAGGAGCGGCGGAGAAAGAGTAGAAAGAAATGGAGGAGGAGTCAGCGGCTAAGACCTCCACACTTGGTGAATGATCCAATCCTATTTTCAATCCACAGTCTACGTCTTAAGTGTTTCGGGAGTTTTTCAAAATGTTTATTATTTATCGCCAAAAGGACACTGAGTTTAATTGCATTTTTGGAAACAGAATTTGAAGACCTTTCATGTGCTGATAAAACAAAAGGTTATCATTTTTCAATTTCATAGATGACATGCCAGAGAGGCACTTGTTACTGGCGGGCTTATTGCGCGGCAAATGCTCTGGCAGAGAATTGGGTAATTATAGAAAGACAAGGACAGAGGATTCAAGATTGAAGAATAGAAAAGAGAAGAAATTAAGACATAAGAGAAGAACTAGGAGTGAAATCGGCAAAGGAAACAATAGATCTGGTGGAGGCATTTAATAAGATTGGGAGAAGATAGACATCAGGTAAAGAAAATATGGAAGGCCCAAAAGCTCTTAGGAAAAAACAGACGATATAGACCGAGAACAACATGGAATAGTGCAGTAGATGTCAGGAATAGACTGGGACTCAATGAAATAAATTCAAAACGTTTTCACTCGCACATAATAGCTTTTATTCATTCGGCTCGTGTGAACTTCATTCTCGTGAATGGTAGTCTACATTACGTGCCAAAGAAAATATGGAAGGCCCAAAAATTGTTAGGAAAAAACAGAAGATATAGACCGAGAACAACATGGAATAGTTGTCAGGAATAGACTGGGACTCAATGAAAGAAATGAAAAACGTTTTCACTCGCACATAATGGCTTTTATTCATTCGGCTCGTGTGAACTTCATTCTCGTGAATGGTAGTCTACATTACGTGCTCTTTAAATAAGTAATAATATGAAATAAAATAGTAGGAAGGAGAGGCGGAGAAAGAGTAGAAAGAAATGGAGGAGGAGTCAGTATGTCTGGAAGGTGGTGATGAATCAATCTCCAGGCGGAAATGCCGCTCTTAAACACTCCTGGCGGTAACCCTCGTCGGCTCCAGAGGCTGGGGCAAAGCAAGCGTCCAAGCGGCGCTGAAAGTCGACGGCCGCCGGCGTCGCGGCTCTAGCTCCATCTCTATGACAACGGCCTGCTTCACGCAGGTGCCAGCCAACCCCTATATATCCAATTCACCATCGAGAGGATTCCAGTCTAGCGCAACATTTTAATCGAGGACCTCAAAGATGAGTGTGAAAAGCCGCCAAATTTAAACCAAAACACTTTGCGCACTTCTTCCATGTCCCGCTGGCTCGGAGGCGCCCACCCGGCACCAACCTAAATCCATTTGAGGCGCGTGCGGAGACCAAAATGAACTCTCCAAGTGTCTTGCCTGAATCCGATGAACAACTTTCAAATTATTAAATTGTTGTGCACTGTTATGGGGCTGGTGTCGCTCCTTCTACTTGTAGCGACAGCCCAAGCGGATTTTGATCCTGATCGGAAACTCATCCGCATCAGGGGTGATATCATCCTCGGTGGTATTTTCCCTATGCATGAGCAAATTAGCGGACGTATGGACATGCCATGCGGTGCGGTCAAAGAAGAAAAAGGCATGCAAAGACTCGAGGCGATGCTTTACGCTATCGACGAAATCAACGGCAGCGATGAAATCCTTCCAAATGTTACTCTTGGCGCCCTCATCATTGACTCCTGCAGCAGCGATACTTACGCTCTTGAGCAGTCGATGGAGTTCGTGCGCTCCTACATGAATCAGGTAATAAAATTTTTTACCTCTTTAAAATACACGGAAAAATAATTCCCCAGGAGTCAAAAACTTGTTCCAGTCAATATAACGCAATTAAGATTGATAACTCCGTAAATCCAATTACAGAGTTAGCAAGCTCCTGTCGACAACACTGGAAATATGTGCTTTAAGTATTAAAGTTGTTGGGTATTTGAAGCACGTTTCTGATCTCTCACTTAAACTAATATCTAAATTTAAAAACCAGAATATTCTAAATAGTTTTGTAAACAAATAGAACGAGAATCAAAATTCTACATAATTTTTGATGGCAATATTGTTTCTCCTGTAAATAACTTTTCATATGCAGATTGCTTGTTTACCACAACCACAACCGACGACTTATGTAAATCTAAAGGATTCTTGGCCCAGAGTTGCTTTTTTAAATTTCACGATAAATAGTTCATCCGATTAGTTCCCCCGAGTTTTATTAACCAATGTTAATGCTTTGTTTGTTGACAAACAACCAATGATTTGTGCTTGCAACTGCAAATTGCAGCATTTAAAATACAAAAGATAAATATAATATTGTTGCATCTGGCCCTTTTGGTCCAGAGCTTGGTACCGGGTTGCAGGGGGAAAATTCGTGTCGACTAGGAAAACATCAACAAAAGGGGAGATTAAAATGAAACATGGTTTGATAGATTTTGGATTTCAGATGGATTTCTTGTCAAAAGGTTTAGTTCTTACCGACGTTTCGTTTACCGTTAGAGGGCGGCTGGATTGGCGCCATGAAGATGCAACGGTGAACGAAACGTCGGTAAAAGCTAATCTTTTCACACGGGATACATCCGGAATCCAAAATCTAAGATTCAACTTGACCCGTGGAAGCTTCCATTCAAATCCATGAAATAAAGGGTGGCCCATAAAAAACCGGACAGTTTTCTTTTTTGTCTGTCTTCGTTAGTTTTTGTGCGATATTTTTTAGTTTTATACTCGACGTAGCTGAAGGTTGAGGTCGTCGATACCACTCATTGGATTTGAATTCGCACCATCAATGTCGTTCCTAAGGACTTTCATTTAACACCTTTATTTAGGCCAATGGGGTTTCGTTACCCTTTGACACATGACGGTAGCGTTTAGACAGGATTGAAAGTCGTTCTTTTCTCTTTCCAAAATGTCCTGCAAAATAAACATTAATCCATCCCTAAGTTTTTTGTGAATTTTCTTCCAAAACTCTAATCGCATGATTTGCAATAAAAAGTACAGAGACGAAGAAAACTCTGTAGGCATTTTTGATTTAGGTTGTAAATTGAGCAGATTAATCTGCATTTTTAATTTAAGTTGTAAATTAAGCTAACAATCTGCATAATTTACAACTTAACCAAAAATAGCTACCGAGTTTTCATCGTCTCTGTACTTTTTGTTGCAAATTATGCGATTTAGAACCTTGGAAGAAAATTCACAAAAAATTTAGGGATCGATTAATTTTCGTTTTGAAGAACATTTTGGAAAGAGGAAAGAACGACCTTCAACCCTGTCTAAACGCAACGTCATATGTCAATGGGTAACGAAACCACATTAGCCTAAATAATGGTGTTGAATTAAAGTCCTTAGGAAGGACACTGATGGTGCGAATTCAATTCCAATGAGTGGATCGACGACCTCAACCTTCAGCTACGTCGAGTATAAAACTAAAAAACCTAACGAAGATATACAAAAAAGAAAACTGTCCGGTTTTTATGGGCCACAATCAGAGCTGGGCCAAGTACCGAAAAAAAGTACTTAAGTATCAAGTACTAAGTACTTGATATTTTGAATATACTTCAAGTATCAAGTACCAGTACTGGATAGAAGTACCTACTTGAAAATTGCAGTCCAGTACTTTACTAGTGCGCACACGTTAAGTACCCAGTACCAGTACCAATACTTAAAAGTACTGAGTAAAATAAGGGACTGAGTATTTAATAAAGTACTTAAGTACTTGACATAGTACTTAAGTAAAATAAGAGACTGAGTATTTAATAAGGTACTTAAGTACTTTCAGGACTTAAGTACTTGACATAGTACTCAAGTATCTACTTGTTATTGAGTATACTCTTATAGACAGCGGGCTAGCGATAATTTCGGTAGGTATATGATTTGCTCCACCACAATAACGATATGTATTATAGTTTTAGTTAATATAAACCAGCAAATACAGGAATCATGCTCAGGTGTGGCTGCGTTTTCAAATTGAGGGGGCTCCAAATTTGTAAAAAAGATTGGTGCCGTGAATATCATTTGCTCCCGTCTGCCTGTCAATTTTTCATGTAAATAAGATGGCACATGTTACAAAGAAACATTTGACTGACGTCCAGACCGCTGCGTTTTCGGTGAGGGTGGTTGTAAACATGTCATGTGCCATCTTAATTACATGAAAAATTTACAGGATTGCAGTCTGCACCCCGTGCCCGTAATAATTTCGAGTTCTGATAACGACACCACGCAAAAAGTGCTCCATTTCAATAAGATTTATGGTATTGTTTTGCGAATTTCAGGCTTCTAAGAAATGAACAAAGTGAAGTCGTTCTTGGATTTGCCCCAACCTAATAGATATTCTAAAAACCCCCATTTTTCAGTAAAAGATTCAGTACCGAACTCGATACTTAAGTACTCGATACTTAAGTCCTCGATACTTGTACTCGATACTTAAGTACTCGACACTTAAGTACTCGATACTTAAGTACTTGACGCCGCGTGGTTTAAAATACCAAGTACAAATACTTCGCTCGAAAAAATTATTCAAGTACCAGTATCAAGTACTTTTAAGAAGTGCTTGAAATACCCAGTACCAGTACCGAATTTTCAAAGTACTTAAGTACCGGTACTTTAAGTACCAAAAGTAATCAGTACTGTACTTCAAGTACATTTCGATACTGAGTAGCCCAGCTCTGGCCACAATTTAGTTTAATTAACACAAGGGGAGAATACCAAAAGTTCAATTGGGACAAATAAATTATTGCCAAATCATTATGAACAAAAAGAAAGAGTACTTACCCTAAGGGGAGCGACACGCACAACTCGCCAATGAATTGACAGGCCACCGACTCCCGAGTTGTATCTCGAAGGAAGCGAAGCCACATTTATTGTTGAACAAAAACTCCCCTATGTGACAATATGTAACAAAATTTACGGTTTTGTTGTGTACTTAATAACTCCACATGTTTTCAATTGGGTTTAGGTCTCGCTTTTTTGACAGTCAGAGAACTAAATTTTAAATTGTTTTTCTCTGTAGCTATACCCTGTGATAACTCTGGTGCAAATGGCACTAAAAGCATCAGAGATTTAAATGTTATTGCCTTACATAATAGATATCCTGCAAGAATTTTCACGCCCTGAAAGATTTTATATAGAATAAGTACAGAACGATGAAAACGCTATAGGCATTTTTGATTTAAGTTGTAAATTGAGCAGATTAATCTGCATTTTTAATTTAAGTTGTGAATTAAGCTAATAATCTGCATAATTTGCAACTTAAACAAAAAAGGCTACCGAATTTTCAACGTCTCTGTACTTTTTGTTGCAAATTATGCGATTTAGAGCCTTGGAAGAAAATTCACAAAAAATTTAGGGAAGGATTAATTTTCATTTTGAAGGACATTTTGGAAAGAGGAAAGAACGACCTTCAATCCTGTCTAAACGCCACTGTCACATGTCAATGGGCAACGAAACCCCATTGGCCTAAATAATTGTGTTAAATTAAAGTCCTTAGGAAGGACACTGTTGGTGCGAATTCAAATCCAATGAGTGGTATCGACGACCTCAACCTTCAGCTACGTTAAGTATAAAACGAAAAAACCCAAGGAAGATATACAAAAAAGAAAACTGTCCGGTTTTTTATGGACCAGCCTTTATAAAACAACTAGATGACAATAGGAATAATTCCGAATTAAATAATCAAATTTTTGGGATGTAAATTAAAAATGAGACAAAGACGAAGGTCGCCAGTTTTTTTCCTGTTTTATCGGAAATATTAAAACGCACATCATTACGTATGCCGGATAGAAATTAATTCAATAAAGTTTAGCTTTATTTGGTAAATATTCCCCGGGCTAATTATGAAGCTTTGTAGTCCATTTTGATGTGGAAGTTGGAAATGATTTGCATTCAGTTTGATAACGCGATGCTTTTTGCGCCATGTATGAATGGCACTAATACGTATTTGTGAGAAAACTCGTCGCCGTTCCATTATCGGTAAACAGAGCAAGTGGAAATGTTTTAAAAATAATTTCTGAAATTGTGTATTTCGCCGACATTGCAATTTCACGCACCCTGAGCAACAAGATGATATTCCTGGGTAATCTTGAAGATAGTTTGAAAACCTTTAAAGAGTTTCCAGTCGGTCTTCATTATTTTTTCAATTGCTGATTCTGCATAAAATTCACTTTCTAGACTTGAGTAAAAAGTCGTCAGTTATAGTTTATCGAACAATTTCCAGGACAGGGATAATTACGTTTTAGTGTGAAAGGACTAACCTCACATGTGACCTGTTTCTACTCGAGAGATAAGGAAACAAAAGGCAAGTTTGATCAAATCCGCGTTTTCTTTCGTGTCGATTCTTTCAACACTGTTTTTGTTTGGATTTAATTAGTTTTTCAACTAAATCAACTCGTGACTTGAAATTTCCCGGAAAATAGCTTTAAAACGAAATATTTATGAACATTTTGAGATTACAAAGGGCAGCTGTCGGAACAACCTCCGTGTAAGCCTTTTGTAACAGAGATGTTATTGATTTCTTCCAACTTTTAAAGTAGTTTGTCTTCGATATTAGTAGGGTCTCTATCTATTTTTGACGGTGGTGTTGTTGCCGGAAACATGGCTTAAGGCGCCGTTCCCTGTCAATTTAAGATAAATGCGTCCTAGGTAATATGTCGCATTTACATAATAAATCTGAAAATGTTTGATATAATCTGGTTTATTTAGGATAACAGATTTATGGCGTAAACTTCTTAAAGTTTAGTAGTTGAACGCTCGAAAACAAAACAACCACAGAGGCAGACATTTTTTCATTCAACTTCAGTCCTTACAATAGCAATAATTTTAATTAGAATAACGGACGTAAAGTTAACTCGGTGCTTGTTAGAATTGTTCAAAACTCATTTGAATTTACAACGTGTTGATAGTTCACGAGTTTGCAAACTCTTCCAGACAAAAAGTAAAAATTAAAAATATTGTTCGGTGTCATATGTGCCTTCACAACTAATTTATTTTCATACATCGGAATAGAATCAAAGAAAACCAATCAACAAAGTTAAAACGATTTTCTAACTTCTGTTACATCTTTGCTCAAGGGTATTTTTCCGCTCGTTTATATAAAAATCACCGTTAACATCAACAGAAACAGATGAGCACCTCCAATTATCAAGAAACTTCGATACCAGGAGAGCCATTCATTAAATTTTTCCACTAAATCATTCCGATAAGAAAATAGAACACGGTTTCGTTTTAGTCCCGGCGCATCCACCATTTCTGCAGTTTGTTGAGGATTAATGTGCAATCTGTCAATAAAATTTGCATTAATCCTGAGAGATTTCGAAAACCAAGTTTCATAGAACGAGTTATCTTAGGATTAAACTTTCAAGAATAAATCTAAAAACTCAATCACAATTAGAGAATAATTTGAAGCGAAGTTATTATCTCTAATCAGTTGACAACTATTCTGGGGAAGTTCTGATAAATATTGTCGTAAAGCCACCGGCATAGGTACTTAAAGGTAAATTTCCGCTCGATTTTCATTCCTGTTTCTTCAGAATACCGCTTTTATTACCCATAAGAGTGTCGCATAAAACTCGCGTTTTTAGGGAATCTGCTTTCAATTCAAACTTTATAAAAATTGATTTTGTGAAATCTATGCTGGAACTATTTAAATAAATCCTTTAAGACAACCCAGCCAAAAGCTGGCTAATTTACTTGGCCTAATAGCAAAAGCGGGGAACAGTTGCTGACTTTGCCATCTTAATTCTCCTTCGCCTAAAGCTCATAATTATGTAACGTAATCCTTCAACATCTGAAGTTCGAATAGCGTCGGTAATGAAAATATTTCGTGAGGTATTAAAAAGTGTGATTTGGAGCATCATTTATGACGCTAATAGCAATTGAATAAACGTTAGTAAATGCTGTTTACGGGATAAAATCCAGCATGGATACTTCTGTTCATGTTTCATTAGGCATCACATTAAGTTACATCAAATCGCGGCGCTTGAGGTAAAAAGAATTTACCTATGGAAATTTTTAAAAACAAATTGAATTAATTTTGAAATTATAATAACTGCTTGCCTATAAGTAATTATCAAAATATATGGTTTAGTATGAAACTTGAACCTCAAGTGTATAGGTATCGGGTGTCCCAAAAAAAAACCGGACAAAATATTTTTGGGAATAAGCCATGGCCATTTCTTAACAGATTTGGATGAACGTGGTCTTAAATTAAAGTTAAGGAATCAGGCTTTCGAATTCTCTATTAAACTACGACAGATGGCGCTGTCGTAGTATTCCTATTAATAGTTGTTTTTAAGGCTTATTTTAAGTGCGTGGGGATTTGTGAAAAATCAACCAATCGTTATGAGACTGAGAAATCCTTGAAGATCGTTCTTTTGTCTTCAAAAACCTTTTTTCAAAAGTTGATTTGGTTTAAGCATTAATTTTACGTGATTTTTTGAAAAAATGTGTTTTCCCTTATTTTCACGCTTTTATGATATGACTAAAGTAACAGTGATGCAAAAACAGCTTAATTTTCAGTAATAGCTCTCCAAGTTATCCTTCATTGTCAGTCGCTTCTGTTTTCATCAAATGCGATAATTTATAACCAAAAATTATGCTGTTTGTGCGTCACTAACTTTACTCATCAGTTATTAAGGCGTAAAAATACACATTTTTAAAACATCGCAGAAAATGAATGCGTAAACCAAATCGACTTTTGAAAAAAGATTTTTGCAGAAAAGAGAACGATCTTCTAGGCCATTTCAGTCACATAACGATTGGTTATTGTCTGACCAATCCCCCAGCACCTAAAAAAGCCTTAAAAATAAGTGTCAATAGGGTCACTGCGGCAGCGCCAACGCGCCAACTGTCATGGTTTCTTGAACGATTCGAAAGCTTTCATTTAAGACGAGGTTCATCCAAATCGGTTGAGAAATGGCTGACTTATTCATAAATATATTTTGTCCGTTTTTTTGGGACACCCGATACATTTCTAGCTGGGGAGACATAAAACTGGCAATTTGTTTTCGCATTTTTGATTTTGACAATTCAGTCAACTCCATCAGTCAATTGTCCTGCTGCAGAAAGAGTGATGGGATGATTTGCAATTTAATTGGCTAAAGCAACAGGAATTATGGATTTTTAATTCTGTGATTGGTTGAGAGCAGTAAACTACGAATGGAGTAGGGAATTATGAGTACCATTACTAATCTAAAAAATTATGATAATTGATAATGCGAAAATTATTCAATAGGAGTAGAAAAATTATATTATGTACAGTATGCGTAGGTGAAAATGCCCACCCGGGAAGGTGGGAGACAAACACTGCATGTCTGGTCCACTTCAGTTGCAAGTCGGAGTGGGAAATATCGATCGGCTCTTCAGGTAAGTACGAGCTTCCTGTTTAAGTAATTTAACCCGAGACAAGGCGCGTATTGAAATTTGCGTTCTTGATGGCCGCTTTTAGAAATCTGGCCTACGCGCATTTTTTTTTTAAACTTTCCCGCATCAATGATTTGTTATTAACTTTTCGTTACAATTTAACACGAGGGACGTAGGTACTGAAATAAATCTCAACATAAAGATCATTAGGTAATCGAGTCATTAATGTCTAAATCATGATTGCGATTAGTGATTTAAATCTAATCAGGCTTCAATGAAAGTTTTCCAATCGATTTAAATCGAGGTTAAGGCGTTGAATGCGATTGGTTCGTATCGATTGCAATCGATCGCCGCGTTGAACGGCCCTATTAATCTTCACAAATTAAAGGGAGGTTTTTACGAATAATATGTTAAAACTAGGAACGAATTTTTCGCTAAAATTAGCACCTCCATTATTAACGTCTGTTTAATTTAATTTCTACCATTTTCTTTATATTGAAACCATTAATGTGTTATATGGGTCGAAATTGTTTACCATGCATGAAAGGATGGAAAAATGGTATCACTCGTGTGTCATAATTCATAAACAAATTACCTGGAGGTGTTAGGTTAACCTCTGAGAATCACACACGTTTAAATAATTCATAATGTCAGGAAGGTTTTATAAAATACCTAGTTATTCTCAAAATCAGAAATCTTCAAATTATTAATAATTGAAAACGTCCGTGTAAATTCCCTGTAACTGAGGTATACCTACACTTAGATCAGTATAAAACTTTAATAATAGATATTTATTTTATTAGGAGTTTAAGGGCCGCTTGCACCGCTGCTGCCTGATTAGCGCTAATCAGTGGCTAAACTGACATTAATGGATTGTTTCGACAATTGTAACCAGGATTTTAAACATGATTAGCATTAATCATCGGCGGTGCTATCGGGCATTAGTAAGACATACGAGTCACATAATGTCACTTAAACTCTGAATAAAATAGAATACTTAATTTTCAAACGCAGAGTTAACTTTGGGGGCCCTGGGCAAAGTTGCTTGAAGGCCTACCCATCACAGAACCGTATCTCTTTATATGACTTGGGGGGGGAGGGGTAAATAAAAATTTGGCAATTTAAAACAATCGAATTTTCCAAACACTTCACAATAATACTTACAAATGAAGTAATGAAGAAAATGAAAAATTTAACTTTGGTAAGGCAGATTTTTTTTGCCAATTAGGTAAGTTTTATGCCTGCCAGGCCGGCTATCGAGTAGGTATTTTATAAAACTCTGCGATTTAATTTCTAAAAAGCATGGTGCCCGGTTTTAGTTTGCCGAATGTAACTGGACGACACCCGAAATTTGCCAACTGGCAAAACTGGGGGGGTGTAACTGCTATACACTACACCTACCTAATTTATTTTTTCTTTTTTTTCACATTGAATTTTTTTTTACCGCGAAGGGGGCTCCTTGAGGGCAGCAACAATGCAGTCATTGTTGCTACAAATAAACTGTAAATTATCTTGAAACACTCAAAATTTAACCGCTAGAAGTGACGGTCGTACCTTTCCAACACAGTCATTTAAGTAATTTATTGTTAAATGACGTTTGAAAATAATAGATATTTATTTAATTAGGAGTTTAAGTAGGACATTATGTGATGGAGTTTATTTGTAGCAACAATGACTGCATTGTTGCTGCCCTCAAGGAGCCCCCTTCGCGGTAAAAAAAAATTCAATGTGAAAAAAAAAGAAAAAATAAATTAGGTAGGTGTAGTGTATAGCAGTTACACCCCCCCAGTTTTGCCAGTTGGCAAATTTCGGGTGTCGTCCAGTTACATTCGGCAAACTAAAACCGGGCACCATGCTTTTTCGAAATTAAATCGCAGAGTTTTATAAAATACCTACTCGATAGCCGGCCTGGCAGGCATAAAACTTACCTAATTGGCAAAAAAAATCTGCCTTACCAAAGTTAAATTTTTCATTTTCTTCATTACTTCATTTGTAAGTATTATTGTGAAGTGTTTGGAAAATTCGATTGTTTTAAATTGCCAAATTTTTATTTACCCCTCCCCCCCCAAGTCATATAAAGAGATACGGTTCTGTGATGGGTAGGCCTTCAAGCAACTTTGCCCAGGGCCCCCAAAGTTAACTCTGCGTTTGAAAATTAAGTATTCTATTTTATTCAGAGTTTAAGTGACATTATGTGACTCGTATGTCTTACTAATGCCCGATAGCACCGCCGATGATTAATGCTAATCATGTTTAAAATCCTGGTTACAATTGTCGAAACAATCCATTAATGTCAGTTTAGCCACTGATTAGCGCTAATCAGGCAGCAGCGGTGCAAGCGGCCCTTAAACTCCTAATAAAATAAATATCTATTATTAAAGTTTTATACTGATCTAAGTGTAGGTATACCTCAGTTACAGGGAATTTACACGGACGTTTTCAATTATTAATAATTTGAAGATTTCTGATTTTGAGAATAACTAGGTATTTTATAAAACCTTCCTGACATTATGAATTATTTAAACGTGTGTGATTCTCAGAGGTTAACCTAACACCTCCAGGTAATTTGTTTATGAATTATGACACACGAGTGATACCATTTTTCCATCCTTTCATGCATGGTAAACAATTTCGACCCATATAACACATTAATGGTTTCAATATAAAGAAAATGGTAGAAATTAAATTAAACAGACGTTAATAATGGAGGTGCTAATTTTAGCGAAAAATTCGTTCCTAGTTTTAACATATTATTCGTAAAAACCTCCCTTTAATTTGTGAAGATTAATAGGGCCGTTCAACGCGGCGATCGATTGCAATCGATACGAACCAATCGCATTCAACGCCTTAACCTCGATTTAAATCGATTGGAAAACTTTCATTGAAGCCTGATTAGATTTAAATCACTAATCGCAATCATGATTTAGACATTAATGACTCGATTACCTAATGATCTTTATGTTGAGATTTATTTCAGTACCTACGTCTCTCGTGTTAAATTGTAACGAAAAGTTAATAACAAATCATTGATGCGGGAAAGTTTAAAAAAAAAATGCGCGTAGGGCAGATTTCTAAAAGCGGCCATCAAGAACGCAAATTTCAATACGCGCCTTGTCTCGGGTTAAATTACTTAAACAGGAAGCTCGTACTTACCTGAAGAGCCGATCGATATTTCCCACTCCGACTTGCAACTGAAGTGGACCAGACATGCAGTGTTTGTCTCCCACCTTCCCGGGTGGGCATTTTCACCTACGCATACTGTACTTATTTCATTAATTAAGAATCTGTAAAGATTACGTTCCCCATATTGTGTTCGCAATTTCTAATAATTTAATATACTTCGATTCGCGATCAGCTGATGGGGCAAAGCCAATGACATACGTTTCAAATTAAACAGACGGCTGAAGGAATATGTATTTACTGCAAGAATGGAGTTTTATTTTAATTTTCAAAACAAACAATAACAAAGTTGAACTTGCTAATTTAAATATTTACCATTTATTCGTCATGTTTGACGATGATAATTATGCCGCGTTTTTCGTCGAGTTCAGTAGGGGTGTGGAGAGCAAAGGATGTATGAGTTTTCAGCTTTGATCGTGCTTTATGGAGCATAAAAACTGGTAACAGTCCTTAATCACTTCTGCGAAACCAGGACAAGTTATCTGATGAACCTTTTTAGGTGTTTTTCATTTATATGTTAATTTTTTACGATTTTTCTGTTATAAAAATCTATATGATATGAATTTTATTTTCTTGTGTAGATTTAAACTTAAAGCTCTTGGTGTGCATATAAATTTACAATTCCACTGCACTGGAGCTGAACATTATTCGAATTTTCGACGGAAGCCGATTTTTCAATAAAGTGGTTCAAGATATTTTGAATATTATTGGGCACTTGACTATTCTGTGCACGTTTTTCAGCTACCCTTTGCCGTCTGAATCAGTTATTGTCTTATTTCTGGCGAGATTTTAGTACATCGGGAGGAAAAATTAGTTTTTTAAATTGCGCCAACGAACTTTGGTAAATCTCATTAAGGGCCGTCTGGCAACTTAATTGTAAATTAAAGAGGCCGTTATGGCAATGCAAATTATATTAGCACGTTTAATTTAATTGTTCTGTTCCATATTGCCTGGTAAATGTTGTTTGTGCAAACTGCCATCTGCATACAATTTACCCATACCGCATTAAGGGAATTCTTAGTTGCGAATTTTAGTTAGTCCGCGTGCAAGGACTGCCTAAATAGTTTGCTTCCACATGCCTGTTCCACTAGTGCTCCTCATTTATTCCTCTTGTCTATTTTCTTCATCTGCAGCATTTCATTTTATATTTATTTTGCTTTTCTATAATTCCTTCTGTTTCCAAACTTATATATTATGTATTACTGAATTTTATCGAATTATATAAGTTTGTACCCCCACTGTGCTCTGGTACTGTAATTAAAACGACTCAGAGAACTTTGCGGATTTCACCGCAGATCTAAAACAACCAAAATCAATTCCAACTAAATGCAACTGAGTGGCGTCCATCATTAAGGAGATTTATAGTGGGCACTTATATCAATGTAAAACTTATTAATCAATATTTCGTAGATTTATCATCGCAACATCAACAAATCGTTCATGTGTTTCCAGTAATAAATTGTAGAAAATCGTCAGGTTTCGAAGGCGGAAATATTCCAGATTATAGTGTGAACAGGAAATTAAAAAATGTGAGGACTGACTGTAGAGTGATTTGTGCGGACAATTATATTAATTGAGGTTCTAAATATGGATTCTGGCGAGCCGCGAATCTGGATAAATCCAGCAGCTGTGTGATATGAATATATTATTTAAAATTTGCGTGCCGTGTTTCCTGAAATTGTACGTAAGACCTGTCTGAAAATTATTAACACTCAAACACTCGAGTTGCATTTCAGTTTCACGTAATTTCCATTATTTTGTTCTCATTACGACGGGAAGTCGGGAAATCGGGCCGCCGGATGGTGGAAAGCATCCGTTCGCCTGCAGGAATTTGCAGTTTTCTTCTCGACAAGCGTCTTCTTTTCCGGTTCACAGTTCACTCCTCTTCCGAGGGTTATTAAACCAAACAGGTAATCACCATTAACAGTTTCCTCTAGATCAATTTTTTTCCGATTCGCAAAATCGAATCAGTATAATAATTTTCCGTGCCTTAGTAAAACAAAGGGGGATCCAATTTTATTCTCGATTTAAGTATTATGATGTTAAATTTACTTTGTACGTTTGGAGAAGGTTAAAGTGTACACAAGGGGAACTTGAAAAATCTGAGAAAGAGGAGAGAGAAGATGATATGTCAGCCAATAGGACTTTTATTGTTTAGCGAGAATGCTGATGGTTAAATTTGCATTTTAAGCTTACGTGCGGAGTGAATCTATTCTTGGTGTTAATGTTCTAGTTTTTCCCTAAGAGACTAAGTAAACGCTATTAGGATTAGGTTTCGCATTTTGTCAAATATGGACGTAAATATTAATATTAAACATTCTAAAAAATCAGAATCTCGTATTCTTTCTCAGCAGGGTCCTGCAACAATGTGTCGGACTACCATAGCGCCTAAACTATCCAAGTTAGGAATTTGTTATTTAAACTAACTATAAATGAATACTCATTTCAGAAAAATATTTTAAATGTTCAAAGTTGAGCTTTTTTAAATGGATGCTCGATATATTTTAGCATATTTGCAGCCCATTTAGGAGCCTTTGTTCATCCCTAAGATATTACTGCCCTTGAATCTTTGGTTTGCGAGAACCACCCTGCATTTTTTGCGCTACAAATACTATTTCCATCCGTTTTCTACTCATTCGCTAAAATTACTAATTTTCTTGTAAATTGTAACTTCTAAAATAGTAACTTAAGCATCCAGACGAATAGTGTATCCTCCATTTTCATCTATGAATATATTTCCCCTTTTAACTGGGAAGGTTTAGGCAGTAAAGGCTGGCCCATAAAAAACCGGACAGTTTTCCTTTTTGTATATCTTCGTTAGTTTTTGTGCGATATTTTTTAGTTTTATACTCGATGTAGCTGAAGGTTGAGGTCGTCGATACCACTCATTGGATTTGAATTTGCACCATCACTGTCGTGCCTAAGGACTTTCATTCAATACCATTATTTAGGCCGATGGGGTATCGTTACCCTTTGACACATGACAGTGGCGTTTAGACAGGATTGAAAGTCGTTCTTTCCTCTTTCCAAAATGTGCTTGAAAATGAAATTTAATCCGTCCCTAAATTTTTTGTGAATTTTCTTCCAAAGCTCTAATCGCATAATTTGCAAGAAAAAGTACAGAGACGATGAAAACTCTGTAGGCATTTTTGATTTAAGTTGTAAATTGAGCAGATTAATCGACACTTTTAATTGAAGTTGTAAATTAAGCTCATAATCTGTATAATTTACAACTTCAACAAAAATGACTACCGAGTTTTCATCGTCTCTGTACTTTTTGTTGTAAATTATGCAATTTAGAGCCTTGGAAGAAAACTCACCAAACATTTAGGGATGGATTAATTTTCATTTTGAAGGACATTTTGGAAAGAGGAGAGAACGACCTTCAATCCTGTCTGAACGCCACTGTCCTATGTCAATGGGTAACGAAACCCCATTGGCCTAAATAAGGGTGTTAAATTAAAATCCTTTGGAAGGACACTGATGGTGCGAATTCAAATCCAATGAGTGATAGAGACGACCTCAACCTTCAGCTACGTCGAGTATAAAACTAAAAAACATTGAACAAATCCTAATGAAGATATACAAAAAAGAAAACTGTCCGGTTTTTTACGGGCCAGCCTTTAGAATGACGCACTAGGACCCTGTATACTTATTACATACAGAAAAATGTCATGCAGTGCCCTTTAAAATAAAAATGAATGTTAAATATCGCATATTTGCCAGAAGTCATTAGTATACATTTCACTGTTATTTGTAAACTTTTGAGTCATTAAACGAGCTTCGTCAATTCCGTAAAACGTCCCATTCCAGAATTTATTTTTGCGTTTACAATCATAGGGTTATCTTAATTGTAACTGTTTACGGTGAGAAATGGTGACAGTGAAAAACGATTAAATTAAAATTTGCTGGAAGTTAGTGTGCTTAAGGGGTTGTGGGATTTCGACAGTTTTATTTCACATTATTAGAGACGTGATTAATTATCTCCCGGAAATTATCCAGAGGCGTTTTTTCTCGAGTTTATGTTTTTCAATACAAATTAATACAAATGGGCCCTCAATATTGGTCAGCTTACTATTTTTTTGAATTTGTATTCACTTTTACCGTCAGTTTCAAATTTTTCTCGGAAGGACGATTCAAATCTGACATTACTTTGAAGGTATTTCAATACATAAAACCGAGAAAAAACGCCTCAGGTGTGTGTTAATTAGAAAACTTGCCACATTGAGCATGTCGTAAACGAAATAAAAAGTAAATATGCTATAGCAGTTCTGGAGCACTTGAAGGTCACGCAACTGTAAATGAATAGATTTTATTCGATTTCCACATAAATATTGGAATTTTGGTGTGAATATTCGATTAGAGTCCTTTACACTGTTTAGATAGTAATTTATCGTGTGGCATCGTCGCTCTTTCAATTCCATGAAGTTGCCGTTATAAATCAGAACGTACAACCCACTTCAGATGATTGCGCCGTGGGTAAAACGCGCTAATCCTTCTACTGCCGTTATACTCTGTCCGGCGGTCATCCTCACTAACAATCGATCATCCCTTATTGTTTTCTATCCGTCATCGAATTAAAGTATGTCCTCTCGTCTTGCAATTAACATTACTCGATTACTACTTCTCCGCCAATACCGTAATCTGTTTTCATAGAAAGCTATCACCTATACACAACGCGGATTTAATTGGATGATTCTGTTAACAAGATTTGTCTCTAGCGTCATGCATTGTAATTGTATCTGATGCATATCAGGTCGCACAGGTGTGATGTGCAATACATATTCGATAGACAAAGTGCCTATTATTTTATTTTTAGTCTGTTACTGAATTATTTTTATACCAAAACAAAACAATCTTAAATGTTAAAGAAAATTAAATTAGCAATCAAGGAGGATCAAGCCACTTGAAACATAAGGTGTGAAAATTGGAATCGATGAAAAATAATTTGCATGATGGCGAGAACACTGATTAAATTTTCCTTTGATGTAAAATAAGCAGAGGGCTGTTTTGTTAGGGCTAAAAAGATTTTCCAGCTTTTGACTAACTATATTTTGCTTGCCCTAAAACAGTAGTTTCAATTAAGAACAGGTGAGCCAGCTGTTGAACTGTATTCCAGTAATGGATGTTCCATTACTGCAACCAAAAGCGCTTTAAGTAAAGGACTTTGTGTTTGGATTTCTCCATTCACAATTTAGTTCAAGGGTTTGTGATTAATCTGAAAGAAAACGTGAATTTTCGAGCGCGGGTATCTATAAATAAAAAAAAACTTAATTGCCAGGCCTTGTATTAGGCATGGTTTAGTGATGAGGCGGTTTTTGCGCAAGGAATTTTCAATGATTTTACCATTTATATCGTACTCTATCCACCCGTGAGAGAACTTCGCTGAGATATCAATAGATATGAGTTTCCTTAAGCGAAATAGGCGAAAAAGGATAAGGCATTAATATAATTGCCGTCTCCTTGTCATTCACTTTCAAAATAGCTGCCATCTATCACAACGTGTGAAAGGCCGCATTTGAGAGCAATTCCATCACCATAGACGGGCCCGTATTTACGTGAACTTCCAGCCAATTAAAGGCCCCTATAATTCAGCTTCATATTAATGACTTTCGATTATGTCCGCCGATCTTGACGGATATTCCTCAATTTATTTTTAACTTGCTTTCCGTGGCTACTGATAAAAAGTGGATTCTTATACTTCATCCAGATCTGATCCTTCACGCTTTCAGTAACCTAAATTAACGTATTCCTTATTAGTCCTTGCATAATTTAAATAGATTTTCTGCTCAGGCTCACATACCTACATACCTACTCTCCAAGGTGTCCATATATGGATTTACGTGGGGAATTAGATTTAATTTTTTTCCTGCTTCCCTAATTAATTTCATGGAAATTTTAGGCCATCAGATTTTATATACCGATAGCCTCTACCTGTGGAAAAATTCTGAGGGAACAGTTCCCCCGGGGTTGGTTCATAAACGAAGGCAAAACGGTCCGTTATTTAAATTTCCCGCGAAGACGTGCGAGCACGATCGACACTTCGTTAAATCTCGAGCTGATACGTCGTCAAGGATATTTGTGTACCGTGCTCTGATTTGCCGTAGTTTTGTGTTCCTTAGCAACATATTCGCAGGAAATTCGAATAACGGTCCGTTTTATCTCCGTTTATGAACTAACCCGGGCTCATCACTATTTTTCCAGAGGTAAAGGCTATAGGTGTCTAAAACGCGATAGCCTAAAATTTTCTTCAATTAATTCCTATAGACAGCTTAGAGGGTAGCCATACCGTATATTGAAAGTTAATATATCGTGTAAGAAAATAAAAGAGAATTTCTAGTCGAATAAATTCTAGTAAGGGCCTCAGGCAAAGGCAAATCCTATCCTATTGTTTGCGGCAAATTAAACGATCCGATCGTAAACAAAGTGTCGATAGATGGAGAGGGTTGGACGTGTATATGTCGCACCCATTTGGTGTAATCTGACATTTCACGACCTGGATTGACCCTTTCTACAAATGCTGTAATTTTTCTATTTTACAGTATGTGGACAAATAATATCGTCCAGTTCGTGAACTGGAAAACTGCTTCTCTCTGATGTTGTTTCCCAGTTCATGAATTGGACAATATTTTTCGTCCAGATGTAGTAAAATTGAAAAACGATGGGCAACCACTCACAAAAGAAATGTACTGCGGACTAGGACTAGGCCGGACTAAGGACTAGCAGGAGTAATGGCATTGTGTAATGGTCTAAATTCGACTAGATCGGACTAAAGCTGACTAGATTGGACTAAAGCAGGCTAGACTGGACTAAAGTGGAATAGCTTGGGATATATTGAACTAAATTGGACTAAACGGACTCATGCGGCCCCCAAAATGTGTACAAATATCAGAGATGAGTGCGATTTACTTCGATGTACTCTAATTTAGTTCAATTTGTCCCATGCTAGTCCGCTTTAGTCCAGTCTAATACAATTTAGTCCTGCTAGTCCTACCTGGTCCGGCGTAGTCCTACCCCGTTCTGATATAATGGAGACAGAAAGTTTTTGAGCCTCAATTTTCCAGTAATTGATTACGAAAACGTTTATGCTAAAGGCAAAAGGAATGTTCGCCGTATGCTACAATATTCTAAGATGCCAAATAATAAAAATCAAAATTTTACAGAGCGCCACTAACAAATTCGAGAAAGTGGGCAATCTCACACCGAAGGCCAAAGTCATCCTACTTCCACTTTACAGTTCCTGAAAGGTTTTTCTAATTTAATACTATTGTTTTTCCTTACAAAATGTAGACGCTAATAAACAATTATCAAGAGTTGCCTACTACTTCAAATGATTTTTTTCAACTTTTACCAATTTTACATAATCTTGTACTAGCACTAAACTGTGCCGGACTATCGCAAAATCAATCGGACTAAACTGGACTAAATTCACTAAACTCTTGACTACTAGTCGGATTAAATGAGACTAATTGGACTGAATCGGACTAACGGACTAAAAGTGGATTAAATCGAACTAAAATCATACTAAATCCAAGGTTGTACCGCGGACTAACGCAGTGAAAAATTACAGTACCTGTAAAAAGTGCACCTTCAGTTCAAGAATTGGGCAAAATTTTTGTCCAGGTACTGTAAAATTTAAAACTTACAGCATCTGGAACCACTTCATGAACTGTATATCCAGTTCGCGAAATGTCGGATTACACCAAATGGGTGCGACATATATATGTATACTATCTTGATGGGTTTTTCCGATTTTATTATTAATAAGAATATATCGTATAACTAGGAAGCAATCGTCTCTGCTCTTATTGCGGCCCTGGGTCTTACCGGGCTAGTATGGGGTTGTAAATAATAATAAAAAAATATGTCGGAACCTGCCGTGAAGTTAACAGTTCGAAGTCAATTCTTCTTACTAAAGGTTGTGTTCCAAAAAAAACCGAACGATTTATTTTTGGTTATAACTTTAATATTATTCGACCGATTTTCCCTAATTTTGAACAAGACGTAGTCAAAAGACGAGGCTTTTAGAATCAACAACCATTTTCCAGATGGCGCCGCTAATAAATTTTTTATGGCAGTTTTTTATAAGGCCACTTTTTGATTGGCTGGAGTTGAACCATCTATGAAGCGATCCAAATGAAAATAGTGCAAGCTTAAAGCTGATGCTTTTCTCTTCCAAAGCGACTTTACAAAATTTTATTCAGAACGTTCTTGAAATGGTCTAACATTGACTTGCTTGTGAACTGGACAAGTTGTTCTTTAGGTAATGAGTGTTACAAAGCATAAAGCACATATTTGGTTTATTTTAAAATCTAGAATTGTTGTTAATTCCAATCCAGTCTGTTGTCTGCAGCCGCTTTTAGTGCTAACATTTTTTACTAATTACACATTCATATTATTCTCGTTAATTTTTTAATCAAATGTGTTCATAAAAATTTGCTAGGGTGGCGCCATTTGCAAAGTTACATCATTTTGTGAAATATTGATTGTGTTACCTAGGATTCTGCAAATTTTGTCAAGATCGGTAGCCAAGTAAAAAATAAATCTTCAAAAATCCTTGTTTTAAAGCATCACAAAAAAAATTATTATTTAATCAAGACTCCAAAGCAAATTTTATTCTGACCGTTTAGTGTATAGAATATAGAAGAATATAGAAGAATATAGAGAAGCATTAGCTTCCATTCTACACTAATTTCATTTTGATCGGTTCATAGATCAAAAAGTGTTCTTGTAAACAACTGCCACGAAAAATTTATTAGTGGCGCCATCTGGAAAATGGTTGCCGATTCTAAAAGCCTCATCTTTTGACTACGTCCTGTACAAAATTGAGGAAAATCGGTCCAATAATAACAAAACTACAGCCAAAAATATATCGTTCCGGTTTTTTGGGACATCCTTTATAATTTGGCCGGTATAGTATACTCAACTAAGGCTGAAGAATATGAAGTAACTTAATTCCAGTATTGATAGGTTATCTTTACATGGCAAAAGCAAGGAGCTAACTATGTTTGTCGTTGATATTATCTACAATCAAAGAAAAGACACTAAGTTGATGAAGCTTGTTTAAATGTGCAGCAAAGAGTGAATTCAAATGTAATCAAACCTCCAAGTCGAACCGGCACACTTCACATTTGATACTATGGCTCCGATAAATGTACACTATTTGAATAATATATTAGAAATCCCCTTGAGTAGACGATGCGATCGAAACACATCAACTGCCACAATAACATTGAGATTTCTGTGAGCCTTTGAGTCGGTTTTTAGTTAATTTTCTCCACTTTGATATATGAAGAAATTTAAAGCTTCCAGAAACTTTATGTTTACTGTCCGCGCAAACACATCAAAGATGATGTATGGAGGAAAGTCGTCCAGATCAGATTGAACCCTTGAAACCGTCGAAATTTTCCTGGCATTTCTTGCGATCCGTTCAACTATATCATAGCTTCATTGCGTTTGATGAATTCAAGTACTTTCAGAGTTACCCTCCCAAACTGTCAAATTGTTGATACGCTCTTCTGAGCAATAACTGTGAAACTTCATTCCCCCAAATGAGCAAGGCATTGTTTAAATCACGAAATTTTAAATTTTAAGCGCTCCTTTCAGGGCATGTCAAATCATGAATAAAGGGCGGTTATTAGTTGTGGTTTCTAAAGTTGGTAGTCTTGAGAAGTTGAAATAAAAGTAAACAGCGAATTTATATTGTGAGCTTGTTGGCGAGATACATTTTGCAAGACTGCCCCTTTGATAGTCGTTTATAAAAGAAAGTGCGGTTGCAAAGGAAGGCGAAAAAGTTATTTTAAACAAAATTTAAACGAATGTGCTTAATTTCAAGTGCCCGAGGCCTCCGAAAAAAAACTTCTGAGTTATTTAAAGCAGTGTTCGTTAATAATTTGTTAGACTTTTCTTGCCTTTTAAAGCAACAAGATGAAATTAATTTGAAAGCCTCTTTAAACATCTGCCCTTACTATGTGAAATCCTTGCGGTCAACAAATGGAATACCAATTAGTTCAGAATTTATTTCTCGAATATATCAAAAATTTCTTATTTTACTGGGAATTTACCTGATAATTATCATTCGATTTTCCCATAATTCACTCGGAATCCTCTCGACTTCTTACGGTCAACCCGGGGGTCATAAGTCAAAATCAAGTGTGATCGACGAGCCAACATCCTCTCTTGACCACGGGATCTCTCGTATGAGTTATTTGCGAATTATATCAGGAACACCGGAAGGGTGAGAGCCAGAAATTTGTTCTGAACACAACTTTTACGGAGTTTTTGCTTATAGAAGAACTCAATGTTGACTTCATTCATGTTATTATAATTAAGCGGGCGCGGTCGGGCGGTTTATGAAAGGTAATTATTTTTACCTTCCTTTGTTGTTTTCCTTAAACGAAAATAAAATCGTTCTTGTAAGGGCGATGGACTAATATTTCAGCTGTCTGCTGTCTACAAGCTTGTTTCAGACGAATTTGAGTACGATTCTCTTTCAAAGATTCACATCCGTAGAGATCCTTTCTCGGTTCAGCATTTTGCAATAACAAGTAACAGTTTAAATTATTAATCCTCCCGCATACAAAGTATTAATGTATTCTATAACTTCCAACATTCTACACCTTCCAAGAATTATAAATCCTAAAACGAAAAAATCCATCTCAAAGGGTGAGTTAACAAGTCCAGCCTTTATAAACAGCTCAGAACTTGTTTAAAGTTAACAAGGAATTGTTCACTTATTCGTTTGCCTTTTTAACTTTCCAGACGGCAGCGAAAATAAAAGGTTTTTCAAGGATTAGCTTTCGTAGTGATGCAAATAATGTAGAGCCTAATTGGAACCAGAACTAAGCAATCGATGCTTTTGTTGCTACAGGTGAGAACAATATCGGCTTAACTACGGGTATTATACACTGCTGCAAGGCTATGAATTTTTGATATAATGCAGGTATTAAGTGGGTTTAATTACGTCTATCAGATCCCTAGGCCCTGATATAGTTTCCAAACAAAGATTCTCATTAATATAGTAAACTACGACATGATTAAATCGCATTTACTAGTGCTGAATCCTACTAAAACTTACAAACGATCTGCATCCATCTACATTCTGGTTGTTTGTCAAATAGTGCAGTTGCTGAAGTTACGTTTTATGTCGCCTCTAATGGACTGTGCTTGATATTTCAACTTTGTGTTTTGCCCCAACGCTGTGCATAAAAGCCGCCATTAACGTCGGTAAAAACAACGTTTTCAAACATCTTTTAAATAAAACCCTGTTTTGTGACAAAAAACTTATTCAATTTAAAACTGTTTTTCCTCAACTGTCCAGTTATTAATCTCACGGAAATGAGAATGTTTCTTTGTCCCTTATAATTTAGCCTCGACAAGGCAAAGTCTCTGGGCTACTGCAGCGGACCTTTGCTATTAATTATCACGTCTTGCAACCTAATTTACACATAAACAGATATTCAGCGGCTCTGAGGGAAATTAACATATCCCCACGTCTCCTTTAAAGGCTTACATGAGTAAGTCAGCCTGGAGAAAATTTCGATTTAAATTCACCTCTTGCATTATTTAGTTCAAGTTAAGAAAATGAAAAATTGCGAAACTCATTGTCCTTGAAATGCAAATAAAAAAGACTTAACGGAAACTGAAACTGTATATTTTTGAAAGGTTTGCAAAAATTTATTTGATCCACCGATTTTAGCAACTTCTGGAGCTAAAGTTTGAAGGTTTTCTATTGAGAATTTGACGTAGTCATAAAACAGTCGCTGAAGTACCGAAATATAAAGTCCGTTCATTTACTATAGCAGAACTAAAATTTTTCTGGAACTGTTCAACCCTAATTTGTAAGGGGGTGTACTTTTGACAATTTGATCGAAATTGAGCGGGAAAGCAAGATCATTATATAACCCAAATCTTCTAGGGTTTATTTTTATTGTTAGCAGCAGTGTCACAGGTAAACGTACCTGAGGTGTTTTTCGTGAATATTTTTCTTTGCACTTTATTCAAAACTGCACGCACACAAAGATCATTTTGGGCCAATTCAGAGCAATTGCAAAATTTTGACATTTGTCATGTTTTCTGACGTATCGCATTGAAACCGCTTCTACCAACTCATCTGTTAGTAAAATTCCTTGCAAAATTTCCAAATCATACCAACCTAAAATTCTAATTTTGACGTTCTGTGACTTCAATACAATAGAAAATGAATGGAGATAGAAGTTAAAAAATGAGAAAAATTATTCGTTTTTTTGCAGTGGCGTATCCTAGTCAAAACTGCTGCTATAAATTGGTAAAATATTTTTATATAACCCATTTTACTTGCTAAGAATTTAATTTTGGAAAGAAAAATGTATGCACGTCGCAAAGGAATTCAATAACACTTGCATTATGCAAAATCCCGGTGTTTTTTTTAACTTCTACGCTTCAGCGCAGCAAGTTAATAAAATCAATCGAAAAATCGAATCGCCAAAAACATCAAATTTTTACGTTTTAGGGTACTGAGAACGCAAAAATGTGGTTTTTGAAAAAATGTCTGGGAAGAGCTGAAAAGATTTTGGCACTTTTGCAACTTTAAAAGTTGAAATGTAACTACCCATTTTTAGCGTCACCATGTGAAAGCTTTTCGAATTCTGCTTCGGAAAATATATTCACTCATGTTGCCCTTTTGGCCAAAAAACGGTGGGGGGAAAAAACCTGTTTCAAGTCGGAAACCTTAGTGCCATTTTTTCGAAAAATTTAATTTTAGTTACAAAAGGGCCCTTTTTTGACTGTATTTTACAAAAAAGCATATTCTTGCAATCGGATTCGATAGCTGTTGCATTACCGGATCGAAAACCTTAGTCATTTTTTCAAAAAACCTAATTTTAGGGGTGAAAAACATTTGTATTTTAGATTTTAGTAAATGAGCGCCGGGTGCAATGCGCACGACAGCATCACGGATCGACAACCGCCCGCACGCCCGACTTCTAGACTCACAGATTCTGACTTGGTTAAAGTTAAATGCTACATTTACAAATTCTGTGAAAAAGCCAATTTTTTTGGCTAGTATAGTCCATAAATTACTAGATGGGTCTATTGTAAGGTTGAATTTTTTTCTTGTTTTATCGTTAATCCAACTCCACAGCGGCTTCGAGTTGACACAGTCTTCAATTTTATGGTTAATCGTATCTTCTGCAAACATTTTGTACTGGTATTTATATCAGACATACCGTATCGTGCGAGCCTGGCTGCTACGCGGATTGCTTCATTTATTGCCTTGTAAACGGTGGATTTCTACTTTGTTGGTATAATTTTATTACTAAGGAACTTGTATACTGCTTTCCAATCTTCATGTGGATACTTCAGTCGAATCTTGAGTGTACATTTCTGGAGAGCAATTCGTAAAAATATTTAATGCCGCCTAATTGTGATTTTTGGAAGTCGTTCTGATTCACAATTTTTTTGAAATCTTTAAATTCAGTAAAACGAACACAGTTCACTTTTTCAAAAACCGGACTTAGGATTGACTGGTAACTAATTTTGTTCTCAACCGATCAGGAGGAATGGTGTGTTTTCGTGAAAAGTGCCAAGGCACTTTAAATATATTAGTCAAATTTAATCCCCCTTCATTTTCGGGCAGGCACAATTGACTCTTTGCAGCTTTATACAGATTTCCGGGCCATATAAAGGGTGTCTCAGAAAAAACCGAACGATTTATTTTTTGCTATAGTTTTGTTATTATTGAACCGATTTTGCCCAATTTTGTACCGGACGTAGTCAAAAGATGAGGCTTTTAGAGTCAGCCATCATTTTCCAGACGGCGCCACCAATAAATTTTTTGTTGGCGTTTATTACAAGGCCATTTTTCCTATCTTCAAAACATTGACCGCACACCACATATGAAAAAAACTCAGCTCGTCATTCTGAACCAGAACATATAAAGTTTTAAAATGGACGTGGTTTCTGCTAAACGAAAGTCCTTATAGACTTTAGATTAGCAAAAAAATGCAAAAATATCTATGCACCAAAGGTAAAGGTTATAAAATATATGATTTTACTTTAAGAATGTCCTTGCAAAGTGTTAACAGAAAAGCGATCTTTACAGGCCAACAATTGTGACCAAAAACAATCTTCTTCTGTCTGCAGCTCCACATAAAACTGAAATAAAAGGGAACAAAATAAACACAATTGTAAAATTTACGACTCTTAATATAAATACGAGCATAAACCTAGAACCCCAACACTTGAGCAAGTGCAGCTATAACAGTAAACAATTTATGTGACTTATTAATAAATTTTGATTAACGAAATTGTGAATTTTTCAGGACATGTCGGAGTACAAGTGCGAGTCGGGCAAGCCACCGTTTTACGTCCCCCATAAACCAGTTACTGCAGTCATCGGAGCATCCTTCAGCGTAGTTTCTATCATGGTTGCCAATATCTTGAGATTATTTAAGGTAAGGCCTTACTGATGCGATAAAATTTGTTAAACCGTGCGATATGGAAATTTGACACACAGTGCGATTTAATATCGGCTCTTATCGACCCGATTTTCAATATGAAAATAGGGTGTAAGGTTGTCCCTGTTTTGTACATATCTTTTTTTAACTTTTTAGTTTATCTTTTAACTTTTCATTAGTCCAGGAATCTGAGTATAAAGCTCACATAGCAAACAGTGCTGATAGCGGCCAAGAGTTAAATCGATAATTGAGTAGCCTCCCTGGATAAATTACACTGATGAGAACGACTCGATTATTAATTTTTTGCTATTTGCCTAAAAATAGCAATGCAGTTGCTATATGGAAATTTGACGGTTATTGCGTTTTAATATGGGTTCATGTCGACCCGATTTTCAATTTGGACGTTCTATCAAACAGCTTTTATTTTGCTAATAATTGTTGCTAATAGTTGGGTAAAAGCACTCAACGTAGTGTGGACAGGGAATTTCGAAATAAGGGTTTGGAGTGGCAATAACAGGGGTTGCATTAGGGATCATTTTAATTCTGTGCGAGTACTGTGAAGAGGAAAATGTTTGAAACAGGTATCTCGCCTTATTTACATGACAGTTTACCGATCGTTACTTTTAATGGAACACGTAATTTCTGCGATGAAAATCCGATGCACTATTATTAAAACCCATCGAAGTGGATGGAAGCAAATCCTTGTTTTTGGGGCGATAGTGTTCACTGCACCATTCTAAGTAGAAATAACAACATGGGCTTGGCAGTTTCGTCGAAATGCTACGAAAGTTCGTGAAGTTTATTAACGTCCCTCGGGTAGAAATAATAATTTTCTGTAGGATGATATTAAGCGACGAAATAAAATAATAACAGTTTTTCTTTTATCGGGTCTTTTTCCCATCAGTTTTCTATCTAGGGATGTGTCCGGCATGTATTTGGACGAAATGAGACAAAATTCCGACTGAGAAGGAAATTGACATTTACCCCCTTGATTATGGATTATTTATGACCCAAATTCACACCAGTAGGTGACGAATTCTTATTAAAAGGTGGGCTCCCTCATACTCACGCTAAA
Organism: Pycnomerus fuliginosus; assembly: GCA_963924575.1. Taxonomy (NCBI): domain Eukaryota; kingdom Metazoa; phylum Arthropoda; class Insecta; order Coleoptera; family Zopheridae; genus Pycnomerus; species Pycnomerus fuliginosus. Next base: position 4,933,834 of record OZ004626.1, read on the forward strand.
AGCCATCAAGTGGCTTACTCGGATTTCACAAGTATGTCTAGTCCTCGCATTTTTCCTACAGGTTCCTCGGTTATAGTGTAATTACTTTTTGTCTGAAGCGTGATAAACTGTTCCAGTAGTTTAAGGAGTAAACGAGAGTAATCGAGTTTTATTGGAAAAGTCGGGTGATGGTTTGAGTTTCATAAAATTATTTTGGCCAGGAGAATTTTAATTAATTTGCCATTTAACAAGGTTTACGACATCTAATTTATTTAAGGATAAGTTGAAACGTGAAACTTTTCTTTTATTTGAATGAAGGGGAAAATTAAAAGTCGCTTTAAATATTCATACAACGGGTTAGTTATTGGTTCTCCGTCTTTCATGGTTAATTTAAGTTGACTTAATTACAAAATCTTTTATGAACTTTTAATTAACACACCTGTCCTGAAGAGGAGCTTATCTCGTGCGATAAATTAAATTTCAAACTGAGATTGAGGAAAGAGGTCATATCGTTTCAAGATTACAGAGGAGTTCGTTAGAGGGTCTCTTAAAGAAGTCTCACTGAAAAAAGGCATAAAAGTTAGTCCGGAGGCATGTAAAGTAACTAGAACGTTATGCAAATAGAATTTCTTTGTGAGAAAGTAACTTCCTTAATTTGTTTTCTTGACTGAACAATTAGTGAAGTGGGTTGTTTACTAAATGTTTCAGATCCCCCAAGTCAGCTACGCCTCTACCAGTACGGAACTGTCCGACAAATCGAGATTCGAATATTTTAGCCGAGTCGTCCCGCCCGATAATTTTCAAGCACAAACTATGATCGAAATCATCAAAGAGTTGGGTTGGAAATACGTTTCCACGGTCGCAGTCGAGGGTGATTATGGAGAAAGGGTAAGTAACTGTCGCGCATTTCTTCTATATTTCTATTCAAAATATTTACCCTTTAACAAAGTGACGCAGCGACACACTAAAATAACTTTTCTCATAATAGTATAGAATTAGGATAAACAGTGCGGATAAATGAAATGGTTTTGTTGTTAACCCTGATTTAATTGTTCATTGTTCAACACGAGAATGGATTAAATTGTCTTCTAAATGTAATAAATTCGACTCCCATGGAAGTTGTACTCATTTTTAGTGCCGAAGCTTACATTGCGAGTGTAAAGTATAGAATAAAATTCCTTAAATTTTTGTCCTTGATTTGAAGCAAAAATCCTCGGACAGGTCAATTCAACGAGCTGAAATTTTGTACACGGATGTATACCCCGAAAATCTCGGCGGGGATTGTTTTTGGGCCATATCGGACGGTAGGAGTCGGAGTTACGGGTGAAAAACTGAAAGAAATTACAATTTTCGACGTTTGATCGCGAACGCTGCCTCAACGCTTGAAGCTAGAGCAAAAAAGGAATTGTCGGCAATGAAAAAATCTGCAAAAAAGTCCACAACGGCATAGAACGATGGGTAGCCCACCGAGATCGTTTTTATGTTTTAATTTTTGACGAAAATAGCTTCAGTGGCTTATTGTCGGCTATCCGTAACAGATATTTAGATGCTGTGGCGGACTTTTTTGTAGGTCTATTCGTTGCCGACATTTCTCCCTTAAACGATTTTAATCCATCTTCAAGCGTTTAGGCAGCATTCGCAGTAGAAGCGCGAAAATGCGAGGTTTTTTTCGGGACCGACAAACTATTAATTGTAATAACTCGAGAACCAGTGGAGATATTTTACTGAAACTTGATATGCGCTTTTGACGTACAAGTCTGTTGAAGGTGAGGGGGTGTCAACCCCCAACACAAAAAATTGACATCGTGGAAATTTGATGCTTGACCTATACTTACAACCGGAAGATACTAATTGAACGCAAAAAAATCATCACCTGCTGATACACCCTCAGGATTTCTTTATCATGAGCATATGCTTCGGCACTACTACTAGGTGCAGATGACATCTGCACCCAAAACCACCAAGTCCAACTCAATATATGAATCATTCACGGTGAATAAACGTCTACAGGGATACACATCTTCCGTTGGCTTTTAAATCTAGTTCAGTTTTTTCGTCTTTCAATCTTTCATTAATTAGATCATAAATTATTTTCTTACCAATCTGCAATACTGTCATGCAATAGAACTTGGCTAGTGAACAACGGAGTCTGATAAATAATTCGCATGACCAACAAGTGCAATATGTCAGCAAAGGGAATTCATTATTTCAGTGTAGAAACAATGTAGTAAGTCTGTAGTGGAAACTACGTACATAATTTGGAAGTTGTTACCAGCAAATAGAGAAAACTGGCTAGGCAACAAAGCAGTTTGGTCGTTTAGATTACAGTAACTAATCTGCGAATTAACAGAGAGTCATTTCGACGGGATGCTTCCTGACCTAGAAACAACCATTTTTCCATTTGTTTCATTCAATGGCCAAATTTAGAGCTCAAAACTTGGTTTTAAAATTAATCACGTAATTCAATATCGAACATTGAATACACGGGGAATCTTACGAAATTCTTTCAACCGTTTATGATATTTCCAGGACATGCCACTTGTTTTGTATGGCACTTGACTATATCAAGTTTATGATATTTCTGATATTCTGATTAATAAAAACATGTTTTATTAATAATAAATCCTTATTTAATATCGGGAGAAAATGGGTTGTTTCAGTGAATTACAGTTCGATTTTCAATTAATTGTATTCGAGATAAAACACTCTAACCTTTTTAGACCTAGAAATAAAACGGAAACTAGAGCTTATCGGCGAGTAAATTTTGAAATTGTTGAACTTAATTAAGCTCGAAATGCTTAAAAATCACTTAAGGGTAAAATTTACATCGAATCTACATGAAAAAGTTTGTTTAACGAGGGATAAATTGCGCCCAAATTTCAAGACTCATAATCGAACCGAGACGATGTAAATAATGAAAAACCTCGTTATGCTCAGATTTGAAAATAATAATTGAAATTTCCCGCTCGGGTTTCAAACAATCCTTAAAAGTTTTCGATCCGTTAAGCCGGGAATTACCGCCAGTTAACTTTATAGTTTTCACAATCTATTGTTACGAATATTGTAATTAAAGCGAACGCGCAAATCAAATTAAATAACTAGAATGGCGGAAACGAAACAAGTCATAAAAATATTTTACGGTCCATAATTTGAAGCTCGAGCGAATTTACGATATTTTGCAGTTTTGTCAATCCCGGTTCCGCGGCGTATTTACTGCATTTTCTTGTTTGAAGTTGAGGTTATTTTGACAATTTGCAATTTAAATGTGATGTCGTTAGGTATTTTAATTAATACGTATAAATAAGGAATCGCTTTGATCAACTCGTGGAATAAACAGTTAATTTCAAAAGGGCCCAAGGAAGTTCATCCGCATGAAGATCGATTAATGCATGCCTGCATCACAATCGCTTTCCTCAAACCAGCTTTCAATTAGCGTCATAGTTCAGAAAATTAACTGACTCTCAGTATTCGTATTCGTATTGTTAATAAACGTGATGAAAGAGAAACAAAAAGTTGGAGCAAGAATTTAATTACGTAGGAAAGTTTTATTCCTTGTGCAGATTTTAAGAGGAGCTCTTGTCGATAGGGAAGTATTTTCATTATGGATTATGTCAAAACCGAAAGGCAGTTGTTAATATACAAAATCGTTTAATTTTCTATTGAGAAATAATACTCTTGCGGCAATTCAGTTTACTTTTATAGTAAGAAGAATAGCACGGAACTGAAAGCATTAACGTAACTTTAACTGAATCTGAAAATCAAGCGCCAATTAGCTTCGTAAAGTGGATGGCATAACAATGAGTTTGGTCATTCGGGACCCGAACTTTTTTGGAAGAAATGTCGATCAGATTTAAAAGAGCATATATCTGGGTTTTCATCTGGCGTGCCAACGGTTCCTAGATCCCTCCCTGCTTATCCTGCTATATCGCTCCGCTTGCTTATCTTATTTCAACTAATTTAAGCTGGCTTTGTGTAGAAGGAGCAGGTTCCATTGATTCACTCCATGATCATTTCGTTATACCATTTCCGCGGATCTAATTTCCCGCTTAATACAATGCTCACATTTTTATCCACCATTATGAGCTTCCTCAAACCTATTGAGGTTCAACTTTACTAATTACTTTGAAGAGGTAACGAATTGGAAATCAGTCAACTCGGGAGTAAAATTGGTGGATGCGCCGGGATAGTGCTGCGGCATATTATGAAACTGCTCGCTTAATGCAAACAAATTACACGATTGCACGTGTACCCACACACGTACAAGGATTATAATGTAAACTCGGATATTACAAAGCAAATTAATAAATCACGGGGAAATAATCCGAAAAAAGGACGTAAAGATCAGTTAATCCGCCCAAGTTCCCGTTGATGAAATACAGGGAAATTAATATCAAACCTTTTTTAAATTTTATTAGCGTCCGTTTTTGTGAATTTTGCTCAATTCAAATTAAGATAAAAAACATTAAAGCAGGATTCACTTTTAACCACATCTTATAAATTTTAGTCAACATTTAAATGAATCGAGAGAGCTGATTGTGACCATTGTTTACGTTGTTGTCTTGGAGATATCAATGTTTTCTTGAGATTTGTCAACATTTTATTACTTATTCTTACTTTTTGCCTTATTTTCATTTTCATCCTGTATACTCTCACAATGTTCCTCTGTAGAAGTTAAAACAAAGAATTAAAATGGTGTATCCGTCCGTGCATCTCTAGCTGCAAAACAAAGAGTAAAGAACTTAATTATGTGACGCTGTAATATTAAATGTAGAGGTAAAATAATTTAAGATAACGTTCTCATAAGCAGGATTGAATGCCCGAGAAAATATAATTCATAGGATTCGTGGTTTTAGAGTGCTGGAGCGGCTTTGCTCTTGCATACATTAGTTCATATTATCCGCAAAATAGGACATCAAGACTTGCGCTACGATTGTCACGTTGCGAAATTAATTCAGTGTTACTTCATCGCAAAAACAGTTTAATGGTTGAAAATGGGTGGGTATAAAAAATTTAATTTAAAACGAATGAGAGCGTCAATCGAAATGAAACAAACAGCTGGACTCTTATTTCCTATATGAGATTGCAGAATCCAGTAACTACCGGAAATAGCCTGAAGTGGTGATGAACATAACTAGCTGGAAATGCCTGCGTTAAAAAATGGTGGATGCGCTATTTGGTAAACGAAATATTTACAGGCTGAATAGAATAGTGTGGGGAGATGCGTAAATCCCTCTGATAAAATTTATAGCAGCTGACGCTCCACAAAATTTACATAAGAAAAGTCAAATGATATGTGCGGTGCACATCTGCTAAAAAAATAATGCATCCCTAAATGTAACTGTGGAAACAGTAATATATCATAACAATAACATTTTCACGTTGAAAATTTTATCACATAAATAACGTGGAAACATACATCCCGAAATTGTTAGCATTTCAGGTAAAGTAGTGAAAAATTGTCCGACATTAAAAGCAGTTCTATTACATCAACCATGAAATAATAAAACGGATTGACTTTCCTCGAAATCGGCCCATTTCTTTGCATTCTCCATTCTGCATTATTCAAATTTTATTTAAATTCGACCTCATAGTAAATTTCAAAGAATTAAGAGCTAGGATTATGAAAATTTGCATGGAATATATTCGAATTTTATTTAAAATGCCATTTGAAGACACTTTCTCATTTATACCTTCTGAGCAAACTTTCAACATTATTTCATTCCTTTTTGTGCTTGAGTGGTTTATTTGATCTAAAGAATAAGGGAATTAGTAGGTATATATTAACAGGATATATTTACTCAGTGAATTCCTTAGAAATTCTGCTTGAGATGACATAAATAAATTTAAATCTACCACAATAGAACTCTTCAACCGCATAAAAACTAATTAAAGGGGAACTACGGTCTGTACGTGAGTAAACTTCTAGATTAGGGTCTTGACACCAAATAACAAATCGATTCTAGATTTAGGTTGCAAGAATTTTAACAAATCTTATATAGGGTGTACTTTAATTAAAAAGTCTATTTTGAGTTATTGATATATTCTAGAGGCAGAGTGGCATAGTAAGGAATTTATTCGCATTTCAGGGGATAGCATCTTTTATATCTTATTCGGCGGATGCTGGAATCTGCATAGCAGTAACGGAAAAGATCCTCCGGAATTCTAAGACCGAAGACTTTGACAGAATTATAGAAAGACTTCTCCTGAAAAGTGCCAAAGCCGTGGTGCTTTTTGTAGACGAAGATAATACGAGGTGAGTGAAAATAATTTCTTAAATAAACTACTGATAATAGACGATTGGTTAAGTCCCATCGGATACTATAGTTCAATTATTATCAAAGCGACGACAGATAAATCATCCAAACGCATTAACCAGTGATTTACATCCCTACCCTCTTTCAGTTAGCAACTAGAAACTAGAGATAAACCGATAATACATAATGCAAATCATTTTCCGATCAGTGAACTTCAACGCACGCAAAAATTAGCAATTTGGATGAGCAATTAGTTCCATCAATTAACTTGCAAATTTTTACCGCACGACTTGACGTCATCAACTATGTCCAATCTTAGCTGTTACTAAAATATGTTTATATTTTCAGAAAACTTTTGCAGGCAACGATCCGCGCGAATAAAACGGGACATTTTCTTTGGATCGGCAGTGACTCGTGGGGAGCAAAAGTACATCCCGTGAGGGACCAAGAATTTGCAGCTGAGGGAGCAATCACCATCCTGCCCACACGAAATGCTATTCAAGGTACTAAAAGCTAAATTTATTCTTTGAACATTTATTCTCACCTTAATTCCGGTTCAATATTAGTTCACCAGTCAATTCCTCGGCAACCACTTTCAATACGATTAATTATCAGGGGAGCGGACACAATGAAAAATGCTCAAAGGAGAGATGCACAAAATAGAACTGGGATCATATCAAGAATACAATTTGCCCCAAAATCAGATTCGGGCGATTTTAATCTACATTTTTTCATTTTCCAATTCAACTCGAGTAAAGAGTTTTTGGTCTCGTTTCGACGTTATTGGAATGATTAATTTTACATTCCCATTCTGTTTATGTCAACAGGATATATTAAAATACAGGGTGTCCACACAATGCTTGAAGAGGGAAACAAATATTACTCCCACAAAAATGCAGCTCCATTATAAAATGAGAGAATAAATTAATAGGAAACTTTTTCACTTTAATGCGAAATTACATTTAATCCGGTAGTATTTCCTCGTTACTAGTGCTATCAACTTTAATATTTCAAGATCACCCCTTGACAAAGTAGAACGCAAAATGTACTGAATTATCCTCTTCTCCTCGCTCTTTTATTAACAATTCCAGAATTAACACTATAATAAATGTCTCAAACACGAGTACACGCTGCAAATGTATTCAAACTGCACCATATTAAAGCCTGCATAAAATAGGACTTCGCAAATTAATGTGCTCAAAAAACTACCAGTTAATTTCTTAAAAAATTAATTAAACTCCCGAATGTGTTGTTTTATTTATCGATTTCCCCGGAATCTTTTCACCTTTTGTCACTCTCCAGAATAGCACAAAGATGTGGCCATCCGTGAAGTGGGAAAATAGAGGGTATTGGATTGGTTGTTTTTCAGACATTCTATTATTTTTACAGCTGATGATACTTTGATTCGTTTTCATAGGATATTCGGTGATTCCATTAATCAGTGTTCTTAATTTCAATTCACATATGAACTGATTCAACATTAATGACTTATCCGGATTGATCAATATATTAGTTCAATTAGCGTCAATTTCAGAATAACAGCCGATTAAACACGCCCGGCGGTAGTAGTCAGTTTTCCTTTGCTCCTGCAGCATCGAATATGGATATTAAATTTACATCAAATTGATTAGGTAATTTGTCAAGTATGGTTAGGACGTTGTCCTAAGAGCGCTTCACTTCCTCACACTTCAAATTTTATGATCGATCTGGGATTTGTAATCAGATTTCGGTAATTATTGTAACTTGGATTGCTGTATTCACAAGGCTGTAAAGTTTGGCTGTGCGGACTAGCATCATATTCTTGTTTGTTGTTGTTGGCTGAGGCGGCATCTGTTCGGCAAGAATGACAGGGTGCTTAATTCGTAGACGACTTTTTGTCCCAGTTTACCCTGTCAGAAAAAATTCTTTCAACTCATTTTGTTGTTTGGGTTAATAGGTTTTGACATAAGCGAATTCACAGAAAAGATCGTTGTTTAATTAGGGCAAACCTTCATTTGCGCCTGTAATGGATATTGCTGGAGCTGAAATAAATACTTCGGACCAATAAAACAAACCATTAAGCACGTCACTTCTGCTGCCAATAAAAAGTGAAAAGTCCATTCCTATGAGCATCCTTCGTCCTCAATGATGTCTTACATTATTATGAATTCTAAGCCGGGGGCGAGAAATCTAATAAGATTCTGGTTGGGTTTAGAACTAATCCGTAAAACTTTGACATTCCAACTTTGGTAGCAACTGCGTGAAATAAGCGTTTTGCAAACTTTGCGATATTAATGTTCCCTTCGATTTTCAAGCAATTTTAGTTCCTGGTGACGAATAAAAGCTAAACCTGCCGGATTGATTGACGGCGATGAATGAAATATCTGTTTATCGGAATTCGTTCGAGTAATCAGAAGTCAAAGCGGTGCTCGCTATAAAAATCGTGAATTTGCAGGAGCTGAACATAAATTCTATTTTAGAAATTTCAAAAGTCAATAAAATGGGGCTAAAGTATTAAAGGGTACTTATATTAGCTTCTTACTTAAAATTTTCAATTTATTATAATTTGATTTCGATTTGATAAGCCGCTTTTGCTGTTTTATTAAACAGAAACAGTTTGTTGATCACTACTTTCACTTGAAACCGACATATGCTATTGCCCAGGTAAAAGGAATTTGCCCGCCGTCGGTTTGTTGTTAAAAGTTACCTGACAAGGTCAGTAGCTCGTCAAGTTTTCAATCAGTTTGAATAACATGACATATATTTACTACTTTTCTTGTACCTACAAAAACACTCACTCGCTTATCCTTTTTGCATTTCTCTTATCCTTTTTACCAGATTCTTACACTATCCTGTTTCTTTCATGAACTCCCACAATCTTCAATCTTCCTCTGTCTATCCACGAACAAAGCGTACTTTTTCCCCTTCTCTATTTACATTTATTTTTCGGCTAAATGGTTTAATATGCATACGTTGTCCACTGTGTCCCTCCCCCTTTTTTCCGGTTTTTATCTGCTTCCTCACTTCCTCTTTTGATTTTTGTTGCTTTCCATTTGCTGCTCCTCCCCTCTTTTGTTTCCTTCCCTCTTCTACCTCTAATAACTCTACAAAGTGCATTCTCCATTCTTCCACCTCTATATTTCTTTCGCCAACTTCTCTTCCTTTTTTCTCTCTTGATTTATGTATTTATTTTCACGCTTCCTTTTCTGTTTTGATATTCCTTATTTATGTTCTTCTTTCCATGCATATTTTCTTGTCTTTCTTTTGCCTTTATGTATTCTTCCCTTTTCGTTTTTCCTTTTTTCCATTTTCGTAATTCTTTTCTGGTCTCTCTTTTTGCTTTGTTGCATCTGACACCCCTATAATTTCCTCCAGCTCTTTCACTTTTTCTTCTACCCCCTGTGCTTCAAATTTCGCTTTATCTAGCTCTTGCATGTATTCCCGGATTACCTTCGCGTCCCACCTTTCCCTTTTTATTACCTTCTTTGTTGTGCCCACCTTAATTTTTTTCTTTTCTCCTCTTTTTCTAACTCCACCTCTAACGGCATATGGTCTGATAAACCCCTTCCCCTATTTTCAGCCGCTCTGCGTCTTCCCACGCTTCTTCTGAAATATCTTACGTAATAGTAATACTAGATTCTCCATTTGCTCCCATATACGTAAATTCCCCCATTTTTGTTTCCGTTTAATACTTCCCACCCCGCTTCTTCTACCAGTTTTTCTAGGATTTTCCCCTCTTTGTTCTCTACTTTGTCTTTTGTTCCAATACAGGAATTTACATTCTTTTTTTTCCATTTCTCCTCCTATTTCCTTTTCTGTGCCGTTTGCTGATATGTTAAACGTTTTTATTTTGCCTATTTCTTTTAGATCATTTGCCCCCATTATACTATTGTTATTAGTTTTTTTTACCTCGTCTTAACTTTATTTTGTTTTTTGTTTGTATCTGTTTCCATTTCTCTGTCTAGAATATTGCGTTTACTATTATTTCCCTTTTTCGTATCCTCTTTTTGGTGTTCGCATTCTTTTTATGTTCCCTGCTGATTGCTCTTTGATTTAATAGCCTTAAAATAATAAAACAATTTGAAAACTTTGAAAATGTCATCTTTACAGCACATATTTAGTTCTACTATTTTCTCTTTTATAAAGCCCTGGGATAAAATATTAAATGTTTTCGATTTGTCGTCTCCAATGCGCCTTTCCAATTTGTTTGTCGGCCATTTGTCGGCATATATAAGAATGACGTATGTTTCAATTTAGTGCAGGTATCAGTCTGTCAACTTTTTTGACATAACGCAACTAAGTTTCGACATAACTCACTCCGACAAGGCCATAACTGCAACTAGAAATTTTAAAAATGTCACGTTATATTCTGACTTGGAATTTTAAAAAATTTTTTGCTAAATAACTACGAAGTTTTGAAACTTTTATTTGCCGAAGAGGTCTTGACGAAGTGTATCCTTTATTATTTTATAATTTCCAAAAATTTTTGGACAAACCCCTGCCCTAGTAACGTGTTCTTAATCTTAAATAAACATCCGAACCACTCTTCTGATTTACAAACAAATCGTTCTTTACACACATTTAATTTTTAATTTCGCCCATTTACACGACCATAAAAATGAATGATTGCAATTTTTGGAATAGAACTTGTTTTAAAAACAAAAGTAATAAAGACCGGAGGAAATTTAATAAGAAAGAATTTAACCTCTTAAGAAATTACGACCCAACTCCACTTATTAGATCCTAGTGCAGCTCCGTCGAGAACTTGGATTTATAGAGATTTAACCAGGGCTTGCAATATTTAAAATTTTCTGGACTAATAATTATTCAGATAATTTATCGGTGTCATCTACATTCGCGAATTTCGGCTTCCACGAGGACTGAAATCCGTTTTACATATCGATTTTGGGTAGCGCTGACTTTGCATGTTTTTCACGTGAGATCAATTGAAAAATGTACTCCAGGATCGAAACTTGCCGCATTTATACCCAGTTTTTCGAAGTTATAAGAAACCTCGAATTGTGTGGTATCAAATTGAACTAAATGTCTAATTTTTTGTACAAGTAAGATGAACGAGAGTCCCTTAAGATGTCTTGTAAGTGTAAAAATAATAAGCGGTTTTTATACCTCAAAGCGAGTAAGATAGATGGGGAGTCAAGGAAGACGAGTGACAAGCGACCTAAATATTAGAAGGTATCAATAGTCTGGCTTTAGATGCCATTTTATTTTTAATAATCGAGATGATTTTGCCTTATTGATTTATCTGTTTTAACAGAATTAATAATGAGACAGCTAAGATTGGAAAATGCGAGGCGAAATCTGTTTACAAGGAATTACTCTCCCGGCGGATGTCCAGGAATAAATGCAAAAACATGACTAAAGAGGCAGACTTCAAAGGAGTGCATTTTGTTTCTGTTGGTAACAGAATAACATGAATCTATACCAATGAAGCACGTAATTTTCAATAGGTAGAACTTAATTTGAGAGTGGGTTAACTCAGAAGTGAACCAGTCAACTTCACAGAAGGTCACGTAAGAAAGCACCTTGGTCATTTAGCTTCTTGCATCAGAAACTTGCTTGTTAAAATCAGGTACGTTTAATTACATTAATTGGCTTATGAACACGGTTTGATAATTTACAGGGAATCGAACACCACGTAGTCAAGGATTCAAGGATTTGAGCAGGATAAATTATACACGTGTATCTTGAATAATTTAGAAACGTTTTTCACCCCTTCTTCGGTCATAATAAAATTAAATATGGAATAATCTATAAATATAAAAACAAACTGCACCCACAAAAAAGGTTGGGGCAGGTCTGGGATCCTTTTAACCTTCAGCTTTATCGTAAGACCAAATAGTTTCGCAATCAACATACACAATTCTAAATTAAGGTGGGATCGATATTTTTTGCGAAAATGGAGGAGCTATGAGAAATGTTATGGCATTAATCATAATCGTTCATCTATTGTTTATTTAAGATCATTTATAGTTGTGGTAATGGCATAGGGTAGAGCTTAAAGGTATGCGACGAACCTTTTAGAAGGAGCGCAATTACAGGGAATAGGCAGTTCTGTTAGCTGTAGAAATCAAGGCAAAATTAATTTAGGCTAACAATATGTAAGTAATAAGTTAAAATGTTGGAGCGTCGTTATCCCAGAGGGGATCTCGTTATAGAAACGTCTTAGATGAGAGAGGAATAACGTAAAAACATAACGGACTGACATATCACATTTGTCGGTGAGAAATATTGGGATGGAAACGTATTAAGTTTCGTCACGATTGTACTTTCGTTTGAGCTGTTTTTGTCGCTGGGTTAAAATTCAGACTTTCACATATCTATACTAGGATATCTCGACTTCTTTATTGAGTCTCTTCGTGAACGAATTTCTACGTGTGCTCTTTCCGTTTTTGCTACAGGCGATAACTTTATAATTCACACAACTTTTAACTTTGCCTTGAGCTACTGCTGAACGCGGTTCATTTGATCAAATTATATTCCGCAGGCTTCAACGCGACCACAAGGTGACTTGCTTTATGTATTTCTTAGATCCTAAAGTCGTGGTACAAGAAATAGTGAAAGGACCCTGCACAAACCTTATGGCTTGTGATTTTCTGTTAAAAACTGTTGAAAATTTGGTAGATATTGCCAATATGGAATTTGATGTGCCGATTAAAAGTTACCATTGCGGCAACCATAATTAACGGCCAGTTTTTCAGTTATAGCTTGTTAAAAGATAGGAATTTGAGCTGTGTGATCTATTTTCTCTCTCTCTCTCTCTCTCTCTCTTCTCTTCTTAAAATGTCGAAGGCTGTTTGTGCTTTTCTTATTCTAATTTTTATATCCTCTTCTGTGTCTCCACTGGGGTCTACAATACTTCCCAGATAACAAAATCTGTTAACTGTTTATACTTCTTGTCCTTCTATCTGTATTCCAAGTTCCCTGAGATAATTTATTTTCATCAGTTTCTTTTTTTTCTATTAATTTTTAATCCCATTTCTTTAGCTATTTTCGCCACTTTATTTCTTTTCTGTTGCATGTCCTGTCTTTTCTCTTATATTAGGCAAATGTCGTCCGCGAATTCAAAGTCTTCAAGTTGTTGGAATACATTCCATCGGATTCCGGTTGTGTTATTACTTATTAGTTTCCTTCTTCATTATCCAAGCCATTGAGATGATGAATATTGTTGATAACAGTATACATCCTTGTCGAAACCCTGTTTTAATTTTTTTTTCGATGTCTGCCTTTAATAATTCTGCCGTTATACCGCCGATACCTGCGGCTTTTCCGTTTATCATTTGTTTTATAGCCGCTTCTATCTCTTCTATTGTAACTTCTCTTGTTTCGATGTCTAGTATGTAAGTATGTTGATGTTTCCTTCTTTATTTTCTTCTTGTTCTTTGTTCATCTCTGTGCTGTTTTCTCTTTGATCAACTGTTAGGTACATAGTTGCTTTTCTACTATTGTATAATTCTTCAAAATACTCCATCCATCGCTTCGTATTTTATGATTTGCATTATTGTATAGCTTTTTTATTAAGGTTCGTGTTGTGTCATATAATGTTTGTGTCGTATAACGTTTTGTTTCGCTGCCATTTCGGCCTTCACTATCAATTCTTTCTGGTGTGTTCTTTTATCTTTTCTTGCAATTCTATTGATTTTTTTGTGAATTTCACGATATTCTTCGAGCGATTTTTAGTATTTGTATTTTTTGCTTTATTTGCCGCTTCTCTTCAATTTTTTGCCACATATCTGGGGATATCCACACTCTGTCTGTTTTTTCCGAATTCTTCTTTTGTCGCTGTCTCTTGGCATATGTTTCTATATTTATTCCAGGTTGTTTCCACATTGTCATTTTTTATTTGTTCTTTCGTAAATTTTTCAATGCTCTTATTTCCTTCTTTGAATCACTGAACAGTGTATTCCTGACTTCTCTATTGCAATTTGCAAGTAGTTTTATTTTAAATTTTTGCTTCTTTCACCAATATTGATCTTATGTCGAGTAGCGATCTTTTCCATTTTTTTTCTATTGTTATATGATCTATTTAGTTTGGTACAGTTTTATCTGTCGATATCCATGTGATCTTGTGTATATTCAATATGCTTCCTCCTATTGCTAGTCTATTATGGGTACAGAAGTCAATAAACTTTCCCAATTATCATTAAATTCTCCTATTCGTTCCTTCCCCATAATATTCTCGCGGCCTTCATTGTTATTTCCAATTTTTCCATTCATATCTTCCATTAACATTAGGACATCTTTCTTATGTGTTCTTTGTATTGAATTTACCACTGCTTGTAATCTTTCATATTACTCTTCTTTACGTATTTCCTTTTCTGCATTCGTTGGAGCGTACACGTTTATTATTGATAAGTTAAATAATTTAGCTTTAAATATTGCATAAATTATTCTTTCGGATATTCCATCCGCTGCATTCTCGCTCATCATAATTGCCACTCCTTTTTCGTGTTTAGCTGTTTCCAATTTATTTATTGAGTAGACTATAGTTTTCCCATTCGCCATTCAAATTTTCCCACAGCCGTTCCATCGTACTTCGCTTAGCCCTAGTATTTCTATTTTATATCGATCCATTTCTTTGCTTATTTGTTGGGCTTTGCTACCTTCATTCATGGTTCACGCGTTCCAACAACCAATAAATTTAACCTTTCGGGTGTCCATTTTATTTGCGTTTTCCGTCGACATTGTATCCGTCCTGTTTCCGAGGATGTATAAGGTAGATTAAACAAGCCATTTTACAGGCCTAAAAGACGACGTCTATCAAAATCATTCAACAGCTTATTGTCACTTTATTTGAATTTCCTTGGTTATTGATGAATAACCATGGACATGTAAAAATAACTTTCTTTATTTTACTGAATCCGCTACCTTGCTACCCTCACGGTTGTAAAACTTGCTAGTTGGATTGTCTTTTCTATATTTCTTTCCAGATTTTGCACGGCTATTACAACCCTTTCCCGTTTTACGCCTCTTCCCTCTGCTGCCTTTAGAACTCCTCCTTCCTGCCATTTTTTCCTCGGTCAGCCTCTTACTCTTTTCTTGTTCCTATTGCATTTCATTTCTCAGTCTCTCCCTTCAAGTAATTCTTTGAGCTACACTATTATCTCTTCTTCTTTATTTATAATATTCGTTAGTGTCACTGCTTTTCTTTCTCTCATGTTTTCTATTACCCTAAAGAATAGTTTTTAGGTTTTGCTGTTTGCATTATTCATCTTATCTCCTAATTCCTGCCGTGTCCTTTCTTTTCTTTCTCTATTATTCTTTTAACTACTTCTCTTCGTTTTTTGTACTCCTCGTAGTCATTTATTTCTCTCTTTTGTAGGTACTTTCTCCACGGTTTTCCTTCCGCATTATCTCTATTTTTTCTCCATCAGTCCACCGTTGCGTCTTGTTTATACATCTGTTTAAATCTATTGTTCTCCATCTACCCTGAATTTTCGTTTCTGCATCCGCCCCGTTGAACATATTTCTTCAAATTTTTTCTTATTTCTGTAACATTAAGTTTGTGTTCTCTGATTTTTCTGCGCACCGCTTTGTTTTCCCTTTTCTTCCATTTCACGTAGCATCTTTACTAAAAAGTGATCATTCCCTATCTCTGGCCATCTTCTAACCTTTATGTCGTTGACATTTTCCACAAGTCCTTATTTACGGATAAATAAGTCTATGAACGATTTTTCATTTCTACTTGTTACTTGTCTTGCTATTTTGTGTATGTCTTTATTTGAAAAGTGAGTATTTCCAAGTTTCTAGGCAAATGTAGAAATTAATTAACTGCAATAACGAATTCTGTTTAATACCTACTTTTCGAAACAAAGTCAAGTTTCACAATTTCTTGTGCACGATTTTACACAGTTGTATATATAGATGGAAAAACCGGACTATTGGAAAACGCCCAAGCTAGCCCGGATCCTGAAATAATTGTTCGCTAAGTACACAATAAAAGAGCTATCAGTTTTGGGAAACGCCAAGCGGTAGGTGGGCCCGAGGGTAAAATGACAGGACCTGCGGCCACCAATTGTGGCTTGGGCGGTCACAGGATACGTATTATCTACCTTCAACCGACAAAACCGCTGCAGGGACAAGGATAAGCGTTATATGTGTCACTCCATTATTTATGTTCACTGAGTATGTATTCCTATGTCATTTTACTGACAGAACCTCAACCACAATTTTAGAAATACGCCACTAAAATTTAATTCCTAGAGCTTCGTTAAAGCTATTTCAATAAATGAAACCCTTCAAGCGTTATAATAATTATTTCAATGCCCCTTTAACTACGTGCCAGAGTTTTCAATTATTGCCGGGAATTTGCTCAGTAGGTGCTGACTCTGATTGTTCAAACCGTGTTGCATCTAATCTTGCATCCGAACTAAGTATAGAAAGGCTAATGCTAAAGGCGGTAGCTTCGTAAGCACTCACTAAACTACTTCAGTCCAAGTTTTATTGCCATTATCAAGGAAAGTCTGGCCCATACGTTACAACATCGATCATGTCTTCCTGTCAGTATTACTAACACCCTGTTCTACCAGTTTAAATTTATGCCGCTTTAAAACACAACTGACAAATCTATCTAGCTTAGGTTAACCGAATCCTCCGATTTGATTTCTGCGTTTAAAGTTATTTTCAGATTCCTTGACAATATCTAAAGGGCGAAATACAAAAAGAAATTCAAGCTCATTCTTTGATTGGCATTTTGTATAATCTGTGACAGTGTAAAGTCTGCCAAAAATGTAGTTACGAGCGACCGAGACATAAACATTCTGGGAATATGAAATTCCATTCATCGATCGGTTTTTAAGTTATCGCTTGGCAGACAGGGCAAACAACGAGAATAATCAGGACCTTCCTCCACAAATAAGGATTATGTCGCAGCACATCGCCCCGAGATGACTATTCTTACAATACTGCTAGAATAATGAATTCTGTTGTTAGTTTGGAACAAATTTGATGCTAATGCCGAGCATGGATGAAGTAAAGTCGTCGCATTTGGGGGAAAATAGAATAAAACACAGTCAGCAAGTTGTAGAAATGTAATTTATGCTCAGATTCATATTTCAAGAAGGATTTGTCTTTGTGGCAATTAGGGATTTTATTAAAAAAGAACGTTAAAAATCAGCTTCAATAATGTTTTTCCTTGTAGGTGGGCCATGGGTGGTAAACACGTTCATTTTAACGTCTGCTCAATCTAGCAGAAAGCAACCTTCGGTAGTGAAGGCGGCTACACAGATTACGACCCCGATAAATATTTTTCATGTCACGTTGAAGTCGTTGTAAATTCTTTAATTTAAGTGACATAATCAGGTCGATCAAACGCCAAGATCCCGATAACAACCCTAATCTCAGCATCCTAATTTTTTGGGAGAATAAACCATTTTAATTTCGCAAGGCAATCCTCCTTCCAGTTTCAATTATGAGATACTTAATCTTGAAAAATGTAGGAGCAGACGTCGGAAAATTGTAGTTGAATTAGGAAGATAAATGAAATCGAAATAAACTGCCCCACTTTTACCTCAGATTAGAAATTGCTTTAATCTCAGATTTGATTAGAAACGTTCCCTCAAACATCTGTCACGATAAAAAGCCGAACAAAAACAGGCCTGCACGTCGGTAAAAAAGTTCAGCCATTAACGCCTAAATTGCTTGAATTTATCTCAAAACTTTTGACTATGTACCTTGTTTTATGGCTGACCTTTCAATTTTCTTTCACCTTTAACCAAATTCAGAAACAATGAACGACGTGTGGAGAATTGTATTGATCCCAACGATTATTTTTTCACGGAATTAGTTTAATCCCAGTTTTTAAAGCGGCAGCAGACTTTTAGTTTTCGGGAGAATTAACTTTGACGCAAGAGGGTAATAAATCATGTTTGAAAGGGGTTACCAACTTCATCATTGGCATAAGTTGTGGGATTGCGCCACTCAAATTAACAACATATCTAAAACATTTTCATTGAAATTACAGAGTTCGACGACTACTACAAATCGTTGCGCCCACGGATGGAAGGCGATTGCAATTCAAGTTTTGAGACCAACTTACCTCACGCAACAAAGACAGGCCAGATTATTAACTGCCGCGATTCATGGTTTCGAGAATTCTGGAGCCAACATAATAAATGCACCTTTGACAATAATCCACAGCAGCAAAGTTGCACCGGAGAAGAAGCAATATCCGATTATGAACAAGAGGGTTTGGTGCCGTTCGTAGGTGAGTCATTTTGATGAACTTTCAAAAAATTAATGTTACCTTAAAATAACCATGTTATTGAAGTGAAACTTCTATGGTGCTTTAGAGACGAGTAATTCGGTCCACAGCCTATTTTTCGACATATTTGAATATATGAATCTATATTTCACTACCATGCCATAATGTATTCTGGCCTGTTCTCAGTGTAAAAGTTTTCCTTTTTTATAATCTCTATTTCTTATTTTAACGAGCGTTAAACAGTTACTCTAACAAGATCTTGAGTTAAATTTGTTGTGTATCTTACTAAAATAGCAGCGTTCTAATAATAACTAGAATCTATGAATAGATTCGCACAGCACGTTGTAATTTTGGTGGAGGCGCCGGGTGAATTGGGTTATTTCATTTTGTAATTCGAGAGAAGTTGGGAGAATCGATACGCTATTATATTAATGAGGGGAATAATTACCCTTAAAGTGCTTCTTCTGATGGGATAATGAAACATATTTATTAAATTTCGCCAATAATGGGTGTAATAAGTGGGCAATTATACTATAGAAAGACGCTTAGTTTACAGCGAATAATCCTTCCTTGTTTGCTTGAAATACTTAATGATACCACATCTGTAGGTACCGACCCACCCTTTTGGCTTATTATAAGCCCTTGTACTAACACCTTTATTACTACATCAGTAAATGTTGCAGCAATATTCCCTCAACTTCAACACATAAAGCTCCTTTAGTTTACATCATGATTTGTGTCACCAATTAGATGTAACGTCCATGACATGAAAAGTCAAATAAATCCTTTAACAGTCGACATCAAAGAACGATTCAGTAAACATTGTGTTTGAGGTTTATCGCAACGAATGCATTTTCCTTACGTTTTTACGACAGCTTCAAATCATATTCGGCACGTCCTCCTGAAAACACTCAGATTTGACAGTATAACCTAAATTTGAAAACGTGAAATATTTCATGAATACACACACAGTACAGTCGCCAACAGATTCAAAATTTATTCATTAATTCATACTCTGATCAATTTTTTCATGTACTAATGCATTTTAAAATGCCAATCTATTTCATATACCACAAAAATCTATTGATTGTTTTAATGTTAATAATTTGTTGTATTCAAACAATCAGGAAGAGTAATGGAAGCACTTTAGTTGATACAGTTCTTACATAAAATTCTTTACGAAACATGCTCTGCATTGAAATAGACATTTGTTCATTTATTCTAGTGTCGTTTATAAAGTGAAATGGTGGAATATAAATCCAAGAAAATCCGCAACAGATGCCTGAACGTCCTGTGATTCTATTTCACCAAACCGAAATTGTACAAAACGAGAACGGGGGTCACTTGAATTTGCTAGAATTGGTCATTGGTGTAACATAACATTTTACCACCGAGCCTGTGTGAATCGCTTTGATTTGTTTGGGAAGCAATCGACTCTGCTAAACACGTTGTAGGGCAAAAAAGTAGCCGATCGATGTTGTAATCTCAATGCAAAAACATAAAAAAGAGTTTTGCGTTTGTATTTGGGAAAAAAATATTCTACGATTCTGCATTACACAAACACTGTTCTGCATCACTGAAATATTCCGGTAATCGAGTTAACTTCATGTTCGCATCTAATACAAACAAATAGTTGGTATAGTTACTCGAAATGTTGATGTACGCTGGAATTGCTCCTCATGCATCTATCCAATTAGGTAGTTACATAATTAAATTGATTTATTTATTTCATTTATGCAGGTGCATCATAATTGTTAGATAAAGAAAATTGTCAAAATATTCGACATTGTTTTTCGCTGTTTCGTC
Source organism: Pycnomerus fuliginosus (assembly GCA_963924575.1). Taxonomy (NCBI): domain Eukaryota; kingdom Metazoa; phylum Arthropoda; class Insecta; order Coleoptera; family Zopheridae; genus Pycnomerus; species Pycnomerus fuliginosus. The sequence continues at coordinate 4,954,072 of OZ004626.1, forward strand.
TGTGTTGGGGAAATTCGAAATAATTTCCGAGTTCTGAACTTTTTCCTGAATATAAAAGCATTGATCCGATCCTTAAGTTTTTGCTACGCCTATTTACTAAAAATTTTTTCCTTGCCATATGTTGCTGTACGTTCTCATCTGGACATATTTGACGGGCAAACGATTCTTTGAATGAGACAAATCACTTTTCTTCACGAATCTACTTTTTACCTCGCCAGAAAATAAATTGAACTTCAAGACGTATTTGCCCTAATATTGGTAGAAGTAAATAATAGCATAAAGTTATCCGCATTTACGTTTGACGTGCACAGTCGCTGTCACATTTATTTCATAAAATACTCAAACTAAACTGCGAGCAATTGTTGATGACATTGACAACTTAGAAATGAAGAGATAAAACTAACTGTTAAAATAAAGGAAAATAGTGTCTTGAACATGAGAGTCACCGTTTCGTGGTTGAACATAAAACATAGCTCCTTGCTATCCCTCTCTATACAGTCAATATATTCGTTTAATCGCGACGAGGATTATAGCCGTAAAAATGCCCCCATAAAACAAGCGATCTGACAGTGAATCAATGTAACAATCCAACCCACGCTGGAAGTAGCGAATGAAAGACGATTAGATATAGGTTTCCCGTTTTATCAAAAATTATGCCTCTAAATAAGTAGGAAAATGCTTAATGACAAACAAGTGGCACGCGGTAAACCAATCCCGAGTTTAACTCGAAGTGCCTCCAGGACGTTTCCAACAGATGTGGCTGTTGAAGCTGACCAAAGCTGGCCGTAATTTCATCTGGCTACAATAACAAGATGAATCAGGATCCCCCACAGCTTTCCAAGCTTAATAGATCCATCGCGCATTTTTATAATAATTATTAATGTACTCAAACCAATTAAGTACCTCGTATAAAGGCTTTTAATTAACTAGTTTATTGCTAAACATAAAATTGGTAAACCTAGCTCTATTTACGCAAATTATGACATAAATCGGGGTAAATGCAACAGTTCACAGTTACACAGGTTACCTCTGTTAGCTTAGAGATATTAAAATATTTTAAATATTCCCTTCGAATTTATGTAAATTTGCTTTGTGTTTTCTTCACAATTTTATTAGCATTTTCTTAATTTATTATCGAATTAGATTACTCTTTTGATGGTACGGAAACAACGAAGCCTCAACAGAATGCTTGCAAATTTCTATTAATGTAAGTTATGTAAAACGTACCTAGCAAACCAGATGAGGAGGGTTAGGACCTGTACGCTGACTAAATTTGCACACTAATTAAATCATTTTGATGAATTTTTCTTACGACAAAGTAAATATAGTTATATACAATTAATCGAACAATCCGACCGGAGTATGAGTTTGGGGTAGACAACGGAAAATTCTGCTCTGTATGGGAAAAAAATTCAAATTTAATTGGGAAGTTATGTCAAGCTGTTGCAGTCCGCTAACGTGGATTAAACCTTTCTTTTTTGTAACTGTGTGTCAAATAGTTTATTTTAATTAAAATAACGGAATCATCTAATTTCAAGAAACTGCGTGATTTTTTGGCAATCGCATATAAATCCAAATATATTATTTTAGAGAAATTCATTTTCGCACTGGTTTTATTTCAGGTTCCCGGGAGAGTCGCTTTTCACAGTTTGGAAACCCATCGCTAATTGAATCCAGAGCTAACCTTTCACGCTGGAAAATTATTGAAAATATTTGCGTAAGAGGATTGCTTTAAATACTTTGACCGGGTTCATTTTTGATGTTTGAAATGCTTCACAAAAGCAGCTATCTTTCAAGGCGCCGAAGTTTTAATGCTCTCTCATGTGTAATTTAGGATGATAATTTTCTGCATTCTCCACTCTGCAATAAAACGTTTCATCAAAATAATTTATACAGCGCATACTTAAGGGTTCAGTTTTGTTGACGTTCATGGAGCTGTCTCCGAGCTAAAATATGTTTTACGTTGAAAATAATAATACCTGGAATTATGATGATTAGCTCCGCTTCTTGATGTTTTCAGTTATTAAATTTCTCATTTTCTGTTTCAGTGGACGCTGTATATGCAGCATCACATGCAATCCATAACCTAATCGAAGATGAATGTGGAACTGACCCCTTCAATTTCTGCGACAAGCTCAAGCCCACGCCTTTAGGAACACAACTTTTAAAGTATCTCAGAAATGTCTCATTTACCGGTAAGTATTAAATTTCAGATTTGGAAAAGAAGCTCGCATAGAAGAATTGCCAGTAATAATAAATCAATTAAACTCAAGTACCGAAACGAAATCTAATGAAATTCTAGACATGTTCTAACTTCTAGGATGAAATCCTTTTCATTTCAGTTACAAAGACTATTTTTCAGATTGATGTCAGCTGGTTCGTTTGAGGAACCTGCACATTTTTATAATAACATTGACCATCAAGATTTCACAATGTTTGTTCGAATAGTGAAAATAAATTTTATTAACAGATCAATGCGTGCCACTGTTTACTGATGCTTTGCATATTAACGCATACAGCACGTTGAAAAATAACAAATTTCATTCAATTTTTAACTAATATTGTTCATTGTGTGATTTCAGAGAAAACACTTAACTACTGTCCAGTTTTTAGCATTGTAGCTGAAAAAGTCTCGCGCCTAAAGTGAAATTACTATTATTCTCTGCTATTTGGTTAATGTTTTGGCGACAAATAATACCATAAAGCGAAAAATTTGAAAAAACTTTTTCAGTTTTTATGGTTACTCTTTACAGTTAAATTAAATTATCTAATTCATTATTCACGCAAAAATAATTGCAAAGTTACTCCTCTGTGGTTTTTATTTCCAACACAGGCGGTTGTTGTAAACTTTGAGTTGGGAACTCGAAAATATGAAAAGCCTGCAAACGCAGCCACAAACTGAACATTCCAGCGACAAAGTGGCCAAACAAAAACTTTGTTATTTCCGGACCAACTAATTTCCTTAACCTTCGATCCTGAGGTTTATCTTAAGGTCAAATACTCCAGTCGTCATTGTTGCTAAATTTATAAAGTTGCGACTCATTCAAGTGATAAGACATACCTTTGGTTTCCTTGGAATTTCTATATCACTGAACTTTGATAATTGCAGAAAATTTGAAATTTATTGGGAATTTTTCATTTTCCAGGTCGCCAAAATACAGAAATTAAATTCAATAAGGATGGCGACGCTTTCGGCAGCTATAATATCTACCAGTATCAAAGGCATGGAGATGGGAAATATGACTACAATAAAATTGGTTCGTGGGAAGAGAAGTAAGTTGTTTTGAATAATTCCATCCTCCGAGGCTTGAATTTCAAATTTGATCTGTTTAAGTGCATTATTAAAGTTTTCTGATGTTATCTCTCATAACTAGCAACCTTACAATAATAGCCCGAGAGATTCTTGCTCCCTTAAAGCTCATATTTTTCATGTTACATAAAGTTAATTGTGAATTGATATCTTCATCCATCATTACCGTGCATTTTATTTGCTTGCTAACTTTTGGAAGCTCTTCAAAAGAAACGTGAGCAGATTTTGTTCTAATAAAGTAAAATATACGTTGGATCATCTCGGGTGTCTCAAAATAATAGCCTCAAAGACGGGAGATGAGATCAAATAACTTGGGTCAACTCGACGATTTTCTCTCATTAACTCCCACTGTTGTTACAGAAAGTAGATGCAGTTTACAGCTTTTTATTCTTCGCCAATTATTCACCTAAATTAACCTTGCGTCACTTCAGACAATACAATAATCTGGGATGACAAGCCCAGACAAAGACAAACTGTGATATTCCCTTTGATTAATTATCCCGAATAGCTGATTTTCAGAAAGGTAATGATAAATAGTCGGTCTAAATTAAAATTTAAGAACTCACCTGAAATCCATCGTCGAAGAAATCGTGTTGAAATAAATCCTACAACTGTTTCGGGCATTGCGAAAATTTTACACGCCCAGAAAACAGATAAATTTCGTTTTACACAACTTCCCTACACTCCTACGTCATATATGTGATAAAGTGTCTTAAAAACTATGAAATATAGATCATATTGTCGAAACAACACGTTCTTTTTATTTCTCTCAGTTTTATAGGCCTCCTGTTTTGTAATTAATTATTTACTGCCTAATTTTGGGCTTCGTGTAGAAAGCTGGTCGGTAATGATTTAATCCGAGGAGTAGTGATATTGTAACTTCGTCAAGTCCTGAATTCTTGTTTTGTCCTTTTGCATAGATCTTTTAGTATAAACGCGAAAGCAAGAGAACTACTTCTTGATCTCAGTTTGACAGTTTTTATCCCCTGAAAACGTGGGTTACTCAATCTTGGCAGCTCAATGCTTTGTGGAGAGAATTAACCGTAATGTCGGTCTCCACAAAGGCCGAAACCACCATCGAATGCGTAATTTAGTAATAAAAATTCATCGAAAATTGTGTTTGCCGCTTTGACATAAAATTTTCTGTAATCAATACCAACCATAATATCCAGGGACGGATTAACCGATAGGTGCTTAAGAAGGGTGTCCCAAGAAAATGGGATTGTTAAATAATTGTGCATAATACATTTTTCCCTTCGCAAGTACCTGTCAGAACTAAAACTGTTAAATTATCCGGAACCACTCAAGTGAATATTCTAATACTGTTGGAATTTCTTTTCACCAATCCCTTGTCAAATGCTTTCGGGAAAGATCATTTTCGGCCCTTAAAAATATGAAAAATGTTTAGATCGACAATGGATCAAGAGAGGTTAGACGCCCTCTCGCTGTTTTACATTGAAAATAAAACTCTTGAACAAATTACATCATGATGCGATAATTGCAAAGTAAAACTTATTCCCCATTTTTCCGGTTTTTTATCAGTTCAATTTTGTAAAACTGTCTGTCGTTGTAAATTCGTTAGAAATTCTTGTGACAGGGGGGGAGCAAAAATGTTTAGGCCTGTTTAGGCTTGATAATATGAAAAACCAAAAGCGACTGATCTTTTGTACACAACAGAAATGTAAGAGTATGAAATATCTACTTCTACATACATAGAGGCTGTCCCAGAACTCGCGGAAAATCTGTTAATGGCAGACTCCTGAAACTAATCTGAGACGAATTTCCTTTGCGGAAATTGCGAAGGCTCAATAGTTTTTAAATGGGAAGCAATTGTATGATCAGAATGAATCTCCGAATTAGACGGTAAAGGTAAAGTAAAAGCATGTAAGATGTTGCTGGGATATACAAAAAAATAATAAAGCGCAAACAATAAGGGAGCACAACAATTATTTTTGTATCCCCAGCAACAGCTTTCACATCCTTATTGTACCTTACCCTTTAATTAAGGGATACATTCTGATTGGAGGATTTGAATTGCTTCCCATTTGAAAGCTATTGAACCTTCGCAATTTTCGCAAAGGAAAATTAGTCTCAGATTAGGTTCAGGAGTCATCAACAGATTTTCCGCGAGTTCTGGGACACCCTGTACAGGGTGAGTCTGAAAGACTCCACATCCTTTATACCACAGAAACTGTTCAAATGATGAAGCTTGGTGCAAAAATTATTGGTCAATTGTGATTCCTCTTGATGTTATAAGCCGCCAAAGATCTTCATTTTTAAACGTTCTTATTAAATATCTTTCGAAAGGTGTAACGTAGGATTTTGAATTTTTGCACAGCATTGTTACAGACCAAGATGCAACTACTGATGGTACTTAAGACATTATCCAAAAAGCGGATCCCTCTTATACAGGGTGGTCTCGATGTTATTTGCTCTTGAACTTTTTTATGTTTGAAAGTGTTGCTAATTTGCCTATGCGGCCGTATTCCCCGTTCAATTCTAAAACTTTTTTGGCTCTTAAAATTTTTCGAAAAAACTTACCACTCACGAGGAAAATTGAAAAAACCGAAAACATGATCATCGTGATAAACCTACAATTTCAATAAAAATCAAAGTGTACGTTGACACGCATCACATTTCAACTGTTTTTTTGCATTTACATCTGTGCCCAGAACCATTGCTCACAACTGAAGAAAAAACATTCATGGTAATTTCACTTTTTTGTGAGGTAGTCAGACTCATCATTGGTTTTAGATTACCTGCATCATGTTTTCGGTTTTTTCAATTTTTCTCGTGAGTGGTAAGTTTTTTCGAAAAATCTTAAGAGCCAAAAAAGTTTTAGAATTGAACGGGGAATACGGCCGCATAGGCAAATTAGCGATATTTTCAAACATAAAAAAGTTCAAGGGCAAATAACATCGGGACCATCCTGTATAACAGAGATTCGCTTTTTGGATAATGTCTTAAGTACCATCAGCAGTTGCTTCTTGGTCTGTAACAATGCTGTGCAAAAATTCTAAATCCTACGATACACTTTTCGAAAGATATTTAAAAATAACGTTTAAAAATGAAGATCTTTGGCGGCTTATAACATCAAGAGGAATCACATTTGACCAATAATTTTTGCACCAAGCTTCATCGTTTGAACAGTAGATTCTGTGGTATAAAGGATGTGGGGGTCTTTTAGACTCACCCTGTATATGTAGACATTCTTTAACTTCTTATTTAAGGTTTTTAGAGGAAATTGAGAAGAATTTTTTACTGAAAAGAAAATTAACGTCTTTAAATATATTTTGAAAACCAGGACATGAATCGAAAATAAAATACGCCTTTTCATTGAAAGGCGGTTAGTGTAGGTGGGAGGTATAATGGACAAAATGTACATTCCTGTTACTGAAATATTTCGTTTATCCATCAGCATGATGGTTCAAGGTTCAAAACTGGATCAACCTTTGCCGTTCGCACTTTGAAATTGAATGGATCACCTGGGCGATAACAAAATATTTATGAATCGCTAATAAAGGAATTTGTACTGCAGGCTATCAAAAGCTAATAATTTTACAAAAATTCATTCAAACTATACAATACATAAATACGAGTTTTATACTCAAAATAATTAAAATTAGTTTGTTGAAAGCTTGGTCCATTTTCAAAGAGAAACTGATATTTGATTACACAAGGTAGTTTCAAAATCATTGAAACTATCTTGGGTAATCATTTAAATTAGTATTTTGTGGAACATTTAAATGCATTAGTTTCTGTTAACTTTGTGCGGGTCGCTAGTTTTAAATAAATCTCTACGCAACGGCAGAGCTCGTAAAAACTAAAAGCTGTATAAAAGTTCATCCAAATTTAGTCTTATTAAGGAAAAACGAACCTTTGATAATGAGGTGCTAAAAACCCATCGACTGCCTCGCAAATTGTAAAATTCAAATTTTACCCAAATGGATCCGTACGATTATACAAAACGTTGCAATCTCAGTTTACAGCGTAATCACCCGACTTTGTCTCGACATTACTCAGGCTTGAAGACAAGGAAATATTTCAACAAAACAAGACAGTTAATCACGAGCCTTGTTTTATCATCAAAAACGAATCACAAATTCTCATCGTAAATTGCTAAGCGGTCAGCGGGATAACGTTCTAATTGCTTCTGCCATCTTCGATTTGATGTTAGGAGTGAAGCCATTCCACGGATACAACTTTTTTAAACCATCATTCTCGACTTCTGTCAAAACGTTATTGAAATAGAAACTGAATACAAGATAATTTTATGTTTTTTCATTTTAAATTCATAATAGTCCATATTCTTTTTGTTTGGCTCTGTAATACTCGTGTCGTATCAATACTTCCACCTAATGAAGCGAAATGTCGAGGGTAGTAATTGTTTCGCAAACACCAATTACAGAGTAAGAGAATAGATTTCACAGACATTTCTTGACGGGATTTCAGATTGCATCTGAACTTGAAGGGGATACAGTGGAAGGATAGCGCTGAAACACCAAGGTCAATTTGCAGCGAGCAATGCCCATCAGGGCATATAAGAAACTATCAAGTGAGTGTCAGTGGAGGACTCAGAGGCCATTTTGACGTTTAATTGTCAATTCTAGGATCAGTGCTGCTGGGCTTGCGTTTCCTGCCGAGAGGATGCTTACGTCTTCAACGACAGTTGCAAATCGTGTCAACCAGGATACGCACCCAATAAGAATAAGACAGACTGTGACAAGTTGAAGGCCCTTGTCATTGAATGGATGAGCCCTTGGGCCCTAGTACCTCTGGTTTTCAGCTCGTTGGGAATCATTTGTACCATTTTCACGACATGTGTGTTTATTCGATACAATCGCACCCCCGTCATAATGGCATCAGGAAGAGAGCTTTGCTATGTACTCTTAAGTGGCGTCCTTTGCTGTTACTCCATGTCATTTATTATCCTTGCAAAACCTTCTGTTGAAACCTGTGCTGTAATGCGCGTAGGACTAGGACTCTGCTTGAGTGTTTGTTATAGCGCTATTTTTACTAAAACCAATCGCATTTCGAGGATATTTAATCGTGGAGTGAAAAGCATCAAAAGGCCTGTTTATACTTCGCCCATTTCTCAAGTTGCCATTGCTCTCGGTGAGTATTCGAAAACACGCCACAAATAAAACTTGTACAAAAACTTTCATTTCCTCGGCTAAATCCAGACTTTTCTTCTATTATTAACTCTCCTCCCGCAATGACAATAGAAATAAATAGAAGGTCAGTAATTTCCTCTAATCCCACAGAAGCAATTTTTCCGCAATATTACTATATGAGTCATAACAATTGAATATTTATCACATGACGAGTTATGACTGCCTCGGCTGCGGGAATTAAAAATAAATTGTGCTCCGCTGCAAAACGACATGTAAAATATTAAAACAAAATTATGTTGGCAGCGGTGAGTGTTAGCTGTGGAGACGGGATTACCGGGCACCTGATGCTCAACCCTCATCGCAGGTTTATTAAAAAAAAAAAATTGACTACGGTTTAACTATAGTAGTATTATAATAAAGATATACGTTAGATGAAATAGTTTACAATTCTCGAATGAGAATTCGATTTGAAAAACCCACGTACTTATTTATTTGTAGAAACAAGCTAAAGTCGTTGTTATTTTACAAAAAGAGTCAAAGCAAGGATTTATTAAACAGTAAGCTCGCAATAATTGGGCAACATGAGCATCAACATGCTTAACAGATCCCTCGCAACTGACATAAACTGCAATTATTCAGATTGCATTGATTAAAATGGCACATACGGTATGCATTTCATGCAAAACGCATTATGTTAATAGCAATCATAATAATGAAAGTTTCATCTTGTCGTTTTGGGATAATTTATTACGTTTGATTGCAGAAACGAACCGCCGTGTAATCTAAGTTATTTAGGGTGAGGGAGCAAAAAGAATAGACATCCGACTTGTCACAGAAATAGCTTTCTCGTGAATTTGTTTGTGAAAAGAAATGCACAGAAATCCTTCAGTAATGAATAACGGTATGGAAACAACTATTAATTTTCCAATTTCAATTTTCTTTAAAAAACCGCTTCATTTATTTCGGGGAAATGCACTTCGGTAATTGAAAAGTGATTACTGTTGCAAAATGCATGCACGGATATTTATCTAGTTACGGTTTTTTTAAATATACAATTTAAATGTGCTCTCCTCGTAACTTCGGTACTGTGCAAGTCATTAACTTTTTGAAAAGGTTATTTTTTGGACCAAAAAAACCGCAGAACACAGACTTCCATTTATTTCTATTAGAGAGCATTGCAGTTCAACACAATTTTGACTTTCCGATTCTGGCGCATCCACCAATTTTGCTATGACTTTATTTCACAGGAATCGTGTCCATACAATTGATTGGGGCGATAGTTTGGCTTGTGATTGAGCGACCGGATATTCGTGAAATATACCCGTACCCGCTAACAGCCGTCTTGACCTGCAGGGTATCAACTTTCTCCCTCATAATGTCGCTGGTGTACAATATGATACTCATTATTCTTTGCACGTGGTACGCGTTTAAAACTAGAAAAATACCGGAAAACTTCAACGAAGCCAAGTATATTGGATTTACGATGTATTCAACTTGCATCGTTTGGCTTGCATTTCTCCCCATCTACTTTGGAACTAATAATGATTACAAGGTAACCTTCCGTTTATTTCGGCCGTAAAGTTGCTCACAGTCTGTTTTTATTGCAGATCCAAATAGTCAGCATGTGTATGTGTCTAAATATCAGTGCAACTGTTGCTTTGGGGTGTTTATTTACTCCAAAGGTCTACCTTGTAATCTTCCAGCCATACAAAAACGTTCGTCAAGGCAACGGTAACCAGGTAAGTCAACACTGACCACCGTAGTTGTTCATTAATTCAACTTGGACATCTTTTACTCTCCTCAAAACGGTATTTTTCAGCTAGCAACAAGCCCCTTCGTATAAAGTCGTATACAACTAGCATAAAATTGCATTTCACACTCGTACGTGCATTTTTTTCATTTTGTACCCGTTAGAGCTCCGGTTCTATTGTGGGCAATATTTAACTGAAACTGACTGATTTAAATACCCCGCCATTTTTGATTTACGCATTTCCGAGAATTGCGCTTTGGCTATTGTGTAGAACATGTACGGCAAATTAATCATGGAACGTTACACGATTCAACAGCACGTTCGTTTTGAAGATCGTTCGTCGATGATTACAACTTTACGTAAATTAAGACGAATTTTGGTCTGAATAATGTACCTATGTACCCAATATCAACACAATTGGTCAACTCGTGTCAAAATTTGAACAAACCGGTTGTGTTAAGGATATGCCTAGGACGGGTTGAGCAAGATCGATTCGTACACCAGAAAACATTGAAAGAGTTCGTGAAAATGGGCTTCATCGCTCATTATGATTTTTTCCAAAAAGTTCTTATGTTCATGATAAAGTTGCAATATCGCGTTACTGAAATGTCGGCGTTGTTCATGGTCTCTCGGCTAGCAGCTCTTGGGTCAGTTGGATTTTGTATGGTTGCAAATGCAAGACTTTTTTCAAAATCGTCGACGAATGTTCAATTCTTGTGAACGACGTCTGGTAGACGTGTCAGGACCTTCCACTATATTTTCACGAACTCTTTCAATGTGTTCTTGTGTAGGTCTAGTTGTGACAATTTTCATTCAACAACAATTATATTTTGGTATAATTCGATATAATGCACAACTAAATTTTTATTATGATAAAGAAACATTTACCTACAATATGTGCTTAAAAAATTAAGAAATATTTGAAACAATCATGTTTATTAATTTCTAAATAAAGCGATGCAACTGTGACAAGTTACCTCGAGTAGAAGGTTAGTTGTCTCAAAGGTTGGGGTAAGTTGTCACAGTTGTGCCACTTGGACATAACGTAACATAAAGGTTAAACATCTTCATCTGAGTTGCAATTCAGACACACATAGAATGTAGTATCATCCCCTGCACACTTGTCATGAACTAATTTTCTACAAATGCATAGAACCCGTCAACCCCTGGTTCATTAATCTTACCGAGGATTTTACTATATTTCCGCAAATCGCCTTACTCGCCACAGAATCTGTCAGTTTTTGTGTCTTTTTGAGCTTTTCTAATTTTTTTATGTTCCCATAAGTTCACTAATGCGCCGCCATGTGACAACTTGACCCAAACTCTGTGTGACAATTAACCCCATTATAGTTTTCTATCTAACTTTGAACTTGTTATATTAAGGGATCACGATTAATAAGGAAGAGATGAATCGTTTATTGACGTATATCCCACCTTGAATATCTTTAGATGATTAGATGTAATAAAGATATTGAATTGAAATAAAAGCTGGCGAATCCCGTACGTAGGGGGACACTTGCGCGTATATTGAGGGAATTTTTTCCACTTCCGGTTTAACCGGAAATGACCTTGACTTTGTTTTTCCAAATGGAATGACACCTTTTTCTCAACGGCTTCGGAATCTACGATTTTTTCTGAGTTAGAAACATGTATCATACTTGACCGGAAGTGCAGTCACAGCCACCCTAGATTTTCCAAAAATCGAGGAAATCGGTACAATACAGGATGTCCGGAAATTAGAGGATAATATCTTAAGGGCGTATTCTACGATCAAAATATGAAAAAAAGTTTTAATAAACATGAGTCGAAAAATGCCTCCTAAGGGAGCTAGGGCCTCTTAAAGGGGTCACTTCGAAAGTGGATTTTTCTAAATTTCTTCAAAACGGTTAAAAATAACAACGTGAAATTGGGCATCTTTGGTAAGTTTTTGATGCTGAATTCATTACCGTGGTAAAAGTTTTAAAGTTTCGGTCATAATCGTCCCCTACAGGGGAGGTTACGGCTAAATTTGGTCAAATAATTTGTGTAAGTTGTTTTTTCTCAAATTTAGCATCAGAATCTGAATGACTGAAGTTTTGTACGTAAAAATGGTGCTCTTGTTCGAAATCGCTAGGGCACATCGTTTTCGAATAAATTGACCCTAGTGGTTTTAGAGCACGAAAATTTGTCACAGATTTTATTCAGTTATTTACCAAATTATCAAAAATTTGTTCAGGGGTTGATCCTCGTGTTATTTTAGGAAGAAAAATTCGCATGGACATATGGCGGAAAACGCTTCCTAAGGGAGGTAATGGGGTACTAAGAACGTCAGCTTTCCAGGACCCCATAAATCCCATGTAATAAGCATTTTTCGCCATATGTCCATTCGAACTTTTTTTCCTAAAATCACGCAAGGAATCAAACCATGAACTCGTTTTTGATTAATTTGGTAAATAAACTAAAATCTTCTGCGACAGATTTTCGCGCTCTAAAACGGCTAGGGTCAATTTATTCGAAAATGGTGCGTCCTAGCGATTTCAAACAAGAGCATCATTTTTACGCAAAAAACCTCAGATGTTCAGATTCTGGTATCAGATTTGAGAAAAAACGATTTACAAAAATGCTTGAGCGAAGTTAGTACTAAGCCCCCCCCTGTACGGGACGCTTATGATTGAAACTTTAAAATTTTCTTCAAGGTAATAAATTCAGCATCAAAGACTACTAAGACTTACTAAGGAACCCAATTTCACAGTGTTATTTTTAACCGTTTTGAAGAAATTTAGAAAAATACACTTTCGAAGTGACCCCTTCAAGGGGCCCTAGCTCCCTTAGGAGGCATTTTTCGACCCATGTTTATTAAAACTTTTCTTCGTCTTTTTCATCGTAGAATACGCCCTTAAGATATTATCCTCTAATTTCCAGACATCCTGTATTGAGATTTTCGAAAAACGCAAAAACACGTCAAGTTACTCTTCATTCATTTTCTATTGAAGTGACAGAACGTCAAAATTTACATTTTAGGTTGGTATGAGGAAATTTTGCAAGGAATTTTACTGACAGGTAAGGTGAAAGAAGCGATTTCAAAGCGATACGTCAGAAAACATGACAAATGTCAAAATTTTGCAATTGCTCTGAATTGGCCCAAAATGGCTTTTGTCTGTGTGCAGTTTTGAGTAAAGTGCAAAGAAAAATATTCACGAAAAAGCCTCAGGTACATTTATCTGTGACACTGCTTCTAACAATAAAAATAAATCCTAGAAGATTTGGGTTATGCAATGTTTTTGCTTTCCCGCTAAATTTCTGTCAAAAGTACAGGCCCTTGCAAATTAGGGTTGTACAGTTCCAGAAAAATTTTAGATCTTCAATAGAAAATGAATGGAGTTCAGGTTTCTTTGATGCAAATTTACCTCAGCAATTTCATTTTTTGATTTCTGTTATTTCTATCAAATTTTCTCTTACCTCACAATCTGTCAAAATCTTAAAAGTAAATAAAAAGAAAATGTCAATGGGCAGATGAATTTGCATTCAAAAATTAAAGTAGACGTGTTTTTGCGTTTTTCGAAAATCTCAATTTTTCACCGATTTCTTCGATGTTTTTGAAAATCTAGGGTGGCCGTGAATGCACTTCCGGTCAGGTATGATACATGTTTCTAACTCAGAAAAAATCGTAGATTAGGAAATAGAAATTCTTCTAGAGAAATGACAGAAATGAGTTGAAATTTCTTATGGTATTAAAGGCTAGTGTAAGTTAAGGGAAACTGTCACCTTTTATTTGAAATTTATACCGGAAGGTGGCACTATGGTCTCTGAGAAAACTAGTACTTGAGAAAACTAGACCCCTCCTCCCCTACGAATCGATCTTGCGTGACCCGTCCTAGGCATGTCGAAAAATGTTTTTACAAAACGAACGCGCTATTGAATCATGATTAATTTGCCATATGTGCTCTCACAATAGCCAAATCAAAAATGGCGGCTCATTTAAATCAGTCAGTTAAATATTGCCCACCTGTATTTCTGGCCCGAGCTGACTCGTAAGGATTAAATTAAAAATTCCACTTCTTAAATGAAGACATTGGCATTGTAATCAAGGAATCCAAATAATATGCATTTCCAAGTTGCCTAGAAATCGTGTTCGAAACTCTAAATTAAATTTTAGACGAATGAATCTCGAAATTTCAATATCGCACTGAAAAAAAAAATCAAAAAGGATTTGCGCATCCTTGCATGAATTCCTCTGTATTTAAAATTAAATGTTGTAGACAAATTCTTCGATAGCAAACTGGGTCATTGGGTTTTTGACTAACAAGTTAACGACGATATTGTCGCTTATCACAGCCCATTCATAGTCATCTCCGGCACGATAAGCCCCGTATTGTTGTATAAAAAAAAACGTTTTGTGGGATTTCAGGGTGCAATACAGGATCGACCGGCTTACAGTATGAGATTCGCCGGTCCTCGTTCCCAAACAATACAGTCAATGACGAGCAATTCAAGATCATCGCCTAGGTTAGGACAAAAACACGCAAACGGAGACCCTAACGCACTCCCTAGCCCAAGTATTGAAGAAAGCTCCTTAAGTTAAATCGATGTCTTCCTCTAAATCGCCAATATGAAGCAAAATTAGTATTTACACAAAATATGGGAGGTGTTAAAAAATCGATTTGCTTGTTATCGCTAATAAGTGAATTGATATTGAGCCCTTTTTACGCATGTCCTAAATATTCTTATAAAAACTAATTTTGCAACTCTGTTCTAAAACTTCTTGATGTAACTTAACTAGCCAGTATTAAATTAACTAGTCAGTATTAATATTTAACTCACTGTGAATTAATGCTTTACGGTGTTTACTGCAAGTTTTATACTATTTGCTCACATTTTATTTAATCTGTGCCTGATATTATGTGGTGTTAAATTTAAGGTTGTTTTTTATAATTGTAAATAAACTCTGTAAATATTTATCTCAAAATCAATGATTTAAGAAATTGGAAGGTGCTATAATCAAATTTTGTCTCGTCGTCAATATTTTGTTCTCGTGCCAAAAATGTATAAATCGATCGTTTTGGTATCTTCATCGTTAAATGTTCATTATTGAATGCATTCCCATTGTTATCACATACTCTTTGGTCAATCATTTTATTTGTAGATTATAGATGAACCATATCGAATTAACTAGGAAGATGTGTTTAAGCTGAAAATATTGTGATACTAAGAGAATAGACTACTTGTGTAAATTAGACGCTAGTGTTGTAATTTTAGAATACATTTATCTCTAGTTGTTAAATTGATGGAACTGATTAAATGGATATCTCACTCAAATCTGTATCATTTCTTTCACGTACCTACTTTCAAAATTACAATTTCTTGCCAAAAATAATACATTTTTGAAACCTCAATTTGAAGGCCTTTCTTAAGCTGAAATTTAAAAAATTGCTCATAAAATCTTGGCCCATAATTTTTCTAACGTCCCCGCAGAACCTGCTCTTTTAATAATAATAATTTTCGAGGCCCCTCTAAATCCTCCGATCTCTAGAGCTAATGCACCTTGAAAACGTTGATAATAAATAAATAAGCATCAGGTGCACTCAAGGAGGGAGGGCAAAAAAAATGTTTCGCCACACATTCCATTATTTGTTATCCGTTATACCTGTAAACATACGCGAGCCTTATATTCTGCTTCCAAAAATGTATTCGTACTTAGTGCCTTTTCGGCAAAAAATGCAAAAATTCAAACTTTTATGATCATTAAAAAATCGGCTACTGCTCAAACCATTCCTTTGTGGTAATTGGCAGAAGGCAAGTGCCTCTTTAGCATATCAACTTAACAACAACAATATTTTTTTTATCAGCACATCGTGAACATTTTATGACTATTGAAGACATTCTTCAAAATCCATTAGAAAAAAAAAATTTATGAACCTACTAGATATTCACACTTTGCAATACGTTACAGCCCAAACAACTGGAACGGTTTAGCTAAAATTTAGGAATAATAATTGGGGAACGGCAAGTGTCCTTTAGCATAGCAGTATTGAAATTTGGTAAATATAAATCTACTTACATTTTGTTTATCTTCACAAGAAAGGTCTTCAACTTATGTTTCTAACAGAGGTAATGTATTTACAACTTATAGATTTAGATTTAGTGGGAAAATAAAGCTTTTATCCGGGGTTTTATCAAATGTAGTGGGATTAATTCGAAGTTGGACCTTTAAGGTACTTCATATTAGGTATTAATATTTTTTTTTGAGAACGATTAAAAACAAAGATTTTTTAATTCTAAGCACCTCACAACCTAAGGTAATCACAACAAATAATAAAATTACAATTGCGGAGACGGTAAAAACTTCTACTTTTTCGCAGAATTTGTAGATAAATATAGCAATATCTAACGTTAACAGATTAACTGTGTACGTAAAAATTGTTAAGGGGGTGAAATAAGCTGGGCATAATTTGTAAATGCACTTGATTGTCGCAGTCTGTTTTAAATAAGCCTGGATAAAAAGGGAACTGAAATAATATAAAATCATTTAATTATTTGAAACAAAATTGTGGCTCGCCAGGTCATTCTAAAATCTTTTTACTTTAAAAGGCACACGGAGAAGTGTCAATTTTATTTCCCTGTGTAAAACATTCATTAATAGTCTTATGAAATATGTAGTTATCGTACTGTGTAATAGAGCGTTTTTTTTTTAGAGAGATTTTTTTTAACACAGTTGCGGTGTTTTTTTTTACATATCATTACACAGGGGAGCAGACTGCGACAGCCACTATGCAAGTGCATACAAATTTTGTCCAGCTTCCTTCATAATATCTCAACTTTTTTTTAAAAACCGCTAATTAAAATCTACTACATGTTTGTGGGACTTTTCAAAAATATTTTGCCAAAAGGACACTAAGCTTGACTGCATTTTTGGAAACAGAATTTCAAGATCTTTCACGTGCTGATAAAAATTTATTAAATTATCCCACTTAGTTAGGTATAGGTAGGTACCTAAATTTTATTACACGATCATAAAAGTGTTTCCTAGGATTTTTGCCAAAAGGGCACTAAGTATACATACAAAATTTGAGGACTTTTCATGTGCTGATAAAGAAAATGGGAATTTATTGTTCAAATTTCAAGTTGATTATGCCAAAATGGCACTTGGCTTTCGCCAAATTCCACCAAAATTAAATCTGCTCGTCTTCGAGTTTGAATTATAAACTCCCATTTTCTTTATCAGTACATGAAGTCTTCAAATTCTGTTGTCATAAATGTATTGAAACTTCAAAATCGTAAAATTTTGAAAAACTCCAGAAAACACTTTAAAAACTGGTGGAATATTTATAGAAAGCCACTTACGTAGCTGCCCAGTTTTTTTAAACATAATTCAACTTACGTCAAAATTCATGTCAGTGTCAAAAAGCAATAAATTAATTATTGACGACAAACAACAATGATCCAATCCAAACTTCATCGTAGCTGTTTATTGACACTAGCAGGAATTTTGACGTAGGTACGTTTAAACCCGTTTGACATCACAACAGCCTACTCCTGTGATCATTCGAATGCGATTAGGTAGGTATAAGTAGGTAGTTTAGTAAATTCTATTTTTTAAATGCTTTGTCGAAATCAGTAATCTTTAGAATTTTTAGGAACGCAGTTTGAAAGTGAAATGGGGTTTTCCTTCTATTTATTCCTACTGTTTTGATAAACATATTTCTTATTCTAAAAAAGAAAATCTCCGAATTTCTGGCTAATAGTGCACTATCATATACAGGATGGGTAACTCTTCGATGCTCACCATCGGGATCTCCTAAACGGTAAAAGATACGGGGTCGGTTAAATTAGAGAAAAGTTGCGCTATTTCTTAGCGATTAAGAATCTGAAGAGAATTCCCCGATTTTTTAATTCGTTCCTGAGTTATCACAAAAAATCTGAAAATTGAGAATTTAAAGAAAAATTAATATCTTCCTAACGATTGATGTTATTTAAATGAAACTTGGAACTTTTATATTTTTGACAGCTGTCAATTGAATGACATAGACAGAAATTTTCTAGGCCTTCTTTTGAATAAAGACAGTCAACTTTTATTTTTCTTATGGGTACCATATTGAATTTTAAAAATTAACTTCTCAAAACTGTAACCAACATTGACGTTTTGGAAAAAATATGTGAAAGCCTGAGTCACACTACCGCAAGACGTAATTTATTACTGTTGAATTCAATTGTTTTCACATGTCACATGAGATTGAAGAAGTCGGCGTGCTCTTTTCCAATTGTTTTTCATCAAGTTAAGGCTGATTTTACTAATTATTCATACCAATTTTTAAATTCTGACATACCGGGTGGACCAACACTATTGCCCACCTCAATAATTGCCCTTTACCTTGAAGCTAGAGTTTTGATTTTTCTACGGGGTGTATGGGTACTAAAAACCCTTCAGATGACGTAAAAATTTTTTTGATTGGCCCAAAAATGTGACGTCACGAGATTTTCAATTGGGCTATTTTCATGAAATAAATAACTTTTGCCCACAGGTTGGTTATTTAGGGTCTTAGGATCACACTAAACTGATTATTTAATTTTTTGGACATCAGGTTACCAAACTGCAGAACCTAAAAATCTCGTCAATTTTTCTCACAAGTCGCCTATGAAACAACACCTAATCATTGCGAGGTATGTCCTTTATCGATCGGCGGATATTCAGAAATGTCAGTATCAGCTTGTCATGTCGGCAGGGTCATCAAACCACATTATTCTTAATTTTCGAATTCATTCAATTAATTAATTAATTTTCCCGGAAAATTATTCAAACAAAACCCCTGAAGCATAGGGTTTGTGTGAGACAAGCGCGTGCGTAATTCCATATCGATAAAATGACACATAACGCACATAACCTCGTTTTGGTGAAATTTTTCCAAATGTAATTTACAACCAGCACCAAGTACGTTTCCCCATTGTACGCTTTCTGATTTGGTAAGTTTTTGGAATTTAGGTCGATTTATTTAATTGTAAAATTGAAAATTTTAGATGGAGACCAAAAATGTTTAATAAAACGATGGGGCACTTTTGTGAACCCAAAATCTAATAATGGCAGTGTCTGGCCTGTTGGTAGGTTCTCTGCAAGCCTCATCAGACAGCCTGTTTGCAACATAATAATTGATTCTCAAAAATGTTGTCACGGGGAGTGTCATCTAATCGACAAACCTGGACGATTCTTCTCAGTGCAAGTGTACCACCTATGAACAGTGCCAAATTAGTGACGCTTTGTCCGTAAACACAGCAAAGCTGCAAGTTGTCTGATTAAATTGATTAATAAAATAATAAAAATTGTTAAAAAATCTGTCGTGTGGTCTTAATTTTTGATATTTCTGGAGGTAGGTTAATACTTACCCATCGTTATGAAATTAAGTAAATCCAGAGCACTGTCACATCATGAATTTCAACAATTTACTTAAGTTACAAAATACTTTGAATAGCTTTTATTATCAGGAGTCAAATCTAACAACGTAACAGGAACAGTCTCAATTTTATCAACAATTTCAGTGGACCAATCTTCCACACTTGAAAGTAAGCTTCTTTATTATCTAATGGACCTTCTGCAGAGTAGATACCACCAACAATGCTACCAGCTACTAGGTTTTGGATTCACACATATCATCTTCGTCACCTAAAATTTTCAATTTTACGATTAAATAAATCGACCGAAATTCCAAAAACTTACCAAATCAGAAGGCCCTTCAAATGGGTAATGGGTAAACGTACTTGGTGCTGGTTGTAATTTAAATTTGGATAAATTTCTCCAAAACGAGGTTATGTCTGATTTAATTTGACGCGCAATGTGGAACACTACGCACGCGCTTAAACAAACTTTGGGCGTTTTGTTTGAATAATTTTCCGGGAAAATTAATTGATTAATTGAATGAATTCGAAAATTAAGAATAATGTGGTTTGATGACCCTGCCGACATGACAAGCTGACACTGACATTTCTGAATATCCGCCGATCGATAAAGGACATACCTCGCAATGATTAGGTGTTGTTTCATGGGCGACTTGTGAGAAAAATTGACGTGATTTTTAGCTTCTGCAGTTTGGTAACCTGATGTCCAAAAAATTAAATAATCAGTTTAGCGTGATCCTAAGGCCCTAAATAACCAACCTGTGGGCAAAAATTATTTATTTCATGAAAATAGCCCCATTGAAAATTTCGTGACGTCACATTTTTGGGCCAATCAAAAAAATTTTTACGTCCTCTGAAGGGTTTTTAGTACCCATACACCCTGTAAAAAAATCAAAACTCTAGCTTCAAGGTAAAGGGCAATTATTGAGGTGGGCAATAGTGTTGGTCCACCCGGTATGTCAAAAAAGTTCATGTTGACTACATTTTTGAAAAGCTATTTTTTTTGTGTATTTGATGGTGTCAAAATTCAATAGCTCGGCCATAAAAGAATCAAAAGTTGACTGTCGTTATTCAAAATCTAGACCTAGGAAATTTCTGATAATGCCATTCGTTAAAAATATAAAAGTTCCAAGTTTCATTTAAATAGCATTAAACGTTAGGAAGATATTAATTTTTCTTTAAATTGGAAATTTTCAGATTTTTTGTGATAACTCAGGAACGAATCAAAATATCGGGAAATTCTCTTCAGAATCTTAATCACCAAGAAATAGCGCAACTTTTCTCCAATTTGAACTACTCTCCATCTATTATGGTTTCTGAGATACTATAATGGTGAACATCGAAAAATTACCTACCTAAATATTTAATTAAAGTGCATTATTTTAAGAGCCGGATTCTCTATTTTAAAAATATCAACCTCTTTACTGTCTTTGAAAGATTGTCTTTTTATTATAGACTCGCCGACCCTTTTACTTAAATCCGAATTTTATGCTGTTTTCTCTTTGATAACCTTATTATCTTTTATATTTTATAACTGTTGTCTGTTTTCTTCGATTAAAAAAAATCAGTAATGCATTTTCTTCGTTGTTGTTAAAGTCAAAACGACATACGTACGTTAAAGGGATTTATTTGTTTATTATTCATTTCTTAATGTTGAAAGATAGAGCGAAAATCGATTGGCAAATATACCTGCAAAATGCGGCTATAATCACTGCCTCGATTAAGTTGTCCAGCTGAAAAACAGCCGATATTTTTTTGTTAATTATTTTTCCCCCATAAAGAATATTTGAATTAGACCGCGCCACGAGCGGCTTTGCAGATTCCTAATTTGCACATTGGGGTGTTAAGGGTTGGTTATTAAACTAATTGACAAGCAAACACAAGATAAGGATTTCTTTACTATTATCTGTAGTAAGAGTCAGAAAATTCTAGAGAATGTCTAGAAATCTAATTTTAAGCATCAGCAGGGAAACTCACCCCATTTTCACGCACTTAAAATTTTCTGCTCCACCTCTAATCGCACAGAATTTAACTCTCCAGAATCCCGTCAGATAGCGCATAGCGCACAGATCCTTTGCTTTCGTGTCATCAGTTAAAGTTTTTAATTGTTTAAAAGTTAAAGTGTTCACAATTTGCGTGTTTTTTGTGTTCTTCTCGTCCCTTCCAGAATGAATGCAATGAGTACAGTCGGTTTACTAAAAGAAAAAAGCTCTGGAGTCAACCCCGACACTTGCCTCTACGTAGTGTTTTACCAAATATTGTTCTATTCTGCAGTCACCATGTTTTTCGTGTATGCCCAAGAATCATACGGTATTACTATTACATTCACTTTCGTCGCCTGTTTCTTAATCCTTGCTGAAAACGTTTTCTACTTGAAACTAAGCTTTCTTTACTACGTTAACTTGGATCTGTTGGTCGTTATTGTTATGTGCGCGTATCTACTTTTTCAGGTAAGAAATTTTGAACAATTTGTTTGTTACGCTGCAATTTTTAGCTCAGAAGAAACCAGCCGGCTGGAAACAGACATCAAAGAAATCGCCGATTTCGCCGCCGCCGTCAAAGAAATCGCCGACAACAAGAAGAAGGAGAAGTTGACAGCAGTGATGACGACAATTTTGTTCCTCTGAATCCTATGCCGATGCCACCAAGATATCGCCAATTTTTCGCTGCTTAATTAAAAATTCTTTTGTTTTTGTGTTACGAATAGTTCATAATATTATAGCAAATAAATAAATGTTACCAGAAACCGCTAATGCAACTTAAGTGACGTCATGTACCATGCGCAGCGTCCGCGTCACGTCTAACGTAGGTAATGTAGTGCGCTCTGCGCAGCGTTCTCGACAAGTATATAATTACCATAAAAATTATGCAATAGCAATTGGCAAACGAAGTAATTGAGAAAGTTTTTAATTGTTTAAAAGCTCTTGTGTTCACAATTTGCTTGTTTTCTGTGTTCTTCTCGTCCCTTCCAGAATGAATTCAATGAGTACCGTCGGTATGCTAAAAGAAAGAAGCTCTCGAGTCAACACCGACACTTGCCTCTCCATAGTGTTTTACCAAGTATTGTTCTATACTGCAGCCATCATGTTTTTCGTGTATGCCCAAGAATTATACGGATACGGTATTACTATTACATTCATTTTCGTCGTCTGTTTATTAATCCTGGCTAAAAACGTTTTCTATTTGAAACTCAGTTTTCTTTATTACGTTAACTTGGATCTGTTGATCGTTAGTTTCATGTGCGCGTATCTACTTTATCAGGTGAGAAATTTTGAACAATTAGTTTGTTACGCTGCAATTTTTAGTTCAAAAGAAACCAACCGGCCCCCAGAAACAGACCTCAAAGAATTCGCCGATATCGACGCCGACGTCATATAAATCGACGACAACACCGAGAAGTAGAAATTGACAGCAGTGACGACGACAATTTTGTTCCTATGAATCCTGTGCCGACGCCACCAAGATATCGCCAAATTTTCGCTGCTCAATGAAGTGCCTAATTAAAAATTCTTTTGTTTCTGTGTTACGAATAGTTCATAATGTTATAGCAAATAAATAAATGTTACCAGTAACCGCTTACGTAACTTAAGTAACGTCATGTGGCTTGCGCAGCGTTCGAGTCACGTCTAACGTAGGTAATGTAATGCGCACTGCGCAGCGTTCTCGACAAGTATATAATTACTATTAATTACCATAAAAATTATGCAATAGCAATTGGCCAAAGAAGTAATTCAAAAAGTTTTCTTTTGTCAAAATAGACATTACATTGACTAGTTGAGTTGACAGATATTAGTGTCACGTCATCAAGATCAAGACCAGACGCAGTCAAGAAACATCTTGCACCGAGTTTTGTGTTGTGTGCGTCAATAAATCTGTAAGTACCTACCTAAATAACTTGCAAACAATTCAGTATTAAAGTGGTGATCGATTTTTGCATCGAGCGGCAAAACCCTAACCTCAAACCCTGTCAGAAACCGGTTTTCCAAAAAATGCACGTCAAAAACCGGTTTTGCAATTTCAAATTTACAGATATCCTCCAGGAACCTCTTTCCAGACAAAATCCTGATATGATTTGAATGTTTTTAGCGATAGAATGAGTGCAGGGAAATTTTCCTTTGGGCATTTTTTTCTTCACGGGCTCTTGTTGTCAGCCACGTCGTTGATGGTGTTTCTCTGGTTCATGTTTTACCGCCGACAGAAGTGCTGGATCCTCGTCATTGCGAACATCCTAAATGTGGTTGGTGTGATTTGCCTGCTCATGGAGAACATCCAAGGATTTATGGTCCTGAAAAGCTGGTTGTTCATTTTTTTCGCGATCATCCACTACGGTGGATTAATGGTAAGCAAACATTTTTCTTCCCTTACTAACAAAATTTTAGTTGCATGTCTTTATGAACATTCATTGCTGGAATAATCAATATTCTTGTGGCTATGGTATGATGGCAGACTGCGTGGATTTGCTGGAAACGCGAAGTTCTCGATGGTCCTGCTTTTCATGGCGCCGAAGAAACCGCCGTCGATATGAAGATTCCTGCAATTATAATCTTCGTCCTAGTTCTAGTCTTTGGACCAACGCAACTAGATCTGTGTCTGGTATTTTCCGTTACACTACTCCGCTTGATCTGTCATCCCTTAATGAAGAGAATCCTGTCAAAGTTGATGTTAAGAATCGCGTCGTCTCTTATCGCAGGAATATTTTTGAAGATGACTCTACTTTTGCCACATCTAGATTCCGACAAGATGCGCAGGAAGTCCTAAGATCTCGACAGGCCCAAGCAACTACAAGTCAAACTGTTGCAGAAGTTCACCGCCCATCTGAAGAACGCTATTTGGATTCTGCAACTACTGCTTTGGTTCGTTCTGTTCCGCTTTTTGGAAGGCCCAGGCTTCTGCAGACTGAAAGTGCACCTGAGCTGTGCAGAACCGTGTCATGGGAGTTCTCAGACTCAGATTTTGAAACATCTTCGATTTAATTATTTTTGTTCCATTTGTTTTCATAGTTTAGCTTTTGTTAATTTTTGAATTGCCCAAGTCGCGTACATTTTATAAGTGCACAGGGTCTTGTTGAGCTAGTTGAAATATTTTCGCGCCATCTATTTTCACTTGAGCAAACGATCGAATGAGTAAACTCCCTTCCCCCAGATTTCCACCACCACAATACAGAATTTTCCTTAGACCTGGAGAACCTTTGTAAACTTAGTTAATAACAATGAGTCCCCACTTGCAATTTAAATTTCGTTACCAAATTCAACAATCCGGTAAAAAATCAAATTTAATTATTTTATACTTATTGATTTTTTTCTGTCTAGAAAATGAAGAACGCTTTGAAAAGTGCAAGAAAACTTTCTTCAAGGCTTTTAACATATTGTCGCTAGGGGTGATTGTCTGCTACTTTCCATTCACTTGGTAAGTATTTTTAACTAATTAATTTTTCACAAAATTCCAAGCGGAAAATAACATTCCTTGTACAAAAATAATTCTAGTTTATATTTCCAGTATTTAGCTAAAAATGTTGTACAGAATTGTTGAACGATGTTTAAATGCGTATCGATTAGCTTGGTGCCTCCACCAAAATTCCTATTATTCTCAGTGTGGAATGTAGGGGAGAACGAGAGAAGCGAAACAGGGTTATTAATTTTGAAATGCAAGCATTTACGTCCTCTCAGGTGCTCTTCAATGTAAATACGTCCAAAGTGAACTGCTACAAATTTATTTTCTGGCCAAAATTAGATATTTGCAGTAACAAACTGAGGGGGCTTATATGCAAAGGCATATTTCTACCTCCCCTACGTGATTAAAGCAGTGATAAGGGATATTTCCTGTCCTAAATTCAACCCGGCCTAAATAATGTATACGTGGTTGATTAAATTTCATGCAAAATCTACATCGTAAATTTTTATGAATCGAGAAAAATTGACGTTTTAAAGCCGCTGCTTAAGTTTCAATGCAGCTGATATTGCGAGAATGTAAATATAAAATTCATTTAGAAATATAACAGGATGGTTTAGCATTCTACAGAAATGATTCATTAAACGATCGCAAAAATACATTTCTATTAAATGATAAGACTAAGTTGCAAAGGTGCAAAATTTGTTAATTTATTATGTGAAAAAATTGTTTAATTTCTCCGTTTTAATCGAAAAGCAGCCGCTAATATAGTTTTCTGGGTAGGTACAAAAGTTTATTATTGGTAATTTCGACTCAAATAAGAAACTTTTGTGTATTTGCAAAATCTTCATAACCAACCTACATTGAAATTTTAGAAGGTCTCACATTTTCAAAAATTAATAAGGCCGAAACCGGTCTGCAGCTGTCCGGAGGGCGGCTCGAACACCAACCATTGTTTTCGTCATTATTATTATTATTGAAAATTTGCGCCATCCTTGTCTTTGAGAACTTTAATTTAACAACATTATTTAGGCCAATTTTTGTTACCCCCTGACATAATATGACAGGATTGAAACCCGCTTTTTTCTGTTTCCAAAATAACTTTCACAATGAAAATTGTCTATCCCTTACACTATCACTAGAAACTCCCCACTACACCGAAAAACTTGATTTACACACAAACACGTTAGCTGTGTAAATCAAGTTTTTCGGTGTTGTGGGATGTTTCCAGTGATAGTGCATTTTTCCACCGAAGTTGTCCAGTTTTTTCCATCCGTCCCTTATTTTTTTGTGAATTTTCTTTCAACTCGATAAATTACACAATTTACAACCAAATGCAAAGAGACGGAAAATCGCTGGACATTTTTGTTGTATTTAAGCTGTAAATTATGCAAACCTATAATCTAAGGTCTAATTTAAGTTGTAATTGTTTAATACCTGAGATTGCATAATTTACAGCATACTCAAACAAAAATGCCCACCGAGCTTCCATCGTTTGTCTGCTTTCAATTGTAAATTATGCCAATGGTGTTAGAAGAAAGTTCACAAAGAAAAATGAGGGATTAATTAGTTTTCATTTTGAAGGCCGTTTTGGAAAGAAAAAAAGACGTGCTTCAGTCCTGCCTACCTTAAGCTACGTCCAATATAAGATTGAAAATCCTGCACAAATTAACGAAGATAAAAAAAGGAATTTGTTCAATTTTTTATGCCACTCTTTATAAGGTATAAAAAAATCCTGTCTTATTTGCTGTTAAAGAAATTTTATCGTATATAATATAACGAGTGGTACTGATTTTTTCCAATAAAATTTGCGAAACAAATAAATGAGTAGCTTTTGCAACGAAAATCGTCACGAGCGCTTTAGCGCGAGTGGCGATTTTACAAAAGCAAAAGCTACGAATATATTTGTAAGCAAATTCTGCAGAAAAAATCAGACCACGAATTATATTCGTATGATAAAACAACAAAAGAAATTTCAATGGAAACAATAAGGTTGCCATGCTCGTTGCCATGACATTTCATTTGACAGAAATTTTTTCGCTGGACCACCGTCCTGCTTTTAACTCGTGGTGTTTTTCAGTTCAAAACCATGGTGATTGGTCGACTGTCTATAAATTCTGACGTTTGATTGGTTTAAAATTCTTGAGTTGTCTACCAAAAATCTTAAAAGTCCTCAATGAAATGATTTTTTTTCTTGGAGCAGACTGCGATTAAACTGGAAGCATTTTTTTTTTAAAGTAAAATTATTAAGCAAAAAGTATTTATTATTTTAACGACAGGAAGTTGATTATGTTTTTACGTAAAATTTCTTTGCATGAAAGTTTAGTACAAATTAGATTCTACTTGTAGGCCCTAGCTTTAGTCGCAGGACTATAGGTCCTGCTCGCTTGACGTCATGCATGCATATAATTGGTCAAAGGCGGCCATGCTTGGGTCCCAGTGACGTTTGACATATGACACAGCTGTCACTGGGATCCAAACATGGCCGTTGTATGACGTCAGTGAGCAGGACCTCTTGCTCTGTACCCCTAAGGTCACTGACTCGCCCGCTCGCTCGGCCTTCACTTTTTTTTCCGGATACGATTACTTTCGAAACCTTTGAGAAAAATCACTCGAACAGGTCGATTTTTATTTAGAGGGCACTTAAATTCTCGCTGGGTGAAATTTTACAATGTACCCTGTAACCCCTGCGAACCCCCTCTTTGAAATTTGAAATGATACATCACTTGAAAGCTAACGGCATTTCCAATCCAATACTGCAAACATTTTTTCTATTCATTCACCCTATGGGTAAATTTAAAATTACATTAAGGTGCTTTGTGACACGACATTTTAAAGGGAAGAAATCCTCTGAAAGCTGATGAAAGAATTTTTGAAATCCATGCAGAACTTCAAAAGTTATAGCAACAACAAATAATTATTTCTTGGCTGTGAACCAACACATGTTCTTCATCGTAACTTTTGAACGAGTGGATGGATTTGAAAAATTTCTGCCCCAGTTTTTAGAAGATTTCATGGTGTATCACAAGGGGCATTAATATGATTTAAAATTTGCTCATAGAGGGAGCTAGAATATATTTTAGCTGGATTGGTAATGAAATTTGCTTCCTAAACGATGTATCATAAGTGGGGGGTCTACGTGGTGAGTCAGATAGGAGAAAATGTGGATGCCCCTTGTCAGTGGGTCACCCTGTATTTCGAACAGATTAGAATTGGCTATATTTCGTAGGTACAGATTTCTACTGTTTTCCTTTAATTTAAACATTTCAACTGACTGCCACTTTATTCTGAATAACTTGACAATTTTATGTTTTAGGAGAAGCGAAACCGATGTAACTATTTGGAACATGACCAATTACTGCGAGAGTACCAAGTTTGACCAGATTGCAAGTCACTTCTCTAAGTTTTGGGCCGTATTCACTATTCTGCTTGTCACAATTTTGATTTTGGGCTTCATGTGTATGCGCATGTTCCTTTTAAACCGTCTAACCAGTGATCTTATTAATATCGGTAAGTGCTTTTTATTATAAATGTTATAGTCCTTAGTAAGATAAACTTAGTAGTAAGAGATTAAGTCGGTAGTCTATAAATAAAGGTTTGACCGTCTTTTTCCGTTTTTTTCATTGTTCAGGTGAGGTTCGAGTCACGTGCGATGAACAACAAAAGACCGAACCTTTATCCCATACCGGTAAATTTATCTGAAAAGATCTATACGGTCTTATTTTAAGACAAGAACTTAGGCCGAAAATGCACTGGTTTTTCAAGTTATCCAAAAAGTCATCATATTTTTGGTTTAATTCATTTTTCTCACCGAATAATAATAAAATCTTAATCTGTTGATTTTACACAGAAAAGGTGCTCTTGCTGAATGTCGCCAAGATAACAGTTTTCAAGTAAGATGAGATGGCACTAATTGGATGAAAGTGCGAAATTTTGTGAGGGAAGATTTTACTTTACCTAATTAGTGAAAATAAGTACAGGCGATGGTTCTTTACAGTATTTTAGGAAGAAAAGTTCATGTGGCAGAAATCCTTCCTATGGTTTTGCGTTTGGGACAATTTAGAAAGAATTTTTTTTGCCATGTTCATACGATACGAACTGTTCTTCCTAAATTATGTAAAAAGCCATCCCCTACACTTATTTTCACTAATTAGATAAATAAAACAAAATCTTTCCTTACAAATTTTCGCGCTACCATCTAGGTACTTACGACCATTTTATTCGAAAACAGTGTGTAGAATCGATCCCAGATTAAGATTTTATCATTACTTGTCGAAAAAAATGCATTAAACAAACGAATGTACAACGTCCCCCTTCACACGCCGATGACGTTACTAAAAATTTAAAACAGGCCTTTTATAACACAAATTTCAAAATTTCGTTATTTATATTTTTTGGATAATTTAAAAAAAGTGAATTTTGGACAACCCCTTTGAGGAGGCGTAACTCCCTTGTGAAGCATTTCCGGACGCCTTAAAATAAGACAAAGGGCCGGTATTTTCACCTCCAGATAAGACTATCTGCCGGTTAATTGCCATATAGTTTCAAGGAAAATTAACCAACCGGCACATACAGGGTGAGTCAATTTATATGATTACCTATGAGCTACATTTCGACCGCATCAGTGGTCCCAAAATGTTTTTATTTCATTGGTTTCATTGGTTTAAGTGACACCTGTATGCTTCTTTATTGTATCAAGTAGCGTTTTTGATTCTCTTTACAACGGTGTAATAAAATCATATTCTTACATAATGTAAATTTAGAGAAAATACAGGGTGAGTCTGAACGACATCAGATCCTTCATACCACATAATCTACTGTTCAAATGATGAGGTTTGGTGCAAAAATTTTGGGTCAATTGTGATTCCTTTTGATGTTATAAGCCGCCAAAGTTCTTCATTTTTAATCGGTTTTATTTAATATCTTCCGAATGGTGTATCGCAGGATTCTGAAATTTTGTACAGTATTGTTGCAGACCAAAAGGCAACTCCTGATGGTACTTCAGACATTATCCAAAAATCGGATCCCTGTTATACAGGATGGTCCTAATGTTATTTGTTCTTGAACTTTTTTATGTTTTTAAATGTTGCTAATTTGTCTATGCGGTGTTATTCTTCGATCAATTTTAAAGCTTTTCTGGCTCTTAATTTTCTTTTGAAAAAACTCACCATTCACCAGAAAAATTGAAAAAACCGGACAAATGACAATTGCTATACCTAACGCCTTAAATTGCAATAAAAATCAAATGTGCGTTGATACGCGTCATATTTCGATTGTTTTTATGCAAGGGAGCCATTTTTCGACAACGGTGTTCTGAATTCATGTTCATAACTGAAGAAAGACTTGGGTGGTAATTTCACTTTTTTTAAGTGAAATTTTACCATTGGTTTTATGGTGATTCCTTGAAGCATGTTATCGGTTTTTACAATTTTGCTGGTAAATTGTGAGTTTTTTCAAAAAAATTTAAGAGCCAAAAAAGCTTTAAAATTGATCGAAGAATACCACCCCATAGACAAATTACCAACATTTAAAAACATAAAAAAGTTCAAGAACAAATAACATTAGGACCATCCTGTATAACAGGGATCCGATTTTTGGATAATGTCTGAAGTACCATCATGAGTTGCCTCTTGGTCTGCAACAATACTGTACAAAATTTCAGAATCCTGCGATATACTATTCGGAAGATATTAAATAAAAACGATTAAAAATGAAGAACTTTGGCGGCTTATAACATCAAGAGGAATCACAATTGACCTAAAATTTTTGCACCAAACCTCATCATTTGAACAGTAGATTATGTGGTATGAAGGATGTGGTGTCGTTCAGACTCACCCTGTATTAACGTGTTCCTAAAAGTATGGATCTGGCCCTTTATTTACAAGCTATTCACTTTATCAATAAATTGTTCCAGGAAAAATTGAAAGGTACATTAAGGTGCATCTTTTGATTCACTTTATCTTGATATCTTCTTCACCGAGTCTCACTGAGTAATTACGTCATACACATTTTTTTATTACAAGATTATTGATAGATAGATAGATATGTTTATTGCCATTTAAAAAATTTTACAAATATAAAAAGAGAAATGGCAGTGTCAAAAATAACAATAAAATAACAATGATAAAAACAATCATGCAAACAAACACTAAGTACATACAAAAGTAATATCTAATAATGTTACTGCACATTATAAAGCGCTAAGCAAGATAATTACCAAGTGCAATTTAGAAATTGATCTATGGAATAAACTACATTTTCATACAGCAGTTTAGTAACCTTTTCTTTAAATATTTTAACACTAGAAATATTTTTTATTTCGTTAGGTAGCTTATTAAATAGTTTTATGCCCATAATCCTGGGACTTTTTGCAGCAATTGTTAATCTATGCTGAGGGGTTAAAATTCTGTTCTTTGCACGCATATTGTAGCTGGCACTCCCGGCCCTTTCCAAGGAGTACGCAGAACGTTTTACAAGCACAACACAGGATACAATGTAAATACCTACTACGGTCAGTATACCTAACGGTTGACTTCTTAAACAACATGACACGTAAAATCCTCTTTTGAAATTTCAAATTTTCTTGAATTGAATGAACAACAGTGGTCCCAGCAAACTACCCTGCGGAACGCCATATTGAATATTACGGGGCGATGAATGCGCCGTAATTCCGCTATACCTTATAGAAACAGTTTGGTAGCGGTCGTGTAAGTAAGAATATAGCCAGTCCCGGGCCTTACCCCGGATTCCGTAATTATGACATTTTTGTAATAGAAGACTGTGGTTAATTACATCGAATGCCCGCTTTTGATCAAAAAATAGCCCTGACACGGACTCACCCCGATCTAGGCATTCAATTATATAGCTATACAAGCAAAGCAGAGCATCCTGAGTTGATTTGTTTTTTCTAAAACCAAATTGTTGTTTATTGAAGAAGTTATTCTTCTCTAGAAAAGATAAGACACGATTATAGTAGGCTTTTTCCAAGACCTTGGAAAACACCGATAAGAGAGAGATGCCCGTATAATTGGCCATGTCGCTCTTTTTACCCTTCTTGTGCAGTGGAACCACCGAAGCTTGTTTTAACAGTGTGGGAAATATACCACTTTCAAACGACAAATTCACTAAATACAGTAGTGGCTCAATTACTTGACCAATCACCTTCTTTAACAAGAAGCACGGAATGTCATCGAAACCAGAAGATTTCTTTACACAGACGGAATCAATTATTCCCAATAGCTCCGTATGTGTGACTGGATATAGATACAAACTGCTGCTAATAGTAGCCTGACTGAGAATTGTGTTGGCCCCATTAACGCCAGCTGCAAGCTGCTCAACCGAATCGGTAAAAAAATCATTGAAGCATTCGGCAATAACCTGAGGCTCAACTACTTTGTCACCATTGGTGTTAATAAAGTGATTGGGATAACTGGAGGACTCACGATTTCCGGTTTCATCCTTAATTATTGACCAGGCTGTTTTCGAAAAATTTTCTGATTCCAGAAACAAATTGTCGTAATAGGATTTTCTGGCCCTCTTAATTTTTTGCTGGTAAATACATTTTAGTGATTTATATCTCGACAGAACCGTGCTGTTATTTGTGTCTTTATAGAGTCTGTATAGTTGTCTGACCATTCTACCGATGTTGATTAAGTTTTTAGACATCCAGGGCTTATACAGACCATCCCGTGATTTTAAATTAATTGCAACCAAAGGATAGGCTGCATCAAAAGCGTTGCAAAAAAGCTCGTGAAATTGAGTGAATTTGCTGTCAAACGTGTCGTAGCCACGGATTAGCCACAAGATTATGTCGAGTTAATCACATCAGATGCACCTAAATTTAAATTTCAACTTTTACTGGAACAGTTTTTCGATAAAGTGAATAGTTTTGCAAAATAAAAGGCCTGAACACGTTCAATTGACATTTTCTCTAAATTTACATGATATAAAATGGTTCCAATCCATCGAAAACGAACGAAGTTATGGAGGGTGACCCCTCCCGTTTGACTCACCCTGTATCTGGAGGTGAAAATACCGGCCCAAAGACTCACCCCCTATTTTTATGAACCCGTTATTAACTAACGCCCTGTAAATGTTTCAACTCTCGAAGTGAAGAACATTTTGTGTCGTTTTGTGTTTAACTTTGTTTTGTTTTTGATTGAACCAAAAATTGAATTGAAATGATTTCAGTGAATTTCTTTGCCGGATTCATGTTATCATGGGACGTTTGCTCAGTGATCCAAAGTTTTGTCAGTTATCCAATTCCGTCGTTTTTCCGAAGTGAAAAACTGAAGAAATTTTATTGTTCCGACATCAAACCGGAGATGTCGATGAGATTGCATGAACTCGATGCCGAGTCCAGAGGATCGTGCCCCTCTTTCTTGATGTGTTCCGCTTGGTACACAACAACGTTCATTTTCCTGTTCGTCTGTCATTTGGATAGCACTCGAATTGTCGTCAGTCGAATAATGTTTCTCTTAATACCGGCATTCATTTCATCAACTTATGGCATGTGGCTGTGGCAGCACAACAACAACCACTGGGAAGATATCATCCTAGGGAGTGTGGTTGGAATATCGATTGGGACTTTTATTGTAAAATCAACCCTTTATAAACGAGCTTCTATAAATTTTATGTTTCAGATGAAGGATCTTTTTGCCCGGAACACTGATGTTGTCAGGTTTAAGAATGACTTCGCTTATGTTCTTATGGCTCGGGAACTGCGTACCCACGTTAGTGATGATGAAGTCGAGCTTCAAAATACCAGTCGTGGCAACGAATACACAATCAATTTGTATCCATTCCCTCCGATTCCGTTGGCAGCAGAGCCCGGGCAGGATGCCGATGAACCCCCACCCTACACCAGTATCTAACACGTATTATTCGGTTTGAATTCACACAATTATTGTAATCCTTCATTTATGCAACATATAATACAGGCTGCAAGTTCAAATGGTTGTTATCCTTAATTATCCTTTCGAAAATATCCTAGTGAAACTGAAACCTCGTTTCCTGAGAGCAGTAACTTCCATTTTATGTGAAACAGTAGCATCTTATCTACGCAACCAGAGAACTTCAACAATATTGAAGTTTGTATTTCCTTAATAATGACTGGCAGGTCCTCGCCTCACAACAATTGACTTTGAAACAACAGTCTGTGAGTGAAATATTTTATAATCACGTCTAAAGAGGATTCATCCCTTTATTTTCCAAACTTGTGTTGCACAGTTTTCAAAACAAATTGACGAATTAATTCCCTCGCTCTTTATTAAAATCCTCCTTTGTTGCCCTAATCGGCGATTTATTGACGAAGATCTTTAACGGATGCAAGCAACGACGATAATTTTTAAATACGACTAGTCGCGCTGCAGAAATCATTTCCCGGTTAGGTACATCCTCTGAGGGCGACGGGAAAGGAAGTGGCAATGGCAGGATACATGTCACATGACCGGATACCTGTAAATGACTAGGGGCTCATATAATACGAAAATTTTGAAGGAATTAAGAATTTTGAATGGAATCGTCGCAAATTGCATCCTCAAATGAGCACGTCGCAGAGAAAATCAAGCACAAACAACATCGATTTTCGCAAAGGATTACTGTTCTGATAATTGCCGAGGCCGCCTACGTTGAAAATATTTACAGAAATTTCATAAATAGTGGTGGAATTTGTGTTGCAAGATGAAAAATTCTCTATTCACTTCATGTTCTACTTCAAAGCAGTAAAAATTAATAACCAGAATTATTCAGATTTTCTTTCGCATTTGCGTATCATGATTTATCAGAAAAATCTTGTATTTTTGAGTAAGAAAATATTCTCGGAGGTAAACACTGGAATAAAGACACTACGTAAAATTGGAGAAATATGGGGACAGAAGGATGTGAATTCGTGAGCGGAGAGAGCACCAAATCTCTGGGGATGCACCAAGATTTCCTCAATTTTACGCACTAACAATATCTATCCATTGCAGACTGTCCTATTGTTACCAACTTAAAGATTAGAATACAAACAACATCGAATAGTTTTCACTCAATTACTAAATCTCATCCCCTGGTCTGTCACCAAAAGTTTTAGTACAAATATATAGTCATTACAAATATCCTAAAGAGTTGTTTCTTTTTTAAAAAAACATTCACGGTTCAGAGACTTGAAGAGAATAAGAAGTTGGTTTTAGTACAAATCGTTTTTCATCGACTAATTTTCTAATAAACCGAAATTTTCAGTCGATCATTTATTTTAAAAATCTTCAACTTGGATACCTTCATCGGTTTTAGATTTTATTGGCCCGAATTATTTACGTGATTCCAATTTCATTTCTAAATCTTAATCCTTCCTCGAGTTAATATTACAGATTGTTAAAACAACAGTTTTTCAAAGATTAGAGTAAATTATAGTTTTCTAATGTCAAAGCAAAGCAATCTCTCTTGGTAGGAAACAGATTTTTAAAAATTTATATATTACCTGCTTTTAGACTCTTCCCCTTTTAAAAGAGATTTTCCTTTTTGCGAAAAAAGTCAAATTTTACATAGGTACGCCCCAGTACATTTTCAATTGAAGTATTAATCGACCGAAAGCAAGCAGTAGAGCACAAAATATTGTTAAATGGATTTTATTTATCTTCTGTGCAGTAAAGTGTAAAATTTCAATATTATTTAAAATTTGATTCTACACTCGCGGGGTAGTTAGAATCGAATCGTTGAAATATCAAATCTTTACGTTTTAGAGTCCTGGCAACCCAAAAAAGTGGTTTTAGAAAAATGCTTGTCTGTATAATCTGATATCTCTGTATGTTCTATGGTCACGCTACAGCTTAAATTACTGAACGTATAGAGATGAAATTTGGCACACATAATCAGTGAACACTTTGTAGGTGTTGATTATATTTAGGGCCAATTAAATCGACCCACGAAGAGTGCCATTTTGGCATCTCAATTTTAAATCTTAAATTAAATCATTAAATCTTAAATTTATCACACCTCGTAGGGAAGAGCTTCAAATTCAAGTGAATTCACACTTAGTGCCTTTTGACAAAAAATCATCAAACACACACTACATCCGAAATGGAATTTTAAGAAGACGTTCAGAAAGCACATCTTAAGTGATGATGCGATTTTGGAACAAATCCGCTGATTACATTTGGTCTTATTCTGGATGACATTGAAAACCTTTCAATATTGAAAACTTTTAAGACATCCGATTGGCTAGTTATCAATTCTTACAGGTGTGGCCATGGGAAATTGAAAATTAATGTCCAATTCAATTGAAAATCACTGCAACAGGTAAAAGTTGTTGCTTGAGTTTTCAATTGAAATCGCTGTTTTATTAAGAGTCGCTATAGCAACTGAAAAGAACACCAATCGGATATCTTAAAAGTTTTCAATATTGATAAGTTTTCAATATTAATAAGTTGTCAATGTCATCCAGAATAAAACCGATTACATCCAATACATTTATTGAACGCTTCCAATAAATCCGGAGAAAAAGTGCACAAGTGAATGCTGCCTAAATGCTTGGATTTTGAAATTTTAAATTTAGAAATTTGGTACTACACTATAATCGCCCACGCACACCAAAAATAAAATATTCCCAAGCCCCCAGCACTTCCGGATCTTTGTGATTTTAAATGGAAAGCCCTCGTTTTGACTTTAGATTCAGATTCTCTTAATTGTGAGTTTATTGCACCCCACGTTAACTGTCACCGCTTTTGACATATCATTTTTATCCAAAAATTGATTTGCAATCTGCATAATAGAAAAACTTGTGCCTTAAAAACGATTGAAAATTAAGGGACCAAACTTGGAAGGTTGAAGCTAAAAGCTTTGAGCTTTCTTTTGATGTCTCACTTGATCATGTTGATTTAATAATATGACGTTAAATATATTTTTTAAATGGCAAAGAGAATTTGCCCGCAACTTAATTAATAAATAAATAAGTAAAATTTCCTTTAGACTAGCATTCCCTATACCCAATTTTCAAGGTTTGTAAAATTAGTACGTTCTACACCTTCAAAAATTTGTCCTAAGCTGCTTTTGAAAAATTAAATTCGTTGAATATAATTTACGAGCGTCGAATCACAGATCGACAACATAAGTTATATGTAAGTAATTTGTTTTTCTATTTGTACATGCATTTAGCAACTGTCAAAGAATTAGGTGTCCAAGGGGACTTACATTCCCTAAAAATTGCCAGACGTGACGAAAAACTAATTTTTTAAAGATGGGAAAGACTCTGAACATTTCTTCTTTTCTAGAGCTCCTGAAATTACATTATACGCGTTAATTTTTTTAATATATTTGAAAATAGGTATAGGGAATTAGAAAGCAGTCTAAAGGAAATTTTGTTTTGCATCTTTTGGCTACAAAAAAATGTGGTACTCGAATTTAGTTTGGTTCCTTAATCTTCAACCGTTCGGAAGATATAAATTTTTCTATTGCGGATTGCAGATCAATTTTTTAATACATGGTTTTGGCATATGCCAAAAACTGTGACAGTTAGGTAGGCAAAAAGTGGGTGCGATAAACTCACAATTGAGAAACGAATCCGAATCTAAAATCAAAACCGAAAGTGGGGGCGGGGGGGTAGAAATATTTTATTTTTGGTGTGCGTGGGCAATTATGTACTAAATTTCAAAATCCTACTAGTACACTTATTCGCAAAAAAATCGGGACACTCAATTTCCTCTATGTCCATTTTTTGAGTTTGGGGGCTGAAAGGGGTGAGTTTTGGGGTTGAAATTTTTTTCGGTTGTCCCGATTTTTTTGCGAGTAAGTGTACAAGTGGATCCCCACATAATGAATGGTTGTCGTGCATGAATCGCCCTATATAGGTATTTATATCATAGATATAATATACAGCCTACGAGTGTGCTTTAATTTTTTGTGAAAATCGGTTCTAGTGTTTATTGTGGGCTATTTTTCATAGATACGTAATATGCTGTCGCGGACTTTTTGGTAAATCTTTTCTTAGAAAACAATTCTTCTACTTACAAATTTGTTGCATCTTTAATCGTTTCATCCTTCGAGTTTTAAGGCGCGAAATTTTTCGACTACTACTCTATTTTAATTTAAATTCAAGCACAGGCATTACATTGCGGCCAAATGATCAGTAATTATTTGGCTATTATATCTAAATTCCATGACGTGAGGCAAGACGTATTTAATGATTGAAGTGGTCCTCTTATAAGCATTCAAGGAAAGGCTGAGCGATTGTGTGGAGTGAGATGCACTAACTTTGGAATATAATGTGCTTTGGATCTGAGTTACAAAGTAGAAGGGGCTCATTTTTAAAAAAAATCATCAACTTTTATGTATAGGTCTATGTAACTCCTGTTAACGTTAGTTATCACTATATTTACATATTCTGTGAAAAAGTAGAAGTTTCTATCGTCTTGTCTCCGAGATTGACAATTTTTTTGACTGACACCATTTTCACATTTTTACTACCGGGCAGAGAAACCCCCAGAAAAGACTTCTACAATTGAATTGAAATAATAATAAAACCGAGCTGTCCATATTCTCATTCCATTTTTGAAGAGATAACACTTTATTGGCGATAGGCAGGTAATTTCTGATTCTTTGACCATCAGATTTTTATTTCAAGACCTCAAATGATTTTTAAATGGTTGGAAATGAATTTGTTATGACAACTAAGCGACGTTTTCTAAAACATTTATTATCTAAGTAACGAATATTTGATGTTCAAGTTGCGGGGAAAACGTCGAGATAGACGTAACTGAAAGAATTGAATTGTCGTTCAAAACAGAACAAACGTTTCATTTATTTATTTTTTAACTTACTTCCTATTACATACCTATTCGGAAAAACTCAATCTCATTGCCTCTAAAAAAAGAAAACAAAAGTTTTATTTGAGCTGGATAAAATTGCAAACAACTTTTTGACCAATTGGCAAATTATCCTTGTTTCATTCACAACTCTAATTTAAGTAATTTTTGAAGGTGGAAACAAGCTAGTATAAAAGAGCACAAAGAGAAAAATGTAAATATTAATTTTCAAGCTTCCCAAACATTATTACTAGTATTAGGTACCCTGACTGATCCTGCTGATGAAGTAGGGCAGGATTGTCCACTTGATATTGAGTGTATAATAAGTCGGTAAACAATACGAATATAAAATTAGTCAATTATTCAAATTGGTAAATTGGATGTCGC
Source organism: Pycnomerus fuliginosus (assembly GCA_963924575.1). Classification (NCBI taxonomy): domain Eukaryota; kingdom Metazoa; phylum Arthropoda; class Insecta; order Coleoptera; family Zopheridae; genus Pycnomerus; species Pycnomerus fuliginosus. The sequence continues at coordinate 4,993,165 of OZ004626.1, forward strand.
CTACAAATCCAATAGAAATGAGCATCGGAGAGCAAGAAGGATGGGCAACGTTTGTTTGGACAGTGGTGGAGAATGTTAATTAGTGGGGGTATGCAAATGGTGAAATTCCAGGATAGCTATTAAAATGTGGGCAAACTGTGAAAATTTTCGCAGAGTTTGTTAAAAATGTGCCGTTTAGCCCCTCTCCTTTACGCAAGATGGCAACGTGATTGGTGGATAACGCTCCTGATTAGGGCTTCCAACAGGCTGTCGATGTAGCGCGTAGCAGGAGTCAGTGGTCCAGAGTGCTCGAAGAAGATCACTCTCAGTGATTGGTGTTGTGTTTCCGCGTAGTGCAGTGTTAGTTAATTTAAACACCACGTGGATTACATCGGTAAATATTGAATAATGTGAGCCACTCCTGCTTTATTGTGTAGTAAAGATTTACAGGAACGCGAAAGCTCTGCGCTCTGTACTTTCATTATTCATCCGAGAATTCTTTCGAAAAAGTTCATGGTTCCATTCCCGCCAAACGCGAGTTTAAAAATTTCGAGAAAACCCCTTCAAAACGTTATAACTTTGCGACTGGTTTTGATTCTGTGAATTAAAAAGTGTCGGTTTCATAATTGGCCCTCTATTAAAACAATCTGGCAGAGACCCCTACAATATCACATTTATTTCAATTTCGTTGGGGAACATAACCAGATGAGCAAGCCTATAGCATTGACGGAAATACCCAGTTATACAATATTGGTGCCCTAGATTTGCACTATTATTATAATCTGTTATTTTTAGTCCTTAAAAAATTTTAGATGAAATCTCTGAATCCGGGAGAATATCGACATTTGAAATTAATCCGGGCTTAACTTCCGGCCTAAAACGGATTCAATCCTGAAACTTCAACAGTCATTAGCATGATAACGTCGCCCCTTTTAATAAATGATGCTAATATAAATGTCTTACATTTAAACACTTGTGAGCATAATCCCTGAAGAAATTGAGCGTAATAAGGGCTATAATTAAAATACCAAATTGCTTTCAGTTCGGATATAATTATGTAGGACCGAACTGTTTCTCTGCTTCAAACGGGGGGTTTCTCCGAGCTTAAACGCTTCCTGAAGACGTGAGGGACAATTAATGCGCTTTATATCTTCAGATGTAACAATATTCTCAAAAAGAAATTAGAAATTCTCTTCGTTCTTGTGGCGCGCGCATTTAACTCAAATCAATTCGGACCTTCCTCACAATGCGTTTCCTGAAACAAAATGTTTCGGCTTGACATGTGTTGCGGAAATTGAAAAAGGACCCTTTCAATTATTTTCTGACAATGATATTATTTTTTGGTGGCAGGTTTCGTTTGTAATGAGCTGACGCTTCGCAAGGGGTGAGAAGATAACAGTGAAAAAATGGCCGAGAGGAAAGAAGAGGTTCAGGATTGCTTAGAGAATACCCTTAACTTAAACCGACACGAGGAAATCGAGCTACAAACTTTAGCGGGTGTTCCGAATTCGGCCAATAAAATAGAGCCAAAAAAATTTGGAGATGTTCCGGAACGAGGGACGTGGACTACGAAACTAGACTTTATTTTATCGGTAGTTGGTTTGGCCATAGGTTTAGGGAATGTTTGGAGGTTTCCTTATTTGTGTTATAAAAATGGTGGTGGTGCCTTTCTTGTACCTTATTTCATCACACTCATCCTTGCCGGTATTCCTATGTTCTTCATGGAACTTGCTTTAGGCCAAATGATGACCATCGGAGGGTTGGGAGTTTTCAAAATTGCTCCAATTTTTAAAGGTAATTCCGGAAGTTACCACCAAAATTCTAAATTTCGTTACAGGGATTGGATACGCGGCAGCGGTTATGTCATGTTGGATGAACATTTACTACATCGTTATCTTAGCGTGGGCCATTTTCTACTTCTTCATGTCTTTAAGATCAGGTAAATGTGGGTTTTTTATCCCGGCACGATTGCAATAAAAACTATTATTATATATACTAACAAAAGTTAACTAATTGACAAGGTAAGTAAAAATTTACATTTTCACCAGTCTCTTCTTTAGACTTACAATGTGCAGTCATTAGGTAGGTATATCAAATGTTGTTATAATTATACAGGGTGTCCGGAAATAACGATGAAATATTTCGGGAGGTGATTCTGCAGCTCAAAATATGAAAAAAAGTTCCTATAAACATGTGTCCGGAAATCGCTCCTAAGGGGATTAGGGCCCCCTGAAGGCCCCCTCAAAATTCGATTTTGATTTTGTCAATTTTTAAGTTTTTGCATACTATCTGACATCGATAAGCAACATTAGATTACTTTTTAGTTGCTAATTTTTAAAATCCGTTCAGTTTTGTAATTTAATAAAAATGGATTGATAAGCCTAGGAAATGCAAATGGATTTTTAAATCAAATTTTCTCGAAAACGGTTGATACTACGGTATTATAACAAGAGAGGCTTTTTTATGTAATTTTAGTCAGGAAACTATATTCCGGTGAGAAATTGTCAAAAAAATGACACGTAAATAAATTTGGGTGGAGAAAGCTGAACTCCCCCCTATTTTCCACGCCCCTGGTTGAATCTGCTTTTGGTAGATACCATAATCTGATGGCGCTTTCTGATGTTAGATAATGTGCAAAAACTCGTCACTATATCTTAAGCGGTTCCTGATTTATTCAATGAAAACCGAATTTTAGGCGCCCCCTTCAGAGGGTCGTAGCCCCCTTAGGAACGATTTCCGGACACATGTTTATAGGAACTTTTTTTCATATTTTGAGCTGCAGAATCACTCCCCGAAATATTTCATCGTTACTTCCGGACACCCTGTATTTTGCCTTCGCCGGCTATTACATTTACTTTGAAACTTTTTTTTTAAATATTTCCAAATGTATCAGCGTTCATTAGAAAATACATTTTTATATTATTTAACCGACTTTGCATCTTTAATCAATAGTGCCGGGATAAGAAAAAACACCTGTCCTAGTGTTTTTGCTAAACTCATTCGAGAAATAAATCACCTGCGATTATAAATAATTTTCCTGCAACCTGATTTATTGCCCGACGTCTTTAGTAAAAGCACTGAAGTCGCTGCCTAATATTTTACTAACAATTTAGATGTACCTTGGCGTACTTGCAACAATTACTGGAACACTAAATACTGCGTTAACCCCTACGACCGTAGTTCCCTAACCTGCTACCAGAAGGACAACCTCAATAACACTTTCAGTAAAATCTGCAATATTAACGACAATAACGTATCCATAGCCTTGCTAACAGATCCCGTAAAAGAATTTTGGGAGTAAGTCAGCAAATAGGAACCAGTTTAACCCCAACTTCCATTTCAGGCGAAGAGCACTTCAAATTTCTGAAGGAATCGAACACGTAGGCTCAATCCGTTGGGAATTAGCTGGCACGTTATTATTCGTTTGGATCGTTTGCTATTTCTGTATATGGAAGGGAGTAAAATGGACTGGGAAAGTCGTCTACTTTACCGCCCTTTTCCCTTATGTACTTCTCACGATCCTACTAATACGCGGTGTTACGTTGCCAGGCGCAATGGAAGGGATTAAGTTCTACGTGATGCCAAACATTTCCAAACTCAGGGAATCTGAAGTTTGGATAGACGCTGTCACACAAATATTTTTCTCCTACGGCCTAGGACTGGGAACCTTGGTCGCTTTAGGGAGTTACAATAAATTCACAAATAACGTTTACAAGTAACTCTGTTAAGTGAAATTGTAGTTAATCAATATTTTGTTACAGGGACGCTTTAATTGTTTGCTGTGTCAATTCAAGTACCAGTATGTTTGCAGGTTTTGTTATATTTTCAGTGGTGGGCTTCATGGCTCATGAGCAGCAAAGACCGGTGGCGGAAGTGGCTGCTTCAGGTATTCCCTTTAATAACTAAATCAATTCTTAATCTTTTTTAAGGGCCTGGACTCGCATTCTTAGCGTATCCTTCGGCAGTTTTGCAGCTACCCGGATCTCCCCTTTGGGCCTGCCTATTTTTCTTTATGATCCTGTTGATAGGTTTAGATTCGCAATTTTGCACAATGGAAGGGTTCGTTACGGCAATAGTCGACGAATGGCCTGCCCAGTTAAGGAAAAGAAAGGAAGTTTTTATAGCAATTGTCTGTGTTCTATCATATCTAGTCGGATTATCCTGCATTTCAGAGGTAATATTAAAAACGAAATAACGGAAAGGAATTTAATAAATCTACTGTTTCAGGGCGGCATGTACGTTTTCCAAATCTTAGACTCCTACGCTGTAAGCGGGTTCTGTTTACTGTTTTTAATCTTTTTCGAATGCATCGCTATTTCCTGGGCGTTTGGTGTTAACAGATTCTATGACGGGATTAAGGAAATGATAGGGTATTATCCAACTAGTTGGTGGAAATTCTGTTGGACTATAACAACTCCAGTAATTTGCGTGGTAAAATCACGTAATTAATTTAACGGCTAAACTCTAGCCCGAACTATTTCAGGGTGTGTTCATATTCAATATAGTGCAGTGGACACCCGTGAAATATTTGAACTATGAATTCCCTCTCTGGGCTCACTTATTTGGATGGTTTACAGCCCTGACATCCATGCTATGTATACCAGGTTACATGCTCTGGATTTGGTTATGTACACCTGGAGATCGACAAACTGTAAGTATTATTCTATTGAAAAATATTCTACTTCGTCTTTACAGAAAATTAGGCTACTCGTTAGAATAGATGAAGATATCACTTCACTTCGAGCCAAAATGCAACTGGAGCAACAGTCAGTGGCTGTATAATTTTTTTAAAAACTTTTTTTACAGTGTCACAAAACTCGTCTTCCATACAACTTCATTAGTGTTCAAAGAGCTTTGTAATTAAGCTATATTTATATAAGTATATATTTCATACATTTATTACGTATGAGTTTTTTTAAGAGTACCAGGTACAAATTGTGTACTATAGGTAGAAGTAACGTCATTTATGATGTTTAAAGTGTAGCAGTTTAGCTTCATATTCATTGTTTAATTTATTGATAGGATAGGAATTAGATAAATAGTATTTAATGGATGTTAACTAATCGATATTGTAATATAACTGTTTGTTGGAAAATATATGTCGCTTCAAAATATAACTTCAATTGCTATATTGCCGTTTAAAAATGTTGGACCACCTTTGTTATTACGTTTCATTCGAAATAAAAGTGTTGATGTAGTGCGGTGGTCTTATTACAGAGAGGGTGAAAAATGGTGGATGCGCCGGGAAAGTAATCCAGGCTTAAGCTTCTAGTTGAATTTCTCCTGGGTATCTTTTCTTACAGCTTTTTAAATCTTATAAGGTTTGCAATTTTACGGATTTGAACCAATTTTCCAGTATATCCAGTCAATATCAATTCTTGATTTAAATTTATAATTGATTTAAAAAGTCAAAAATTATCGAAGAATTGCCGTTATTTATAGCGCTTTCAGGGAATATTCCCACAAGCCTTTAGACCGCAAAAACCATGATGGACGTCTCAAAAGAGCAGCTTTTAAAAATGGCGGATGTTTAAATATGGCGCCCTCACGTCTGTATAAAATCGCTCATAACTCTGAAAATCTAGAGTCTATCTCATTTTTCTTTGTTTTAGTGCTCATGAAACGTTCATGCCATGTATCCACCTTGACATAGGGGAAAGTGGTCTAAAATGATCCCAGGAGGTGAAATGGTACCATCTCACAAAACAGTTGCAAGAGTAGTTCTACGTCGGTAAAGTGACTTACTAAGTATGGCAGAGTATGCGCGCAATTGTTCTTGGCAGAAGCATTATCATTTTTCAAAATTGTGAAGGTCTGATCTACGGCAAGCGCTACTCTATCTTGCTGTAAATATTTTATTTACATGACATCTAAGCCAAATTTCGATTGCATTGCTGATCACAGCGGATATTAAAGTGCCAGTTAGCTAATTTGGCAAACATTTAGTTTGCATTTGGGGTAAAACGATCCTCAAATATGTGGGTAAACATGCTGGGATCATTTTACCCTCGCTGTAATTTTCTTGCTCTTTATATGTATAGGTAATTATATCATTTTAAAGCGTCTACGATTAGAAAATATGTAGTTACCTAAATGTTCTTTAAGTTTATAATGCATTGTGTATGTTATAAAATTCAGGGATCATTTTACCCAAGTCACGTGGTTAAAATGATCCCTTTGCACACCTGTGGTAATTATTTTTTTCTTATGTTATTTATCAAAATTTAGTTCAAATAAAAATCGTACATTCTATCAAGGGTTGCACCTTCCTTCCATAAAAAATTAGATTAAAAGAAGCATTTGTTTGGGTTTTACAGCGATTCGACCGTTAGGGGGATCATTTTGCACCACTCTCCCCTACAATTAGTGTACAAAAGCGCCAATAATTCAATCAAGTAAAGTTTAATTTTGGGTATTTAGTGAAATATCTCTAAGATATAGCCGTTCAGTGCTCACTCTATGAAAATTTATATCGTTACCGAAAAAAGTAGGTACATTGATTAAAGCTTTCCTTTGATGTCGCAATCATGAAGATTGGATGAAAATCACCTTACATATATTAAAATAAGCGAGGGAGGGTTCCGGTACACCCAGTGTATTTTGTCTGCAGATGCACAGATAATTGCGTGTGGTGAGTACGCTCTAATGTGTGAAAGAGCAAAAATCACATGTATGCAATGCAATGGTTCTTTTCATAATATTTCAATTATTAAAAAAACATATTCATGCCTTACACATAATATCGATAAGCACTAAACAGAGAGTATAAAGTCACCGTTCTCATTCCAGGTTCAGAAAAAATAACTTTTTTGCGTATTGTTATTAAAAGTGGGATTGTAATTACAATTTACAGGTAGCAAAATTACTGACTGGGCATTAAAACAGAAATAATATATAAGTATGACAATTGACTGCATTAATATTGAAAACAATCAATTGCCTCGTTTATGAAGCTCCATCAGTGGCAATAGATTTAATTTTGGACAAAAGGAAATTAATTTGTGAAAATTTCGGGGATCAATAGTTTGCAAAGATTTTCAGAAACATCGAAGAAACCTGTTAAAAATTCAGATTTTTATAAAACGAAAATACAAGTCGACTTTGTTATTTTGATGCTAATTCAACTGGGCATATTACATTTGCTTAAATTCTTTTTGAAATTTTGACGTTTGAAAATTTAAAAAATTTGAAACTAATAAAGATAATTGTTTTGAAAATTATCTAATTGCCCAGTTGAATTTGTATCGAAAAAGTAAAGTCTTTGTTTTTTTCAAAAATCTGAATTTTTAACCGATTTCTTCGATGTTTCTGAAAATCTAGGGTTGTCCGTGAGCTCACTTCCGGTCAAGTATGGCACATGTTCTCAACTCAGAAAAATGCGTAGATTCCGAATCCGTTGGAAAAAAGTATAATACTATTTGAAAACTCAAAATTAGGGTCACTTTCGGTTAAACTGGAAGGGCAAATAAATATCTGACTACACCTTCGGATGCACATCAAAAAATAACATTCACCTGTCCGAAGCTATTTTCGAAATATTCCCATCGAAAAAGTTCTTGAACTTATTCCTTACTTTTGAAAAGCATTCTATGTTTAATTGAGCGCTACATGTTAATTGGCTAATTTGAACTACTTCCCATTTTTAAAACTATTACTGAACTTGGGCAATTAACTGCGAAATTATTTTGGAGTTAGTTTAGGCTTCATTATGTTGTAGATTTCTTTACAAACAGTTTTCATTTCCAAATTTATTTTCCTCTATAGTAGGAATATTACGAAGTAGCTATATTTCTTTTATTTTAATGTTTATTGCTTTCAATGTCACAATACAATTTTTATTTGAGAAGCTTCTAGCAAGTTTTATTAACCTCTTCACACTACTTAAAAAAGCGGAGGTTCTTACTTCAGTCACTAAAGTGGTTTCTAAGAAATGTCCGTGTGTACAAAAATTATAAAAACTGCATACCTACCAGATTATACTGATTCAATTTGGGCGAAATTCTGTAATCCATATAGGACTATACACTCGTATAAATATTATCATTACCCGAAACACAGCTTAAGGGTGCGCACGGATTCAACGAAATACAACCAATTATACATTCTTCTTTCATTTAATCCTATGTATTTTTAACTTCACACAACTATGCCTTACGAAGGCAAATTAACTTCGGAAAAAAATAATAAATGGAAGAGCAGTCTTTACATTGTTTATTGACTATTCCAAATTTGCCATTTTGCTGAAATAAATTAAAGAAAGAAATTAAGAAATTTTGATATGAAATTTCTTAATTTTTTTTCTTTAATTTATTTCAACAAAATAACAAATTTTGAATAGTCATTAAATAACCTAATGGCTGCTCTTCCATCTGTTAATTTTTTCCGAAGTTAATTTGTCTTCGTAAGGCATATTTGTGTGAAAGTAAAAATATCGGGTGTCCCAAAAAAACCGGACAAAATAGTCTTTGAAATAAGTTAGCCATTTCTTAACCGATTTGGATAGACTTGGTTTTAAATTAAAGCTAAAGAATCAGGCTTTCGAACTTTGTAAGAAACGTCGACAGATGGCGCTGCTGTAGTAGCCTTATTGATACTTGTCTTTAAGGCTTATTTTATTTGCGTGGGGATTGGTCGGGCAACAACCAATGGTTATGAGACCCAAATAGCCTTGAAGAGCTTTCTTTTTTCTTCAAAAATCTTTTTTCAGAAGTCCATTTGGCATAAGCATTAATTTTCTGTGATTTTTCTAAAAAAAGTGTTTTTACTTATTTTCATGTTTCCATAACCATGACTAAAGTAACATTGATGCACATAGGGCTTAATTTTCAATGATAACTGTTCAGTTGCCCCCCACTGGCATCTGCGCCACTGTTTTCACCATATTCGTTCATTTATAACTGAAAATTAAGATTTATTTGCATTACTATTCTTTGGTCATGGCCATTAATGCGTGAAAATACTCAAAAACACATTTTTTTTTAAATTGCAGAAAATTAATGTTTAAGCCAAATCGACTTCTGAAAAAGGATTTTTGAACAAGAAAGAAAGATCTTCAAGGCTATTCGAGTGTCATACCGATTGGTCGCTGACTGACCAATTCCCATGCAGCTAAAATAAACCTTTAAAGCAAGTATCAATAGGACTACTATGGCAGCGCCATCTGCCGTAGTTTCTCATACAGTCGAAAGCCTGATTCTTTGGCCTTAATTTAAGACGACGTTCATCCAAATCGGTTCACCCGATACATAGGATTAAATGAAAGAAGAATGTATAATTGGTTGCATTTCGTTAAATCCGTGCGCACCCTTAACATCCTTTCGAGTCAATTACACCATCTTTGGAATTTAGTATTGGTAAAAACCAGTTTCCATTACACCGTAAAAAAATAGTATATTATTGAATGAGGATGACATTTATGGTACGAGCCGTAGGCGAGTGCCATAAATCATCCGAGAGAGCAATAGGTCCTTTAAGGCACTGGTGGGGGTTTATTGCGCTTGGCCCCGTATGATACGCATGCGTTGATCTTGTGTCATTTCTAGTGCATTTATACGTCATTTGTCACTACTGTCAACAGAATCTGGGGCCTCTCACGTTTACCACGTGCTATTTTAACCTACAATTATGAAAAATGACACATAACTGACAGTAGACATTCAAGTAAATTCTGTCGGCGGTCAAAAAATGACTGCGCATACGGCCATACATGGCGGCATGACGTCACGCTTAAAGGACCTATAATCATTACACACAACACACGAATTACCTACTATGCTTTAGCCACATCTTACATTGCAAAGAGCTTTTTTTGTTTAAAAAATTTAGAAAATTTTCATGGATCAAGTTATTCCCTTCGCTTTTCCCTCTGTGACGTCACGCAACTAATAACACCACATAGGGTACCTACTTATAGGAATCGCTGAAATGAACGACAGACGTCATTTTAAGTGACATATTCTAGTAAACATATGAGGTCACGAAAATTAATGAGATATGAGAATGGGTAAAAACTGCAAAATTGAAGCAATTCGCATTTCTTTATACATATAGTACTGTCTGATGTTACTAGTTGCGTGCCGTCACAGAGGGGAAAGGAACCAATAAGAATCATCCCTGAAATGAAGACAGACGTCATTTTTGTTGACATTTTCGTAATGTTTTTTATTAGTTAGCGCAAATCATCCCCTAATAAGTGGAGATATCCAATTAATAAGTGGAGATCTCCAGTGAATAAGAGGAGATCTCCAGTGAATAAGTGGAGATCACCACTTAGTGCCAGATAGTTTCTGGCAGTGCCAGATGGTTTCTGGCAGTGCCACATAGTTTATGACAGTGCCAAATAGTTTCTGGCAGTGCCGTATCGCTTCTGAAAGTGCCAAATAGTTTCTGGGAGTGTCACATAATTTCTGGCAGTGCCACATAGTTTCTGGCAGTGTCAGATATTTTCTGGCACTGCCAGATAGTTTCTGGCACTACTGAAAAATATTTATGCATGTCCCTTCTAAGCTTTCGTATGAAGTTACCTATGTGATTCATGAAAATTTTTTAAACAAAAAAACCTTTTTGCAATGTAACACAAGTTTTCGTTCAACTAATGTAACCCAATTTGCCTGAGGATGGCCTTCATTTGATAAGAGCCGAAACATGTAGCGCTTCCCTGAATTTTTAATACATTTTACACATTGCAACCTTTGTTTGGCATTCGACTACCTGAACAATCATCGTCTAAAGTTAAGAAGTTAAAAATTTTGCCAAACTTTAAGCCATGGACAACTTTCCCAATTTCAATTAAGTATTCCCATTTTTAAATTGGTTGTGGTGGGGTTAAAAAAGTCATCAAAACAAACCTCCCGTCTATTTTAAAAATTCAGTACCAGCACCAGCTCCAGCAGCAGTTTAAATTTTCTTATTCAGTAAAAATTCAACCAATTCAACCCCAGCAATGCGCTAAATCAGTGGCACATCTCAGAAGAGTCTACCTACATTTTTTTCGTAGTCACCAGTTTAACAAAATAAAGTTTTTCATTTCTTTTTATGGGATTATTAATAATATTTTCTTAATATGCAATTAAGTACCTATAGGTCCTTTAAGCGTGACGTCATGCCGCCATGTATGGCCGTATGCGCAGTCATTTTTTGACCGCCGACAGAATTTACTTGAATGTCTACTGTCAGTTATGTGTCATTTTTCATCATTGTAGGTTAAAATAGCACGTGGTAAACGTGAAAGGTCCCAGATTCTGTTGACAGTAGTGACAAATGACGTATAAATGCACTAGAAATGACACAAGATCAACGCATGCGTATCATACGGGGCCAAGCGCAATAAACCCCCACCAGTGCCTTAAACGACCTATACATGAAATTAGGAAGTTATTCGAATTTTTTTTGCTCTAAGTAGGTATTTCTATTTGACAAATTCCGGTTTTTTTATTTTACATGAAAAAATTGGCAATCTCGGAGACGGTAGAAACTTCTACTTTTTCACAGAATTTGTACATACTGCCACACCAATTAACGTTAACCGGCTTTCATAAGAATAATATTAAAAAGAAATATAAATCCAACTGTCCGGCGGTTCTTTCAATCTAATGGTTTTATTTTTATGATTTGAGGGTAAATTAAACGAGCGTAAAAGTTAAAAATGAAAGAATCACAAAAACGGTTGCTTAAAACAATGTCGACGGCCGCACCGCGCCGCGGTTGATATTTATTGCATTGCCGTGGCGTGGAATCGTATAATCGTAAAATGACAATTTTTGAAAAAATTGTACTAAGGCACCAAGTGTGAGTACATTTTTAGAAGCAAGATTTGTAGAGCTTTTCTCTGGTGATGCGAAAAATGAGGATTTGCATTTAAAATTCTAAAGTTGATGTGCAAGAAGGCACTTTCCGTGGACTGATGTAGCACAAAATCTAATCAGCATCTAGAAAGTTCCCACACTGAATATGTGTGCCCAATTCCATCTCGATATACGTTCAATAGTTTGAGCAGCGTGATCACTCACCAGATTCCCAGGACCCTAAAATGTAAAGATTCTATGTTTTTGGTGATTCGATGGTCTCAGAGTGGGCCGTTGCGGTTGCGCGCTACTAGTCCACTCATTTCACCTTTTTTTTTTGGAAAAATTCACAGAGGGCTGAAATTTTGTATTCACGTTCTTACTATAGTTCGAAATGAAATACTAAGTCCTCTAAAATGAAACGGGAAACGCCCCATCGAAATGAATAAACATATTTTTGTCCAATAATACATGCAAAGCTTGAAAAAGAGCCCCGTGCCATCTTTCGCCTCGCGTTACGATTTGAAATACGAAAAAAATAACCCTTTCAGATATATTTGCTCGGATATTTATATAAAAGGGCTTGTTAACACTTTCTTCCTAAACTTGCCTAAACTTACCTAAACTTGATGAAGGATTCCTAGGCCCAGAACCAGCTCATGTCTTTCAATGTAACTTTTGAACGAGTTGGTGGATTTCAAAAATTCTTGCATCAGTTTACAGAGAATTCCTTTCAAATGATGTATCACAAAGGGCCCTAATGTAATTTAAAATTTGATCATAGAGGGCGCTAGAGTTTAACAAATATCAAAAATTGTTACATCTTTAGATTGGCAATGAAATTAGCTTTCAAATAAAAATCGACCTGACCGAGCGAATTTTCATATTTTATTTGGTTTACGAAATATTTGGGGTGGCTACTTTTCATTGGAACAGCCTGTATATCAGCCAAAGCGACGACTCGGATTTTAGGGGACTTTTAGCTATCAAAAGAACGTGTACACAAGATTTCAGCCATCTAATAATTTTACCTGGGTAAAATTTTGTATTTGCCGGACTATTTTCAATATGTTTCAACATTAAAATTTAGATAATTATTATAGGAGAACCTCTAACGTTATTTATTAGGGTACATGAAACCTAAATACATTCAGAATGCAAGTAGCATCGATCACTGTGTTTACCATTTTAAAAACGAGATTCAAAATAATTAAATATTTCATGCAGAAATGCCACATTTACCGTTTGAATTTTCCCGCCATGATTCGAGAACTGAAGTTTTGTATCTCTCTCGCGTATGCACTACTCCCATAGCTGTATCCTTATCTAGGGAATTAGGCAATTTGACACTACCTCTGTTCCATTGTTTGATCTGAATCTTTAGGAGTGATTATTTCTCCTTGTTGCACTTGTGGAAATTAAGTGTTTCATCCTTTTACATGTTACTTTGGGTGAGTATAAAATTCCAATAATTCCAAACGCAGCTTATTTTAAGTGAAAGAGACATAACCTAGGTTTTCTATCGGTTCAAAGGTGGTTTAAAATAAAAATAAATAATGCATTTGCCGTGTACCTAGCATATCACAAAACATTGAAATGTTAAATTTTGTGCCTTTTAAATGAAAGTGGTTGAAGAAAAATGGATAGAAAAATGATATATGCCTTCCGAGGCTGGATAGCCTTTGTAGCCTTCATGGATTTGGGTACGGCTGTCCGGAGTTACATAGAAAAAAGGTCTTTTCTAAGCAAAAACTTTTCCGATAATGATTTTGTAGATGGTGATTTTAAAAACGTTTTCTTAATAATCTGTCGTTGGTCGTTTTAGAGGAGTACACTACTTCAAGAATTCTTGGAGTTTACTCGATTTTAAAAGCTCTGGCTCTAATACATTGCACCCTCTACATCCACTACAAACCGTAAAAATTTACTTTTAATTCAAGTGACTTTCAATAATTGTTTTAGTGTAGTCAGTATGGGGATCTTTTCGCTCTTAGTTACAATAGTGATGTATTTTACAGAAACACTGTACTTCCGAGCAGCTACCTTAAATTTCTACGTAGTATTTCCATGTGTTCTAAATTGTGGGTCTCAGTTTTTGAAATTTTTATTAAAATCATTTTTAAGGTGTCACATTGGGAGGACTAATTTACCTACCAAAACGTTTAAGGATATGGGATCCCAATATCGAATGTGATGATGAGAATGTCCAGTTGTTAAAGCAAGCAGGAGCCATAAAAAGGAGGCGCCATGTCAGGAAGAACAATTAATTATCCAAAAAATTGCGATTTTAATTTTTGGTCAAAAAACAGTTTAATTTGTTTGAATAATCTAGTCAAATTTGATAGAATTTAGAATTTTTTTTTAAATAAATCGTTATTTATTAAACTTATTGTCACCATCACCAATTTTGCAAAGAGAAAATTTCAAAAATTAATAAGTAGCTATGTAGGTATGACCGAAATTTTTAAGATAACGATGATAAAGTATTGCTGCAATATTTTTAAATGACGTAGGTAGTAATACCGATGGCAAAGTCAAAGAGGAAATACAAAAAAAATGAAGTTGCTTTTTTTATGAATTTTCTGTTAATATCTAATTAATTTATTAGTTTGTTTTTAGTGCCTTAACTATCTGTTACTGTGACATTTGTAATAAATTTAATAATTTTAGCAAAATCACCGTGGACGAGTCACAAAATGAGACAGCAAAATCTCAGTACATAATTATTATATATAATTTAATTAAAGGTACTGAAAATTAGCACCAATGAGAACCTTTCCTGCACGCAACGCACAACGGGGCGTGCTAGAAAGGAACATGTGCATCATTTTTCTCCCTCCTTCATTGGCTTAGCCCGAATCACGTGTGTCGATGATACGGCAATCTGTTCTTACCTGTAGATTCAAATACTTTTGTCGGCTTATTTCTTCTGAAATTTAGTGTTTAGTGCAGTCAGGTAAACATCTATAAGTTGGTAAAACGTTCCTTTAGTAGACATGAATATTACAACCATTCCCAGTAAGTACCATTATATTTTACAATACAACGCATATACATAATTGGCGGGTTCTTGTTTGGGGGAATTTGCAAGGTCAGTAAGCTGTACCACGTGTTTAAGCCACTTTTTGATGTAAAATTTTTCAAAAAACGATTGGTCATCCTTTTTTTTGCACTCTGTCATGTCAAGGTTATCTATAAATTCACGTTATATCATAAAAGTACCTATCATTATTGGTGGTACTTGACAAAACATATTGTTTTTTTTTGTCAAGTCATTGATTCCCGAATTCAAATCCTGCAAAAACGTGACTAATACTATTTACGTTCAGTATATAAGTCGTAAAATTACTATCACTACATAACTTGGCTATCAGCGTAAAATTATTAATTTTCTAAGATTTATTTGCTAATAAGAAATTCGTTCACGTGAAATTCATTAAAGTTATTTAATTAAGTGGCCGCGGCTCTTATCTGTATCAGTTTTTTAGATTAGATTAGAATCGCCTAAATTTGGCATATAAATCTATTTATTTACGTCAGTGTTTGTTTATAATGAATATTATTAATATGTATTTAGTAGAGGTCTAGTTTTTTTATGACTAAATTTAATTTGTAAACATTTATTATTAATTATACTTCGAGAAGTTTTCTACTTTTAATTTTAAAATTAAATGAGTACCCATAATTGTCATCATATTATGTAAATGTTGAACTTGGGGGGAAAAGGAGTAGGTACTTATAGAAATGTTTTTTATGCCTGAACTTGAGTAAAAATTATAAAATAAATCAAACCATATTAGTAGTAGGTACCTTGTAGTACGTAAATTTTATTATTTCCTTTAGGCTTGTAATGTTAACTGAATTATTTCTCTTCTGTTTCTGTCTTTCTCTTCCTCCCCTCGCCCTCTCTACCTCCTTCATTCACTCTATTTCCCTCTCCGCCTTCATTCAGTATACTCCTTCTCTCCCTTTCCTCTTCTCTCATTCCCTCACAGTCTTTCAGCAGATGTTCCATTGTCTCTTTCTCCTCCCTCTCTCTCCTCATTTGCGCATCTGAATCCAGCTATCATTCTTTTCTCGTTACTTTTGTTACCGTCCTCTCCTAAGGGCCCCTCTCTTTTCCTTGACTCTCTTCCTCTCTTCTTACTGCTCTCATTTCATGGTTTACTCCAACTCTTTCATTTTTTCTTCCACCCCCTGATTGCCTTCTTGTCCCACCTTTCCTTTTTTATTGCCCCCTTATTTTCTTTTCTCCTCTCTTTTTGATTCCCTCTCTAACGGCATGTCGTCTGATTCTATACTTTTCCCTATTTTGAACCTATCTGTACTTCTTCATTTACTGTTACATAATCTATTACTGACTCCCCCCTTTCGTCTTATTCTTTATTTCCGTTTAATTCTTCCCACATCAGCTTTTTAGGATTCTTTCCTCTTTGTTATTCTCTTCTTTGTCTTTTGTTTCCCTTCTTGCACTTCCTCTGTGTTTCTGCCCATGTTCTTGCTTTCCCCTCAGTAAGTCTTGCATTAAAGCCCCCTCCCTTCTTCTATTTTATTTTTCATTGTTTGCATATCTGCTGTACACATTATTCTCCACTTCTAATTATCTATATTATCACTTTTCTTTCCATAAATACCTTTTTTCCTCTTATCTCTTTGACCCCATCTTTCATCCCCATCAGAATACCCCTCCTTTCTTGTCTTATGGCTATCTGTGTATCTTATGATGAAGGCAGACTCTTGTTTTCGTTGCTTTTAACAGTAGAGTAGAGGTATAGATTTTTACACTGTCATAGACCTTCATCTTTTGAGGTAGATACTCAACTCAAATGTAAGTTGTGAACTCGCTAAATATGGTCATTTTGCAATATACGATAGATATCGAAAAAATTCAAACTTCTAAATATGTAGTCTATAGCCAATTATGTGGAATTGATAATTTTTTAGTAAAATTAGTCGCTTGTTATGGACGGGAGCTATCTTAAGCGGATTTTTTATATATACAGGGTGTCCCGTAATTAGGCTGCAATATTTTTTAGGACTAAAAGTTTAGTAAACATTTTTCGAGAAATCCATCCTAAGGGAGCTAGGGCGCCTCAAAGAGGTTAAAAAAAATAGTTATTTCTTCAATTTCAATGGCTTTTGGCAAAAGTTTCAGGGACGTGCGTGAGTGGGCCGCGGACATTTTTTTATCGAACTTTTTTGTACGATGTATTGGGTCAATTATGAACACAAATTTGAATTCCTTGTACATTTTTACGTACAAAAAGGTGCTCTAGTTGAAACTCGATAGCTCAAGCCGTTTTTGAGGAAAATCGATTTGCAGTTCTTTTTCCACGCCGAAAATGTGCAAAATTGATGGGGTAGAGTATGGAAAATCCATTTTATTGTGATTTTCTTTGGAATTTCAAGCATATGAAATGCAAGTGGATTAAACTTGTTTGTTTTTTGCTGATCACGCAGCATCTGATAATTTTAGGTATTTTGAGTGCCACAGTTACCCACTTTTATACCACAAAATTGAACTTTCAAATCCATTTTCCCCGAAAATAGCTTGAGCTATCGACTTTCAACTAGAGCACCTTTTTTATGTAAAAATGTACGAGAATTCAAATTTGTGCTCACAATTGACCCAAGGTGTCGTACAAAAAAGTTCGATAAAAAAATGTCCGCTGCCCCTCCACTCACGCACGTCCCTGAAGCTTTTGCCAAAAATCATTACATCAGTCTTGTTTAGCACAAAAATTTACAATAAAGTTCAAAATTTCTTGACTCTATCGTAAGCCGTTCCTCAGAAATTGAAGAAATAACTATTTTTTTAACCCCTTTGAGGGCCCCTAGCTCCCTTAGGATGGATTTTTCGAAAAATGTTTACCAAACTTTTAGTACTAATTTTGATCGTAGAACGCACTGGTAAAATATTGCAGCCTACTTACGGGACATCCTGTATACAGCGTTTTTCTGAAGCATTAGCGTCGGCATAATAACTCGTTTACTGTTGAAAATGAAGAATTCACAAAACTGGCACTTAGACTATTTAGAAGTTACAATCTCAATTGTTCTAAATCGATAATTTTGATTAAATTAGCATTTTTAATTTTCCAAAAAAAAAATTTATGCGCTTGCGGGACAGCCTGTATAAGTTATAACATAAATACAGCTAAAAACATATTTATTTTTATTCTTTGAATTCAAAATAATCAGAAGTATGTAGGTACCTACGCCATACAAAATGGCAGGTGTTTAAAAAAATTTAAAAAAGTTGAGTAAATAATTAACATCTCGAAGTAGGTACCTAATTATTCGAAACAACAGCAATTTACTTGAAAAGACGTCACTGACCAAACTACGAAGAGAAAGTGAAAAACACGCGCGCAAGATCCAAATTTTCGCGCGGAACAGTATTGTTTATAACAACCTTGAGAAAGTATGTTATTGAAAACGCTGAAAGTCATTCTAATCTCAGTTTAAGTGTGATTAAGCAAGTATCTGTAAGTAAAGCGTGTGTTAAAAATGCCCTTCATGAGTTGTGACGATGATGGTAATAAGGGTTGTGTCTGAGATAAGTCTTATTTCGTTATTTGTAGATGGTGCAAGGGCGGAAGAATGCTTGGCCCTTTACAGGAAATCCCTCAAGTCCAAAGACATGGACCATGATGGGACACACTTCGATATACAGTTTCCGCACGTTTTTGTGACCCTTGGTGCTTCTGTAAGTGTAATTTAAAGTTTCCATTAATTCATTCATGTTGTAGGGAGACTTGGCTAGGAAAAAAATTTATCCAACTCTCTGGTGGTTGTATAGAGATAATCTTCTTCCAGTTAACACATTTTTTTATGGTTATGCCAGGAGTAAAACTACTATTGAAGAAATTAAGGAAAAATGCCACCCTTACATGAAGGTAAGATAATAAGGTATAAATACACTTTATATAATATGATAAATTTAGGTCAGAAAGGGTGAAGAAGAACGTTATGAAAAATTCTGGAGTCTAAACCACTACAACGCTGGTTCTTATGAATCTAGAACAGATTTTGAAAAACTCAACCAAGAGATTGAGAGCTTTGAAAGGAAGAGTCCTGTTGCTAATCGCGTATACTATTTGGCTTTACCTCCATCGGTCTTTGAACCTGTTACAGTTCACTTAAGAAACTCTTGTATGGCGCAAAAGTAAGCATTGACCTTGTAACACTTTACAATTCGTTCAACTTAATTTTTTCCAGAGGATGGACTCGGATTATTATTGAGAAACCTTTTGGGCGTGATTCCGCAACTTCTCAGAAATTGTCTGATCACCTCGCCTCCTTGTTTACTGAGCAGCAAATTTACCGCATTGACCATTACTTGGGCAAGGAAATGGTACAGAATCTTATGACTTTAAGGTACCTAAGTGTGATTTAGCCTGGGGATTTTAACTTTTTTGATACGTAGGTTTGGTAACCGGATTTTCAACCCCACTTGGAACCGAGACAACATCGCCTCGATTCAGATCAGCTTCAAAGAACCATTTGGAACCCAAGGTCGTGGAGGCTACTTCGATGAATTTGGCATCATTAGAGATATAATGCAAAATCATCTCTTGCAAATTTTAACTCTTGTGGCAATGGAAAAACCTGCATCCACCCACCCTGACGACATCAGGAACGAAAAAGTTAAAGTTTTGAGGTGCATTAAACCAATCGAATTGAAGGATGTTGTCTTGGGGCAATATGTTGGGAATCCTGAAGGTGAAGGCGAGGCTAAGGAGGGGTATCTTGATGACCCAACTGTACCTGAAGGCTCCGTCACGCCTACTTATGCACTGGCTGCGCTTCATATCAATAATGAACGATGGGATGACGTTCCTTTTGTAATTAAATGCGGAAAAGGTAACTCACCTTTTCAAATTCCCCGCGTTGATTCGTATTGGCGGGAAGTTTGAAAATATAGATTTTTTCAAAGTGTGAAGGAGAATCAATTGGTGCCAATTTCAAACTTCTAGGGTTCAAAAGTAGCTTTGCATAATTTTTAAAGCTTAAATTGCAATAAAATTAACAGAATATTGCAAGTTCTAATCAAAATCGTATCAACTAGGGAACTAACTGCTCTAACTCTGTAATAAAAAGTTTAAAATGCGAAGTTCACCGGTGATTTTTTTAAAGCTGCTGGCAAAGTGTGACCCATGCTACTTCCTCAAATTTGAAGGAGAATCGATTGATGCAACTTTAATCCTCACTAGCGAAATTCTTACAAGTTATATTTTTAGCTCTCAATGAACGCAAAGCTGAAGTAAGGGTCCAGTTTAAAGACGTCCCTGGCGACATATTTGATGGTAAACCTAAAAGGAACGAACTTGTTATAAGAGTTCAGCCAGGCGAAGCTCTGTACATTAAATTGATGGTGAAAACACCGGGCATGGCTTTTGACATGGAGGAAACTGAGCTAGACCTGACCTACGGACATAGATACGAGGTACGTTGACTTGACTGAAAAAAAATTAACTTATTTTTAGAACGTTAAACTGCCTGACGCTTATGAACGGCTGATTTTGGATGTCTTCTGTGGGTCGCAAATGCATTTCGTTCGATCGGATGAACTTAGCGAGGCTTGGCGAATATTTACTCCTATACTTCATAAAATAGAGACTGACAGAATTAAGCCAATTCCATATATGTAAGTACACTAAGTAAATTATTACAATTTATAATCAACGTACAATTGTAGATATGGAAGTCGTGGACCTAAAGAAGCTGACGAAATGATGGCAAACAACAACTTCACATATACTGGATCGTATAAATGGTCCCCAAAAGTGTAAATATCTATTTTTCGGCGCGGTGTTTTTGAAAGTGTATTCTGGTAATAAAACTGGTAACTTCGTTATAATCGACAACGTTTATTAAATATAATACTTACAATTCAAATAATTAACGCCAAGTATTTACAGTTATCGCCAAGCGAAGTATTCTGCAAAATAAAACAGAAATTAAAAATATAATTACGCCTTCGTGTTAATTACCCGCCGCACGTTAGTCACAAAAAAATTAGTGTTAGCACAAAAATTTACAGATTAGTAACAAGCTCTATCAGAAATATTACCAGGGTCTGATGTCCGCTTGCAAAATATGATCAATGATCCTTTGAATAACATCTGTACTCTTAGCTGTACCACCCAGATCTAAAACGAACAATAGAATACATATTTTTAGAAAAGTAAATACCGGGAGTGTGGATTTTATCCTCGCAAATAGTTTTGAAAAGGGCACGTCTTATTAGTTCAGCATGCTGCTTGTGTCCCAAATGTTCCAACATGTCAACGGACGCGTTTAACATAGCAATCGGATTTGCAACGTTCTTTCCAGCAATTGATGTTCCAGTATTGCGAGTACCTGGTTCAAAAACGGCATACTACAATTTAAAAAAATATACACTTCAGTTGTTCTCCATAAAATTTACATGATCTCCATAGTTCTTTCCAGATAACAATCCAGCTCCTCCAATTATTCCACAAACTACATTAGAAACAATACTTCCATACAAATTCGTCATTATCATGACATCAAACTGATGAGGCTTGGACACAAGTTGCATGCAACAATTATCAATAATCATATCATTGTGTTCTATGTCCGGATACTCTTTTGCGATTCTTTTTGACGTTTCCAAGAACAACCCATCAGAGAGTTTCCTAAAAAAATCGTGAAATACCAATTTAACAGGGTGGCATTACATAATATTGGCTTTGTGAATTGTGGTCACTTTTTTACGACCATTCTTTCTAGCATACTCAAAAGCGAATCTTGCAACTCGATCAGAATTTGTCTTGGTAACCACCTTCATACTTTCAATGACACCCTCAACGCTCTACAAAAACACTTTAACACAATTTATAAACAGCTTTATGTACTTTATGCTCCAGCATGGCGTATTCTCCCTCAGTATTTTGGCGAATTATGATGATATCTATATCTTTCTGCCTTGCGGGAACTCCTGGATATGATTTGCAATGCAATGCGTTGACGTAGAGGTCAAGCTCGTTTCTTATAGCCACGTTTCGGGAGACTACGCTGGCCTTTTCACTTTTCGTCTCAATATTGCCTTAAATGCCATTTTTTAAAGAAAATTGTACAATAATTTCGTCGTGTGATTTATCCCTCGTGTCGTTTTCAAATCAAGTTAACTTTGACCAAATGACAAAAAACTTTTACATGTTTATTCTGGACAGTGTTGCCAACTCAGTGAAATGTTCACTAGATCTGGTAAAATCAGTTTTCATTTAGTGACGAAAAAATCAATGTAGTTCCTAGTGAAAAATTTCAATTTCAAATTTAATAATTAATAATTATTATTCAATACAGCAAACGACAGACACCAACAAGCCACTAGTCAGCCTCTAACCACAGCACTTTGCCACAGCCGTTGACGTCCTTGACGACTGATATATGGTTGACATTTTAGACCCTTGATGACGCTTTATTCTTGGATTTTGATAATTCTTTAATATTAATATTAAACCGTCGACCTGTGAGAAGACTTTTTTGTGTTTTTGAGTTAAATTTTTATTATATTGTTCAGACTATTCCATTAATTAAAGAATTTCGAAAAAAAAAATTTAATTTTTGCCTGTGTAATAGCAGGAATTATAATTTTTCAGCTTTTGACAGTTTAGTGAAAATCTGGTGAGATGCTTCAAGCGATCTAGTGAAAATCTGGTGATGTGCTTCGAGCGATCTAGTGAAGTCAGTCTATCGACTGTTGGCAACACTGATCCTGGACACGCCCGCTCTTTGCCGGTAAATCAGGGAACGCGTTTAATAATATAGTCAAATTTTATCACTTTTTCAAATTGTTAACATTGAGGCTTTACTAGGGAAACTGAAGGGATATTACCCGAATTACGGCTTATTACAGAGGTTATATTGAATAAATAGGAATTAACAAAAGTTTTTAAGTTGCGGTTTACCCCTTCACTGCTTTAACTAATCGAAGTTAATTTAATTCAACAATTCGCAATTCTAGCAAAGAAAGACGCCCTCTGGTGTGACGTCACAAATGGGAAAAGGGCCATTCTATTGGAGGCTTCCAACAAAATATTCCCACGTGACGTCACAAAATTAGTTCGAATTGCGACTTGTATTAAATTGACACTACAATCGATATACGCATGCAAAAACATTGTAAGTGATTAATCGCAACTTTACAGGAGAGCGCGAGAAAGATTTTCAGCAACTGTTTGGTTCTGTATTCTATCTCGATATAGATTAGGGATTGTTTTTTTGTTTCTTAACTACAATACACTTCCTCCTTGCTCAAAAATACATATTTTAATGTATTTACTTAGATTCGTGCATTTACAATGAAGAAAAATAAGTATTTCTGCGGTAATAACATCGTAAGTGTTTGTACAATGTTCTTCCTCGTATCGACCGTAAATCCCATTTATGTAACGTAGTTTACAATAATGTTGAACTCATCTTATTACAGTAATAACATTGTAAAGAACTTAATGGATGTCGACTTTTAGCTTTTCTATGAATGTCAAATTTAGTTTCAGGATCTTTATTAATTAAGTAGGTGCTTATACCTAAATTTGACAGACAAAATTTTTAATTAAATAAAAATTGGTAGACTTAACATAGAAGATTCAATTTGTTCCGAGCAAGAAAATTGTAAGAAAGTTTACGATGTAAGAAACGAGACCGTCGTCAATTCAACATCATTGTAAAGAAAGTTACAATCTTGTTGATAGTCATTTTGACAATGTGGTAAATGGTATGGGATTTTACAGTCAAAATGACTTGATATCAATTTCTGCAAGAAGCCTTACAATGTTTTTAATGTTGATCACCTATCTTATTGTATTTACCATGATATGGAAATCAAAATTTTGGGATTAATTGATCAAAAAACGTTTTTTTATTTTATACATCTTAATAGAGCTAATAATTTTGGACAGAATAAAGCAAAAAAACGTTTTCATGGAAATGTCACTTACAATGTTTTTGCATGCGTGTATCGAGATGTGACATTTTTAAAATTTCTAATTGCAGTTGGCGGTGCCAGGGGTGACTCATGTCGAAACTTGGGCAGGTTATGTCAAAAAGTTGACAAGATTTTTATATGTGCACTAGATTGAAACATACGTCATTCCGGGCACGGACAACTCTAATTAGAAATTTTAAAAATGTCACGTTATGATCAACAAGGCTGTGAAAATTTAGTGGCACACAGAATTACATCTCACTAATAATAGTTTAGAAAAAGGCAAAGAATATTATAAACTATCTCACATAAACCATTGTTGGTGAGATGTATCATGGGCTTCTTAAGATCAAATTGTAAAGGTGGCCCATAAAAAACCGGTCAGTTTTCTTTTTTGTATATCTTCGTTAGTTTTTGTGCGATATTTTTTAGTTTTATACTCGACGTAGCTGAAGGTTGAGGTCGTTGATAGTGATACCACTCATTGGATTTGAATTCGCACCATCAGTGTCGTTCCTAATGACTTTCATTTAACACAATTATTTAGGCCAATCGGGTTTCGTTACACTACGACAGTGGCGTTTAGAGAGGATTGAAAGCCGTTCTTTCTTCTTTCCAAAATGTCCTTCAAAATGAAAATTAATCCATACCTAATTTTTTTGTGAATTTTCTTTCAAAGCTCTAAATCGCATAATTAGCAAGAAAAAGTACAAAGACGCTGAAAACTCTGTAGGCATTTTTGATTTAAGTTGTAAATTGAGCAGATTAATGCGCATTTTAATTGAAGTTGTAAATTAAGCTAATCATCCGCATAATTTACAACTTAAACAAAAATGGCTACCGAGTTTTCATCGTCTCTGTACTTTTTGTTGCAAATTATGCAATTTAGACTTTAGAGCCTTGAAAGAAAATTCACAAAAAATTTAGAGATGGATTAATTTTCATTATAAAGGACATTTTGGAAAGAGGAAAGAACGACCCTCAATCCTGTCTAAACGCCACTGTCATATGTCAATGGGTAACGAAACCTCATTGGCCTAAATAATGGTGTTGAATTAAAGTTCTTAGGAAGGACACTGATGGTGCGAATTAAAATCCAATGAATGATATCGACGACCTCAACCTTCAGCTATGTCGAGTATAAAACGAAAAAACATTGCACAAGACTGAACGAAGATATACAAAAAAGAAAACTGTCCGGTTTTTTACAGGCCACCCTTTAGTTCTGTAACAATGGCAAAACATCATTCTAACTCGATTTTTTGTAATAAATACTACTCAAACCTTTAATAGCAACACCATTCCTCTTAATTGATGTTATAGCATATTCCAGCTCTTTAGTCTCATCACTGGGATCGATATTAACAGTTTCAAAATCAACAGGGACTCCACCATACTTAAAGACTTCTTTAACATATCCCATTAGTTCAGGCCCAATTCCACTGCCGGGAAGCATAGTGACGGCATGCCTCCCTCCGTACAAGGCTACCGGAATTGCCTCCTAAAAAAGTTAATGCAATACATCTGCTGTAATTGTGGATAAAAAATCATACAACACGTTTAATCAAAGGGGTTTTGTGCTGAAGTTCAAACGCTGACAATGTTGACTGGCACTGCAATAAATATTTTTTCCATTTTATAGGTTATATAACAATTTTCCAACTTACTCTCAAAGCGATCTTTCCCAGGTCCAAGGGTTTTCTTAGCAGCACCCTTGAAGCCATTATTTACGATAAATTAACAAAAATTATGCGAATTTCATGAAATTATTTATAGTTGGGATATTTTCGACTTCACTTTTCACTTTTGACATCTACTGCAGTCAAGCCAAGAAAATGGTAGATTGGCAGTAGAATCTAATTATAATTAAAATCAAATTCATTCAAAATTAAACATTTTAGGTTATTTCAAACAGAACTGCATCAAAATTGAGAATAATTATATTTGTTTTATCAAGCAAGAGTCAAAAACTATGATTAGATTAGGTATTATAAGAAATGAGAATTATGTCAAAGACACGAAGTTTAATGGAGATGATTATAAGGAATGAGAATTATATCTGACGATATTCGAGCAGGGCCGTCTTAATAAATTTGGCACCCTAATAGAAATTTCGCCCTCCTTATCCTTACCTATGCTACATCACAAGAATCGAATTTCCGAGATTTCTGCTGATCATCCCAGCAAACACAGAAGGTCTGGCCGTGTTATGGCAACTGTCCGGCAAGTCCGGCACTGGCCGGTTCTCGGTGGTGAAGCGGTTTATCACGTTTTTTTTCGTCCCGAGGTAGTTCCGGCCTGAACGTGGCCATAAGAACGCCGTAATGTGGGCCCAAACAGAACCAGACTCGGCCCGTGCCTGGGCAACGTAGATCGGCCGTAACAAAACCAGAGGCACACATGCGGGCCGCACCAGATAAGGCACTCGCTTCTGGGCCGGTTCCGGCTTGTCCGGGCAGCCTCATTCCGGCCGGCAACCGGCCATAAGATTGAGGTTTGCTGGGATATTATGTACTTAGAACAACCGTTAATGTATCACTTGTCGCACAATCAAATTATTTAATTTCTTATTATCCGAATAATTGTTTTTATTAAAATTGATAGGCGATTTCCCGCCTGATTGACTTAGTTTGCCCTATTTTACCCTACATCAGAATTATCAGATTCTACTAACCAGGTAGTACAAAATATTCCCAGAATATTCTGAAAAGTTCCATTATTTTATATCCACAATACACGGTGATTCACGAAGACCATTCATTAGAAACTTTTGGGGATCTACTTGTAGCAGAATTTTGAAATTATAAATTATTATTATTATTATAAATTATAAACGCCCACGCACACTAAAAATAAAATATTTCCAACCCCCAGCACTTCAGGTTTTACCGGAAGTGGTCGCCGTCTTTGTTATTTTAAATGGAAAGCCCTCGTTTTGATTTCAGATTCGGATTCGTTCTTAATTGTGAGTTTATTGCACCCACTTCTTGCCTACTTATTAACTGTCACCGTTTTTGACATATTATGCCAAAATAATCTGTATCAAAAAGTTGATCTGCAATCCACAATAGAAAAATTTATGTCTTTCGAAGGGTTGAACATTAAGGAACCAAACTGCAATGGAGGAAACTAGAAGGTTTAAGCTTTCTTTTGATTACTCAGCTGTTCCTTTTGACGTAACAATATGGCGGAAACTAATTTTCAAAAATGGCAGAAAGAAATTGTCCCCAACCAAAGCCCCAACTCAATTTTTCCAAATGCGAGTACCACAATTTTATGCAGTCAACAGATGCAAAATTAAATTTCCTTTAGACTGCTGTTAACATTCCCCATATGTAGATACCTACTTATTTTTAATATTTTCAAAGATATCAAAAGTTAACGCGCTCTAGTCACGGTGTATGCCCAAATAAATAGTCCAGAATATGCCACTAGGTGGTAGGTAGGTACCTACTTATGAGGTTAAAATGTATAGGTACCTACTCGACTCTGACCATATGGAGGGCAGATGTACCCAATTAAGCTTGTCGTAGCTACGGGTTCATAAATTTTGAACTTACAAATTAAAAATAAGTAGGTAGGTACCGTACTCTGGGGGAATTTGGGACGTTTTTTAAACATTTTTGTAAATAATTATTTTCGTTTCCATTGTTTTCTTGCGAAATTACTTTAGACTGTTACGAGATAGGTATGAGGACCAGATCCAATAAAGAGAAAACCAAAAAAATTACAAAAACTCCCCTTTTTTTGAATTTTTTTCGTCTCATTTTACCCGGAACATGGGGTATATTGGGACATCAGCGATTTTACACAGAAAATGCATTGAAGCAAAATTATAACTCAAACAGAACTCTATATAGACCTATTTGGGACACCTACAAACTAAAAAAAAAATAGAAATCTGTAATTGGGGCGGTCAAATTTGGGGTGAAAGCAAAAATAGCAAATAATGAAACATTTTTATTGAACACATACAAAAGCGAATATTAAATCTCTTTGAAACGAGGTATAAACGATTTAAACACTTAACACTAACAAAAATACATTACCAAGGTAGGTACATAGGTAAAGTTACAGCTAATAGGAACAATTGGTCCGAATGTGTTTTAAATGTAAATGTCGTTGCTAAAAACATAACGTCCACGATTGTTTTTTGGCTGATCCCAGATTTCTACAATTTGGTTAAATTGCACTTCATTAAGATCAGGAATTTGTGGGAAAAGAAAGGTGTCAGTTTTATCTCGGAAGCTTCGAAGGCAGTTCACGGTGAAGCATTTTTTTCCAATCTTTATAATTTTCGACACAAATTTTTTTATGGTCTCCTTCTTGGTCCCTTCATTGTAAGTGAACTTTACAACAACATACATTTCCATTTTTAAATAAATTAAATTAAATAAATTCTGCATAGTCTCTATACAGGGCAGCCCCCAAACGGCGCTTATATTTTCGGGGCATTGGTGACGTCCCAAATTATCCTGAAAAGTGCATTTTTACATAAATAGCTGAAAATCTTAAAGTTTTAAACAAATTAAAACAATTTAAATGCCCCTAACTGTTGTTGAGGTTATGGACTAAATCATGAGTGACATGGCACAACATTGCAGCGTGCCATTAAGTCACACCAAACGGAACTTTTCACTACATTAAAATTTTGCAAAAACCGCAAGGACATAACACATTTTTTTCCACTTACCTGGATGTTATTGGCGCCAATTCCCATTAATGTCTGGCGACCTTGACGTATCGCCTAGTGTATGAATTTTTTTCGGTTGGTGCAACTGTTCAGTTCACATGGTCTCAGCGCGCTTTTCAAAAAATTGAAGTTTCGTCCCAAATTATACCAATGTCCCAAATTCCCCCAGAGTACGGTATACTTAATTCATCTGTCATGCCATGATATAATTAGCAACTTGTGAAACCTCTGAATGGTACAAAACCTATTGCAAGATCCTCATTGTCTAATGAGACTATACAGTAGAACCAGAACCACATACCATAACCATCAGTCAGATTAGTACCTACTTGATGATGCCCCACACAGGTCTTCTTCAAGTCGGGTATATGCCATAAATATTCCTGATTCAGGGAATATGCACAGCATAAGTAACTGAACATTACAAGAATGTGCAAAGGATACACCATGAATATCCCTGTATACCTACCGAAAAAGCAATAATCATTTCTAGACCCAAAGCAAATTAATGTTCTTCAGGGTAACTTTTAAAGGAGTGGATGCATTTCAAAAAAACTTGCATAGGCATTTCAGTATAGGTATGTTTTGTAGTACAGTCGAAAAACCAAATAATGCACTTTTTATTGATCTGTTGGCCGGATAACTCTTTATCTGCACACGTCCGAAGTTCCTTGATCTATCAACACAACCCCCAACTGGTGATTGTCCTAATATCAGATAAAAAATCACCACTGTCGATGGTGGTGTCCCAAATTCTGTGAGTAACGCTCAAGACCCGAGTGCATGACTTACTTTCTCGACTGTACCTACATGTTCCAAGGTGTATGCCTATGTGTCCCAAGGGACATTTGCAGACTTAAAAAAATATGGAATTTGGAGCAATTACTAAATTTTCCTCAATTTATGGTCATCTATTAGGCGGTACATACTCCCAACATACCTATATAGAAGTATAAAATAAATTAAATTCTCATATAATCCACAAATTTATAGCAGAATTAAAAAAAAGTGTCCCGAGGTACGGTACTCTATTCTCCTAACGGGTGTCCTAAAAAAAACGAACGAAATATTTTTGGGGACAACTCTTCCATTTTTTAACCGATTTGGATGAACGTGGACTTAAATTAAAGCTAAAGAATCAGGCTATCGATTCATTCAAGAGACCACGACAGATGGCGCTGCCGTAGTAGCCTTAGCCATGCTTGTTTTAAAGGTTTACTTTAGGTACATGGGGATTGGTCAGTTAACAACCAATGGTTAAAAATAACCTTGAAGCTCGTTTACTTTTCTTCAAAAAGCTTCTTTCGGAAGTTCGTTATGATTCACGAATTAATTTTCTGTGATTTTTTAAAAATCATATGTTTTCCCTTATTTTCGCGCCTAATGACCATCATAACTGAATTAACAGTGATGCATTTTCAGCTTAATTTTCAGTAATAGAGGATCTAATTGAATGAAAAACACAAGCGGATGCGAATTTGAGGGAATTTAAAGGTTATTTCTGAGAATTAAGCTCTTGTTGTTTCATTGTTACTTTAGTCTTGGTCATTCTGCATGAAAAAATCTGAAAACACATTTTTTTAAATAATCACAGAAACTCAATGCGTGAACCAAATTAACTTCTGAAAAAAGATTCTTAAAGAAAAATGAACGTCCTTCAAAGTTATGTGAGTCTCATAACGACTGGTTGATAATTGACCAATCCCCACGCCCCTGAAATGTACCTTTAAGACAACTATCACTAAGAGAACTATTGCAGCACCATCTGTCGTAATTTCCTAGACAGTTCCAAAGCCTGATTCCTGGGCTTTAATTTATGGCCAGGTTCATCCAAATCGGATAAGAAATGCACGAGTTATTACCAAAAATATTTCGTTCGGGTTATAATGCTGTGACAAACATCCAGCCAATGAGTGTGCACGCTAGAGAACCAACATGCGTGCGCCGTTCAGGTAAAACTGAAAACGTCCATTGTAATAACGTCAGAGAACAAATAGGTCCTTTAAGGCACTGGTGGGGGTTTATTGCGCTTGGCCCCTTATGATACGCATGCGTTGATCTAGTGTCATTTCTAGTGCATTTATACGTCATTTGTCAATACTGTCAACAGAATCTAGGACCTTTCACGTTTACCACGTGCTATTTTGACCTACAATGATGATAAATGACACATAACTGACAGTAGACATTCAAGTAAATTCTGTCAGCGGTCAAAAAATGACTGCGCATACGGCCATACATGGCGTCATGACGTCACGCTTACAGGACCTATACGACTAGGTAAAAACCCGATAACAAAAATTGTATTTAGAAAATCTAGAACATTCTTAGAACTTACTTATTATACTTACATTATACCTATTAAAAAAGGCTTTTTAACGAAAAGATGACGTGAAGAACAATTTAAAAAAACACAATTCTCAGATCTAAGGCTGGCATTTCATGTTGTGACATAAATAGTTAGCGCGTAAATCATTAGATGGCGCTGGCATTAAGATTCCTGCAATACCATCTCTACAAACTTTACAAAACTATCACAGTAGTAGTAGTAGAAATAGGATCACCGTAGCATGCGTTCCAGCAGTTCAAAATTGTTTACTAACTGTATTAGAACTGCTGTGAAGCATCCTTTTGATGGTTTATAATAATTGTGTCAAGTTTGGGGAGAGATGGTATTGCAGGAACCTTATTACTACCGCTGTCTCATGATTTACGATCTAATTATGTCTAACAATATGAAATGCCTATACCTCCTGATTTAAATCCACAAGTTACTTACAATCATAATGTCAGGAAAATGTTATCTCTGGAAAAACATAAGTAATGTTGGAGCAATTTGCTTCCCAGGGCCACTCTAAACCGAAATTTTCCTAGTCCTACGAAATAAATCTACTTGTCTTGTCCCTATTATTTTTTTAAATTTTAGTGTCAAATACTTGATGAGAAAAAATTTTGATATGAACAATCAATTTATAGTGGAGTTTGACTTCGACAAAATTTGTTAATAGTGTCCAGAGATGTCCAAATATATCCAGGTCTTGCAGGTGCATGTACTATTGGGTACGGAGTGGTCTTTGATTTATAATAATCAGAAGGTGCATGCATTATGAATTCCATGCACTCCAATTTCCTGAGAATATCTTCTTCGGGACCTGAATTATAATTCTTTGAAATCCTGTAAAATAAAAAGTACTACCTACCAATTATATATGTTGCAGGATCGAATGCTTTGTTAGGCGGTGGACTTTCTCGTGTAGGTAACAGCCATGTAACTGCTGCACTTTTTTGACAATACTGATCGGTTAAAAGACCTCTTATCTGTGCATAATAAATGGAATCTTCCTCATCCTGCATTGACACTATATCTCCAACTTGAATGTAACTTCCCTTAAAAAAAAACAATTTAATTAAAAATATAATAAACCACTTGAATACTTTATAAAACACCCAGTTTGATGTCACTGGGGTGGCAACAGCTGTCGGAGATTTGTATGGAGTCTTCTTGAAGATTGCTCTCCGACCTCGTCCTCTTGGGGCACTAACTTTAGGAAGTGCAAGAGGGTTCAATCGAGTTTTATATGATCTAGTTGCTCGTGCTTTTCGCTTAACAGACTTACTATCCTCCGATTTTTCTTCACTTTCTTCTTTTTGCTCCAATTTTAGGTTGTTTTTAGCCTCGTTTACACAGTCCAAACATATCGCTCCCAGGTTTTCTGCATTGGTCCATAGGGGCGATTCGTTCGTCTGGCATTTTAAACATGTAGGAGTGCCTTTTAAAGGCATTTTTTTACATTAATATTATTTTATTTGAAATATTTCCCTGCAAAAACAGCACTAATCACTTCGCTTCGTTTTTGACATTTGATTTGGTTAGCAGTTTTGACGATTGACGTTTACGGTGACAGCTGACACTGCTGACATTTGCCAGAAAGGCACGCAGCCAACTATACACACGTGAAATTACAGGCTGCCTATAAGTTGATTCATTAAATCTTATCACCAAAGATAATTTCAAAACGTTTTTATTTAATATCTTCCGAATCGCAGAATTTTGAATTGTTGCAAGCATTGTTAAATTCAAATTCCCTCACAATCCTCACACTTTTTGACAGATGATTACACGGGTAGTTTCAAAAGTCTTGTTACATAAAATGTACTTACCTACTGTTTAGGATGCGTTTCTACAAAAGCCTGGAGGGGCCACTGTTTTGCTCCAAAAAATTTCGAAACTTCGACTTTATTCTCACAGCTTCGAGATTTTAAAAGTCGAAGTTTCGCCTTTATTCTCGAAGCTTCGATATTTTTAAGCCCTCCTACTTTGGTATTACAGACCTCTGAGACCGTGACTTGTGCTCTCTATCCTAGATATTTGAATTCTCTTTCCTAATGTATTCTCCTCTCCTCTCCTCCCTATAAGTATATGCTCCAGGGGGAAAATAGAAGGAAATAGAAGAGAGATTAGAAGAAGGGGTCTTCTAATCTCTCTTCTATTTCCTTTTTCATTGTTTTCATCTCTCTGATTTTGCACTTGTCAAATTATTCTCCACTTTTTATTATACATACATATACATATTATCACTTCTCTTTTCATTATATCTCCTTCATCTTCGTCTTTTATGCCTTTGATCCCATATTTTATCCCCATCAGAATCATCCCCTTCCACCTGCCTGATAACGTCATTGCCGGCGATATTCTAACTTTGGTCCAGTATTTAAAAATTTATAAGAATTAACATTTTTTAGTTACAGATTTTAGTAGGTAGGTACAACCCACAAGTTTCAACACTACTTTTTAATTATATATTATATATACATATTATATATACAGGGTTAGTACAAAGTCCCGGGACGGTCAATTATCTCCGTTATTTCTCAAGATTTTACTTTGAAGCTTGGTACCTAGGCACAATTAAATACAGGGAATTCAAAACTGTTTTTAAAAATTATCTTGGACTTCCGGTTAAACCGGAAGTGACCCTTAAAATCGTTTTTTTAAATGGAATCATACCTTTTTCTTGACGGATTCGAAATCTACGAATTTTTTAAAGTTAAAAACATGTATCATACTTGACTAGAAGTCAAGTCGCGGCCACCCGGGATTTTCAAAAACATCGAGAAAATCGGTCAAAAAGCAAGATTTTTCAAAACCGCAAGTACACGTCAACCTTATTTTTTTAATACAAATTCAATTGCTCAATTACATTTCCTTTTGTTTGTTTTTGCTTTTTTGAAATTTATTAAATATTCACAATCAGCAATCAGCCAAAATGGGAAAAAGAATTTTTAAAAATTTAATTGGTTTTTTGAATTTGCTTTAAAAAAATAAGGTTGACATGTACTTGGGGTTTTGAAAAATCTTGCTTTTTGACCGATTTCTTCGATGTTTTTGAAAATCCAGGGTGGCCGCGAATTAACTTCTGGTCAAGTATGATACATGTTTTTGACTTCAAAAAATTCGTAGATTCCGAATCCGTTGAGGGAAAAGTATAATTCTATTTAAAAAAACGATTTTTCGGGCCACTTCCGGCTTAACCGGAAGTTCAAGAA
This sequence comes from Pycnomerus fuliginosus, assembly GCA_963924575.1. Classification (NCBI taxonomy): domain Eukaryota; kingdom Metazoa; phylum Arthropoda; class Insecta; order Coleoptera; family Zopheridae; genus Pycnomerus; species Pycnomerus fuliginosus. Next base: position 5,027,126 of record OZ004626.1, read on the forward strand.
AATTTTTAGAAACAGTTTTGAATTCCGTGCATTTAATTGTACCCGCGTACCAAGTTTCAAAGTAAAACGTTAAGAAATAACGGAGATAACTGGCCGTCCCGGGACTTTGTACTAACCCTGTATATAACAATGTTAGGCATTTTAACAAAAGAAATAAAAAAAAAACTTTGCAGATCTCCAAATCTTTAGGTATGTGCTCATCTGCGAAGCACAGTATTATTAAATTTTTTGAAAAATTTCCCCATTTTTGAAGTTATACGAGCCTCGGTGGTGGGTGGAATGTCATTCACATGTCATGTCGACTCATTTTGCGTGCGTTTTTTAAAATAAGTTTCATGAAATATTTCAAGGAGTGTGAAATATTTCAATGCAATGAAATTTATTTGAAATATTTCAGCTTTACAACACTAGTTCTACCTAATAAAAGGTGGTCCACTTACTTACATTTTCAATTTCTCGAAAGCTTTCTTCATCAAATGAAAAGTGCGTTAAGACCACATTAAGACTGAACTGAATACAATTCCATTTTTGCGGCCATCGCCTCAATCGTGCAGGGAACGTGTTGTAGTATTTCCTGCTTCCTCTACACAATATATCGTTAAATGCTTCGCAAACCGTGTCCCTCCTTTCATCATGCACTTCGTAAACCAACTTCGTTAATAATTCCTTCACACGCATCGCCACAACGATTACACCTAAAGTAAGACACGAATGCGGGTATTATAAAAATAGTGTCAGAAAATACAAAAGTAGGTATAAAATTATCTCAACGAATAATTCACTGCGAAAAATACGTAATTGCTCGCAAAACCAATGATGGTTGAGAGAACGATTGGTCGAATTTACAGATGCTTGAAAAACAATTTGCTTTTAAATTGAAGATCTTAACTTCAGAAAGGTTCCAATTGCCAAAAACGCTTCGTATATGTCTTTAAATGATATTTCACCAGATGTAGTGTGTATGACAGAACATTGGATTACCCAAAAAGACAATTTTATTGATAATATAAATATTGACAATTACACTATTGTAAATAGTTTTTGTAGAAAGACTCATTTGCATGGTGGAACCCTAATATTAGCAAAGAAACATATTGAAGCAAAGCCCATCTCAGAAGTGAACTGCATGTCTGTAGAACTAACAGCAGAAATATCAGCCATCGAGTTGAAAAAGGAAAACTTAGTTGTAGTAGCTGTCTATAGATCCCCGGCAGCTGACCTAAACACATTCATCTTAATTATGGAAGAAACATTAAACACCATACATGAAGATAAAAGAACAAGAAGAATTGCTGTGGCAGGAGACTTCAACGTAAACTTCTTACTTCATTCGAACGAAAGAACACAACTGCTTGAATTATTTTCAAGCTACAACATGTACCCAATTATGGACACCCCATCAAGAGAGACTGCGCAGAGTGCTACTTGCATAGACAACATATTTACCAACTTTGACGTGCACAGAGACATGACAAGTACCCTCAACCTCCACCTAGGAGATCACTATGCTCAGATGGTATCGCTTCCCCTAGATACAAGCGAAGCTGCAAGCAAAAACATTAAGCAAAGAAAAATCACAAATGAATCTACTTTCCACATCAAGCGAGAACTTGGAGACATCGACTGGGATACCTTCCTAAACCATGGATCAGCAGAGAAAGCATTCGACAAATTCTTCAAAAAAGTCATTTACATTTTTGACACGTATTGCCCTGAAAAAGAAATTAAAGTCAAAAAACATCCAAAACCACTACAATGGATAAATGAGGAAATTAATAGCCTGAGAAATAAACTAGAAATACTAGATACTATTCAGAAAGTAAAAAGAGACAACAAAACACATGAAGACTTCATACAATGCAAGAAATTACTGACACTCACAATTGAACGCAGCAAAAAGGAGTATAATGCAAAATTGATACAGAATGCAACAAATAGAACAAAAGCTATTTGGAATGTAATAAAACAAGAAACAGGCAAAAAGAAGGTATGCAACTTAGAAGACCTCCCGGAAAGAGACGTCCTGAATCAGTTTTTTGCCGAGATAGGAGAAAAAATTAACACTTCAATACCAAACACAACTGTAAGCGCAATAGAGCTCCTTGCAAAAACAAAAAAGAAGGCCTCACAGTCCTGCTTCTTTAAACCAACTAGCGAAACAGAAATCTTCAATATAATAATGCACTTAAAAAGCAAAGAGACGAAAGATGTTTATGGACTTACGACGAAGCTACTAAAAGAACTATCACGGGAAATAGCATATCCTCTGAGCATTATTGTCAATAAATGCCTCTGGGAAGGTGTATTTCCAGCTCCATTAAAACGAGCAAAAATTACGCCGGTATTTAAGAAAGGCGATCAAAAATGTCCCGCTAACTACAGGCCTATATCCATATTACCCGCCATGTCAAAGATATTTGAAGAAACTATAAAAAGAAGACTGCTAGAATACCTAGAAGTGAAATAATGTTCTATCCCAACAACAGCACGGCTACAGAACCGGACGATCCACAACAACAGCGCTGCTCGAAATCATGCATAACATAATAGAAGCACAAGACGAAAAGGACATGATTGAACTAATTTCCTGCGATCTCACAAAAGCCTTTGACTCAGTCCAGCATAGCATCTTACTCCAGAAGCTAGAGTTTTACGGAATACGCGGCCCACCTCTTAACATCCTGAAGTCCTATCTTTCAGAAAGAACCCAAAGAGTGGCAGGCGAAGGAAAAATGTCAGCAGAAATGGACATAAAATACGGTGTGCCCCAGGGCTCAATCCTGGGGCCACTATTGTTTATAGTTTATGTCAACGACCATAATATAGAGTTACCTGGAACATACACGTATCTTTATGCCGACGATACTACATACTTCCTCAAGGCATCCACAAACACTGAACTTAAGCAACAGGAAGTCCAAGTATTAGAAAAATCCAAGGCATGGTTTCAAACAAATAAGCTAGAAGTTAATCAAAATAAGAATCAGTATCTGTACATAACGAAAGGTCAGGAAGTCACAAATTTAAAATTCTTAGGGGTAACAATAGACAGTAAACTTACCTGGAGAGCTCACATCGATGAAGTAAAGAAGAAAATTTCTACTGCCATCTACACTATCAGGATAATGAACAAGTATGGCACACAAGAGACCGCCAGGATCGCATATTTCGCAAATTGCCAAAGTATACTAACATATGGCATACTCTTGTGGGGAACCTCGGCAGCTGCGAAAGAACTGTTCATTCTACAAAAAAAGGCAATTCGAACACTTTACGGCCTTAAAAGCACTGAAAGCTGCAGAACAGCTTTCAAAGAACTAAGGATACTCACCTTGCCGTCGATATACATATTCGAATGTATCAAATATGTGCGAGCCAATACTCATAAATATAATAAGAACTGCCAGTCTCATAACTTCGATACAAGGCACAAAGATAAATTACGAGTACCACTACATCACACTGCTAAAACTCAACAAGGCATCGACTATTGGGGAGTCAAGCTCTACAACCAGCTGCCAGCAGGAATCGTGGAAGAGGGCGGGAAGAGGTTCGAACACTCTGTCAAGGAAGTGTTGCTGCAGGGCACTTACTACAGTATTGAAGAGTTTATGTAATTTCGTTTATTATGTGTATGTATATATGTTGACATGTCATGTAAAAATTGATGACGAATATACATTATTATTATTATTATTATTATGAACATTAATTAGGTCATCTAGATATCACAATGGAAACACTGGACAACTTCGGTGGAAAAATGCACTATTACTAGAAACACCCCACTACACCGAAACATTTGATTTTCACTGCTGACGGGTTTCGAAGACAATGTACTCATTATCAAAGCCGAAGCTACAACGATCGGGCCTGTATCGGCGTTCATGAGCCTGTCTCTAGACTTATAAATGACGATACTTTCTATCGTATCTAGCATCTGCACCTTGTTAATGCATACAAACTAACTTAATATTATCACTTATTCTATGGTCATTGTGTAGAGCATGTAAGGCAACACTGGATTTCTCAGTTCTGACATATTTAAGGTGGCCTAAGTGCTCCTTAAATCTGGTGTTGAGAGACCTTCGTGTTTGACCTACATACTTTAGATCACAATTTTGACAATTGATTTCGCTATTCCCTACTTTATCTTTCGGGTTGCCTAAAAGGTTTTTCAGCTTGTTTTCAGATCTGTTAGTTTGTAGCGTTAACAAGTTGCAGATGCTAGATGCGATGGAAAGTATCGTTATTTATAAGTCTAGAGATAGGCTTATGAACGCCGATACAGGCCCGATCGCATGTTCATCCCTGTTTACGCTGCTTTAGGGAGGACTCGTTATATTTATACTTGTTCACCCACGCGTGACCATTTCTTGACCTATGATTGGTCTAACTTTCACAGCCGAGGGGAGGAGCTAAGCGGGTGGGATTATAAACATTTCAGTTTTCAGGCAGGTAGGGTTGTATAGCTTCGGCTTTGATAATCAGCACATTGTGTTCGAAACGGGTCAGCGGTGAAAATCAAGTGTTTCGGTGTAGTGGGGTTTCTAGTGACAGTGCATCTAGATATCAGAAAACTTGGCAAATAGAACTGTTTCAAATAAAAACTTATTGTATCTGCAGTTACGAAGAGCGACTGCAGCCTCCCCACTTTCTACCTAAGGTTTATTCTTTTCTTATAGATATGACAAATCCAGGGATTCAATATCAAATTGACGACACCCATAAGAACAGCAAGGAAAGGGAAGAAGATAAGCGCGGTGGAAAAATTGCATCCTTTCATTAGTTGATTTTTATTAGCCCTGTCAAGCGTTGAAGTTATGATTAAATGACATCGTTCTTATTTATAGAGTTCCGCGCTCGGGGTTAGCCTTAAAGTACCCGATCATGGACGACGACTTTCCTGAAAGGGAGTAAGATTTATGGTGTTTTCGTCATATAATAAAAATTTATTTATGTAAACAGTGCAGCCCTCCCATTAGATGACTTGTGAATAATTTAGGCTTCAACCCCAAAATAATCGTGTACGATTTTTCTCACGATAAATCTGCACAAACTGAATAACCGACGATATTAAAAGGGGAGTGCTAAATTGACAATATTTAATCAGAGATCAAAAGATGGCTTCAACATTTTAACAAAGAATTCATAAATTGCATTATACCCGACAGACTAAAATTGTTAAGTGTCGCTGTTATGAAGAGATCGTCATTCTGAATGTCGCACGCCAAGCACGAGGGTGCACCCGACCTTTCTTTATGCTTACCATGTTCCTCTGTGTTATGGACAAAACACTCATTATGCTTTGTATACCACAAGGGCATTAGTGTTTCGATAAAATCTCCCGCTCACGAGCCAGGAAAACCCCTTACTTTCCCTCTCACATACATTTCTTTTATCCAAATGCCAGGGAATTGCTAAGTTTCAGCAGGACCAAAATCCGTTTCCCAATTTTAATTAAAAGAAAACCCGCCGGAAAGTCGGTACGCGATAAATTACATTTGCTGGATTGGGGTCCAAGTATAATAATTTCAGTTCAATAGTGTTGTTAAGTATTAGTCAACCTTAAACAGTCCAAAATATTTTTCTCGATTTTGTGATGGGAATTCCAAAACAAGAAATACAACAACCAAAGTTAAAAATATAACGCGATAACTTCTACCACTTATTTGATTTGATAAAAAAAAATTGTCAGTCTCGGAGACGATAGAAACTGCTAGTTTTTCACAGAATTTGTAAATGTAGCAATTAACTTTAACCAGTTATAACAATTATAAACAAAAATTGATTTAACAATATAAATCGAGCTGTTCGGTCTTTTCAAGTCAGAAGTCGGCCGCGTTGGCCGGGTGGGTGTGCTAATAATGGAATGCCGTGCGATAACTCGAGAACTGATGGACGTATTAAGTTAAGATACGGTGTCGGTTAAATTAGAGAAAAGTTGCGCTATTTCTTGACAATTGAGAATCTGAAAAAAATTCGCCGATATTTTGATTCGTTCCTAAGTTATGACAAGAAATCTGAAAATTGCAAATTTAAAGAAAAATTAATATCTTCCTAACGATTGACGTTATTTAAATGAAACTTAGAACTTTTATATTTTTGATAGCTGTCAATTGAATGCCATTGTCAGAAATTTTCTAGGCTTTCTAGATTTTGAATAAAGATAGTCAACTTTTCTTTTTCTTATAGGCGCCATATTGAATTTTAACATAGTCGGATACACAAAAAAATTAGCTTTTCAAAAATGTAACCAACATGGACGTTTTTGAAAAAATATGCGAAAGCCTGAGTCACACGACCGCAAGACGTATTTTATTAAAGTTAAATTCAATTGTTTTCACATGCTATAAGAAATTGAAGAAGTCGGCGTACTTTTTTGCAATTGTTTTTCATCTAAGTTTAGGCTGATTTTACAAATTATTTATACCAATTTTCAAATTCTGACATCTGTTAAAAAAGTTCAAGCTGGCTACATTTTTGAAAAGCCAATTTTTTTGTGTATTTGTTGGTGTCAAAATTCAATATGGCGGCCATAAAAGAATCAAAAGTTAACTGTCGTTATTCAAAATCTAGAAGGCCTAGAAAATTTCTGTAAATGCCATTCAGTTGACAGCTGTCACAAATATAAAAGTTCCAAGTTTCATTTAAATAACAGAAAACGTTAGGAAGATATTAATTTTTCTTTAAATTGGCAATTTTCTGATTTTTTGTGATAACTTAGGAACGAATCAAAATATCGCCGAATTCTTTTCAGATTCTCAATCACCAAGAAATAGCGCAACTTTTCTCTAATTTAACCGACACCGTATCTTTTACCGTTTAGGAGATCCCAATGGTGAGCATCGAAAAATTGTACTAGGTAGGTACATATTTATTAGTTCTGTATTCACAAATTACCATGTGAATCATAAGGGGAAAGATAATATAGGAATAACCAAGAAAATGCAGAGGGAATATGGACAGGCAAAAAATAAAAAAGGAAAAACGAACAAAAATAATTTTAAAAAAAGTTAATAGAGTAAATGCAATGAAACTGATGGGAAGAAAACCTATTTTCTAGTTATTACGAGTGTTGGAGTCGTATTTTACTAAACGTCGTTCTGCATGATATCGATTTACTACTGTTTAAAAAAATGCGATGAAAAAGTAAGATAGTCAGACGACGTCACACGGAGATTTTGTAGAACCTAAGCGTAATAAATAAGATCTGTTTTTGTCTCGTTTCCGATTTTGGACCAATTACAGCAAGCTTTCTTTTTTAATTTGAAAGCGGGAGGTTAATATTAGAAGTAATAAATAACCAATGCAGGGTGTCTCAGAATTATCGGAAAAACAGTTAATCACAGCTTCACAGAAAAAAATAACGGTTTTAATGTAAATCTTTCCGCTTCTTTATTACTTCTGATTGTTATATTTTTAATAATGTCAACATTGAGTCAATGTTGGGATACATTCAAATAATGAACCATATACATAAAATATAAAATGGTAGCATCAAATCAGTGTACGTTTACATTAAAATAATGATTGAATTCATAATTTTAACAACAAATTTATCATATCAATAACCAAAACATCTAGTTATAGGTACAGCTATATTAGACCATTTTAAGTTTTTACTGGCTTTCACACTTTGGTCTTGTGCTCCTTGTGAAGACGTTAATATATTTTTAAGCAATAATCAGAAAATAACCAGACAATTTAATGATGAAGAGCTCCATATTAAATAAAGGGTGTCCCAAAAAAAACCGAACGATTTATTTTTGGTTATAACTTTATTATTATCGGACCGATTTTTCTCAATTTTATACGGGACGTAGCCAAAAGATGAGGCTTTTAGAATCTGCAACCATTTTCCAGATGGCGCCACTAATAAATTTTTTGCGGCAGTTTTTTACAAGAACACTTTTTGATTGGCTGGAGTTGAACCATCTGTGAACCGATCAAAATGAAATTAGTGTAGGATGGAAGCTAATGATTTTCTTTTCTAAACCAACTTTACAAAATTTCATTCTGACCGTTCTTGATTCATTTATAATTTTTTTTGTGATGCTTTAAAACAAGGATTTTTGAAGATTTATTTTTTATTTGGCCACCGATCTTGACAAAATTTGCAGAATCCTAAGTAACACCATCAATATTTCACAAAATGATGTCACTTTGCAGATGGCGCCACCCTAGCAAATTTTTATGAACACATTTGATTAAAAAAATTAACGAGAATAATATGAAATTGTTATTATACTCTGTCCGGGATCCACACGACCAAGATTCACCCAATTTCCATGGCGACTCATTGTAGACCATAGTAAAAAATATTAGCACTAAAAGCGGCTACAGACAACAGGCTGGATTGGAATAAACAACAATTCTGGATTTTAAAATAATCCAAATATGTGCTTTATAACAGCCATAAGCTGAAGAACAACTTGTCCAGTTTACAAATAAGTCAATGTTAGACCATTTTTTTGGGTTTCATTTATTTTAACATTTTGTACAACCATATGGTACTTAAGTTAAATTCCTGCGCAAAGTACCTAACGTTATTTTACGAAAGATTTGTAGTGTTACTAAGGATTCTGAAAATTTTCTCAAAATCGGTAGCGAATTAATATCAAATAAATCTTTAAAAATCCGTTTTAGAGCATCCCAGAAAAATTTGTAAATTAATCATGAAGGTTCAGAATAAAATTTTGTAAAGTTGCTTTGGAAGAGAAAAGGATCGGCTTTAAACTTACAATATTTTCATTTTGATCGCTTCACAGATGGTTCAACTCCAGCCAATCAAAAAGTGGCCTTGTAGAAAACTGCCATAAAAAATTTATTAGTGGCGCCATCTGGAAAATGGTTGCCGATTCTAAAAGCCTCATCTTTTGACTACGTCTCGTATAAAATTGGGGAAAATCTCTCCAATAATAATAAAGTTATAACCAAAAATAAATCGTTCGGTTTTTTTTGGGACACCCTTTATAATACATCAGCTACCATCAGGTTTCGTGTACAGAAGTACACATGGTACCTGCCTATTCTGTGATTGTTTGATTCCTGTATGGTCAGCTACAACATGTCTAATAACAATAAGTGTTTAAAAGGTACGTTGCGTGAGTATCGATAAAATTTACAGCTCTCAAAATCCTTTTGTGTTCTTGTAGGAGAAGTTGTCAGGCGAAAATATTATGTACAATTGTACGTCATTACTGATCTCCAAAACCAGTGGAGCCCCAAGGATCCCCCTAACATTTGCAAAGGTAAGGTCGGATTGTTTTCACCTGATTATGGTTATGAACATTTAAGAATTATAATTCTTGCATTTTAGGACTTGGATCTTTGGAAATATGGACCGTCTTCTTACCACCAGTTTTGACTTGTTTGTTAACCCAAAGGCCAGTTTGGCCCTGCCAGATACTATTAACCATTGACCAGGAATTGTTTGAACCTGAGGAAAAGGATCCTGGACTGGAAGGCGTGAGCTAACTAATTTTTGTTTGTTAACGACGGTTTTAATAAGACAATCAATCTTGCGATCAAATCAACAAATAATTTGTCAGAAGTTCACATTTCATTTAAACCTTTAAAAAGCGGTAAATTCAGTGGGCTCTTGTTATATCTTGATGATGTGTTTTAGGTATTTTATTTGTTAAGTTTTATTTTATCAAAGTAGATTTGATGTTATGTTTGTCTACTTTTATTATTTTTTATACGTATTAAGTACCTATCCTGTCATTTTTCAAGAGACAGTTTGCTTTGTTTTATTTTTAAACCTTCTCCTTTTTCACGATCACTATCCAACTGTATACTTGATTATTTATTTACTATACAAATACATATAGGATTCCATGGTGATGGCATATATTTAACGCTTTTGCTGACCATAATTATTAGGAATGTATACTATTAATGGTTATTTAAATAAAAAATGTATAATCGATTTGTTTGCAATATTTTTCAGTTTAACCTGCTTTCCTCTACCTTATCTATATTTTACAAAATCTACATAAAATGCTATATTTGCAATGCATTGAATGCGTTATATTAACGTACAGAATACGCTATTTTAATAAATGTAGTACTTGGTATTAATGTACAGGATACATTGTTTTCAACAACTTAATACACTGAAATAACGTACCTTAGGTATAAAATATTAATGTACCTAACATTAAATCAATATTAGTGGACATTATATTAATGTTAAATGGTACATGCGAGATTAATGTATTTTGGGTACTATTTCAGTGAATCCAATACATTGGACTAATGAAAAAAGCCATGAATCCAAAGAACATCACTTACATTATATTGATGAACTCATGTACATTGCGCGAATGAAGCCCTACATCGGACAAATTTTAATTAAAAAAAACATAAAATTAACGAAAGTTTACATTGAATATGCGTCGACTTTTCTTTCAGTGTTCTTTATGTGAAAATAAGACAAAATGTAAGAATCAGTTTTTGTCTTAAAATGGATTATGTGAGAACTATGCCCCCTCGAATGGGTACCCCAAAAATCAGTTTTTTTACAATTTGCTGAAAAAGTATCATTAATTCGATTTTGAAATTTAGACCCCAGCCAAGTGGGACAAAGGCCTTCATTCTGATTATTTTATTTTTCAGACTTCAAAAAGTACTCTTGTTGCATGAGGCTAAGATGCACCGTTATCGAGTTTCAATAATTGCTCTTTTGCTAAGAAAAACTCAAAAAGGGTTCTTTTTGCCCCTAAAATGGCAATTCTCTGAAAATGGCACTAAGGTTTTTGATCCGGCAATGCAACAGCTTATCGAATCCGATAGCAACAATATACTTTTTTGTAAAATAAATTCAACAAAGGGCCCTTTTACCACTAAAATGACATATTTCGAAGAAATGGCGTTAAGGTGTTCGACTCGAAAAAAATCAGCTATTAAATAGGGTAATAAAAATATGCAGTTATACATAGGTTTTTTTCACGGTATGTACCATTTTTTTCCGAAAAGGACACCAAGTGTGAATACATTTTTAGAAGCAGAATTCGAAGAGCTTTCATATGCTAACGCGAAAAATGGGGGTTTGCATTTAAATTTGATGTATCAAAAGGGCACTTTCCATGAACCGATGTGCCCCATGTGCCCACTGAATATGTGTGCCAAATTTCATTTCAATACGTTCACTAGTTGGAGCTGCATCGTGGTTACAGACAGACACACAGACAGACATTTTTCAAAAAATACTTTTTTCGGATTACCAGGATCCTAAAACGTAATGATTTTAAGTTTATGGCGATTTTTCGATTTTTTTGCCCCAATTCTATCAGGACCAGTAAGACCGTGCGTCCTAGCGATATTTAGCGAGAGTACTTTTTAGTGTATCGTGGAACAGAAAAAATAATGCAAACAATGTGTAAGACCCCACCAAGAACCCACGTTTCTGATTCTGAAAAAAATCCAGAATGAAGACCTTTATGCTGCCAAGTGATGTCCCAAATTTCCAACTGATATGAGTTATAATTTTTGAGGTAATTCGAGAAAACTGATGTTTGAGGTACGCATAGCTCCCATCCCACATAATCCATTTTAGGACAAAAACTTATTTTTATTTTTTTTCTTATTTTCACGTAAGGAACCTGTGATTAACCGTTGTATGTCTCTATAATTCTGAGACATCCTATAGATAACAGCTCTATGAGAAACGCTGCCAGTACTTCCAAGTAATGAACTAAGAAGAAGAGGTTCTAATTAGGTCCCCTGACCTCACTCCGTTCGATTCCTAATTATGGGGATGTTAGAAATCGATCCGATAATTTGAAATTAAATTCCAAAGAACATAATTATTGTTCTAACGGAGAGTTAACGACGTCGGAGAGCAATTTGGCATTCGATAATTACATACTTATTTCAAAAATTGTAAGCAATAAACGAAGATAACCTTTTAGACACTCTGAATTAAATTATGTGGAGAGCAGTAATGTGCTCCTAACCAGGAATGGCCATATAAAAGACAAACTCGGTAAGTACAGTTGCGAATTGTTTTAAAGCAACTTTATAATCTGCTTAATGTGGAAGACCCGTATATCTTTTGCTTAAACCACCCTTGTCAGAGAAACAAAAAATTGTTAAATAAGCAGCTGGTGCACGAAAGTTTTATAAATTTTTGGTGGTGTGGTGAAATATTTGTTGTCTTGGCCGTCGTAGGCGGGTTCATAAATACATGGAAGGAAGGGCGAAAAACTGTTAGCCCTAATCGCTTATCGATAAGAACTCTATTCATAGCACGGCAATAGATGATCGATATCGCAGACTCTTGCCGATGATGAAATGATAATGCATGAGTTAGAACGTATTGGTTCCTCATTGTGGACAGGGTGGAGCCATTACCATACTTCATTGAAAGTGGCGTGTAAGCGAATATCTCGTAAGCATTCGGGTGGCGTTGGGCTAGTGCGTCCACGGGGACAACTTAGGGCTCCGCTTACAACTTCCCATTACCGATTACACAATACTGTTTAATAAAGTGTGTGATATATGTAGCGTAAACTGTCACTCACAAACGACAGAGGCGTCGTCGGTCAACTCGAACCACGGCCCGCTGAACAAATCGACACTCGACAAACTGGCGCCCTACTTTATTATCGGAATTATATGAAAATTATACTTCTCATTAGGTCTATTTGCAAAACGCTCTAATTGGGGTTGAATTATTGCCCGGAATGAAACGCATTCATCACTCGCCGTTTGACCCAGGAAAAATATTGCTGGAAAGTGTTTGCCTCCCAACCTTATAAACTTGGGGAGATTGAAGAATCGATTTCACACATTGCACTATTTTTATTTTCCTTCCTTCTTATTATGCACGTTATTTATTCTGGGGGGCTGATCACTCAAAAAAATTGTGTACAATTAATTCCAGTTTAATTCCATTAATTTCATTAATTCCGTCAATTCCAGATTAATTCCATCAATTCCCGATTAATTCCATCAATTCCATCAATTCCATATTACATTCATGATTAATTCCACTAGCTAATTTAATTCTTTTCCAATACAGGCTGGTTCCCGTTTCACTGCTCACAATTGGCATCTCCTAAACGTAATAAGAGGTAGGAGGTCGGTTAACTTAAAGAAAAGTTGCACTATTTCTTGTCGATTAAGAATCTGAGGAAAATTTCCCGATATCTTGATTTGTTCTTGAGTTATCCCGAAAAAACTGGGTAAAAAACTGAAAAATGCTTCTTTCAAGAAAAGTTCATATCTTTCTTACGATTGATGTTATTTAATTGAAACTTTGAACTTTTATATTTTTGACAGATTTTTCGGGATAATTCAGGAACGAATCAATATACCGGAGAATTTTCTTCAGATTCTTAATCACCAAGAAATAGTGCAACTTTGTTCTAATTTAACAGAGTCCGTATCTTTTACCGTTTAGGAGATCCCAATGGTGAGCAGTGAAAAAACTAAAAAAGAACCAGCCTGTATACTTCCATTAATTTAGTGCCAAATTAATTCTTCACCCTGTATACTTCCTTTCCATTATTTAGTGCCAAATTAATTCTTTCTTTTAATACTAGACATAAAGATAAAGGGTGTCCCAAAAAAAACCAAACGATTTATTTTTGGTTATAACTTTATTATTATTGGAGCGATTTTCCCCAATCTTGTACGAGACGTAGTCAAAAGATGAGGCTTTTAGAATCGACAACCATTTTCCAGATGGCGCCACTAATAAATTTTTTATGGCAGTTTAGTACAAGGCCACTTTTTGATTGACTGGATTTGAACCATCTGTGAAGCGATCAAAATGAAAATAGTGTAAGCTTAAAGCTGATGCTTTTCTCTTCCAAAGCAACTTTACAAAATTTTATTCTGAACGTTCTTGATTAATTTACAAATTTTTCTGCGATGCTCTAAAACAGATTTTTTAAGATTTATTTGATATTAATTCGCTACCGATCTTGACAAAATTTTCAGAATCCTTAGTAACACCATAAATCTTTCGTAAAATAACGTTAGGTACTTTGTGCAGGAATTTAACTTAGGTACTATATCGTTATACAAAATGTTAAAATAAATGAAACCCAACAAAATGGTCTAACATTGACTTGTTTGTGAACTCGACAAGTTGTTCTTCAGCTTATGACTGTTATAAAGCACATATTTGGTTTATTTTAAAATCCAGAAAGATTGTTTATTCAATTCCAGCCTGTTGTCTGTAGTCGCTTTTAGTGTTAACATTTATTACTAATTACACATTCATAATATTCTCTAATTTTTTAATCAAATGTGTTCATAAAAATTTGCTAGGGTGGCACCATCTGCAAAGTGACATCATTTTGTGAAATATTGATGGTGTTACTTAGGATTCTGCAAATTTTGTCAAGCTCGGTGACCAAATAAAATATAAGTCTTCAAAAATCTTTGTTTTAAAGCATCACAAAAAAAATTATAAATGAATCAAGAACGGTCAGAATAAAATTTTGTAAAGTTGCTTTAGAAAAGAGAAACATTCGCTTTCATCTTACACTAATTTCATTTTGATCGGTTCACAGATGGTTCAACTCCAGCCAATCAAAAAGTGTTCTTGTAAAAAACTGCCATCTGCAATATGGTTGCAGATTCTAAAAGCCTCATCTTTTGGCTACGTCCCGTATAAAATTGAGGAAAATCGGTCCCACAATAATAAAGTTATAACCAAAAATAAATCGTTCGGTTTTTTTTGGGACACCCTTTACATGTCTTAAATTTTTAGACATGGAGGTACTGTCAGGGGTCATTAGGTATTTTAAACAAAACTTTCAAAACGGAAACATTTTAATTATTATTAAGTTAAGAACAATTAATTAATGTATTCTTAATTTTCACGACTCGATGTGCTTCAATAGACGTTAGTAGAAAATTTTGTCTTTTTTCGTTTGAAAATAACGGAGTTTAAGCAACATTATGTGACTCGTATGGATTTAATTCGCCTAGCTCCGCTGGGCGTTTAAACTTTCATACTCCCTCATATAATATGTCGTACTTAGACTCCTAATAAAATAAATATCTGTTATTTTCAAACGAAAAAAGACACTATTTTCTACTAATGTTTGTTGCGTGTCACTTTGGCCCTTATTTGCAGCAACAATGGCAATCATTAGTTTAAAACATTGTTGTATTAACAATGTTTTAAACTCCTCCGGAGTTTAAGATTGTTTATAGGCCGTTCAAACATGATGTCATAGAAATGACTATTATACCTTATCAACAACACATATTTAAGTAAGTAATTGTTAAATGACGTTTGAAAATAAACACTTTTTATAATAATAATATGATGGTGGATTGAAATTTATATAGTAAGAGGAAGTAGGATTGTATATTATTTATCAGTGGGGAGGTTCCGCAGCAGCAAGTAATTCTAATCAATTCCAAATAATTCCTTATTAATTCCATATCAATTTCAAATAATTTCATAATAATTCCAACTAGTTCCGGCTAATTCCAACTAATTCCAACTAATTCCGGCTAATTCCAACTAATTCCATGAATTCCTTTTAAATTCCATCAATTCCAGAATAATTCCGTAATAATTCCATAATTCCGGAATTAATTTCAAGTCGAATGTACAACTAATTCCACTAGTGATCAGCCCCCCAATTTATTCATAATATCACAACATTTCTATTTCGCCTTTCAGAAGAAGCTAGATTCTACGAAAGCGTAGAGCTGCCATGCTATAATGCAACTTTTTTATTTTTCTAATTTACACTTTAAACCGTAAATTAGCCTTAATTTACAGTTTGAAGTGTAAATTAGGGCTAATTTACAGTTTAAAGTGTAAATTAGAGCTAATTTACAGTTTAAAGTGTAAATTAGAGCTAATTTACAGTTTAAAGTGTAAATTAGAGCTAATTTACAGTTTAAAGTGTAAATTCGAGCTAATTTACAGTTTAAAGTGTAAATTCGAGCTAATTTACAGTTTAAAGTGTAAATTCGAGCTAATTTACAGTTTAAAGTGTAAATTCGAGCTAATTTGCAGTTTAAAGTGTAATTCAGAAAAATAAAAAAGTAGCATTCAACCTGTAAATTAGGGCTAATTTACAGTTTAAAGTGTAATTTAGAGCTAATTTACAGTTTAAAGTGTAAATTGGGGATAATTTATAGTTTAAGTGTAAATTAGGGCTAATCTACAGTTTAAAGTGTAAATTAGTGCTAATTTACAGTTTCAAATATAAATTAGAAAAATAAAAAAGTACTAGTAAACTGTAAATTAGCCCTAGCCCCTAATTTACAGTTTAGAGTGTAAATTAGCGCTAATTGACAGTTTAAAGTGTGAATTAGAGCTAATTTACAGTTTAAAGTGTAAATTCGGGCCAATTTACAGTTTAAAGTGTAAATCAGAAAAATAAAAAAGTAGCATTCTGGAAACTGTAAATTAGCCCTAATTTAGAGTTTAAAGTGCAAATTACGGCTAATTTACAGTTTAAGTGTAAATTAGGGCTAATCTACAGTTTAAAGTGTAAATTAGTGCCAATTTACAGTTTCAAATATAAATTAGAAAAATAAAAAAGTACTAGTAAACTGTAAATTAGCCCTAGCCCCCTAATTTACAGTTTAGAGTGTAAATTAGCGCTAATTGACAGTTTAAAGTGTGAATTAGAGCTAATTTACAGTTTAAAGTGTAAATTCGGGCCAATTTACAGTTTAAAGTGTAAATCAGAAAAATAAAAAAGTAGCATTCTGGAAACTGTAAATTAGCCCTAATTTAGAGTTTAAAGTGCAAATTACGGCTAATTTACAGTTTAAAGTGTAAATTAGAGCTAATTTATTGTTTAGTGTCTAAGTTAGAAAAATAAAAAAGTAGCATTATATTTAGCATGGCAGCTCTACGCTTTCGTAAGATTCTCTAGGTGTGCGCTTCATCTCATTTTCACCTTTGGCGTTGGTGGAAGGCTTCAAAATTTTTTTTCAGTGTTTCAGGCTCATCAAAATCTGTTTGGGATAATAAAAATGCATTGGCAATGAAATCTTTTTTCTTTTTAGGTCAAAAGAAGAGGAAAAGTTGAGTTTATTGGAGGGTAATGGAGAATAAATATGGCAAAGAAGACTTTAGTTGCGTAATATTAGATTTGAATGAGACATTTTTATGGTAAACATAGATCGTGATTAGGATTGTTGGCTACTGAGCGTCAATATTTGAGGAAGTTCCATCCCTGTCGAGATAAACAAGCCATTATCTGGAACGGCTGCACCCGGCGAGAAAGCAGCCCATTTTCTATTTCTCTTATCTACTCCCTACAGAATTCCACGCGTACCGAAATAAGCTTAATCACTTATAAAACCGTTTAATCTCTAATTACTTAATCAGAATTAATCAAACGAATTAAGTGTAAAAGCACCACTTCCACACAGGATTATTCGCTTTGTGAGAACTGATTAACTATATCTATGTTAATATATCTCACATAGATCGATCTAAATTCAAATTGATCAATCACAGGGCGAGTGTTTAATTGCATTAATGTCTGTGGTTGATGTAAATGTCATTTTCTGGAAGCCCTCAAGGTTTTCCTTGTAAAATAATGACGTCCTGTGCGGACTGATTTATCGTTCCTCCCTCATATTCACGAATTGCTAAACTTCATTTATTCATTGAGATCACCCTTTCATTAATCACCGAAGCCTATTCTTCTACTTCTACCTTTTTCTCTGAAACTTAAGAACACGCCAGAAAGTGGTGATGGCAATATCGTAAATTTTTCTCCGACCTGCTACGTTGGTCTCAAATGATGTGGAAGAGGCCAAGTGGGATTATATTAAGAATGTATTTCTCATATACAGGAGCACACTCCGAAATATTTAATTTACCGTCTAAATTATGGACGTACTTCATTCCATCTGTTTATACGGCTTGCCCACGGCAATGAAATGCACATATGTAATCAGTAGCGGTTTAATTAAAAGTCGAAACCAGCCCCCAACATTGTCACCGGTCATAAATAATATCTATTTAACAAGTAAACAGTAATGATTGCCGGTAAACAATTATGCATAAAATGAGACCAATTTACAGCAGACTAATTTAATTAATCCACCCCTCCTCCCTGTATCAATTTTCTTGAAAAGCGCTCATCGATTTTGTTCTGTCAAGTTAAAAAATTGTCTTTTGTCCCCTATGCTTATAACAAAACCAACCTTTAAATTTGCTTATACATCGACGAAGAAGGGGATTAAATTACGTT
This sequence comes from Pycnomerus fuliginosus, assembly GCA_963924575.1. Lineage (NCBI taxonomy): Eukaryota > Metazoa > Arthropoda > Insecta > Coleoptera > Zopheridae > Pycnomerus > Pycnomerus fuliginosus. The sequence continues at coordinate 5,045,329 of OZ004626.1, forward strand.
AAACAGTGTCTAAAAAGTGGTAGTAGTACATTTTATTATTGCTTTTTCGTTTGTAATGAGCCCTACCAGCCTTTGACATAATAAATATTTAATAACCATTAATAATCATCATATTAACTGAATTCTTTCTCTGCTGTCTATCTTCTGTTTCTGTCTTCTCTTCCCCACCTCTTTTATCTACTCTATTCCCTCTCCCTTTCTTCTTCTATCATTATCTCATACTCTCTCAACAGATGTTCTATTAGGTTGTTCCATATCCCCACCCCAACTATGACAGCTGTCAATTGTTTGGTGCCCATAAGGTTAACATTGTAAAGGGTGTCTCAAAAAAAAACGAACGATTTATTTTTGGCTATAACTATTATTATTCGACCGATTGGTTTATCTAACACCCCACCAATTGTTGTTTGAGTTTGTTTAAAGTAAACATCATTCTTCCATTGTCCTTCTTCCCTCCTTTTTCCTCTTTTATTCTTCGATCTTATCTGTTATCTCCATCAGAATTCATCCTTTCGCCCTCCCCTTATGGTTCCCTGCCATTCCCATCTGTAGTCATTCGGTAACCTCTTTTGTATACTCCTCCACCCGTGTTTTCATTAACCCTGCTATGTCAAATTCTTTTATTTATTTATTTGCTTCTTGTCCCGACTATGTTTCAATACCGAAATTTACATTCTTATTTTTCCAATTCTCCTTCTGCTCCCCTTTCAGTTCCATTGCTTTTTCTTCTGTCGATTCCTTCTAGATCATTTCCCTCGGTTGGTATAATAGATACTTTTACCTCGTCCTTAAAACCTCATTTTATTTTTATTTTTGCACTATGTTGGTATCTGTTATTAGCTTTTCTCGGTCCAGTATACTGCGTTTACTATTGTTTCTCGTTTTCATGTCCTTTTTCCTTGCCTTCGCCTGTTTCCTATGTTCCGTCCTGATGACGCCCCTCTAAAAAGTAACGCATATATTGTTGAAAGTTTCTAAACAAGAAGATCAAATCTCTTGGCTTACAATTACGGAATTATGTGAAAAATAAAATAGCATTCATAATTTTATCGTATCTATTGTGATTTTGCAACTTGTGAAAGAGAAGGTCAGGGGTAAATGGCTGAGGTGGAGATCATTAAAAATAATTTACTGTGAACATAAATAATAGGATTAAAATGCAGGTCACCTATCATAACATTATTTGCATATCTCTTAGCGCGCTAATACAATTTGTGATGTTATCAAACGTTAGCAGCCACCGCATGCGTTAATATAACACAATAATATTAATGATTGATGTGAAATGCTTCATGCTGTTTGGAGACAAACTTCCCTGCGTTGCATGCGGTGTCCATGCATTTTACGCCTCAACTACCTAAATTTATTGTTATTACGAACGCGATTTAAAATTGATTTTTCTCTTTAGTTAGCATTTTCCCGGCGACTTAACATTGTAATTTTCTAAACCGAGAATAAACAACGTTAACTACATGCAGTAGAATTCGTCACCTTTAAAAATTGCACTTTGGATGCAGCTTCAAATGCACGCCTTATCACTTAGTTTTTCACCCTGTTACGGTTTGGCATATCTAGACTTTTTACGCTTGTCCGGAAATAAATGGAAAGATGTTCCAAACCAGGATTTATGCACCAATATGCTCGTTTTTATCCCCTAAAACGATTCTCTTGAATGAAAAATTTTAAAGCTTACACGAATCCCCATCAGGAAATAGCGTATTTAAAAAATAGTAAATCAGGACCACAAATTTCCTGTTGAATTTTAATCCAACTAGTGATCAAAGTATATCCTAAATATTTGATGAATTCTTATTCGTATTATTTTATAAGCATACACGTCCTATATATCTTTTATTAGCTTCATAAATACAACTTGTAAATAATGTCTAAAGAGAAGTGGAAATATTACAGAAAAAATAAGTACTGGTCGCGAAACGAACCCAGGAGCTTCCGCTTTCCAGCCGGACGCTCTACGGCTGGGCTCTCCTTCCGATCAATCAATTATTGTAAACTGCACGTGTTCTTGTAAGTAATAACATAGAAAGCGAATGTAAATTGCTTGTGGAGGCACATTGTGCACATATTTTTAAAACTATTTCATAATTAAGCTGGCAAAAAATTCTTTGTGCAAACAGATTTCCAATCGCATAAAAAAATTCTTGCTCCCTCAGGCAATGATTAAACTTAATACCCGCATGATTGATGTTTGCATTGTGCCGTTTTTTTGACCTTTTGGGCGGTCTTGGCAGCGAATTCATCACGCCCAAGTAAGTACCTACAATGGCCATTCAGACTTTCTCACCGTTTAATAATAGGACTGTTGTGAAATAGAATATTTTAGTTGCAGTGTTTAGTAACGATATTAGGATGTTGTAGGTGTTGAGCTGTCAGTGCTATGACCTGGCTAACCGTTGAAACATATAATCGCTGGCTGTTGTCATTTTCAGAGTGTCTCGCTTTCAGTTATAGGGGCTGTCTCCCCTGAAAGCTCTCCACACGACGCCCTTCCAACTACATATCGACTGGCAGCATGTTATGTGCTCCAGATATTCCAAAGATTACAATTACGTGCTGAATCTCTGGAACTAAGAACCTTAGAAAATTTTCTTATTTGTGTGAATTATAACTAGTAACTACTTTTTGAGCTATTTCTATTTTAGCCTGCCTCGTAATTTTCTAAATGAAAAAGTACACAATAAAGTTGAGGAGGAGTTTTTATAGATTTGGGAAGTTATTCGCAACTTATCACGAACTTTCTTACCGAAATTAATAGCTCAAATAATTTATTGAGGGTATAAACCTATGAAAAGGAAATAAAGGGTATCCCTGTTGAAAGCGAACAACACGTTGGTTGTAGCAGAGGGTGCTGACTGGACTTTATCTTTCAATCAATGGGCACTTACAAGCGAAAATATGTAGGTATATGCGTATAAATTTTGGTTTCTTATGTCCTCGAAATACAACTGCCAGACTCGTCCAACGATGGTTCTGTGACAAAGAGCATATATAAAAATTTTCTAACTAGCATGAAAGTTCGGGTGGAGAAGTACATTTCTTGGAAAATTCATGATGAGAATTTTATTTTTTATTAATTTTGAAACAAAGCTATTTCCATTCATTCATAACGGACAACACAATTACTCCAAATCGGAGCGGCTAATCGAAATTAATTATTCTACATAGAAAAGGTGCTCTTGTTGAATATCGCTAGGTCACCCCGAATAAACGACTTTGAACGGCATAGAGCAAGAAAATTTATGACGAAAGATGTTGTATCTACTTGATTAATTAAAATTAGGTCATTTCATGGAACGACTCCTTACATCATTTTGACAAGAAAAGTCCATAAGAACATATAGGGCGGAATATGCTTCCTAACGAAGCTGACGTAGTCTTTCAAATAGGGGTCTTGGAAAGCTTGCTTGAAAGACCATAGCTCCTTTAGGAAGCATTTTCCACCGAATGTCCTTAGGAAATTTTCTTCCGAAAATGAAGCAAGAAATCATCCTATGAACCAATTTTCACTAATTAAGTAAATAACTATTATTTTTCCTAACAAATTCTCGCGTGTTATGACTGATGGCCCCTCAACAACATGCTCTTCTGATGAAAATTAAAATTTGAAAAAAGTTCAGGAAAAAGCACTAACCTTTGCTACAAATTTTGAAACCCTATCATTTCAGTAACTAAACTACTATGATTTAAGAGTCACCCTGTAGTAGGTAGTACCGCGTTGCACAGGACTTTGTAGCGATATATTTTTTAAAGACTGCATGTAAGTACTGCATGAGCCACAGTCGCACTTAATTGTAAAAACCAAAACCCATCATAAATTCGGTTATCTCTGAAGATCCTTCTTTTGATCTTCAAATTCTGTCCGCCTCCCTCAACACTTAAACATTAGGCGTGCGCTTTTTCATTTTTTCAACTTCCATTAAGTCTATGACATCAGGCAAAGCTTTTTTTAGTAAAATTATTTACCAAATTCTGCTCGCCTTCCTCAACACTTCAACATTACGCGTACGCTTTTTCAACTTCCAATCAGTTATGTCAGGTACAGTTTTTTTTTAGTAAAATTATTTCTTAAATTCTGTCCGACTCTCTCGACAATTAAAATTACGTGTACGCTTTTTCAAGGTTTGGGTTGATTTGGTCTGGGATGAGTTGAACGGATGGGATGAGTTTCTGTTGGGATGAGATGTGGCCTGGGATGAGCTGTAACTTGGGATGAAGTGTCACTTGGGATGAGTTAGTTATTGCGATTACAGGATTATTGATCACAATAAGGTTATCTTAGTTGGTTATTGGGATGACTCGGTCTGAGATGAGTTGTCGCCTGGGATGAGCTGTCTTTTGGGATGAGTTGACCGTTGGGATGAGTTGTCCGTTGGGATGAGTTGTCTGTTAAGAAGAGTTGTCCGTTGGAATGAGTTGTCCTTTGGGATGAGTTGTCCTAGGATGAATTGTCCGTTAGGATGAGGTGGCCTGGGATGAGTTGGTCTGGGATGAGTTGTCCGTTGGGATGAGGTGGCCTGGGATGACTTGTCTTTTGGGATAGCTTGGTTTGGGATGAGCTGTCTTTTGGGATGAAATGTGACTTGGGATAAAGTGAAACGTAGGATGAGTTGGTTATTGGGATGAGTTGTCTCCTGGGAGGAGTTGTGACCTGGGATGAATTGGTAATTGGGATGAGATGATACTAACCCCTCTGCAGCCTGCGTTTTATTTAATTCAGGCACGGTTTGTTTAGTAAGTAAATTTTGCATAAGCGTTTAATTCACGTATTGGTGTTTACTGAATATCAAAGTTTGTTTTTGAATTCTCAGTCACAGGAAAGTCAGACAGTTAAAAATAATTGAATGGTGTTTGGTTTGAACCACTTCTCTTTTTATAATATGGGAAGGTGGAAATTTATAGTTAAAGAAACAAATATAGTAATTTCATCACGAGCAATTTCCTTAGTTTGTAATCAATAACAGTTTTATTCTCCATCCTCGCCATCCTCATACTCCATGTGTTGAAAAACGGCACCAAATGCCTCATTTGCGACTACGAGTGGGGTGGAAGTAAGACAAGCAGAAATCCTGTATAGTTGCATTGTGTTTAGACGCCACATTTCATACACGGGAATTACACATCAGAATGAATTATTCATAACGCGTCGACTTTTTGCCGTATGCCAGATATAATTATTGCTACCTCGCATCGAACCCCCCAGGACCTTCCCCTTCACCACAAAGTACTATTGATTTGTTCGAAAAATGTCCTGTATTTAAAACTGCCAAAATCAATATCTATCGAAGGAAATTTGTTTTAATAAGAATGATATGAACCGTACTGAATCGGAGCTGAAAATGAGTAAATGAGGAAAGTAAACTGGGCCAGCGTTCTCCATCTTAGCAGAAATTATGTTTGAAAGAGGAGAACAAGAAAAATGAACAAAAATAAATGAGCCGTGCCAAATTAGGTTAAAAAATCGTCGTGTAAATTCCATTTAAAATTAAATTTTCATAGGAGAAGAATCCTCGAATATTTTTTTAGGGGCAAGTTTTGGAACGTAATTTTACCTATGACGTTCAATATGGTTATGGATGAAAATACAGCCGTGTAGCATTAAAATTCAAGACATTCGATCCTGATGTACAGACATCACTTTACTTAATGGACTTCCTACCAAGCTCTGAACTCTCTAGACGCTTGGGCAAACCACGGTATGCACATCGCAATATTTCAGATTCAATACAGAGGTTTTGCAACTTAGGACGACTTCCGATTTATTTTCAATTGAGGTTTTTATTTATTCCTGACAGCTTTTATGACTGTTTGGCCTCCCTTAAGTGTTGTATTTATTTTATGTTTATCGCCGTCACATGATCCCTAACAGCTTGCGTCTACCGCCAAATCCCCAAACTAATTGAATGTTATCAGAGAAGTTATATTTAACTCAATTTTGAAATTAGGAGTGGGGTATTTAATTTCAAAAAATTATTTTAAATTTGTCACCCCTGAATTTTTATCAGTTATCTGCACGTGCGATGTTCCAATCAATCACCGTCCGTGAACGAAAACATATTAGACTGGCAATGACCTCAACCATCATTGGTTACTTTTTACGGCGGGTATACGAATGAAATTTGAGTATGGTTTCGTTATTTTCTGGCATAAACTGCATGATTTATTGTTTCGACTGACAACGGTGTAAATGTCGCATTTTATCTGGGCACGTTACTGTTTGCGTGAACCAACAATCTACATACACGGTGGAGACCTCGTAAATTAACTTATAATCGCTTAATTCGGTACGACTCGTAACTACTTCATTACGTAGACACTTTGAAAGCCCTTGATGGCTGGCCCTATAACGTCCATCGGATTCAAAACGTCTAATTTAGTAAAAATCACAGGAAATCGATAAAGAAGAAAATTCAATTAACACGCGAATCAGGGGACACGCAAAGTGTAGATAAAGATACTAGCATCGACAGCTACTTTGGTGGCCTAAAACATGATAAAATTTATTACGGCACTTAATTCCCGTGACCTTGGGACGAGGGTTAATGTAAGCCCACCTGGACCCTCTACCCCAACAGAATATTTGTTTTCCTAAAGTCCTTTACCAATACCAACACATAACTTAAATTGAAATAAAAGCTAAAAACTTGTCCATTTCTTAGAACAAAACTAAGTTTTCACTGAGTTTACTTTTACTGTTTAATTATTATCAGTGTTAAATAACTTTCGGATAGAGAATTATTTATTACGTATTATTTACAACGAGGAATCAAAATTCGCAATTCAGTAGCGCCTTTTGAGCACGCAGTTTGAGCATTGATTGATATCGATTCAAAAAGTCAACTTTTTTGACAGTGCTCGAGAATAGTACCTATATTAAAAAACACGTTTCATAAGGTCAATTATTATCGCATGAGGATGTTTGGACAACGAGGGCGAAAAGCCCGAGTTTTACAAAATCCGAGTGCGATAAAAGCCTTATGAAACACGTTTTTTTATACGCTTTTTTCTATTTCGGATGCAGCTTGTTAATTATTTAAGAAAAATTCAGACTGTCATTTTCAAAGACAGGCTTGGCAGTTAATTTGATTGTTAGACACAATAGTTGCCTAGGTTACAATATAAACAAAAGCCGTGCTCTAATAGAGCACATTAGAGAACGCATTTGAGTGCTATAAAGCGTTCATTATCGGTTTCCTAATGAACACTTTAAAGCACCCAAACGCGTTCTCTAATGTCAGGAAAAACAGGTGAGATCAATGGAAATTAGGTGAAATCACCAGGTATGTAATCATGGTGAAATCAGGTGAAATCACGCAGGAAGGTGAAATCAGTGTACAAAATTTTGCTCATAGATTTGCCCGTCGCTAAATTTTATGCCAAAGTAAGTGTTTTTTTTTATTATTATACATGCAGTGATAGTACTTTTGTATCTTTGAATCTTTTTGACGACCTTGAAATTTCGAGGGAATTAAATTTTTTTAAAGATTTTTAACTGGCATGGGGGTAAATTGACAATTTTTTAAAAAGTAATAGTCAATCTTAGTGTTACCACCAATTTTCTTTGAAGTAAGTTGCTTATTTTATGCATAAAAAATATTTCAACAATTGAATATACAGGGTGAGTCTGAACGACACCACATCCTTCATACCACATAATCTACTGTTCAAATGATGAGGTTTGGTGCAAACATTTTAGGTCAATTGTGATTCCTCTTGATGTTATAAGCTGTCGAAGTTCTTCATTTTTAATCGTTGTTATTTAATATCTTCCGAATGATGTATCGCAGGATTCTGAAATTTTGTACAGTATTGTTGCAGACCAAGAGGCAACTCATGATGGTACTTCAGACATTATCCAAAAATCGGATCCCTGTTATACAGGATGGTCCTAATGTTATTTGTTCTTGAACTTTTTTATGTTTTTAAATGTTGGTAATTTGTCTATGCGGTGTTATTCTTCGATCAATTTTAAAGCTTTTTTGGCTCTTAAATTTTTTTGAAAAAACTCACAATTTACCAGCAAAATTGTAAAAATCGATAACATGCTTCAAGGAATCACCATAAAACCAATGGTAAAATTTCACTTAAAAAAAGTGAAATTACCACCCAAGTCTTTCTTCAGTTATGAACATGAATTGAGGACACCGTTGTCGAAAAATGGCTCCCTTGCATAAAAACAATCGAAATATGACGCATATCAACGCATATTTGATTTTTATTGCAATTTAAGGCGTTATAGCGATTGTCATTTCTCCGGTTTTTTCAATTTTTCTGGTGAATGGTGAGTTTTTTCAAAGAAAATTAAGAGCCAAAAAAGCTTTAAAATTGATCGAAGAATAACACCGCATAGACAAATTAGCAACATTTAAAAACATAAAAAAGTTCAAGAACAAATAACATTAGGACCATCCTGTATAACAGGGATCCGATTTTTGGATAATGTCTGAAGTACCATCATGAGTTGCCTCTTGGTCTGCAATAATACTGTACAAAATTTCAGAATCCTGCGATACACCATTCGGAAGATATTAAATAAAAACGATTAAAAATGAAGAACTTTGGCGGCTTATTCAAGAGGAATCACAATTGACCTAAAATTTTTGCACCAAAGCTCATCATTTGAACAGTAGATTATGTGGTATGAAGGATGTGATGTCGTTCGGACTCACCCTGTATAATAATAATAGCAATAAAAAATATCCACCTCCTTACAAACTTCACAGCACCTACACATATTTGGCATATAGGAGAATAATAATGATAATTAGAAATTAAAAAATAATAATAAAAAATTATTAGAATTAGAAAATGTTACCACAAAAGTCACAGCATTCCTACTACCCAGCCTGGAGACAAGAAAATGAATCTTATTTCTTATTCAATCGATTTCCACGATCAACTAAACCATGCAAAAGTTTAAACATAAAGATTACACAGGACAATTTTCTTAAGTACAGTGAGTCGATACCGAATAGATTGTACAGTTCAAAAGTTGGAAAATCTCTAGGAGGATACAACTTATTTTCAACAAAGTATCCTAAGTACTGACAGAGTTTTTTTTGCACCTTTTCAATGGCTGCAATATGGTTAGCATAATACGGATTCCATATGATACTGCAATATTCTAACTTGGATCTAACGAATATTGAATGATCTACCTGAAATTGTGGGTGAAGTGTTTTCCATAGAAATATTCGTATAGTTGCCAGTTTCTTCGGATTGTGTCGATTGTGATCAGAATGACGAATCCGGAACTACGAACACTTAACCCACAATTTCAGGTAGATCATCCAATATTGATGAAATATTGCGAAATTAATATTTTTTTATGCATGTAATTAGCAACTTACTTCAAAGAAAATTGGTGGTCGTACTAAGGTTGACTAGTACTTTCTAAAAAATGGTCAATTTGTCCACCATGCCATTAAAAAAAAATTTGAAAAATGTCGATTTCAATGGAGGCTTCCACGGGTCAAATTGATTGTTTGATTTTGGATTCCGGAAACTTTGAAAAATGTTGTTCCGTCGAAATTTCTTCAACAACGATTTGTCCACATCAGGTCTTCGTCAATTTGAAAGTAGGTACTATACAGGGTGGGTAATTTTTCGATGCTCACCATTAGTATCTCGGAAACCATAATAGATGGAGAGTAGTTTAAATTGGAGAAAAGTTGCCCTATTTCTTGGTGATTAAGATTCTGATCAATCCGTTCTCAAGTTACCACTCGGACAGAGGACAGGAGCGAGCGAGCGAATAATCAGGAACAGTGCCTTCGCATTATGCGTCGGCACTAAAACTTCCAAGTTCAGGAACTAGCGGAATTCTTAATAACAGAGAAATGTGAAAATAACGTCAAAGTAGATAGCTGACTAGAATTAAACTACGTGATTTCAGAATTTTATGTTCATACTCGTTACCATCCCAGTCTGTCGGAGACATTAGTTTTGAAGTAGCCGGATGGAATTTCAACCAATGAAGAAATTACCTAGCCGTTCATATAAACAAATCTAAAACATGTGCTTTATGGCTGGGGGAGAATATTGGAGTGTTGTTGCCGCAGTTCCCGGTAAAGGAAGTCTCGAAATAGCTTTGCTTATGATGGGGCACTACCCGAAAAGCGTTAAGGTAGAAAACAATACGTTTTTTTACAAGTAAAATTCAGAAATTATCCTGATCACGTTGACGTCGTCTTATTCACTTTAATCTAATTGCGACGTAATTCTTCTTGGAGGCCAAGGGATCAAAAACGCCGACAAAAACGGTCGTGCAGGGTCTACAATGCATGTCGCTCACTTGAAGTGGGGTAGTTTATGTGACATTTCGCCTGTCATCCCTTGCGTTTCAGTCTAAACGACCGCCACATTTTTTAGAAAGAAGTGGTCCATTGCCCGAAAGATTAATTGCATTATATTCTGTCATTTGTTCGCAAGATTAAATTTTTGTTACATAAATATTTTTAAAGACTCAGGTGGTCCATCAGGTGAAGTCGAATGAAGTCGCTGCTGACTAGCTCACGTTTTAGTGAAATAAAATTTTACTTCGGTCGTAACTCTGGAGATTTTAAAAATATTTTATTGGGTTTATAAAATGCAGCTTTAAAAATCTTAACTAGAAATTAGTTTGATTAAACTTTCTTGGTGTACCTGAACGGTATAATCCAAAAAAGTGAGGAGGCATCTGAATGTTGCCAGCGAATCGTTCCATAACATACATAACCATATCGCTGCAGATAATACAGCCCATTTGATTTGAAAAACGTAGAATAAAGAAATACAGTTCCATGAACAAAAATCATCTCTCTTGTAGGGCAAGATGGTAAAAAATGGAATATTTCTTAGCACAACAAAATAAATCAATTCTTTAAGCGTCACAGACTCAGTGTGGTGATAAAGCCGCTTTCTCTCCATAATTGATTATAGGATAAGATTGGCAGAAATTGGTGTAAGGGTGTCTTGCTATAATTAATGTTCAACTTTTGCACACTCGATGTGTTCCTAATAAGTTGAGGAAGTTGGTCGTAAGGAGTTTGGCTGATAGTTTGGTGTGCGGTCGATGATTACTTCAACATGATGACATTAAAGGAATGCGAGTGAAACCCATAGCAACCAAACCGAAAGCAGTTAATTTAAAATGTCCTTATTGTAAGTGCCGCTAGTAATGTGATCAATTAACCCTATCCTGTATCTGTTGTCCAGAGCTTTGCCTTATTAGCGATGCCAATTCTAATTATTCAGACCATGTGGTCCTTTCGTCCCTCTTAATCGCACTAATCCGAAACAAAGGACTCTCCTAAGTTATTTCCTTTGGTAGAACAGTCACCGCAGGACGGTTATTGCTTTTTAATCCTTTTCAATAAGGGCCAAACAATTTACCTCCTGGCCTAATTTACCATTGTTCGCGTTTTCTTTTATGTTTTCTCTTCATACACCGCAGATGTCATTTATAGACCCATTAAAATCCACTAAAGAGTTTTATACCTTTCTAAAAATACCGCGACCTCCACTATTTCACACTCTCAATTTAGCTTAAATCTTAACACATCAGTCATAAAAGAAATATACCTAATGGTTTTTGAAATGACCTCATCTAACCCTTCAAACAGCAAATGTGAAGTTGTCTGAAAAGTTTACTTACTTAAAAAAAAAGTCTTGCTGATCTTCTAAGAGTACTTATTAAATGTATAGTTCAGCAAACTCATTAACACGCTCATAAATATTGGCAGAGTGAAACTATTTAAGCTTCAGCTAATTTTTCCTTGTTTCAATAGTGAGTTGCAATGATTGATGTGCAAATACAGTAAAAGCTCCTCGTTTTGAGCAGTAATAAATCTATAGCTTTGTCAATGTTTTAGATGTAAGTGAGTTAGAGCTGCGAGAATGGGAAATGCGGGTGATCTAGACACGTGTCACATTTGACGCGTTTCTTGATGACACTTCGTTTCCCATTGTTTCCAATTACTCCCCATTGGCAGGACCCTAGATAGGGAACTATTTATCATACGGGTTATTTGAACATGAACTGCATATTTGCAGCGATGCTTCAGCCTTTCAATAAGCGAAAATCCACACTTTTAGTAAAACCGTCATTTTAATATTATATATTTTATGTACATAAATTTAGGGAAAAATTGCCCATAATGTTTTCATCCGCTAAACCCTTATTTGCATAATTTTTACGAGGTGTCCTAGAAGCCCTGTTTGTAATTTTACTCCAAAATTAGTTTGATTGCCGGCCAACTACCGCAGACGGAAATTTCTAAATATTCACCGTATTAACCTAATTATAATGAGGGTCCTTTGATTCCGTTACTTCTACACTTCATTGCGTCTCCAGGTCCCACGTAACACACATCCATCCTTTGTACGCTCTTTGGATGCCGTAAACCGGACCAACGTTGGTCCGAAGTGCATCCATTGTTTACCCCCTAAAGGTCCGATTTGCGTCCCTCAATAGTCCGCAGTTCACTTTTTTGTACGCCCAATGTATACCCGTTATTCGGCATGAATTGGATCCTCGCGGATGCACTTCGGGCATTCATCGGACGCACGACTCGGGGACTCGCGGAGCGTTTTTAGATTATACATCGGACGTCCTAAGCAGGACATTTAAAGGATGGTTTTCGGACGTTTAATGGACGTTCTTCGGATGCTCAGTTTCGGCTGCATTTTGTACGCTTTTAGGATGATTTGATAGATCCGTCTGAAGTATACCCTTAGTTTATCCATTGAGTGTTCTTTGCACAACCAATTTACGTTACTAACTGGACAGTTTTCGGACGAATTAAATTTACTGGTTTAATTAAATAATATATATATACATACACTTAATTTATTAATTAGACTGTACATAATATAGAACACTCCAAATATCTAATTTTTCCTTCTTCTTTCTGGAGCTCTCCTCAACCATTTTGCTATTACGGCCTCGATTTCTCGGTCTCCTTCGTCCTTAAATTTGCTGCACAGTCTCGTTGCCTCTGAAATTAAAAAAATATTGCTAAATAATATGTAAGTAGGTAATTGTATATATTTTGTTTGCTTATGATTTTTTCCGCTTTATGATGTGCAGGTGGTAGAAACTAAAATTTTCTGGATTATTCAATATACAGTGCGAGTGTAAAGTATGGAATGCCTAATATTCATAAATTTTTTACTGTTCATTTCTGTCAAAATCCGTACGCATCAAAGTCGTTTTTTTTAATGCGGATTTGATGGCGTGGTCAATCATTTTCTTTGGAAATAGCCTTAAATTTGTGTTCTCAAATGGAATAATAGTTTTTTCTCATCGAATTCGAAATCTACATATTTTTCTGAGTTGAAAACACACACATTTCACCAGACGTGGAGTCACGGCCTCCAGATTTTCAATAACACCGAAGGAATTGGTTAAAAATCAAGATTTTTGAAAATCGCAAATACAAGTCAGCCTTATTTTTTTGAGTCATATTCAACTGCGCAATTACATTTCGTCTTATTCGTCTTTGCTCTTTAAAATTTTTTTCACTTTCACAATCTGCCAAAATTGCGAAAAGCATTTTTTTTAAATGTGTAATCGCACAGTTAAATTTGTATCAAAAAAATTAGGTTGACGTGTATTAATTTTGATTTTTTACCGATTTTTTCGATGGTTTTGAAAGTCCAGGGTGGTCATGAGTCCACTTCCGGTCAAGCATAATAGATGTTTTTAACTCACAAAAAATTGTAGATACCTACCCGATGAGGAAAAGCTATATCATTCCAGTTAAAAACAATAAATTTAAAGCCATTTCCGGTTGACCCGAAAGCGGAAAAAATAAGTGACTAGGCATCCAATTCGCATTAAAAAATTGAAATAGACCCATCCAAGGAATTTTGGCAGAAATCAACAGTAAAAGATTTATGAATAAATTTTATTCCATCATACTTTACACTCGCACTGTATTTATAACTTTATTCTCGTTCTCCCGACCGATTTTTGAGGAATTTATTTTGTATTATCTTTAAGAATCTATTTTTGCAACTAGGTAACTAATAACTAAAAAATGTTCTTGGTTTGACACTTACCAACGATAAGTGCCGTAACGTGCAGGTCTGCGAAACAATACTTCGCGTTCATCCCTGTGCTGTTGTATAAGGCAGCTACACTATCTGACAATATTCGCGTCAAGAGCCTTCTAACAAATTCCATCAAGTCTTTCCCGCCGACAGTGGACAACTGGACAGCCTGTAATCAAAAAAGTTAACGAAATGTTATGAAATAATAATCAGGGTTATTAACCGCAGAAGACATGTTTTCCTTTGAAGGCAGATACTTATTGAATTTTCTCAGTTCTAGTAGTCACTGTCTGCAGGTATCCATCACCCCTCACGTGCACATATTTGGCATTTTGATTGGTTGAGATCAAGTCACGACTGCGCAGTGATCCCTCAGCTACACTTGCCTTAAAGGGATGAAGAAAATATCGATCGAGGTTTTGGGGAAAAGTACCGGTACCCACGCCATGCCACGCTATTCTTAGGCGTGTATATGATTTCCGATTACAAAAGATGGCGGCGCTTTTGTACTGAGTGGTATTCATTCATTATAATAACAATTTTTCGAACATTTACGTCTCGCAAACTCACTTTGTGCATGAAGCACAAAGTTAAAATAATATGACATTTTTTAGTTTTTAGCTTTTTCCGCATTTCCTATATTTCAAAAACCAAGCCAGATATCTTGAATTTCTTTTCAGATTCTTAATTTACACGGAAAATGACAACTTTTTTGTAACTTGATAACATTTTGTATCCTTTAAAGTTTGCGCGATGTAAATTTTTCTAAAATGGAAGAAAATGCTCTGATAAATAATTATAGCCATCGACTGGATGAAGTAGGTATAAATGATTCTAATTCCCGAATATCTGAATAATTTCCCACTTGTGATAATAAATATTAGACGAAACGCATAGTAATTTTTCTGTGAATCAGCGGCTGATAGATGCTTGAATAAACATGCCAAATTACGTCCATTTGCGGACGGTTCATTGTTAATACGGAATTAGATAGACTTTGTATGCTCGATTTCGGTCATCCGAAGACTATCCGTAATCAGGCATTCAATGGATGCACGTATTACGAAAAACTTTGTACCGTCCAAAATCTTCCGCCGATGGTTTATTCAAAGAACGCCCAATTACGTCCGTCTTGTGGACGGTTCATAATTAACCCGGACTTGGGATGTACTTTGTACGCCAGATTCTGTGCATCCGAAAAGTATCCGTAATCAGGCATCCATTGTGCATCCATTTCTTGTCGGTCCATAAATAGTCCGGAAATTGCCATCCAAATAGCATACAAACACGCCCGCAATCGGACTGTCCGAAGATTACCCACAGCGGTTCTTCCAATGGACGCCTTTTTTTCGTCCGCATCAGGACGGTTCAAAAAGTGCCCAGAAAAATGCGTTCAATGGATACCCAATTTTAGTCCGGGACGGTTCGACAGTAAATCGGACCAACAATGGACGTACATTGTACGTCCGTGTGTTACGTGGGGTACTTTGAAAAGAATTCAAATTTAGTTCTAATCCATTTTACATTTTTACTTATTAGGGAATATCTTACGAGAACTCAATTAGGGAAAGGAATGTTAAAGTTGCTTTAAATTTTAAAATCTCAACAATTAAATTTTTCGCAAATTCACGAGGATCGTTACAAATTTTTATACTGCAAGTGCAATGTTAAAGGGGGTGTGAACCAAAAATGAAAAATAGAGTAGAAAAAATTCTAAGAAAAAAAATGAAAACCCGACATCACTGGCTCGCTGCGCAGCATAGTACAGTCAGGGGATAAAATATTGGCCCTCGACCGCGAACAATGTCGACAGATTCTTAGAAAAGACACTCAAAATATGTTTGTGAACTCTTAAATCCCACTCGAGTCGTTTTAATAAAAAGTTTTTCACCTTCAGTTTTAACTTTTTTGATAAAGCTTGTGAGAATCTATCCACATTGTGAGCAGTACATCAGGGTCATTATTTTGTCTCCTGAGTGTACGAAGGCGTACAAGGGCCACAACAAATATTTTTTTCAGTCGACCTGCAACTTTCTTTCTTACAATTGCAAATTTTTTTCTTACAATTGTAACTTTTTTCTTACAATTGTAAGATTTTTTCTTGCAATTTTAACTTTTTTCTTACAAATGTACGTAAGATTTTTTCTTGCAATTGTAACTTCTTTCTGATAATTGTAAGATTTTTTTCTTGCAATTCAAAAATTGCTTCTATTACAGCTGCAAGAGCAAGAGGGTACAGGGAACGGTGACAACTAACCTCAAACCTCAATAACTGAAAGGAAAACTGATGCACCCCTATCCTTATGTCTTGTAGAAAGAAGTTACAATTGTAAGAAAAAATCTTACAATTCCAAGAAAAGATCGTTACAATTGTAAGAAAATATCTTACAATTGAATGAAAGTTTGCAATTGTAAGAAAAAATTTTACAATTAGGTATAAGAAAAAAGTTACAATTGTAAGAAAAAAAATTGCAAATCGACTAGAAAAAATATTTGTTGTGGCCCTTCTTCGCCTTCGTAGTATTGCAATTTCAGCAGCGCGGTAACAAACAACGAAATTTTTTCATAATTGCATTCGGATTTGAATCAAAAAGCACAGAAAAGAAAATTACGTCGACCAAGGAAGACAAAAATTGAAAACAATTGTTATTAACTAATTGTATTTTATCAAAGACATCATGCATGCTTTAGCTAGCGCGGTGCGATACGACAAAAGTAATGGAGCGCGCCGGATTTTGCTACAAATCTGCTGCCTGTATGACTTTATTTACAAAAATAAGTCCCTACATGCTGCGAATAATCTGCAGCTGATAAAATTCCGAATCTCGTCACCTGTAGCGATATTAATATGCAATTCTATAACAAAGGTATGCGTGATAAAAGTGCAATTTTGGAGGTCACAATTTTGTGAGAATTGGTTTTCGTCCTAGATTTCGGGACCAAAACAGAGTACAATTTCAAATTTATTGACATATTTGGAGAGCACATGAAAAGGGCTACCAGACAGTCAAAGAACGATGTTCCCGAGAAATAATTAGAAATATTTAAGCACAATTTTCCGTCATCAGGGTTTTTTTTTTGTTTCGTTTTGCAATAACTTTTGTCTCGACCACCAAGCAGATGTTTAAAAGTGTCACACGTATAGAGGGATGCAAAACGAACAATTTGAGGTATCACTCATTTAGTTCTATACCCGAATATTGGGTAATGGACGTTTTAGGACTTTTTACGTTACGCCGGACTAATACGTGTGTTGGCTCAGTACCCGTGTTTGTTCGGAATGCTGATCTAAAATGCTCATATCTGAAACTATTACGCTTAGAAAAATGAGGTTTTCGCTACAGCTCTTAGATATTTTTGAAAAATTTTTTAAGCGAAAAGTTTTCTTGGTTCACACGCCCTTTAAAAAATTATCAACTGGAAACCTAACCAACTTTGAATTTAGGACTGAATTGACTTAAATTTACATTGATTTAATTCCCTGCACTCGTAATTGTAAAAATGTAAAAAATATATTCTTACGGTGAACTAATGACTCACGCATACCGAGCATTGAACAAGACCACGTGCAGCTGGATTAATTTTTGCCTTTTGTGATTTATAACCGATAATAATGAGTTAAAACAAAATCCTATATTAAGTGGGACTTTCGAAGCGTAATAAACCTGTATGGCTTCTTTGGTGGTGAGAATTGCCGCCTAGGGTGAAATGGTAAATGACACCGGTAGTAGGCAACATGTTAATAAGTGGGTTTTCTGACCTGAGGCGTCAATTCATCGCGCATTCGTCCCTTGGAGTTCGTATGCAAATAAAGGTTCATCCCCTGTGTTGTTAACCGGATACACCATTACTTTATCGGTAGCAGTAAAGCTGCCTTGGTCTAATGCATCGACGCGATTGCAACAAGTATTAGATTTAGATGTTCATGCACTTGTGACATTAACTAAATCGACCCATTCAAAACAAGCAAAACCTTTTATAGGATGAGACGTCAGTTTTCCACTCAACTTTTCTTAAACTCTCGTCCCTAGCATCGAAAATCGATATGGTCATTAATTACAAAGTTATGCATGATATGGCAGTTTCATGTCAGTTCCGATGCAAACAAGTCCAGGACAATATATCAAGTCAAAGTAGCCGCTTGAAAATTCATAAACATTCGAATGGTTTTGCAACTGCATGAAAAGGAAGTAACTCAAATGCAGGTTTTTTCATTAAACAACGACAATACGTCTTAAGAAATAAGAATGAGAAGAAAACATGTCAACAAACAAACCCGGAACTTAAGAACACTTTTAAACGTTCACTGTTGTTTTTGCTTATTATTCTCAATGTAAAATGCATAGAACTATGAATACTTACGTTTATCATTCTCAATATCTTGCCATGAAGGGAAAAGGTGTTGCTAGCTAGGATCTGGAATGGAACCTCTTGTTAGCAGAAATGCCCATTATCTCAAATGCAGAGGCAAAAAATGTTTAATTAACAGTTTTCAGTCGAGAGACGATTCAAATAGATTTGGAAAGGAAAATCTGCTAAATTGAAAATTAATTAAAAATGTGTTGTGTCGTGTCGAGTCAGGCAGACGCGTACTAAATTTAAATCTAAAAGGTAGTGCTAATTTATTTAGCAGATTAGTTTAGTCAATTGGGGATGATCATGGATCGGCAATTAATAAATGATTAAAAGCTGAACTACCTTTATTATAACCTTGTTACATGTTCAGTGATAATAAATCATTAGTTAATGGGGCGGTTTAGTTTGCTCTGACAGCTATGTCCAATGACTTGAATGACGGTCTCCACTTATTCAGACGGCCCTCTCCAGGTACCGACATCTGCATTGTAATTCGGGGAGGGTAAGTCGGAGCAAACGAATTCATGTTGACTTCATTAAGCAACTGAAGATTGCCTCTTCAAAAACTTAACTTAATTAAAAATCAGACTTATCTCCAAACCAAACATTGCAAATCGAACGGGCATTGCTAATTACATAACATTCAGTGCCATCGCAGCTGTAGCAGTTGATAAGTTCTAAAGTTTTATTTTAAAAAGTATTTGAACTTTGCTCTTTTATATACTTAATTGCAGCTGTGCAGTTATCGAACTATTGAATTGAAGCATCGCAATTTTAATCATTCGTCTGTCAATTATTTTATATATCTGATTTTAGGCTTTCACTTTATTACTTTTAGTTTCCAAAATAAAGTACTATACCCCTCCATTTCCAATAAGAACTTCGCCCTTTTTACTACCGGTTTAGTTTCTTGTTTGAACAAGAATAGATTTGTTGCGTGACCATATAGATTTGGTAAGGTTGCCTGATGCACAAGAACGGAAATGGATTAAACACAATTATTACCGGGTCCTTTAATTGATTTATAGCTCGAATAATTCAACCTCTCAGGAATTTGAGCGATTTTCACACTCTTAAATCGCAACCACCTTAATTTATTTGGGGTGAATAAATCTTATCCAAATACTGTAAGTAACCGAAATTTTTTATCTAAAATTAATTCGAAGCACGAGGCCAGGATAAAATAAACAAATTTATCAACAATGTGAGGCGGTATCCATTTCCCTACATTTTGTGAGATAAATTGTCTGGAAGATGTATAAAAACGAGAAGCTCGTCCTAAAACAAATACTGATTGTTGACAAAGATTCCTGGAGATAATGAATTCAGCAAATTGCATCTAACTTGGCGTAAAAAGATTTTATGCGTTGATACCAAGTTTGGCAAAGTTAGTGTCTCCTCGTACATCTCGTCCCTATGCAAAAGAGACCATAAATTCTTATATTACGATGTCGAAGGTGAGCAGCAGGTGAACATTTAGCAAATTTATGCACCTTCAGGGATCATTGTGAGGTAAATGCCACGTAATAGTGCCATATGAATGTCGGTAAAATAACTCTTTTGAAGACCGGGGTGTCGTGATATTGAATTTAATGAGCTATTTACACGTGTAAAGGGGTTTCTGTAAAAACATTTTCTCTTAAGGAGTTCGTTGTCGCGACGGAGATTGATGTGGACGATGATTCGGAAAAATAGTGAAATCTATAAAAGACTTGTATTGTCTTTTGAATTAAACATGTTGCATCTGTCAAGCTGTCACAGTTTATTGCTATATCCATTGTAAGGTTATAAATATGTTTTATTTACAGATACATACTAAGTGCCTGTTAACATCTGCGAGGAATCACTAAACAGTGATAACTGAATTATAATCCTGGTTAATAATAATTGGCGGTACTCTTTATGTATTCCAGGAAAGATAAAGTCATGAAAAGTCTTGTGAATGTTTTCGAGCCGGGAGTAAACACTTTTTCATTTTCATTTCATCATTTCTTTGAGTAATCCGATGCTGTTCTTAGCGCAAACTTATTTTGATTTCTGTCACTTAAGACCTTGCCGACAAAGCTACAACATATGGCGCTTTTGTGAATTTTTAATTAAGTATTATTAGCTCTTGTAATAACTGTATGGTTCAGTCAATTTAATTTATTGGTGTCTGAATATTTGCTCCTAAGACAAGATAAAAGCCCGTGGACAAATTTGGGTAAAAGCCGAAATTTAGCAATATGAGATAACTTAGATAATATAAAATTCAAGTCTGAAGTGCAAAATGTGATCCAAAGTAAGTGGGAGGGGGGAGGTTACAAATTTTCGGCCAGCGCCCCTCCAGCCCTCCCATTTTTCTACAACAACAATTTTACTAAAAATAAGGGGAAGCCCATGTTTTTTATTTATATTCATTGATATTCATTTAATCAAAATCGAAGCTATGGATTTTGCCAGAAATTTGGGGTACATCTTTACATTAGGTTTAATTTTTCTCAAAAACTAAGCATCGCATAGCAAAAATGAAAGAGGCAAAAAAGTTCGCTTTTTGAACAGGTTTATCGAAAACCGAATCACATAATTTTTACAATTAATTAACAAATAGTTTGGAAGAAATGAAGATCCTGGTAGGCAAGAATATCAGGGTTTTCGTCGTTGAATTTTGGTAAAATTATAGGAAATTATGCAGACCAGTAAGCTAAATAAGTGACCCAAATTTGGTTGTCGCAGAAGTCATCCGCAAATAACTCAAATATAACCCCACTTTTAGGGGGCTGCAGCTGCCTTTTAGGAAGCAGAAATAGAAAATTTTTTATGGGTATTTTTAATTTTATTTTTGACTAGAGAATATGCCCATAAATTTTCGTGGCCGAATTCGAGGACACCCTGTATACGTTTTGAGGTCTGAGGGACCAAAAAAAGTGGTTTTAAAAATCGGTCTGTCTGTATGTACTTATACAGGGTGGTGAATTTTTCGTTGCCCACCATTTCGAACTTCGAAAACACAAGAGATGGAGAGTAGCTTTTTGAAAAAAGGTGGGTCTTTTCAAGTTGATTAGGAATCTGTAAAGAATTCTCCTTTATCTTGATTCGTCCCTGAGTTAACCCGGAAAAACTGAAAATCGCAATTTTAAAGAAAAAGTCATATTTTTGTAACGATTGGTGGTAATTAAATGAAACTTGGAACTTTCATATTTTTGACAGCTGTCAACTCAACAGCATTGACTTCTTTTTCTTATGGCCGCCATATTATGTTTTAACACCATTAAATGCACAAAAAAATTATCCTTTCAAAAATGTGTCCAACATGAACTTTTTTGACAGATCGTTAAATGAATAATGTGTAATGATGAAAAACAATTGCAAAAGGGTACACCGACTTTTTCAATCTCTTATGACGTGTGAAAACAATTGAATTCAACGGTAATAAAATACGCCTTGGCATGGTGTTGGTGTAACTCAAACTTTAACAAATTTTTTTAAAGAAGTCCGCATTAATTACGTTTTTGAAAAGCTAATTTTTTTGTGCATCTGAAATCCAATATGGGGGCCATAAGAAAAAGACAAGTTGACTGTCGTTGCTAAAAATCTGGATGGCCTAGAAAATTTCTGTCAATGCCATTGAATTGACAGCTGTCAAAAATATAAAGTTACAAGTTTCATTTTAATACCAACAATTGTTAGAAAGATACAAATTTTTCTTTAAAATCGCGATTTTCAGTTTTTCGCGAGAACTCAGGAACGAATCAAGATATCGGGGAATTCTTTACAGATCCTTAATCACCTTAAAATAGCGCAACTTTTCTCTAGTTTAACCTACTCTCGATCTCTTATGGTTTCT
This sequence comes from Pycnomerus fuliginosus, assembly GCA_963924575.1. Classification (NCBI taxonomy): domain Eukaryota; kingdom Metazoa; phylum Arthropoda; class Insecta; order Coleoptera; family Zopheridae; genus Pycnomerus; species Pycnomerus fuliginosus. The sequence goes on from OZ004626.1 coordinate 5,067,560, forward strand.
GAGTTCCCAATGGTGGACAACAAAAAATTCACCACCCTGTATACGTTCGTTCGTTTGTTTGTAAACGCTCTACAGCCCAAACTACTCTACCGATGTGGCTGAAATTTGATCCATAGGCATCTCATAACCTAACTTAGATCTAAAATAACTGAAAAGCTTTTGGAGTCGATCGTGCAACCGGAAATGCCATTTTGGTACAGCAACTTTGAAATTTGAAATGTAAAGCCCCATTTTTGCCGTGCCATAAGAAAGGCCCTCAAATTCTGCTACCAAAGATGCATTACCTCTTTGTGCCATTTTGGCAATAATTTGACGAATTCAAGATTTTTGTTTTAATTTGGATACAAATCGAACTGTCAACCGTGACACGCTAGTCATTTAATTAATTTTTGTGGTTTGTTGAATTGAGCTAGTTATTTCTGGACTTCAAAACAGTTTGCAGTGCGTTCTGTGTTGTATGAATAGAGAACAAGTTTTGAAATCTCTACGTTGTCTTAATATTTTTTTTATTTTTGATGGGTGCATTTGCACAAGGTAAATAATTAGAGTAGTGCATGAACAAAAAAATTTATTCAATACATTTCAGGCATAAATTGGATATTTTGGTGGGTTTATTGGATTAAAACGTAAGTAATTAATTGAAAACCGTAACTTAAACGTATGTTATTTTTAATAATTTGTTTGGTTTTGTTTCTTATTGCTGGTGGTGGAATCATAAATGATGTGAAAATTTTGAAAATTATCAAACTTTCGTTAGCAAAGGACAGCTTTAAAAAGGGAGACTTCGAGATTTTGCAATTATTGTTGGTACACAGAGGAGAAAACGTTAACAGGAGTGCCAAAAACGGAACTACATACCCTCCTTATGGAGTAGGTATCTGGATAGGAATCACGTCTAATATTTTGAAAATCTTTGATTGACAACGGAGCGAATTTGGCTTTCGGCGATGAAATGAACGAAAAATTGCTTCTCCTTCAGGGTGGCTGGAAATTTAAAATTTTGTGTTTTTGGCGCATCTGATTGACAAGGGCGTATACTACTTATTCTTGTTAATTTTATGCATTGAAAATTTAAGCTAATTAAATCGTCTACTATACTTGGAAAACAAAGATTCACCCGGAGGGGAGGTTCCAGCCGCTTCTCAGCCGCGTTTTTTTGATTTAGAAACATTTTTCCGATTAATTTTGATTTTAAACGGTGATATCTAATGTGAAGATATCGTGGTTTGAATATGTACCACATTAATAATAACACCCTGTATTTTTGACTCCGGCCTGTGAATAAAAAAATAAATCGTGATTTAAATACAATTATAGATAATGCAATGAATGAATTCTGATATTTCCGGCTTGCACCATACAATATTTTTTAATAAGGAGTATTTGTGGCAGTAAATTTTAAGAAGCGGTGTCAAGGGTCTGCCCCCATCAAGGAGTTAGCAGCAATATACTAGATAGTACTTTGCCTTTGTATAATTTGGCTATTTCGTGGAAGTTTCGATTAATTTTAGTTAGTTTAACATTTCAAAGTCGTCATGAAGGATGACGGAAAGTCGGCGGCTAATTAAAATGAGGTATTTACCCGACGAGGGTTAGTGACCGTAACCCTGTCTTGAAAACATGGTCTTTTTATTGCAATTTTTCTCTTTGTCTCTGCTCTTGATATTCGAGGCGTAATCCCGAAGCATTCTTTGTGGGAGCATCCATTCAGTTTTTATTCGTTTTTAAATCAAAAATCGCGTGATTTTAGGGTCGATTTTGCATAGGAAAGGTGTTGGGGTAGTTTGGGACACGGCGCTGAATGTTTGTAATTGGGTGTGTTGAAATGTTGATTGGTGGTCAGCCGTTGTCTGTGTTAATTGATTTGCGTTGAAGGTCCGGTGAGCAGGACATGGGTTGAATTTGGAAAGAAGGACGGATAATTGGATTAGAATTGTCGGGCATCCGGAATCTGGGCACCCCTGAGCTCTCTGCCATCACTATCAACAATATAAGATAATGAACGTGTATTCTTGATGTAGAGGAGACGGGAGAGGGTGCAGACTGCAACACAAGGATTTTACAACGGCACGTTGGAGTCACAGCCGTCAGCCGTCAGTTTGAATCCGTGCCTCCAGCTAGTAGGCTGTGGCCGAGCTGCTCGAGTTCTCTTCGCAATGCGCTTACTCTTCACGGCCTCTTCCAGTACACTTTTGCACGGCGTTTATCTCATCTCGGTGCTTACTCTTCCTTCGACGCGATCGACTTGTGCTCAAAGTTGAACTCATTTATATGCATACATGGATTTTATCATTCTCAAGGTAAGTGCCTTCTCTTATTGTTCACTTCACGTGCCTTTGCCTTACCAGACTCCTCTTTCTTAAGCCACCTTCTAGACACAGTTGATTCAATTTGTTTACTAACAAAAAGTGAATTTCATAGCAACAGATTTTATTACTCTCATGTTTATCTAACTGCACGTTTATACATTTTCATATCTACATTCTAAAATTTGTCAAAAATAGATTTATTCTCTCGCGGTAATTAAAATATTGAATCAATTGTGGTCAGTATTTTTTTTATTACCTCATGTCAAGATTATGATTTATGTCTTCTGATTAATAATACAAACAAGGCCAAGAAACTGTAACTTACTTTCAGTTTTCATAGAAAGTCAAATCGTCACTTTTTTGAAGTTTTAACAAAAAGTAGGAGTTAAAATGTCGATCAGCCGAAACTCTCACAAAATCTTTGGACCATCATCCATTCCAGAATTCGATTATTTACCAATTTTGTGATTTAGGTGCTAAATAAGGTTTGCCGGTTTGCCAAAATATCAACTCGCCTTCGTTGCGATTTCTTCACAGTTCATGAATTTTCGATTTTAGGGTTTACCTAAAGATGTGGCCAAAAAATTTAGTTTGCTTAAATTACCAGTAGGTAATTCTGCTTGGGTAATTCCGAGGGGTCATCCACCACTGGCATTAGGTGTACATTTTAAAGGCATTACGAGCATTATTCTAGCATTACCGGCATTACGCATTACAGGTAGTATCCAGCAGTAGTTGCATTAATATGCAATAACAGGCATTAGTGGCAATATCTAAGGTACGTTTAGACCTGGAATTTATGTCCGACATAAATGTCGGATAGACGGGCAATTATGTACGACACTTCTATATACGAAACACCAAGTGCAGAAAAATTGCTGATAGTTGGCTAGTTCTCTACTTTTGTGTCGAGTGTCGGGACATTTTTCTTGGAAATTTAACCATTCTTCTAGGAAATTTAATGCGGCGAGTTCAAAATCAAGGAAGAAATGAAAATAGAACTGTCTTAAATGTTTGTTGTTTTTATTTTAATCAAACTAAATGATTATGATTGACATAATCGATTGATTATTGACAGTTAATTCCTATGGAACAATCTAATTAAAATCTATACCAAACTCATCTCGAAACTCATTATTTAACTATTTCATATATTGTTTTAATAAAGATCTGCAAAATAATCTTCAATATTTTTTTCAAGTTCAAAAGTGTCCGACATAAATCGCTCAAAGTTGGAAAGTCGTCTACTTTTGTATTTAGTGTGAGAGGCAACTTTTCTTGAGTAAATAATGTGAATACAAAATATAGTGCGAAAATCGAATGACTTTTTTATGAAAACCCGTTAGTAGTGCTTAGTGATTTTATAATAATTCTAGTTCTATACAGGGTGAGTCTGAAAGACTCCACATTCTTTATACCGCAGAATCTACTGTCCAAGTGATGCAAAAATTATTGGTCAATTGTGATTCCTCTTGATGTTATAAGCCGCCAAAGATCTTCATTTTTAAATATCCTTTTTAAATATCTTTCGAAAGGTGTATCGTAGGATTTTGAATTTTTGCACAGCATTGTTACAGACCAAGAAGCAACTGGTGATGGTACTTAAGACATTATCCAAAAAGCGGATCTCTGTTATACAGGGTGGCCCCGATGTTATTTGCCCTTGAACTTTTTATGTTTGAAAATATTGCTAATTTGCTTATGCGGCCGTATTCCCCGTTCAATTCTAAAACTGCTTTGGCTCTTAAAATTTTTCGAAAAAACTAACCACTCACGAGAAAAATTGAAAAAACCGAAAACATGATGCAGGTAATCATCTTAAAACCAATGATGAGTCTACCTCATAAAAAAGTGAAATTACCATCAATGTTTTTTCTTCAGTTGTGAGCAATGGTTCTGGGCACAGATGTAGGACAACACCTTCAATGCAAAAAAACAGTTGAAATGTGATGCGTGCCAACGTACACTTTGATTGTTATTGAATTTGTAGGTTTATCACGATGATCATGTTTTCGGTTTTTTCAATTTTCCTCGTGAGTGGTTAGTTTTTTCGAAAAATTTTAAGAGCCAAAAAAGTTTTAGAATTGAACGGGGAATACGGCCGCATAGGCAAATTAGCAATATTTTCAAATATAAAAAAGTTCAAGGGCAAATAACATCGGGGCCACCCTGTACAACAGGGATTCGCTTTTTGGATAATGTCTTAAGTACTATCAGTAGTTGCATCTTGGTCTGTAACAATGCTGTGCAGAAATTCAAAATCCTACGATACACCTTTCTAAAGATATTTAAAAAGAACGTTTAAAAGTGAAGATTTTTGGCGGTTTATAACATCAAGAGGAATCACAATTGACCAATAATTTTTGCACCAAGCTTCATCATTTGAACAGTAGATTATGTGGTATAAAGGATGTGGAGTCTTTCAGTCTCACCCTGTATATTCTCAATTAGATCTGACGTACAAGACGCGAGGGCTATAATGGTCTTCTCCACTGTAGTGTAAACAGGGTGTCTCAGAACGCTCGCACTAAATTTTACGGTATTCAGTATTAAATTCTAAGTCGAACTGTGTTTTTGAAAATTTACAGGGTCCAATAGATCTCGAGTTATAAAAGATTTAAGAGGACCAATCAATTTCAGCTCTGAGTTGCTTCATAAGGTAATTTCATATTAGATGCACTCTTTTCTAGGTAACAAGAGATTCAGAGCTGAAATCTGATTATAACTCGAGCACTATTTTATACCCTGGAAATTTCCAAAAACACGGATCGACAAGAATTTAATGCAGAATGCCCCATTAAAATTTTATTCCCGTTCTGAGACACTGTATAGTATTTTAGTGGTTGGTTTATTTTTGAAAAATAAAAACATATTGTTGGCCATGAAATGTAACGCAATAATTGCATAATACCACTCGTGCAAATAATGTTTTCGACGAGGTTTTCGATAATTTGCTTCGGTCAATTTTTCATGCGTGTTACGGTGAAAACCGTACTATTACAGTTTTTGCAATCATCGCTATATTTTAGGTGAGCCCAACTTCACTCTAGCCGTGTTCTTACTTAGTCGACTTATGACTCAACAACTGTTAGTACTGTCTCAAATTTTGTACCTATCTATTCGAATTACGTTAATAAGGCTGCTGTCCTCATCTGTGTGTTAAAGAATAGGTTTTTATTTATTAGCAATAATTGATGTGAAAAGCATTTTTGTACCTTGACAATTACTGACCCAGGTTAATAATGGAAATTGATTCGTTATTAGCCTCAAAATATGTAATAAAATAAAAAAAAATAAAATAAGATAATGGTATGGTTTTAGAGCTAGTAGTGAAAAAATAGTATATTATTGACCAAGGTAAAGATAGGAACTATTTTAGCCTAAGCGGCAAGATTGTAACCCTGAGGTCCGAAGCATCGAGGTTTACAAGACACGAGGGCTAAAATAGTCTTCTCTATCGTGGTGAATATAGTACTTTTTTCACTTACTAGCAAAAAAAACCGAATTCTCAGTTCAAAGATAAGCCAATAATGGTACGTTTTAAAGCTTAGTAGTGAAAAAAATTAATTAAGGTTTCACATTAGAACGGTTAAGATCAGAGCGGCAACTTTTTTCTGCAAGCGATCCGCCATTTTTCTGAGGGGGATCCTCTGTATGAGATACAAGTAATAGGTGTAAACGGTTCGTACATTTATGTCGTACACTTATCTCTGACATAAATGTCCAGAATTTCTAGCATAATGTAAACAGCCATGCGATTTTATGTCCGACAACCGACTTTTATGTCGCGACAGAAATGTCCAGGTCTAAACGTACCTTAACAATAAACAGGCTGTATGATGGCAGTATTTCGGGCATTATTAAGCATTATGCCCTAAAACTACAGGAATTGCCTCGGGAATTGCTCAATACTGCCGATTTGGTGTACAAATTTGAAGGTGGCGGATGTCCCCTCGGGTAATTCTTTGTTACGAAATACTGAAAATTCTGTTGTTCTCCGTTATGGTTGTCTTAGGACTTTATCTTCAAGATTTCCAAACTAAATGAGTACCTAATTTTTTCAAAAACGTATTTAATGCAATGGAAAATTTGAAAAATGCAATGCAGTCTATTTTAAACGCGAATCTCTTGTAGCCCACAAATAGTTGCAAACTTGTAGGAATACCTTGAACAATCATTGTTTGATGCTTTAGCGTCACCCAGAAAATTTATGACATCAATGTTCTAAATATGGGCGCAATTTTTATCATCCCAGGGAAAGTGTCTTTGAGTCTTTGTCTTCGGATGAGTGCCATGAATTTTAGTCTGGGATTTTATTTAACCAATAATAATAATAAGAGTAAACTTTACGAGTGTAGTTTATGAAAAATCCACCAAATCTTTTAGTGCTGAAATATACGAGGCATTCTTAAGATTAACATTTCCTGCTAGGTGATAGCAATGCGACATAGGCAAAATAGCAAGCCGCCTTAAACCTTCTACGGCCATTAAAACACCATAAAGTTAATCTAATGCATGGTATGTTAGGTTACTTTGAGTTGTAGACATTATCGCATTGTGCTTTGTCGAAATGTGAGTAACATTTGCAACATCCTTTCGTGGCAATAAACAGGCAAAGTACATTTATTGTATGATTAGAAAGTGGCAACAATAATAGTTTTTGTAAACACTAGAATAACGTGGTTTTCTATCATGAAATAACGGTAAAGTGAAAAAGTGAGCGTTCCGATCCAGCTACGCGGATTTGCGTTAAAGGTAGATGATTTTATTTTAGTGCTTTGTATCATTCGTTCAGCTTAAGCATCTTCAGGAAATAAGCGGTAGGTATTGTTTTGGAATCAGGACATATCGTATTTTGAAAGTTAGAGTTGTTTAAAGTTAATTGCATTTAAAGTTTCAGGCGGGGTAGATATTAGTGCTTTTGATGTTGCGGTTCAAAGAATATTTGTTTTGGTAAAAATATGCAAACGCTTGGCTTGCTTTAATTAAGAATTAAGAAAGTTTCTCTGTTCGCTTTTTTATTTTCTGGGAAACTAGTTTGGTGGAAGTGTCAATCAATATCGTTAAAAATACAGAACTGGGATTTAGTATTGAGACGGGATTTGTAGGATTTCAAACAAATAAACTTCAGTTGGCCTCGGCGATTCCCGATTCGATTCTCCCTTAAATTCAGGTGGATCCCCGGAGTGAAATGTCACGGAATGCCTTTGATTACTCGAATGCGGATTAAAGATGACAAGTTTATGCGACCCTACTTCATTCTCCATTCATGCTTTTGTTTATTTATATTGTCCGACAGTGTTTGTTCAATTTTATATTCTACTGCGCTTTTGAATTTTTAAATCCCTAAACCAACCTGAACTAATAAAACTTGAATTTTTAATCCACTACTCGTATATTAGCCTCGCCTCATCCGTATATTTCGGTGTTAAATCGACCGCAAAACTTAAATGTTACGAAGCAAAAAACATAATCATAGGTGTTAACCTTTTGCGCCCATGAAAAATTTTATATCCCAATTAGCGTCGCCGCTTTATTTCCATCACTTAATTTTACATAGCCCGATTTTCATATTTTATTATAAAACTCTTTGCTTGTGATAGCCAGTAACTCCGGTCATTAGGTTAATGATAAGAGGTGTAAACTTTATTAACAACAACAATAAAGTGCTGTTTCCCGCACGTTTCTTGTCGTCCTTTTTAATAACTACAGGGCAAAGGGCGACGAGAATATAGAATTTTATGGGGCGGCGTTCGATACTGTCGTAGATATTTCGGTTCGGCTGTTACGACTAGAAAATTTTAATTTGTGGTAGGGCTAGACATTCATTTTGAATGGTATTTTCCCACGATAATAATATTTTTATGTTTTGTACCTATTTTTGATATCTCCAACGGTGTTGAGATCCAATTGTAATTTGGAAAACAATTAATATTTTTAAGAACAACGGACATAATTTGCCTTAGAAATCAGCGCAATATGTAACCATGCTCCACTCGGTCGGTTTGTTTGAAACAAAGTGTTACTACCATACCAATAATAATTATAATAAAAGTTTTGGCGGAGCCGAAAGCGAATAGTTTTAAAACGAAGGTTCAATAATAGCTGAGGCGAAGCCGAAACTTTGTGAATTGTGCTAAAGACGAACGCAACGCAAGCTAAATTCTTTCTCTACATTTTCTTCTTTTCTTAAAATTCTGGCCGAATTTAATAATTCATTGGCACTCTAGAATAGTTATAATAAGGAAATATGTGGTCTGTAGTTTTCTTTTTGAATATATTCATATTTGAATATAGAATTTCTTGAGCGACGTGTTTCCTTATTCTAGAGTGCTATATACGAAAACTCCGCTAGGACTTTAAGAAAGTAAAATATTTATTGAAAATGTGCGAGAGAAAAAGAATTAATTTAGCTTTAGTACAGTATCAACCTAACGTAGGTAACTGAGTTACAAACTTTATTCTAACCGGACAAATTTCTCGATTTGAACCCAAGTGAACGAACACGTATGGAATTGGAATATGATGCGCTCCTTCCCACAACCACCAAACACGTATGATGTTCTTGTTTTCATATTATTGTTGCCATTTTAACCTCCCCTCAACCAACGTAAAAAATGCTCGTAAAAATGGGAGGTTACTGCAATTACTCCAAAATTCGAAATTGAGATAACACCAGATCTTTACGTTTCGAGGTCCCAGGATCACGAAAAAGTGGTTGTGAATGTGATGTGTAAGTATGTGACTCGGTATGTGAGCAAGATTCCGCCGAAACTACTGAACGAATTTTTACGAAACTTGACATGGCGGTTAAGTTTGGTCCGCAGGTGGTCTGGTTAGATTTTGGTGACAATCGGCGAATGACAAGTGCCTTTTCGGCTCGCTTTTCGTCATGTTGACTATGAAATTTGAGAGACTATCACCAATTTTTTTTATCAGCAAATGAAAGGTCTTCAAATCCTGTTTCCAAAAATGTAGTCACATTTAGTATCTTTTTGGCATAAAATCCAAAAATCCGAAATTTCTAAGAAACGTTAATAAACAAGCTACACTCCAAACTAAGGGATCGATTTGGTATTTGGTAATTTGGTACGTACAGGTGCCATAATAAGCTCCTGAAGAGTTGAATTAATTCTGGTGACGTTCGGTCAACGACAAGTGCCTTCTTGGCATCTCAACTTTAAAATTTGAAAGCTGACCACCATTTGCTTTTATCAGCACATGAAAAGTTTTCAAATTCTGTTTCCAAAAATGCAATCAAACTTAATTTCCTTTTGAAAAAAAAATTGAAAATATTTGAAATCCAGGGTGTAAACGACGTCGCCGAATTTTACCTGTAGATTCTTCTATGAAACTTTGAAAGTATGGTGTTTTCTCAATATCTACAAAAGCAGTTAAAGATAGCAACCTGAAATTTGGTATCTTTAGAAAGTATTTGATGCTGAATTTATTGCTGTGGAGAAAATTCTAATCATAAGCTATTGGGGGCTTAGAACTAAATTTGCTCAAACATTTTACTAAGTCGTTTTTTCTGAAATTTGACACCAGAATCTGAAAATATGAAGTTTTTTACGTAAAAATGGTACTCTTGTTTGACATCGATAGGATGCATCATTTTCGAAAAAAATGGCTCTTCATTGGTTCAGGGCTCCAAGATTTGTGATGGAAGAGATCAAAATACCGTAAACAAGTCCATGGGAGGGTTCATTGCTTCATTCTAGAAAGAAAAGTTTTTATAGACATGGGCCGAAAAATACTTCCTACGGGTCCATATGAACTAAAGTATTCTTTGTCATGAACTTGTTGACTGTATTTTGATGATTTCTACCACAAATCTTTGAGCCCTGAACCAATGAAGAGCCATTTTTTTTTAAATTGTGCATCCTATCGATATCACACAAAAGTACCATTTTTAAGTAAAAAACTTCATATTTTCAGATGCTGGGGTCCAATTTGAGAAAAAACGACTTTGAAAAATGTTTAGTCCCCGCTGTACGGGACGCTTATGATCAAAATATTAAAATTTTCTCCACAGCAATAAATTCATAGCCTCAAAGACTTCCTAAAGATACCCAATTTCACGGTACTGCCTATAACCGTTTTGAAGATATTGAGAAAACATCACTTTCAAAGTGGCCCTTTTAAGGGGCCGTAGCTCCCTTAGGAGGCATTTTTCGACATATGTTCATATGAACTTTTTTCATATTTTTCATAGAAAAATCTACTGGTGAAATTTGGCCACCCTGTATGTTCTCCGGAAACATTTAAATGCTGATATGGGGTGGATTGAGGTGATTGGATGATTCACCAAGTGGGGAGATTCCAGCCGCTTTCATAGCTGCCCAATTTTTAGCTTTGTTATTACATAAATTGCAATATACCACGACATTTCAAACCTGTAGCTTTGCTTTTTCTTTCTTTTTAAAAGCAGGTATTTCATGATTGGGGGCAAACGCTCTTGAAAACCAGCAGCAAAACGCTTGCATTTATTAAATCCTGTCGTCTGATTTATTCGTATTTATCTTAACTCGCCCCTATTTACCTTGCATTCTTATTTTGCTTTAATTTTTTTAATAAAATCTTCTTATTAAATTTTCACGAATCCTGGATTCATGCCAGAGAATTTAGTTACCCTCTTTTCCACATGATATTTATAATCGACAATCATATATTCTCGAGAATAATTTTAATTGCAAATCTAAACTGTTGAAAAGTCGGTTTTGTAGCTAAACTTGATTTTGCTTGTATGCAGACAATAATTAACAGTTCTTGTAGAGATCGAAAATGCAGTACAAAGTAATTTACCCGTTCCTGAACTGGACAGCTTTTAGAATTCCGGGCATGCCGTAATTGGTTTTGTTGGCCAAATTAATTATCTAATTTTACCATTAGGCACCTGATAGCGTCGTAGTAAAATAGCGTTAACGATTCAAGCTAAAGGGAGAAATTCTCATGCTAGTTAGATGTTAGATGCCGCACGATTTTCGCTTTGTAGATATTAATCTGCATTATGCATTCATGCATCGGCTGTGTTAGCTATCTGTTCCAGAGTGCTTGTCTTATAACACCTAAGAACTTGATAAGATCTTGTATTAAAACCAGCGTCTCATCATATCCTATGAATTAAAACTTGGCCTACCAGAAAACGGAATATTAGTCTTGTGAGCAACTTTCTAGGTCGCGTATAATACTCATTATCACGTAGATGCCACCACGTAGTTCTAATCACTTAGACACATATAATTTGGTATTCACGCCGCCACTCAAGCCGGATAAATAAATTTTTCATATAACGAAACTCTTCTGGCAAATAAATTAAAAAGAAAAGCTGAGTTGCAGTTTCTCCATGAAGCACCTTGTTGCTGTCTACTTGAGCATAAAATAGTAAACTTTTACGGCAAAAGTTTAGATAAATGCTTGGGAGGGTGGCCAATTAATTTTGCTCACTGAATGCAGTCATAAAATTCAATGGAGAAACGGTTAGAGTAATATAACCGCAGGATTTATTCATACATGTAGCAGATAAATGAACAATGGTCACTATCAATAATAATAACAAGCATAAAATAAGTTTGCCCGTCAGATATAAAGCATAAATGGAACATCCAACGTCCCCGCTACAAAAACAAATCCGTGCATTATTCGCGCATCCCAAAACACAAAAAGCCATGAAAATTTAGCATAGTTTAATTATAACTTTGGCGATTGTTATGTCATAAAATTTTTTCGTCGTTTTTTAAATATTATAAAAACGATTATACCCGGATAAATTTCATTTGTCACCAAATTGCTTTATATTCGCAATTTATGGGGATTACGTTCGGTCTGAATTTGTACATAAAAAAATTTCTATTCCCACCGAACCAAATCGCTACAAGATCAATTTTTCATCCACTCTCAAAGTAATAATGGGTTTACGCTTTATCACTTTCCGCATAAAAACAACACCTGCCCTCTGAATTTTACCGTAGCGTATAGGTGTGAATTGCGACAGGAATCCCACGATAGCGGGAAGTATTTCCTGCGGATTTTAGGCTTAATACTAAGTGGTTGCCTATTTTCTTGCCACTTTGCACTTCCACGGGATTCATTAATCTAATGTTCGTTAGTTGGTCCAATTAGCGGTTTAGAAACTATTGAAATTACAATTTGGTTTAAGCATCATGTTTTTATATATGCAGATTGAATATTGTAGAAATTATAGCTACGAGGTGTCAACCCGAAAAACGCCCCCAGCATTTTTTTATTTCTAGTTCGATTTGAAATGAAACTATGTTATTCTAAAAATAACAAAATGACTTTGGTTGCAATTTTTTTTGAAGACTTTAACCGCCACGATAGGGCACTTTTTTATTCCAAATCGCAACTTATATTTTTTTAGGCACATCATATAGTTTTTTTCAGAATTTAACAACATCTAAGTTGCTTTTGAAAGATTTTTACCGAATTGCTGTTTGCGCTTGCTATGCTATCGAATCACAAAATTTTCAAGTCTTCCGTTCCGTGAATCAGCAGTAGTATTTTTTGGTTTTCTTTCAAACCGTACGATAAATAAGTACAAACGCCCCATTTTTTAAATTTATACAGGGTGTTCCAATGAAAATTTTTGAAATTCACCCAATCGTTCAAAAGTTACATTGAAAGAAACGATAACCATTTTCCAGATGGCGCCACTAATACATTTTTTATGGCAGTTTTTTACAAGGCCACTTTTTAATTGGCTGGAGTTGAACGATCTGTGAAGCGATCAAAATGAAAATGGTATGTAAACTTGAAGTTGATGCTTTTCTCTTCCAAAGCAAATTTACAAAATTTTATTCTGAACGTTCTTGACTAATTTATAATTTTTTCTGTGATGCTCTAAAACAGATTTTTTAAGATTTATTTTATATTTCGCTACCGATCTTGACAAAATTTTCAGAATCCTTGGTAACACGCTCAATCTTTCGTAAAATAACGTTAGGTACTTTACAGAAATCTAACTTAGGTACTATATCGTTATACAAAATGTTAAAATAAATAAAACCCAAAAAAGTGGTCTAATATTGACTTGTTTGTGAACTGGACAAGTTGTTCTTTAGCTTATGAGTGTTATAAAGCACATATTTGGTTTATTTTCAAATCCAGAATTGTTGTCTGCAGCCGCTTTTAGTGCTAATATTTCTTACTAGTTACACATTCATATTATTCTCCTTAATTTTTTAATCAAATGTGTTTATAAAAATTTTCTGGGATGGTGTTACTTATGATTCTACAAATTTGGCCAATAGTCCAGTCGTATTCGATTTTTTTTATGCACTGTAACATACTAAAAGTCCTGACAAATCCTGTGTGTGGGTTAGCCGCAATCTTCAAAAAATGGTGGAGGATGTGGGTGCTTCCGAGGTTTTCCGATATATCTCGAAAACGGTTGATCCTCCGTGAATTTCTCACGTGACTAAACTGAAAGAGAATAAAATTTGCAACTATGTCCCGTAAACTGAGGAAAATCGGTTAAATAATAATAAAGTTATAACCAAAAATAAATCGTTCGTGTTTTTTTGGGACAGCCTTTAGTATTTTTAGAACAGTTTCATTTGGTTTTCGAATCATTCAAAAGGCGAATCGAAATAATAAGAACCAGCCCTGTACATCATTACATTGCAACTGGGACACATTCGACGAATCCAGATTTGATTTTCCGCAGCATGTGTTACGTAAACTGCGGAGTGAAAGTCAAACGTTGCGGCCTGGTAGTGGAATATTTTTGAAAATTCCAACCCCGAAACGACCTACATATTCTAATTTAGGGTTAAATTTCGATAACATTCAAACAACTTAATGAAAACAATGTGGCCCCAGATTATAATCAAGACGCGGCATAAGCGATTAAGCAAGCACAGTAGCATACTGCAAAACCATTTATCATTGTTCCTGGTTCCATCAGAATGCCTGTAAGGAATCACGTAATTTAAATTGCATATCCCAAATTCTCATTTATTTAAAGTTATGACCGAGTCATGTAAAATTCTGGATATCCCTGCATTTTTCGCGTTCTTTATTGTCGGCGACCGTCTTTTTATCGTCATATATCGAATCACATTGTATTCACATTTCAGTGCAAGAATTTAAATCTTAATGTGTGTCCTTATTTTGCATTGTTGCCCATCAAGTGAAAGATCCGCAAGAATCCAACCGATTCCCTTTACAATTTAAATAGTCACTTCACTGAATTGATTGTGGGCACCGTTTCAATTCCGATTATACATAAAAGCCAACAATTTATTGTCCATAAATGTCGTTAATATGACATTAGTAATTTAAATGCGGTGATAAGGTTTAATGGAAACAATGGGGTCATATCCTTGATTTGAAAAATAGTTGTTCCTTTAGCAGGAAGAGTATTTTTATTACACTCGCGAGACAAAAGAATTTTAACTTGAACTAGGGTACATCAAAAATGCATTTTCATCAATAAAATATTTTGCTGCACCGAGTTTATTATTTCGGACGTAAAACTTATGTTAAATTATTTCCGGTGATACCGCTCGTGTCGTATAACTGAAGTAAATTGCCAATGCTAGTTTGTTCTAGACAAAATGTTGCACTCGAGCTAGAATAGTTTATTTTATGTGCAGCAATTCTGCAGGGAATATAAATGACAAAATAGGGCGTCAATTAAATCTTGACGAAAAATATGGTGATTGTTGACTGGTTGAAAATCGAAAGTAATTAGTCGATGTGAGTACTTTTACGTCGCAATGCCAGGCAAATTGCGGATTCGATTTCATGGCTAATAAGCGAACAGAAACATGCAGGCTTCTGAGTGGTTGCATGCAAGTTCGACGCATATTGGTAACGACATTATAAAGTTACCCCCTGCTTTATTAGTAAATCGCAAGTTGCTCCACCGCCGTGTCGGTCAAAGGAAGTTCAGTAGATTTTATCGGTTAGGGACCCATCCTCCAATTCCTCCTAAACCAAATGTTTGGGTAAGTCGCGATAGTTGAGAGCTGAGCTGGGGGAGGAACAATGAAATCAAATCTAGTTAGCGTGCTCCTGCTCATTCACGTATCGGAACCCCCTCCCAGGATTTCAAAAATTATTGTCCTATAATTACTCTTCTGCTGGCATCTGTAATTTGAACAATGAAGGAACCCCATAAATCACCTCAATTTAGATCCTCACCAGAATTCAAATTCACCTTAACAAAAAGCCAATCCTATTTCATCAACAGTTTCCCATAAATTATTAAAAGGTTTAGTATTTATAGGTTGACGCGGTTCCCATTTTAAAAGGATGGAGACTTGTTCTAAAAATGCACAAATTCCCCATAGATCTTGTAAGGTTTTTAAAGAAAAATAAATTCTCTTTTTCTCTTCTCCATCCTTTTGAATTATGCCCTCTTAACTACTCACATAATGAAGTTCATTTGTGGTTTACATAACTCCGCGTTTATATTTAATGGAGGATAAATGACTTTTCACTTTTAAGTTATTTTAAAACGCCTTTTCACCGGTCATATTTAAAACCATTGAAAAATTTATGGAGCCGGGATGTTTTTCTCGGATAGCTGCACAATTTGAATGCGTTTTTCGCGAATAGTTTCTAGATGATTGCATTGAAGCTCGGGAATGGGATTGTCAAACATTGTTACTTTCTATACGTTCGCAATAGTGTAAACCAGGTTGAAATAAAATATTCAAATAATGATGAAACCGAATTATATTATAGATAGTCTACAAAACGGTGGAAGCTTCTTTTACGATTAAATGAAGTATAAATAAATCCCAAACTCTAGACGACATAGGTATAAAAATATTATTTTTCTTATCATAATTTTTTTAAGGCGAATGCAAAATTTCGAGATGATAAGTAATTTACAGATAATAAGGTGAAATTTCGGGCTAGCCAGGAACAAATTTCGTTTCCCGAAAAGTAAGGCGGGAATTGATTTTAGGCCAGATGAAACTTGGCACACATTCAGCGGGCACTTTATTACGAAAGCGTAGAAGGGAGATTTGAAAAATTATTTCCCAATAAAAGTGCGAGTTTTAAAGTCGGATATTCGAGTTTCAAATGACGAATAGTCGAGTTTCAAAAGTCGAATATTCGAGGTACAAAAGTCGAATATTCGAGGTACAAAAGTCGAATATTCGAGTTACAGAGGAGGTTTTATTTATGACATCATTCGCTCCTCCATGATGAGGGCGATTCAATCAGGCTCGTTTTTTGTGATTGACTCGATGATGGAGTTCACTTATCCCATTGCAGGAGCGTTTCACAAGCTGGAAATAATCACAGTACTGCGAATTTGTAACTCGAATATTCGACTTTTGAAACTCGAATATTCGTCTTTTGAAACTCGAATATTCGTCTTTTGAAACTCGAATATTCGACTTTGAAACTCGAATATTCGACTTTGGAATTCGAATATTCGATTTTGAAACTCGAATATTCGACTCTGAAAATCGAATATTCGACTTTGAAACTTGAATATTCCATTTTGAAATTTGAATATTCGTCTTTTGAAACTCGAATATTCGACTTTTGAAACTCGAATATTCGACCTTGAAACTCAAATATTATACGTTGACACTTGAATATTCGTCTTTTGAAACTCGAATATTCGACTTTGAAACTCGAATATTCGACTTTGAAACTCGAAGATTCGACTTTGAAACTTAAATATTTGACTTTGAAACTCAAATATTCCACTTTGAAATTCGAATATTCGATTTTGAAACTCAAATATTCGACTTTAAAAGTCGCACTTTCACTGGGAAATCATTTTTCCAATGTCCCTTCTAAACGCTTTCGTACTTTATAGGGTGTTGATTTTTTTTTGCTTGTCGAGGATTTTTCGTTTGATGCAACTCTTGATTTGCAAACAATAATCAGCACCAAGTGTCCGCTAAATATCTGTGCCAATGTCATCTCATATATTTACTAGGTTGGATTGTAGCGTGATTTTTGCATTTTGAGTTATTTTAGTAGTAAGGGGGGGGGGGATAAATTTGAAACACTTATTGTCATCATTTGGTATAGTGCCCGATACTCCTACTTTTAATTTACACTTTTTCTACAAACTATAAAATAAAAAAACTTATTGAATATCCTGGCAGCTGTACGCTTTCGTAGTAATCTATTGCCTACACGTAGCAAAGATTCGTACAGTACCTAATTAACCTGAAAATTAATTTTTCCAATTTTAACCTCCTCAAAACCAATATAAAAATGGGAGGTTACTGCAATCAGCCCAAAATTCGAAATTGAGATAACACCAGATCTTTACCTTTTAAGGTCCCAGGATTACGAAAAAGTGACATAAAATCAAATTCGAAATTCAAAATTTCGAAGAAACATTAAATAACACGCTACAGCCTAAACTAGTGAATCGATTTCGCTGAAATTTGGTAGGTAGAGATACCATTACCAGCCGAAGAGCGTATTTAATTTTAATAATAAACACCCACCTTCTTTATCAACGCATGAAATGCCTTCAAATGTCGTTTCCAAGTTGTCCTTTTGGCAAACAATCGTAAAATTTTGAAAAATCCCAGAAAACGCTTAAGATTGGTGGAGTAAAATTTAGATATATCAAGTAGGAAAATGTACTTAATTTTGGTGGCAATCGGCCAATAACAAGTCCTTTTTTGGCATGTCATGTATGAAATTTGAAAGATGACCACCATTTGTGTTATCAGCATATGAAAGATCTTCAAATTCTGTTTCCAAAAATTCAATCAAACTTAATGCCCTTTCATCAATAAATAATAAAAATTTTGAAAAAACGCCTGAAACACTTGAGGCCGGTTTTTGAATCGAAGGTTAACCTACATATCTGTTGATTATCCAATCAGGTCATCAGAAAGTTTTGAAATGGACTTATTTGATTGGATAACTAACAGATCTGATGGTTAACCTTCAATTAAAAAGAAAAACCGGCCCTTAGGTAGAGACTGGATAACTAATAAGTGATAGGATTGGTTCATTCACCAAGTGGGGAGGTTCTAGCCGCTTCCGTAGCTACCCTTTTTTAAATCTCGAAACTTCGTCTTATATTACCTCGAAATTTCGTCTTATATCTCGAAATTTCGTCTTATGAACGCATTACTTTAAAAATTAAAAATGGTGATAAGAAAATATTCATCTATACATTTATATCTTTTTCGAAATGTCGCCTAGAAAGCTTCGTAAGTAAATAAAAAAAATATATTAATCCAAAATATTAGTCTGATTGACCTATGGCATGTCAAGTTTAAAATGGAAACAAACTAAATAAAGATTAGTCAAGTGCTACTTCCTGCATTTTGAATGAGAGTGAAGCGATAACAAAAAGCGTCGCTCCAGGAGCCGATTTCTTTCTCCCCGTAATAAAATTCTTAACAATAAAAATTTACATGGGAATGGTCAAGTATACACGGCAGTAATATTGTTAGCGTGCGAAATAATTCCACCCTCCAGTGCGAAACTGGCGTCGTTCTTATCAATCTCAAAGTAAATTAATATTTGATCCAGATTCGAGGGTGTCCAAAAGTATGTTTAGGTATAAAATTGTGTCGCCTCTGTACACAATCTTTGTCGTAAAAGTGTTTGTTATGATTCAAATCAGGCAATTTATAAGCCAAACAACGTTCGGCATTTTTTTAAAAAAAGAACCATCGAATGCGCGTGCATTGTTGGTTGGCATCTGTTGTCGACCCGGGATGAACGTGAACGTATATGGGGTCTACCGAGGACGAGAATGTCTAATGCTCTGGTTGTTCTTATGTTCTGCCCACGAAACTGTATTATGGCGCCTCAGCCCCTGCAATATCAATTTGCACGTAATTGGTCAATTTATTACGGCCACGATTACTCACCAAATCCCTCTTGCTGTAATCAGAATCAGAATTCGCAAGTGGAATTCGACAAGTGTCATAAAATCGAGGGGCCAGACGGCTAAGTGAATATTTACTCAGATCTTAATGGCGCTTAGTGAGTTCAAGTACTGGCATATTCCAGGTAGTTTCAATTTTCTTTTTTGATTGTTAAACTTTATGAGGTGTAATAACTTCAGTCTTGAGACTCGTTGTAGTGGTGAACATTTGGTCAGTATGCCACCCCAGAATGCGATGACTCATCTCACTCCCACTTATTTTATGATTATTCTTAACAATGGGCATTAAAACTTTAGCCTTAACGTTTATAACACTTGACAATTTTATGTGATATATACTAACAAGGTTAACAGAGTTGCATTTTGTGATAGTAATAAAATTATCAACTCCTGAGAGCTGAGCTTTACATGGCTAAGTGACAAAGTGCATTATCCGAGCATTATCTGCAGCTGTTGTCTGCTCCCACTTGTGCCGCGTTTTTTAAAAGAAAACTGCAATTTTGTGGTTTTTCATTCATTATTCTAATCCTGACAATAACATTCTCAGAGAAATTATTGTAATTATATTACGTACTTTGTATGGAGAGGCTTGTTCTTTATTTTCCCGTCTTAATACCTACTGCTGTTGGTGGCAGACAGAATATTACTCATTATCCCTATACAAAATGTGAGGTCACGGAGGTCGAAGGCTAACAGTCTCTTACTTGCCTTATAAGAAGAAATATATGAATGGTTGGACAGGTTTATTAGAATAATTGAAATAATCTTAACTGTTTTTCAAATAAATAAATTGTTTGAGTCAACATCGTTTGTGGATTGCGAGGAAGACCTCTGCTAAGTCTGGAGGGTGCATTGTTAGCAAGTCTGTCCGCCACGTCGCGTCGCCGCGATCTTCCAACACCGAATACAAAGTGAGTTAGCGGAAGTGGCACCAACTCGTACGTAGTATACCTACTAAAAGCGGAAGTTATGGCAAAACTCGAATGTCTCCTCCAATTCACATTGATTTACCTAGCGAAGGAAATTTCATTACTGGCTAAGCGTTGCTTACGCCTGGCATTACACTCATAGGCGTTTCGTTAACAGTTCGTGAAACTCAACTTTGCAAATGATTAAATCTGCAAGTTGAGATGAAAAAGCGAAAAGTTAAGTTATAACACGGTTTTCCTCATTGTTAGTCCACTTATTTAAGTTTCATAATTTATATTGTCAAACCAATCCAGTTATGTAAGTTCTGTTAATAATTTTACAGGCTCTGGAATATTAATCGACGGATTAGCATTC
Organism: Pycnomerus fuliginosus; assembly: GCA_963924575.1. Lineage (NCBI taxonomy): Eukaryota > Metazoa > Arthropoda > Insecta > Coleoptera > Zopheridae > Pycnomerus > Pycnomerus fuliginosus. The sequence continues at coordinate 5,088,014 of OZ004626.1, forward strand.
TCTCTCTCCCCGAGGAATTACACGGTCAATGATTGCGGAAGGAATCTCCAAATCCAAGCCTAAAACTGCCCCAAAATTTTTACTCGCTTAATTAAAATATCAGCTCCTTACTCACCCTATTTTCTAAATATCCGCCTTTTACAAATGTTTGACATTCTGTTTGCTCTACTTTTGTGCGATTTCGTGTTCGCCCCCAATGAACGAGAATCTTTCACTTCCAGCTTCGATGCGTTCAACAAACAACCTTTCCGGACATCCCAATCAGCAGAAAAATTTTATTGAAATTCTTTTTTGGGCGGAATGATAAATTCCGCCAGCAAACCCACTGTTTTAATAATACCCAAAACAGCTCTAATTATTTTTAACAAATATATGGTTATCCACTGTGCAAATATTTACTTCACAAATATCAACCCGAAAGGTTCTTTGTTTTTCTGCAAATTGCAGACGGCTTTAAAAATATTTGCGAATGAATATTTCCTGACATATGAGTCATATAAAGCCTTTTAATGGTCACTTTTGTAGGAGTTTCAATATGAAGTTCACAATGGTGCTCACAAACACCAGTAGATCTTTTACCCACACATCAATTACGTACAAAAACAGTGACCGCTAAAATATTTTATAAAAACATGTTTGCATACAAAAAATTTTTGAATTCTTTTTAACTCAAAGTGACATTGAAATTGAACACCAGTAACCCCACATCCCCTTTGTATGATAAAGAACATTTTTGTCTGTATACAGGGTGCCCCGTAATTATGATGCCAACGCTTAACCAGAGCTTCCTTATATAAAAATATGTCGAAAAGTTCTTGTTGATCCTAGTCGTTTTAAGAGCGCGAAAATCTGTCGCAGAAGATTTTAGTTTATTTACCAAATTAATCAAAAACGGTTTCAGGGTCTGATTCTTTGCGTAATTTTAGGAAAAAAGGGTCGTATGGACATATGGCGGAAACTGCTTCCTATGGGACCTATGAGGTCCTGGAAAGCTGACGTTCTTCAGTACCCCATACCTCCCTTAGGAAGCGTTTTCCGCCATATGTCCATGTGAATTTTCTTCCTAAAATAACACAAGGAATCAACCCCTGTACTCATTTTTGATAATTTGGTAAATAATTAAATAAAATCTGTGACACATTTTCGTGCTTTAAAACCACTAGTGTCAATTTATTCGAAAACAGTGCGCCCTAGCGATTTCGAACAAGAGCACCATTTTGTACGTACAAAACAAAGTTAAATTTGAGAAAAAACAACTTACAAAAATTATTTGAGCAAATCTAGTCCTAAGCCCCACTGTACGGGACGCTTATGATCGAAACTTTAAAATTTTTACCACGGTAATGAATTCAGCATCAAAAACTTACTAAATACGCTCAATTTAACGTTGTTATTTGTAACCGTTTTGAAGAAATTTAGAAAAAAACACTTTCAAAGTGACCCTTTTAAGGGGCCCTAGATCCCTTAGGAGGCATTTTTCGACCCATGTTTATTAAAACTTTTCTTCATATTTTTGATCGTAGAATACGCCCTTAAGATATTATACTCTAATTTCCGGACACAGTGTATTTCAGAAACCGCACTTTATCTACGGTTTTCATACTTTGCACATTAAATTAGCTGTTGAGTTCTTATGTTTTGATATATTTTGTTTATTTGTCTGTAAACGACAAGGGCCGGATTAGGAGGGTAACCCACAGAAATATTCGTAAAAAAAATTATTCGACAGAAATACCTGTTAAGTATTTATATTTTTTATGCTGAAGCAACTTAAAACACTTAAAAATCTGAAGAAACTTTTTCCACTGTTGAGATTATTTCGTTTACGCGAAAAATCAAATTGTCGTAAATTTTCACATTTAGAGTAGGTACCCTATAAATGTGAAGATTTACGACGACATAATTTGATTTTTTCTCGAAAACGGTCGCGCAAACGATAAAATTTCAAGAGTAGAAAAAGTTTTGTTTTAAGTTGCTTTATCATAAAAAATGGATACCTTAAGTTGCTTTATCATAAAAAATGGATACCTAACAGCTATTCCCAGGGTTGCGCACCTGGTCTGACCAAAAAAACTCAAATGTTTTCAATTGAGTTCAGGTCTGGACTTCTTGATGGCCAAGGAAAAACATTTGAATTGTACGTGCATTATCTTTCAAATAGAACTTCACCGTACTTATCGACAGCCATCAACCTATTATTAGTCGATTGCGTTTGGGCCGCGTAAAGAACCGACTTCGCAGACATAAATTCAGTTGGATTTGCGAAATCGAGCGATTACGAATTTATAATTCGACATAAAACGTATTTGTAATTCTTTTGCCGGAATAGAATCGATAAAGTTTCATTGAAGTAGATTCTTTGATGAGATAAAATGATTATAGTAAAACCATTTGAGAATCTATTTCGAAAGTTCCTCTTTGAACTATTTCCATTTGAATCATGAAAATAACTCCAGAGACGTGTTCGGTTTGTTTATAGTAATGAGAATGGTATGAATGGAGATTTTTTAGGGAATACATGGAAGTTTAAAATTATTCCGAAAGTTTTCCATAACAATCGTTTGGGGTTATGATGTCCCCAAACAAAAATTTTAGTTGAAACTTTAGCTGTTTAAATAATAAGCTTTGTGGATGGAATTGGGGCTCCGTGCCTTGTAGGGACGGCAATGGTTCATTTAGAAATGTGGGCCCTGAGGCCTTTCTGACGTTCACTTCGGTTGCCAAACCAACAAGCTTCCGACTTGAAAACATTACAGTCAAATCTAACAACCTCCCCACGTTCTAATTCTGATTTCTCCATTGGAAAACTTCTCTATCTAACTGAAGTAAGTTTAATTGGATTTGCATATCACATCAATTTTTATATTCGATTCGTTGAACCTAAAACCGCAAATATATTGTCTTTATAATGAAAACCGATCGCTTTTGCCTCGAATCTCCATTTGGGTGATTCTTTACCGATTATGGGTAATCAATAATCATGCACTGATTATAAGTGAGAATTTTTATGCCTTCGTTGAATAATAAAGAGAAGCCTTGTTTTACATTTTTTAATTCTGAAGCGAACAAATTGTTAAAACACATTTGGCTGCCGCACAGGTGCCCATAAAGCAATTTAGGGTTCGCCAGCAATTATTACAATGAATGTTTTGTGAACATGTAGGTAAACGGTTTTTCATGCAGAATTTAATATCTTTTCAAAGCGAATTAATTCGCTAATGAAATAGGCAGTAAATAGCAGGATCGAAGTTTAAATTGCCATTTGGCAAATTGATTTTAAAAAAGGCTGTATAAAAGTTCGTTTATTGAAACAGTTTATAGTATATGCACACGTGCTTTTAAAAATACATACACACCTATTTTAGATACTTTGTTGGTCTTCGTGTTCGTGAATGGCTTTTGAACAGATCTGATCCGGATAGATATATCACAATTTAGCAGTAAGACGACGCTTGGAGAAGTTATGTCGGTTTGTGTGACATCGGATGATATATATCAGAGGATTCTGTAGTTTGGTCGGACCACCTAGATAAGAGACACCCTCGTTACCATTGTATTTAGTATTTAGACTGTTGTAAATACACAATAAACATAAAATGTCAAAATTTCTAAAAGAGCCGACATCTTTCTTCAGTTGCAAGAAAATCATTATGTTTTTCCTTATTAAACAGGGAACAAAGTTCCTGTTTACTCGCGCTTCGTAGAAAATTGGATTTTAGCGAGAATTTTGATTAACCGAGTCGACCGATTAAAACGATTCGATTAGCCATTGTAATATAACCTGCGAGATGAATAAGTCATTATATTTACACCGCAATATTATTTTATAACCCCGAAAAAGTTTTCTCGCTTTTATAGAATGAAATTAAATTAAGGCTACTTGAATTTTCATCCCGTGATGATAAGGTACAAGGAAATGAGATTTTATGCATAAAATATAAGCGACATAGTTCCACCTTATTTTTAATTAATTTTCTAACCTTAATTAAATAATTCCGTCACTGTCGCTGCCTATAATTAACGGCATATTTTATTTTCACGCTAATTAAATAATTTTACATGCACGCTCTTGATTTACGTTTATTAATTTACAACAAATTAACGCTCGTTATAATTGTTTCCCACACTAAGTGTTCCAATCAATTGTAAACGATAAATCATTCCCGTTAATAATTCACTGCTAGGTATTTGTTCATCCCTTCATTAATAAATATTAACAGCACCGCCACTCTGCCGCCGCCGCTTTCTAGACAGCGATGTAAACATTAATTTGCTTCTATCTGTACGCACGAACAAAATAAGACCCACCGTATAATTTATTAATCACGCCATTTCAGAGGAACCCAAATAGCCATATTTTATCCGTATTTACACCGTTCAATTTGACCACCGGATCGTTTAATCTATCCTTTGTACAACAACCAGGAAGTTCGCTAAATATCTCTCGACGCCGCGATTGTGGATGCACCTATTTTGAATCTGAACATTTTCAGTTGTTTAAGAATCCTGAACGGAAACTTGGTTGCGATAAATAACTAAACGCAGAAATATAATTGCGTTCCCTACCACAAAAAAACAAAACTTGCGACATCAGGAAACTTCTATACCCTACTTTAACCGAATATCGTAGACGTATAAAAATTAATTTTATTGTGAGAAAAATTAAAAAACGAGATAGCTTCAAATACAGCCTTCTTTTAAAGGCCTTGAAATTGTCTTTCTTTTAATATAATTTAACTTATCTTGCTGCAAGTCCAACATTTTTTAAAAAAGCAAATTTTGAAATGCTAAAAATGGGAAACGGCGTTTCAGAAGCCTTGAAATTCTTATTCCTGATATTGTACAGGGTGTCCCAGAACTCGCGGAAAATCTGAGACGAATTTTCCTTTGTAAAAATAGCCAGGGTTCAATAGTTTTCACATGGGAAGCAATTCAAGTCCACTAGTCAGAATGAATCTATAAATTATTTAGGAAATAACAACTTTTTGTGTATCCCAGCATCTCTTATTTTACCTAAGTCGACTTATTTTACAGGACATTCTAAAGGATCGTATCGATTTCCAATGTATTTTGGGCCTGGATCTCAGGATATATTTGTTGTATAGAATAACGTTTGACTTTGAAAATAAGTCTACTAAATGAATCCTTTGCGGCATTCAATGTTCAATGGACTTTTCTTAAATGGTCACTTCAAGGTAGTACTTAGAAATAAAAAATAATGTGCTACTCTCAATATTAGAAGAATTTGGGAGACCTATAATTCGCTAATAAATAAATTTTCACTTCCATCCAAATTGGGAATTCCGGACTCATTCAACAAAGACGTGACAGAAAAGTCAACGTAACAACTTCCTGACTTTGTTGCTCTTACACGAGGGAATACGTATATTTTTTTGATACAAATTCTTCTGTGAAATTACATTTCCTCTCGTCTTTATTTGCTCTATTTATAAAAATGAAAAATATCTGACTACACCCCCAGATATTAAAAAAAAAATTAAGTTGAAAACTGTTCATTTTTCAGTTCCTTCGATGTTTAAGAAAATAGGCAGCTACGAAAGCGGCTGGAATTCCCCATTTGGTGAATATAATATATAATAATATACAGGGTGTTTTTTTTTAAACTTCGCACCTTGAATATCTTTGGACGTAAAAAAGATATTGAATTGAAATAAGCTCTGGTCGTCATAGCGCGGAGGGGGACACCTGCGCGTATATTGAGGGAATTTTTTCCATTTACGGTTTAACCGGAAATGACCTTAACTTTGTTTTTTCATATGGAATTATAGTTTTTTCTCAACGGATTCGGAATTACGATTTTTTCTGAGTTATAAACAAGTATCATACTTGACACATACAGTCACGGCCACCCTAGATTTTCAAAAATATCGAAGAAATCGGTGAGAAATTAAGATTTTTGACATAAAAGAAAATGTAATTGTACGGATGAATTCACCTCAAAAAACTATGTAACTTGACGTGTTTTTCCGTTTTTTGAACATCTCAGTTTTTCACCATTTTTTCGATGTTTTTGAAAATCTAGGGTGGCCGTGACTCTACTTCCGGTCAAGTATGATACTTTTATCGAAATCGTAGATTCAAGATTCCGAATCCGTTGAGAAAAAACTATAATTCCATTTGAAAAAACAAAGTTAATGTCATTTCCGGTTAAACCGAAAGTGAAATTTGATTTGCGTACCTAAACCAATTATCCAATCAGGGAGTACATAGATAAAACATGTCTTTCATCCTTTTAGTTTTTAACTTAATTTAACACACTAGAGTGTAAGCCAAAAGCTTGAACGCTTAAGTTTTTTTCGAGCAATAACATTAAACAATAGCAGGACCGTGTGAAGGGTGCATTCGTGGATTCGCCTTTATAGCGAATTAACATGTCAACTCTCGTTAACTCGTAATTTAATCTTTAACTTTCAGTGTTTTTAAGATAATTGTAAACTATATTTATACCCTAACAAAATTGGTTTGAAATAAAGTTGCATAAAGCTATTACTTCTTTCGCAATACACGGCATATGCATGCATATTTTAAGGAAAAGTTTTGTTTGCATATAATCCGAAGTTTAATCATGACCTAACATTATCTAGATTATACATATACTATAAATTTCAATCCACTGTCTAAAGGCCGGTTTTTCAATCGAAAGTTAACCTACAGATCATCAGAAAGTTTTGAAATGGACTTATTTGATTGGATAACTAACAGACTTGATGGTTAACCTTCGATTGAAAAACCGACCCTTAGTGTTTCTTTTAAACACATTGTCTAAAGAGCATTGATTAGGTGCATTTTTGTAAACAGAATTTGAAGAGCTTTCTGTTAAAAACAAATGGTGGTCATCTTTCAAATTTCATAATTGACATGCCAAAAAGGCACTTGTCGTTGGCCGATTGAAAGCAAAATCAAGCAAATTTTCCTACTTCCTATATCTAAATTTTACTCCACTCTGGGATTTTTTAAAATTTTACGATCTTTTGCCAAAAGGGCGCTAAGTTTGAATACATTTTTGGAAAAAATATTTGAAAACTTTTCATGTGATAAAGAAAGTGGGAGTTCATTATTCAAATTTCAAAGTTGATATGCCAAAATGGCACTTGCTTTTCGTCGGATATCTCTATTCTCTACCTATATCAAATTTCAGCCAAATCGATCCAGTGGGCTGCAGCGTGCTATTTAATGTTTCTTCGAAATTTAAATTTTTTATGTCAAAAGGCACTGAGTGTGAATGTGAACACATTTTTAGTTACATAATTTGAAAACCTTTCATGTGTTGATAAGAAAAATTGGTGTTCGTTCTGCGGATTGGCAACAAAATTAACTGGACTCACCAGAAGGCCAACACTAACTTCCATACCGAATTTCATTAGAATCCGTTCGGTGATCCTGGGCCCTCGAAACGTAAAAATCTGGCGTTATTTCAATTTTCAATTGAGAATTTTGGAGTACTAGTCTAAGAACATGCAACAGTCTTTTCGAAAAAAGTGTAGTAATGAAAAAAGGGATTGTTGAGCCTAATTATCATAAAGAGCCGAGGTTGAAAAAACAACTTTATGTCATAAACGCGTTGGCATTTTGTTTTTGGTAGTTGTGATGTCTACGTCAGGTTCACTGCGGTTCTTATAATTTAAAACAATTCATGAGTTAATAAAACTGTAATTTAGGCGACGAATTCGTAAACTAACCCTGTGTCATGATCGGCTGAACGGAGCAGAAAGCTGTTTCCATCAGATTCCCAGTTCCGGTTTCATTAATTTCCTATAAAAGAGTCTGCCTAACCGGTATAATTTTAAGCTTGGACCAAACGAGGGTTTATTAATAACCTTAGGTGGTCGTAAAGCCGAATTCCGTTCTTAGGCTGGGTATAGGTGTAGCAAATAATTCCAGGGATGCGAGACCCCACTTAATGATAAGTAGTTTGTTAGAGTCGCGCTTTTTAGCCGTTTGGATTATAATCCTCTCGTCGATGTAATTTGTGGCCCTTTTCTAATCCAGAATTAAATAGCGGTTTAAATTAATTCAAACGTTAAATCTACATTGTTGCACATTTATTGATCTAAATGATGCTTTGAAGTTATGGTACCTAAGATAATGGATAATTCAATAAGTGAGATGGTCCGTTCAATTTGGGAGAGTAGCGCCTCCTACCTTTCAGACAAAGTGATAGGACGATTGAAGCTTTTATCTACGAAATTGAGTTTTTATTAACGAAAAATTAGGCGGGTGACATCTTGTTCGGGAAACACGAAGCTGGAATATATTTCTCAAGGCCCGGCTTCGATTCTATCTGTTTTGATATTAAACCCTAATGCCTAATTTGAATTCCCTCTCAGATTTAAAGGGAATGGATCCACGTTATCTCGCATGTTTTTAGGGAAATCCTGGTGCTCAGCATCCACCGGAGCTAAAGCTCTACACATGCACGAGCACAACCCTTAAATTCATATAATATTTCATCGATGGAAGGTGTAGGATTGTAAAACCAACGCATTTTAGGTAGACCCTGTGAATGAGTGGACGTGCAATGCCACAAAACCGTAGTAGAGAATAATTTCCAACTCTTGATAGTGTCAACGTGAAGTTTTTAATCAATTTTACTGTCTAAAACTTTCCAGATATCAAAGTACTTATATGTTTATTACCGTAGCATTTTTCCGGGAGGCATTTCTCGGGTGATTTGTTGCTGAATACGGTCGAAATCCCCTGGTAATTCTCCGCCAATGCGTTGTCGTCACAACGTGCTACTGCCTAATGAACCGAATGCGTGGCAATCGCTCATGGCTTCACCGTTTCAGCATTCCAGGACCACCACTCCAACACAACCTTCTTCAAAAACAACATATGAACCTAAATCCTGTCTAAATCCTGAACATCCAAGATTCTTTTTTAGAAAACCAAGAAAATAGATACGCTATATAAATATCTCTTTAATAAAATTGTGACGTAACTTTTCGAAATTGACGCCATTTTAGGATGGCCTCTGATTAACAGAGGGCCTCATCGATAGAACCCATGTTGATGTTTGATAAGCTCCAGGTTCTTTTAATCTTACAACTCCCAAGAACAAGCAGAAACACAACTTATACAGTGAGGACCTAAAGTTGAGAAATTATGCCGATTGCCAATTACACAATGTGCCATGACCTTGAAATGTCAAAGTTATAACATACAAGTCAAAAATTTAAAATGGCAAGAGGGGTTATGTGACCCCTCATTTGAAAGCTAATTTAATTCTCTATACGATGGTGAAACTTTCAAAGAACTTGATTGGCTCAAAAAAAATGTGAATTTTATTGAAAATTTTTATTTTAATTTTTTTTGTCCAAGAACATCTTCAATAAGACGGGAAAGAGTTTGCAAAATAACTTTTTGGGGATTATTTCTCAGTTTTGCACAGTAAATTTGCTTTTAAATTCAATGACCCTTCCCTCTGTAATTTTTTGGGGTCAGGAAATGCAAGGAGCCCACTTGAACATCTACTGAGATAAAATAAACAATAAAAAATTAATTAAATTACATTTTGTTAAATGAAAAACCCCATATCAATGCATTTTCGGTTTCTACGTGTCATTCTTTGCAACTTTTGTCAGGTGTAGAATTTTTCAAAAAGAAGACTTCAGTTAAAAATTAATATTTTCGAAGCCTTGAAGTTTTTCTCTTCCGAATTTATGGCACATCCTAAAGAAAGGTCAGAGCTACCTGATGACACACTTTAATGTCGAATTTCATGCACAGCGTGTCCACGGAAAATTTTTAAATTAACAAATTAAAAAGACAAAATTTCTAAAATTTCAATTGGAATGACCTTGAATTTTTCCTCCGACTAATAGAGAATTAAATTCTAGATTGACTTTCTTAACAAATACCTATACCTAAATAGCTTGTTTTTCAAATTATCACCAGTTTTAGGTCTGTGTTGTGGTTTTATTCGTTTTCGAGTTACTGATAAGAGTAACAGAACAAGTGAATGTCTTTAAAACGATAAACTCTACAACGTATAATTCAAAATAATACGGTTAACGGATGTTTGCAAAATATTTTTGACAAAAACCGGGTGAAGCAATTTGTAATATTATAGTCATATTAGATCTAAAAAGGGCGAATAGAAGAAATAATTTATATATTGTTGAAATTTCGCCTGCGGACTCCTGAAAGGGCCAAAAACCACCCCCAAACCTGACATGGCACTAGTTTCTAGCATTTTTCGGCGAAACTATCAGTCTGACAGAAAACATTTGTTCAGACTTTTGTTTTTGTTTTAATTTGGTGTAGGACTGAATCCAAGTTCAGTAATTAAAATTTAGCTTTGTTTTTATTTTTAGTTGTTAATTAACCATTTTATTCGGTTTGCTTATTTAAAATACCAGGGTATTTTGTTTTGCTTATGACAGCGGTTGGCAGTCCTGGAGCCACTGCGCGCGACACAAGCAGTTAGTATTCGTATCGAAAAAGAAGTGAAGCAACCGTCGTGAAAACGGAGAATAATTCTCCACGTGAAAAACCCCTTTTTTCGTGAATTTTGTGTCATTTGACTTTGTTCCCTCGTTGCCACCATCAAAGCCTGCAGATTTAAGGATCTTCGCTGGCCGGCTCAACAATTACCATCGCCAACCACGCTAGATCCAAGGATTCCAAGGTAAAGCAAAAATACTCCTGGTTTTTTCGAAAATATTTTGTCGCGTTTCGTATTTCCAAAATTTTACAATTACAGTCCACTAACAACATTATTCGAATAAAAAATATTCCCAATGAAATTCTGAGTTAAAAAGTCCTTACGATTATTTCGCTGATTTCCACAAAATTCTTAAAAACTACGTCCGAAGTGGTTTTCGCTCACGTCCGAAAATCAACATAGCGCGACCACGCTGCGAATACACCAAAAACAGTTCGTGCTACGAGAATAATGCTATAATATGAAATACAAGAGCAGAATTTCCACAAAATAAATGCAATTGATAAGGTTTTCCTATTTTTTTATTTTTTACTAACATGTTATACTGTTTCTAAGTGGTGCATTTGAATTAGCTTCTTATGTTTGATATAAAACACGCCTGTTTTAAGGCTAATAAATCAAAAAAAATTCATTTAACACTTGAATCGACAAGAAAATTCAAAAGAAACTTTAAAATGTCATGTTAAATTATTCGAGAACCAACTCGTGTTACTGCTACTACTTCGACGTTAATCGATCATGTAATCACTAATGAAAAAACCCTGTGGTGTTCAGTTCTTCAAGTGCCAAGAATTAGTGACCATTTCATTATAAGACTAGATCTTATAACACATTGTGTGCAAAAACAGAAACGGAACATGGACATAGAAGTGAGAAATTTCAAAAATTATGAGAGTGAAGCTTATCAGACATTACTGATGGAGAACGACAGATGGAACAATGAAGTGGATACAAATACAATGGCTGACAACCTAGTCGATGGACTGATTGAATCATTGGATCAAATATGCCCAAAAATTATTAGAACAATTGACCTTCATTCTCGAACAACGAAATGGTTTAAAAGTGACATTCTTGAATACAAGCTTAGAGACAACAAACACAAAGCAGCAATGATCACCAATGATCCAAATCTGTGGCAGGAATATAAAACATTAAGAAACCTGGTGGTAAATAAGGTTAGAGAAGCAAAAGATGACTACTTTAGAGACATAATTGATGGTAATCAACATAATCCGAGGGAAATGTGGAAAAATTTAAAAACTCTAATAACAGAAAAACCAACATTACCTGATAAAATTTTGTTTCGAAATGAACCTCAAGAAACATCTGCTGCTATAAGTGAGAATTTCAATCTATATTTTATTGAAAGCATCGATGAAATTGTTATGAACATTGAGAGGCAATCAGATCTGCTACCAAATGTTTCTGATCTAACAAAGAGTATTTCCATAGAGAAGAAAATAGGCAAATTTTCCACTTTTAAGAAGATAGACATGACCAGTCTGAAGAAGCAAGTTAAAGGAATGAAGAACACCGGCAGTGGAGATAATTCTGGAATAACGACGAAAATCTTAACAGATGCTTTTCAAGTAATTGGAAATAGGTTCTTGGATGTGCTCAACTGTTCACTACAGGAGGGTATTTTTCCGGACAATTGGAAGACATCAACAGTGATACCAGTTCCTAAAGTGCAAAAAACTGTGAAGTGCGAAGAGTTCCGTCCTATAAATGAAGTTCCAGTTTATGAAAAATTACTGGAAACAGTTGTGAAAGGTCAGTTATTGGAACATTGTGATAGGTATATCATAATAAGCGAAGTGCAATCCGGATTTGTAGAGAATCATTCATGTGAGTCGACAATTCTTTGTGTTACCGACCAGTGGCTGAGTGCTATTGAAAATAAAAAAATTGTCATTGCGGTATTTTTGGACTTTAAACGAGCTTTCGAAACTGTGAATAGAGCGAAACTCCTTCAAAAACTGCAACTATATGGGTTGACCGGCAAGGTACTACAATGGTTTGACAGTTATCTGACCAACAGGCAACAACGAGTTAAATATAACAATGTATTCTCTTCTGCAATACAAGTGAAACATGGTGTTCCACAGGGAACAGTGTTGGGACCATTACTTTTTATATTGTATATTAACGATCTTGTAAAATGTGTTAAATACAGTACTATACACCTGTTTGCGGACGACACTATGATTTATATAGAAGGAACGAACTACTTCGAAATGGTTCAGCAAATAAATTATGATCTACATGCTGTATATGAGTATTTGTGTATAAATAGTATGTGTGTTAATGTCAATAAATGTAAATACTTTGTCCTGGGTAATATGAATTTAATAAATTGTATAAATGTAGATAATGTTGATGTATATATAAACAATATTGCACTTGAACGAGTAGAAGAAATCAAATATTTAGGGGTTATACTTGATCACAAATTAAATTTTACATCACAGGCAAACTCGATTTTAAATAAAATGTCTAAAAAAATTTACTTTTTAACTAGGATAGGAAAAAATTTAACAATGTATACAAAATTGTTATTGTACAAATCCCTCATTCTGCCGCAGGTAACATTTTGTAGCACGCTATTATATAACCTTCCAGCTTATAAAATCAAGGAACTACAAATTGTACAAAATCGATGTTTTAGATCAATTTTAAAATGTAATAAATATACACCAGTCCTTAGTATGTTAGAAGTTTTAAATGTATTGTCTGTGAATCAACAAGTTGTTTTCAAAACTTTTATTATTGTACATAAAATCAAATGCAATCTGTTACCCGAATATTTAAAACGTAGAATATCATTTATATCAGAGCGACATAATTATAAACTAAGAAATACAACAGATTTTAATGTAGAATTTTGCAAGTCTTCGAAAAAATTTAATTCAATTTTCTATAAGGGCTTATCTGAATACAATAAGTTACCAATAAACATAAAAACCTGTGATAACTTAAATACGTTTAAACGTCTCCTGAGATTATATGTGATAGATAAAGTACCTGCTGTTTTATGATGTTTTATTGATGTTTTTGTTGTTTTTCTTATGATATTTTCTTATATGTTCTGTTCTTTTTACCAGTGTATATCTCGCCGTCTCTGTATTGTAATAGCTATTGCTAATAAAGATTATTATTATTATTATAATATGTATAGTTAGGGGTAGATTTTAAAAAGGTTGTAACTTACAATCATGATAACTTAGTTATCATTAGTCCCTTGTGGTGGCGCTACCAAACCGATGGTACCAACCATAGCAAAATTAAGCAAAATGACGATTGACGAGATCAGTTTGTCAGTGATCTGTCATTGTATTATTTGCGAAAATTAGAGGATGCATCGAATTTTGCCCTTGTGGCGCAGTGCAACCGCGTTTAGCATGCATTTGAGGCATCATGCATGATTTTTCGACAACGTGCAGTGCGTGAATGATACGAAGAAATCAAGGAAGCAACAAATAAACGTTTTCTCATCGGCTGATCGCCTTTGCAGACACAAGATTGGGCAAATTTTGATCTGGTTTTGAAGAAGATTGCCCATAGTATATCTGGAGGTACAATGCACCTGTGATGCAGCTCTCATTGGACTGTTTACATTTTGTGTTAGGTAGGTTAGTTCATGTGTTGGAAGTTGGACTAATCCTCAAATTTTTCAGTGCCTGATTAACTAAATGAAGCACCTCCCATCCCATGTTTGGAAATGTACCTACCAGAGGGGAATGGAAGCTAAATGAGATGCCTTTAAACAATCCCCTCAATTGCAATTGCAGAAAACTACGTAAAGCCTCCCCGTGCACTGAAATAGTTATCGTTTGTTTATCAAATTGGACTTGACAGCTTCGAATCAAGTAAAAGTGATTTTGAGACAATTATTTTTTGTAATTACCTTATTGCCCATAAAATATTTTAAAAAAGTTGACCATTTTTTTTAATTCCAAATAAGGTAGTGAAATTGATTAAAAAAACGAGTGCTTTATGTAGGTAGGTACACACATTTATTTTCATCAGTTTGAGTATGAGAGAGTGAAACACAGTACACTGCCGGACATTGCTAAAGTACTTATATTCAGGGTGGTCAGACGAAACAGGCCGGTTTTATCACATTTAAGGCTATTTTTCCGAAAAATTCTCAGACATGTCGATTTTTTACTTCGAGGGGGACACATTAATCCGTGATGGCTGCGATTTCACAATCCAGTCCCATGCATGGCTCTCCCCAGTGCGTGAAATGCCTCCTTGACTTGAGGGTACTCTTCCCCAGTAGGAAACTGAATGAATTGTGGAGAAAGTTCTACAAGGGCTTTACTTAGTTCATGAATCACAAGACTGGCAGCTAACTGCGAACTTCTGGCGCTGGAACCAACCAATCACTGAAAACCACCACTCGCATAAAACTGAAGAACCAGGTATAGCTTGTGCGTAGGTGTTAAACGCATATACCGCCCTTTTCCAGTATAAGGATTCCAGTCGAGTTCGCTGGAAGAGTTGTTGCTCCGTTATTTCCTGTGGATTAAAAGGTACTTTTGGTATTCCTTTTCACGATTGTCATCATCACTTGCACTGGACCAAATTGGAATGCTGCGACACTCGCGTCGCGTTGTTAAAATTCACTTGTACAGCACAAAAATGAAACATGATTTCACAAATACTTTGCAGACAACGAAAGGCCATATTAAACTGTGATGTTAAATTTAAACGAGAATTACAGCTGATTGACAGCTCGACAGACGACAGCTGAATTATTTCGCTGGAGTTGTGAGGTTGGTACCCTCAGTTTGGTAGCGCCACCACTAGGGATTAATGGTAACTAAGTTATGCCAGTATTAAAGATAAAATCTTTTGAAATCCCACCCTTAGTATTTAAAAAAATCATTAAGACAACACGTGTTTTATAGGCCTATGGCCTCCATTTTAAACTGTCCATAAAACACTTAACCTACTTACCTGGACACAGAGCACGTTCAGAAAGTTTCGTAATTGCGAAAAAAGTTTTGTAATTATGAAATTTTTAGGACACATTTGAAATTTTTGAAATTTTGTCTTCAATTTCTGTTAAGTTGAAATTTTACCGGAGACCTGTACATGAAATTTGAAGTGTGTCATCAGTTAGTCCTGACCTTTCTTTAGGATGTGACATCAGTTCGGAAGAGAAAAACTTCCGAGGCTTCGAAAATATTAATTTTTAACTGAAGTTTTGTTTTCGCCAAGTTCTACATACTTAATTAAATAACTCAAAAATTATTGAATTTAAGTATAGGGCACACCTGACAAAAGCTGCACAGAATGACACGTAGAAACAAAAAATGCATTGATACATGAGGTGTGCTGCCCCCCCTACACGATTCGCCCATGTGAGTTAATGGTAATTTTAGATTATGCACATTTTCAGTCACTAACGGTTGGCGTACACAGATTTTCGATATTATTAATGACGTGGACATAAATGAACTTTGTGGTGGTAGCTGTTAAGTTGATCCATCTCAATATTAAATAATTTAGTTTAGATATTTCGCAATTAATAAAATAAAGATGTTGTTCTTTTGAAGTATAATTGTAAAGCATGTTGAAGTGCAGTTGGGGTGCTGTTGGTCTAAAAACAGTACCTGCTACATCAAATCGTGTACGGAAAATCAGTTCGATATCTCAATCAGTTCTCGACGACAGACATAAAATACAATCCAACAATTTCGACATACCTGCCGTAGCAGCAGTATGACTATTTATATTTTTAGAAGCAGTGTAGCTCGTGTATAAATTATTTAACCCTATGCATAGCGTACAATGCAATTATAGCTGTGAAATTAGCATGTGACTGAATGGGACGACACTTCCACATGACGTATTATTTATGCATTACACTTTGGCCAGACTTAGAACAGAGTGATTCTCTACTCATCCCTGTCTTTGAGTCCTGCATGAGCGTCGTGCTTCTATTATTTGATCATCTCTTGAAACACTTACACCATTTATTTTTTTATTTGATTAAGTAAATGTCAGCCTCAAATTGAAACAACTTAATGGCAGGAGACGCGGAGATTAGGGTGTCAAAACGTATTGAAACCCTCTAAGATCACAGCAGGTGTAGTTTTCATTTCGATCGATCGAACTTAGAAAGTACTTTAGCACTTTCGAAGCGCTATATAGTCCACCTGACACCTAGCGAGTGCGGTTACTTATTACTTGTCATTTCAAGTTTCCGTATGGAAGCAGTAACCGTTTCCGGAAAGAGAAATATCCTCCACTTCTCTAAATGTGTTCTTCCCTTGCCGTGCTTATTCGTCCTGGGCCCTCTAACCAAAATCTACGTGCCCTAACATAACAATCTCGCATCCTAAATTTTCTTATCGCTTTATTCGCAATAAGGAGCGGCAGTCCCCCTTCTTGACTTCCAAACCGCTAATTTAAATTTCGCCTTGGAACAAAACACTTTTTGTTATTGGCAATTCGATTTTCTTGCTTTAGCGCTTGTAAACGTTAAAAATGAACTTCCTTAAGAACATCTCATAATTATCTGAGAGATAAGAAGAGGCCAAGCGCTATGTAATAAGAGAAGTCTGGGTGGCGTGGGCAAGCCGAAGAACCTGCAGAGATAACAGATCCTGAAGGTTTAAGTGATGGCAACCGTTGACGAAAACGGTAGATTAAATACGTGCAATCGTACAGAATGAGTCTAATTGCAACCCCGAAGCTTTTTCGTTTCATGCTGACAATCGTTTATTGATTTGTTCCACTGGTCATATTCTTTACATGCATGTCTTCGTATAAAAACCATTTGATTGATGGGTTTTCTATATAAAAGCTGGAAGCTATCAATAGAATAAAGTCATCAGTTTTCAGCAATTGTTGCTGAAAACTGAAATCCAAACATTCCATTCTCGTCCAAACAAACAGATTACTATCGCACTTTGCGATGAATTTATTGTCTCGGCGGTTGCTGTTATTGTGGGAGACAGGAAAACTGGGAAAAGTTACACCGTCAAACGGTCGTGACCTTTGCATTTGCATTTAAAGACCTAATATGTTATTTCTGTCACTTCACATGTTCGAGATTAGCCGACGCGCCCCAAACATGCACCGCGAGACAATAAATCCATACATTTTTCTTATAGACTTTAAGTTTCACTCGTGCTGCGACTTTACAGTCGTAAATATGTCAATTGAAGCTTTTCACCAAAAGGTTTACGGAGGAAATTTATTGCCAGGAAATATGCCCACTTTTAATCACACATGTCGTTAAAAAAAATATAAATACCAGGTTATGAGTTTTTCTAGAAATTTTGAACTTCTACGCTGGCGGAGCAGTTACTAAAAGCCAACGAAAGATGTGTATCAATGCGATGTGTGTCCCTGTAGATGTTTACCTTGTTAATGTGTATGTAGGGGCGAGCTGAATTTACTGGTGGAGTCGGGTGCAGATTTTATAAATCTGCACCTAGTAGTAGTGCCTCCGCAGACGCACAGTGGTGTTAAAAAGACGAAATTATGAAAAAAAGGGGGATGAAAAGTCAAAGAGGGTGAAAATTAACCCAAGTTAAGTAGAATTACAGAAAATAATACAAAAATAAGACAATTATGCAAATTTAGCCCTTGGAGGGTTGAAATATTGAATTTAGTAAAATGGGTGCTTAGGGGGTTGAAAAATTGTAAAGGGGGATGAAAAGTCAAAGAGGGTGAAGATTAACCCAAGTTAAGTAGAATTACAGAAGGAAACTGAAAAATTGTAAAAGGTAAACTGAATCCCAAATGCGTTCAATTTTATGACCGACGAAAAACGAAATTATGCGAATTTTGCAAAATTAGCACTTAGGGGGTTGAAAAATCGTAAAGGTGGATGAAAAAATCAAAAGGTATGAGGATTAACCGTGGCTAAGTAAAATTACGGAAAATAACACCAAATTAACCCAATTATGTAAATTTTGCATTTGAAGACTTGAAACATTGCGAAGGGGGATGAAAAAAGTGAAAAGTTTAATCATCATCCAAATGGGTTCAATTTATTACCGAGGAAAAACGAAAATATCCGAATTTGGCAAAATTAACACCTAGGGGGTTGAAAAATTGTAAAGGGGGATGAAACGTCAAAGTGGATGAGAATTAATCGTAATTAAGCAGAATTACAGAAAATAACACGAAAGTAAACCAATTATGCAAATTTAGCTTTTGGGGGTTGAAATGTTGCGAAGGGGGTTGGAAAAGTGAAAAAGATAAACATAATCCAAATGAGTTTAATTTATTACCGAAGGAAAACTAAATTGCGTGAATTTTGCAAAATAAACACTTAGGGGGTTGAAAAATTGTACAGGGGGATGAAAAGTTAAAAGGGATGAAAATTAATCGTAATTAAGTAGAATTACAGAAAATAACACGAAAATAAGCCAATTATGCAAATTTGACTTTTGGGGGTTGAAACATTGCGAAGGGGTCGAAAAAGTGAAAAACTCAGTAACAATTCATACGAGTAAAATTCGGTAAAATTTATTACCGAAAAAAGGCAAAACTGCGCGAATTTTACAAAATTAACGCTCGGGGGGGAGAAAAATCGTTAAGGGGGATGAAAACTCAAAAGAGATGAAAATGTACTGTAGTTAAGTAGAACTAGCGAAAATCACACGAAAAAGAAGCGGTGTGGGTAAATTTTGCTCTTTGAGGGTTCACATATCATGAAAGGGGTTGAAAAATTGTGGATGGGTTAAAAATTAATGAAAATGACGTTGAATTATTAACAAATCAGAAGAAAGCAAAAAAAAAAATAAAATGTGTTTACTCCGCTTGCTAGGGCTTAAGGGTTGTTAGTAGCGTAGGGGTTGGTTTTAGGTTGAAGACTCATAAGACTTTTTTCAATGGTTGACCGAAGTCTATCGAACCCCATAATTTTATTCCACCACTTACATGAAAAAATTTCCAGTTTCAACCCTTAAATTTCAACCCCCTTGTTAGATATTAATGAAAATTTGCCCATCCGCCTACAGTGGCGCTGTAAATTACCACATCAAATTTAACCCAGATACGTTGAGCAGTTTTTGAGTTCTCGCATTTTTGTGTTTCAGCATGTTAGGGGGTTGTATCGCCTTTAAGGGTCGTTTTTCGCGAATGATGAATAATACCTTTTTTGTGCCATCAATAGAAAGCTATCGAATGGTATTATTTTCAACTATACATTCTTCATTGAAAATTCGAGTTTCCACCCCTAACTTTCATCCCCTTCGATAATTTTCTCCTAAAATTCGCTCTTCCCTTATCGAAGATGCAGTGTGTAAGATGTCACAGTTTCGCAGAAGATATTGCTTCTCTGTGTCAAATTACAGGGCTTTATGGACGTTTCAACCCCTAAACTCCAACCCCCTATTTCACCACCCCCACATGCCCTAAAGGAAGTTGTGTTTTCAATTTCACCACCCTAATCCAATTCGTTGAAAAATTAAGGTGATTTGTAGATTCATGTTTTCAACACCTCATGATTTCACCCCTTTATGATTTACAGGGGTGAGTTTATTTTTCCGGTGTGACATAACTCCTTGCGTATTTACTGACTTCAGTTGTTCATAAATAAACCAATAGGGTTTCAGAAAAAATAAATAAAATGTAATTATCGACTTGCAAAGAGTTAGGGGTGGTTAATGGCCCAGGGGTTGGTTTTAGATTGAAAACTCATAAGACCTTTTTTCAATAGTTGACCGAAATCTATCGAACCCCGTAATTTTAGGCTACCATTTACTTGAAGAAATTTCAAGTTTCAACCCTTAAATTTCATCCCCTTTGTTAGATATTTTTGAAAATTTGTCCATCCACCTATAATGTCACTGGAAATTCACAAACCAAATTCTGCCTTGATACGTTGAATAGTTTTTGAGTTCTCGTATTTTTGTGTTTCTGCATGTTAGGGGTTTTTAGTGGTTTTTCGCAAAATATGAATGACACCTTTTTTGAATAATTAATGGAAAGCTATCGAATGACGCCAATTTCGACTAGTACTTATTAAGCGGAATTTTGAGTTACAACCCCTAATTTCCACCCCCTTGGTCCGATATGACCCAAAAGCAATCTCCGCCTTACTTTTTAGTGTATAAAGCCGTATAGTAAATTTGAGCTCGACACCTCACTCTGTTCTCAAGTTATCCGACGTTATGTATTTCTTCATGTTAGGGGTTGTAGAGCCTTTAAGGGTGGTTTTTTGTAAAACATGAATAACACCTTTTTGAATCATTAATGGAAGGGTATCGAATGGCGTTAATTTCGACCAATACTTATAAGGCGGAATTTTGAGTTACAACCCCTAATTTCCACCCCCTTGGTCCGATATAGCCCAAAAGCAATCCCCGCCTTACTTTTTTGGGCAAGATTCCGTATAGCAAATTTCAGCTCGATACCTCAATCCGTTCTCAAGTTATCCGACGGACAGAGTGAGGAGCGATCGATACGACGAGCGAGCGAGCGAGCGAGCGAGCGAATAAGCAAAGACAAGAGTACCTCCGCATTCTGCTACGGCACTAAAAACCAATCGAAAAAGCCAACGAAAGATGTGTATCAATGCGATGTGTGTCCCTGTAGATGTTTACCTTGTTAATGTGTATGTAGGGGCGAGCTGAATTTACTGGTGGAGTCGGGTGCAGATTTTATAAATCTGCACCTAGTAGTAGTGCCTCCGCAGACGCACAGTGGTGTTAAAAAGACGAAATTATGAAAAAAAGGGGGATGAAAAGTCAAAGAGGGTGAAAATTAACCCAAGTTAAGTAGAATTACAGAAAATAATACAAAAATAAGACAATTATGCAAATTTAGCCCTTGGAGGGTTGAAATATTGAATTTAGTAAAATGGGTGCTTAGGGGGTTGAAAAATTGTAAAGGGGGATGAAAAGTCAAAGAGGGTGAAAATTAACCCAAGTTAAGTAGAATTACAGAATTTTATGTGCCGACGAAAAACGAAATTATGCGAATTTTGCAAAATTAGCACTTAGGGGGTTGAAAAATCGTAAAGGTGGATGAAAAAATCAAAAGGTATGAGGATTAACCGTGGCTAAGTAAAATTACGGAAAATAACACCAAATTAACCCAATTATGTAAATTTTGCATTTGAAGACTTGAAACATTGCGAAGGGGGATGAAAAAAGTGAAAAGTTTAATCATCATCCAAATGGGTTCAATTTATTACCGAGGAAAAACGAAAATATCCGAATTTGGCAAAATTAACACCTAGGGGGTTGAAAAATTGTAAAGGGGGATGAAACGTCAAAGTGGATGAGAATTAATCGTAATTAAGCAGAATTACAGAAAATAACACGAAAGTAAACCAATTATGCAAATTTAGCTTTTGGGGGTTGAAATGTTGCGAAGGGGGTTGGAAAAGTGAAAAAGATAAACATAATCCAAATGAGTTTAATTTATTACCGAAGGAAAACTAAATTGCGTGAATTTTGCAAAATAAACACTTAGGGGGTTGAAAAATTGTACAGGGGGATGAAAAGTTAAAAGGGATGAAAATTAATCGTAATTAAGTAGAATTACAGAAAATAACACGAAAATAAGCCTATTATGCAAATTTGACTTTTGGGGGTTGAAACATTGCGAAGGGGTCGAAAAAGTGAAAAACTCAGTAACAATTCATACGAGTAAAATTCGGTAAAATTTATTACCGAAAAAAGGCAAAACTGCGCGAATTTTACAAAATTAACGCTCGGGGGGGAGAAAAATCGTTAAGGGGGATGAAAACTCAAAAGAGATGAAAATGTACTGTAGTTAAGTAGAACTAGCGAAAATCACACGAAAAAGAAGCGGTGTGGGTAAATTTTGCTCTTTGAGGGTTCACATATCATGAAAGGGGTTGAAAAATTGTGGATGGGTTAAAAATTAATGAAAATGACGTTGAATTATTAACAAATCAGAAGAAAGCAAAAAAAAAAATAAAATGTGTTTACTCCGCTTGCTAGGGCTTAAGGGTTGTTAGTAGCGTAGGGGTTGGTTTTAGGTTGAAGACTCATAAGACTTTTTTCAATGGTTGACCGAAGTCTATCGAACCCCATAATTTTATTCCACCACTTACATGAAAAAATTTCCAGTTTCAACCCTTAAATTTCAACCCCCTTGTTAGATATTAATGAAAATTTGCCCATCCGCCTACAGTGGCGCTGTAAATTACCACATCAAATTTAACCCAGATACGTTGAGCAGTTTTTGAGTTCTCGCATTTTTGTGTTTCAGCATGTTAGGGGGTTGTATCGCCTTTAAGGGTCGTTTTTCGCGAATGATGAATAATACCTTTTTTGTACCATCAATAGAAAGCTATCGAATGGTATTATTTTCAACTATACATTCTTCATTGAAAATTCGAGTTTCCACCCCTAACTTTCATCCCCTTCGATAATTTTCTCCTAAAATTCGCTCTTCCCTTATCGAAGATGCAGTGTGTAAGATGTCACAGTTTCGCAGAAGATATTGCTTCTCTGTGTCAAATTACAGGGCTTTATGGACGTTTCAACCCCTAAACTCCAACCCCCTATTTCACCACCCCCACATGCCCTAAAGGAAGTTGTGTTTTCAATTTCACCACCCTAATCCAATTCGTTGAAAAATTAAGGTGATTTGTAGATTCATGTTTTCAACACCTCATGATTTCACCCCTTTATGATTTACAGGGGTGAGTTTATTTTTCCGGTGTGACATAACTCCTTGCGTATTTACTGACTTCAGTTGTTCATAAATAAACTAATAGGGTTTCAGAAAAAATAAATAAAATGTTATTATCGACTTGCAAAGAGTTAGGGGTGGTTAATGGCCCAGGGGTTGGTTTTAGATTGAAAACTCATAAGACCTTTTTTCAATAGTTGACCGAAATCTATCGAACCCCGTAATTTTAGGCTACCATTTACTTGAAGAAATTTCAAGTTTCAACCCTTAAATTTCATCCCTTTTGTTAGATATTTTTGAAAATTTGTCCATCCACCTATAATGTCACTGGAAATTCACAAACCAAATTCTGCCTTGATACGTTGAGTAGTTTTTGAGTTCTCGTATTTTTGTGTTTCTGCATGTTAGGGGTTGTAACGCCTATAAGGGTGGTTTTTCGCAAAATATGAATGACACCTTTTTTGAATAATTAATGGAAAGCTATCGAATGACGCCAATTTCGACTAGTACTTATTAAGCGGAATTTTGAGTTACAACCCCTAATTTCCACCCCCTTGGTCCGATATGACCCAAAAGCAATCTCCGCCTTACTTTTTAGTGTATAAAGCCGTATAGTAAATTTGAGCTCGACACCTCACTCTGTTCTCAAGTTATCCGACGTTATGTATTTCTTCATGTTAGGGGTTGTAGAGCCTTTAAGGGTGGTTTTTTGTAAAACATGAATAACACCTTTTTGAATCATTAATGGAAGGGTATCGAATGGCGTTAATTTCGACCAATACTTATAAGGCGGAATTTTGAGTTACAACCCCTAATTTCCACCCCCTTGGTCCGATATAGCCCAAAAGCAATCCCCGCCTTACTTTTTTGGGCAAGATTCCGTATAGCAAATTTCAGCTCGATACCTCAATCCGTTCTCAAGTTATCCGACGGACAGAGTGAGGAGCGATCGATACGACGAGCGAGCGAGCGAGCGAGCGAGCGAATAAGCAAAGACAAGAGTACCTCCGCATTCTGCTACGGCACTAAAATGTCTGTACCTGTGGTTACGCTACAGCTCAAACTGCTGAACGTTTCGAGATGAAATGGCATACGTATTCAGTGGACACTTTGTGCTGAAGATTTTGGGCCAAATCGGTCAACGAAAAGTGCCATTTTGGCACATCAGCTTTAAAATCTAAAATAGAAACCCTTATTTTTCACACCACTGTCACTGTAGGAAAGAGCTTCAAATACTACTTCCAAAAATGTATTCATATACTTAATACCCTTTGGCAAAAAAATCACCAAAGAATTGCTACTGCTGAAACTATCGAAGGCATCGAGATGAAATTTTATGCATACCTTGCAGGACGGTAATGATGCGATTTTGGGCCAAATCGGCTGATTACATTATCTACAAATTAGGTAGCCTACAATAATCGTTTTTATATTTTTTTCTTTCATGAAAATCGGTTTTTTGAGGCCTATTCCTTATAGATAGATACGTATATTCTGCCGGGGACTTTTTGGCAAACTGTTTCGTGACTAACAATTCTTATTTATGATCTTTAACCGTTTTGGCAGCATTGGCGTTTTTGTGGCTAAAAGACCGGTAACGGCTGGCTATATCTATCCGGTAAATTCCATGTCGTACGACGTATTTAAAATTATTTGAAGTGGCCCTTTCACATGCCTTCAACGAAAGTCTCGGTGGTTGTTTGGAGAGCAGAAAAGATAAAATAAAGTTTCATAAATTATAAGGTTATTTTCCAGAAATGCAATAATGGTACAATTCCTTTTGCTAATAATAAAATTATATTCCGTACGTCTTATTTATTTTTGGAATGCCAGAATTTACAGAAGCAACATTTTAATTTCGAGGATATTAAGGATTACGGTGTTATTACGCCAAAGAATTTCTCATGAGTTATTCACGAATTGCTCCTTTTGTTTCATAATTTTATGAGCGTCGGTCGTATAAATTAAACATCTTATAATTTGCATCCTGCAACGTCCTTGTTTTATGCAGTTTTCATTACCCCCACAAATTATCCAGACATCGCACTATATTACATATTACAACTCCATAAAAACGTAGCAGATCATGAGAAATCGCTACATTTAAAAATAAAATCCCTACAACGTAAGAGCGGCAATAAAACACACACAAAAAAGGAATTTGACCCTTGACACCGCCATAGCGTTCCCCCAAATCATTTCCAGGACTAGGCGAACCGATAGCTGTCACGTTTTTCTTGAAAGGACCTAAATTTGTTTAGGTTCGCTAATTTGCAAGCAACTTTCCGAGTATCTGTCATCAATAAAGAAGTTTCCGCGAATAAAAATGGTCAAACTATGAGTTATTTTCGGGAAAGTTTTTTATTTTCCCCCTTGGGTTAGTAGACGTCAGTAAATAAATGAAAACCTTAGGAAACGATTTTGCCTCGTACAAACTTTTGTAGTATTGGGAAGTTGGAAAATTCTATGGTGATTTAATGTAGACCCAAAGAAGTCGTTGTCATTTTTATGAGGAAAAAAAAGCCTGTGTTTTTTATTCGTTCCGCTAATTAATTCAATTAAAATTTTTGTAGATTTAGGTTGGGAATAAACGGATTGAGTACCCACGCTGCATTTCATTCCGTGTACCAGTTCCACTTTTGTGATTTTACCGTATAACCGTATGCATTTTTATGGCAATATAAATAAAAATTTTACAACTCCATCAACATTGTGATAAAGTAAATAAAATTTTAAGGTGGGCGGTGATTTACATAATTTGCATTCGTTTGTAACATCACTCTCGATACAGATAAACAAAAATTGGCAAACTCGGAGAGGGTAAAAACGTCCACTTTTTCACAGAATTTGTAAATATAGCAATAGCTATCGTTAACAGGTTAACAGTCGTGCACCTACCTAAAAATTATACAGAAACAAGTTTAAATTAACTAACATGGACCTGAATGGCCATTGAAAAATAACGCAGTTGAGAATATTCTTTAATATTAAAAACAGACTTTACCTTACGTAGACCGGAATGGAAGAAAAATTGAAAATAAAACACTGTATTCCAAAGTTAACCCTGTCACTCCACACAACCACCGAGTCGCATGTGAAAGAGCCACTTCAATCATTAAATAAATACCTACATCGTACCTCACGTCATAAAATATATCGGCTAGATATATGTAAAGTCCGTTCATTTTCTATAGCAGAACTAAAATTTTTCTGGAACTGTACAACCCTAATTTGTAAACGCCTGTACTTTTGACAATTTACGCACGCACGCACACAAAAGCCATTTTTGGCCAATTCAGAGCAATTCCAAAATTTTGACATTTCTCATGTTTTCTGACGTATCGCACTGAAATCGCTTCTACCAACTCACCTGTTAGTAAGATTACTTGCAAAATTTCCTCGTACCAACCTAAAATCCTAATTTTGACGTACTGTCACTTCAATAGAAAATGAATGGAGAGTAGTCAGCCACAATGTATAACGCCAGGAAAAATGTCTAGGTTCAAATTTAAAAGAAAACAATAAAAGTCAACCACTCATCCTAAAGATATAACTAAATCATAAATAGAAGAATATTGCTGGCTACGAAAATATCTATCAAAAAGTTCCCGATACAAATGGGGTCTAGGTAAATTCTTCGGAAGCCGTTATTCGAATGCAATTGTTGGAAAGCAATTATTCGAATCGTCAGTTCTTCGAATATGCAACTCTTGAAAACATCTGTCATATAATTATATTTACAATATTTTACATGTTACATAGCAAAATACTGCTACTAGCTGAAATAATTTAGCTGTAAAAAAGGCTGCTTTTATTAGGCTATGAAAATTGAACCTAAATATTATTAAATGCAAGTAAATGATAATAACGAGTATATGTCAGAGGAGTAGCGCTAACATTGGCTGGTATGAATAAACGGTACCTAACGAACTTATGCTTACCTATCCTTATCTTATGCAACAAAAACTTGTATTTCTATCTTTTATTAATGCAAGTTTAAGCATCTTGTAAAACTTTATTCATTCCACCCATTGCTTATTAGTTAGTACGAGTATTTTGTTATGTAACATTTAAGTTAGTATTGTAAATGTACGAGAGATGTTTCCAAGAATTGCATTTGAAACACTGACGATACGAAAAATTGGCGATTCGAATAATTGATTTCAAATAACTGCATTCGAACAATTACTTTCGAAGAATATAGAATATAGAATAATTGATTTCGAATAATTGATTTCGAATAATTTTGAAGAATTTACCGGCTACCATAGCAAAAAATTAAAGACAAAAACGATTATTGTAGGCTATCATAGATACTTATAGGCTGTTGCGGATTTTTTCGTATCTTTATTGCTAAAAATTCTTCTGTATAAGATTTTGTTCCGTCTCCAAATTTCATTACGATAAGTTCATTAGTTTGAGATGTAATGTCACCACAGACACACATATATTATTTTGTATAAGCACGCCCAAACTACTGAACCGATTTGACTGAAAGCTAAATAGACATCTCATGATCCGGTGAACCGGAATAGAGCTAAAGGGTTTTGATGCAAATCGTGCAACCTTGAGTGCCATTTTGGCGCATCGTGTAGAAATATGTATGAATGTATATTTTAATTATTGAATTTGACAGATGTTGTTTTGCCGGGTCGAGAACCTTAGGGCCCTTTTGGCAAGAAATCGTAGAAGAAAAACGCTGCAGTCAAATCAAGACCGTTGTTCAAAGGCCCTTCCTGGGGCGCGAAAAAAACATACATAACAGTATTTTATCATTGGATAGTGCTATTTTTTCGAAAAATATCATTTTAGAGGCGAAAATTGATTTTTTTTATTTCGGCACTGGGTTTATATTTATGTATAGCTTTAATTGACTTTGTAACAAAGGCGTGGTGGAACAGCGGTAAAACGGCCAATCGGCCATGCTAAATTTTCCCCAACCCTGGTTCGATTTGGAGGCATATGTAAGTATTTACACGATTTGCTACATTTTTTTGCAAAAAGAATAGTAAATAAATCGATTTCTAAATTAATAAGACCGTAGCCCATAAATTTCCTTTATTGTGATAAGAGAATATATTATAAACCCCATTTGCTTTCCCGGGAATTGTCTTAAAGTGCAATATTGGGGAAGTTCTCATGATATTAAGTCGGGATTTGGAAAAGTATTTCCACTAAGTATGTCATTACAGAAGCCTTTTAGGGATTCAAATGGTATTTTACTGTTCGATGTAGCATAAACTTTATATTTCACATCGCTGCTCAGTATTTACCCCCGGAAAAGTTATTTAATCGATACAGACATCTGTTACTAACAAATTGACACTTAATAATTACTTGAAAATGCGACACAAAAAACTCGGCTTCTTAAAAACAATTTAAACATGTTGCGATCGCCTAAGATTAATAACTCCTGTCAAAGCTTAGCGATGAAAAACCCTCCCAAGACAATCTGGATTTTTAAAAATTCTCAAGTGGGGAACTAATATTGCCTGCTAACATATGGAACAAACCGTAGAGGTTTACGAGTTTAATAAATCTTCACGATAAATAAACACATTTTTTTGTTTTATGATGCGTTTCAATATTACCATACATGTATGTCATCGTTCATTGAAAATGAAACTCCTGGTTTTTCCAAAATATTTTATATGCCCGGCAAGAAAATTTAAACTGCTGAAGAGGGGAAAATAAAGAATCAAGTTAAGAAATAACAGAAGACTTGCCCGGCGCATCCACCATTTTTGCATTCTCGAACGTTCTGGAAGTCTTGCCATTTTTCGACGAGGGGTTGTGTTGTACTTATTTTAATTAATGGTTAGCAATTTAAAAAAAATTGATTGACGAATTTTCCGAGTGAAAAATGAATTTAGAGTCTGTCACCGGTAAAAATATGAATATATCCACGATCTAGGCGTGATTAATTAGTGGATTAGTGCAGCGCCGGCGAATGGGGTAATTGCGCTGGAGGGTTATTATCCTGCAGAACTTTTGCTAAAAAACGAAGAAGATGGTGAAGTGAAAACGTAAATAATAAGTTATAAACAGTATTATTTTGTTGAGCTATGATTAATACATGAGCAATAGAGCCTGTCAAAATATGGTCCGTTAAATCTGTCTTCAAGTGTTGTGTGACAACATCCCGTCTCGGTCTTGCCGTACCTGTTAGCACAGAGAAAACAGAAATATAGAAGCGTGTAATTTAGTGTAACGTGTTCACATTTGGCTGGAGTGCGTCTCGCGGGAGCACTGACGCATCTGAACCTGGTCTAACAAAGGGATGACTGATGCCTTCTCGGAATCCACTCTGCATGCGTGTTGTGACCACATTCTTAGCCGATGCGTTAGAAAGAGACAAAATCTAACTTGCAGGATCTAGTTAGAGTCCTGTGTTTGACAGATAAAATAGCTGCTAGAACTCACATATTGGATTTTACATTTAGATCCGACTTCAAATGAAATATATTGTTTGTCACGCAGTTCGAGTGTAAATGCTATTTATTCACTCCACTTGGTTAGAAAAGGTTCACTTCACCCAAAATTTATAATTAACCAAGAAAAATCGAGGAAAACATGGCATGGAACCGAACCGATCATTAAAAAGTTCCCGAGATGAAATAGGGTCCTTTCTGATAATGTTTTTATTGATGGAAAATAAAACGACATTCATGTCACCATCGACAGAAAACACGTCTGAATAGAAAACTTGAAAAGGTGTAGGGAAGTGTACTTTGGTAGCTTGGCTGGTGGAATGCTTTCATTCCGTCTTTAGTTATAGAGCGCAGTTAAAAGACAGAAAAAGGTGCAAATGTGGGAAATACATCTTGGAGGTTTGCAGGTTCAATTAATATTCTCGTTTTGGATTTCATTTACATGACGCTTTCGCAATTTGAATAGTTCATGCGTTTCTATCTGTCGAGAGTCATCCTATTACCTATTCCAAAGAAAAAGCGGAAAATGTTGGGGGACGTATCCCTTCAGAATGGCTTTGAATGCTGTGTCCACAATTAGTTATCGCTGCTTTTACACATAAATTCTTTTATAAGAATATAAGGAATTATTATCAAATATAGATGACCGTTGCGGCTGCATGTAACTACCAGTCCTTGTCTCCTTGTACAGCTTGGAAAATATGCACTAAAACTCTTGGTATAAGTATACAGGCCGGTTCCTTTTCACTGCGCACCCATTGGCATCTTGGAAATGGTAAGAGTTACAGAGTCGGTTAAATTATAAAAAAGTTTCGCTATTTTTTGCTACGGAAGCGGCTGGAACCTCCCCACTTGATGAATGATCCAATTCTATCGGAATCTATCCTCGACCCTCTCAGATATAAATTTCAATCTACTATTGTTCCAAGAACATTTTAAAATTTTAAATCTTTTTGCGGAAAGGGCACTGAGCTTGATTGCAATTTTGGAAACAGAATTTGAAGACCTTTCATATGCTGATAAAACAATTGACGGTCACCTTTGAAATTTCACAGTTGACAACTATGCCAAAAAGGCACTTGTCGTTGGCCTCCGATTGCCACCAAAGTCAAGTAAATTTTTCTGCTCCTACATTTTTCATTTTTTGCCAAAAGGGTACTAAGTTTTAATATATTTTTGGAAACAAAATTTGAAGACTTTTCATATGTTGATAAGAAAATGGTAGTTTATTACTCAAATTTTCAAATTAAAATGCCAAAATGGCACTTCACATTCGCCGAATGCCATCAAAATTAAGTTAGCCCTTCGTTGGGCTATGGTATGCCTACCTACCCTATTTCAGCCATATCGGTCCAGCAGTTTGGCATGTAGCGTGTTATTTAATGTTCCTAAGAAATTTTTGATTTTTTTGATTTTGTGCCAAAAAGGCACTAACTGTGAATACATTTTTAAATACCGTTCGTTTCATTCCAGGCGCCGTATAGGGAAATAACACGGGAAAAGTGTTTTTATTTTTTGTTTGCTCCTGAAACTGGTTCCGGCCAAATCTGAGTGATACGGTCAATGGGCCTCAATGTCCTCTACGCATGAAAAAAAAAATGGCCCTGAAATGCCCCCTTGTTAAAACGGGAGGACCGGTTGAAAATTGGAATTTTAAATTTCGCGGGCGTCAATTCAGCGCTGTTTGACATCTCCGAAAACTAAAGTTCCAGGGGCGGCTTTCACAATTTCTTGAGTTTTCGCTAACGTCATTTACTTACTTTTTTGGAATTTCTACAAATTATTGAGTGAATTCTGAGACGAAATAAACCGGCGCATTTTTGCAATAGTCCCAGAGAGTCTTGGTGTCAGAAACTTTACTAAAGAAAAGACACTATGAGGGTAACCTCACAAAAATTTTGTCTTTGGTTCCTTCGCTAGAACCAGACCGCATTTATTAACATTTTAATTCTCGAGGCAAGTCTCTGTTTATAGTTAAATCTGTCTTAATCGTTGTTTTGCTTCAGTTATGAATATTTTCACTGGAAGCACAGACTACGAGAAGGGTTGGTCGAATGAGGAAATGGCCAATATTCATGAACATTTTGCAACCTACCACCATCCCCTTAATTATGTTTTGCTATATTTGTTTTGTAAATTGAATCCTCGCGAGGAACTTTATTACTTTCTCACCTTACAGTCCAGTCTAATAACAAATAAAATAAGTAATAAGTAAATAATAAAATTTTTGCTGCTTATATTTTTGATGTGTTTATCTTCAAGAGATATTGTAGTGACAATAATTATCTAAGTTATATTGCTTTATTTATATGAGCAGTCGGTACAGCATATAGCGGTCATAAAATCGCTAATTTGATTATTCAAGAATTTATTCAAAATTTCAACATTAAATTGTGAATTATCAACTAAAATATCTAGAAAATAAGGCCCATAAGACCTAGGTATGCTATTTTATTAATTATTAACATTTTTAGAATAAAACAATTAAAATTTGGCAAGCCAGTTACATATCTTCGTCCACACTCCAAACACGCACTCCGCGGTTAAATAACTGTTGGGGCAAAGGCACATCTTGTCCCAGGGGACAAGCAGGGCATGGTAACTCCTGCAACAGATTCCTCGGCACAGCCGAAGCCACTAGTCTAGGCAAGGCCATCACCACCAGCTTCCAGGCCTTGGAGTGGAGACTGCAGGTGCCTTTTCCATCAGCCTTACAGGTGCTTGGTAAGGCGTATCCACCCTAAATATCAGAACCATCCTTGTCTTCGCTGTGACTCGTAAGGTCTATCGACACACCAACTTTTAAGCAAGACCTTCGCCTTACCTTCTGTGCTACCTAGCCTTTAGTGGCTCTCCATATTGTTATTCTTTAACAGAATTTGGTACCAGGTTCATGGTAACTGAATATTGGCCATTTCCTCATTCAACCAACCCTTCTCGTAGTCTGTGATATTCCAGTGAAAATATTCATAACTGAAGCAAAACAACGATTAAGACAGTTTTAACTATAAACAGAGACTTACCTCGAGAATTAAAATGTTAATAAATGCGGCCTGGTTGTAGCGAACAAAGACAAAATTTTTGTGAGGTTACTTTCATAGTGTCTTTTAGTGCCGTAGCAGAATGCGGAGGTACTCTTTTCTTTAGTAAAGTTTCTGACACCAAGACTCTCTGGGACTATTGCAAAAATGCGCCGGTTTATTTCGTCTCAGAATTCACTCAATAATTTGTAGAAATTCCAAAAAAGTAAGTAAATGACGTTAGCGAAAACTCAAGAAATTGTGAAAGCCGCCACTGGAAGTTTAGTTTTCGGAGATGTCAAACAGCGCTGAATTGACGCCCGCGAAATTTAAAATTCCAATTTTCATCCGGTCCTCCCGTTTTAAGAAGGGGGCATTTCAGGTTTATTTTTTTTTCATGCGTAGAGGACACTGAGGCCCAGGCCCATTGACCGTATTACTCAGATTTGGCCGGAACCAGTTTCAGGAGCAAACAAAAAATAAAAACACTTTTCCCGTGTTATTTCCCTATACGGCGCCTGAAATGAAACGAACGGTACAAAGGGTGTCCCAAAAAAACCGAACGATTTATTTTTGGTCATAACTTTATTATTATTGGACCGATTTTCCTGAATTTTGTACGGGACGTAGATAAAAGATGAGGTTTTTAGAATCGGTAACCATTTTCCAGATGGCGCCACTAATAAATTTTCTGTGGCAGTTTTTTACAAGAACACTTTTTGATTGGTTGGAGTTGAACCATCTGTGAACCAATCAAAATTACGTACATACACGCAGACAGACGTTTTCTAAAAACCACTGATCCTGGGACCTCGAAACGTAAAGATCTGGAGTGATTGCAGTAACTTCCCATTTTTAAATTGGTTGTGGGGAGATTAAAAGAAGAATATATTTTTTTTAAATTCGCCTCCGTTTTAGAATGAAACGCGAGTAAACAACTTTTGACAAC
This sequence comes from Pycnomerus fuliginosus, assembly GCA_963924575.1. Taxonomy (NCBI): domain Eukaryota; kingdom Metazoa; phylum Arthropoda; class Insecta; order Coleoptera; family Zopheridae; genus Pycnomerus; species Pycnomerus fuliginosus. The sequence goes on from OZ004626.1 coordinate 5,121,527, forward strand.
CACTGGTTACTACTTATCCGCCCCCACCATGTGGACTACTCACCAAGGCGACTCGTGAATTGAGGTATATGCATGAAAACTGATTGAAAACGGAATTAATTAAAATCAACAACACAACAACTTCTTTTCTGCTGGAAGCACCCAGTTTCAACACTTGATATAAGGTGTTGCTCGCGAACTCTTTCTTCACAACAATTAAAAAACATGTTTATCGTGGTCTTTATCCGTGCTCACAAAGATTTTAATGATTTTAGGTTGTGTTTGAGATTTTAATGATTTCAGGGAATCAAGCACTGTAAATTGGGTAAACAACACATTCGCGACTCCGCGAACATTTCATATTCACTTCGAACTGAACTTGAACTGACCTAACCTCGTCAGGGGGAACTTTTGACGCTGACTGTGGCTAAGTATTCGAATAGTTTTAGCGGAATGACATGTCAAGTTAGTGAAAGGTCAAGCTGCAAACTGTCCTAATAATGAAGTTATAATAAAACGTGTAAGTTGTAAGTTACTGTTCTTGTAAGTAGGTATGTGAAGATGATAGCTACATAGGTAACGATTTCGTAAATTATGTAATGTAATTTAATGTGCCCTAACGTTGGTCACACCTTTCCGAATTTTTTCTTGGGCTCCGTAGTAAATAAAGTGATGGCACGGACGAGTTCTCCCAGTGCTTCTCAAACAGAAGCCCCGTTTTTGACTGTTATTTAGACGAAAAAATAGTCCGATTTGAGGGAAGTGATACTGGGTTAGTACAAAGTCCCTTTTTGTCAAGATTTACTTTGAAAGGAAGGCTTAACTTTACTTTAGCGGAAACCGTGTATGTACTGAAACTGCACATATTCCCGTTCGGAATGATGAGCTGAGTACAACGGTACCTGTTTTTTCTTGCGGAAACGCACCGTTGCCAAGTTACAGGTTTCCGCTAAACTAAAGTCCGTAGGGACGGGGTTAACTTTACTTTAAAGGAAACCTTGTTAACACTAAAACTGCACATACTCCCGTTGAGAATGATGAGCTGAGTATAACGGTACTCGTTTTTTCTTGCGCAAAAGCAACGTTGCCAAGTCACAGGTTTCCGCTAAAGTCCCTATAGAAACCACGTGCACGTTAAAACTTTGTATGTTCTGGTTGAGAATGACGAGCTGATTCAACGTCACGTCATTTTTCTTGCGCAAGCGCACTGTGGCCAAGTTTCAACAAGTTTTATGAAGTTCTTATGGTACTACTTTAGCAAAAAACCATGCAATATCTGGGAACGAAATGACACGAAAATACGTGCAGATCCTCTTCCCGACCCTATGACACAGATCAATGAGTAGTATTTCGCATCGCTCAGCTTAATATCGATATTGTAAAAATTTAATTTAGTTATTTTAGTTGACAAGGCTTTCCATATGGTGTCACCAAACGTATCCATTTTTATATGGAGCGAATGAATGACAATAAATGATTGTCTTCACCTCGTCTTCACATTCTTGTTTTTTTAACTAGCAATATTAGGCTAAGCGAAAAGTAGGTAATAAATATACTACTTATTGACCTGTGCTTTAGGGTCGGGAAGAGGATTTGAGGCTCCATATAAAATGGATAAGTTTAGTGAAACCATATGGAAAACCATCTCCTTGTCAGCTAAAATACCTAAACTAAATTTTTACAATATCGATATTAATCTGAGCGATACGAAACACTACTCATTGATCTGTGTGTCATGGGGTCGGAAAGAGGATTTGCACGTATTTTCGTGTCGTTTCCTTCCCAGATATACTGCATGGTTTTTGCTAAAATATTTACATAAGAACCTCATAAAATGAGGGGAAACTTGGCAACAGTGCGTTTGCGCAAGAAAAATGACGTGTCGTTGAAATCAGCTCGTCATTCTCAACCAGAATATGTAAAGTTTTAACGTGTACGTGGTTTCCGCTAAAGTAAAGTCCCTATAGGCTTCAGTTTAGCGGAAACCTGTAACTTGGCGTTTGCGCAAGAAAAATCGGGTACTGTAGTACTCAGCTCATCATTCTGAACAGGAATATATGCAGTTTGAGTTCATACAAGGTTTCCGCTAAAGTAAAGTTGACCCGAAAGGGCTTTAAAAATATTTCTAAAAAAACATTCCGCTTCGGAAATGATCCCAATTTTTGTTTTTTCGAATGGAAACCTACGTTTCTCCACGGATTCGGAATCTATGAAATAAACATGTACCGACAGTGCCGTAGCCCGTAGCGGCCATCTTAGATTTTCAAAAGAACCTATATAAGAAATCGGTGAAAATACAAGATTTTTGAAAAATGAAAAAATGCGTCGACTTTATTTTTTGACGCATCAAATGCAAATGCTCAATTTTGACATACTGAACAAGAATTTAAAAAAAGTAATTGCATAGTTGCATTTGTAGTATCATCAAAGCTTTGACAATGAACACTTTGTAGAAACGCGTTAGCTTGTATTATGATACGAAATGCAGAGAAGTATATGAAGCGAAAAATGTTGGTAGTAAATGTGGAAAAAACTAAGACGCATGATGATATTCAGGAAAAGGAGAGGGAGGGCATAAAAAGTGAGTGGAAGTGGACTGAGAGGAGATTAGATTAAGAAAGGTAATTCAAATATCTAGGATAATATGTATTCAATGACAAGAATACAAAGAGAAGCGACGTAAGAGGATTGAGTAAAAAAACAAATAATGATTTACGGATGATTTTGGGAATAGAGGAGAGAAAGTTTGAGTATGATTTTAAGAGAAGACGAATGAGGGAAGATGAAAGGGGGAGAAAGAGTCTCCTGAATGAAAGGGAAGAGAGAATAGAGAGGATGAAAAATGTAGAGAGGGCAAGGGGAGGAATAGGAGACAGAAACAGAAGATAGACTGGAGAAAGAATTCACTTAATATGATTTAATGACGTATGCATTAATTAAAATATTTAATATGTAAGGATGGCAGGACTCATTACAAGTCAAAAGGTAGTAATAAAATTTACTACTGCTATACCTATACCTACTACTAAATTTTGACAAGGGTTGGAATTTTCATAATGAATTTCAGGGAATAATTTGCGACTAAGATTAATTAATAACAGTCAATAACAGTGTCTGTAAATAATGAGTGAATCAATTTCTTACGTATAATTTGATCCTCATTGAAAGCTTCCCCAGATGACCGATTGGGGTGAGTAGCACTGTGTAACCTTTTCCACGTCACTCCAACTCTCAGTTTACCATCAATCCCAGTGTCCTTCTCAAAGCGCTTGTGTAAAACAGAGAGAAACATTAATGTGATACAGAACTTTAAGCTTCATTGCTAATGGATGCACGGTCATCCCTGCGTGTTGGTTATCCGAACCGGATATTGGACTTCATTTCATCGACAAAAGGTGTTACACTACTTTGATTTATTGAATGGTTTCATTTTCATCGACCCGTTTACGACTTCCTCTGTGAAAAACACCTAATTTATTATGTACGATTTCTGCTCGGAAAAACTGCTCGTATATGGGTTTATGAGAATATGCTCATATTTTTTGTGACGAGCTTAAGCGATAGCACTATTGATTTTTATTTGTAGCTTTATCACCCGATCGCTCGCTCGTCGGGCCGGTTCGATTTTTAACTGGAGACCGGCTTGGGATATCGAGATGAAATTTTTTGTGGGTGAAAAACGAAAATTAAAAATTGTTTAATAACTTGCCTATGCTTCAAGATATGAAACTGCAACGTTGTGTATGGTTATATCCCCATAGTGTGTCAAGAAAATTCCAGCAGGGGGTTGAAAATGATGATAATTGAAGGAAAAAAGTTTTCTTTGCACGATCTTTGTATGCACACCCACCCCACAACAATATAAACATCTATGGGGATACAAATCGCATTGATGTACATCTTCCGTTGGCTTTTTATTTTATTCCTTTCAACGCCTGATGCGTTTGAGAAAAAATGACACCAATTTAATCCCTTTTCCTTTTGAGTGGGTGTTAATATTTTCGGTTAAGTGTTGGACGAAACTTTATGGAATAAATCCGTCCTACGGCATAAATTAAAGTATAAATCATGTCGAACAGATTTTATTACTGTCTCCATTTGGTTTTGTTGCGTGTAAGCGCGCACGTGCGCTTCTGTATATAAACTGAGCCAGTATGTAATGTACACTGCTATCATTAAGTCAGTTCATTGAAACACCGAGACAGCCGCCACTCAATTTGAAAATGTACATGCACTACTCAATTAATCCGCTTCCAGAATGTTTGGATTTTTACTTTGTTTATCCTTCTGGTCATAGATTTGATCATTACCAAAGAAAACAGACCTGCAATAAAAAAACAGTAGCGTTTCCTCCTGAACAGAAGGTCCATGTTACCTCCACTCATTTTTAATCGGAACTGAAAGGCGATACTTTTTGAATTTTGTTTTGACATCTTAATGAATATTAATGAGTGAACATCCCGATGGATGTTATTTTCGCAAAGGCCGGTTTTATGAACGGAAATACACAGGGAGGGCCGGATTAACCATGAGGCGCTTGAGGCGTGTGCCAAGGGGGGCCATAAACAAATTAATAATAATTTTTGAAGAGAAGTGGAAATGTTTGCAGAAAAAAATTGAATACTGACCGGGAATCGAACCCAGAAGAAGCTGCCGCTTTCCAGGCGGACGCTCTGCTAAAAATATTAATACTCCTAATAATCGTGCATAACAAATTTTTCCCTTCGCAAATTTATGTGCAAAATCGCCAAGAAAAACAATATTGGGGAAAAATTTGGACTAGTAGACTAGTATTACAAACGAAGTCTACGTTTCAGAATGTCCTCACACTTTTTTTTCTTCACCATTCTTTTCACCATTCCATTGTCAAATGCTTCCGGGGAGAATTCATTGTTGGCCCATAAAAGAAATAAAAATTATTTTAATGGACCAAGAAAGGTTAGACACCCATTGAAAATGAAACTCTTGGGACAAATTACCATATGATGCGATAATTATTGTAAAAGTTGCAAAATTAATTCTCCATTTTTTCATGTTTTTTTGACCACTTCAATTTTGTAAAACTGTTTGACTTTATAAATTAAAATTAAAACAAAAAAATGCAGCAGAGGAGCTGGAACCTCCCCATCGCGTGGATCTTCGTCTTCCTGTGTAGATAGTAGTCATTTCAACAGAATTTTTTTAATTCTTATCGTCTGTGATTAATTTCGCAATTTGCTGACAAATACCGACATCACCTCGGACATCACCCATCACATTTGACAATATGTTCCTTTTAAGGTTAAAATTTTGCCACCTTTCTGACAATAACTACCACTTTATGTCATCCACTGTTAGCCCTTTTAATGAGAATGAAGAATTGGGGAAAAATTTGGACTAGTAGACTAGTATTACAAACGAAGTCTACGTTTCAGAATGTCCTCACACTTTTTTTTCTTCACCATTCTTTTCACCATTCCATTGTCAAATGCTTCCGGGGAGAATTCATTGTTGGCCCATAAAAGAAATAAAAATTATTTTAATGGACCAAGAAAGGTTAGACACCCATTGAAAATGAAACTCTTGGGACAAATTACCATATGATGCGATAATTATTGTAAAAGTTGCAAAATTAATTCTCCATTTTTTCATGTTTTTTTGACCACTTCAATTTTGTAAAACTGTTTGACTTTATAAATTAAAATTAAAACAAAAAAATGCAGCAGAGGAGCGGCTGGAACCTCCCCATCGCGTGGATCTTCGTCTTCCTGTGTAGATAGTAGTCATTTCAACAGAATTTTTTTAATTCTTATCGTCTGTGATTAATTTCGCAATTTGCTGACAAATACCGACATCACCTCGGACATCACCCATCACATTTGACAATATGTTCCTTTTAAGGTTAAAATTTTGCCACCTTTTTGACAATAACTACCACTTTATGTCATCCACTGTTAGCCCTTTTAATGAGAATGAAGAATGAGAATTTAGAACCAGAATTTGATCGTCTTTCTAATGGCGACATAAAAAAGGTAGCCATGTATTTAAAATTTTAAGTTTATATGCTGAAATGGCACTTTCCGTGGACCAATTGCTTCCAAAAGCCTTTTAGGTCTTCAACGGTTCACCCAATCTCCATGTACCAAATTTCAGCCAAATGAGTTTGAGTTTATTGAGTTAAAAAAAACTTTTTACATATTCATTGAATTATTAACAACAATAAAGTTTCCCAGCTAAACCAAGAGGTTTGTGTTTGGGAATATATTATGATAAATTAAATTAAATTAAATTAACTAAGCAGCCAGCAAAGTAAAGTAAAATTTCCCGCTTTTTTTTTTTTTAATTTTAATAATATTTTTTTGTTTTTGTGATGAAAAGTTTCATTGATTGCGATTAGGACAACATGCTGTATTGAAAACATTTTTTGCTAGATAATAATTCATGATAATAAAAGAAGTTATTTGTTTTTGGAACTCTTTACAATTTCTGATAGATCTGATGTGTGTGATGTGTGATGTGTGATTCAATAATTTGGGCTATAATGTATTTTTAGTGTTATTACAAAATTTCGATTTTTTGACACAAAGAGTACTAAATGCCAATGAGTTTTATCTTATTTAAAACCAGAATTTGACAATAAATCTTTCAAAAACTTATTTTGGATGGTTAAATGAGAGAATAATTTTAAATTTGGAAATTGGTGTGCCAAAACGGCACATTCTGTGGGCCGATTAAATCCAAAATTTGTTCAGCTCTTCGACGTGTAATGCAATCCCCATGTGCAAAATTTCAGCCAAATCGGTTCAGGGGCTTGGGCGGTACAGCGATTTTAAAGTCCGATAAAATTCTATTTTTTTTTAAATCTTTGGCCAAAAGGGCACTGATACTAAATACATTTTTAGAAGCAGAATTTGAAGGCCTTTCCTGTGGTGACGTGAAAAATGGGGGTTTGGATTTAAAATTTAAAAGTTGATGTGCCAAAATGGCAAAGCGTTTCAAATCTAAGTTGGGTTATGAGATGCCTACGTACCAAATTTCCGCCAAATCGGTATAGTAGTTTTGGCTGTGGCGTGTACGTACACACACACACACACAGACACATTTTTAAAACCACTTTTTTGGGTTTCTGAGACCTCAAAACGTGAAGATCTGGTGTTATCTCAAATTCGAAAATTTTAGGATTGCAGGAACCTCCCTTCTTTTAAGTGGTGAAGTGGAGTGGGGAGGTTAATAATAATTTGTAGGTATTCAATGTAACGTTAGTAATAGATTTACAAATTCTGTGAAAAAATGGAAGTTTCCACCGCAAGAGACAAAAAGGATTAATGTTGAAGATATTTGGTGAATTTTGTCGATTAATTTAATGAGCTTTTAGCTGTTAGGTTTTCTGGGCCTGGATTATGTATCCTTTAGTATCTACACGTCGTATTTAAAAAGCAAATATGATAAGGGTAACATCTATTGTTGAATGAACTGTTGTACAAGGATACACAAATTGTGATAAAAGGCATAGTGAATGTGACACAAACATAAAGAATGGTCGTTTGAGTAATGGAACCAACAGGCACTCCCTTAAACAAATGAAAATTAATACCTGTTTGCGAGTTGCCGTTTTGATCCGATTAAACATTGCAATGAAGTGATAATGGTAAATCGATTCTGGCGGCCGGTGATAATAATTTTTCTGCATCGCCTAAACCCTTGGAAAGAGCGGTAATTTTAATCAAGTTCATCAAGGAAGCAAATCTCATGACAAAGACCAATTCAATTTTAAACAATGTGCGTACGAACTTAATTTAATTCTCGCGGTTTATTGTAATTTGTACATAATAAAGTGTGGAACAAAGAGGGAAATCGTCTATAGGCGTCAAGTCTAACTCCTGTAGAAGACATTCTAAAGGCAGGTATAAATATTTTTTGGAAGTTCAGGAAACTTTCAGGCTTATCAGTGAAGCATTATTGCGTGTCGATTCGGTCAAGTGGCAGCATTTTCCAAGTTGATACGCTTTTGATGCTGATGGTAATATTGTTGGGAAGCAACCATCTTCAAGAACCAATACGAGTTCTATTTCGGTTGAATACGTACATGGATGAGATCGCAACTCATTTATAAAACTGATAACGCTGACATGGCCTATGGCTGTAATCGATACAAATCACAGCTTCGATGACCCTGCGATGGCGATACTCTAGGTTACCGGCTTCCTTTCAATTATGACACTGTCATTTTATGAGTCTCCATGTCGGATACATTATTATAATCATTATAATATTAATAGGTATATCCGATAACTATGATTAATTATGTTAAATATAACATTTAAAAGTAGTTACCTATGTAATTAAACTTTAATCCTATAACGCAGTTATTTTATTGTTCGTATTTGTCGCTGGGAACATAATGAGAGAAATAATATCATCAATAATGATAAAATATTGAGGTTTTTAAAAGTTTGGTATATTATAAAAATGTTTGATGGTCACACTATTATAAAACAAAAAATTAAGGAAAGTGCGCCGTATTTTTCCATTTCGTCCAATATTGATATCGAGAATGTACTAGAGAGCCATTACTCGCCAACCGACCGGACAGACACTTCAAGCAAAAACGCCCGGAACATTCATCAGGGTTTATAAATGGAGGAAGAACTGAGATCTGGAGCGTTGTCAGACAATTAATATTCGATATCCTTCCCGTTTTCAATTAAATCCGTATTGTTTCCTGTAGGACAGTGCGGAGCGGCATCATTTGTTTTCAATCGAAAGCTATTCAGGGAAATGTCACAAACAAAATGTTTAAGTGTCCCAGGACATGTCCCGCATTGGAAAGTAGCAACGCAATGTATTATTAAAAAATACTCACGAATCGCCACTACCCCAGCAGCACCAAATATGGGGCCAACGTAGAGCCTACATTGGGCCAATATATTAATCGTGGCCCAATATTTCAGACTTTTAGCCAATATTGTCTGTGCATTGGTGGAAAAATGTTTGCCAATATATATAATCCCTGTTTGACCAATGTAGGACCCATAGTATCTTTACATGTTGAAATCATAAACATGCCCCCAATATGGGTAGAATGTGGTAGAATATTATTTCATAAATAGTAATTAACGCACTAATTTAATTACTCAGAAAATGAATAGGTACCATAATACATGCACATGAAAATTACCGAATGCAATACATATTATATATTTATTAAAATTTTATTTGATAATAAAGATGAATTACGGATATGGGGATCGGGAGGTTAGAAGCAGGATGCAGTTTATTAATAAAATTTGTTCGATACCTATGTACAATAAATATTTGATTTCATTATACCTAAATTATAAAATATTTGTTAGGGCCTGCATTGGCCATTCTTGGACGATGCACGCAGCCTGGTCACAGCTGTGTGCGCAGTCGCAGTCGCAGAAGGTGTACGTGACCTCCTGCCTGGTCGGACACCATAGTCCAGTTCAGACAGGAAAAAATTGCGCTAACCTAAAAGCCGGGGGGTGCATTAAGTGCATTTGTCTGGTTTTAGTGCTTGTGGTGTTGAATCTTTTGTGGGGTAAGTAACTCTTAAATAACGATGTTTTAAGCCAGACAGCATGTAATTTTGTTGGGTTAGAGTTGTGCCAGTTATCAGCTATTTAAAGGCGATTTTGCCATTCAGTGCTTTAAATATTGTGAAGCTGCTTTATTAGGACATCTAATTACTGTATGTAGGTACATAAAAGTACATGCCATTTACGTACTTTTTGATTACTCGTTTATATACAGGGTGATTTTGAACGGATTCGTTGGAAACTGTTTGACTTCCTAACAGATGACGTGATGAGGATCTTCGAATTTGGTATGCGACCATAATCGATCATGACGAATCGAAGTCAAATATTTTCAAGATGGCGGCAGAAAAGATGAATACATTGGTAACGATGAGATATTGTTTTGCAAAATTCTTCAATAATGTGTTTTCAGGTGAATCATCTTTACCTTTGTGGAGATGACACTGTCCATAAGGCTGTCTTTTACCAAATGAGAAAAACCTTGCAGAAAAGTGTCATCATTGTATTCCGGGCAAGGAAAAAAAGTGGGAAGTTGCCATTCAAAAATTTGCGATGCCGTGGGGCCATACTACGTAAGTTGATTTTTTGCAAATCTACTTGACAGTTGCTGATTTTTCGTTCTAGGTGCCGTTAGAAAGAGGTGCCCGGAGGCTACAGAGGTCGAGGTGCAACGATCAATTTCCCTGTACTTACCTGGCGGGATCTAAAGACCGTGAAGGAGGAATGGGGGAGCGATAAAAATCAAATATTTGTAATGTTTTTTTATACAAATTAATAATAGTAATTAGTAATATATTTCTAATGATTTCTTATTACATTGCTCCTATGAAAGAAACCAATCTGGGGCGAATATTTAAAAGAAATATTGGCTAATGATTATTAAACAATGTTTTCCCTATAAAACAAATGCATGTTGGGCCAATATTCCTTTAAATATAGGGCCGTTAAAAAAAAATCTGACGTTTGCATGTTGCCCCAATATTTGAGAAATATGTTGGGCCAATAAAAGTGTGCTGCTGGGGTAGGAACAAAATCTATACTATTAATTTCCGACTTGATAATCAAGCTATCTTTTTCACTCTAAAACACCCTGAAACGCGGGGAACTTTGGGACAGAACTCCTCCGAGCATCGAGGAATTTTCGCCGTTATTTCGCGAAGCGCATTTAGAAAAAATATGTATTTGTAGCGTTATCTATATGGCGATGCGATCTTCCGCTTCGTGGGGGCGCACCGGGGCCCCAAAGACAGGTCATCGGAAATCGACGAAAAATCGTAGGCGCTCTTGCAAAAATGACAATTTCGCGGGGCGTCGGAACGTCAGAAAATGCGGAACGTCAGTGTCGGTGAAAGTGAAAATTCTTGCGAAAAACGGGGAAATATCACGAAATTTGAGTGGATTTACATGGGAGATGCCTTTTACGTCGTTTCCCGAACTCCCAGTTACAAAAAACATTAATAATCGTGCCGTGCTTATAACCTTTGGAGGAGTGCTGTCAGGTGCGAAAATTAGGGGCTCCAATTATTGAAAAATCCCGGAAATTCCCGGTCGGAAGACCACAAGGTAATACCTTTTAAATATTATCGATGAATATTTATGTTTGTAAGGCAATTTTTAGTGTATTTCTAATGGAAATCCGTTCGACGAGTGATGAAACAAAACAGACTTCAATGGATTAAATTTTTTCTAAAATGGAGAATGTGCGATGCAAGCAATTAATGCAAAGAAATAGAAATTTGATGGATGGAATGCCAAAAAAGGTGAGACGGTGGACAAGGGCTCATTCTAAGTTTGTTGAAATTTAGGTTTTTTCAGGCTATTATCTCATTGCCATGAAAAGGAAGGAGGTTTTTCGTTGCCCAACTGATGGGTCAGTGTCAGTAAAAGTGAAAAATCTAACGAAAAACGGGGAAATTCGACGGAATCAGACTGGATTTATGTGGAAAATGCCCCTTCCGTTCCTCCCCATGTCTCCCGTTGCAACAAACAATAATAATTTGCCGTGCTTATAACCTTTCGAGGAGAACCGCCACGTGCGAAAATCTGGAGCCCAATTATTCAAAAATCCCAAGAATTTCTGGTCGGGAGACCCACCAGCAGGTAATCTTTTTAAATTAACTTTGTAATTTAATTTGTCGAGTAATAAAACTGAAAACGGTGATTGTTAATAATTACATCGAAGTTCTAACAACGAAGTGATGAAAAGAATTAAGATAATTTGTATTTTTTAGTGAATGAAATGTTAAAGTTTTTTTAGAAATAGTAAATATGATCTTTTCGTTCATTGCTTTTGCTCAATATTCGTGCATTTTTGCCAAAAAAATTTCCGGAGGGCCGTACAGACAAAAAATTTAAATAGACTACTTAGCGCCAAGGTTTCCTAAAAAATTCACATTACCACAATGTTTAACGTGTCCAGCGCCAAACTTTTAAAAATCGGTTGCGATATAGCGCCCGACCCACCCAGACGAAATAGGTAAAAAGCCAAGCGCGAAGGTTCAAAAAATCTAGCGCGTAGCGCCCACAGGCAAAATGGGTAAAAAGCTAAGCGCCAAGGTTAAAAAAAAACTGGCGCGTAGCGCCCACACAGACAAAATAGTTGAAAAGCCAAGCGCCAAGGTTAAAAAAATATGGCGCGTAGCGCCCACACAGACAAAATGGTTGAAAAGCCAAGCGCCAAGGTTAAAAAAATATGGCGCGTAGCGCCCACACAGACAAAATGGTTGAAAAGCCAAGCGCCAAGGTTAAAAAAATATGGCGCGTAGCGCCCACACAGACAAAATGGTTGAAAAGCCAAGCGCCAAGGTTAAAAAAATATGGCGCGTAGCGCCCACACAGACAAAATGGTTGAAAAGCCAAGCGCCAAGGTTAAAAAAATATGGCGCGTAGCGCCCACACAGACAAAATGGGTGAAAAGCCAAGGGCCAAGGTTAAAAAAAATCTGGCGCGTAGCGCCCACACAGACAAAATGGTTGAAAAGCCAAGCGCCAAGGTTAAAAAAATATGGCGCGTAGCGCCCACACAGACAAAATGGTTGAAAAGCCAAGCGCCAAGGTTAAAAAAATATGGCGCGTAGCGCCCACACAGACAAAATGGGTGAAAAGCCAAGGGCCAAGGTTAAAAAAATATGGCGCGTAGCGCCCACACAGACAAAATGGTTGAAAAACCAAGCGCCAAGGTTAAAAAAATATGGCGCGTAGCGCCCACACAGACAAAATGGTTGAAAAGCCAAGCGCCAAGGTTAAAAAAAATCTGGCGCGTAGCGCCCACACAGACAAAATGGTTAATCAGCCTAACGCCAAGGTTAAAAAAAAATCTGGCGCGTAGCGCCCACACAGACAAAATGGTTAATCAGCCTAACGCCAAGGTTAAAAAAATATGGCGCGTAGCGCCCATACAGACAAAATGGTTAATCAGCCTAACGCCAAGGTTAAAAAATTATGGCGCGTAGCGCCCACACAGACAAAATGGTTAATCAGCCTCACGCCAAGGTTAAAAAAAAATCTGGCGCGTAGCGCCCACACACACAAAATGGTTAATCAGCCTAACGCCAAGGTTAAAAAAATATGGCGCGTAGCGCCCACACAGACAAAATGGTTAATCAGCCTAACGCCAAGGTTAAAAAAATATGGCGCGTAGCGCCCACACAGACAAAATGGTTAATCAGCCTATAACGCCAAGGTTAAAAAAAAATCTGGCGCCTAGCGCCCACACAGACAAAATGATTAATCAGCCTAACGCCAAGGTTTCCCAAGTGTGCTAAAGCACACCCGCGTAGCGGCTAGTAATGTAGTTAAAATCCGTTCATTTACTATAGCAGAACTAAAATTTTTCTGGAACTGTACAACCTTAATTTGTAAGAGCCTGCACTTTTGACAGTTTGATCGAAATTTAGCGGGAAAGCTAAACATTACATAACCCAAATTTGCTGGGTTTATTTTTAGTGTTAGCAGCAGTGTCACAGATAAACGTACCTGAGGCTTTTTCGTGAATATTTTTCTTTGCACTTTACTCAAAATTGCAGGCACGCAAAAGCCATTTTGGGCCAATTCAGAGCAATTGCAAAATTTTGACATTTGTCATGTTTTCTGACGTATCCTTGCAAAATTTCCTCATAGCGGCAAGTCGATTAGCTCAAGCGATCCGTTGCTACGTGTGAAACGTATCTTATTAGTTCAGCTGAAAAATAGAAATGGTCTGTTGCTTAGTTTCTAAAATCGCGCAGAAAGTTTTGACTTCTTTTATTTCAGCGTCATATTACTATTATTACTCTTTCGCTTAGTAGATACCCGGCTCTATACTTTTAAACTGCCAGTTTTAAATTTATGAAATTCAAACTTCCGTAGCCCGAAAGTCGATTAGTGATTCTCCTGATTTAATTGCGTAATTATCAACTTCATCATCTTGTTAAGTGGTCTTTTGATAGCATTTACCAAATAAAATCCCGAACCGAGACAAGGTTCTCGTCCGTTAAAAATGTATATTAATTCTAAACTGTACGGCAATTCCGTACTTTATTTCCAAATTCATCCTCATTATAATGGCATTCAAAATCAATACTGGCATGCTTTAAAGCCACATCACATTATTGTTTAAACGGCGGCACGACAACAATTCATACTATTCGATTTAACCAGGTGCTTAAGAGCACCGAACCGAATTGAAGATTCCAAATATCGACGTTCCGCACAATTTTTAATGTATAATCCGAGTTGCTATTGTGAAAACTCGTTTTGATTGCGGATGGACTATAAAGCTTGAATTCAATAGACACTGTCCTCTTAGAGTGGAGTTTTTTATTCCGGTCAGTAGGAAGGCGAGCATCCTGCATGTAAACCCGAGAGAATATAGCTCTTTTGATAAAATCAATGTGCCATATATTTTTTGAGATTGAGCGACAAGATCTCGGTCACTTTTTCCCATTTTTCGTTACCAGACTATTCTTTCTTGCTGGTTTCTACATAAAGAAGGGTAGTAAACAATTCTACCATAAACCCGATTCAAAGAATTCAATATACTCTGTAAAAAAGAGATTTAAGTTAACAGATAATCCCAATCCAATTCCTGAAATTGGAAACATTAAACTGAAATTTTTGTCTTTTTGTCAACAAAAATAGTGAATTACCCAGTCGCCCTAGTCGTTAGTGTCTTCCCATATCGTCCCTTCCCATTTGGTACCGCGAAAAAATTCTACCTGTTTTTTGTTCCCATTTCGTACCGCGGAAAATATCGATTCCCATCATTTGATACCGCGTGCCCACATAGCGGTTATCCATATACCTCACAGTGGTACGAAATAAGAAAATTTTGGCCAAAATTCATTATCTTCGTAAAAGCATTTATCTTATTGCTGGAGTCTTGGGTAAAATAAGGAAAAAGAAATTAAATTGGAAGGTGATGAGTTACAGGGGTTGAAAAATCTAATTTAATTTAATCATTATAAAATTTTGGCGAAAGGTATACCAAGTGGGCTAGATAGAGGGTGTATATTATTATCTTTAAATTAAGAATGACGAAGTCCTCAACAGCCTTATCTTTTTTTTGCACGACCTTTTCGTCATGCCAAACACTAAGTAATTGCCGTTTAGTCAGCGACAGGGATTCTAAAAGAGAAGAAATTTCGATAAAGTGCAGTTTAGGGCAGGTAATCTATGAACAGACATCTTAATATGAACTTTTCTTCCTAAAATGATGTAAGGATTCATCCTCCATCTTTATTTTCACTAATTAATTAGGTAGATAAACTAAAGTGCTAGTCACAAATTTTCGCCCCCTAAACCAAC
This sequence comes from Pycnomerus fuliginosus, assembly GCA_963924575.1. Lineage (NCBI taxonomy): Eukaryota > Metazoa > Arthropoda > Insecta > Coleoptera > Zopheridae > Pycnomerus > Pycnomerus fuliginosus. The sequence goes on from OZ004626.1 coordinate 5,136,828, forward strand.
TGGAATCATTTTATTCGAAAAGGGTGCGCCCTAGCTACATTCAACAAGAGCCCCTTTTTTATGTGAAATAGACCAGAGATTATGATTTTACTATTATTTGGCAAAAAAAGGCCCACAACAGAATAAAATGTAAAAAAATGTGTAAAAGGTTCCCCAAGAACACACACCTCTGATGTTTTTAAAAATCTGAAAAAAATTGAAGAGTAAGCTCTTTATAGCACTAACACATTGCTCTGAATTTCAAAATCCTATTCATATTTTTCGAGAAATTTTCAGAAAACTGATTTTTTGAGGACCCTTTTGAAGGGGCGCAGCTCCCTTATAAAGCATTTCCGAACATATGTCCATTGGAACTTTTCTTCATTGAATGATGTAAGGAATAACGTCCCGCAGTTAGGACTACGAATATAGGAACACCCTGTATAATGATAATTGATAATGAATCATTTCCAGCGCGATACAAAATGGGAACATGTCTAGGTATAAGAAAGGGTCGCGGTACAAAATTGGACTTTTTAGGGCCGCGGTACGAAATGGGACGGTACAAAGTAATAAGTCGTCTTGTTAAAGGCCGATTTATAACTCGATCGTAATCGGAATCGCAATTTTAGTCCCAATCTTATCGTAAGAAATTTGTTTGTCCTATTTTATAACTTATCGCAAGGATTTTAAGCAACAACGCACTGCCAATGGAAAAAAGCTTCGGCAATCTTTGCCCGACTCGGCTTTTTCCTCAATGCTGATTGGTGATCGTAAGGATCGGATCGTAAGAGATGAAAGTTGACCATCTTCTTAAAATCGTATACGATGTTATACGGTCGGCATGCGATTGCGATTGAGTTATAAAAGCGAACACGCAAATCGTATGTTTGAAGTTTCTTAAAATTACGACTAAAATTACGATTCCGATTGCGATCGAGTTATAAATTGGCCTTAAGTCTCATCAGTGTGATTTAGCTAGTGTAAACAACATATGGTAGTTGTACAACACTGCGCCATCTCTCGCCGACGATTCTAGTCTAGTTGATGAATCACTCTTTTTAATTTGGTCCTGTTATTGACAAAACAAATTCGATTAACCGGTGAATTTTTGAAAAAAATTGAAAAGTGCTTTTATCTTACTTCCTGCTATTTCTGTTTCAGGTGAATGGAACTGACGTAAGCAGTTTCCCGCATGAAGATGCAGTCCGAGCATTTCTCACAGCCCAAGAGCCGATTGTTGTCGAGGTTAAAAGAAGAATATCGGAAGGCCCACAAGAGAAAAATGCTGCCCCCAAAGTGATCTCAACAGGTTGCCAAACAGAACTCTCTGGATTAAGTTGGCTGGAAGACAATTCCTTGGACTGTCTTGTTCACGATATAGATTTAGAGGTAGGTTCTTAGCAAGTCAGAAAACCCGGTAGTGGCGTTAATGAGAGATAATAACTTAAGTGTGTTGTAACGTAGGACGTTAATTTTATGTTATGTTTTATTACCCATTTAAGGTCATTCGTCTCTAAAGCCATAACTAATTTAGTTTGTAAATAAAACGTCAATCTTCATCGGCGTTGTTAAAGTTTTAAGGGGGTTGATATTTATTTTTATTGGGTGAAATTGTTCGAATTCCGGTGGCATACCTTGAATTCATGGGACGGGTAAAGCTGATCGATAAGTGGAGTCCATAGGGTTTTACATATTGTATACTTTTAGACATATTTTTACAACTTTGTCCAATTCGTAAATTCCTTTTTGTCTACGTCACCATAAATGAACGGGGAAGGCGCGGTTGGGTGAAATAACATAACAGTAATTGTTCGCTAAATGGATTTCAATGACAAGTGACGAGCTGCCAACAAAATGTGAACACGTATGATTTTGATGCATCATACATTCCCATATTTCACGTATGTACCTCATGAATATCAACAGTCTGGACGCAGCCCTCGGGCTCCTCTGGGAAATCAAATGGCTCCAGTATTGACATCGAATTGATACTGTCGTAGACGTAGTCACCCTCCTAATGTATCAAAATCATCAATTCGAAGATTGCCGCAAATGTGTGAAAGCAAAATTTTTTCCTGAAAGATGTTTTTAATGCATAACTGAAATGTAGAAAGGAACCGTTGCGAATTAGCGGCCAGTTTGGTTCAATTGAAAAGAACGCAATTACAAATCGATTGAGTAATCAGTAATCGTGGAGTTTCTTTACTCGAGTAGAAATTTGTGGTAGTTAGTAGGCGGAAGCGAAGGAGGGGATGAAGGGAATTTTCATTTTGATCCTGGTGTCGCGAGCTTGATAATGAACGCGGTAGAAGTTATACGGCAGTCAAATGCAGAAAGACGGTAGAATGCTATAAATCAAGAAAGGCCACGTAATACGATAAATAAATCAGCATCAGCAACGGATTCAAAACTCCCAACTCAATCACTTTTATGGAAATTTCAAATTTCCACCAACGCCTTTTTTATTAAACGAGAATTGAACATAAGAAGTCCTCATTTAATTCGTATTCTTTCCCGTGAATGAAAGAGTTACATTTCTATATTCTGGTTGAATGAATAAAATTTGCTTTTTTTGAGTGGGGCCTGCTAAAACGACCCAAAATCCATCCATCTGGTCAGGCCATCGACATTCTGTAGAGTTATTTTTAAGACACAAAAAATAATTTAAGCTCTCTTAATATTCTGATTCTCAAATTCCAGGAAGTCACGTTGCGGAAATGCAGTAGTGATGAGAAGCTAGGCTTGACAGTGTGCTACAGTTCCGGTTCCGAGGTCGACACTTGCACGGAAGTCTACATTAGAGACATAGCGCCACAAAGTGTCGCGGAGAGAGATGGCAGGCTCAGACAAGGCGATCAAATTCTCCAAGTCAATGGCAAAGACGTTGCCAACAAAGAAGAAACGGAATCACTATTTGCAGAAAATAAAAAAGCGGTCACGTTGCTAGTAAGCAGATGTTACAATAAAGTAAGTAGAAACACTATCGAAACACTTGTTGATTTCTGTTCTAGAGCGAGGAATATTTAGATACCGAACCTATCGATGCTATATCTCCAAGAAGCGCCGCGTACCAAAACAGTTTAATAGAGCAACTGGTTCACCAACAAACAGAACAGCATTCCTCGAAAAATGAAGCTGCTCCTAAAATTCCTGCGCATTTCATCCAGGAGCGTCTTAATTTAACGAATAGTTTAGTACGGTCAAAAATGGACTCCATAAATAATGAAATTTCAGAACTGGACCATCGCATGCAAAACATTCAACTAGTTAAATTGGACAAAAGGAAACCTCCGCAATTACCGCATATTCCAGCACCACCAGAATCTGATACTGAGCACATTTATGAAACTATTCCGGAATCAGCAGAATCAGAAATAGAACCGATTTACTCCTGCCCTTATGAAGCTGACGATCAAAGCATAGTAGAGCAGTGGCTCAAAGCCCAGGATCAAGGTTGGACACCTAAAGAGACTTCTGACAATAAAAAGCAGAAGTCTTCAAAAAGCAACAGTAGCGGTGAAGAACACGAAAACAGCTCTAGCGCTTATAACACAGGGGGTTCTTGCAACAGCAACAATCCTTTAACGTTCGAATTAGCGTGTAGCCAAGATTCGAAGCAGAAAGATGTTTATAGGTCAACTTTAGTTCTATGCCCTGCTCCTGAAAAAGAGGACATACCCAAAGATCCAGAAACTTGTGATGCATGCAGGCAGCAGGCTGCTTCTAAGAAAAAATCTAAGTCAATCTCCAAAACCAACAGTCCTTCGTCACCAACTACAATGATTAACCCTGCACATTTACTTTCCGAGACCATGTACACTAACGTGGCAAATTTGCAGCAAACTATGCTACTGCAGCAACAATTATTTAGACAAGCTTTGGTGGTAAATAATATAGATGTTGCATCTAAACCCACAACCAGTTTTACGTCTCCCATCTTAAGTCAATACCAATTCGTCAGCGGATCTCAGGTAATCTTTCTTAACAAAATTGATATATTTACCAAATATCTTTTTAGACATATACGCAACCAGAAAGTGCTACTCTAGATACTAGAATGGAATGGAAAGTGAAGAGACGGCCTGATGGTACAAGGTATATAGCTAGAAGACCAGTTAGGAATAGAATTTTGAAAAACAGAGCCATCAAGATATCCGAGGAGCGATCTGGATTGACCACAGAAGATGATACAGTTTCTGAATTAAAGGTAAAAATAATGTAATCGCTCTTTGTAATTACTGTTTGTAGATTGGAAGATACTGGACGAAAGAGGAACGTAAGAAGCATTTGGAAAAATCAAAAGAACGTAAGCAACGCCAAGAAATATTATTGGCTTCAAGGAATATAGAAGAGAATGGTGAATTGACTATCCATAAACCGTTAGAAAAAGTACACTCATTCACGACTAAGAAAGCTGCGAATAACATGGATAATACAGTAAAGAAGCATAAGACCAAGAGGATACATAAAGAAGGATATGATAGTTTTCCCGTAGTACAGGATGTGATTGTTAGTGGACCAAAAGTGTCCACCACAAACAGTAAAATGGTCGGACTTCTCTCTGTAACGACAGTTTAAGCTAGATCGCTTGCTTTTATATCCACACATGCTTTTTTCGGCAATTTTAAGCCAATTCCACTTTCATAACCAAATACATGAGTGAACTCAAATTTTATGTGAGAAATTTGTTGCCTATAGTATCCCATTGTGATGTTTCTAAGTTAGTGTACATATCAAATAAATTACTATAAATATATTTCATAATAATTATATATTTAGGTGTTTAGAATGTTTTAAATATGTGTGTGTAAATAAATATTGCTATAACCAGTGTTAAATGTGATTTTTGTTCTAATGGCTCCACCTGGCAGGGCTGCCTTGAACTTCAAAGCGAAGGGTGCACGACTTTTAAGGGTTGAAGGGTACAAAGGTGACTTCTACGATTGATATTCCCGTTTACCGCTAGAGGGCGACGTTAGTTGCTTTACAGTTAGTGCCCTGCAAATAGTACGACGTTATCACTAACAGTGGCGCCGTCAGTCTCATTTCTGTATTATTCCCCCTATCTATTTTGATAATAATAATTTTTCCAAAACATTTTTATTATCTCAATAAATTAAGAGATGAACAATTTGATCCGTTTAACATTATTTCTAGAATAAAAGCAAATCCTGAGAAAATGAAATCGATATAATTACTTCGTCGAGACCGTCTACTCCGATTCCATTTTCTTTCAGGTAATCTCCGTGGATCGAGAAAATTCCATCAGTACTTTTGGAAATCCTTTCATAGTTACTTACGTAATTATACAAAAGCAGTCTGTGGAGGTAACTGATACCCCTTTTGAAACTTAATGCTTTAACTGTTTCATTCATTTAGATGGTCATGTTTTTTTAACGTTAACTTCAAGCTGAGTAAATGAAATTTAGATGGGCGTCAAGTTTCCTTTGTGACTTGGATAAAATTAAAAGATAATGTTACCTTATATGTGTTTCGGATAAGATGTACTACCTACCTATATGTACAAAATTATTATTATCCGAAAGACTTGACTACTGATGTAAAATTGGGGTTTGTGATTTACATTATTGAAAAATATTAAATTTTATTGTTGCCTTTAGGCTTGTAATGAACCCTGGCATCAAACGATAATGTTTGTTGAGGATGGTCAGTCCGGACTACGACATACTGATTGATGATGTAGATGTACGTCCCTATACAGAAATTTTCTAGTGTTAAGATCCTTGGAATAACTTACGATTCTAATTTAAAATTTGTTGACCACTTGGATTGTCTCTTTAAAGTGACACCAAATTAGGTGTAAAACTTAACTCCCATAAAGAGAATTTTTTATCGAAGTTGCAGTTCTTATAAAAAGGCTGAATCAAGCATAAAAAAGGACACCTCTGCATAAAGATTTCCAACAATATTAGCTCCTCCAACCAGGAACCTTGACAAAGAAGTCAGTTATACAATTGTAAAATAATACAACTGTCATATTGTTCACTAATAATCCTGGATGTTCATTTCTCTGTCTTGTTTGTTAAAAACCATCAACTTCTTTTGCACCGCCTTTTTTATACAGGGTGTCTCTTTTAAAGTACCAGTTAGCGATATTTGGAGAATCGTTTTAAGCAGCTGATCGAAAATTCACACAATTCATTGCCCAACGAGTGAAAATATTTTCAACTCTCACACACTTCCGGTTATACCGGAAGTGGCCGCCATCTTTGTTATTTTCGAGGTTATTTTAAATGGGAAGCCTATGTTTTGACTCTAGATTAGGATTGGCCTCTTAATTGTGAGCTTATTGCACCCCATCTCCTACCTAACTGTCCTAGTTTTTGACATGTCAAAGTTTGTATAAAAAAATTGATTTTTAACCTGCAAAAGAAAAATTTGTATCTTCCAGACGGTTGAAGATTAAGAAACCAAACTCGGAGGGTTGAAAGGACAAGGTTTCAGCTTTCTTTTGATGTCTCAATTGGTCATGTTGATTTAACAATATGGCGGAAAATAATTTTTAGAAATGGGGTAACGAAATTGTCCGCAACTCAATTTTTTCAAATACGAGTACCCATAATTTTATGTATCCAAAAGATACAAAATGAAATTCTCTTTAGGCTAGTATTAGTATTTCCTATACCTATTTTCAATATTTTTTGTGCAAATTAAAAAAAATGATCCCAGCAAGCTTCAAGATAAATTTTTTGAAAGTGCACTACATGTAGAATGAACTATTACTAATTTTTGTCTGGAAGATACAAATTTTTCTATTGCCGGATAAAAATCAATTTTTTTACTCAAATTTTGACTTATGTCAAAAACTATGACAGTTACGTAGGCAAAGTGGGGGTGCAATAAACTGAAAATTAAGAGGCCAATCCGAATCTAGAGTCAAAACATAGACTTCCCATTTAAAATAATAAAGATGGTGGCCACTTCCTGTAGAACCGGAAGTGCGTCAGAGCTGAAAATATTTTCATTCGATGGCCAGTAAATTGAAACCCCCGTGTGTGAATTTCCGTTTAGCTGTTCAAAATTCTCTAAATATCGCTAACTGACACTTTAAAAGAGACACCCTGTATTATAGGTATACATTAACATAGGTAGCAGAGCTGTGAACGTTGGTTGACCATTTATTACATGTTCGATTATCTGTGAAGCCAGATTGAAAATAGTAAAATAATTGAAATGAAGCCAAACTTAAAAGAGCTAAATTTAAATATAGAAACCAAAAATTCTAATTCGCATTAATTAATTTTCATAGGAATTAAAGCCATACAGGGTGAGTCAAACCCTGGGAGGGACCATCCTCTATAACTTTCTTCGTATACGATGGATCAGAACCATTTTTGATAATGCCATATGACGTTTCGACCATATCTGTGGTCCCATAATGTTTTTATTTCATTGAATAACGACATGTCACGTTGTTATTTTAAATGGCCCTTTGTATATTTTTTTATTGTATCAAGTAGCATTTTTGATTCTCTTGACAACGGTATTATAAAATCATACTCTTACATAATGAAATTTTCGAGAAATCATTCATTGAATGTGTTTCCAAAAGTATGGATCTGGCCTTTTGTTTCACAAACTATTCACTTTATCAAAAACTTGTTCCAATAAAAGTTGAAAGGTAAAGATAATGTCGAAATGCAGTTCACCGAAAGCCATTTGAATTGAAGTCCCCAAAAATGGTTCTGATCTGTCGGAAACGAAAGAAGTTATACGGGGTGGCTACTTCCGTTTGACTCACCCTGAATATAGTCTGAAAATCCGAAATTAAATTTTTGCAGCAACTTATTTATTTTATTGTATAATAATTAATAAAAGACTAGAACGTTTCAACTTTGCAAGTGAGAGGCCGGATAAACTGCTCATTCCATTGACTTTTTGGAAACAATAAAAAAGGACAATACGAATTTAGAACTATAGAAACGGCCAAAAAAAACAGCAACGTCCGGACAGAAAGGATAGTAGAAAATCAGCAGCAACGAACAAAATGAGGGGTAGTAGAAACGAAAGCGTTTGAAAAGAAAGTATAACCAAGGCATAGCAAAGAAAACATGTAAGTAACTACCTACGCGTAACCGCTAAATCGCCTTTAATTAATTTTGCAGAAAAGTTTTGGACAATTGAGATTAAGATTTTATTAAACACAAAACTACCAGAATCCAAAGGCAATTTATCATAAAAACTTTTTTCGTCCAAGATTTGCTGTATTCCGTTAGCAAGCTGACTCCTGTAGACCTACACGAATCGTAACCATCGTAACATTATCTTATCGTCCACCAGAGGGCGCTTGTTTTAATGTAACGATCCACCCGTTTACTCAAAGAATTCACATGTTTTGCCTTATCGTGTTTCGTAAATTTTTTGGCAAGCCGTACAACCCCAACTTCTGTTTGAGAGTTCCCTGAAGTGTAAAATCGATACACACGTAGTTGTCATATATTACATGTATACCGATAAAATATTGGAATATATACGTCAAATGTGCCATTTCTCTCAAAAATCGACGTATTGTAAGAATCGGAAATATAAGATATTGCGATTTTTTAGTGCGGAATCACGAATGCGACATTATGAGAGCGATTGAAATTTTCCCCCAATTTCAAAAATAATCTTTTTAATGGAATGACAAGATGAAGGATTTATTTGAATAAAAAGATGAAATAAAAAGCTTTGAAAATAAGAAACATTGCTTTCGCAAACACGTAATTGTAAAAGTTTCGATGGGATAATATGAAGAGTGCAAAAACAAGCTGAAGTAAACGTAAATCCAGAAGCAACACACAAACCCGCATAATCCCATGACAATGTATGCTGGAATCCTCAAAATGTAAAGTACGCTGGTTAAATCAATAAAAAACTGCATACTATAACGAAAATAGAAAAAACATTTCAACAACCCTTCCTCTTTTTATACCAAACCGAAAAATTCGTGCGCCACATACTAATCTGTCCCAGAAAGCTTTGTCCAGTATTTTATTTTCCCGCAAAGTGGAGAGGTTAAAGATATTTCCAGAGCCTGAACATGAACCGAATGTAGAACAGCGGTAATTGGTAATTTTATTTGGGCTTATTAGCAATAATTTAATTTCTTAATTGTTAATTCTAAACTTTCTGGATCTTGCAGGGCGAAAAACGTATCATTTTAAATTAAACTGCAGTTCCTGCAAATTTCTAATAGTCTTTTGAAATTTGCAGGTCGATAAAATGATGAGTGACAATAATTTTACCGACGCCCAGTTAATTTTGATGCGAATCCGAGGACGCCAAGTGCCTTTTTGGCATATCAAACATGAAATTTCACCGAAGAACACCAATTTTTCTTATTAGCAAATGAAAGGTCTTGAAATTCTGTATCTAAAAATGTATTCACACTTAGCGCCTTTTTAAATAAACATTTAAATAACGCTACAGCCCAAACTGTGTGCGAGTATATTTTGAACTGCATGACCAATCAAGCGTGGTGTGGGTGTGGCATGTGCTGTGGTAAAGTATATTTAGGAAATACGCTGCCCGGCAAATGAGGAAAAACTGAAGATCTCGAAAATAATTTCCAACGTCTTGGACAACTTACACAAGATCTTGAAAAAAACTTGCAATCTGCGGAAAACAATTGAATATCTTGAAACAAAAATCGAAGATCTTGGAAAATTTGTTGAAGATCTTGACTTTTAAAAGTGTTTGTGGCTGACCCTACTGCGCTTCCGTATAATTTGGAGGAAGCTGAGCTTTAATTTGCTCCTTCGTTCCTTAAAATTGTATGGAAGCGCATTAGAAAGAAGAAACACTTTAAAAGTCAAGATCTTCAATAATTGTTTCAAGATCTTCGATTTCTTTAAAGATATTTAATTGTTTTCCGAAGATATTCGAAAATTTTTGGAATCTCGGAAAGTTGTATCAAGATCTTGGAAACATTTTCAGTTTTTCCTCATGACTCTGGAGAATCCTCTTTCGAATGATATCCCCCTTACCCCTCTTGACTAGGTACCCTAAAACTATCCCCTTTTACTCCTAAAATCAATATTATACTTTTAAATCGAAATTTTATAGAATGGGTATTGGGTATACTGGGGAATTCGAATTCGTGGGCCATGCGCTTTCCGATGATATCACGTTCATCCCCTTTACCCCTCTCGGTAAAATCAATTGATCTTGGGGAATGGACACTTCTAACTCGAAATTTTGCTGAATCGGTTTGCTGGAAAGGGGCATGGAGGAAATTAAATCACCTACAACCTACAACCTGAAGAGACCAAGTGACCGTCAAAAATTTCATCCTCACAACTGACTCCATTCTCTGGCTGGCATACGTGTGTTGATTTTTGTTCATTAAGGTTGATTTTCGAATTCTTGGTCCACTTTGTGCTCAGTTGCTTGCTGCAGTTTTCCGTTGATTCTTCGACATCATTTCCCACTGCCAGAATTGCAGTATCATCTGCGAAAGTTGCAATAGTGACATTCTCTATCTGTGGACGGTCACACGTATAGAGTAGATCACAGGTCCTAGAAAGCTCCCTTGTGGTACTCCTGCTCTTATTTCTTTCAAGTCCGAGTATTCATCTTCCTGTTTTATTCTACATGTTCTGTTAAAAATAAACTGGCGGCCAAATGAACCTTTCAGTCTAAAATTCTCGCGTCTGTTCAAATGACTATAACTTTTTCCACAGCGCCGCAGTTGTCAATCGCTTTCTTACGTTAGAAGGATTGTTTTATTGGCTTCATTCCATTGTTATCATAAGAGTGTTGGGGTTTTCATCCATGGCTCGACATGGTTGTTTCCAAACAACTTGCAAAAATGTGAAGTTTTAGATCATCCCCAATTCCAAGAAAACATTTTTTTGAATTTTTTGAATGAGTGGAACAGATGCCCAGGATCAATATCTCGAGACCATTTTGTCGTTTTTTGCGGATAACACTTCTTCCCCCAGGAATTAAAAAATAACTTTTTTTTCATTAACTCCCTGATAACTTCTTCATTCATCAACCAATCTTCAAGGTCGTGGGCTCTTTGTAACCATAAGGGATTGGCTAAACCGAAAACCTGCAAAGAAGTCTCTTAGCACAAAAAAGCAAAATGGTAGGAGGTTGAGAAATCACCATAAAATTTTAAACACATTTTATGTGGAACATTTACAAGGAATCTTCATTCTCCCGCTTACAGCTAGAAAGGGCTTTCTCGAGGAGTATTTTGATGCGTCATTTGAGAATGTTACGTTAACACTTGGTCAAAAAGAACAAGAATTTTGACTCCCGTTCTGAAGGATAAGGCCAACGGTCTTAAATTAATGAAGTCCGACCCTTCCATTAGTTTCTATGACGATATACGGCGACAATGCATCAAGGATGTGACAACTAAAGTGTCACTATAGCATTATCGTTTTTGAATCGAATACACACTATCATAATGTCGCTATGGAAACTTAATGGCAGGGTCGCTCTGCATTAATTTAAGACCATTGGTTTTCTCTTGCTCTTTAAGGAGGGCAAAAAAACTTGTACGAGCAGTATTATTGAGGACTAAAATTCTCTTAGGGCAGACTTCAGATGATTTTCAAGAGCAAGTGTGTTATTTCGAAATTTTTGACATATTTATGATTGACCCCAGATCTATAAATCTTTTTAGCGCTCAGCTGTGTATAGTCCGGGAGGCAGTGAACATTTTTGGTATGTCATTTCAGCGAACTTGATTTAGCAATTTTCTAGTTATTTTCATGCTATAGATTACTAAAACAGAAGTCTGCCGCAAATCTTGCGGGCAAGGTCCAATGGCAACCATTTTGATTTTTCAAAAATTGACATCTCGAAAACGGTAACAGATACGAAGTTTTATTAAATTAGAAAAAAGTTGTGTTTAGCAATTTTCTAAGTTATTTTCATGCTGTAGATTACTTAAACAGAAGTCTGCCGCAAATCTTGTGGAACAGGGGCTAATGCCATTTTAATTTTTCAAAAATTGACATCTCGAAAACGGTAACAGATACGAAATTTTATTAAATTAAAAAAAAGTTGTATTTTTCAGTGTAAGAATCTGAAAAGAAATCTAAGATATCTAGATTGGTTACTGAAATATACTGAAAAGACTGAAAATTGACAACGTGTTATAACTTGGTTACTAATCGGCAGATCATTATGAAATTTGCTTCAATTACATTACCTTTCACGAAGAATAAAATGAGGCGACAAAAACTTTTCTATAAGCCTTCTAGTTTACAATGACATTTTTCAGTTTCTTCAGTATATTTCAGGAACCAAACCAGATCTCTTCAATTTCTTTTCATATTCTTAATATACACTGAAAAACACAACTTTTTTCTAATTTAATAAAACTTCGTATCTGTTACCGTTTTCGAGATGTCAATTTTTGAAAAATCAAAATGGTTGCTATTGGACCTTGCCCGCAAGATTTGCGGCAGACTTCTGTTTTAGTAATCTATAGCATGAAAATAACTAGAAAATTGCTAAATCGAGTACGCTGAAATGACATACCAAAAATGTTCACTGCCTCCCGGACTAGAAATACAGACTTTCATTTTGCATGGTAAAATGACAGGCATTGACAGATTTGACAACTAAATTTAGGTAAGAGTTTGTGTTACAGAGCTAGAATTTAATTAGTATCTCGTCACATTTCAAAGGTTGTAGGTCCGGTTTTTACAGTAAGTTTTGTCGAATGAATCTTCTTTTCATTTTTTTTTATTGTTAATTCCGCTACTTAAAAATTTTTTCTGATTTGTCTGAAAATCTAAAATTCAAAATTTGGAACAAACAGTAAAACTCAACATAGTCATAGAAATTTTCGCAGATAAAAAAATAACGAACTAATTAATTCTTGGATAAAAATTCCTGCAAGGCTTCATACCAGTTTATTTCGTGTTCATCATTTAGCTCAATGGAATTAAATATTGATTACGGTTTTCGTTCTTTTCGGTTTTTCCCATTTCCCACAATACGGCTTCAATTCTAGTGGCGTTATTTTGAAGACTCAGGGGAGCCGGACATTAGATTTATTCTATACGGAGTAAAATCTCACTTACTTTCGCAGTAATCTACTATAAATGACTTAAAGTAGATCTTTATTTGAAAACTGACGAGATGTGATTGGAAATATTGAATTGTAATAAAAACTCACAGAAGTGATGGACAGCTAAAAGGATAAACATGTCTAGTGCATCATGTGATACATCGCAGACTTGTATTAAAAGTGACAGCGAGAAGCTTTAGTCGTAAATAACTTTCGATTTTCGAAAGAAAGCGTCGAAGGATGCCGGCGTGCAAATTTTTCAAATTCAAACCAATTGTTAAAAAGTATTTAGTATTCTATAGTAATCGCGTTAAAATAATGGATGGAAAAGTGCACCGCGACGCTTGCGCCCAGCGTCTGCGCCATATCAGCAGGAAGACGCCGGGCCAGTAGCATTGTGTCCTCACTTAACTCAAGCCACGAGTAAATTCCTGGTGCGTAACGCGTGTAGCATGTGACACGACTACCCGCCTATTTGTCATTTATGACAACCCTGAAAAATAATATTTTTGACATCACTCGTAATCATTTAACAAGCAGGTAATTTCAGAACACAATTAAAAAATTTTTAATCAGGAAAGTTTCGAGTTTGTAAAACTTTTTTCAGAAAAGTGTTAACTATTGAAATTGAATCTAATTGTGTTTGGAGTGTTCAGGTGAAGTTACCTCGCACTTAATTTGTTTCAGGTGAAAGTTGAGAATTTTGAATCAGTGAAGTGAAGTTGGGTTAAGTTGTTTCTCGAAGACATTAATGCGTTCCTAGTAGCAAATAACATTAGCTTTGCTCCACAGTTAAGGTGTGAACACTTCCTTTATGATTGTGAACTTAATTTAATTCCGTTCCGCTACTGTAATTTAATAAGGGAGAGATCGTTCGGTAGTCTAAGATGGTTCGTCATCTAAGAGAATCGGTTTTCATTTAAAAAGCTCCCTCCGCACACTGCAACAGTCTGGATAGATATTTAATGCCCCAGATACTGCGGTATCGCGGAGATAAAATCGGACAAAAATGACATTTTTAGTGCTGTGATTTTTTTTACCAACATGACAACTTCGAGGAATTCTTCAGGGTTCGTAGTCCTGACATCCTGGGTTTTAGTCCTGCTCGAGCTTTACTCAGGTTAGTTATTGCCAGAAATTAAATTACGTTATATAACCCCAACGTCGACGATCTTTAGGGGAATACCTACAATTCGCGACGTCAAACAACTTTTTTCTCGTATTTCTTACATGAAATATAAACCTTGAGAGATTAACTTCCAAGATTTTTCTCTAATTCTTTGTATGTAGCTTGATTAATTTTTATACCTCGCTTAGGTATACGTGTGTGGAAAAGTGAGCGCGAACAGAACGTAACAATTTATTTATTCCTCGCAATATTCCCACAATTACAACTTTTCAAATATAACGTTATTTCATAATTGGAATTTTTTAAAGACTTATTAATAGATCTGCACTAGCAAACTACTGAATTTATTTGTGCCATAACTTCTTTTGTTCTACCATCATAATACGTATGGAGTTTCGAAAATGCAATTGTTAATTCTCTCTCTGATAAAAGCAGAATAGGTTTATGTATGATAAGAAAATTAATCGGCGCAAGTTAATTAAAAAGAGGCTATCCTATGGATGCCTAAGTTATCTCGATAATTTCATATAATAGGTGCTGATGTAACCTTGTTTGAAAGTAAAGGTGGCCATTAGCATTTTCCCCTGGCAGTCAATATCGGTTAGAATCGCCGATTAAACATTTCATTATAATAAGATGATCTTTAGCTTCCACGAAGGCGCCGGCTGAAGGAATTAATGCGTGCGAAAGTGTTCTCGCCCTTGCCTTCCCGAAGTGAAACAATGATTCGACCCGTAAACAAGTTATAACTACTTCTGTTTCGGGAAAAATTACGCCGAAACTTTGCGAATTCAATTTAAGAATTTTACATTCGTTCGGTTTTCAATGTATAATAACGATGGTAATGAGGTCAACTAGGAATAAAATTTTTCACCTTTCATGAGGAAGTGATTAATTCCGAAAATTTTGTTAAAACTTCTAAACAAGTAGAAGATAAATAGATGACCATAAATTTATTCAAGATAGCAAACATTTTAAACCCTACTCGTTATTTCTCTTTGTTTTGATATGATTTCTTACGCACACAAGTTATTTAACTTTTCCGCCGTCTCCTTCCAATATCTCTAAATCCTATTATATAAAATCGCTCCACGTAAAGTTTTCAAAAATTCCTGACTTGCAACAAACTTGTTTCATTGGATGTATTTCAACTTTCATATTTTCCGCATTGTGTTGCTGCTACAAGAGTTTATTGTTTATTGGCCGGCCCCCTTTAGCTGCCTGAACATGAACTACCAATAATATTTTTCTAGGTTTACATTGAGATATAGTTTCAATTATTTAAAGCTGCAACTCCCTATAACTGTTATAAATATGGTGGATGCGCCGGGAAAGTATAACACCAGTTTAGATGAATTGCAGATAAAGAGAAATAAATTTGTTTTTCTATCCACGACAGGAACAAACAACGATTAGGATTGAACCTTCGTAATTGATTAATTATCCGTCAATTTAAAAGGATAAATGTTTCCTTTGTTTGCTGAGTAGCATTTATTTTAGGCAATATTTCAAAATGGATTTACAAGCAGAGACGTTAATGAAGCACGTGGTAACATTTAACAAGGTCTTAGCAAAGTATTCGTGATACACGGCGCTGAAGTACCGGGACAACTTAATATCACCTAGACGTGACGAGTTATAATGAACTTAATTTTATTGACGTCTCACAAAAACTTGGCAATTATCCAACTTATAAATAATTTTTTGTTGTTTTTTCTATTCGCCTAATATCCACACAACGTTTGGTAAGGACCTCCCAGGTCTTCAGCCTTAATCTTAAAATTAATTTAATCTAACCTTTTTTACTATTAAACCGTAGAATTTTATGTTTTTGGCAATTCGATTTTCTCCAAACAAACTTAGATTACAGTATAATACTAAAGTTGCCAATATATAAGACTAATAGAGTTTTATTTGGAGTGCAGAAAGCTTAAGCATGGCACGCGTCCAACCACCATAAAATCATTTAACAACCGGCATTGTGAAATGATAAATTTGAGACATTAATTTTCAAGCCTTGTCTAAAATCTAACATGCTCTTAATTCGTAATTCCGACTGCATTTTAATTAAAAAGCAATTAGCAGATCGAGATATGTATCTGCAAGTACGCCGTTCAACCAGATTTCGCGCCCTAGAAATGTTTGAGTTGTTCTTTTTAAATTTCGAAAGAAAAAAGCATTCAATGTCGTAATCATTCCTACCTAAGATATATTTAAAATTACGTCTCCCCAGGCAACCCAATATACATGTTTATAATTTGTCATAAATAAAGCTCATCTAAAGTTTTTCTGGTTTGCAGTCCTCATTTATTAAGCTGTATTCTGGCATCCGCTCCGAAATTGCATTATGACTCAATGTCACTTTTGATATTCTTTTAAAAACCTTATCATTCATGCTGTTTCGCAAACATTTACTATTTAATAGTTTATTTTCCTTAGAACACACATTTGCTAATTGCCGGAACGTTAATTTTTTTAATTTATTTCATTTTGAATGGAACATGTCTCTGCATTTTAATGATTGGAATAACTTAATTATTATTTCTTTCAAAACCCAAACTCGTTTTAACAAGCAGCTCTTCCAGCTCATCCAAAAGCGACATACCGCTGCTGAAGTCTTACATAAATAACCACTTAATTAACAAAGAGCTGCAATTACTCATTTATTACTGCAATGGCACGTGGAGCGATTACTATGCCGGATAGCTCACAGATTCTGGTAGAAAATGTAAAAAAAACCTATAATTTCTTCAGTTGATTTTTTTGTAAACGGGGTGTTTTTATTAGTGTGGAGCATATTCAAACCACTTTTAATGACCCTTTGAATTGTAGGCAGGTACTAAATTGAGAACGAAAAGCCATTGTGACTAATGGTATATTTACTGTCACCAAATATAACTTTACATCATTCAATGTCAATACGCAACTGTTTGATGAGAATTAGAATTCATTAGTTTCCGCCGAAATGGTAGAGACTGAATACATTTTTAGAACTAGGATGTCGTCATTTTTTGTAATGATGGCATTTAAAATCTTAAGGCTGATATGCCAAAATGGCACTTCCCGTGGACCAATTGCTTTCAAAAGCCTTTCAGCTCTTCAACGGGTCACACAATCTCCATGTACTAAATTTCGGCAAAATCAATACTATACTCTGTGTTTTTAATGTTATTACAAAATTTTAAATTTTTAACTTCTACGATCGAAACATCGAATCGCTAAAAACATCAAATCTTTACGTTTTAGAGTCCTGGGAATCCGAAAAAGTGGTTTTTGAAAAATGTCTGTCTGTGTGTCTGTCTGTCTGTAAGCCCGCTGCAGCTCAAACTACTGAACGTATCGAGATGAAATTTGGCACGCATATTCAGTGGGAGATTTGTAGGTGCTGATTAGAATTTGGGCCACATGGGTTCACGGAAAGTGCCTTTTTCGCACATTAACTTTAAAAATTTAAATACAAACCCCCATTTTTCGCATTACCATATGAACGCCATGTCTGGGAGCTTTGACAACGAATCAACGCGGTGGCGTTGTGTTTGTGTATTTACTCGAATAATCTTAGCGGAATGACAGACGTCAAGTAAAAGTGAAAGTACCTACCCAGGTCAAGCTGCAAACTGTTTTAATTTTAATTAGGTATTAATTAAGTTCTAATAATAGTGGTTTGTGGATTT
Source organism: Pycnomerus fuliginosus (assembly GCA_963924575.1). Lineage (NCBI taxonomy): Eukaryota > Metazoa > Arthropoda > Insecta > Coleoptera > Zopheridae > Pycnomerus > Pycnomerus fuliginosus. The sequence goes on from OZ004626.1 coordinate 5,154,652, forward strand.
GTGTGTTTGTGTGTTTATAATAGAGCATGATTAATTAATTAATTGAAAAAGCGTTTGAGGTGGTGCACCTAACCCCCAACAACGGATCAAATTATAAAGAAGGGTTACTGTTCTTTAGGTACCGATTAAGTAAAGATTTCGTAAATTATTTATCGTAATTTAATGTGCCGTAACATTTGGCACCTGGTCGAATTCTTTCTTGAGCTATGTGCAGTAAACAAAGTGATGCCACGGACGAGTTCGCCAGTGGTTCTCAAACAAAAGTCTTGTTTTTGACTATTATTTGGTCCGGATTAAGTAAAATGACACTATGTTGTTGAATTATTTTTATCTCGAGTTCGATGTTAAAATTTTGGGGTCGGGGTGGCTAAAATGAAAATAATGAAATCACCCGGATTCATTGGTTTGGAAAATTCGCATTTAAATCACTTCGTACACAGTGTGAATAAAATATATTAGCTAAATGTTAGTTGCGTGTCTATAAACGCGGATGAAAGGAGGTAGATCTTATCCTCTTGAGCATTGTTTAGGTGTAATAGCAGCTTATTTAAAATTTTTATTATTCCGTCACAAGGGATTTACCTATCAAAACTTCCTTAAGCCTGTTTTTGGTTGCATTAAAATATATCACAAGGCTCCCGTCAACTGTGCGGAAACTTAGAACTTTGGAAATTACGATTGTCGTATGTCTGGCCTGTTTCTCGTTAAACCGGATCATTAAAAAGATTATTTCTTAAAGTTCCTTTTGCGTTAAAAGGGTGGCGTAAGCACCGACGGGGTATATTTAAAAATGTGAGTGAGGACCCGTTGAGTAGAGGTTATTCTCGAGATAAAGCACGGCAAGCAGCAGGAGTAGCAGGTCAGAACAGCAAAGCAGGCAGGGCAGGATATTGCGATTGAATATGAATGAGCTCCTGCCTAGTGGCGACGGACGCGACGCTGAACCTGCGTAACACAATTCATCTCCGGCTGTATATACAGTATACAGAGTAGTTTAACCTCTATAATACTAAATATATTTTAATCAGTGTTAAATCACGCAAACGCAAACCGAGGATCAACGGCTTATTAAGTTTAATGGGGCTCCTTAGTGAAGGTTAAAACAATAACTCAATCATTAACCATAATTCCTTGAATGTTTGAATTCCTAAAAGGGTCGCTTTATTCAAACCGAATACTTGAATGACCCCGGTCTAGCTCTCGAATAAACTAGAACCGTCCACAATTCACCCCATCTACTCTAAACAATCGGGTCCTCTCAACATCCTGGCAACCGACCAATCCTATTGACTTCAATTGTTGAAATCTTCTTAGCATCGACACTTTCGCCTTTTTGTTAATTTTCAATTATCGCATTTTCCCAATAATTCTATTTGCCCGGCGCCTCCACCGAAATTGAACTCGCCCGGCACCTCCACCATATTTAGATTAGATTAGAAAACTACCTTTAATATTTACATATTTACGTAGTTTGGTCTAGTTTTTTTTTGTTTCTTCTTCTTCGGTTACTTCCTTTTCTCTCGGTTGTCTTCTGTTTTCTCTTCTCCCCCCCCCCTTCTTTCTCTCGCTCTCTCGACCTTACTTCATCCATTATATTCCCTCTTCCCATTCGTTCAGAGTACTCTTTCTCTCCCTTTCCTCCTCTCTCATTCCCTCACACTCTTTAAACAGGTGTTCTACTGTCTGTCTCTCCTCTCCACATACTCTGCACTTTCTCTCTTCCTCCTTCAGCCAGAACTTGTTTTCCCTCTCCTCATTCCCGCATCTGAAACTCGCTATCATTCTTTTTTCTTTCACATTCACCCTCTTCAAGTAACTTGGTAACCCTTCACTTATTATATTCTCATATTTTGCGTTAGATCTTGATTCTCTGATTTTTGTTCTTCTTTCCTGTACATCTATGTCTCTATCTCTTTCCCACATCGCTCCATTCATCCATCTCCCCTGTTCTCTGCGTCTTCTCCCTTGCATATCCGTTCCTCTCGTAATATCTTTGTCTTTCCTTCCCTTTTCTTTCTCTCTATTTTTCTCTTTCCAGCACTCCTGTAATAACACTCTCCTCTTTCTCCCATTCTGTCCTCATATTTCACCGCCCTTTTTCCTGTCTCCACATTTAACTTAGTCCTTTTCGCTTCTTTCCTTATTATGTATCCGGGTGTCGCCCTATCTACTCCCAGCACCCATCTTATATACTTATCCTGCACTCTCTCCACCTCCTCTTGTTCTTCCCACCCCCAGATTTCCGCTCCGTTCATCAGCATACTCTTCACCAAACTGTCAAACATCATTCCTCTTCTCTTAAAATCACGCTCAAATTTTCTCTCTCAAATTCCCCAAATCATCCGTACCACCTTATTTGCTTTTTTAACCAACTCTCTTACATGCGCTCTGTATGTATTCCTCTCATTAAATACGTACCCCAAATATTTGAATTCCCTTTTTTGCTCTATTTTCCTTTCATTCCACTTCCACCCACTTTCTTTTGCCCTTCCTCTCCCTTTCCCAAAAACCATCATCTTTGTTTTTTCCACATTTATTTCCAAACTTTTTCTCTTCATATATCTCTCTGCATTTCTTATCATATCTATCATTCCTCTCTCCTCTTTCGCTATCATCACCAAATCATCTGCATATGCCAAACACTACACTTTCTCTTTGCCCACCACAACCCCCCCTGCCTGCACCATTTTAAACATCTCATCAATATCGTTTTATACAGGGTGAGTCTGAACGACATCACATCCTTCATACCACATAATCTACTGTTCAAATGATGAGGTTTGGTGCAAAAATTTTAGGTCAATTGTGATTCCTCTTGATGTTATAAGCCGCCAAAGTTCTTCATTTTTAATCGTTTTTATTTAATATCTTCCGAATGGTGTATCGCAGGATTCTGAAATTTTGTACAGTATTGTTGCAGACCAAGAGGCAACTCCTGATGGTACTTCAGTCATTATCCAAAAGTTGAATCCCTGTTATACAGGATGGTCCTAATGTTATTTGTTTTTGAACTTTCTTATGTTTTTAAATGTTGCTAATTTGTCTATGCGGTGTTATTCTTCGATCAATTCTAAACCTTTTTTGGCTCTTCATTTTCTTTGAAAAAACTCACCATTCACCAGAAAAATTGAAAAAACCGGAGAATTGACAATCGCTATAACGCCTTAAATTGCAATAAAAATCAAATATGCGTTGATACGCGTCATATTTCGATTGTTTTTATGCGAGGGAGCCATTTTTCGACAACTGTGTCCTGAATTCATGTTCATAACTGCAGAAAGACTCGGGGGGTAATTTCACTTTTTTTAAGTGAAATTTTACCAGTGGTTTTATGGTGATTCCTTGAAGCACGTTATCGGTTTTTACAATTTTGCTGGTAAATTGTGAGTTTTTTCAAAAAAATTTAAGAGCCAAAAAAGCTTTAAAATTGATCGAAGAATAACACCGCATAGACAAATTACCAACATTTAAAAACATAAAAAAGTTCAAGAACAAATAACATTAGGACCATCCTGTATAACAGGGATCCGATTTTTGGATAATGTCTGAGGTACCATCAGGAGTTGCCTCTTGGTCTGCAACAATACTGTACAACATTTCAGAATCCTGCGATACACCATTCGGAAGATATTAAATAAAAACGATTAAAAATGAAGAACTTTGGCGGCTTATAACATCAAGAGGAATCACAATTGACCTAAAATGTTTGCACCAAACCTCATCATTTGAACAGTAGATTATGTGGTATGAAGGATGTGGTGTCGTTCAGACTCACCCTGTATAAATTGTAAACAGCGTTGAGCTTTTTCTTTCCTGGCAACCGACCAATCCTAGACTTCAATTGTTGAAATCTTCTTAGCATCGACACTTTCGCATTTTTGCTAATTTTCAATTATCGCATTTTCCCCAATAATTCTATTTCCCCGGCGCCTCCACCGAAATTGAACTCGCCCGGCGGGCGCCTCCACCATATTTAAATATGCAGAAAATATTCATAAACGTGTTCACAGATATTTCGGATTCAAGACACTAAAATCCGTACTCAAGTTACCCGTCGGATAGACGCGAGCAGCGAGTGAACGATCAAACGAGAAATTAAATTCAGGCACGACATTATTCCTAAATTATTTACAATATGACCAAAACTCATGATGTATAACATTGCCGTTAATTATACGTTATGATAAAATTCCAACTGACTGGGTTGATTTTAATCGGAATGAAACAAAAGCAATGAAATATTATTTAAACAATCAAGAGCTGCAGTTCGAAAATTCGCATTTTATGTTATTGAAGTGGCAGTTATTGAAATTGTATTTGCGTGAGTTCGATTAAAACATAGATAAGCGTTATTCGAAACAGTAATATTCCCAACGAAGACATTTGTAAGATACTGAATTGCAATGTTTGTGCAGTCCACTGCATCGATTTAGCTAAAACCAGATTGTCTGCAATAAAATAGGATCCGGATTGTCGATAATGTCCTGTGTAGTTTGAATAAAATATGGAAGTAATTATGGGTAATTACTTCGGATTTAGGGTTTTTCACTGCAGAGCTTCATGAGTTATTCAGCGAAATTGTTCGCTGGGAGTGTTGTTGAGTGAAGTATTCGTTTTAAATTTCAGCGTGAATTTCTCATTATGAAGTGTTAACGTGGAATTTGGAAAAAATCGCATTTCAGTAACGTAATATTGCAGGAAGATAAATACGATATGCTGGTTAAAATTGGAAGTCGACAGAGTGCCAGTTCGAAATCCCTGTTTTCCTATTTTATTTTAAAAATAATTCAATTTGCAAAAGCGACGAAGTTCAATTCTGAGATACTTCCTGCATTGCTACATTGCAGCTTCCACACATCACCAGCTGCTCTGCACACGCTACTCAAATAAATAATGCCACTTTATTAAATTTTTATAATATTCAACAGCTCATAAATAAATTCTAAACATTAGTTTTTGTGCGTTTAAGCCAAAAAAATATATATTTATTATTTATTTGAACAAACGATAATAAAGACTTGTAAAATTTGAGAGGCGGACGGCACATAATCATTCTTTGAGGTGTCAAGCTTGAAAAATAAGGAAACAAGCAAAATCAGTTCAGACGCAATATGTTTTCAGAATAACGATTACATGGTGTGCACTGCAAGATGTAGAATTTTAGATCACTACCAACATTTTTCTGAATTGGCAAGTTTTTAAAATGTATGATTTATGATGACTCTTCAGTGAGGATTTCAGTTGAGAGCAAAGAGTCTTCAGGTTGGCAATTTGTCCATTGCAACGAAATAATCCAAATAATGTTGTTTTTGTGAAGTTATCTTCAAGCTTCCGATAATTGTGGCGCCCACCTGGAGAAATTCAAGAACTCGCAGGCACTTTAGAGAGCAGTTATTGCTTTTGTATTCAACACGATATTGTGCCCTGTAGACGGCAAACTAATATAGTGCAAGCTACAGCTCACAATGAGTGAAAATTTCATCAGGACCCTTTCGTCCCGATTTGACCACGTTTCATTTCGCCTTAAGGAAATCGATTTTACTTTCATCTTGCCATCTAAAGTCAATTGACCTTTTTATTGAATGGGTTATGGAGATGTGGCGCGCACGCGTAAAACATTTCCGGCATCCATTCTTCCATGCTTTTCATATTTCTGTGGAAAAATGTGCAGCTTGGGTCCATTGCCGTCGTTTAATAAACAGTGCCAGCAGGAATTGTCGGAGCTGCAAATTTTAAACCTGTGAAACAACGTATTTATTTTTGCAATTACAGTGCAAATTTGTTTGGTGAGCGGAAATATTAAAACTGATAGTAGTCAGCTTTAATTTTTTCCCAACGGTTACAATTTGAAGGCTGCGCACGAGAGAGTGCAGTTGGAGGCTATTACTCTTCCTGACTAATTTCCACTGATTTCCGACAAGAACTGTTTCCATCAAAAATTTCTTACAAAAGCTTCGACGGGAATTACTAGCTGAATCACTTCTGCAATTTGCATATTGGTTCTTGACGATTACGAGACCCTATCACATACTCAATTGAAGTTTGAAACTTTAACGTAACCGCTCAAATGAACTAAGATTAAATCCCATTACAATAACGTGATTGCTGTTTTTAAACCTCCCACGTCCCATGGATTTCTCCTACTTAACTTGATATTCAATGTTTTCTGTTATTTTTATTTTGACGTGAAAAAATAACAGCTAAATATTTAAATTTCTTTCATTTTATTCAAAACACGTACTTTATCAAGTATCTATACAGGGTGAAACGGAAACATACAAAATATTTTAACCACTTATTCGTAGCACAAAAACATGACGAAAATTCTCGAGAAAATTTGTCCTAAAGTAATTATTAAAGGAGATTCACATTAAAGAATCCTTTGATTAGATGAAGTGCAAGACGTACCTAATTGAAGGCAATTTGCAAGGGAAGGGAGGCCTAACTTAAAATTTGTTAATAGACAAAAAAAACTAATGAAAAGTGCTACCTAAAAACACTATATAAATTAACATTAGGTACAGATGAAGAGCCGTTTTCCTCATTGTTGATTTTCATAAAATTTCTATCTGTTACGTTTAGTATGGAATGCCGTTTTACTTTTTAATGGAACATACACGCTGTGATGGCCAAAGAAATAAGATAATTCAAATTCAAATACTGTTAAGAGAAAATAAGTCTATTCTTATTATCTGAAATACAATTTCTATTATCACTCCCAGAATTTCTCTTAACACTAATTCAATTTCTGTTAACAGTAATTCAGAGAGATAATGGAAATTCGTCTTCCTTCTCTCTCGCACCAGTTGAAATTATATCTTCTGTCTCATTCGCGCAAGCGCAGTCGTGATAATGGAAATTGAATTTCACTTAACAGAAATTCATTTACTGTTAACATTAATTCATTTTCACTTAAGAGAAATTCTATTTCAATTATCACTGCTTAGAGAAAATAGAAAAACAATTTCACTTAACAAAAATTCATTTAGAGATAAATTGAAATAAAACCGTAGTTTTAGGAGCCGTTTTACTTTTTAATGCAACCCATACCCTATGCATTTCAAAAAAATTCAAACATTTTAAATATATACAATAAAAATTAAAACGGCTCGTAAGATCAGTGTAAATCACCAAATTTATTTCGATTATCACTGCACGAATTTTTGTTAAGTGAAATTGTATTTCAATTTTCTCTAAAGCGAGATAATAAAAATTCTATTTCTGTTAAGTTAAATTGAATTTCTCTTAAGAGAAAATGAATTAATGTTAACAGTAAATGAATTTCTCTTAAGTGAAAATGAATTATTGTTAACAGTAAATGAATTTCTGTTAAGTGAAATTGAATTTCTATTAACACGATGCCTGGGATTGCATTTCTTTGGCTACCACAGCGTGCTGTTGCATTAAAAAGTAAAACGGCGTTCCGTACATTTCTTTGGCTACCACAGCGTGCTGTTGCATTAAAAAGTAAAACGGCGTTCCGTACGAGATAGATATCGTGTTTTTAAGTGGTACGAAAGAGAAAGATGACAACCCAATGGGCCAATGGCGTATTTTCATTATCTCTCCGAATTACTGTTAAGTGAAATTCAATTTCTATTATCACGACCGCGCATGTATGAACTGCGAGTGCGACAGATAATGTATTTTCAAGTGGTACGAAAGAGAAAGATGACAACCCAATGGGCCAATGGCGTATTTTCATTATCTCTCCGAATTACTGTTAAGTGAAATTCTATTTCTATTATCACGACCACGCATGCTCGAGTGCAACAGAAGATGTAATTTCAATTAGTCCGAGAGAGAAGTAAGACAGTCCAATAACGTATTTTCATTATCTCTCCGAATTACTGTTAAGTAAAAATAAATTATTCTTAAGAGAAATTGTATTACTGTTAACAGAAATTGAATTAGTGTTAAGAGAAATTCTGGGAGTGATAATAGAAATTGCATTTCAGATAATAAAAATAGGTTTATTTTCTCTTAACAGTATTTGAATTTTAATTATCAGTACTTGAATTTTAATTATCTCATTTCTTTGGCTACCACAGCGTGCTGTTACATTAAAAAGTAAAACGGCGTTCCATAGTTTAGTAATAAGTTAAATGTTCCGCCAAGAATTAAAAATTAGTTCCGGAATTATTCTTCATCCAACTTTAGGAAAAACATAATTGGGTTCGCGTCCGCCATTTTGTTATTAAAATAAAAGTTAATGAGGATATCGGACTAAAATTGTTTTTATTTAATTTTTAAGCTTAACGTTTCGGCCGTGATTCCGCCTTCATCAGAAGCGGAAGCGGAATCACGGCCGAAACGTTAAGCTTAAAAATTAAATAAAAACAATTTTAGTCCGATATCCTCATTAACTTTTATTTTAGGAAAAACTTTCTCTTCAATTTTTGTCATGTTTTGTGTGACGAATTTGAACACACGGTATAGACAGACCTGACCTGACTTCAGTATAATCAGTCTAAGGCATTGTGGGTCATACTTATTGATTGTAATGTAATTAATGATGGTACTAATTTAATTGTTAGCTGTGCAACTGTTTTATTTATATAGTAAATATATATTTTGAGACTATACTCCGTTTGAGTCTCCTCATAGCAGATCGTCCACGACTAGATTCCACAGGAGAAGAGGCAGAACTCCCCTTTCCCCTAGTCTAGTCAATGTAAATCAGTCATTTTGTACATTTACTTAAAGAGAGCTCACAGAATCATCATTAACGTAACAATCGCTGTCATCTCGCGTTGATTTGCGTGTTAATTGAAGACAGGATTAAACGTAGAACATCATATGTAGCAAATAATAATTAATTTGCGACAACAAACAGATAGACACTTGTAAACAATGAAATGCATAAATTATATTTATGCATTGAATTACCCTCTACTGCCTAAACAAAAAATGATAATTATTTAATGAAAATGCGCATAATTAAACCCGTTCAAGAAACCTTCTGTTAGGGAAAACTCCCAGGACGATAATTTCGAAAAGATGAAAGAATATAAATAGAACCGATTTTAATAAAGGCGGCTTCTTTTTCTGGCTATAGAATATTACACTCAAGTGTAAAACATGACCTCAGGTTTAAACTGATCTAGACATTAATTAAAGTCTTTGTAACTACGTCCGTCATCCGTCATTAATTGATTTCAGATCTTTTTTTAATTTTATATTGTGAAAATCATTTTGAAACGGGGATATTTACGGTTAATTGGGAACGAGACTAATAAATATTTTATAATCCGGTTTTACTAACTTTTTATTGCATTTTACGTTAATTTTTAAACTTTTCTGTATAAAAATGAAAAATTATGGGAAAGGGAGAAAATCATCTTCTTAAATTTTGACTTGGTAAAATGTACTAATAGAAGTTTATTAGAGATGGGGTTAGTAACATGTATGCTTAGGGCTTAGGTTCAGTGAAAGCTATTTTATTTATTCACTTAAATATTGACAAACTAGAATAGCAAGTTATGTTTAGCGATAATTAACAAGCGACTTTTTTACTCCCTGGATTTTATTCTAGCAACCACAAACAGATAACCCAATGCAGCTGTCTTTGTGCGAAATTTCTTGCGTCTCGACAAAAACAATGAACCAGTTTCGAGGAGCGTCCATTTGCTGCACATAGTAACAAGATGCAATTTTATCTTTTAATCCCTTTTATGGCAATTAACAATGCTCGTATTTTTATCTTGTGTGAAAAAGAAAATTCTAGGCGAATGTAATAATCTTTTCAAAGACTACGCCCATTATATTTCTACTCGCTACAGATATACTTTTGATCTTTCTTGAGTTTAAATAATAAATAAGGGATGAAGCAGGATTTAGCAGTGTTGGTAAAAACATAAACCACACTGACGTACGGCAGGCAACTTTGCAAACCACGGGCAGTTTAAAGTTTTAAATAAATGTTGGCAACGAAATAGCTGCAAACATAATTTTCTAATTCGAGGTGCTGCAAGAATTTTCGTATTAAATTTAGAGGGAATTGCTTGGATAATCAAATTCTTAATATGAAAAATTCGACAATCGATACTGGGAATGTTATTAAAAGCGGAAAGTGATTGCTTTTTGTTTCGCTAAAAGAGGGGAATCTGAAAGCTTCTATTGTTTAGTATAAAGCCATTGTCGGCTGGAGACGATTATTTTTATTTATTTACTTTAAAGGAGTCTATTATAGAAAATATTAATTTAAAGTTGGAAAAAGAAGGAATTAAACGAGGGCAATTTTGGTAGAAAATGGAACATCTAAATATCTAACAATCCGAAGTTTTAGCCGCAAAACGAATAAGAAAGTAAAAGATACTATAACGCGACCAGGCGTTAGCCAATAACTGTAATCTACAACTCGAAGTCTTTCACAGTAATGGAACTGTTAGTTTTACGTCTAAAATGAAATCGAGAAGGGAAAACTTATATCGTTACGGTTTTTTTAGAGGTTGCCGCTTTTATAAGTATTCATCCGGCGTTATTGCTTTATCAACTTCTCCAAACTAAAAAACACAATTTCTTGGAAATTTAATCATATTGTGCAAACAAAATGTTTATTTTATTTGATGAGAACGTGCTGTTTTTAAGCAAGAAATTGATAAATCTGAGCTTGACAGTATAAATTTTCTAAAATTGTACATAAAGACAACGAGGTTTACATTGTATTGTTATTAGAATGCAATTTGAAGAATTTGGCGTTTTCGCGCCAAATCAAATCTTCCAACTCTGTGGGTGCTGTATATTCCCGTGAATTTTATTTCCACATCATTCAGACTATTTCATCTGAGGCTCTCATAAATTACCTCCAAGGAAAAGCGGTCTGAATGACGTGTAGCGGTCGTCAGGATGCTACTCAGTATTCAAGACAGAAGTTCGCATCGACGGCTCGTCATTTGTATTTCACCCAATACATCCCCCTGGCTACCCTTCTACATTTTCACCCCCTTCACTCTTTAGCCATCGAATACGTGCAAGCGGCTACACCGAATTGCTTGCATCATGACGATTTCTCATCCACCTACTACCATAAATTGCCATACTTACTTTCTCATGTAGCGATCTTCGATCGACTCAGAATTTGCATTGATTCTCGTGTGCTCAAAAATAAAATTGCCGATTTACTGTTTCACAAATTCGAATTTATTTAATATGACACATGTTGACACTTTAACTTCTGAGTAGGTAAATTGCAATGTCTATCATCTACACGAAAGCGGCAGTTATTGTTAATTAAACAATTATTCAAATTTTCTTTAGAGTTGCTTCCAAGGTGGCTGAGAATATCTACTAACTTCCTTCAACTTACTAAACAAAATATTTTAAGCTTATAAATTCCTGGGGAGCCGGAGAAAAATAGAATTACAGCACCCCTACGCTTCACACCCTCTGTTTATACTTGTAAATTTGCATTACGCCTGAAATTACTATTACACCCTTTAGGAAAGGTTTCGTCTGATTTAAACTCAATTTCTTCAAAAGTGTCAAAAGGTGCAAGTTTCGAAAATTTTGATTTTTTTCAGCAAACAACGTTACGAGACGCCACTGCTGAAAATTATCCGACACTTCCGGGCGAGATAAAATTGACAATTACCGGTGCGGCTGTCCTGTCGTAAAAAATTCGTCCTCTCAGAAGAGAGCGCATATTTCAGTGAGGGGCGTCATATACAGGGAAATTTTAAGCACAGGAAAGTTGAAGTACAATTTTTAATAACGAGACCCATGGGGGTAGTTCTATCATACCGGAACCAAACCCACGGCCAGGAAGTGTACGAGATGAATGTCCGAATTCGTTGCTTCATACTTAAACAGCCGAATTTAGCCCTGCAGCGATGACGAAACTTTGCTCGCAACAGTTCAGCAGCTAACCTCAATGAATGTTCATAATCGTCACATCTACCATGAACCCTCCAAAACTTAATCTCTTACCGACGTTACCTCACATAAATCTTGTTAACGCACTGCTCAATTTTCTCATATATAAAATTTATCGAGGCCTTCCCACAAATTGTTATGAATATACCGGAATATACAGTCCGAAAAGTTATACGCTTATTGAAAGTGTCACCTATATTTTCCGATATGGAGAAAATCTAGCGGAAAATTGTTTAAGGAAGGATTATCACAACATTGCCTCAACCTTTAAAGTCTCATTAGCAGTTAAAAGGAAAACTTTATTACGCAATACTTCTTTTATCTTTCCAACTTGTTTCTTGTGGCTAATTCGTTGAAATTTACTTCCCAGGTATCTCTCTCTCCAGTTTTCGAATTTATAAACAAATCTCATTCATCTTCTTAAAATGTATCCCTTTAATTCGCTTACAAACGCAGAGGCATTTCGCAGGTGGCTCAAAGAAACCGGACAAAATATTTTTTGCAATATCTTTTTCATTCAATGTATAGGCTTAAATGAAAAGGCATAATTTGAATGCATGGGGATTGGTATAAATTTTCGACCAATCGCTTTCGGACCTGAACCAAATGAAAGAGCGATTTTTGCCCTTTCAGATGCTTTTTACTGCCGCTTTCGTTAAGAGGTTATTTTTCTACAATTTTCTTTTCAATTACGAGGAGCCAACAGAAAAATTAACCGCTACAACTTCAAGTCTTATCATATTATTGAAAACAAGGGGGTGTTTGGGATGTAGGAGTGCATGACATTAATTGAAAAATAAAAAAATCGGTCAAAGAATAAAAAAGTTATTGTCAAAAACATTTTGTCCGGTTTTTTTTGAGCCTATTTGCCCCAATGTTTATTTTATAGTGATTACAAGTAGCGGGTCAAACGTTTCTGTGTTTTATTTGACAGCTCTTGAAAATGTTAATAAATCGGTGCTTCAATATGTCTCCGTTTCTGTTGACTTTACAACGAAACACTCTTGTACCGAAATAATACTATGAGAATTTTCTGCGAATAAGGCTTCTCTGGGCATTTTTTTTTTATACGATCACTCGTTTTCGCAGAATCTGGCGCTAAAACTGTTTAAGGGTTTCTGCCACTGTTACATAGGTAATAAACTGCGTATACTGCATAAAAAATAAACTGCTCAACAATTCAATTGGTCCACCCGGAAATTTGAGTCGAATTCAAAATGCCGTAACTCCTCAAGCAGTCGATCGATTTGAATGAACCTTTTTTCCACGGATAGCCCATTTCATTGGCTACTACATGACATGTTCCACGTGTTATTTCAGGTCCCCTTTATTTGATATACAGGGTGTCAGAGCCGGGTACCGCAAAATGGCGAAAATTAAAACCACCCCCGATTCTGAAAGAAATTTTTCTAATTTTTTTTGCCTGGTTGAGAAGACGTCTCAGGTCCATACCTCCAGACGTTTTTTTGAAACTTGCTCCATCTCCTCTAATTAGGGTGCAAGGCCAAAAAAACTGTTTTTTCACCGGTCGTTAATAGCGCCTTTACTTGTACACGAATTTTAATTTTCTGGGGGTCCTTGTAACGCAAGAACTTCACTCTAAATTGTCATAAATTCAAAATTATCCGGATATAAAATGTCACAGAAAAGGGGGCCCACTGAACTGAACTCAAAATTATTCTGCGTCTGAAATGATCTTGATTAAAAACGGACCAAAATTGAAAGCATGCCGTCGTAGAGCCATTCATCCTGAATATTTTAAGATGCTCTTCGTCTGAATTGGATCACATTTGGCGTGCTGATACCAATACTTTGGCTGACGGATTTCGGACAAAAAGCAGGCATTTCGCACATCTGTAATTTCGTGAAACCAAGGCGACAAAAATTTTGACAAAGCCTGAAGGATCGTTACCTTGTCAACAAGATATGGCTCTTTGTTTTAATTTTTGTCACCTTGGTTTCACGAATTTAGGGGGCTGTATTTTGTCTGAAAACAGTCAGTTGAAAAGTTGGTTTGAGCACCGGTGATTGTGATCCAATTCAGACCAAGGGCATCTTAAAATGTTCAGGACAAATGGCTCTATGAAAACATCGTTTCAAATTTAGTCCGCCTTTACTTAAAGATCACTTCGGAAGCAGAATAAAATTGGGTCCATTTCAACGGGCCCCCTTTTCTGGATCGCCTTGTTTTAGATTAATTTTGACCTCATGGTGTCCTAGAATAAAGTTTTAACGACACAATGACCTTAAGAAATTAAAAATTGAGTAAAAGTTAAAGAGGCTATTAACTACCAGTGAAAAAACAGTTTTATTGGGCCAGCACCCTAATTAGAGGAGATGGAGCAAATTTCAAAAAAACGTCTGGAGGTATGGTCCTAAGACGTCTTCTCAACCAAACAAAAAAAATTAGAAAAATTTCTTTCAGAATCGGGGGTGGTTTAAATTTCCCCCATTTTGCAGTACCCGGCTCTGACACCCTGTATATCAAATAAGGGGGACCTGCATAAAACGCGGAACATGTCATGTCGAAGCCAATGAAATGGTCTATCCGTGGAAGAAAGGTTCATTCAAATCGATCAACTGGTTGAGGGTGGACCAATTGAATTGTTGAGCAGTTTATTCAAAAATATATGTCGTTTGGAATAACACAACAAAAAATTATTTTGTACGAAATTCACAGAATTAACTTAGCCCATAGTAACCAAACGGCTGGACGGAATCCTACAAAAAAATGCAACTATATACAGAGTGTTCCTAAATTCATAGTCCTAACTCTGGAGCGTTAGTCCCTACATCATTTTAGGAACAAGAGCTCCTATGGACATGCGTCCGAAAATGCTTCATAAGAAAGCTACGCCTCTTCAAAGAGATATACTCAGAAAGTCAGCCTTATATTAAAATTACTCCAAAAATAAAGTGATAGAACTTTGAAATTTGGAGCAATGGTTATCATTAAGGAGTTTTCGCCCTAGATTCTGTCAAAAATCGTCTGAAAAAATAAATTCGTAGAGAATTCTCTTAGCTTTATTAATATGTAGATATGTTGGTCGTAAAGTCATCATAAACCGAGATATTGTTGAAAAACACTTTCTAGAGCTGTCAAACAATACCCACAGGGTCTATGGATGGAGACTTTTGACCCGTTGCGTTGGTAGTAATCACTTTACGAACGTCGGTTCCAATTTCCAGCTCTCTTGTAATTTGTCCTCAGTTTTGTGTAAAATTCCTGTGGTATTTGAAGATTTTATTTTTTGACTATTGGGTGATCGAACAAATAACTCGATTCACATAAATGGTGCGCAATTGGTGAATTGGTGAATATTAAAACCCGCTGTCATCGCTTGAAAAGTTCGATCGTCTTGATTTGAGCCGCCCCAATAAATCGTTTTCACGCCCCCGGCAACCACCACCTTGAAAATTTTCGTCAACAATGATTGAGGGAGATAAAGATTTACATTCATTTGAATTTCTATTCTATCAAAAGAATATTTAATTACGACCTTGGAAGCTGCTCGTAAGTTTCACCTGCTCGGTTGAACCGTCGAGTTTGCAGCTACATCAATAAGATTGTCTACACATGTTCACACATAAAGTCTCCCCTACCAGCAACAAGGGTTGATAAAAACAAATGTCGTGACAATTAAGCCTATGGCTTCTTGTGACACTGATTCGATAAAAAGCAGGTGCTTAAATAACCCTTTAAATCTGGAGGAAATTTATCTCATAGATCGTAAAGACAATGTACATGGAGTAATTCTAAAACAATCTGGCGGTTTCTAAGAAGACGTTTTAAGCGAAACCGCGGATAAATGTGTCCCCAAGACCAAGAAAGAGAGAGATATCAAGATGCTGACTAGTGATATACTGTTCGACTTTAATTAGTTTGTCATTCAGCATTCGAGTATTTCTAGACATTTGTTCCTTAAAATAGTGCGTTTCACAAAGGAGCCTAATCCCGATCCAACCGTATCTCACATGAAGCTCTGGGATATTTATTTTGGTTACCGCAAACAATCCTTTTTCAATAATATTTTTCGATAACGCGTTTTCCCGAAGACGTATCTTCTATAAAAGGCGAAATCGCTTTTGAATACATCACAAAATAACGACAACGCAAGGCCGGAATTGTAAAAGATAACTGTTCGAATGCAGATACTTAAATTAAAAAAAGTTTAAACGACCACACACAAAGGGAATTATCGTTGCGGATTTCTGTTGGGGCTATTGTCAAGTCAAAAACTTTTCTCCCTATAAGTATAAAATACAAATAAAGAATAGATAATATCATGAATGAAATAATCTATAAAAAAGTTACCTTGCAATATTTTGAGAGAGCTTAAAAGATATTTAGAAAATTTTCCCCGAGGGTACATTTAGCTGGTGCCGAATAATCGCTTTACAATTAATTTCTAGGGGTGAAAATCTGAAAATTTGCAGTTTCCCAACATATGTTTTATAAAGTTTCACAATCGCTGTGACAGCAGCTGCGTGTTAACAAATAGTTTACGGATGGCACTTGAAAACGTGACTTTCAGCTTGTAATTTGTGATGATAAAACTATAAACTATGTAAACGTCGAGGATTTGACAGGCCAATCAGACTCTGATTGACTTTTGTTATTAGTTAGTAATTGGTGTTTCGTGTTTCGGTGAGCCTAAAATTTTCAGATAGCTTTCCGCATTTTCCTTTTAATAACTGACCCTGTTTAGTACTTTTATTATTTTCCGATAAACTCTTATTAATTTCTACCACCACTCGAAGCCTGTTCCGTCGTTTCGATTTCAATCATTTTGCGCGTTTATGAATGTCGGATTTATTTTTAATAGCATTTATATGTCCGATCAATTTTTTCAATTAGGAACCAAGTATGATTTTCTTTATCCCCGGGAGACTTTAATTTAAAAATGATTAATAGGGCGTAATGATTGATCACTAATCGTAATTTTGACAAGTTTAAATTTAAATTTAATAACGAAAGCAAACATGGAAACTGATTGAGGGCCGTATAAGAAGGGAAACCCTTAAATCCCACCTGTGGCAATCCCTATTTCTCTCTGGATATCAATTCTAGCTGTATTTCAAGCAAATTCTCATATATCAAGGACATTCCACCTAAATTGTTCGCATTGTGTTTCTGCTAGATGTGGTTTGTATAAAAACGCTTTACACGCTTGCGTCATTTTGAATTTCGGCATCACGCAAAAAATGCGCTGCCTCACGCCTGTCAGGGACCCAAATGATGGAATTATGACCAAATTAGATGTATGCAAATCAGGTTATTTATTTGCTGATAGTGAAGTGGGTCATTTCATTCTTTTTATGGGGTTGATACGTAAAAGGTCAACTTTTTATCAATCAGACGAAAATTTTAGCTTGTTTAGCTTTGGGAGCACTTCTATCGATGATCACAGTCGAAATGTAGTGGGTAGTAATAGTAGTAGTAGTAAATCTTATTACTGCCTTTTGGCTTGCGCCTTTCTGAACATCTCAATGACTCAATGTCGGTCTTACCCTTTTGCTTGTCCATTTCCATTTATTCTAACTACATTCTTGGTCTCTTTATATTTTTTTATCCTTCTTATCAGATTTTTACTCAATCCTATTTCCTCTGTCCAAATTATTAAACGCTGCTTTCTCTCTATTTCTTCCCTCAGTCTCTCCGTTAGTACCCTCTCATACAATTTGTTACAGGAGGGATATCCTCCTGTGATTTTTTACTTTTCTAATATCGCGTTTTATACAGGGCTTTTCAAAAGTAAGGAATAAATTCAAGAACTTTTTCGAGAGGAATGTTTCGGAAATATCCTCGGACAAATCAACCTTATTTTTTTGAGGCGTATCCACTTCCGGTTGCTAATTCAGAAAAAATCGTGGATTCCGAATCCGTTGAGAAAAAAGTATGATTCCTCTCAAAAAAGTTCTTGAATTTATTCCTTACTTTTGAAAAGCACTGCATACTCCCTTTCATACTCAATTCAAAATCTCTACCAGCCTGTCTATCATCTCTTCCATACTATGTACATCCACGGTTCATTTCTTATCCCATAACTTCCTGGTGCCTTTTTTTTCAGTTTTTCCATCTGCTTCTTCACTTTCTCTTTTGTTATTTCTGTACTTTTCACTTGCTGCTCCTCTCCTCTTTCGTTTCCACCTCCCTTTTCTCTTCTCCCTCTAATGACACCCTAAAGTGCCTTCTCCATTCTTCCATGTCTATATTTTCCTCTCCAACTTCTCTTCCCTTTTCTTCTCTCTTGGTTTATGTATTTTCACGCCTCCTTTTCTGTTCTGATTTTCCTTATTCTTTGTTCTTCTTCCTCTTCCCATCGTCTCTGCCTTTCTATGCATTTTTCTTGTAACTTCCTTTTGGCTTTCCTTTTTTCCATTTCGCTAATTCTCTTCTCGTTTCTGTTTTTGCATTTTTGCATCTGAATTTTCTTGACTAGTAATATTTCCTCTCTTCTTACTCCCCCCCCTCCATAATTTTCTCTAGCTCTTTAATTTTTCTGCCACCCCCTTTGCTTCAAATTTCGTTTTCTCTAGCTTTTGGCTGTATTCCTTTATTGCCTTCTCGTTCCACCTTTCCTTATTTAATACCTTCTTTATTGTGCCCCTCTAGGTTGTTTTTCTTTTCTTCTATCTTTTTAATTGACACTCGTTTTAGGACATGACAAGCTTGCCACTTCAGGATGGTAACTTCCAAGGTCATTACATTTTCGAAGTACCTAACATACATTTTTGTCAGTCAAACACTGTAAATTTTTGATAGTTAATGAATATTTTTAGTAGAAAACGCAATTTTATAGAAACTACCATTTCATGTGCCTTATGAGAAGAGCAGAGAAATAGCCAAATAATGCGAGTTAAGCTACTGCTTAGAAAATTATACTGGCGGACCTCTTAGACCTTCGATGGACAAAGGAACGATTAGCCTTCCTCAAGATAACGAGATGTGAGCACTTAACCTTAGTAAGCCTTAGAGCCTGTAATTAATTAAAACACTGTCAGTTTCAGATTGCGCAAATAATTCGAAACAAAATGTTGATTAAATCTTCTAGGAAAAAATCGATTTACCTCAGTTTTTTCGAATGCCAAACACGGTGGTTGGGATTCATTTTGTTGTGTTGTTAGTGGTAGAAATGAACGTTGTAAACAACGTGCTGACTCCTGTGATTCCGATCTTCGGGAAACTACTTTTTTCGTCTTCGGTTTCCCATTTCAGTGTGATACGCAGAATGTCGAGGCTTAGTTTGTATTCATGTCGCTTGTTCACAAGTACATGTGTGCTCGTATTAATACTGAATTATTGCCGAAATCGGGGTAAATGTGAAGCGATCCGACAAAACACATCGGATAAAAAATTGTATTGCATGGAAATAAATAAAAAAGTGCGCTCCATCATTTGATCGTAAATAAACACCCTTCACGTAGTTATTCGCCACAAATTCCGACATAGTGGGTCAACCCTAACTTACACCTGGTAGCGAAACAAACAAGATGGCCAGTAGGTCGTTTATCAATGTCGGACTAGGAATTCAGCCGACCCTGATACATCTCAAATTTGAACCGGCATGCGCCCTTCCGCTTTGACATTTGCCAGAGAACACATCAGTCCAGAAAAATACCATCACTCATGGACTCCAACATTAGCCTGCATAAAGCTTCAATTGATCCTTTCCCCATGAAGTGGAAGCCATAAGACGTTTTCAATTTCAATAGGCAAACTAGTGTCAGGGTGTGGGGTCTGTTTTGCACCGTAAAGAATTTCCGACGTCCTTTTGCCAAATTTTATGTAGTTGAAGTTTCACTACTGTGAAATGGTGCGAGGTAATTTATTCAAAATTATTGACGAAAACTTTAGACCAGTTATGTAACACTTGCTGGGAAATATGCAAATTTGCGACAAATTCAATTTAAAAGATTTTTACTTTGAGCACAGGTAACATTAATCTACTTCACTAGAATAAAAAAATGCGACTGTCATTTTGAGAAATTGCCCAAATGGAAATGTATCACGCTGCTAGATTTATTAAAAATAAGAGATTTGTTAATGTTTTGTCCCTCTCTCGAATCGATAACTCTGCCTGATTGGACTCTTGGTCGTTGTCTCGAGTCCATCGATTGAGATTCGTCGTGTTAAACGCATCATCCCTCGCGGGGATCATCAGTTTTGGTTTTCCTTTAACCTTCCTTTTTCTCCGCTTTCATAACAGTAATCTGTTTTTTATACCGCACAACATCAAGCAACTCTGCATTTTTTAAACTTTCTCACTTTGATGTTCTGATGAATATCATGATTCATCTTCCTGCAGCTTATTCCTCTTAATTAATTTTATATAAAGACGACGTTCTCACAATATTCAGATCCTGAATGAGTCTTTATTAATTAGCCGGGCACTAGGGAAGGCAATGTCTTTAATTTGTGCCTAGATCGCTCGCTCGTTCGTTCACTCAGTCCAGACGCCATGCAGCCACGGCAACGGCTGGACCACGTTGAATGCACCGGTTCTCGTCCGATCACCGAAGCTAAGCAACCCGCAGCTTTTTAATATAAGAGCCGCGGAAAATGTAATAAGTTATGGTGTAAATTTAGGAAGATCCTTGCTCGTGTAATACAGGAAACCAATAAGGATAAAATGAGAAAATAAAAAGAATATCTCTTGAACCAAAACTAAAGCGGCATTAATATTATTAAAGCATGAATTCACATTTGTAGAAATTCAGCCGATGCAGGATTAGTTTATTGCCCACTTCGGAGTTGAGGAATAGTTCCAACCGAGCACGTAGTGAAATAAAAGTTTAATAATTCAGCATACGAACTTATCTGGTCAATATCTTGATCCAGGCCATGTCAAGTCGAACGGCATAAATTCCGAAAAAACAGCAAAAACCGAAAGGAAATTACTTTTAGTTCGTCATTAACTAGAACGGCCATAAAAACGTAATGACACTAATGCGATTAGAAGTCGTGATCTCAATAACTTAGGCGACCTCTGAAGTGTGACTTGAAGCGAAACAAACGGCTACTTTAATGAATCCATGGAGTCAATGGTAAAAGGCTTAGAAATATTTTGGTTAGTCATTGATTTTGTGTGTTCAATCTTCCAGTCTGAATTTGGAAGTTTTGAGCATACCAAGCGTCCCCGTTCAATCTCATTAAACCCAATCAATACTGACTTAATTAACGGGCCTCTAAGGATTATTTTTAAAGAAACGTCATTTTTTCTGCCACTCGATCCCTAATTGAACGTCCGAAATGCTGTAAAGAATCAAGGGAGAGCGTGCACAGGCATCGTTTTAAACAAATCTACTTTTATGGATCGTAAATACCACTAGGATTCACTTCACACGCATTATCCGCTCGACTTTTGTTTAATTTAAACTCAACTGCAACGTTGTTGATCGTAAAAGTTTGCGCGAATTATTTTTTCATCATACGATCCGCCAATAAAAAAGTTATTTCGTTGCCTCAAAATCCTCCACTCAATAATGTTTTGAGCACAGAGTACAAAAAAGTTATAAAAAGATCAATTTGAGCTCACTTTTCAGCTTGGGGAGACTAGGGAGGCTTGATACTATTTATTGGAGGCTCGATATGGTTTTTACAGAGTTATTTTGATTTCCTCCGACACGAAGTTAAGAAAATAGACTACAAATTTGTTTTCGGTTAAAGTTGCGATTTTTAATGTTGGATTTAGAGAACGGAGATTCATTTCACAAATTTTAGTTATAAACACAGGAATCATAAAAAAGCCATTTAGAACTAAAAAAGGACAATTTTCACCTTTTACGCCAATTTGAGTAAATTTTTAAGCTTATTTGGCTATCTGTTTTTTGAACTTAACAGCTTGCCATTAAACATAAACGCCAACTAATATAATGAGACACGTTCTGTAGAATTATTTCGAATTTTCAGCAAAATAATAGTAAAAACCCCAATTTTTGATCCCGTTTTAAAGGTTTTGCTTGTAAAACAAGAAAGAAACGGTAAAAGTAAAAAAAAAACAACTTGAAACTAATGGCTGATGCGCGTGAAAAGGGGTATAACTACAAAAATGCGACAAGTGAGCTAAGTCCGTCACATTCAAACATAATTTTCTACATTAGGGCAAAGGGATACCAGTCGTATGTAGTTTCCTTTAGTGACGATGGGAATAATAATGCAAAACCTTTAACACGAGTTTCTCGAAAATCTGCATTTTGGACTTATACCCCTTTTCCCGCGCATCAGCCTAATGACAAATCCAATTCGAAGTCAGCTTTAGTGCTAAAAATGACAGTAAAAAGCTGACACAAAAACAGAGGAATCGTAAAAAACCCTTTAGAATTGAAAAAGAAAAAATGTTCACCTTGAGGCAATTTTTAACTCCATTTACTGGAATTTTCTTCCAGATTCTTAATCTAGACTGAAAAATACAACTTTTTTCTGATTTAAAAAAAATCGTGTCTGTCACCGTATCGGAGAAGTCAATTTTTCAGATATTAAAATGGCTGCCGTTGGCCCCTGTCCCGCAAAATAACCATGAAATAGGGAAACCAAGTTTGCTAAAATGACATACCAGAAATGTTCACTGCCTCCCGGACTATTTGATTCCACTTTTGTGCTCATTCTTCCTTTTTTGAGTTTTAATTTTGGTGCTTAAAAAATAGTGAAGAGCTCGAAACCAAATTTTGACACAAATATTAGGAAACCCAGGAATCGTAAAAAGCCCTTTAGAAATAAAAAACAAAACCTTTTCAAATTTCACGCAAATCTTGACTTTTTTGAACGTCACTCTGGCATTAAACGTTAACATACAACTGGTAGTTTTTTAGTAAAACTCTTGTGTAACATTTTTGTTTCTTAAATTATTAATATTTGACTTGAAAATAGTCAGATGAAAAACGGTACTTGGGACACCTAAAGGATTTTGCTAGTTTTTGCATATTCAATTTAAAAAATGAGTTTTAATATTCACTCAGTTTAAATAAATTTCTGTAATGCCCGTGTTGTACAGTAAAGCTGCCGTGAAAATTCCGCCCGTCTCACAACTAATATCATTAGTTTCTTTTATGTGTGCTCTTCTGAACTCTCCGGAAGTGCAATTAAAACTGAAAATCCGATGTAACCATTAAAATCTGCTACACTTTTAATAAAGCATTTACATTAACGAGCGCAGGTATAAATAGGTATGGTAAAGTTTTGAGAATTGGAAGCGCTGCCGCGCATTCAATTCTCGATTAGATTCCAGTGGCTAATTTTCGTCACACTCGAGTTAAAATTCTGAAAGACTGCGTGTTTTTCCTATGGCACTAATTTATTTTACAAACCAGGTTTCATCTAGACTTGTGGATGTCGGTCACGTTTCAGCTTTTATAAAAATACCCCTAAAATTAAGTACATTGTCATTAAAAAATTCTACACAAAGAATTTAATTAAAATGTATTATCTGGTTTAACCGGACTTGTTAATTATTTTGTTTTATGTGTGTGCTCGAATTTAACTTATTTCCCTCACATTGCTGGGAAATATTTCATTTATCTATCATATTTCTCCGTTTTAGTGTTATTGTTCCAAACTAGTTTTGTTGATTAAAAAACTTTTCCAAAACGTGTGCTAGAGGAGGCAAATGAATGTAATTCCAGATGAGACGAATTAGGGATGAATAAATAATGAAACTGCGCTGGCTTGGCTGAAAGAATTAGGGTTTATTTGAAAAGACAGAATCGATTACACGTGCAAATTGCATTACGTGGACTGCTATGCAGTAAGAAGTAATTACTACAAAATGTGGACTTGCATGCGATGTTGTAATGTTGGTATTATCAAGCCTTTGCCGCACAAAATTAAATTTCTTGATAATTCAGCACTTGTCACAAGATTCAAGATGAAAGGTCTTCTTAAACTAATTTTCTCTTTAAATTCTGATGTTCTACTTTACGATAATATGCCGTTATTACTAAAAACCAACAAGATAAATAAATTCACACGTAACCTACTGAGCGCCTCCACCATTTCTGTATTATCTCACGAGGGAAAGAGTACTTGGTACAGAAAAAAATTCCTGGCGAGACCTTAATAAGACGAAGGAGGTTAAATTAATATAAGCGACTGAACATTAAGTGGGAACACTAAAGTTTTCATAAGGAACAGTAAATTTTCAAAGCGCATTATTTAAAGTTTCGCATAGTTTACGCCTTTAGTGGTAAGTTCTACGACAGCACAAATAATTAAAGTATAAATTTTATTGTGAATTTCACACAAAGACGATGTTAGCATTTAAGGATGATCTCGCATTGTAGACAATACCATAACCTTAGCCTAAAGATATGACACAAGCAATACTAGAATTACTCCGGGTATTAAACAGGATGCTGTAACACGGAGCAGGTGCAATTAATGTATATTTGTATAATCGTGAGATGAATACAAGTAACGTTTTAATATACAGTTAGTATTACCGTTGCTATTAATTATGCTTTCAGCCCTATTTTTCATACCAAAATAAATGTCACATTAAAAGCATCAAGCTCTATTTATTTAGCTTCTCTGGTATTGAAATTTCAATTCGAAATTTAAACAAGAAGTCTGTTTGCTAAATAGTTAGAACATTGTTTTGTAACATTAATTATATAGTGTGCTGCATCAAATTGTCAAGGTGTTGTTTAGGAGTTGAAGCGACATCAATTCATTTGGTTCTAACACTCCATTATTTCGTTAAAAATTAAGACCTAAATTATTTCTGGAAATTGCACAGTTGATTTCGTGATGTGGATGAATTTGTTTTCCATGATTAGCCGAGCATAACATTGATCAGAGGGGCAATCAACTGCACGGCTTCGAACTAGTTACTAAGACCACAACATCCCTAAATTAAAGCGCCACACCGCTCCACACTTTTAAAGCGACAAAAATGACATCGGGGTAATTACCGAGTTACTCTTGCCATATTGACATTCTGGCCCAAATATCATTCGTCAAACTGAAACTGTATCTGACAGACAGTCCTATATTCGTTCTGAAATTGCAGTAAATTCGAAATTAGAAAAATAAATTTGTATTTCAATATTTCCAATCAAAATGGATATTTTGCAGAGATGGAGAGCTTTCAACGTCGATATTAAATTTTTCTCCTAATTTGTTCTATACGAATATTGCGTGATTTATGAAACAATATTCTTCGTTGTTGAGAATGTATCATTTAGAAACTATTATCCTGCCGCGTGTGCTTGTACCGTTTCTATACGGTCCAAATGTAGTAGTTTAGTACATTACTTGAGCCCCTAAACTAAATCTCTCGAAGACAGTAAAAACTTTTTCGCAAAATTTGTAAATATAGCAATAGGTATGCCTAACTGAAGTTAGCAGGTTAACAATATAAGTACCTAAAAATTACACAAAAATTAATTTAAATTGCCTGACATGACAGTTGAAAAATAACGCAATTGAGAATATTCTTTAAAACTAAGACCAGGAATAATATCTGCGTTCAATTTCAATTAAAATAGAATAAAAGTGAACCACACACCCTGACTAGACCATCTCGTGTTATGTGACGCGCTTTAAAGTCACAAATAGAAGAAAGCCTAAGAAAAGATCTACCAAAAACTCCGCTGCAGCTTATGCGTATCTATGAATAATATCCCACAATAAACACTCAAACCGATTTTCACAGACTTTTTCTCCTACAATTCTTCTGTATAATATTTTGTTCCATCTCCAAGCGTGTAGGTAGCTTTCGCAAAAGACGAGCACTTTTTCTCCGGATTTATTGGAGGCGCTCGCTATGTAAACGCATATAAAACGCCATATAAATATATAAACCTTAATATAATGTAATGAACCAATTTGGCGCACTGAACGTGCGTGCGTAAAATTTCATCTCGATATCTTCAGTCGTTTCGGATGTAGCGTGTCTGATGATTTTTTGCCAAAGTGTGAATACATTTCTGGAAGTAGAATCTACAAAGTGTCCGCTGAATAGATGTGCCAAATTTCATC
Source organism: Pycnomerus fuliginosus (assembly GCA_963924575.1). Lineage (NCBI taxonomy): Eukaryota > Metazoa > Arthropoda > Insecta > Coleoptera > Zopheridae > Pycnomerus > Pycnomerus fuliginosus. Next base: position 5,180,504 of record OZ004626.1, read on the forward strand.
TCGATACATTCAGTAGTTTGAGCCTGCCACAGACGAACGTCTGTCATGAAAGACATTTTTCAAAAACCACTTTTTTGTACCTACGTAAAGATTTGATTTTTTTGGAGATTCGATTTTTCGTTCGATTTTAATAGAAATATTTATTATTTTTTAAGCAAAACTTGATACGTTTTTCCGAAAAAGCAAAACCTGAATTAACCTCTTCAGACCTGAGGCACATTACCAAGCGGCTTCTTTGAATAATTATAGCTATAAAAATGACCAAATATATTGTAAAGTGTTCACAAAAGACGGGAAAGCACCCCCATCATGTTGTGTTCTGTTGCAAATGTTTTCTATCTTTTTTTGGCAATCTAACCCAACCATGACGTACAGTCGGTTTCAAAATTGTCTGGGTACTATTCCCATATGGTTACTGTACAGGTCTAACTTGGTCCAAAAATCCAGAATAGGAAGACCGTCCTCTTCATACCTGACCAACTGGAACCGATCCAAAAAGGAGAAAAACGGTCACATAGACCGTATGGTTCAAACAGATAACAGGAAACAATCAACAAAATGCAAACTTTCAAGTTAAAAATGGCGTTCACCATGACTATTGGGACAATTATAGAGAATAATAGTTTTTTTTGACAATGGATGAAGAAAAAAATCTGAAAAAAATACAGTACGCTGTTAAGACCTACAAAGTTATAGTTCACTTACAAAAAAATTTTTTTTTACTTCTAATTAACTCAGGACTGAGGAGGTTAAAAAGAAAAAGTTAGTTACTAACAAGATAAGTAGTTCCAATGTTCGCACTTGCTTACTGTGATAAATTGGGCCTTAGCGAAGATAACTAATTAATTTGATTTCCATAATTGAATAATACATATTGTCCGTATTTAGTCACTATAATTCAATTGGCGAATCAAAATAAACCATGCAAAGCGACTATCTGTGTGGCTTTGGTCCTCTGGGAAAGAGGATTACAGGACTCAGATCCGCTATACGTGTTCGCAAATATAATAATTTGGCTCACTTCCGCGTGGTCATACAATTTCCAATTAAGTTAATGTTACATCAAATAGTGGTTACTTAACAATTATTTGCACGAACTTGACAAATACAATTAAAAAGTTTTGATGCATGCAGTTTGCATGGTCAAAATTACGGTATTATTTTGATGTGATTTAAATTAGCGTATGGTACCTAGTTATTAATACGTTCGTGTGGGATTATTATTATTATTGTTACTAACCATATTCCATTAATTCGGAATACTAATTAGCGAAAATGGGAGACTAAAATAAGCAGATTAGCTCTTAGTTCGTCAAGGTATTAAATGGTAGATAATGGAATAGGCTGTAATTGACTGACTAAATTAAAGATCCGCAAATGCATTATAATGCACCCTTGTTTCATACTATCTGTTTTCTTTATTCCCAATGATGAACGCAATTTTTCGGTTTAAGGGCTTGAAACATGAGATCAATTTACGGAATCTCATTCTCTTCAACGTGCAAGGAATTTTTTATAAAGCAAAGCTATGTCATGTAATTTTCATTCAAATAGTTATCGATTTTCGATTCCTTTAAAATGAGCGTTTGTGCTCCCGTTAGTCAATTGATTATAACGAGAGTTTCATTAAAAATTCCTGTACCTAAGCGCTTACTTAAAAAGAAAGCTTCCGTTTTTTGCTTTTCGTGTTTCTAAAATTGTTGGCTAAAATCAGATTCCAATTTCAATAATCTTAACTTGAATCACCCTTTACGGCGTTTCACTAATTTATTATTGTCTTACAGTCGCGTTTCTATTCGTTTGTTCTGGAGCAAACTTAAACGATAATTATTTTTCTCTATTTAGTCTTTATCTCGTTTCATCTTTATTCATTGCTACCACCTGGGTGCCAGCTTTATGCAATCTTGCTCGGTATAAATACTCGAAAAAACAGTGTTTATGAAAGAAAAGTACGAAAGCTGCGAATGCAAGTGATGCAGAAATGTGAACCGCATTATTAAATTGTTTTACCTCCAGTCGTGTTGGAGAAAATAACGAGATGCTTTTATCAGTTTTATCTATTAAAATATCTCTGAAATTTGTGCATTTGAATATTTGTAGATATTCCATCTATAATATCCATAAGTCTTAATTGCCGAGGGCCATGCACTTTTGTTTGATCTAGTACTTATTTCAATGATTGGAATATCATAAAATTAAACTTAATTGATTGGGAATAGAAGGGGGAGAGAGAAACTGGAAATACTGTTTATTTTCAAGTTCCCAGAGAAAGGGTAATGCGAAACAGATTTCGCTTTGATTCTGAAAGTTAAAATGAACTCGTTTCGGAATTGATTACTAATTGAAGTTAGTGGGATTTTTCAGGCGAGTCAGTAAATTTAAATCGTCTCCATAATAAATATTTTATTAACTTACAATATCCTGAAGCCATACTATATCAAGTAGTTTCGGGACTTAACGGCCCCTATAAATAATATCAGCATTATTGCATGCTCGTTTCCTTTTTTAGACAGAGTCAAAGTTGAAAAGAAAACAGCAGTTTTTCAAAGTTTTCCGATCAACTTTTCTTTGATTCATATTTAACGTACATGTAACTTAAGAATAATATCAGTTGGAAATCCTTCTTCCACCAGCGAAATGTAGAGGAAGACAAACAAAAATAAAACTTTCCTAAACTTTTTAATTCGCTTTTAACAATTTATTACCAAAATGGCTTTCACCTGTCACGTGTCGATTGACTGGCCGAATCCATTAGTTTAATCTATCTAAATTAATAGCATTAGGCTTTTGCTGTAATTAACAGCTGAACAGGGCAATGTTTCTCGCTTTAAGTATATGCCGATGTATAACTGTGGCCCACCGAAAACAGTCCAAGCAACTTTTGTACTTTCACTCAATTTACAAAAAAACAATAAGTACTTATGTACTTGAAATGTTGAGCTTTTCTAGGTTGAGATTTGTAAATGTTACTCTTTAAATGACCCCACAAAAAGAAATCTAACGGGGATGAATCGGGTGATCTCGCGGGTCGTTTGTACAGAAGTAACAACTGGCCTGCTGGGGTTACTGCCGAAGTGATTTCAACGTAATTTTTTTTCGAAAATACAAAAGAAAAGAGACATTCCTAGAATGAGAGAGCCATCCAGAGTAAACACCCAGAAGCTCGACCTTCATAGACAAGTGGACGTAAACGCAACCCAGATAAAAACTTAACTTTTTGAGCACGAAAGTCCTCGATAGTGCGATGTAATATTGCAGAACTCTGCAAAAATTGTATTGCTGGCGCCATCTCGTGATTAGTGTACCTAATCAGACTTACGTGACATAAATCTACTTGAAATGGCACCATAAGAAAAGCCAGCATTTTGGTGGGAAATAAAACTTTTTAAACCTTCTATAATGTATTATAAAATTGGCCATTTTGTACATTAATTCAATAAATCAGTAATATATTAGCAGAACGGAGAGGTGGAATGAGAGAGAGGTGGAATGCAAAAATTACTACTCTGCTATCACATTCCTCGGCATGACTAGGATTGCTGAGATAATGGGTATTTGTAAACGAACTTAGTAGGGTCTTGTTCACGTCAAAGGCAGATGGAAGAGACGTGCCAGGATATCTGAAGTTGGAAAATCCGAGCCATATTTTAGGACATCCCATAATTCGGACGTATTAACGCACAGAATGTTGATTTGCAATTGTCACCAGTTGTGTCATGGTCACGAATGCAAACTAGTCCTATCCCTAATTTGGCCAATTTTAAGCTGAGGATGGGATACGAATAAATATAAAACAAAAAGTACTAGATAATTTGATTAAATAACATTGGTTTAGCAAGTGTCAGCTTGGAATTTCATTAATTCAAATCATTTTAATTAAAATTATTTCAACCATGCCTGCTGTTGATGAGTTGCGCCCATGGTCATCAACATCGATGAGGGGTGATTGTAACGGGTCAAAACACTTTAATTTCTAGTTCGTAGTTAAAGTAGCATCGTAACTGACATCCCGCACTCTGGCGGCGAAACGGGAAATTAGTGGCGCGTTAACTTCCAGATTTATATGTCTCGGCATTTATACGCTGAATGATTTACACTTCTGATGTAGATTTTACTACAGAAAATGGTAAAATTGACCCATAAAATATGGCCTTAACGCAAAACATACAACGTGATTTCTTCTGGTTTGCCTAACAAAATTTGTAATTAAGTTGTGATCTCATCCAAATAAACTCTATGCTACTCGACCTTAAAATTTTCTGCTTGTGTCAGTTTAATTAAGTTTCAAACTAGTCATAGATACCTGAATATGTTTACGATAATCTTAGGCAAAGAATAATTAGTTTCTTGGCAATGGAAATACAATCCGATCTTTTTGCACAGTAAAGTAGTATTCTGTTTCTCTCCCAAGGGTGGTAGTTTATATTTGGCAGATAATCCATGGGTGTTATTATTAGGTATGTCGATATGTTGGATTTTCCCTTCTTAAGTAAATTTCTTCTGTCAGATTCTTTTAATAACAAGCCACTTAAATTGTGTCAATTGTAACAACGGAAAAGCTGTCGATTGTAACATGTTAATGCCAAAATAAGTAATAAATGCACGGAGGATTGGATTCAATGCAGGAGTGTAAATATTGGGCGCACTATATGTTAATAACAATTGTTTACATTTTTGCTATAATTATTGCGATTTAAATGGGTAAACTATTTTTTTTGTGACCTACTTTTCTCAATATATCTACAATTTTAAGTTACTTTATTTATTATTTATTATCATTAGGGTTGGGCAGGTATGCAGTAAAGATGAAGCCTACACTTAATATTCCGTATTTTGTATCGAGAAAAACTTCTTTCAACATCACAAGACGTTACCGGGCAATATTACATTACAATATAGTTTCCTCAAAAACATCATTATCTGAATATTGACTATTTAAAATATTGTTAATTTTTTTTTAAGTAGTCAACCCACAATTTTTTATAATCAAATCAGTAAGTTTCTTGCTTATTTTGCTGCATAGGGATGGGAGTTTTGTTCGTATTTAATTAAGAATGAAAATTTTCGATTAGTGACAAAGAGTCCGTGACAAGAAAATTCAGTTTTTCCAGTTTTTCAATAATATCAGGGATGTCACAAAAATGCGCTTTAATATACAGGGTCTCTTTTAAAGTGTCAGTTAGCGATATTTAGAGAATCGTTTTGAGCAGCTTAACGAAAATCTCACACACGGGGGTTTCAATTCATTGTCCATCGAGTGAAAATATTTTCAGCTCTGACGCACTTCCGGTTTTACCGGAAGTGGCCGCCCTCTTTGTTATTTTAAATGGAAAGTCTATGTTTTGACTGATTGGCCTCTTAATTGTGAGCTTATTGCACCCTCATTTTGCCTACCTAACTGTCATAGTTTTTGACATGTGTCAAAATTTATGTAAAAAAATCGATGTTTAACCGGCAACAGAAAAATTTGTATATCTTCAGACGGTTGAAGACTAAGAAACCAAACTTGCAGGGTTTATCCAAGTACCCCATTTGATGACGATTGGCTGGGAAGGCAAAGGAACATTCCCAAGAATTTCTTTATAGACTGCGACACGAGTTGGTGCCTTTAGAAAAAAAAAATCGAATTATTAATTAACGTATTAACCAAAGGAAATTCAGTTCTTTTCTTACGGTTTCAGCTACCCTATTCATGCCATGAGCTAAACAAGTAGCGTGAATTAAATTTGGAAAACATTTTTTTAAGTTCTGTCCTGCTTTGAGCATGTAGGCGGCACCGTCAGATATCATTAATGAAACTTTATCTATAGGTATTTGATTTGGCAAATAAAGTAACGCATGAGTTTCATTCACAAAACGCGAAATAGTTAAATGGTTGGTTTTATGTAGTTGTTTAACAGCTGCCAAAAAACTAGAAGATGGATCACCTGTCAAGGTACCGATAATGAAATTGGCAATGTACCTTCCTTTAGCATCGGCGGTTTCGTCAACACTAAACCAAATATGATTGTTCAAAACGGTGTCCCTGATTTTCCGAATATTTTCCTGGTACAATTTCGGAATGCACGTCCTGGAAACTGCTCTCCGGAATAAAACTATTTCCTTAGTGTATTTTTCCATAAAGTTTCTAAATTCCGGAGCGTCCAAGTTATTCAATGGAATATTGCGTGAAACCATCATTTTGCATAAATCGTCGTTAAAGTTATTGGATTTTCCACTTTCATTCAAACACATGGACAGCAATTGTTGTTTTCGCACACAACCTGCATCGGTTTTCATTTTTTGGCGTGGGCCAGTGGCTACATGTTGATCAAGTTGGGACTTTTTAGTAACGTTGACCTGTAGCAAAAGATATATTTTTAAAACACAGTCAGAAGCTTAGATAATTAATAATTATTTTATAATATTTATCTCTTTACAAAAAACTAAATAAGAGTGGTATAATCACGAAAATAAATTAAAACACACAATCACTACGCTGTCAATAGTACATAACACTTTGTTTTTCACGACATTCCATTTTTTTTCTGCAAAAATCTTTGAACATACATTAATGTGTGTTTGCTCCTTTGATTGTCAAATATTGGCGGGCTCAAGGTGCATTTTTAATTAAGAATTAGATGTTTGCTTGCTTAGTTAAAACCAAAAGACTAAAATCTGTTACAATTGATCCGGGTCTCCCCTACTATACCTACATAAACTATCTCTCAAAATCGTGTTGCACCTTGAAATCAGAATCACAATTCGGCACGTCCACGTCCATCTATTGATACCTTGTTTGCATTTGCTTGAGGCATTTGGACGCTACAATAGATGTGAGCCAAAATGATTCTAGAACTTCCTTTGAATAATCATTGTAACTTCAGATTATGGCCAGTCATGTTAAAAGCTGAAACTGAAAGCGGAAAATTCAGCCAACAGTTACAAAACCAAAGTAAAATGTTTTGGGACGGAAATAAGAATTTCACGTCCAGCTCAATTAGTCGCAGAGACCGAAAAGGAGAGGAGTGAAAACGACTTTAATAAATTACCGTCATGCGTCCTAGATATCTCACAAAACCTTTTGTCACCGAACCTTTCAATTGTTTTACAAGTATTTCCCAGACGTTCTTTACTTTATCGGAAGGGTTTCAAAGGGCTAATCTAGTGAGAATTTCCCGCTATTTTGAGTTTGTTTGAATTAATTACAATAGGGACGATCCATTAACATTGTGAAGAAGATTGATAGTTCCGGTGGTGACTTTTTATAAAATCGGATTTTGGAATAATTATTGTGATAAATGTCAGAAATTAGAAAAGCCGAAATGAATATTTACAATCATGAAGCGGTATTAGCACACATCATATGTATAAGGAAAAAAGTTTCTACTGGTCCCTTCTGTACGTGATCGTCACTCTATCGTGACGATTTTTACGATTTCGGACCCTAAAGGTGTTTTATTATCTCCTTGGGTGAACAGTAAAGGGTCAAGGAGCGACTCATAAATGCTTTAAGTACTTTATCCCAGTTTAAAAATAACCAACGGTTAAGGTAACTATGAAATCATTGAAACGGCTACGATTTAATCTTTGTAAATGTATTTTTAATGAAGAAAAAGAGCGCTTTTCCAAAATGCACAATAAATGAAATTTCACAAGAGAATTAAAGCTCAATTGCCACCGAAGGCGTCAGAATGGCTGCGAAAACAACTTAAAATTACGAATCAAAGATATTGAAGAGTTGTTTACAGTACACAAAAAGGTTCCTTTTCAATCGAATCGTTCGCCAATTTAAAGAAAACCTCACTGAAACCGTGGAACATCAAAAATTGGAATCAAATGTACCATCCATCAATCACAATTAGTCGAAAATTAATCATCCGGACGATTATCCTGGATCTGCACCAATGTGTTTGTGGAAAGCTTTAATAATTCTAAACTAAAATGAAACTTTACAGCTTTTATCAAGTTATGTATTTAGTAGCTGGGGAAGTTGCGAAACTTTTATGCAGGCACATCTCCCGCTATTTTTTCGTTACCTAATGTAAGTAATTTTTTTAACCTCCCCAGCCCTACAATTTAAAAAAATGGGAGGTTACTGCAATTTCTAAAATTTTCGAATTCGAGATAAGACCGGATCTATACGTTTTCAGGTCTTGGCAACCCAAAAAAGTGGTTTTTAAAATGTGTCTGTATGTATGTACGTAAGTACGTTCGTTCGTTCGTAAACACGCCACATCCCAAACTACTCGACCGATTTGGCTGAAATTTGGTAGCTAGGCATCGCATTACCTAACCTAAAATTTTTAATAGCCTTCCAATTAGTATCAGACATTGTAACAACTTGATTAGATTCAAGAAAATGTTACGGCAATTTTTAAACCAGAATTGTTTTTATTCGCTTGACGAGTTTTATAAAAAATGTCAGTTGTCAAGTTGACAATCCCGTTATATGTTTAAATATGTAGTTCCTAATGTAACTGTGATGTATTAGTATGTATTATCATATTATTTTAATGTTGTATATTTGTATTGACGAAGGCGATATCACGGTTGTGATCAAGGCTGTAATAATAAATTATTATTATTATTATTATTAACTTAGATCTGAAAAGCTTTTGGAGCTGATCGTGCAACTGTAAATGCCATTTTGGCACTTTTAAATTTTAAATGCAAACTCCTATTTTTCACATCACCATCAGGAAGGCCTTCAAATTCTGCTTCCAAAGATTTATTCACTCTTAGTGCCCTTTTGACCAAAAACTCAAAAATTCGAGATTTTTATCGGACTTTAAAATCGCGGTACAGCCCAAGCCCCTGAACCGATTTAGCTGAAATTTTGCACATGGGGATTGTATTACACGTCGAAGAGCTGAAAAATCTTTGAATTCATTCGACCCACGGAAAGTGCCGTTTTGGCACACCAATTTTCAAATTTAAAATTATCCTCATTTAACCATCCAACACAAGTTTTTGAAAGATTTATTGTCACCATCAGAAAGGTCTTCAAATTCTGGTTTTAAATAAGACAAAATTTATTGGCAATTAGAACGCTTTGGGTGGAAAAATCGAAATTTTGTGATAACACTAAAACCACGTTATAGCCCAAACTAGTGGATCGATTTGGCTGAAACTTGTTACATGAAGATTAGGTGACCCGTTGAAGAGCGGGAGCAATTGGTCCACGGGAAGTGCCATTTAGGCATATCAACTTTAAAATTGTAAACACAGGACACGGAAATCAAAAACTACGCTATGGGGAGGTTCCAGCCGCTTCTCTGCTGCCATTTTTTTGCAATAAAAATCTGCTTAAGATGCACAACATGCCATTTTTGAAAATATTTGACACGAATGCATCCTGACCTGCAATTACAATAAAACTACTGAAAATTAGGAGGATCTCCGATTTGTCTCATTTTTTTTATTCTATAGTTATTTGTACAAGTAAGGAAAAGAATTTTCCACGAGTTGTTCACATTATTTTTCCGTGTACTATCCTGAAATGGCGTTAACATTTAAAATCAAAAATAAGAAATCAAAAATTATTTGTGCAGGGTCAAATACTTTCTGAAACTTCATTTACATGATAACGGAAAACAAAATAAAAATTAACAAATAATGTCATTGAAAATGTTGGCTGCCGATGAACAGACTTATTTAGAAAAGCGTTGCTATGTGAAAAAGTGTTGCTATGTAGAAAAGTTTAACTTTTCAAAATGAAAAAATACTTGGAAATTTAACATATTCCAGAATAGTACACGGAAAAAACAATTTTCCACATTATCTAAAATAAAGGGTGGCTCATAAAAAACCGGACAGTTTTCTTTTTTGTATATCTTCGTTAGGTTTTGTGCGATATTTTTTAGTTTTATACTCGACGTAGCTGAAGGTTGAGGTCGTCGATACCACTCATTGGATTTGAATTCGCATCATCAGTGTCATTGCTAAGGACTTTTATTTAACACCATTATTTAGGCCAATGGGGTTTCGTTATCCTTTGACACATGACAGTGGCGTTTAGACAAGATTGAAATTCGTTCTTTCCTTTTTCCAAAATGTCCTTCAAAATGAAAATTAAGCCATCCCTAATTTTTTTGTGAATTTTCTTCCAAAGCTCTAAATCTTATAATTTGCAAGAGACGATGAAAAAAACTCTGTAGGCATTTTTGATTAAGTTGTAATTAATCAAAAATGGCTACTGAGTTTTCATCGTCTGTTTTTATTGCAAATTATGCGATTTAGAGCCTTGGAAGAAAATTCACCAAAATTTAGGGATGGATTAATTTTCGTTTTGAAGGACATTTTGGAAAGAGGAAAGAACGACCTTCAATCCTGTCTAAACGCCACTACCATATGTCAATGGGTAACAAAACCCCATTGGCCTAAATAATGGTGTTAAATTAAAGTCCTTAGGAAGGACATTGATGGTGCGAATTCAAATCCAATGAGTGGTATCGACGACCTCAACCTTCAGCTACGTCGAGTATAAAACTAAAAAACATTGCACAAAATCTAACGAAGATATACAAAAAAGAAAACTGTCCGGTTTTTTATGAGCCACCCTTTAGCTGTCTTTAGATGGTTCGAAACAAAGATTTCCTAAATAAGGCAGGAAATTTGAAAAAAATTGTAATCAGGACTCAGGAGCTTAAGTGCATTTTTTGAAATTCTGTACACGTTCTGTCCTTGTATGATATTGTGTAAGATGAAATATGGCTAAGTGGGAATTTTAAAGACCTGCAGGAAGTATGATATTGGTAAAGTAAATCGAAAAGAGATATGGGGAAGGATAAGTGATGCCCCTGATAGGTAATGAGAAAACGAAATAGACGTGTGTGATAAAAGGACCCGTATGTAAATGAAGTTAGTGAAAACTGGCAGAAGCAATATCGCTCTAATAGAGTTTATGGATGTTTTCAAGGCTTGAGAGTCTCTCAACACCACACGCTCATTTACTGGTAATTCAGACAAACATCTAGAACAATTTGGTAATTAATACGGTGAAATGAACAACACATTACCACAAATACTTTTTTGGAGTTAATTACACGGAGTGGTTTCGAGTTGTGGCTCCCATTAATTTAGCTCGTCAACGAATCACATCTGATCCAAATTGCAGTACTATCTTAATTATCCAATTAGAAATAGATTTGGGACAATTCGAATGAGTCTTTGAGCAGATTAATTAACACCGTGGTGATATTAAATTATACAGGATTAGGTGTGACAGATTAAATAATGCGATACCTACCCTTTATTTATATCTAGAGTTTTATATCACGCAGAAAAGGGATTTTGGCCGCACCTTCCTGTTACAATTTAAATCTTATAACAAAGTTTTAATGAAAGTAAAGTTGGTAGTTGTGGCAGCCATTGTACAGGGCGGTGGTCTCATTTATCTCACATAGCCTCTTTCATTTCCTGTTCGAGCTTCGCGGCGCATAACTCAGCATTCCTTACCGGAAGAACCTCAGCCGCTGTCCTGGAAGCCAGTCTTGTCTCCTCCAGGTTGTCCTCATCACATTTACTTGTCCTTTGGCACTAAAATGTTTCGCCGTTTTGACAGTTTCAACCCCTATAAATTTACTATCGCACGCCTGTTATCAGATTTTACATATAATACTAGCAGCCATAAAACATCATCATATTCGTGATTGGAATTAGTATTTACTGTTAATCTCGCGCTACGATCCCGTAATGTATTGATTGATTTATTGCAATAGGAGATCTAAAATTGTTTATGTCTCGTACTTTTAGGACACACTTCGCTGATCATAAATACATTTTTACATTCACATGCACTCTCGCATTTCTTCTAACCCGTTGCAATAAACATTGTGTTTTATTGTGTTGTAAAATTTTATAATGATATTCTAACTATGCAGGCCGTGCTGCTATTTCCCTCACTTGCATTTTGAACAATGATTAATAGCCTTGAGACAAGACATTTTCTTTCGCAGGATTATGAAACGTTTTTGAAAATGTACAAATTAAGTAAACAAATAATGCCTTAAGTTACTTGAAGATCTTCTCTACAATGCTCCGACCCCTACTTCTCATAATTTAACCTCTTTTTTTAGCTGAACTAGTGGTGGACCAAAACTTTTTCCAATTCAATAACAACTTCTACTCCCAAAATACAGGTTTAGCAATGGACTCAAGCTCAAGTCTTGTCCCTCTTCTAGCTGAAATTTTCATGAACAATCTCGATAACTAAATCTTTGCCCACCAACAAAATTATCTTTTGGCAAAGGTTTTGAGTTGGAAAACTTTCTCAAGAATTTCAAACACCTTTGAAATTTACCGAAAACCCACTACCACACGTCTATCATTCGTTTCAACTCCTGCCACCCTCTCAGTCACAAACTAGTCTCTTTGAATTCCTTGTTCCATAGATGTTTCACAATCCCTCTTTCCAAGGAAGGCTTCCTTCCACCAAGAGAAGGAAATCATTTTCCAAATTGCCCAATTAAATGATGGTTTTCCTCAACGATTAATCAAAAAACTCTATTTAAAATTTTTCTGCAGATTCAGATTAAGCGCCTTCACACTTACACAGCGCGCCGTTCCAAAACACGGGAAAGAGTGAAAGTGTGAAGATACCTTTTCTGTTTATATCTCTTAAAATTCCCCAAGGAATCAGAAAAGATTTTGTCCCTCCCAGTCCATAAGTCTGGTGTCTACAAACTTTCTTGTCAGAAGAACTGTCCCAAAGTCTATTATGCCAAACAGGAAGATGTCTTCAGCAAAAAGTCTAGAGGGTGACACTCAGTTTTGTTTTATCAACCATATACAGACGAAATGCTGGACTGGACATGTCTTTGATTCCTCCCTTTTGCTTTGCTGCTTTGGAGCTTTGCTTGGATAATGTGGTACTTTAATCAATTAAAAGGCGAGAGTTCAAGCTCTACGTAGACCTTATTCCGAAACAACATTCAAATATTAAATAATTTATCGTCAGCAATGATCAACATAAGTATTTAACAATTTGTTTGATCACTTCATCTCAGGTCAAAATACATAAAATCTATCCATTTTCTTGTATAGGTCAAAATCCTTCTTTCAAACTCATCTCTTGATGATCGCAACAAAAAGAGCATTTGGACGGGGGAAGATGCAGAACCCAGGTCCCGCTATCTCAGGATGGAGAGCAGCCGCCTGGTTAGCAGAAGGTCCTGGGTTCGAATCCCAGTTGCCGGTCACTTTTTCTCCTTCGAAATTTAAATTTCTGACGAAGAGGCTTATTATACGATACTCTCGAACTATTCAAATTTAATTATGCCATTGAAGAAATGTTTGATAAAAATCAATGCATTAAATTATTTAAAAGAGGAATTTGCGTGTGTGCACGCGTCGAATATTGCGGTTGTACGCTAGCTTTCCACGGTTTAACAAAGATGGTGTTCAAGAAGTTAGCGACGCAGACATATTGTATGTTGTAAAGTTGTTAATGATTGTTTTCCACCACAAGCAGTCGCGCTAACTTGCAAGTTATTATTCTGGAACCATAGTCTAGTAAACGTATTAATCTCTCAAATTGGGCCCTCCAAGACGATTTCTATACATTAGTTATAGATTTATTTCGCTGAGAGTAATCTCCCTCTTAAAATGTGAGTAGGTACAAAAGACGCAAACGGATATTGCATATTCCCTATGGATATTAATGGATAATACATGGAACATAGGGAATTTCCTGTTCCTGCTTAAACAGAAATTCTCGTTTAGAATTCGCACGAAAAACATGAGTATACTCACAAGTCATAAGTCACAGTACAATAAATTTCGGGGGTAATCTTAAGAATGACAGATACCACGTAAGAGTGATAGTAATGGTCAACAAACTGTTTATTGCATATTTTTTAACTACTACTTATTATTTGAAAGCACCTTGTGTAATTTCTCAATTGATTATCGTTCTCTGCGTTATCCTCGTTTATTTACATACACTTCCATCCTCTAATTAGGCATATTTGCTGTACACACCTCCTGCAGGGAATTAACACACTTATGGCATTATTATGAGTGTAAATGGATAGAGCTTAGGGGAGCAATTTTCTTCTCATTTGTACCAAACTTGGTAAGTTAGCCTACAACCACTTTATTAATGTCGTTATAATACGGGATACCCTCATAATGAAAAAAAAACACAAATGTACCTAAACTGTCGGTTAATTATATCGCTCACAAACAAGTCTCTTATGCGGTAAATACATGTTGCTACGCCGAGGAGAACAAGATGCCCCTCTTATTATTGGCGGTATATGATGCGGTTGGATGATTTTTCTCCGCGAACCCTAGGGACGCACATAAATATTACCGTTCTATAAAAATATTTGAAGCATCAATCTTTCTCGACGCAGGAGGAACAAGTATTTGTAACGATATCAGAACGATAACAATGGAAAAACTATCAAATTCGGCTTGGGTTATTAATCGCCAGAGGACGTAATTGAACCTTTCTTCAAATAAAAATTAATTAACCTACATACAAGATTTCGAATTTATGGAAAGTAATTATAAGGAATTAGTGACGTAGTTCACAAGGGTTTCTAGGGATAATCAGATTTCCAAATAAGAGAGTTAAATGTTGACTCTACTTGGATTATAATTTATATAAAGCCCGGAAATCTACTGTCGTAACTTTCGCTATAAAGTCAAACAATAATTCACAATTAACCAGCCATGTTTTCAAAAGGAAAGTCACCCTTTGAAATCCTCCAAATGAAAAAAATAAGAAGCTTTCATCTCGTTAACGCGTTGAAGCGATTGAAGATGCGCCCTTTAAATCAGAAACAACCATTGTGATGCAAAACTCAAAGTGTGGTTATATTCGAATTTTCCCATTGAAAGCATGCACGAGGACGCTTTTCAATATTGACGATATTTATTTGAAATTCTAACCAGGTCTAAATATCACTAGCTTCAGCGTCTCGACGTTTTGTCAAAGAACAACGAATCATATCGTGTTCCATCAAAATATCAAATAACGTCATGCTCGATCTCCAGCAAAAATAAAAAGATTGTTCATTTTTGTGATCTATACCCGGCTTTAAATCCTACTAAATTATTGCAAATGGCAGTCAAAATATTCTGGGCGACGTTAAATTTTCGTTAATCCAGATATCGAGCAGCAACAATCAATTTGGGTATTACATGACGTAGGGATTTGAGAGTATTGTCGTTAAAGTCGCAGAAATTTGTCACATAAACCCTATGATTGATTTTGCTTCACATGTTCTCTACGTCATACCGTTGGCACATTACCGATGAGTTTACAGCGTTATGTGGGCTCGTTCTGTCTGATGGAATTCATGTTAACATGATGCAATTTGTTGTTGCCACCTCAGTTCGGGCAAAATTTGAATTTACTATCGACGACTTTCAAGATTTCGTTGCTCCTTGTTGCGAACTTGTAAAATGCTGATTTTGAAGCATCTTTCACACAGTGACACAATTTAGAATTAGCTTAGTAGAGGATACACTTTCTTACATAATAATAAATAATTAAAATTTGGGCATCCTGAGCTTAGGACAAATCAGGTCTCGGCTCAGTTTGATGAATTATGACTGGCTGTAAAATGTTCTCTTCAACAATCAGGTAAGAGGTAAAGAGGTTGGCCATTTCCTATTTTGACGTACCTCTCCAAAAAATGATGGTCCCCTTAAAGCATTCGAGTCATAACCAAAAGGGTCGATTTTTAAATACAACGTGACAATGAAATTGTTTCCTATATTAATTGTTAAAAGTATCCAAACCGTGGCTAAGAAAGACGTGGCGCGACCCTTAATATCAGCTATCAACGTGTACCTTTCAACCCTTTTTGGCAGTCTGTTCCCTCGTGAATTTTAATAGACGGTCATGTTTTAATTAAACAAGAATTGCACAACAAATTGCCTCAACCTGTGCACTAAATTACTTCAAAGTCCGTTAAAAAAGAATTCCAACCTACGAAAATGGAGAGGAAATGCTGACGGGATCGTAATATTCTTCCACTTTGGTGAAAATCATACTTTTCCGCCTTGTAAATTCTATAGAGACGATATATTTGTTAGACGGTTTAAAAGTAACAGCGAAAATAAATATTCCAACTGGATTTCTCACAGTAAATTCGCGCCGGATCGAGTTCCAAAGAATTCAATAATGGAGATAGATGGACTGTTGGTAAATCTACAAACACCTATGGACTCCACTGAAGGAAATTGAAAAATTGCAAATTTATCGACAATTTACTTGATCCTCGGCTAAAGGAAATTTAAATAAATTGAAGTAAATTTAACAAAGTCGTTTCGGGACGGTGATAAACGTTCAATTGCTTGATGTTGAGATATTTTAAAGCAAAACCTTCCAATAAAAAATTGTACGATTTTGTTATCTCAATTCAATGTATAGACGAGGCAGTAAACATTTTAAGGAAGCACCTAATTCTGAGTTCCTCGATGTTACGTACTGAGTAAATGTGACAGAAACATAAATTTTCGGCTGACAGATGTCTACAAAAAAGGACTCTTATGAAAAGGGAAGCAGTATTTGTCAAATTGAGGATATAAATGAAATGCATTCAAGGAAATTGCCTACGCTAACAATCATGAAGCACTATACACGGCGAACGATCTAAATAAAAAATTCCCCGTTGATCTGAAGCTATATAAATCCTCAATTAATCAGTCGCCAATTATTATTATTAAAAACTAATATTGCCTTGCAAACATGTTTACAACTCAGCCTTTAATTTTGTCATTACTCCCTCTTGACATTATTTAACCCACCTTAAATATTCATCTGTTTTTCTTGTAAAACCACCTTGCTTCTTGTTAAAGCTAACACTTACCCGCCTGTAACAACACATTTGAATAATGAAACAGCATTACTTAATTGACAAAGTGAAACCAAATAAGTGATCCTCTCTCGATCTATTAAACTCGAGAAACACTGGAGCTGATGACATTTATCCTACCGTGTTAATTCACCAATCAAATTAAAATTTATATTAAATTTTTGTCGAAGGAAGCCAAAACTAAACTGGAACCACTCTTATTTTGAGTCTACTGAAATGAGTTCTAGTTAATGAGGAAAGTTGGATTAGATGTTTGATGAAGAGGTGCACAAGCGACCGACATATCGGAGATTCGTCTATAAACCCTTTTAACGTCAGTAGTAAGGAGGTCAGAATGACTTATTTTAATTTGAAACTGATGCAGATCACGCAGCCTCCATAAATTGAGGGTAAGAACATTGGTAGAAAATTACCTTACCCTTTGGTGAATAAAACGAAGAAATTTATTTTAATACAGGTACAGGTTTAATGTTTTCAATTATGGACTGATCAGGATGATTTGTTGAAATTTGGTTTAATTGCTGTCGGTATCGACTGGGAAAAGATTTAAATCCGCATAAAAACGTAGGGTGGCCCAATTAATTAGGTATTTTAGTACGCCGCAGGCAGGTTTAATTGGATCGTGTGGAAGTAACAAGTTCGGCTGCTTTGATAGTGGTTTTTGTGGTGATGGCCATCCAGAGATGGAAGAGATATTATACCGCGCATAGATGATAACAACAAGCCAGAAGCTATTATCCACCTTTTCATTTATCTCATACATCTCGTATAATATAAATCTGTACACGTACAAGTGTACGGAGTTTAGGGGTAGAGAGTTGGAAATCAATAGAACCTCTGGCTTCGTACGCGTAAATGAATACCACATGCGCCCTACTTCGATTCTGTCGTCGTCGATTCGCTTTTGAGCATTGTATTGCGATACCGATACTCAGATACATTCAACACTCTTATTTTCTCAGAACGACGAGGATAAGAATTCCGGAATAACACCCGGATTCCATTCCTTTGTTTCGTTCCAGCCATTTTAGTTCCTGAGATTTTCACAACTCAATTAAAATGGACAAATAAACTCCATTCGAACACCGAAATAAAACTTTAATAAAGATAAATTGCGACGATGTGAAGGTTGCCATTAAACTTATTAACATCATCTCTGATTCTGCAAGCAAAACATTTCCACACTACTTTTGCACAAAAAATGCCACCGTCATTAATTCCAGATTAGAGATTATCTTTGAGAAGCTAAAAACTTTTTAATGAATGCAAAAATTAGGTCCAGTTGTAATATTTCACGTACAGCGACTTATAAATATTTTGCCAGAGAAGAGTGTCAAGTATTCTGATGAGCAAAACTCAATTCTAACTTTTGCCATGAATATTCCATCCAAGGACAAACCTATCACTCTCCCCTTTAGCATTTCCTCAAGTATTATTTTTCGAAATTATCGTAAGAATCGAGAACTTCTTTAAAAATAATTTGGTATAAGCCAATCCAAAGACAGAAAATGTGAGTCTGACCAGAATAGCAATATATTACTTTACTCTGTGATATAAGAGAACGATGACAATGCAGTCTCTTCAACTATTTTGCTGAGAAAAGAGGAACAAAACTTTTATATTTATTAAAAGATATTTTATTTAAACCGCATTATCTCTTTTATGCGAGAACATTAAGGGGTTCATAAAAGCGTCGCTTTTATGCATTTTATCATGTTAAAAAATCCTTCCATAAGCCAAGCAAATTATTTCAAGAAATGTTAATTATTTGAAACTTTCTTGGAGTGGCTGTTTTTTGGTTCGAGAATCTAGGACTAGATTATTCTGTTTGGCACATAAGATTTATCTGGTCGTATATTCTGAAGTTTTCTGCGAGTTAGCGGACAACCTGGAATGTCTGCGTAATCAAGATCTCTTAAAGTAGACAGGTTATATCATTGTAGTCTAGTCATTAGGCTCTTTGTTTTGAAATAATCAATCTGAAATCTGCGCTGGATGAGTGGAAGGAAACCATTATAACCCGCTTCGTCCTTTCATCACAACTTCATGCCACTCAGCACTTCTTGTTATTGCAAATTCTCTTCCCGCCGCTCTGATTTGACTCATTAAACTCGGAAGATCTATAAAAGAAATGAAATTTTACTATTGAGGGTCACGATTTTTTTGATAATAAGAATTGACCTCAAACTTAAAAGCTCGGAAGGAAATCTTGTTAGGAATTTACAAAACGACCCTTTCACTTTGAGGATCACACATAATCTTGATAAAACCCCGTTTTCTTTATTCTTTTACATCGAATATTTAGTTGGGCGTTAAATAAGAAAGGTGCGAACGTATTATTGCCATGTCATGGCGGGAATAAGGGTAAGGGTTTCTTGAAAGGTCAACCAATCTATTTCGCCAATGAATCAATGAGGTTAAACCAGAAATAGGTATCCTGACAGGCCACTTGTTCCTGTTTTCAAGTCTCATCTGCCTTCGCTTAACGAATCTCATAATAATTATTGACTGCGCCTCCACCATTTTTCACCCAAACGGTTTAACTTCATTTCACGTGTACCTGAATAATTCCCAAATGAAAGCTACCAGTAGGAAATATTACCGTTTCTGTTATGTGCATTCATTATAAAATACGATTAACCAACAGAAATTTCCACGTAACACCTTCGCTCAGGTGAAAAAGCTCATCCTAATTACCTCTTGTTCTATTCATACCGATGTTTTGTATCAAAATCAACCCCTTCTTATTGACATTTCCTTTTGTATTATTCATTATTTCCTTACTAATTGGTGGTTGGGAATGATTAAATTTCGCTACCCTTATCTACTGTATATTTTAGTCGGCTTTGATTGCGGCTGTCGTCATTTCTAGGACGGATATTCCCTGTACAATTACTGCAGGGCAAAAAATTACTCGAATGTAATGCTTTTTTAACGAAGAAATAAAAATTCTTTTCTTTTAACTAAAGCCAGCACACTGACACTGTAAATATTAGCTTAACAAATTGCTATCATTGTTCTTGGAAATTACCGCTGTTATTTGCAATTTTTCTAATCCAGGCTGGTGTAGGGATTATTAAAGGAGACAATTCCAGATTCACGATTTAATTAGTTACTCTGTACTGAATTTTCTCTTCCCGTCGGATAATATTATGTGGATTAATTGTCTTCAGTATTCACCTTAGTTTTACGTCAACGAAACATAAATATCAGTAGTATTAAATTGTGTAAGCCTTTCGGCTTGTAATGAGCTCTGCAATTCATACATACTAGACACAGGGTGTCCTCGAAATCGATCACGAAAATAAAACAAATTTTAAATTAAAAACGCCAATAAGAAATTTTCGATTTCCGCATCCTAAGGGAGCTACAGCCCCCTAAATGTGGGGCTATGTTTGAGTTATTTTCGGACAACTTCTGAACCGTTTAAGCTACGACAACCAAATTTTGGTCACTTATTTAGCTTATTGGACTATATGATCTCCTATAATTTTACCAAAATCGAACGAAGAGAACCCGGATATTCTTGCCTTACACATTTTTTGCGTTTCCTTTTTCTGTGGACATTTGTCTGGGCAAATTATAGTGGAGTGGTAATCTGCGATTAATTCTACCTAGAAAAGAAGCTCCTGTTGCAGGTTGCCAAGACGGTGAGTCTTAAAATGACTTTCATTTCATAGAGCACGAACCTTTCTTCCTGTAATGATCCTGTAATGATCCTATTGTGTTTATTTTCACAAATTAGATTGGAAAAATGAATCGTCCGTCAGAAATTTTCGTGCTCTAAACAAATCAAAGTCATTTTAAGACTCACCGTCTTGGCGACCTGCAACAAGAGCTTTTCTAGGTAGAATTAATCGCAGATTACCATTCTATTGTAATTTGTCCAGAAAAATGCCCATAAGAAAAGAAAATGCAAAAAATGTGTAAAGCCCCCCAAGAATCTGAAAAGAATTGGAGAGAAAGCCCTTTTGACACTAACCATTGCTTCAAATTTCAAACTTTTATTACTTAAATTTTTGGAGAAATTTTCAAAAAACTAACTTTTTGAGTTACTATTTGAAGGGGCATAGCTCTCCGATGAAGCAATTCCGGGCCTACGTCTACAGGAACTTTTCTTCCTATAATAATGCAAGGAATAACTTCAGCAAATGTTCTATTTTCTCTCTTGCCTCCCCACACATTCCTTCAGCCACTCTCTCTCTCTCTCTCTCTCTTTCTCTCTCCCTCTCTTCTTACCATATTCTGAATCCTATTCTCTCATGTACTCGCACAATCTTCCTGTTTAATATGTACGCGTTGTCTGGCAGACTCTACTTTCTCTCTATTTCTTCCTTTAACCTCTCCCCTAGTGTCATTGCATATAATCTGTAGTCTGTGCCTAGGAGGGAATTTTTAACTCCATCCGGTTTTTTGTATAGGGCATATTACTCCCTCACTCCATTCCCCGCAGCCTGGTGACCTTCCTGGTGCCTTCTCCTTTTTCAGATTTTCATCAGCTTCTTCACCTCCTCTTTTTCGTTATTCCTGTACTTTCTTTTTGTTGCTTCTCCTCTCTTTAATTTCCTTCGTCAACTTCTTTTCTTTTTTTTTGGTTTATGCATTTCTACGCTTTCTTTTCTGTGCTCATATTCCTTATTTTTTGTTCCTCTTCTTCTTGCCATTGTTTCTTCCTTTGGATATCCTGTAATAATAATCATGTAATAATGTCTACCTCACAATGAAAAGATGTTCGGCGAAAGTGGAAGTCAATAAACTGTTTTAAGCCGCTTTATTGTCAAGATTTGTTTTTTTCGTATTATGCTATGCAATGCGCGTCGAAGCTAGGATAAAGTAATCCAATTGCAAATGCGTGTGTGAGGCATTTGCGAGAAATCGATAGTCGATACTGGTTTGGACGCGAAATCGCACTTATAGCGATCTCATTTATGGGATTTTTATTTCGGGTTATATTGAGTATCATATTAGAAGAGTCGATGTCAAGCTATTCCAGGCACATTCGCCTTTCCGCTTGGCTTCCCCCTACAAAACAACATCTTTTCATAAGTGATCAAAAAAATCTTAATATTTAATTTATGAGGCAGGTGAAACCCATCAGTTGATAAAAGCGGAATTCAATTTAAGACGCGTGGCCCGAAAAGGACAGAAAGGGCAATTTATAACAATCTTTCCTCTTGGGACCTTCAATAACAATGCCTCCTTGCAACTTTTCGTTTTCTTTGTTTCCTTTCATTTTATCGTTCATATTACTTTTCAGCGCGGGCTCTCTGTAATTCAACAATTCCATTTTTATTTTTTAATCCATTCAAAGTGCACGTATAGTTCGGATTTTGAATTTTACTGTCATTGAAGCCTCACGATTTCGCTTTTAATAGCCTCTTATCGTTATAGCTTCACCTTTAAATCGCCGTTCTAACCTCACTCGCTACAATGTAAGTATTCCACACTACAGGGTCGACAATATTTTTATATTTTCCCGTATATTGCAGAAAAATAATAAAACTTAAAACTCCCTCTTACATAACAATCGCATTGATTCGAAGGCAAGGTTTGTGTTCCGTTATAATTTCCTTATGAAAAATTTTTCACCGAGAAATATATGTTATTAAATTTAAAATTTCCTTTGATCACGCTACTTTTTACTTTTGTTTACGTATTTCTGGCATTGTCAGGGATTAAAAATATACCGTTGCTTTGATTTAATAAACTGAATTCTTTTTCTCATTTAATTGAGTTCAGGTTTCATCGCTGTTGAAAGGCAAATTAAATGTAATTAGGCAGGTCTTTCATCTCGGATTATAGTTATTTTAAAATTCTTAAAAAAATAATGTGTATGAAGCAGCCTTGGCTGGAATGCGGACGGTCGGATTGCGGCCGGCGACCTGAATCCGAGATATTTTTTTCTGAATCAGAGGAATTCTGGGATCGTTAAATTTCATAGTCATGCCTCTGGTTTTTGTCACTTGCAAGAATAGCAACCGCATTACATTCAAGCTCAAATCTGCTAACCACAGCCGGGATATTCCACGTGAATTCATTTGGTGAAAAGTGAAACGGTGGAGCATGGTGATACATGATAGCGATTAAGAAGGTAGACTAGTTTAGGTCACCAAAGGGTAATTAGTTGGGTAAAAGGGAAATTGTCTCTGGGTATCTCCCTTTTTGTCAAGTGTCATAATTGAAGTGTCAAAGTAAATCGAGAGCACAGATATGTGATACAAGTTTTGGGAAATTGCACCTAAGATGATGGGCTTGCCGGCGTCAAGTCTTCCGGAGTTGTGACCGTTACTAAAAGGCTCTATCCGCTTAGTCTAAATTGTCAAATATTTAAAACTACCATTGGATTTTCAATGCGACACGTTCAATAGACTCCATTGTAAATATGCATTTATTCCAACGCATTGATATCCTTGTAATTTATGGTATTTTTATTCATAAATTGAGCGGTTCCGATGCACAATGCTGGATGGCAGAGTCGATATATTGCCACCCCATTCTTCCCCACGAGTGGATATCTAGCCACATCGTGAGATATCAAACCATTGTGTTGAAGGAGTGATTTATAAAAAGCAATCAGATTCTATTTTCAATATTTTTACCCACCAGATGGCACATCGCTTGGAAATTTACACATTTCCGATCGCTCTCCAACTCTAACAATTTAAGCGATTACACTTAACCATGTTTTACAATTTCGTTTATCGTCGTGACGTTTCGACTTCTGGTGCCATTTTGAGATGGCGGATGGTTATACTCTGATTATGAAGGCGTGATCGGTTTTTCTCTAAGGTAGGACTCACGCAACTACTTATATAAAAAACACATTTAATTACACCTAACAGGTTGTTTCCAATGTACATAAAGTATTTTAGTATTTACTACTTAAGTGCCAGGTAGCTTATAAGGACCAATTAGGACTTAAGATTTGCTGGTTGGTTGCTGTCAGTTAGATTAGAAAACTTTATTACTACCTTTCGATTTGTAAAGAGCCCTTTTACATTCTAATTTAATATTAACATATTTACATATTTTGGTCTAGTTTTTTCTGTTCCTTTTTCTTCGGCTACTTCTTCCTCTCTCGGTTGTCTTCTGTTTTCTCTTCTTTCTCTCGCTCTCTCGACTTCCTTCATCCATCCTATTCCTTCTTCCCATTCGTTCAGAACACTTTTTCTCTCCCTTTCCTCCTCTCTCATTCCCTCACACTCGTTCAACAGGTGTTCTACTGTCTCTCTCTCTCCTCTCCACATACTCTGCACTTTCTCTCTTCCTCCTTCAGCCAGAACTTGTTTTCCCTCTCCTCATTCCCGCATTTGAATCTCGCTATCATTCTTTTTTCTTTCACACTCTCCCTCTTCAAGTAACTTGGTAACCCTTGACTTATTATATTCTCATATTTTGCGTTATATCTTGATTCTCTGATTTTTGTTCTTCTTTCCTGTACATCTATGTCTCTATCTCTTTCCCACATCGCTCCATTCATCCATCTCCCCTGTTCCCTGCGTCTTTCTATATCTTCCCTTGCATATCTGTTCCTCTCGTAATATCTTTGCCTTTCCTTCCCTTTTTCTTTCTCTCTCTTTTTCTCTTTCCAGCACTCCTGTAATATCTTACACTCTCCTCTTTCTCCCATTCTGTCCTCATATTTCACCGCCCTTTTCCCTGTCTCCACTCTTAACTTACTCCTTTTCACTTCTTCCCTTATTATGTATTCGGGTGTCTCCCTATCTACTCCCAGCACCCATCTTATATCCTTATCCTGCACTCTCTCCACCTCCTCTTGTTCTTCCCACCCCCCGATTTCCGCTCCGTTCATCAACATACTCTTCACCAAACTGTCAAACATCATGCTCAAACTTTCTCTCTCAAATTCCCCAAATCATCCGTACCACCTTATTTGCTTTTTTAACCAACTCTCTTACATGCGCTCTGTATATATTCCTCTCATTAAATACGTACCCCAAATATTTGAATTCCCTTTCTTGCTCTATTTTCCTTTCATTCCACTTCCACTCACTTTCTTTTGCCCTTCCTCTTCCTTTCCCAAAAACCATCATCTTTGTTTTTTCCACATTTACATCGAACCTTTTTCTCTTCATACATCTCTCTGCATTTCTTATCATATCTTTCATTCCTCTCTCCTCGTTCGCTACCATTACCAAATCATCTGCATATGCCAAACACCACTCTTTGCCCACCACAACCCGATGCCTGCACCATTTTAAACATCTCATCAATATCGTTTATATAAATTGTAAACTGCGTTGCTGTCAGTTAATCACATTAAAAAATCATCTGATTCGTTTCAGTATTCTTGAAAATTCATATTTTCGTAAGGACTAATTATAATTTTGCAAACCGTTTCACGTCAATTTTTTGAATATTCAGATTTAATTCTAAGTTGACGACGATCGACCCCAATAGTTTTCGCTTGGATTTAGCTCTGGTCTTCTTGACGGCAAAGAAAGCATAATGAAATTATTTATCTTACGTGATCAACAAGTGTCACGTGAGTAGAGATGACTACTTCGCTTAACTGCGAATCAACGAAATTAAGCCTTCTAGCATTAAAACACAAAACTTATTTTCCATGTTAAAAATCCTTTTAAGTCAATAGGGATTTATAATTTCTGCCTCGCTACGTTTGAATTTTGAACAGTTCTGCGGTAAATTAGCCTCCTAAATTTCAATGCATATGCTCAAAGGAAATAAATAAGTCAACGAGTCGTTTTGCAACGGCCACGTAGCCAGCATTCGCCATGTAACCACAGTAGCCGGAATTCTGGCGCGCAAAAACCACTCCCTAATGAAAATTTCTCCCTGCAATGAGCAACTAATAAAACCAAATTGACCAACATTAAAATTCCAGCCGCACAATTGAAACTGCCTTACCTTGCCGCTAAATTGAGAAGTCTCCGAGGTGTAATTATTAATGAAGTGATCGTTCTGGATGAATTGCTGGATTTATATTTAAATAGTGAGTTCCGGTATACAGAAACGTTTTTATTCATTGCTTTTGTACAATTTGGTGGAAGTGGTAGCGAAAGGGGTGAGGTTATTGGCCAGTGCCCAATGACAGTCGGGTTTAGAAGACGAGGGAATCGATAGAATAGCAGTATTAAAGCCCTTTACTCCCGGAAAAGGAAGCCCATTAGGTACAATTATATTCTGAACGCCAACACGTCTGTCTTGAGTTTTTAATTATCGACGTTATTTAAAATCTAATATTTTTAGAGAGGATTTTAGTTCCTTTGATCAAGTAATCTCACTGGAATTCTTAATACCTCGCATCAGATGAAAGGATACTCTACTTAATTGTTTTTAAAGCACGGATAAAGCTTATTATTTCCAATAGGACATCAATTTCTGAACTCTTAATCATGTATAAGTTTTGAATGTTTAGTGATCGTGATCAGGTTAATTGTGCGGCTTTCTGAACGTTGAGGTAATAAGTCTTCACCCTCAATTCCAAATCGCAGGGGGTGTGTCGCTAGCAAAGCTATTGAGAGCAGATTTGAATTTGTGGCGTCATTATCCTAGTTGACGTTTGTCTTGTCCCATGACGGTTTGGTTAGATTGCAGTGATTGTTCTCGGATGTTGCATCAGCTTCTATCCGTCTCCTGCATTACACCTTTTTGCATTACTTTGTTAACTCCGTGTTCGCTCCTTTGTTCCTTATCATGCTATAAACAAGTTTTTTGCTCCTGTAGTTTTATATTTACCGAAACGTTGACGTAACTCTATCGCTGCATGAAACAATAGCAGTTTGTAATTGCTCATGTAAGCAAAATATGATAGAGTCAATAGAAAGATGGGAAATTTCGCATATTTTCGCAACATTTAACAACTCGCTGAGGGCCTGCAAACAAACATTACAGCTATGAACCATTATGGACACAATGAAAATTCTGACTTCTTTCAATACGATTTTCTGCCTAATTTAATTAAACTGATTTTTTGGCATTCGGATTTTGCATTTTTATTGAATCGATTTTAGTGCCGTAGCAGAATGCGAGGCACTCTTGTTTTAGCTTATTCTCTCGCTCGCTCGCTCGTCGTATCGCTCCTCACTCTGTCCGAGCGATAACTGGAGAACGGATTGTGACATCAACCTAAAATCAACCCCTAACGGTTTACAAGTCAATTTTTTCTGTAATCCTATTGATTTATTTATGAAGAACCGAAGTAAGTACCTAAATTAAATACGCAAGAAGTTAACAGTTTAGAAATAAACTCACCCCGGCAAATCATAAAGGGGTGAAATCATGAGGGGTTGAATACGCGAATTTCTAAATAGCCGCAATTTTTGAACGAATTGAATTAGGGTGGTGAAATTGAAAGCACAGCTTTCTTTAGAGTATGTGGGGGTGGTGAAATAGGGGGTTGAAATTTTGAGGTTAAAACGTCTATAAAGCCCTGTAATTTGATACAGAGAAGTAATATCTGCTGTGAAATTGTGAGGCCTTACACATTAATATCTTCAAAAAGGAAGGAGTGAATTTTAGGAGAAATTTAACGAAGGGGATGAAATTTAGGGGTGGAAACTCGAACTTTCACTTTTGGATAATAATTAACTTTTTCAACCCCCCTCGCAATATTTCAGCCCTCCGAAGGCTAAATTTGCATAATTGCCTTATTTTCTGTAAGTCTGCTTAACTTCAGTTAATTTTCACCCCCTTTGACTTTTCATCCCCCTTTACAATTAATTGTTCAATCCCCTAAGCACCTATTTTGCTAAATTCAATTTACCTGATTTCGTTTTTTTTTTCGGTAATAAGTTGAACTCATATGGCTTGTGTTTACCTTTTTCATTTTTTCCACCCCATTCGCAATATTTCAACCCCCCAAAAGCTAAATTTGCATGATTGGCTTATTTTCGTGCTATTTTCTATAATTCTATTAGGTACTATTACGGTTAATTTTCATTCCCTTTGATTTTTCATTCCAATTTACAATTTTTTAACTCCTTAAACGTCTATTATGCTAAATTCGCGTAATTTCGTTTTTCTTCGGTAATAAATTCAACTCATTTGGATTATGTACTACTATACTGGGTGCAGATTGATAAAATCTGCACCCGATTTCACCAGTAAATTCACTCCGCCCTTACATTCACAATTAACATGATAAACATCTACAGTGGTCAGGGATACACATCGCATTGATGTACATCTTCCGGTGGCTTTTTAAAATTCGTCTTGATATTCTTCTTTAACTCGGAATTTTAGAGTAAAATTTTCAAAAAATTCGGTCAATCTTTTCACGTTTCCAAAAACTTTGGTCTGAAGGTCTCATAGTCTTTTAATATTAAATGTTACGGTTTTTAAATATTTGAAACCCTTTCAATTTTACTTTTGAGAAGGGGGAAAAACCTTTGAAAAAAATAGATAACAAACATCCAGTTCAAACAAAAATTGTTATGTAGACCTGACTGTGACTTATTAATTATTGTTAACATCAATCTGCTTCTCGCTTAATATTACTAAAGCAGGCTAAACTGGACTAAAGCGAACTAGCCTGGGACATATTGAACTAAATTGGACTAAAGTGAACTTAATTGGACTAAATCGGACTAAATTGCTTCATGCGGCGCCCAAAATGTGTTCTCTACAGCGTCCAAATTTCAGAGATGGGTGCGATTTAGTTCAGTTTAGTTCAATTTGTCCCAGGCTAGTCCGTTTTAGTCCAGTCTAGCCTGCTTTAGTCCTGCCTAGCCTGCTTTAGTCCAGTTTAGTCTGTTTTAGTTTAATCTAGTCCAATTTAGACAATTTAGTCCGTTTTGTCCTGCTAGTCCTATAATAGTCCGGCCTAGTACTAGTCCGTTCTTATATAATGGAGACAGAAGCTTTTTGACCCTCAATTTTCCAGTACTTAATATAATATTCTAAAATGCCAAGTAATGAAAATCAAAATTTTACAGAGCGCCACTAACAAATTCTAGAAAATGGCCAATCTCACCCCGAAGGCCAAAGTCATCCTACTTCCACTTTACAGTTCCTAAAAGGTTTTTATAATATCATAATATTGTTTTTCCTTGCAAAATTTAGACGCTAATAAACAAATTATCAAGAGTTGCCTCCTACTTCAAATCATTTTTTCAATTTCCAGTAATTTTACATAATCTTGTACTAGCACTAAACTGTGACGGACTAACGCAAAATAAATCGGACTAAACTGGACTAAATTCACTAAGCTCTTGACTAAATTGGACAAAACTGGACTAAGTCGGACTAAACTGGACTAAATAAGACTAAATAGGACTGAATCGGACCAACAGACTAAAGGCTGACTAAAAGGATCTACCGCGGACTAACGCAGTAGTTGCCCACTCGGTTAAAAGCAAAACTAATTTATTAATGCCTGTAAATCGGACATTATTAATTAAAATTTTGGATTTACGCTGGCTACACTACCAAAATTTAACACTACTCAAAACTAGTTGAAACTTTTGTTTGTCCTCAAAATTGATTGTGGTCTTTTATTTCTGTATTAGAAACGGTTTAAATACTTTGCCGATGCATCAAAAATGGTGGCAGCGCCGGGTCAGTTCCTGCAGCTTCCTTGGAATGTAATATAGAAAAAAACCTCCTCGCTTAAAAACTCATTCAAGTGTTATTATATCTCACACATAACGCAAGCATCAAACAAAATTTTTTGAGTAAGGAGAAGGATATGAAAAGATGTGTTTACGAGTTCAACAAGAATTTTAAAGCTTCCGCCTCAAGTATAAAACGATTTAAATGGTACTTCACGATACAAACTTTCTCACAGTTGGTTGAACAAAGCAGGTGACACAAAATCTTGTAAGTATTGGAGGCAAAAACTTTTACTTTCCAAATCAATAACACGCGGGTATTTTTATCCCCCAAACTACGAATAATTTAAAGAATTGGAGCAAATTATAATTAAAATGCTCGCTATAACACTCCGGAATGATTGTTATTTATCTAACTTGCTTGCGTTTCGGAAGTTCTACTATAGAAACAATAGAAAATTCGAGAGGGATTCCAGATGTCGCGAAATTTATTATTTTCGAGTTTACAACTTCCTACTCCCATTTCTGGACATTTCATTTATTTATGTATTTTATAAGTGCAGACATCTTCGGGTTAATTTCACAGATTAATAATTTGGAATTCATAGTGCTGAATGTTGAATGATCCTTTTGCTGACATGACTAAAAGATAGGGAAGAATTTCGCAGTGATAAAAGTCCATTTGCGACCTCATATTTATTGCAGCTACTTTTATTCTTGAGCAGTAAATAATTCTGATGTTTTTCATGTTTTCCATAAGCTGGAAAATTTGATTTAAAGCACTCGACGTCGATATTTGTTTACAAGTCATGATTGTACCGCCATGGGCTAAGGTTTTCCTTGTAACATGAGCTCATGACCAATATTTGTTGATGGAACTGGACTACAACCACACTTTGCTGAACATCTGCAAAGCTTACATCACAGCATTGATACATCACATGCACCAATTCAGGATTATCCAATTGTAAAATCCTCCTGGGTGGCAGCAGGGTAATTGGGTGAAGCCATTTGGGAAGCAAAAGTGAAACACCTAATAAAAATCGCAGGTTAGGCCGTTTTATCAATTTCTGTGATGTCGTGGGAACCATAATGGATGGGGTAAGGTGGCTATTGTGCTCTGTTAAATCGGACTTTTTGATTTACGGTCGACGAGACTGGACCGCGGATGGGCTCGCAACGTCCCAAGACACAAGCCCGTCGACAGCTTGTTTACGATGGAGACGCCAATCCGGAAGACCAAATATTTTAGAACTAAACCGTACAGATGTCAACTTGCCCGATTCGCATATAAATGTTAGCAATTTAGATCAACATCAGTCGATCCAGTTCTCAAGATTTTCCCTACGCTTATCATAAATTTGTTTTCAGGGAAAGTGAAACGGGGTAGACGTTTATAGTCCGAGAGCTGGTAGCAAAAATGCATAATGGTTTTTTACCAAAGGTTTGATGTTTTTAATCGAAAGTACCATTTAAACGATGAATGAAACCGTGCGTCTGCCGGTTCAGACTGGGGGCGTTACTTCGGGAGCGGCTTTGAAAATACCCAATTTTTGGTTAAAAAGAAATGATTTAATACCAGGCTCAAAATTGGAGAGGTACTATTGTTTGTATTGGCAAACATCCCGGTGCCTCCTAAAAACTAGCAGACGGCGGCGTCTTCAGAGCAGACGCATTCAAAAATGGCCGTTTAAGCGGCCACATATATAATGACGCTCTACCACTTTGAATCGTACACCAAAATTTTACTAAAAATAAATGCTTCAAATTTTCCTTAAGCGAAAATTAAGAAGACAGGGGCGTTCGGTCTGCAGACGCCTAAACAAGTAGGTAAAAATGAGATAAGCTGCCTTTATACTGACGTTCTACCAGTCTGAAATTTGTACTAAAAGTTTCGAAAAATAATTAGCTTTAAATCATTTAGTAACTATTTTTTAACAGAGGGGGGCGTTTTGGGGGCAAACGCCGTTAAAAAGGAATTTGTTCAACAGTCCCCCGAATCAGAAAAACACTTAAATTGAAATGCATTCTTTTTTTGTTCTGAAATCATCTGCATAAAATTAATTGCACGCTTTGAGGACTTTTTTAAATCTATACGATGATTGATAGAGAAGCTTTTCTTGCTACCGCTAATACAATTAATACCAGCTGTTACCAGTAAAGGCTATCCGAAAGGTAATTTTATTTTTCAAACTATTTTTGTAGATATTCACATGCATTGAACTCAAAATTCAAAATACGACAAATGGGGAATTTTTTCATCTGTGCGTAAGACGAAAGTTTCATTTCCATTAGGTATAGTAACAATTTTTTAGCAGACGGCGGCGTTTTGGGGGCAGATGGTATCAAATCTTGTATAAAGGGAAATTGAGTGTCACCACGATAAAATGCTGAAGACCAAATTTTCTTTAGTTTACATTCCTATTCCTATATGCACTTAACCACTGTTGTATATCAGACAATTTTTATAACATCCTTAACATTCTTTCAACTTTCACATTATCCTAACGTTACACTTACAATCTATCTTCAATACAAATATTAACAGAGTTTGTCATTTTTGGTTTCTTAAAATCTCGGCCAGAAGCATCAAATACTCTTCGACGTTTCCTGAATGTTGAAGGAAGTGAACGTGAAGTGGAAGGTTTTAGAACAGGGGCAGAAGATGTGTCTTTGACTTTATCAAATTGATAGAGAATTCCAACTGTGTTATGTAATGTGTTTTCGCCTGTTAAAGTTAAAAATTATCAAAGGCCAAGCGAGTGTATAAATCTGGTTCACGTCTTAATGAGTCTATAGAAGTAACGAAGACGCATTTATAGATGCATAAATTAATTCAGTTTCCATTTCTTCTATACTAAAACAAAGTAACCTGCACAGTGTGTCAATATGTTTAAAATCTTAATAAGTTTTCGGCTGTTGGTTAAACTCTTTACCACAAGACCATGTTCCAGTACTTTCGAAGTCTTCATTCCAGCGTTTGTAACATTATAAATCACATTACGACACTACAAAGACTCCGCTTTTATAATTTCAGTCCCTTATGTAATTACCTACGTCTGGTAATGTGAGGTCTTGCGGTAAAGGCGTTTTCTTAATATCTAAGATATCTCGCCGTAATTTGAATTTGCAACATATTGGATTTCTAAGTTTCGATTGATGTTATTGTCCGACAAAAGATAAACTTTATCATCGTCTAGAAACATTCTTGAATTGTAAAGAAAAGCTTTTCTATCAATCACCGTATAGATTTAAAAAAGTCCTCAAAGCGTTCAATTAATTTTATGCAGATGGTTTCAGAACAAGAAAAGAATGCATTTCAATTTAAGTGTTTTTCTGATTCGGGGGACTGTTGAACAAATTCCTTTTTAACGGCGTCTGCCCCCAAAACACCCCCCTCTGCTAAAATAGTTACTAAATGATTTAAAGCTAATTATTTTTCGGAACTTTTAGTACAAATTTCAGACTAGTAGAGCATTATTATAAAGGCAGCTTATCTTATTTTTACCTACTTGTTTAGGCGTCTGCAGACCAAACGCCCCTGTCTGCTTAATTTTCGCTTAAGGAAAATTTGAAGCATTTATTTTTAGTAAAATTTTGGTGTATGATTCAAAGTGGTAGAGCGTCATTGGCCGCTTAAACGGCCATTTTTGAATGCGTCTGCTTTGAACACGCCGCCTGGAAGGCACCGGGATGTTTGCCAATACAGACAATAGTACCTCTCCAATTTTGAGCCTGGTATTAAATCATTTCTTTGTAACCAAAAATTGGGTATTTCCAAAGCCGCTCCCGAAGTAACGCCCCCAGTATGGACCGGCAGACGCACGGTTTCATTCATCGTTTAAATGGTACTTTCGATTAAAAACATCAAACCTTTGGTAAAAAACCATTATGCATTTTTGCTGCCAGCTCTCGGACTATTAATTTAATCGTTAAGAAGAATAATAGTATTTTTTTAAAACAAAACCGGTATTTCTTTGCTGCACTAACCCACAAAACAATAAGACGCCTCTGTGTTAAAAAGTTATTGAAAAAACTTTTAAATACTCTCAAACAGCTAATGATAATTGCTGCGAATTTTTGTGACCGTGCAATTAGCTGTTTTTATTTGACTATCCGTGCAAGGATATAACCGAGGGCAGTCGTGATAATAAACGTAATTTTTCTTGAGTTATAATGAAAATCGTATGTAATATTTTGCGCAATACCCCTTCCTCTTCTTTCCACTTTGATTAAGAGCTTATGACAGCCGCATCTTGTCGGGTCTTGGGTTAATCCTCGTGTTTCCTCCCTCATCCTCCATCCCGAGTTGATCCTGGCTAAGGAACTAGCAGGTGAACATAATTCATACATGTTCCAACACACGCACCGCATGCATATAACACATATTTTCAGGAATTCCGTTAGATCGAGTTTCACTGTTTATTATTCCCCGGTAATTACGTCTGATCGGGTTCCCCTTCAAAGGGATCCGCTACAGGATTGGCATAAAGTCATCATCTTCTCCTAATTAGTCTAATCAAATTATCAATTTCACTTCAGTTAACATCGCCTTACTGTAAAAGTCACTTGTGAGGATTTGAATTGTTCAGCTAGGACTTGTTCTAATATTCCCTCCAACTTGTTCCGTATTCCAGTAATTTCCCAGTTACTGCACTGAAATATATTATATTGTGTTCCTAAACACGTTTAACTTGTCCTATGCTTCTGGAAATAACGAACTTACTCATTTACCATTACATTAAGTGAAGTATTAACTGATGGAACACATTACTCTATCGCTAAAAAACTATTAAAATAAAATGGCTAGGACGTTAATGCGGAGTTCTCGATCCTCCAATAACCCAGAGTTAAAAAGACATCTGAGTAATTCCATGCAATCCCTAAAACTGCTGCCGCATGAGGTCTCAGATATTAATGAAAAAAATTTGGTATGTACTTACTACTTATACAATATTGAAGAGATATCCGAGGCTTCAAAGGCTATTTTCGCTTTCTATAGGATTTTGAAGAATATGAAATTTTCTCCTGATCAGCAAAACATGGCATTAAAAAAAATCAAATCTTCTAAAATATAACAGATATCGCATTGAGCCAAAGTTTACCTGAAAGTTCAAGGTTTTGTCTATAATCTCATGCACTAGAATCGTCAGAATTGCCAAAATTTGTTTATGGAAGAAATCTGGAAGCATTCAAGAAATAATGGAAATTTCCACATTTTTTCCTGGATGAAAGAAAAAAGCTCAAAGCTAGATTGTGTTGCCAATTTCATTGCCCACTATTGGGATCTCGGAAACCATTAAAATTAGAAAATCAGTTAAATTAGAAAAAGTTGCGCTTTTTGAGGGTGATTAAGAAACTGTTATCCTGAAAAAACTAAATCGCTATCAATTCAATGACATTAACAGAAATTTTCTGTCTTCTAGAAACTTTTCTTTTTCTTATGGCCGCCATATTGGATTTTAACACCATTGGATACACACAAAAATTAACTTTTCAAAAATGTAACCATCATGTTGCATTGGTAACACACCAAACTGAAAGGGTCTTCCATTTATAGATTGACGCGTTTTCCAAATGTAAATGCTTTATAGACTAGAAATATTTTTTCTTTGTGTTTCACTTACAGCGTGCTGTCAATTTCATTGTCCACTATTGGGATCTCTGAAACTATAAGAGTTAGAAGATCGGTTAAATTAGATCAAAATTGCTGTTTTCTAAGGTGATTAAGAATATGTAAAGAATTCTTCGATATCTTGATTCGTTCCTGAGTTATTCCGAAAAAACTGTAAATTGATTTTCTAAAGAAAAATTCATAGCTCCCTAACAGTTGACGCTTTTATATTTTTGACATTTGACATAATTATCAACTCAATGCCATTGGCAAAAATTTTCTAGGGTTTCTAGATTTTGAGTAACGACGACAGTCAACTTTTCTTTTTCTTATGGCCGCCATATTGGATTTGAACCCCATTAAACACACAAAAAGTCGGCTTTTCAAAAATGTAACACAATCTGCGTTTTTTGAAAAAAAAATAAGTTATACGATGCCATTACGAGTTTTATTCGTTGAATTCAATTTCTTTCACGTCATAAAAAATGAAAAAAGTCGGTGTACTTTTTCACAGTTGTTTTTTCCCTAAGTTTAAAGAAGCCCAAGTTGGTTACATTTTTGAAAAGTTAATTTTTGTGTGTATCTAATGGTGTTAATATCCAATATGGTGTCCATAAGAGAAAGAAAAGTTGACTGTCGTTGCTCAAAATCTAGAAAGCATCGAAAATCTCTGTTAATGTCATTGAATTGGCAGCGATTTTCAGTTTTTTCAGGATAACTCAGTAACGAATCTAGATATCGAATAATTGTTTACAGTTTCTTAATCACCCTCAAAAAGCGCAACTTTTCTTCTAGTTCAACCGATTTTCTAACTCTAATGGTTTCCGAGATCCTAATAGTTCGCAATGAAATTGGCAATGCCCTACATTAAAAAAATCCTAAGTCGGGTACTGATGGAAAGAGCAAAAAAACTCCTATACTACATGATAGTACTAGATGAACTCTCCAACTGTGCGGAAGTTCAGGCAAATCGGTGTTGCCCCACATGGGCAAATCAGTCAGTAAATTTGACCATTTTAGCTGAAACTCGTATATTCTGCAATTTATATCTGACACACCGCGAGCTATATTAAAGTCGGTACTATTTTTATATAAAGTATATGTACTTTATATGACTGTCTATAACTTTGAAACAACCTAGCTTTGAGCTTTTTTCTTTCATCCAGGAAAAATGTGG
Source organism: Pycnomerus fuliginosus (assembly GCA_963924575.1). NCBI lineage: Eukaryota > Metazoa > Arthropoda > Insecta > Coleoptera > Zopheridae > Pycnomerus > Pycnomerus fuliginosus. The sequence goes on from OZ004626.1 coordinate 5,216,642, forward strand.
GAATTTCCGTTCTTTCTTGAATGTTTCCAGATTTTTTCCATAAACAAATTTTCGCAATTGTAGCGATGCTAGTGCATGAGATTACAGGCAAAACCTTGAACTTTCAGGTGAATTTTGGTTCAATGATTATCTGTTGTACTTTAGACGATATGATTTTTGTTTTAATAGCATGTTTGGCTAATCAGGAGAAAATTTCATATTCTTCAAAATCCTATAGAAAGCGAAAATAGCCTTTGAAGCTTCGTATATCTCTTTAACATTGGATAATTAACACCAAATAGGGGAAAGTGGTCTAAAATGATCCTAGGAGGTGAAATGATCCCCCCCTTTCAAATAAATATGAGTGGTGCCATCTTACAAAATTGTTGTAAAAGTTGATCTGCGTCGGTAAGGTGACTTTCTAGCTATGACATATTATGCGCCCAATTGTTTTTGACTGAATTCTTCACGTTTTTTTAAATTTTGCAGGTCTGAACTAAGGTAGGTGCTATTTCAACCAGCTTTAGATATTTTATTTAACATCTAAGAAAAATTTCAAATGTAGAGGTGAACGTAGCGGATATCAAAGTGTCAGGTTAGAACATTTTGCAAAAGTTTCCCTTATATGTTTTGTTAACATAAAGCCTTATGTACTGTTCATGCACTTGGGGCAAAACGATCCCCAAATGTTTGGGGTAAAATGATCCCAACTTTTTTCGTTCTTTGTATTTTAATATTAAAATTACTATAAATAGGTTTTTTTTCCAATCAAAGTGTCACATAATTTAATCATTTGTGTGAAAAAACTACCAGATAAGAGTGATATGCGTATAACACCTTAGAAGCCGTTCAACAAAGAAATGTTACCAATTAAACCAGCAAGTAAGGAGTTTTTGGTTCCACTGATGGTGCTAAAGCGGTGAGTCAAGGGCACAGACAAATTTTATAAAGTTTTACAATAGGTAAATACGTATTATAGAGCAGGGATCATTTTACCTCAGCCCCATGTCTAAAATGATCCCTTTGCATGCTCGTGGTACAAATTTTTTTATCGTCGTCCTTTTCGAAATTTAATTCACAAAAAAATTATGTAAGTTACCAAAGGTTGTATCTTGTTTCCATAAAAAAATCAGATTAAAAGAACCAGTTAATTCGGTTTTACAGCCGTTAGGGGGATCATTTTGCACCACTCTCCCCTATCTTTCATTAATATCTGAGGCTTCATGCGGCAGCAGTTTTTAGGGATTGCATTGAACTACCTATCTACCAACCATTAGAATTTATAATTTATAATGTTTCCTTGGCCGCCAAGAGGTCCAGATCTAAACCCAATCGAAAACAAAAGTGAAAAGTAAAAATGAAGTTAAAGATATGAGAAATTCATATTTAATTTAATGTTTTAACTTTGTTAAAGCGATTACGTTTCGCCACACATAAAATTGAAGTTTTTATAGACGAAATAACAATTTTCGGAGTAAAATAACGAATTTGAATAACAAAGGTTGGCCCAGGGGAAGTTTCATTGACTTTAAATACTCAGTCTTGAAATTGCTAAATCCAATTATAACGTTACAAGAAATGGACGCGTACTAAAAATCTAATGGCATTAATATTCATGTGGGGAACACAAATGTTGTATATGATGCTTGCGCTTCTGGACATACCCGATAAGGGTTTGGTGTAATAGTCGACAGCTACTGCATCCCAAATATGTCAGATAAACAGCACTTGATTTGTTATTCTCCCAGTAAAAATATTTACCCAAACTGGCACATACTTCAGTCAACGAAAACAATCTGGTTATAATATTATGTAGAATTTTCCTAGAATTAACGGTTTTTCTCGCAATTTACATTTTAGGATTCTGGGTTTCGAATAAAATTTAGCCGGTAATTGTAGATAAATCTCTGGGGTAATTGTCAGTTTAGCCATATCGCGGTGATATTAGCATGAATTTTATTATTGCATTGGGGTTTTAACAATTGTACGTCAGAAACATATTCAAATGAAATTCAGCCTGTTCGAAAAATCGCCAAGGCGGAATATTTTATAATAGATGGCCCGATATTAATTATTCTCAAGTTTTAAAATACGGTTCGAACTACCTGCCTCAAACTACTTTTAGACGTCGTCTGCATAGCTCGTTCACAAATTTAAATTTCGCTGCTAGCCTGCAATTTCAGGAAATTAAACTTAGAGGGAAGATAATAATCGTTCTGGAGCGTCTAATGAGGGATATTTAGCAAACAAAGCCGGACAAAAGTAGAATAAATGTGCTAATGTTTATGCATAGTCTACTCATGTGCTCTTCTATGTTAATATTAATGCCAAGTCGCGCATTCAAAGATTTACACCGCGTTAAACATCAGGAATAAAAAGATGAACATTTTCTACAGATCTAATGATGATATTTACCCAGAGTCTTGTTAGAAAGGGTTACGACTTTGTTCTCATCTTTAATGCTTCGTAAAACCCGGCTCTTTTACGACCGTCACCGATTTTGATGGGGAAATTTGTCCGTTCGCACGTAAGATTAATTTTGGTCGAATAGCTTTCTCAAGTATCATTGGTCTACTAACAGAATTAAGATGCAAGTTATGAACTTCACGGTTGCTAGGCCAGATTCACATTTTACACCCTAATTTCATTCTGGCATATAATAAAATATGGCAAATCTTTTTACTGTTTGCTGTAAATGCCAAAACTCGGGCAGCAAAAGGACATGAGACAATTAAACCAACTTTGCTGGTTCATGTCATAGTATATCAACTACGTGCCCATTATTCTCTCGAGAGGTGTGGATGTAACTTTGGTAAGGAAATGCTAGTCTATCATTGAAGGTACAAGTTAATATATATCAGATATGTTGTAATTCGGGATGGGACAAAATGCCGCGACCGAAATGCCGCGGCCGAAATGCCACGGCCTAAACGCCGCGGGGACAGAATGCCGCCGGGACATAATGCCGCCGGGACATAACGCCGCCGGGACATAACGCCGCCGGGACATAAAACCGCCGGGACATAACGCCGCCGGGACAGAATGCCGCTGGAACATTGTTTTTATTTATCGTAATAAAGTGATGAATATTTTGAAAGGCAGTTGAATTAAACAATCTAATTAAAATTAGCAGCAAACTCTTTATTAAATATTATCATATTTATGGTTTGTAAATTAAGGGTTGTTTATAATCTTCTTAACCACAGCCACGGGATATTCTATCCGGTAGGTACGACAATTTCTAAGAAGTCGTAATGTTCGGGAATTTTTCCAGTTTAAGGACAGGATGCAGGTATAATTATTAAGAGAAATGTGTAGCGGTGGTGCAAGTATATGCCCGGGGGGTTAGAAACCCGCCTATTCAATTTTTCAATGCTGGTGTAATTTTTCTGGGAAATTTTAAACTAACGGCTCAATTCAAAATAAAAATTTAACTAGGGTAATTGAAAAAAGATCAGTTGTTAATCCTTTCTTTACCTGGAATGGCAGGTAAACTAAACAAGCAAATTAAAGCCAGGCTTCAAACTCATGACGTAATTTTTTCATGTCCCTCTAATGGCACTTTAACGATATGAAATATCTGTACATCCTGCTGAACAGTGAACCCTTCCTTTGTAAATTGATTTTCCAAGAAAAAATATTTTTATTCTATAGACCCCAGCAACCACAGTTTCAATGTTTTTAATACCTTTATTATTCTAAGCTATGCGTAAACAAGCCACCGATAAATTATCGCTTTTCAAAAAATTTATTGTTGGGAAGAAATGTGGAAAACAAATTGTTCTAAATTTTATTACGCTCGATTTTGTAAAAAATAAGATCTAGTTGTTCCTACTAATTTAATAAATATTATTATCAAATTCATGCAACGAAGACCGAAACCAGTCGTAATTGACTCCATATGGGTTACAGATCAAAACTTGGTTGGGATCGCAAAAACATGTCAGTCGCAAGTGTCGGCCCGACACCTCTAAATTATCTAACACTTTCATAAATCAAGACACAATGCTAACGGACGCGGAGTGGATAAAAAATATCAGTAGAAATAATAAAAATATGGGAGGCGGCTTTTTGTCGCAGCGGCATTCTGTCCCGGCGGCGTTATGTCCCGGCGTTATTTTGGAACCGCGGCGTTTCGTCCCCGCGGCGTTCCGTCTCCGCGGCGTTTCGGTCGCGGCATTTTGTCTCGCGGCATTTCGGGCGCGGCCTTTTGTCGTATACCGGTTGTAATTATAGTCTTGTGTGCAGGGTTGATTTCTGCACACAAATTTTCGAGCTGTTGCGCAAATTAACCACAGATCGGAAACAATTAATAAATTTTAAATGATAACTAGCTACATGCAATTAACGGTAACTTGAACTGTCCACCAAATGTTTTTGATTGGGTTTAAGTCTGGACTTCTTGGCGGCCATGCACGGAAGTAAATTTATAAACCATTTTCTGTGCATGTATAGACTTCTCCGATTAATCTCTTCTGAACCCTAAAACACACTTTATTTCCTTCTCCACTTATCCACGCCTCTACGTTTACAGAAAATCATCCACTATCCCTCATTTGCTGCACACCTTTCTTATAAATAATAAAGAGTGTCTAGCTTCTTGTACACTCCATAATGTTTCATTAAAATACTTTAAGCTACTAATTTTCGTGACCTCACATAAGAAAAGATATAGGCTTGCGATAAAGTTCAACAGTTTTCCGAAGCGAGCTCTTCAATTCGGCTTACGATAATGCGTAATGGTACGTCCAGATAGTAATCTTTTTGCTTCCCGGTTGCTTTTTATCCCTTCAGCTTCAGGGATTATTCCTATAACTAGTAGTGCAAAATCTGATTAACGCAGCTTTCTCACCCCGCTCAGGTAAAATTTTAATCAAATTAACAATCTCGATCAAAGCGAATAAAATAGTTATGGAAATGCATATATGAGATTTGAATCTCAATTTAAACTCAAGTGAATACAGCTGAATGGCTGAACTTCTTAAAGTGCTTCAGTGATAACGCGATTTAATTAAACTTTAATGTGATAAATAATAAACTGCAAAACAAGGGCGCCAAACTGCCGGAGTTTTTTATGTGCATCAGTTCCACTAATTCTCCACCCCAAAGTAATGAAACTTTTTATCCAGGAAAATTATTTCACGATTGACACGTTTTAGCAAAACAATGTCTCCAATTATTTATCGAGAAAATTTGCCGGATTTATTAAACTTTTCATTTATGTGACAAGCAGCCCTATTTCAGCGGCAATATCAAGGAGGCAGCGTGAAAAAAACGAAAGTCAGTAATGAAAATTAAATTGGGAAATAAAGCAACTCAAGCGAAATTAACAAAATTTAATAAACATCGCCATTGTTGAAGCAGTTCAGAAATTACAAAAGTTCCACTTTATTGTTGTATTAAGAAGGACATATGGCGATGAACAAGTTTTTTAATAATACTCCCAAGTTAGCTGGTCATAAAAATAAAATGGCACAGTGCTCATAATCTGCCTCGCAAATAACTTGAAAACACCATGAAATGCCGGTCTGAAATTTTACGTTCAAATTTATTTTCTATTGAAGGACGCGCTGTGCTATCTAACAGGCGTCGACGAAGCGACATTTTATATTTATATTCAAATCTTCACATTTTTACCTCACGTTTATTTAAACCAATTCTTGTATTTCTTCCTGCTTTTGGGTTTTGATCAAATGCCATTTCGCTTGGCCCACCTATTAAATCCTCAAACGAGGAGAAGGGAATGCTAATATTCCTAAAACGGAAACTTGGAAGGAAACGTTCGGAGTAGTAACGTCCGTCTATACCCTACTACAGGCGCCAGGAAGTTATTTGACAGCCTGAAAACTAAACTATGCACTGAACGGTCTTTGTTTATAAAGGCGAACGATGGGAGCACAAACTAAATGAGTTTAATAAAAAAATTGGCAATCTCGGAGATGGTTAGAAACTTCAACTTTTTAACACAATTTGTAAATATTAGTAATAGCAAGAAATGAATACGTAAAGATTTGATGTTGTTGGCGATTCGATTTCAGTACCGATCTGTTCAATTAAAAAAAAATAAGCGTCGTCCAGATTTGAACTCGGGTCCAAAACACACCGCTTTGCCCAGTTAGCGCGCTTGACCAGACACAGCCAGCTATCCTTTGAAACGCATGTGAAAGAGCTACCTATACTTGTATACGTCCTACTCCCTTCTTGGAATTTATCCGAATTTACAGCCAGTTTTTTTCGGTCGTCTAGCCACAATGTTAAATTTAAATAAAAATAGAATAAAAGTCAACCACTCACCCTATTTAGACCGTCTCAGTTTTTCGTCGCGTGCAAGTCCTCGAAAAACCCCGCTTTAGCAATTTAAAACGTGAACGCTGATGAGTAAGAAAAGTTGCTCAGGATGACCCTAAATGGGCAAGTCCGGAGTTTCAGGCCAAAATAAAAATGTTGATTTTCTGGAGGAAAAAGGCAAAAATATCGAAAACTTCGATATATTTTGCAACAAAAGGGTTGCTGCCTATAAAAAACAATTGAAATAAGTTTGTTTGACATTTGTTTTTAACTATAGCTGGGCAAAATTTAACAATCACAGAAAAAGTTGAAATTATAAGCTATCACCAAAAATCTTAATAATTTCAACTTTTTCTGCGATTGTTAAATTTTGACGAGCCACAGCTAATAGCAACTTTCAAACAAACTCTTTTCAATTGTTTTCTATTACGCAGCAACCCTTTTGTTGTAAAAACATTGACGTTTTCGATATTTTTCATTTTTTCCTACAGAAATTCAACATTTCTATTTCGGCCTGAAACTCCGGACTTACCCATTTGGGGTTATCCTGAGCAACTTTTCTTAATAAAATCTTTCGACAAAAAAATGCCTAATAGGTTTTTCGGATTTTTGGTATTTGTTTTTGGTTCTTAGTAGGCTGTGGTTATATTTTTGAAAAAATGTTAACTACTTAGAAAACAAATTTCTGCGGTCTACATCCAAGAAAAAAAATT